>OY776664.1:1720343-2920343 GCA_963675795.1 Crossocerus cetratus | reverse complement strand
AAACTCGATTAATTACGTAGCAGCCGCGCGGCAGACCCTCGTTATCCACGCACTGCTAAATGTCTAGCGTAATCTCTCACGCGTCCATATCTTTTCCATGTGCTTTACATTACCAATTACAATTTACGCCCGCCAACCCCAACCGGATATGTCTCTTTGACTCCTCGTCCTTTTCCGGTTCACGCGTTTCGTCGAGTTTCGCATCTTTCGAAATACTCGACATATTCTTTGCGAAATTATTCATTTTTTCCCCGTGTAAATCGGAAAAATTGTTACCTTTTAATAACAACTTATTTTTCTGCACAGATTTTGATTGTTACGTGTGAAGTTGGCGATTAGCTCATCTTTGAATGTTTATTAATGATTTGTTTTAAGAAAATGTTTAAATAAATTAATATGGAATTTGGGATTTAAAGTCCCTTTGAAATATTATTAACAATTTCTCTTAACATTACCAAATTTGTATGATTTAATATGGAGTGTCTTATAATTATTGCTGAGAGCATAAAGATTAGAAAATGAGTTGGTAAATAATTGGATGGAAGAATAAGAGTGAGGGTAGTTTAGGAAAAGGGTCGGTGACGTGGGTTGACGAGTGCGGATGTCGGCCTCGATCGATAATACTTGTCGAGTCTCCCCGTTGGTCCAGAAGCGAGAGAGCGTGGGCGTCTCGAGTAGAGGAATACAGGGGCGGGTGGGTTGGTGCGGACGTGGAGCACCTCCCCGCGAAAGCACCCTTAACCGCCGCCAGCCTTACACACCGCACACCGAGCGAGCCCCAGCCCCGGCCCACCTACTATCAAACCCTGACGCACACACTCGCCCGGTGCGGTGCCCTGTTCATTCAGCGCCGCCTACGCCTTTTCTCCTCTTCGCTGTGACGTCATTGGAAGCGTACTGGAGCGCGAGAGGCCCTCGTTTGCGCAAGCAGCGGCCGGACTCCTCTCTTTCCCTCTTTCGCGAGAGTTGCTCCCAACTCTCAACTGGTGGCCGAGAACGCCCACGCGCGGGCCTTCGCCACGCGCGCGTTAGTCGATGCTTTTCGGGATCAGACGCTCGGCGAGAATAGGATTGGAGAGAGATAGAGAGGGACGCGGCTCTTTGAACGATTGTCTGTAGTGCGGACTATCGAGAGAGATATATGGTGATCGATCAGTTAATGATAGACGTATCGCACACTGTCATTGGGCCGTCGCCGTCGTCGCCGTCGCCGCGGACCCGCTCTGCCACCGCACACCGGCTGATTATGTGCGCGCTCGCTTTCCACCACCACGGCTCCACCTTCACCGGCGCAGTTGGCTTCGCCGCTCGCCTTTCACTGCTCGAGGCTCAGTTCGCTGGTGGCTCTCGGCGGCAGCGGGTCTCTTCGCACTCTCCCCGAGCTCGGCGAGCTCCTTCGACGCACAGACACACCAGACGGCCGCCTTGCCTCCTCCTCCTCCCTCGGCAGACAGAATCCGCGCGAGTATCCTCGCTCCCTGCGAGGAGAGAATCCTCGATTGGCCGAGATCGATAGGCGCGGCGACGGGCAGAGCTGGGCCGTTGGAGATATATATCGGCTCGATCGCGCCTCGAAAGATCTGGCTGTCCGTCAGAGTGCTGTCGTCGACGAATCCCTCTTGATGGTAAGCCGCGCGAGTGCTCCTGTGTTTGCGGATGATCGATAGCGGCGAACGCGGAATGTGTGTGCCGTGCGGTGCCGCGCGCCTTTCGTACGCGATACGTCGGGCGTCGCGACGCTGACGTAGCCCTCTCTCTCTCTCGCTCTCTCGCTCTCTTTCTCTCGCCGAGATGGAAAAGGCGTATTCTCGCCTCGGGTAACGTGCCCGCGCGTGTTCCACAGGTGGCGGACGTGTTGCACGTCCTCTCGCTCGGTTCCACTTGTCGCCAGTCGAATCATTGACTCGATGACTTCCAGAGTCATTTAAATCATTTATATACTCGGCTGAAAGTTTATCAACAAATTTGCCCAGTGAAAATTCATCGAGCGACCCAATGACTTCCGAATCATCGAAGTCATTAATCTAATTCTTTTTCAACCCGGCGAGAGAATCCACTCACCAACCCAATGATTCGGAACGCGGTCGCGTCCCGACCGACTGACTGTCTCTGCCTTCGGCGAATCATTGCTTCTCCCAGCAGCAAGACCAGGAGCAATCCTATCCCCCAGTGCCATTAGCCACGTCGATCGGGGCTTATCGCGCCCGGCGCCGCCCGCTCTCCGGACTACGACGCACTGATTGCGCCAGCAAATCGCACTCCCGCCGACGTTTCCATACGTCCGTGTGCGCGTGTATTCCCTCGCTACGTACGCCACTCGCCGGGGATTCGCTTTCTCGGAAGATATTAGCCGATTAATGACACTCGCCGCCAGCACCAAGGCCTCGCGCACCGCGACCATATGGTCGCTGATTTACCCGCTGCCTACTGGGAAATCAGACCCCGTCCTTATGCTCTTTCTCTTTAATGCTGTTTCGTGGGGCCTCACGTCCTAGTGGCAGATTCGCGGCGGGACATTCCGCATTAATTAGCAGTGTGTCATCGGATTACGTAATTGGTACTTTGGCGACGGAGAGTTCACGCTGACTGGCAGTAGCTACAAGTCCAAACGTCCACGGAGACGGAGCGTGAACAGTGAACAGTCCTCGAAACGTGTTGGATTATTGTAGAATCGATTGATAGGATTACTGTTGACCAATTTAACCTGAACAATTATCGCCAAGAATCATTTGACAATCGAATAATTCTCCCCAACAATTGATTGACAACTAATTAATCAACATCAACGATTGATTAACAATTCATTAATTACCATGAACAATCGATCAACAATTCATTAATTACCATGAGCAAAATTGATTATCAATTAATTAATTACCGCGAGCAATTGATTAACATTTAATTAAGTATCACGAACAATTCAATTGATGATTTAGCAGAAATACTTGATGAACATTGAATTAATGAAAACGATTGTTTTTGTCTGTGGCAGTGTGGCTCCCTGGAGATCGGCGAGGAACGCCAGCGTCGGGTCGCTATGATGGAATCCCTGTGCCAAGTGAGCAGCAAGAAAGTGAGCGGAAACGAGACCACCACCACAACCACCGCCACCACCACCACCACCACCACTACCAACAGCAGCAACAACAACAACAGCAGCAACACTAGCAACACTCCGAACAATGGGACGAGGAACAGTACGAGCTCGGAGTGCCAGGACGCCCAGCAGAGGTTGGCCGTGCTGAGTTTCGAGCAGGTCCGCCGTCTGAACGACGTGATGAACGAGGTGGTGAGCATCCACGGGCGCGGTAACTTCCCGACCCTGGAGGTCCGTCTGCGGGACCTGGTGACGGTGGTGCGTAGCAAGCTCGAGTCCGATCCGAGCAGCGGTGGCGCCGGGATGCGAGTACGCGACATCCGGCTGAACGGCGGTGCGGCCTCGCACGTCCTCGCGACCGAGTCCCAGCCCTACAACGACCTCGACCTCATCTTCGCGGTGGAGCTGTCGAGCGGGCGGAACTACGACAAGGTAAAGGCGGCGGTCCTCGGCTCCCTCTTCGACCTGCTGCCCGAGGGCGTAAGTCGCAAGCGCATCACGACCTGCAGCCTGAAGGAGGCCTACGTGAGCAAGATGGTGAAGGTGAACAACGACGGGGACCGATGGTCCCTCATCTCCCTGGGGAACTCGCGCGGCCACCGGAACGTCGAGCTCAAGTTCGTCGACTCGATGAGGCGGCAGTTCGAGTTCTCGGTGGACTCGTTCCAGATCGTCCTCGACTCCCTGCTCCTCTTCTACGAGTGCAGCAAGCTCCCGATCGGCGAGAACTTCTACCCGACGGTCGTCGGCGAGTCGGTCTACGGGGACTTCCAGGAGGCTCTCTATCACCTTCACAAGAAGCTCATCTCGACGAGGCACCCGGAGGAGATCCGGGGCGGCGGTTTACTCAAGTACTGCAACCTCCTGGTCAAGATGTACAAAGCCTCCCAGCCCGAGTACATAAAGACCCTCGAGCGGTACATGTGCTCGAGATTCTTCATCGACTTCCCGGACATCGGGCAGCAGCGGGCCAAGCTCGAGAACTACCTCTGGAACCACTTTGTCGGGCCGGAGGACGAGCCCCTCAAGTACCAGTACCTGATGCTCCTGCACAGCGTCGTCGAGGAGTCGACGGTGTGCCTGATGGGCCACGAGCGACGGCAGACCCTCGCCCTCATCGAGAACCTCGCCTACCAGGTCTTCTGCCAGGAGCAACAGCAGCGGATCACCAACCAGGCGCCGCCGGGCCCGCCGCCACCCACCTACGTCTACGCGAACGGCTACTACTACGCCCCGGTAATACCGACCGCGTGCTACACCTGCACCTGTAACTCGTGGATGGCCTGCTCGTCGTGATGCGACCTCCGCTGCAATGCCATCGCCGCCAATAGCATTGCCATCGCCGACGCAGCCGCCGATTACGTCCAGGAACCTCCTCCTCCACCTCGCGACCACCTCGAGCACCAGCAGCCCGCTTCTCCTAGAGAGAGCGGGGAGGAGGAGCTACTCAGTTGACGCTTTCCATCGGCAGACCTCCTCTCCTCGCTCTCCATCCATCCTCCAGCGTGGAAAGCGACCGATTGCACTCTCTACCCTGGAAGAAAGGGAGCAGACCACTCTGGTAGCAGCTGTCGAGGTGTCTCGCCGTCGCCGTCGCCGTCGTCGTCGCCGTCGTCGCGCGTCCCCAGCTTGTTGACCAAGAGACTACAAGACTTGGAAGAATACGTGTTTGTTGTGCCTGAGACGAAAGCCGGACGATTCTAACGCAAGTAAACCCGAGAGCACGTAGCGAGTACACGAAGTGTCGGCGGCGCCCACCACCCTTACATTTATTTAGGGGGCGAGCGTGCAAAAGTCGCCGAGGAATCGAGGAAGCTCTGCCGGCCCCACCCCCCAACACCCCCTCCCCTACCCCAAACCCCCAACCCCCCTTGCCGGCGCCCTACAACATATACATATTTAAACCGATAAACCTACATGTATAAATCTATCTATAATTATTAATGTGTGGCTGTGAACACATTTCATCTAGATAATACTACGAGTAAGATTGAAAATCGGGGAGAAGCGCAAGGAGACAGTTGGTCGTCGTCGATCCGGGGGAGACGCGGGACGCGCCGGACAAACCAAACCGACCACAGTGCTGTGCTAGGACCTAGCAATTGGAAATCTGATGGTTCGCGATCCGAATCTCCGTGGAAACGCGTCTCGCCTTCCCAGGCTTCTGATTTGTGAAAAATGAAAGAAAGAAACAAAAAAAGGGGGCGAAGTTAGCCTGAGAGAAAGAAGGAAGCTTGCTTATCTGTCTCCTCGTAGCTGTGCGGAGTCTCGCGTCGGCCGCTTGCATAACTTTCTTTATTAGATACTATAATTATTTAATAGCGCGCGCGCGCGCGCGAGAGCGAGAATGTCGGGGCGGGTTGTGTTAGTGTGTGTGAGAGCAGTCGACCACTAAAGAGTCGCGGAAAGCCTCCAATGTAAACTTGTCTCTCTCTCTCTCTCTCTCTCTCTCTCGTTTGGCTAGCAGTGTGTATCGACTGGTGACCCCGTTCGTTAGCTCAGTCACTCACTTCACTCGGTTTACTCGCTCGGAGCCCGCGGCCCTCGACTCACTCTTCCTTTCAGTTTGCAAGCGAAAGTACAGGCATAATAAAAAGGCCGCAAACTGGTTTTTCAGGTATATCGCCGCCAGTGTTAATGCTAGGAGAGTTTCTGGTTAGCCTCTGTCGCGTTTCACTACCGAAGCCCACTACTACTATTACCGTTGCCATAATACAACGCGCGCCGCCTATTGTCGCGGTTTGTCCTGGAATCGGGCGAACCTCTTGCGCGCTCACTCGCTCCTTAGGTCGGCAGGCTTTTTCCTTTGGGAATCGGTGAACTCGGTGGAGATTTCTCTGGGAATATTTAGTGACTTGCATCGCGCGGAATTGGGGAATTGTTGGGGAAACGTGGCCGATTCAGAATTGGCTGGAATTCTGGAAATGTTGGGAGAAACGGACTGGGGTTTCCTTGAATCGTCGGGTTTTTCATTTGGGAATTATGTTATATGTTACTTTGGAAATATTGTTGATTTTCCTTGCGTGGAATTTTATGTTTATTGGAAAAACCGGGCCAATTCAGAATTGCGTGGGATTTGCAATTTTTAATAAAACAAAGGCCAATTGTGAATTGCCTGAAATCAATAATTATTGGGAAAATCAGGCCAATTCAAAATTACCTGAAATCTATGATTATTGGGGAAACCAGATCAATTCAGAATTGCGCGAAATTTTTAATTTTTACTAAAACCAGGCCAATTGAGAATCGTTTAAAAATTGAAATTCTTCATAAAACCAGGCGAATTCAAAATTCTGTGAAATCTAGAATTTCTTATGAAACTAGGCGAGATATTGGATCTTGGACAAAACTATTCATAAAATCTATAATTCCCGACAAAACGAGGCGAATTCCGAATTCCTGTCTACTCGAGCAACATTCAATGCGCAAGACAATAAGAAAAAGTGATTGATGAATAGATTGGCGACTAATTGAAATTGTCCAGAATAGGCGCGAGTGAGAGAGGTGTCTGTCCCCAAACTTCTCCCCATCAGCTGATGTTAGATTCGCACTAGCTCTTGCGCCTCCTGCGGATGCGCTTAGAGACCGCTTTTGTCACAAATTTCCAAGCTCCTCGAGCACTCACTCGGAATTGCGTGTCGATCGAATAAAGATTTCAGCAAACAAACACTTCCCCTTGGAAGCATCGCGCCCAGTGTCCCTTCGTAGTCTAAGTCCTCCGTGTGCGAATTCCGATTAGCTTTATCGATTGTTAGGGAAGCGAGTTAATCCGAGATCGACCCCCCCCCCCCCGCAACAGCTTTGTAATTAGTGTGACGACGACGCGAGCGTGTGAACTGTGGCGTCAGCTAAAACCTCTCAATTAGACACTCTCGGATTAACCAAATGAGAAGCAGCCAATTATCCCTAGCGAAATATCTTCGGATTATCTTAACGTACAATGTAAAGCGACTCTGTGTGTTGCGTCCGATCGAAAGCGGCGACAAAATTGTATCGCGTTGGCCAATTTCCCCACTCGCGGAATCCAGTGGAAATCGATTCCATTCAACACTCGAGTGATTTGGTGAAAAAGTCGCCGAGGACTGAAAAGAGCGCGCGAGAGAGAAAGAGAGAGAGAGAGAGGGAGAGAGAGGGAGTACGTTGATTAATCCCTGGAATGTAAAGTGGTCGCGCGGCCCTCGGAGAGCGGCTGTCCCAGCAATACGAGGGAATTCGTCGTTGCATTCGTCGTTGATAAGCGTTTCTTTGTTCAGTATGAAGGTTTCAAGTGAGATAATAAATTTCAGTAAGAGTTTTACAAACCGAGCCTGCCTTCTCGTTAACCACAATCCTCTCTCGCATTCCGCACACTCCTCCTCCAGCGCGGCCACCGAACAAACCACCCCCCCCCCCCAACGCTCGCGAGAACAAGAAGAAGAGGAAGTAGAAGAAGACGAAGAAGATGAAGAAGAAGAAGATGAAGAAAGACACCCTCTTGTCGAAAAGGAGGACGAGAACGGCTGCCTCGGAAAGGAATAGCGAGAGATCAGAGTGACGGTTAATTGCGGCACATACTTTCGGCAATCCAAATGTCATAATCGTTGTACAACTTCGTTTTTGCGAAGCATCTCGCAATCGGTCGCCAATGGCCGGTTCCAACCCTCGAGGCGCAATCCCCACTTTCCAATCGAACGATCGATCTCAATCACACGATTCATTTCAATTATTTAGAAAATGCGAAAAAAGGTTGTATCCGAGCAATGAGCTGTGTGTGACGAGTGTTGATAACAATCTGAATCGCAGCTCATTTTAATTATTTCGGAAATCCCCCAAAAACAGTGTCAAAACAATGAGTTGTATGTTTGGGAGCGAGAGAGAATTTCAAGGACGACTGATTGTAATTATTAAGAAAATACCCCCAAAAACATTGCGTGAAAACAATGAGTCGTAATGTTGGAAAGAATGCGGAGATTGGAAAGTGCGGAGTGAGTTTAGCAGCTGGCAATTGGTCGTCCGACTCTACGAGACTAATGAGACAGACTGATCGCAACACTCCGGCCGCGAGTTTGCGTAGCGTTTATTAAATAACGACTGGACTAGAAACTGTACAAAACACTCCTAGCATATACCTTTAGTCTGTATATGCGCGAGGCCAATGTCTCCGCAGTGCCGTTTCTTTCTTAAGTACATATAGAGTTTATGATGTAGAGCGATGTTAAACACCTATGATGCAGAGGAAAATAAATACATTCGATTACACCTAATGCTCAGGCTTCACTCATCAATCTACCAATTAAACCTGATTGTTTTCTTAAGATTTTCTTGAAACTTTGTCTGATTAATCTTACAAGTTCTCACAAAGTTTTAGTGGATTTGACCATTTTACAGTTTCCGAAAGAATCAAAAGAGATTTAATATTGAATCTCGTGAAACGATTTCCAATTGTTATTATTCCCTTGAAACTCAATGGGCAATATTCTATTTCCCCCTTTGTTCTTTTGCACTCCTATATGGAAAACCAGAGGACAACTAACCCAAGTGTTAATTAAAGGTGTTCCATTATTTTATCTACAAATTGGGTCGCAAGGATACCAGAATAAATTTCGATAAGAGAACGTATGTACCGATTTAAATAAGCGGAAATGTGTTGGTCGAAATTCCTGATTAGAAAATCCTAAATATATTCGGGAGGGTCGTCAACTCAGGTTCATCACCGTCACCGAGCTTTTCCAGGGTCAATGGACTCGAGTTCCTCGACAGCGAACTGGTTCCCTGGGGCGTGAAAGCTTGCGCAAAAATGATTTCTAAAATTGCGCCAAGTCGATTTCCAAATTCCGCGCGAGATTGTCGAAACTTATCGATTTTTATTGCTCTGGAATCTGCATAAATAAATACCTTAATGATTCCTTTTACTGCATTTTTATTCGAATTACGACAGTTTATTATCAGTAGAGGTTCTTCCTAAGTTGATGGTCGATTCCTTTTTGTTGCAATTAATATTCCACTATTTTTGCAGGTCAATTTTTACGGTGTAAGACACATTTTTCAAAGTGCATTGTTCATTTTGATTAAGATCAATATTCAGGTTAAAAGAGAGATTGTTGCTTTCGAAAGAGCCTGTACTTCTCGAGGCAACATAATCGAAACCGGTAGGCGAGTCCCTCGTACTCGACAGTTTTGATCGACTTATTCGCCGGGGATTTCGCAAGCGGGCAAGCTTTATCAGCCGGCAATGGGCTAACCTTTAGCGAGCTAGTTCTCCCAACCTGGCCGAGAGAGCAGCCTTCGCTGAGGTGAGTCCGCACCACTAACACCACATCCCCGAAGACCAGTCCAGAAAACGGCCAAATTGCATTGGTATTCCACATCGGTGCAAGAATTGCACACTATTGATATTGACTTAATTAATTGTGTTTCTTTTAATTACAATAATACTCTAAAAACCGTTCCGGGAAGAACCAACAGTCACAGATTTATTTTCATTAATCGAATTTAATTCGAATAATACTATAAAAAGTGTACCAATAAAGAACTCAATTTATTTGTGGAGTCAAACAGCGATCATTGATTTTAAAATAGAAATATTAATTGCATGAAACGCGTTCTACTGAATAATTAAAACAATCTCATTGAAACAGAATGTACAAGCTCGAATTCCAGAAATAGAAATGTGATTCTAAAACAGTCCAGAGTTATACATTTGAATTGGGACTTAGAGGAATTAGCGATGGGATTAAACGAACTCTCCCAGCCTATCCGCTTTTATTAATCCGCTTACTCTCGATGAAAGAGAAACCTCCAATACACGAGCGAGAGCCGGACAACCAATCCCCAATACAGAGCCCGTGTAAAACTGTATATGTACTGCCGAAAAGGAATATAAATCGGACAATGGGAATTCCGCGGTTGTTTCAGGCGAGGAAGTGCGCTCGCCGCCGTTTGCATCAGCTTCACAGAGATAATCGTCTACGTACCGAGGGCGATCATATCTGCTGGTTTGGAAAGAACCTGTCGAGGCAGAGAGGCTGTTGCATGATTTTCTACGGATTAGTGGGTAAGAAATCGGCACTAAACAGTGCAATCCTAGTGGCGCGAAATCTTTTTACTTGCCAACTGCGCGCTCCGTCCTTTGATTTTCTTTTCTTGTTTTTTTGTTTTCATTATTATTATCGCCGCGGCCGCAATCGTAGGAATTGAGAGGTCGCGCATTCGTACATACGCCTCGGGCCTGGGCGTGGGTCTGCAAAAAACGAATTCCTCGCGCACGGCCCTCACTGCTTTCGCGGCTCTGCGAATCTGCTGCGACTTTATTAGAGAGGACTTTTTCAGATATTTCGAATTTATTTTCATTAGGAATCGCGAGAGTAATAATAATTTTGTTAATAATAAGGAGAGCATTACAGAACAAGTTGTGAGACATTTCTATATAATTTACAATACACATGCGCAGTGAATGATAAGAGATAATTCTAATTAGTAATATTAACACTAATTATAGAAATGCGCAAATTTCTAGTATTTAGGATGACATTGCGGCTTTACATTCGAATATATCACTCGCGCGCAATGCAAAGTGAATTATAGGTAACAATTGGAATGGATAATATTGATGATAATTGAAGGGATCGTAGAGAATGAGTAAAAACGTCTGATTAGAGTGCACAAGCCGCACGAACACTTGAAGAGAAACCGTGGACGCATAGGAAGCAACGCGCTGCTATAATACGAGTATTCCGCGATTGCGTTAGAGGCAGTTTTCTCGGTCTCGCTCGGCTGAGCCGGTATGCGTACGCGCTTTCCTGATCGAAACGGCGTAAAATGCAGTAAGCAGCCGCGCGGCAGCGGCGGATTTGCATAAATCAGAAATATCGCAGTCGAGCGGCGCGGCGCCCGACATATGTATATGTATGTATGTCGAGAGCCGAGATTTTCGAGTGCCCGGCACACGTTCCTCGCCGCTCGCCGCTAGCCGTTCGCCCCACGGGCCAATAACCGGTTCGCCGACACAGTAATTGGAGAGTTCGCGGCTCCGACTTCCTTCGATTACGATAGCCAATCGTTATCTCGCAGTCACTGCACGCGATTAACAACTAGCTTCGCCGATCGAACAACTACTGAGTTCGTTGTTTAAGGACAAGCCTTTAGTCTGGGTGGGTTCCTTTTTCGCAGATTACTCTCGAGGATGATTTTGGGGAATTGGAATTCATTTAAGGAATTCAATTGACTGCCATTTCTATTCTGTCGCTTGAACATTTAAAGGCGACCTTCTAAGGTCCATTCCTAACGAAAATCATCACATTTCTAACAATTTTTTTTTCACCTTTACCCAATAATCTTTGAATTAGTCCATACTTGCATAGCACAGATTATGATATGGAAATTGAAAGGAAATCTACTTTCAGAAAAAGGATTTTCTTTACCAACTGCTTTATAAACGGATTAAAGAGAAATTGGGTGAGGAGTAAAATGACTCGGTTTTCCCTAAACCCAGCAAACGAGAAGAAACAACAGCCGATCGATGGGGAAAGTGTTAAGTAACAAGGGAGCGCAGCGCCGATAGTGATTAGCTGTCGGCAGCCCTCAATTTGTATCCCATTTGCCTGTCATTCCCCATCAAAGGATAATAAATGCAAGCCGGACACTCGATAAATGCGCAACTGGATTAATTGCCGTACGCGCGCTCGCCCATTTATCGCCGGCGCCGCACCACCTAATCCCGGCTTTGTCATTGAAACTTCCCATTCTCCGCTGAGAATGACGCTCTCTCATCGATTCCCAACTGACGGCCTTTTCAGATTTAATAAGCTCCAGTTGCAAACAGATCTTTCTTGGCAAAGTTATGGTTGATTTATTGAATAGAAAATTTCACATGAAAATCAATTAGATTAATTCAGTCATTGATGACTCAGTTTTGCGCGCAAAGTTATACTTGGAATTTATTTACTGGAAAAATTGTAATCAAAGTCAACGGGACATTGACTCTCATTTGCCGACCAAAGGGTTTACTTGAAATTGAAATTAGAATAGAAAGTTTCGAATAAAAATCAGTTGGAAATTGAGACTGATGACTCACGCTTGGAAAGCAATACTGTTGGTTCCTATTGGATTGCCTGTCAGAGTATCGGAAACCCGAAAATGATTCAATTACGAGGGTATTTTTGAGATCCGATAACCGCGACCGCCAATCCACCGATTGGCCGATTCTATTAGGATTACCAATCAACGGGACTCTCTCGTATTACCCTGTGTCGCTGTAAATTACTGGGAAAGGCGAGATTCGATCCCAGTGTGAAGAAATTCGATTAAATGAATTGCACAAGCGGAAGACCAAATACCCAATATCACAATATCGGGTGAATTATTATAATAATAATTAATGTTTAGACTGCGGATTTTTGTGCAAATGTCAATGGTTATTGTTGCATTGTGCATTGAAATCTGATTAGACCATGCAATACATTGCAACTGTTTAAAATCCCATTCTTCGAATTCCAGATACATATTCCAGCCCTGTCACCTGGCAATTCTGTCCAAAAGAAATCTGTCCATAATGATTAATCGGCTAGGAGAGAACTGGTATGTGGCGACCGTTACTTGAAATGGAATCAGTATGTATCAGTAAAAGTATATCTGCGACATCACACGCGGCGGGCGGAGGCCGCGAGCGTTTCGAGAGTCTGCTCCAGTTCGGCGAAATCGACTCTGATTTACCGTTCGCTCCGGTTCCGCCGGCGAAAAAAGGCCCAATGGGTCTTTTAAATGCCACGTGAATATGCGAGCAGTCCACCCTGGATTATTTTCAGACATGCTT
This sequence comes from Crossocerus cetratus, assembly GCA_963675795.1. NCBI lineage: Eukaryota > Metazoa > Arthropoda > Insecta > Hymenoptera > Crabronidae > Crossocerus > Crossocerus cetratus. The sequence continues at coordinate 2,907,456 of OY776664.1, read as the reverse complement.
AATTAGTCGGCGACATTCTTCCTATGTCAAATGTTGAGTGATTGGAAGTTGGATGTGGTGCAGGATTTAATCATTTCAGGCTGGACCTACTAAATTGTCCAACTTTTTAAAAATATTGTCCACCTTATCTAATGCTTCGTACCAATTTATCCCACTTGTATTATTTTTCCTAGAAAATAGTAAAAAGAGGATTAAGATTATACACTTATATGCTATTTAATGAGATCGAGGTGTATTGAAAGTTGGAAGAATAAGGAATGGTATGATCGGAGATATCCGGGATTTATGAATAACGCGGAAGAGAACGACGTAGGACGATATCGAAGATCCTGAAGGTGAAGGTAATGGCCGTCGACGGGTGCGTCTGTTTACCGGTTGGAAGAGTGGCTCTCACGGATTTTGCGTAGCCATGTGTGGCCCGGCGATGTCCAGGGAGGAAGGTGGAGGCCGCTGCCGTCGCCGCCGCCGTCGCGTCGTCGAGATCCGGCATTCCTGGAAGTGTACGCCTCCTCCGGGCCGCTGACTTGATTGGTCATAATACCACTCTTTTCCACCGGACTGGTTTAGCAAGCTCTCCGCACAAGTGCAAACCCTCTCGCACTCGCCGTAAACATCAGTTTTCCGGCTTGATGACATTTACTTCTGCAAACATTGCAATCAGAAAATATTCCCTATTTCTAAATCACTCGACATTCTTCTTCCATTCTTTCGCATTCCATTTGGAATTAGTGAACTCTTGCGAATTCCATTTGAAATTATCCAATTCTTCTTAATTGAAGTTAAAATTATTGCATTCTTCTGAATTGCATATTTGCAATTGTTGAATTCTTGCAGACTGCACTTGGAATTGCGCGAGTTCCTCCAAATATGTAAACGCATTACAAGTGACAGGAGATTGTACGTCGTACTATACGGAGATTATGCCCTTTTTATGCAAGCTGGAGTGTTTATTGCTGTGACCTTTTCCCGGCGCACTTTCATTCAGCAATTCCGCGCGGATTACAATTGCGCACTCGGCTCCTAAACCCTCCAATGGGATTGATGCGATGCGCTTCCACAGCTGCGCAGTGTGAGGTAATTATACAACAATTATCATTAAGGAGCTTTAAGCTTTCACTAACAGCCGACTCTTTTCAGATGTCCAGGGACCAGGACATCTCGACATTTCTCCTGGTTGACTCACGGACCGATCGAACCAACCCACTTCCGGCTCCCTCGACCTTAAAACGACATTGAAACAAAAGAAACCGTCTGGAGGCTCTCGAGAGCGACGTCAACCTCTTAATTATGCGGCTGGGGTGTGTGTGAAAAAAAAGGATCGGAAATCAAAAATGTGTAGCGGTACCTGATACCCGGAGCTCGCGGATACAACCTGCTTCGTGGGCCAGACAAATGAACAGTTAGATAATGAATGGTGAAGCTGCTGGAAGTGGGTCGATCGTGCGACATTCTCCGCTGGAAATTCGAGACCCATAAACCTAATTGCAACCGTCCTCGCTCGCCCATTCTCTAGGACAGAGCTGTCCGAGTCTTGGAAGAAACGTCTAATATTTACTGGATTTCCAGTGTATTTCCAGTGAAAATCAATGGGAATTGAGTCCGATGACTTACCAGAGATTTATTGGGAAATTTCGGACGAAAATCAGTGAGAAATTGAGCAGGATCTTGAAGAGGACTGGTTGAGGAATTCGGCGGGCGTAACGGGAGCGGCGCGCCGCGGCGCTCTGCTGCGTTCTATCTTGTAATTAGATCCGGCGAATCGCCATCAATCGCTGGATTATGATCTGCGCATGAAAAAGGATGATTAGCCTTTAGCGAAATAGAAAGAATCCGTCTAAGGTTCATTATTTAAGGTAGTTGGTCAGCTGAGTGGGGTGCGGGGGTAAGAGGGGAAGATCTGAGCGGTGACAGAACATTCTGAGATCTTTTCAAGCTACAATAGAACCAATTGTTTAGTACGAAGATTCAAGTCGAAATGTTGTAGAGGGGCGGAGTGACTGTTAATTGCTATTCAGTATAAATGTCAATCATAATATCTAACCATTTTCATTTTATTATTAGTTTTGTCGGAGCTCTCCATTACGTAAAAATAGATAGGTGAAAATTTATAAACAAAGTGTATAAACATAATCGTAATTTATAAACATAATCGTATAACATGGATAAAGCGTGTGTAACTATATTTAGGCGATTCTTAAGAACCGTTATCAAGTTACAATTAATAATATGCTCGATTGGATAGGTTTTCCTATCTATCCCTCTTATTAAAACCGTCAATTTATTCAACACCGATTCTTTCGCAAACGGTACCTGATCAAATCAAAGAAAATCTTGCGACAATTTGTAACAACTTACAACAATTGTTCTTACAAAGTTTCAAGACCGTATTATTAAGAAAACACTTTTTCCGACTAACTATACCTTAAGGTCCATTTTTGAAGATCCGCGATTGACAGAAAATGCGTGATTTTTACATTATTCTGTTAAGGTCCATTTTAGCGAAATAGAAAGAAGGCAAGCGGAGACTGACTGCAGAGAGTGCTCTCGCCTGTGCTCCGGTTCTAGAATGCGCACCTGCCTTTCGACAGTCGAGCGGGCGACATTAGAGAGAGTTTTTTCCTCTCCGCTGTGCGTTTGCCCTTTGAAGCACTGCGCGCTCTCCACACCTACGCAACTACCCCCTTTCCATGCTCTCAGGCCTCGCGCTCCTATACCTCGCCGAGCAACAGTTCGATCACGTTCGGACTTTGCTCCGAGCGAAATTCGCGCCGCACGCGCGCTCACTTGCGAAACATTCATTATGTAGTCTAATGCGGAGTAGCCTTCGAGCACGATATGAAAAAGGTACGCTGGATCCTAGCTTCTTATTACTGACTGTGCACTTTTATGGAAATTCGCCGAATTTCTATGCTATCCAGTCGGAATTCACGCGTTCTGTGTTTGGTATTAAGAATGTGTTTCATACTTTTGTCCCAATCATTTGATTTCCCAGATATCGTAAATAGTTTATAAAGCCGCAAAACAAACTTGGCTAAGTTGGTACCAAGTACAATAGAAATTGGATAAATTGGTACCAAATCGTATAAGTTGTATAAATGAGTAACAAATCATAAAAGTTGGATCGATTGGTACCAAAGAATAGAAATTAGATATGTTGGTACCAAATAAGTTAAGTAAGAGGGATTTCGAGGGATCAAGAATATTTGATAAAATTGGTCAAATTCGGAATGCAATTCTCCCGTGTTGGATTAACAATAGACTCGATACTTTTGGTCCAATCATTTAATTCAATGCGAAAAACATACAAATCCGCAGTCCAGTAATGACTTTTGCAGCATATTCCGGCATGAGACTTTACTCCTGGATTACTAAAACACATGCTTGCAGGCGCAGTTTACGAGCAGCTGTAAGAGGCATCCGACATACCAGGCATTACAGGATTACATCAGAGTAGCCTTTTCACGTGCAGCCAGGAAGCCCGCTCGAAATGTCAACTCTCCTTCTCTGCCCCGGAGTGAGAGCCCAACCGCCTCGAAAATGGCCCGGTGCTTCCGCGGGAGTATAGTTGCGCACATGTGCACTGGTTGCACGTGCGACGTCCTCGCGGAGAGAAGCCTCGAGGGCCGCAACAGCCTACATCTGATTTCGCTGGACTTTTACTCCGCAGTCCGCAGACGGACTCCGCAAGCGGCGGCCTTGTTGCGGCCTGAATACCTCACCGGTCCGACAGGATAGTCGCGCGCGAGGACCCTTTCTAACGGCGGCCCGCACTATTTCACTGGTACATACAGGATGCTTCAACTCGCACGGCTCCCCCTTTTTTTAACGCTCCTCGATCCTCGATCCTCGATCCTTTCGCCGCCGCTAATTGCCTTTTCAATTTCCACGACATCCGCCCACCAACTATATTTCCAGTCCGAGGGTGACCTTTCGCGGTGCATGGGTTCAGATTCATAACGCGAAATAATATTAAATGGGAAGAGCTTGGGTACGTTGTTTCCTCTGCTTGAAAATCGGTAACAGTGCACTTGCATCGTTTGGTACCAAATTACCCCAATTATATGATCTTGTACCAATTTATCCCACTTCTAGTATTCAGTACCAATACTTTCGAAACAAAAGTATTAGGTCGTGCAATTACAAGCTGGCCATTTCATTCTCATATTAAATACTGTTACAAGTAGGAGGATGCTTAGCGAGGAAAAGAAGATGAGAAACTTGTTATGCTGGATAGAAATCCAGTTCTCGAAAGGCAGGTAGAAGTACCTAACAGAGTCCTCTTGTTCGCTTTACAACCCTAAAAACTGTGGTATTCGCAAGGTCCTCGATGACGCAGCTCCGCTGGATTCGCATAGTAAAATCGAATCGTCCCCGCACCTGCCGTAAAGGAAAACGAAGAAGTGTTCTCCACTCCGAGGGGGTCGTTGGAACTTGTCGCCAACTGGCGAGGCAGTTAACGCCCACCAATATCGTAAATCTCGGGCACATTCGCACTGGGAATGTGCCTGCGAAATTGTTCGATGAAAGAGAAGACAGTTTCCTCAATTTAAAATAACTGAGTGGCAATATGTGAAGTCTGTGCGAACAAAACAGAACTTTTCCTCATCTGCCAGGCCCATCCGACCTTTTCCGATGGCGACGATAATACGCGTGAAGTATAATGGTACGAGGATGTAACGGTGCGTGGAATCTTTTATATTAACATATCGGCCACATTTGGGCAGATACCCTAAGAAAAGAGGAAGAAATCAAGGATGGCGAGGGTCAAGCGGAGAAAGAAGTCCCCGTCAACATCAACTGCCCGTTGGGCTTAATAATTAATTATATTCGGCAAGTGGGAGGCCTCAATGGCAAGTACGAGTGTAGGGAATTCATTTCGAGTTTATTTCTCTCGTTGGTAATATAAATACTTACAGCTACGGAGGAGTTCGACTTGAGCGACGAGAATTGCGACGCAAAGTCGATTTTACAACTGGACCCGCGCCTCTCGGGATTACGAGTCTTCCAAGGGAACAGGACTTATTTTCTAATTACTTACAGCCGTAATTTCGATTATATTACAACTTGGTACAATCCTGCGAGGATTGCACGCTTTATTTACACTGGCTCGTTTGTCCAGGCGATGCCAATGGCGAGATAGTCGAGAGTGGTCCTCTGCTGAACGCACGAGCAGGTAAAAGATACTCCGAGTCGAACTTGAAAGGCGGCAAAGCGTCGAGGAAGAGTTCCGGTACAAAAATCCGATCAAAAAGGAAAAACTTGGAGAAAACTTGGAACTAATTTGGCACCGCGATGAAAATATGATGTGATTCTTATAAAAATGTGAAAATAGTCTACAAGAGTTCTTTGTCAAGCTCTCGGACTGTAACATTTTCTACGGAGATGTGGAACTTTCCGTGTTTGCCCACGTCCTCCGTGAAAAACCGCTTTGCTTCGCTCACACCTTCCTCGAAGAGCAAATGTGAGGAAGTGTCCTTCTCGAACTGGAGAGCTTCCTCGAAGCTCCTCGCTTCGAATGTCGAGAAGCGCACCGAAGCTCGGTCCGACAGCAAACTCCTCTGCGGGAACTTGTTGATCGAACTAGCAATTTTTACTGCTGTTCCTAGTGCTGGAATTGGTACAATTTAATTGCTTCATGAAGAAACAAGTTTAATCGCTTGAGACAAGGACAATTTGATGAATCGATTAAGAAATTAGTACAATTTAATTGACTACTTAAGGAAGTTGGTGCTACCATATAAGCGGTAAAGCTATATGCTATAATATAGCTTATGCTATAAATTATGTCGAGTTTCATACACTCCATCACGTTATTTCTACAATCAAAACAATTTCCTGTCCCCTTTTTATTCCATTGAACCAGTCATTCCAAATTCCAAATTCCATTGAACTGGTCAGACAAAGTTTTTAAAACTTTGCCTGATTATTTCTCAATGTCCTAGTTATCATATGAACAGTACATTGTTCAAGTATCATTATTTTATCACAGCTTTTTCAACAATAAAGTGTCAGTGCTGACTGTATCGCTATAACAGCCGATGTAAAAGGTGCTTCTCGTGCCTTTGAATCGCTAATAATGAGTATAGGCCGAAAATTAGATAAGTTGGTACCATAAAATCCAACTTTGAATATTTGGTACCAACTCATCCCACTTTTATGATTTGGCACCAATAATAATAGAAGTTCGACGAGCTGATACCAAATCATATACATTGGAAAGTTGGTACCAAAAAATCGAAATTCGAATAGCTCATGATTGAGATAGGTCATTGAAGATGTAATAATTATATGGTATTCAGTAATTTTAATATAAAGAAGTCTTTACCGAGTCTTTTCTAGGCACTGAAAATTATTTATATTATTAAATTGTATCAATAATGAAAATAATTGAAACTCTACTGTGAAGAGGGTGATTAAAAGGCAATTCACTCACCCTGCACAACAACAGAACTTTGGACATTGATTCCTCAAAAACTACACAAATAAATCAGTTGAAAATTGCAGAGATCATGCAGTCACTATTAATTAACATTATCTATAAATTTCACTCTGATCTCATTATTTTCATTTTCACCACCAACCTCCTTAAGAAACAAGTGCAATTTGATTAATTGCCGTAACTTTGAATGCTCTTCATTGCACATACCTGTTCCACCAGTCGTTGCACGAGTGGCAAGTCCCCACTGAAAAGCCTCTGCCATTAGAATCTTCCTTCCAGTTAGAATCATGTCAATAGCTCTGGAGTATCCAATCATAGCTGGCAGGCGGACAGTCCCACCAGTTAATATCGGGATGCCGAATCTCCTGTTGAAGAATCCCATTACCGCCGTGTCCTCCACCACTCGCAAGTCGCACATCAGTGCCAGTTCCAGTCCAACACCCAATGTATAGCCAGAGAGAGCGGCAACAACAATTTTACTGCTAAGTTCCTTTTTATTAGCCTGTGGAATAGAAACTATTGTAGAAAAAGGTTTGATCGAATGGACCAATCGGAGAAGAGGAGTGTTTCCTTACCAGGGTTGCAAAGTGAGGCACAGAACTAACATTTTCCCCATCGAAATTCGCTATTTCCTCGAGATCATAACCGGCGCAGAAATTGCCACCGTTTCCGTACAAGACGCAGGCATTACTTTCACTGTCTCCTTCGAACTCCTCGAAAGCTGCGCTGAGCCGCTCGGACATCGCGACATTGATACAGTTCTTCTTTTCCGGTCGATTTAAACCGATTAGGGTAATGTTTCCCACTTTGCTTACTAGAACGCTCTTCTCTGCATCTGTAAATTGTAAAATGTACCCAATTTGTAAAATCGAATTCCGGATAGTACGAACCTGACGTTAAGAATCTTCTTCCGCAGAATCTGAGCAGGTCAAGTGTTGACGAGAGTCTTTTCAACGAGTGCATTTTCGGCTGTCTGCCTAGTCAAAGTCAACAATTGTTGATTGGGATCTGGGCACTCGGTGCCGGTATAAAAGTGAGGTTATGAATCCGTAGCACGGTGTTGAAAACGGTTGGAAATTCAAACTTGTTCCGGTAGAGCAGTGGAAACATGCCTTGGGTGCACTTGGGTGAGAGCGGGCGGGTCACGTGGTACACAAATTCTCCCTACCCTACTGTACTACATACACGTACTACACTTGTGTTCCTAGCCTCGAATGCAGAAGGAATGTTTGTCCTCCTGGATTTCTTGATTTAAAATTACCCGAGGAAAGTATGATGGGCTCGAAGATCGCGGTGGACCACACTGTCAATGAACGTCGTCTGCGTCCGATCTATGGCAAGTAGAGAAGCGGCCGATTGCCGCCGGCGAACCCGCCGGGGCAGACGTCCCCCGGTCGCCGAGGGTCCTCTTCTTTTCCACCCGGCCGGCAGCGAGGTTATGTAACGCGAGCGCGTTCTCTCTCTCCCGTTTCAGCTTCGTTGGACAATGGGAACAACAAGACAGCCCTGCAGGAGGCGGAGAAAGTGCTCAAGAAGAACCCGGACAATCAGTGCGCCAAGGTCCTCAAGGCACTCGCCCTCTTCAGGCTCGGCAAGAGCAATGTCTGCCACTCAATCATGGAGCGGGTTCGCTCGGAGATACCGAGGGATGAGGCCACTTTGCAGGCGATGAGCGTCTGCTACAGGGAGATACACCAACGTGAGTCACAGGATTCCTCTGAGGCAGCAGTCGCATAAGTAGACTGTCGACTCCTCCTCGAGTATCAGATTGTTATTGTTGCATTGTGGAAATTGAAATCCAGTGGCTCGAAAGAAAAGTATAGGACACCTTTGTTAGTACAAAGCGTAGAGTGGATATGATAGTATTTGGTAACAACTTGTCCGAGTCCTGTTGCTTGAGAACAGTTTGTCTGATTTCTATTATTTGGTAATATTTTGTCCAAGTTCTGGCATTTGGCACCAATTTATCCAACTTCTATTGTTTAGTAGCAACTTATCCATTTTCTATTATTTGGTACCAACTTATGAATTGTATATTCACTGATTCCCAGCGGACAAGATTAGTGAAGTGTACGAAGCGGCTGCCAAGGCTGATCCTAGTAATGAAGAACTGTTAACAAACCTGTTCATGTCTTACGTTCGACTTGGTGATTATAAGAAACAGCAGCAGGCTGCTCTGGGATTATACAAGTTGAAGCCGAAGAATCCGTACTACTTCTGGGCAGTGATGAGTATTGTCATGCAAGGGATTCACGGTGATGAGAAGTTGGCTAAAGGTGTTACTCTGCCGCTTGCTGAAAGAATGGTTCGTATACAATTTCCTATTATTGTGAATAAATCCTTTTAATAAATTGGAATATTTGCCAGGTAATGAAGTTAGTCCAAGGTGGTAAATTAGAAGCGGAGCAGGAAGTGCAGCTTTACTTGATGATCCTGGACCTTCAAGGGAAGAGCGAAGAAATGTTAGAAGTATTATCGGGTCCACTCTCTTCCCATCTTTCCTCACTTCCTCTACAGAAGGCGGCGCTCTTTTTGAAACTGGAAAGGTTCCCCGAAGCTGCAGAAACGTACAAGGAACTCATTCAAAAAGAGTAAGGAACTTTGGAAGAATTCCGATTGGATATTTCCGCGAGTCTAAAGTGGGACTTGTTTCTCAATAGCGCAAACAACTGGGCTTACTACCAAGGTTACATGAACGCCGCTCTAAAGTACCAAAAGCCCGAGGAGTGTTTGGACTTCTTCAACAACATCATCAACACGTCCGACAGCAGAATCCGAGCACCTCACCTCGCTAAAATTGAACTACTAAAGAGAACCTGCGTCGAAAAGACCGAAGGCTCCAGTCTGGAGTCAGTGAATCTCATGTACGACTACTTCGTCAAGTTCGGCGAGAAAAGCTGCGTCGTCGGCGATCTCCAACTTTATCTCCATTTGTTAACACCTGACGATAAGTTGAACCTGTTGCAGAAAGTAAGAGAGATTCGTCTGAAATTCCTGTTCCAGGAGTTCAGCGGTGAGAAGTCGATTTCTGAACTTGATTTTAATCTTGTAGATCGACGAGTACGTAGGCCTGAAATCGGATCAATTCCCGAGCAACGAGCAACAGATGTACCGTCACATGCACTCAGAAATACTACGTCGCATTTGCGGCCTCCATCATCCACCGCACATAGACGGAAGTGAGCAGGAAGAATTAGTGAAAAGATTGTGCGAATTGTACGAAAAGGGGAACCAACTCTGTCCTGTACAGGATAGACTGCAGACGGACTTTTGTCCTGCTGATAAATACATTCTGTTGGCTACACATCTTTTGCATCAGTTGTGGTATACGACTGGCGAGGCGACTCATCTGTACAAGTAAGACTTTTCTTTTCATTCACATTGAAAGACCAAAAGTCATATTAGTAAAGCATTATAACAAATTGTTTTAAAATTAACATACTAATAATTATATTAACTGATGAATTCCAGAGCAATGGCGTTGTTAGAAAGCGGATTATTGTCCAGCCCAGCAAATTTTCACCTGAAAATCCTGCTGGTTCGAACGTATTTGGAAGCAGGTTTGGTCGGCGCGGCGGACTACGTTTTCCAATTCCTGGCTGTGAAACATATTCAGATAGACTCGGTGGGCTACTTGCATGCACCGCTTCTGGCTCCTCTTGGGCACTTGTCGCAGGCCTGCAGCACTTTGGATCAAATTACCAAGTTTTTCGTTGCCAATAACGAAGATGTAAGTAACTTTGGTTTTCCTTTTTGGTTTGGTTTGGTTTCCCTTTGATTTTTCCTTTTTTCCGTCTTCGGAGAAATCGGAGTTCTACAATGTAACGTGAGGATTTCAATCCGATATCTGTAATATAAATGATGTTGCACTCAATTTATACAACTTGGCGAGATTAGAATTAACGGATACCTGAAACTTCGAATGGGTTTTTCGCAAAACTCGATTCTTAAAACCGGTCGATACGATTGCTCCAGGACGGAGCGATCGATTGACATGAAATTTTTAGCAGATCTTCTTCAATGCTTTATCTAGTACCTGGCGTACCGACTTTTTCAATTTTCAGTCTTAATTATTTACAGTTGCAAAAAGTAGAGTAAGGTCCTTTAATAGATGTATTTCGTGTTTAGAGTGCGGATCACCTCACTTTCGCCTACAAGTACGGTAGTTTCGTGAAGATCCAGGAATTCGAAGAATTAAGAGAGCGGCTCAAACACTCCCTACATTTTGCCACCAGCAACGTAGATAAAATGCTCCTAGAGCTGACTTCCTGTGATAGGGCGGCCGCGCTGGTTTCCACTGTGAGCAATATGCACATTAACGCGAGGGAGAACTGCATCAAATGGGACTTGTTGCGCGATAACCGCGATCTTAATGTGAGTAAATTTGTACCAAATTCTCTCTAACAAAAATTCATCCCAACTGAGATAATTCTCTTTAAATTGTTGTCTCAGGTTGTTACTAGTTGGGACCCGTTCTCCGAGAACGGCGAGGATCCCAGAATGGAGGAAGAGACGCGCACTTGCATGCGCCGATTGCTAGGAGCTCGGAACTTGATCCTGAGAATCGTCTCAGCAGCAATCGAGTCTGACAATCTCACTCTCTTCGGCGAACTCGCTGCTAATCTAAAGCAACTGGTTCAGGAACAGATCCCAGCTGCTTTGGAGAAGTTCGAGTCGGGTGGGCGGAAGGACAGGCCCTGCAAGTTACTAGTCCCGATGGACGCGGTCGAGCGTCTCCGCGAGGCATATTACTCCGGCCAATTGATGACTATTGCTAATTTCGTCGAGTCATTGTCTCGTACGCGATTCCCTGATTCCGAGTGCGTTCAAGCACTCGCGAACGCTGAGTGTTTGCAGTCTCTGCCAATCCCCGATGCAGACAGTCCTGTCTCCTTCAAAAGCTTCTTACTAAGAGCGTCCACGTGCAGCGAGTCTCTGTCGATCATCAGTGCAATTTGCTGCATTTGCGCCGAGCAGAATCGCCCTCAGTCCTCGCAGAAGAAGAACAAGAAGTGTGTTACTAAGCAAGTTGAAGCTTTGTCTTTGAGCGAGGACGATCGAGTGAGTTTTCTTTGTAACAGAATTATTCACAATTCGACAATTGTCTTCTATGAACTTCTATGATTTCGTTCCAACTTAGCAAATCTCTATTCTATGAGTTAATACCAACTTATCCAATTTCGATTGATTTGGTGCCAAGTAATATAAACGTTGGATAAGTTGGTGCCGAATATTCTTCAACTGTAATTCTTTGGTACCAACTTATCCAACTTGTATGATTTACTATCAGCATATCTGAGTAACTGAATGAAATACTAGAATTCGGTAGATATTCTATGTTGACTAATCTGATTACAGAACTGGCGAGACATCGCGACGATGCTAACGGAAAAGGTACAGAGCTTGGACTCGGTGCTGACCGAGTTCGAGAAGTTCAAGCTGCACACAGGCTTGGAGAAAGGGGACGACGTGTCGGCCACAATAACGAAACTCGGCGAGGCCAGTCTGCGCCACAGCAGCAGGTCCCTCATGTTGCGGGCTCAAATAACACTTAAGCTTCTGAGCGACCTGCAGAGCTGAGAGCGGACGAAAGCTCTTGTACAAAGAATGTCCATCCGTCTTCTCGCTGATTTGCAACAGTCCTCTCGTTCATTGTGTACATAATACTTAGTCCTAAATAATTATAAATAACGACTGAGCCTTTTATTGCGAATTGCAAGGATCCAGCTTCGGTTACTTTCCGCGCTAAATCAAACAGGGAAACTAGTTTATTGATTTCGGGACTGAGAGTTCCCTCCTCCTCCTCGTGCCGCCCACATCACAACAAATCAAATGCACTGCCAGAGTTCGTAGGATGGTTGGTTTCGCGGTTAATCAGAGAATTGCCGACTACGTTTTAATAATAATTGAGAGGGAGACTTCTGAGCCTAAGAGCGACATCCCACGCGGAGGATGTCAAAGTTATTGTTATACGTCGATTTGTCCGATTTCGAATACTACCCCTTCAACGTTTCAACACACTGTGATCAGAGTCACCAGTGATTTCGCCTATCGCCAGTGTCGACTACCCAACGAAGATATTGCATGGACTTTTTTTCGTTAAAAATCGTTTGCGACATGGGACAGCTCCAAATGTAAACATCGAATACGACAGTTTTACTTTCGCCGTACGAAGCGCGAACGGGCCCTTTATTCAAATTTTATCTCTGTTTTCTGTATGCCAATAAATTATTTGTTAATCCGAGAGTGATCAACTCGAAACTGAGGCAACACCACAATCTTTTGAGCCGTTCCGGTGTAAATACTCGATGCAATGATTCCAATAAACAAGTAATCAAGCAGCTTATCATTATGTCCGATTGATTCTCCCCTTTCGAATTAGAATACTTTCCAGAATTCATTCGATTCTCGCGGCAGCGTCACTGGGACACGAAATCGTAGGATTTTACGTGTGACGCCACCCGCAGGCGTTTCCGCGAACTACTAACTCGGCGAATCTTTATTCCCTTTTTCCCTTTTTATTGAATCCGAAACCACAGCAAACCGCAGTTTTTCAGGTTGAGCTTGTTGCTCAAAATTACCAAGTACGGCACAGCTGTTCGTTTTCAAATCAATTCCCTCCGATGAAGAAATGAGCGACGAGGAAATCGCTGAGTTATTGATCGAAGATATCTTCCACGATGGTTTCGGATCAGTTGCGAGTCTTTTCAATCTCCTCTCGAAGGAATTGACGTATCCACTGAGTAACAGTTTCGTAGAATTTAATCGTCGCAAACGAAGACAACGAGAGGATGCTTTCGCGGAGGAAAAAATCCTCACATTCGACGACGAGGAGTTCAAAGAGCATTTCCGAATGAAACGATCTTCTTTCGATGTAAAACTTCACTTCTTCGAGAAACATTTGTTAACTGTTTTTGTTTTGATTTGTTTATTAAAGCCAATTTATTCAGAGACGAACCGATAGGACTTGGATTTCTAATTTCATTCTTGCAGGTTTTGCTGAATCTAATAACAAATTCAATGCCAATGAACGAAGACACTGATCTGAGAAGAAACTTATTGTACACACTATGGTTGCTGTCAAAGCCTGATAGCTTCTCTTCCGCAGGAAACAAGTTTAACTTGGCCAAAAGCTCTGGCCATTGTATATTCAAGGAAGTTGTACACAGTCTGCGCTGTTTATTGCCAGACTTTGTTAAATGGCCTGATCTCGACACTTACAGTGACTTTGCCAATGTTCGTAACAGAATTCAACATGTTTATCATTGGGTACAAGAATTGGGTACGAATTGTTCTCTTATAGAAGTTCTTTGACATCAGCAATGGGATCCCTGGAGTTGTAGGAGTCACTGGAACTTGTCATATTACCTGCAAACAACCACCAAACACTGAACTTGATTATTGTAACACAAGTGGTTCGCATTCCATAATCTTGCAAGGTGAAGAACCTTCTTCTTCTTCTTGTGAATGAATTAATCTCTTACAAGTTACTCATCCAATTACTATTATTTGGTACCAACTGATCCAATTTGTAATATTTGGTAGCAATTTATGCAATTTGTATTATTTGGTACTAACTTTTGAATATCGAATCCATTAAATAAAAGCTGACATTGAAAATCGATGTAGGAACCTGCGACCCCGATGGAAAGTTCATCGATGTCTTTATTGGAATGCCAGGTTGCATGGGCGAATCCGAAGTCTTCAAAGAAAGTTCTTTATTCAAGAACCTGACCAAGGAACACTCGCCACTGTTGCCACCGGACTACCACATCATCGGTGACCAGACTTATCCTCTACACGAGAATATCTTAGTCCCATTTATAAGCGACGGGAATCTGACTCGGGAGAAGATTAGATACAACACGAAACTGGCGAAACTCCAAGGAATCGTGGAAAAGAGTTTCGAGCGGTTCAAAGGAACCTTTGAGAGGCTGCAGTTTTTAATCACAGCAGACATGAAGCTTGCCAATGAGATCATAGCGGCTTGCTGCGTTCTGCATAATTTCATTATCGAAAGAGAGCAGGGAGAATTCAAACCGAGAATTAAGGAGGAAGTTCAGCCTGTAAATAGTGACAATTCCGATGAGGAATGTTTCGCGAAAGGCAGAGCTGCGAAGAAAAGACGATTAATCATGACCTCTTTAGAATAACGTGTTGTAGAATCTGTTATTACTTGAAATTATACTTTTCTAACAAAATTAAGAAGTCTTTCTTTCAGGAGATTCGGCACAGTCTCGCACCAAGTAGTACTATACATTACGCATATTATCCCGAAGTGTAGTTGTTTCCGATCGATACTAAACATTTATCTTGATTTATGAAAAAGTTACAGCTCAGAGGATTTATTTATGTATTTTGTATTTCATCATTTATTTTTCTGAATCCAATGAGCCAAGAATCGAGCGAATCGGCTCAGTCATTCGGGAGATATGAATTTCTTCTATTTTAAGATTATTAAACATATTTATTACCACTAGGCTGTGAAACAAAATATTACAATACTCAAATAAGAAATCTGCGAGTTTGGACATGAAATTTTACGCGGCAGCGCTGGTAAACTAGAGTCTCTAGTTGGCGGGATAGTCGGCGGGTGGCACCACTTGCACGATTCCGTTTTCCAGGTGGCGCCATTTGTCATCAGATCGGCCCAATGTTTGTTTGCGATACCTAACCTCCGAACTACTCCGAACACACTCCGAACCCAATGTGCGCATTCGAAAGACATGTCAGCCGGAGAAGCAAGTAAACAATCGGAAGAAAAATGTTCTTCAACTACAAAGACAGGAGAAGCGTCGGATGCAGAAGTGAAGAAGCCAGCATGTATTATCGTCCTGGGAATGGCAGGCTCTGGGAAGACAACTTTTGTAAAGCGACTCGTTTCAACTTTGTACACAACCGGCAAACCTTACGTTATTAACTTGGATCCTGCTTGCAAAGAAGTGCCATATCCTGCCAATATTGGTATAACAACATAAACAACTAATAATATCAGTCCCACGTAATTTGATTTATTTTAATATTCTGATAAAATTTAATTCAATTTCCTCAATTTTAGACATCAGAGACACAGTTAATTACAAGGAAGTAATGAAGCAATACAGTTTGGGTCCCAATGGTGGAATTGTTACAACACTAAATCTGTTTTCCACAAAGTTTGATCAAGTGATCGACCTCATAGAGAAAGCAGGCAAGGATCACGAGTATGTGATTCTGGACACTCCTGGACAAATAGAAGTGTTCACATGGTCGGCGAGTGGTACAATCATCACAGAGGCACTTGCCTCCCAATTTCCTACCATTGTTATATATGTTCTGGACACTGTGAGAAGCGTCAGTCCAGTAACATTCATGTCTAACATGTTGTATGCGTGTTCAATTCTATACAAGACGAAACTTCCTTTTATCATTGCCATGAACAAGGTGTGCCATTCAATTCCTGGGAATTTTATTTGTTATTTATAGAATTATTACTGATTATTGACTGGCTTGCACTTTCAGATTGATATTGTCGAGCACAGTTATGCTCTGGAGTGGATGCACGACTTTGAGGCCTTCCAAGAAGCCTTGGATTCAGAGACCACTTACATAAGTAACTTAACAAGAAGCATGGCATTGACTCTTGATGAGTTTTACAGCCACTTGCGAAGCTGTGGCGTGTCAGCTATGACTGGTGCAGGCATGACAGAGTTCTTGGAACTAGTGAAAGAAGCAGTGCAAGAATACGAAAGGTAGGTTGCTCAAAACTTGATAATTCTATTGCCAGGAAACAACAACAACACTTTTCCTTTCGTTAGTGAATACAAACGCGACTGGACGAGAATGAAGATTAAAAAAGACGCCCAAAGGAAGCAAGCAGAGAAGGAAAACTTGGAAAAAGTGGCAAAGGAAACTGAAGGAGAAACAGTTTCGTTCGTCTCCTCACTGAGCAGTGGAAGAGAAATCTCCGAGGTCTACCTGAAACACGCTGGGAATGAATCGAGCGAGGATGAGGAGGGCACGGAAAATCCTTACGAGCCTCGAGAAGAAGAGGACGAGAAGAAGGAAGTCGAGTCTTTCAAGAACTTTTTAGAGAGACACAAAAAGGAGCAAGATAAACGAGTTGGTCATGCTGAGGCTTCCACGAGTAACTCCACATAACTCGTGTAATATGTATTTATGTAACATAGTTTAACGATTGATAAAAAATATTTTTACACAAAATAGAAGACTCCCTATGTCAGCATCGGTGTACCTTCGACTTCTTGTAGTATGTGATGTAGTTTGCGTATTTAATTCCATCGGAATCGGAAGTCTCACTTCTGCTCTCGCAATTCTGTAATCGTTGGTGCGCCAGTGCGATTTGCCTCAGTTCCTTTCTCAATTCGAGCTGGAAACGGACGAAAATTCACAGAAATTGTTTAGGGATAGGATTCTAAATAAATAAATGATGAAATGAATATGGGGTCACATATACCGATAAGGGAAAAACGTGGTAGAAAATTTTTAATTTTTGTTTAAAGTGTGAATAACTAAGACTGAAAATTGAAAAAATTGCTACACCAGGAACTGGATAAAAGATCGAAGATCTGCTATAAATTTTAAGTCAATCGAAAAAGACTCCTCAAAAAAGTCAGAGCAATGGTGTCGACCGGTTTTAAAAATCGCGTTTCACAAAAACCCATCTGAAGTTTCAAGTATCTGTTATTAGTTCTAGTAGAGAATTTTGCAAATTAGATTTTCGATTTTAAAAACTGCTTGAATAAATTTTTTATTTGTAAGAATTTGTAAAATTGAATTTTTATGCAAATCTTTGATATCTAAAAAAGTCCTACGTCGAAAATTCAATTCATGGTTAAATTTTATTTGGAAAAAACGATCTAACCAAGTTGTATAAATTAAGTGGAATATCATTAGTATTTCGGATATCGGATTAAAATCCTCAGGTTGTATTCTTGAAAGTCCAATCTATGTTAAAAGTGGACAAAAGCAAAAGCAATTTTTTCGATAGATATGTAACCCCCGCCGTCAAGAATGATATGCTTATGATAGGAGTGGAGTTTATAAAATTCATGTCACCCGACACATTTCCAAGGGGCTCGCGATACAAATTCCATCCTGTTCTTCCGTCCCGTCACTCATCGGCTCGAGTTCCTTGGGTTTGCCGGTCGCTTTGCGTCTCACCAAGCCCAGCAAATCGGCTCTCCCACTTTGAAAGCTCTCGTGGACGAACTCGTGGACATGATTGCGCGACTCGCAAGGATCGCGATTGTGAGCGGTGACCTTTCGAAAGCCGTAAAGATTGAGTTGTCGGATGAAGCTGGTCATGTTGGAGGTCTTGAAGACGGGCTTGCACGCGTCGAGGTATTCCTCCTGGAAGCGCCTGTAGTCGAGGAGTATGCTCGTCCCGCTCGCGTTCCAGCCGATCGCGCCGCTCTCGCACTCGTTCACTATTCGCCAGAGCTTCTGCGGGAAGCGCATCGAAAGGACCATACAATCCCCGTGCATCTCTCTCGCGGAGGAACGCCGGCTAGCCGCGCGTGACAAAAGACGCGCGTTTCACGGCAACAATTCGGCCATTCGGCATTCGAGAACGTTTCGCGTCTGAAACTGCCGCGTCGCATTTCCCGGTAGAAGACAATGAAAAAGACTGCGCTGTTCTATCAATTTGCGAGTATTTACGTTTATTATTATTATATTAGTTATTTATTATTTATTTATTATGCATCATGCATAATAAATGTATTTATTAAACCCTTTCGGGTTTGGATTACCTCCGATCCTCTACATAATGATTATTTAACAGAATAATAATTGACTAATGATTATGACAAAGCCCTGCAATAGGATATATGTAATCAACAGGTTTCTCTTTCCTCGCTCTTTATTCGAAGATTGCAGTGCAATTAAATATACATCTCATAATATAATATATTCATATATCAGTGTATATATATATATATATATATATATTTATATTTATATATATCATTATTCATTTGTTGCTTAGAGTTAAGTTATTG
Source organism: Crossocerus cetratus (assembly GCA_963675795.1). Classification (NCBI taxonomy): domain Eukaryota; kingdom Metazoa; phylum Arthropoda; class Insecta; order Hymenoptera; family Crabronidae; genus Crossocerus; species Crossocerus cetratus. The sequence continues at coordinate 2,889,015 of OY776664.1, read as the reverse complement.
TCATGGAGATTGGCATAGTTTTACTAGCTAACAAGGAAAAGTAGCATACAGCGTGGATCTCGAAGCATTAAAATCATCCACCCAACCCTGCGACTTCACACTTCGAAGCCGAAGTCCGTTATTGTCTTTTTGATTGTTACTTCCCCACTCGATTCTCCTCAAAATGCAAAAGACGGGACAGAGAAGAGAAGAACTTTGCGAGCTTAATATATATATGTTTAATCGCGTATTTCTTTCTCGCGGTGATTTCTCAAGTAAGCACACGCAGTTAATACTGAATTCGAGCTAGCACCGATGGCTTGGATTAATTGAAAAGGAATTGGATTTTGACTGCAGATTCGATTCGATCAATCGTACATACAAATATCCGAAGGAAGCGAGTAAGGAGCGTTTTAATGGTAAAAGGATTGGAGGGGAATGGTAGGAAGTTCTCTAGCGGAAATATTGGATTCGAGCCGGCACCAATTCTTTCGGGATCAATGAATTCACTCAAAGGAATTGCAAATATAAAATTATATAAATATGTGAAGGAAGCAGGTAAGGAACATTTTGATGGAAAGAGGATAGGAGAAGAATGTTATGAAGGAATTCGAACTAGCACCAATGCTTTCAGGATTAATGAATGAATTAAAAGACATGGCAAATATACAAAGATACAAATATCCGAAGAAAAGAAACAAGGAAGAGAGGTTTGCCTAAGTACAGTAAATATTAAATTCGTGAGCTTTCAGGATTAATTAAAAAGAATTGGATTGATTGCAGGTTCGATTCGATCAATTGTGTATAGAAATATCCGAAGGAAGGAAAGGAGAACTTGATGGAAAAAGGATTGAAGAGGAGTAGGAAGTCCTGTGGAATCGACGATAACGTAAGGATCGATAACCATAAGTTCTGTGTATACAAGACTTATACGTGTACAGCTCTACAGTGGGAGCGCTTAAAGATCGAACGATTATCTCACTCTCACGCACGTAAAAGCCCCTCTCCTTTCCTACAATTCGTACGCGATAATTTTGCGACAATTGATTCAGCACTGGGTGTCTGACTGTCAGGTCGATACCTAAACCTACTTTTTTTACAAGCTCAGGATATCATGTGAAATAAATGGACAAGAATTGATTTGCTATGACAAATTTGCTTTGTTTTTTGAATTCTTGGAATTGGTCATTGCAAATCAATTCTTGCCCATTTAATTTACATGATATCCTGAGCTTGTAAAAAAAGTGGAATGGGTTTCGAGATGTCGAGTCTGACACTCTCCTTGCGAGTATTAAAGCTTGAACGTGCGCGCGAGAGCTCTTTCTTAAAACTAGTTATTGTCATTCGTAGATGTCTCGAAAGCGAGCGTCGCGCTTCGAATGCCTCCGCCCCGCCGCCATTTTCTAGCTCGTATTTCATTAATCCCTTAAATTAAGTCAATATAGTATTTAAAATCTTCAAAATATTAGTCTTTCTATTTTATTGTCCAAGTGTAGGTCGCGATGTTCTCTCGGCGCTTCAAACTCTCGGCAAGCTAGGAACGCGCCTTTCTCTCACACGTGTATTCATTGGATTCGCATTATGTCCGGCGAAGCTACTTGCGAATTAATTAAGTACGTCAAAGGAAATTGGTGGAGGAATTCCGTCCTGGCTGAGATCACGTTCGACAGGCCAATGTTAAAGAGATTATAGTGTATGTTTGTTGATTCCCAATGAAATTAGAGCAGTGCTCTCCAACAGTGTATTTTCATGCTTTGATTGGATCTTGCATTCAGGAGCAAGACTTGGAGAGCACTGGACTGTAGTCCCTGCCAACTCAACAGAATCGATTCAGGGTCGCTTTTCTTACCATTCCTCGTGGGTTTTTTCATTTTCAGCACAATATTTTACACCAAATCATATAAGTTGGTACCAAATAATCCAAGTTGGACAAGTTGCTATTAAATATGGCCCAACTTGTATTACTTAGTACTAAATTATCCGATCTCCACTATATGGTATCAACACATCCAACTTTTATTTTCGTTGGAACCAAATCTCCAATTTCTATGATTTGCTATGAACTCATTCAATTTCTATGATTTGGTATCAACTTATTCAATTTATATTATCTGATACCTATTCATCCAACTTGTACGATTTTACCGTAACTCATCCAATCTCTACTATTGTTTTTGGCACCAAAACATATAAGTTCGATAAGTTGCTATCTCTCTTGTGTTATCGCATTTTCTGAGTAGAATGAGAAAATTGACCTTGAAATGGATTGTCAAGTTGGCGGCGATTATAAGGGAAAGTTGGTGTGAGCTTATTGTCCTCGAAGAAGGTCCAGTTTTACTTATCGTGCGAGACATGCTTAAGCGAGTACGTAGGAACATTTGCACTCCTACTCTTCCTGATACTATTGATTGTGCCTCTTTTCAGTGCGCCAGGAACATGACCGACTTCCTTGCCCGCTCGGATATGCTCAATGTGCCAGCATCTGCTTTGGAAGAAGAGTCATCTTGTTTCGACTTCCTCTTCCGCTCGTGAGTTTGAGTGTAGTTAACGGAACATGTATTCCCGCGGCTGAGGATCGCTCCTCTGTAAAGAGTATTGGTTTCGATCTTTTTTACCCAAGCAAATTAATGCTTTTGAAGGGTGTTTATATTACTTTACATTAGAACTTGAAGAAAAATCCATAAACTTCTATTGGTTTAATGAGGCGCCTAACTGTTAAGTGGAATGAGTACTCACCGACCAAGCTTGACCGACGTTCGGCACGCTCGAGAGATAGCGTTCATTATCGAATCCGTAATTGACCTTTGGCGGGACCTGTAAAGTCGGATTAAGTAATTGCTTCCTGGACTGCATGAGACGACGTCGCTCGCCGAGCTCGTCCCTGTCGGGCTCTTCCTCGAAGCCGTTTGTCTTGTTGGAGGCTTCATCCACCATATGTTGCTCCTGATACAAATCATCATTATTCCTTCCCTTATGAAATCTATCTTGAATGTGCGTGTATATGTGTCTTATAACATTTAACAAGTCCTCTCGCAGTGTCGGAAGAGAAAATCTATACCAGGCAGGAATAGCTGAGCTTAAGGAATTCCTCGGGAAGAAAGAACCCACCTGCAATTCTCTGGCGCGTTCAGCACGTATGAGTTCCTTGAGGTGTTCGAAACTTCCTGCCTGCGGTACTTGAGGTGCGGGCGGCGAGATGCCTCCTCCGACCCGGAAACTCGTTAAGCGCCTGCGGTTCGATGCCGGATAGCGATTCACCGTGCCGTACAAGCGGGTTAGATCGTCGAAAGCCTTTGTGCGGTGACGCATGCCATTCCTCATTCTGCTGCCGGCTGGCGCCTTGTGGACCATTCGCCCGTAAATCGGAGCGCCGCCGGCCGCTCGGCTGCGGGCGCGATTAGCGAATTTCGCTAATCAGATAATTAGTACGGTTAGTTGACATTCTAGTCGTTTTACAGTCGCATGGCCAATTATTAGTCTATTTAGGGTACCCCACTTTTCTTAACAATTGCTTTAAACTTTCACATATTTTATTGGACCAGTCTTCATTTGGCGATAGTTTATTGGACCAATTTAAATGGAGTATAGTTTATTGAACCAATTTTCATTTGGCCAAATTTTATTGGGCCATAGTTTATTGGACTCGATAGACTTGGAATGATATACCTCGGTAATTGTGAGCGGGTTTGGGTCGCTCGGTGTAAGGCGGCCACATATTATAAGCGAAGGGGTCCGTATAAAGTGGATATCCAGTATTGGTATTAGCCGCTCGGCTCTGCCGTTTGGTGTATCTCCACATGGCCCGTAGTTCCTCGCAGCTCGGCTCGCTCAGCTCGACCCTCTTGTCCGAGCGGCCTCCGACCTCCGCCAGGGCGCCGTACCCCTCCAAGCGCGGACTGCCGGGGATACTCTCGTCCATGTATCGTATACCCGCGACCCACGGCTCCTTCCAACACGCCACCATCAACGCCGTCCACATGGCTAGGGCGCGCATTTTCTGCAATTTCCTTATCCAATCAATTTCAAATATCACATACCCCAAATATATTTCGTTACCAATCAAACCCCAATCTTACCGCGACATGTGTAATAAGGGAAATTAATGGAATGGGGCGATGTGTTAAATGAGCCATTTTAGATATTGGCCAAGTACAGGCTCTGATATCTGAAATACAGGCTCACTAATTTTGCTATTATTGAGAATATTTATTACGATAAGCGGAGAATTATTGTTCCGTAATTTTTGCTCGTTATTTATTCTTCTATTCGCATATACGTCGCAAATGCTCATTGTTGCGCGGTCAGAGTAACATTATTTTTCCCTAATTTTGGTTCATCAATATTTCTATTATCGCGATAAGGTACCATTACATTAACTTAAGGGTTGCATTTATCGGGAACCCAAAAAGGAGAGGACAATTTGCAAATACTATATATCAATACCGAATTTATTCCTATGAAAAGGTACATTCATCTGCCACTTTATCATAAATTCTTATTAAAATATATTATTGAAGGTTGCTTTCAAGTACGGTTTTTATAAAAGCATTTTGCGGTCATATACAATTTGGTCACGATTTTCATTTATGACTTTCCAATGATGAGTAGATTTTACTCTATTTTTTGCAACTCTAAATATAATTAAGAGTGGAATGTTCGCACAATGGAAAGAAAGAAAACTCGATTTTTTCACATTTTCTCAACAGATGTTACCCCTTAAGTATACATATAATGTCTCAATTCAGCCCTTATGTCAGATATCTTGCGAGAGGAGTTAAAGCGGGGGTGAAAGGCGTTCGATTTGCCGGAAGAAAGGATTATCGGCAAAACGGAGAATGATATCGGCTACTTTGAACACACCATTGGCCGCGGCCGCCGGCGGAGTGCATTGTTTGAGGCCCCGGAATCAATAGGGTAACCCAAATAGGAGAAAATCGCAGAGCGAACGGGGGAAAAACCGAGTGGAGCGGAAAGGAGGCCAATAGCAATGAGCCTGATTATTCCAGCGATTCCCTCCCTCTTGAAACTGGCCCGGCACTAGGGAAATCCGGATTCAACAGGTTCACAGGATTCTCCTCGAGTAAAAGATTCTCTCGAGATTTCGCCTCGATTCTGCCAAATTAAATAAAAATCCTCGTCGTCCCCTCGTCGTAATATCTTGGCTTACAAAGTTTCGCGTGTTCTCAATATGCGAAAGGAAAAACGCTTTAAAAGGCGAACACAACATGCAAGTCACGTACATTGAGGGGTGGCTGGCGGCTTTCCAGCTCGACAAAAACGAGAGCGTCTCAGAAATTCACCCTCGGCATGAAAAGACGGCGGGGCGTATCATTTGAAAAATTGATGACCGCAATCGTGACACAGGTGTCGGAAATGTCAACTCTAACGGAGCAAGAGCAAGATCTCAGCGCGGTAAGCGAGCTCGACTCGGGGGATGCCGATCAAACAATCTGGCCAACTCGGCTGAACTGGGCAGCGCTCGAGAGGAAGAGCCGTTGAGAAACTACTGGCAATTTCTACTGGCGAGACATGGAGTTTAGTTTGTCTAAGGAGACTCACCGTGGAAGGAGATGCTCGACAGGTGTCCGTCAATGACCAATTCACAGTGGCGAGTGTGCTCGAATGCAAATGGAGGTGAGAATTGCGAGTCGAGGGGGTGGCGTGTGTTCGAGAGGGAAACTAGTGTATGCGTCCACTATGAATCGGCGAGGGAGAAAGAGCAGCAGCAGCGGCGGCAGCAGCAGTAGCAGGGGCCGCAGCATCGGTACCGCGGAGCTTCATGAATGGGAAGAGGGTCGGAGGGTGGCGGATGCAGCGCGAGCCGGTGCGAGAGAGAGCGAGCTAGAGTGGAGGCAGCTAGGAAGCCAGCAGCGCCAATGGCCGGGGAAGAAGGTCGTGGTGGTCGTGGTGAATGAACGAGGGAACGCGCGGCATTTCACTTACCAGGCAGCCCGTGGAGTCCGGAAACCGAGGAGCAACTGAGAGAGAGATCCCACGGGCCGGTGCGCTTCAACCGGCTCGGCTCGGCTCCGCTCGACACCACCCCTGCGACCCTCAGCCACCCCCCACTACCGACTCTTCACCCGATCGACCCCACCACCCACGCCACCCCTAACGCCGGCTACCACAGTACCACCCTACCCTCGCCCGACGCGTCTTACGCCTCCGCTCGACGACCATACAACCCCTCCAACCCATCTCCACCCCCCAGCCCCAACCCTCTTCCTCCCTTGCCTTCCCCCACATCCTGGGCCCAATATCTCCTCGATCTTCAGTAATATTTTCACACGTCAGTTTGTCCAACAGCCCTTTAATGGGTCATATGTGTCAGCCACGTCATTAAAGAAATAGGAGTTTATGCAATCTTTCTCAAGTACTGATAATTGCTTTTTTAGAAACTCAATATATGTTCATTGTTGTAAATATTTTAATGTAGATTCTGTGAACAAATTGTCGTCATATAGAAATAAGCAACTACGTTTTATATGGAACTGGCGTTATCCTTTTTGAATTGCATGTTACCGTGGTGGTTACTGTATCCTGGTAAATTGTTGTCTAAAAAAGCAATACAAAATCTTGTGTATGAACTGCACAGACAAAACCATATAGTTCGCAACGAATCAGAATAGATATTTTATTCGTTTTTTTGTACGAAGTTATCAACAATAGTAACATCGATCTTTATTGTTCAAAAGAGGAACATAAAGGAACAATGGAGTTCAATGATACTATTGTTGACAAGTTTGTCAAAAAAATTGAATAAAATTTTTCAGCTCGTTAAGGACTCATTTTCTCTGTCTAGTACACATAAAACATTTCTTTAAGGGTTGCATGGTTCGGTTTTCTCCACTTTAATCAGACTTGAGAATAAAATAAGAGGTTTGCTTCCAAGAAGAGGACTTGGACGACAGCACTGCTTTATGCCTTTAATGAAACTTTCCATGAAAATACCAGGTTTTCGACTATAGAATTTCCTGTCTGTCCTATTTCGGAAGACCTGTCCAGACTGGAGATTGACTTTTTAATCGAAGGTCCATTGAGACAGGCGCCAGCTCTCAAGCATGAACGGCAAACACCTGTGGCAGAGCCGGCGGCCGCCCCGAGACATTCTGTTATTTCTACCCTTAGTTTTCCACCCCTTTTCCCCGGTGGAAGGAGAATCTATTCACGCGCGGACAATGTGCTAAGCATTCTTTTGTACCTGGCGCTGGGAGTACAATGGCTTGTTGCACGAATACTTAAGAAGTCGACGATCGGATGCAAAACACCACCCACAACCCCTCGATGTATAAACACTCGGTGAATACTTGAGTACTTGGGGGGAATAATTGGAAACACGTGTGCGGGTGATTTAGACTTGAACTCCGACCTTTCGCCGATCGACTCAATCCAGCCGACTGCATCTCGGTGTAGTGTTCGGGGAAATTAATCACTTGGATTGCGGCTGGATATAAAGTATCAGTCCTTGGAGAAGCCATTAATCTGTGACCCTAATCCTCGTATCGGAGAGCCTTCCAAGGGACACTCGTTCCACAGGTATTAAATTCAAATTCAATTACCCGACTCTGAAAACCTAATGCTTTTATGCCCGATTTATCATGATTTTGTGTAGAACATTAAGTTCATCCAGCCTTTACCATTTTCTAGAAAAGTGGAGGAGAATTGTGATAAGTTATCAGTGTAGCACCAAGTTGGAAGTAAGAGCAGGGTCAGAGGAACATGGCATCGAATCAATAAACGCTGCAATGTACAGTGCGTTTGTCCCAACCTCATAGACGTGGTAGGTCATGGTTGGGACATGCCGGGAATCGAAAATGCCTCCGGTAACGAGAAACTCTTCCACGCGACAGGAGACATTCATTAGGCTCCTCCCATCGAATATTAAACACGCAAAACGTGTCATTTTCGACCGTTAATTCGTTTAGAATGAAAATATCGGACGACAGAACGGTATAGGACTCGGCCGAGGCTGGTAAGGTCTGACGTCAGTTGGGATTACGCAAAAGGTGCGAGCTGAATTGCCACTGACAGATTGACGGATTCCCCAACCACTCGAGGAGAATACCTTCGAAATAAGATAACTCGTCCAAGCCAATATTAATCTAGAAAATCGTTAAACAGCTTTCTATCTCAGGTCCCAGCCATTTCATACCAAATTAGATAATACTCGAAATTATCGCGTACAGGTGTACGCGCAATCATCGAGAAAATGTGAGAAATTTGATGTTTCTTTTTTTTGCATTTTCGAAAAGATCGGAGTTTTAAGAATATAATCTAAAAATTTCAGTCGGATATCCGAAATATTAATGATGTTGCACTTCATTTATACAACTTCGTTAGTTTACATTTAAAGAATAGTTAAAACTTGAATTGGGTTCTTCTGCTTTTTTGCCTTCTCGATAGATTGAATCCCAAGCTATTCCCGAGGCAACCGATATCAGTTAATTAAACATGCGACTTGATCGAAGAGGAAATGATTTTCCATCGAGGAATCGTGGAGAGTTGAAATGATTGGAGGCAAGTTCTCGTTAAAGGAAATAATCTTCCTTGGCAAGGACGCGTAAGCTCCAACTTGTTGAAAATGTGACGATGCGATGCCGAGAAAGGCTCCCAGCCGGCTTCTGCGAGACTGGTGAAAAGATGCAGGCTGGGTGGAATAGAGAAATAATCTCGGTCCTGATATCTGTTCATTGACAGAGGAGGTTTGTCGCGCGAGTGGCTGCTCGGTGGAAGAGTAAGTAAGAGAGGAGAGGAGAGGCAGAGTCGGCGAGTGAGAAGGAAAGATTTATGAATGAATGGGAAGGCACAGGTGGAATTGGTCGATAGAGCGCGCTTCGCCATTCTCGAGTGAGTCCTCTCCGCTTCCTCCTCGCGCCTCGCACCTCGAACCTCGCACGATCTGTAGTAATCGATTCGCCTCGTGTGGCCGACTCCGATTTGCAGCTGCAGCGCGCGCGATCCTCACAATCGAAACTCCAGTTCCTCGTTCGAGTGGGCCGGAAATCGCGGGGACACGGATCTGTGTCCGATGGGTCGGAGCGGAAAGTAGGAAGTCGTCGCGGGAATGGAATCGCGGCGTGTGTTTGGCCAAGGAGAAGGGAAAGGACAGGTGCGGCGAGAAAAGAATAGCAGAGGATTCCAGGGTGAGAACAAAAGGCGAGGGTTTGTATTGCGGGGTGGTGGGAAGAGGGAGAGTCCATTCAGAAGCGGCAGTCCTCGCTATCGATTGCGTGGGTGGCACGAAGGGGAGGATTACCACCACTCCCCGCCATTCACCAGCCGTTCCACCTCGACTCCTCCGCCGACCTCCTCTCCTTCTCTTCTATCTTTCTCTTTCTCGTCGCGTGGCCCCAAGTCGCAGAGTCTTCGACCCATGTCCTCCTAGTTCCAAAAACTTAATTTTTCATTTCACGCATTTATACTTTCATCTTTCCAATCTCAACCCGAAACACTCAAGTTTCCATTTTCCAATCTCAAACTCTGAACATTCAAGTTTCCATTTTCCAATCTCAAAACCTACAAACTCAAGTATTCAGTTGCCACATTCAATCTTTCCAATCTCAAATTCTGAAAAAAGAAGTTATCATATTCCAGATTCAATGTTTCCAATTTCAAATCCTAAGATCTCAATAGTTCCACATATTCAATCTTTCCAATCTGAAAGCCTGCAGAGTAAAGTTTCAATTTTTCAGATTCAATCTTCCCAATGGCAAATTTCATTGCTAAAAGAAAGATCGTCCTCGAACTCTGGAATTGGAAAGAATGCGCAGAACGAGCGGAGTCGAAGCAATCAACAAGCATTTTTCCACGTTGAGAATATGTGAATGAATGAGAGAGCGGATGAATCGCGAGGAGTCAGGGAAACAGGGCGTCGAGTAGAATGAGACTGGGCAAGTGCGCCGGCGGCGCGGCGCGGCTTGGCGCGGCGGTGGGAGGAGGAGTGGAAATTCGGAGGGTATAGTCGAGGGGTGGTAGTTGCGTGTCGGCTACATCTGGGCTAAACGGCTGGGAGAGGGGCACCGCGAAAGGGGTGGGAAGAGACTGCCGAGGGGATGACAACCGGGATGCCGTGGGTGGTGGTGGTGGAAAAAGCGAGGCGCGCACCCCTCGTTTAGCCGGAGAATGCACCCCATAGCGTTCTCGTTAATGCGGAATAGCTCGCTTTCTTTTATTTCGTACGACTGGAGCTCTTTTCCCCGAGACCTTAATGCGCATTTTCCGCCTCGTTTGTACGCGTCCCTCCCGATCGCACGTGATGCGTCCTACCTTTCAACCGGTAATTCGACGCAAAGACAAACCTGTTACATCATTAGAGCCTCGAGAGACTGACCTAAATGAGTACCAATCAATATTGCATTAACTAACTCCTCTTCTTATTCATTTAGTAACCAGTCCAACTTCGCAACATTCAAACACTCCTATTCTTATTAATTCATTAATCGGTCGCAGCGGTCGAATGTCGCAGAATTCAAAATACTCCGATTCTTATCAATTGATTAATCTGTCGAGCGTCAAACGTCAATTCTTATGAATTTATTATGCAGTCCAACGTTTCGAAATTCAAATACATCTGTTCGTATGAATTTACTAATTAGTCGAATGTCGCAGAATTGAAAATATCCAATTCTTATTCATTTATAACTGAATAAAATGTCGCAAAATGCAATTAAACCTTTTCGCGGATCCGCAACTAGTTGGGAAAGAAAAGATTGTTTCATCGACTATAAATAGTGGCTGGACTCTTCTGCTGGTGGAAATGGTGATTAAATCGATGGAAGAGAGCAGCGATTCGCTCAAGGAGGCGGACCCTTGAGCATAGAACTTCTCTCCACTCCAATACTGTTAGCTCTTATTGGCGAACTCGACGTGTTTGCCGAGGAAGCAATGTTCGATCCTGCCCGTTACTCCACTGACGTCCGAGTGGAGGTTCCTTTGACTGACGGATCCTCTCATTCGGCGAGTCCCAGATCCTTTCCACCCAATATCCACTATTTTCGGGGGATTTCCCCAAACCGAGCCTAATAACGTTCCTTCCAAATGTCAGGTGAAAGTAACGACGGACCTTCGACCATTGGTAAAGGTCAATCACGATTGTGTATGATAATAACAAATATTCAGGTATCGTTTGAATTGTTTTATTTATTAAACGACGCTTTTTGCACAAAGTGTTAGGATAAATAATGATTTTGCGACAAACTGCAGCACCGAAGGGCTAACAAGGTAATTACGTTAATGGAGTTTGAGGCTAATGGACGATGAAGCCACTTCCTTCGTAACTAAATAACTAACTCAACGCGTAATTGCATTAATTAAAGCGTGCGTGGCCGGATTATTTCGGGATACCTTTCGTACCTTGCTCCAATTAGATAAATGTTATGTAGGGCATCGATCATTTCCTTGAATTTCCCTCAGGCTTCCGGTGAAATCCAGCCACCCACTTTATTCTTGGAAATTGGTCGTTCGAAGATTTCAATTCTCGCGCGCAGGTGGTTGGAGTTACAGATGGCGCCACTTTACGCACCCCGTTCTGCTTTACCGACGGAGACGGGTTTGGTGCAATTCTCGGCTAAATTGCAGAGATCAGAATTGTGTGATTTGGTCGCCGAGAAGTTGACGCTGGCGCCATCTCTCCTTGATTCCCCCCACCTCTTCCCAAATCCTCCGGTCTGAACATAGTCGCACGTGGAGGAAGCGTAAACACTTGCCAGCTGTCATGTAAAATTGGATTACTGTCAAAACTGCCCAACAATGCCGGAGCGAATAGAAATAAGTAATGAACACTGAGACCCAAATAATTAACAATCGAGATAAAACACTTTTCTTCCAGACGTCATCCCAAACAATCTCCGACACGAGGAAACAATCGTGCAAATCGCGGAAGCCTTGGACAACCTCAATTCCGCTGTCTCCTACGTCTTCGACTGCATCGACGAAAGATTATTGAAAAATGGGGAGAGGTAAAGTAATTGTTATAAAATTGAAATCTTGCGGCATAAATCTGAAACTATAATCGTCGCCAACGGGATAGGCGGCTTCAAGGTCGCTTTCCTTCCTATTCGTCCTGTGTTATCATTTCCAGCATAATGTTTCATAGCAACTCGTATAACTTCTATTATTTTTTATATCAAATCATATAAGTTGGACAAGTTTATACTAAATAATGTCGAACTCGTATTAGTACTAATTTATCCAATTTCTATCAATTGATACTAAGTTTCCAATGTATATCATTGGGTACAAACTCATTCAATTTCTATTCTTGGTACCATCTTGTCCAACTGTTAGTATTTTTGATACCAAATCATATAAATTGGATCACTTCCTATTCCTCCTGTCTTATAATTTACTATAGTTAAACTGAACCACATGTTTCTTGTCCTTGTTAGATTATCACAAGTCAAAACTCGAGCTGCGAGGCTGCAGGACCGTCTCAATTACTTGCAAACTAGTCTCAACTTGAAAGCAGTGAAGATGTACTCTGTGGCCAAGTACCCTGCAAGCCACACTTACAAAGAGTACCAAATGGCGATTCCACCTCCGCCAAAAGTGGGCACTGGAATTCCCACAGTTTACAAGTGTTCTGTTCCAATAACAGATGTTTCTGAGTCTTATGGATCTTCTAATTGTAAGATCGAGGACGGACAGTACATCAATAGTACAAACATGCAGGAGAAATTGCAGTTTTATCACGTTCGATCCAGATTGAACAAGGTATTGATTAGGGTATAAGCTATGTTCGAGATTTTAAAATAATTCGTTATCTTTGAATTTAATTGCTAAATCAGAACAACATCATTGGGTATGTCGCATCGTTGGAAGTTGCATATAAATATTGTAGGGAAAAAATCGGCATATCACGATGTTCTAATTCAGTAATACGGAACTCCCGTATTACTGAATATTCCACTAAATGTTTTTAAAGTTCTACCGTTCTTAAATGAGTATTACTGAGAAACTAAAGTTGGAACAGAGAGTAACAGGTTTTATGATTGATAAAGGAACCAGTCAATGAAGACAACGAAGCGCCTTTTCCCCCGAATTTAGCATCAGTCAGCGCACTCCTGCTCTTCGACAGCACGGACAATCCATATGAGAAGTCCGCGAAAAAGACACCCAGCAAAACAGATAAACAGGAACTGGAAGATGCACCTGATTCCATTGGGCAGCCTTGGTTAATGACGGATTTGGATCCGTCTTCCAATTATTTGTACACACCGACACTCGGAGAGGTATAGTTTGTATTTGATTTGAGTTGCCGCATTTTCAGCTGCTTTGAACAGAAAGGTCCCTCAATAAAACATTGAATTCCATTTCAGGTGCCACAGATTAATGTGCCAGCGATTCTGCCTGATCTGCCTGGGATCGTGGACGACGAGAGATTTGTCTTGGACTTAAGTTCGCAGAGTCCAATCGCACCTTCCTCGGCAGTAACAACTCCAACCGTTCGTCTCGATCTCCCGACACCATCCGCTGATGATAAAGAATCGAAAACGGCAGCGGAGGCTGTGAATTTGCCGAACCTTAATCTAAACGAATCAACAGTTGCTGAAGTTGCGGACGCAAAGCCTCCTCCTCTGTTGAATGTTAAGAGCCCTGAACCACCTCGACCTCCAACAATTCCACCTCCTCCACCACCACCTCCACCACCTCCTCCCCCTCCGCCACCGCCTCCTCCTCCTCCTCCAAAAATTGTAACATCCGAGGTGGACTCCATTCAAAAGGAGAAGCCGAAATCAAAACCTAAATTTAATACATCTGGCGACGATCGTTCAAACTTGATGGCAGCAATTCGCGATGCAGGAGGCGTCGGCCGAGCAAAACTACGTTCTACGGCGCCCGAAGGGAAGGAAGGCGATCGTTGGTCTTCAGCGTCGGTCGGTGGAGACTTAATGGCAGACTTGCACGCGAAACTCGCGCTTAGGCGAAAAGGAATCGCAGGAACGGGTGGGACTGCTCTCGATCGGATATCAAATATGATTCCTCCTCCGCCGAAGCCCAGTGAAACGAATACCGATAGAAACTCTGCTACCAGTGAGAATGACTCGCAACCCGACACTGATGACTGGGACGATTAATCGCTCGAGTCGCCGATTATTAATCAGCTGAAAGATTCCTCTTCTACGATGAATGATAACTTTATTCGGGACTCGTATCTAAACTATTCACTAAAGCGATGTACATATATATACTTATGAATTAGAGTAAAGATTTCCATTGTACCTTTGACTAAAGTAATATTTATACCAAGGGAGTCTTCGTAAATCCTGTTGGAGTTAAGCTTAGAAAGAATCGATTAGATGTACTCTGGTACTAAAAGGGATTCAGGGCTCGCGTATCTAAACTATTCAGTAAATAGATTTCTATGTATATAAAACCGTGTAAAGATTACCACGGTCGATGTTGGTAAGTTTCCGTAAAACGCACAGATTGAAAAATTGAACAATTTAAAGAGTCAGATATTGAAACGAAAATGATTTATTAAAATGTTGATATTATAAATACCGTGCATATAGGAAGGTTAAAATAAAATATAACTACTCAACATACCGCCTCTACCTCTAATTGACCAAAAACGTAATTGATATCACTTGAAATGGAAAGCCATCTTTATTCAAACATTAACCCAAAAAAGATCTTGCCTCAGAAAAAACTGTGCCGCATTCCGCAAATACCGTACAAAAATTATAATCAAAGAAACCGCAACACTTGTCTCAAACCAATATCAATAGCTATAGTACAGCCCTAAAATACAACGTACGATTGGTAGTGCTTCCTTACTTCATTCCAGCACTTCAAAAGTTGTGCGCTCCTTGAATTGCACATTGACGCAGTCAGGATATATCAAAATTAAACTGCGTATAAGCATATTAATATGATTTGTAAAGTATTAAATCGAACAACAATTTAGACAGCAAAGAATAATTATTAATTGCTATTGCTAGAATGTATTTAAATAGGTCAACGCATTATAAAACTCGTCAAAAGATGCTATTTGCTCACTCGCCTATTATTTAATATATTGTTCAACAATAGATTCTCATAGCGTATGCTCAAGGTGATCGCGCTTTAGCAGCGAAAAAAAACGTGAACGATCGATTTATAGATATCAGTTTATTAACCCCAGACAAAATCTGGTTTGGCGATTGCACCCACTCCAAGCGCGCGAGCAAGTGTTTGACGTTTCGTTGAGTGACATCATAAAGCCAGTGACTAACCCGATCACTATTACAGCGTTATATGTTACTCGCGGCTCTGCCGTCCTATAAACTTTTGCACCTTCCCAGCTCAACTCGCTCAGACGAAAGTGTTATAAATGTTGGTCCCTTGTTCGCATAACAATTAGTGCCAATTAGCAGTGGCGACAATTCGGAATACCGTAAGCGGATTAGCGCGGAGATGTTCCGCACGACGCAGCATTATAAGTTTCTCGGCTGCCAGTGTTTATAACAGAAAATCTTGATGGAACTAATCGAATGACGTATCCTACACGTTGGAGCTTTCTCTGTAGAATTAAATAACTTTCCTCAGCTGTGTTACTGCATCATACTGCATACACGACATTGCAGGAGCGGGTAAAGTACCGTTGTGTTATCAAAGTATTAACATGTAGATCGTCCTCGCTCGGGGAAACAAAAAGAACTGTAAATGTTCTACTTTGAAGTCAATTCGTACTTATACTTATTAGATATGGAGTAGTTGATAGTTCGCACTTACGCAGTGGGGAGCATTAATAGTTCGAGTACCTATAACTTGTTGCAGAATGGATTAGCATTAGCATTTCAATACAAACAGAGTTGTTTACCCGCGTAAAAACTTTGACAGTACTTGAACTCGAGCGAGTATTCATTTATATTATTTAATTACAGAAGTTCACGATCTATTTGATCGGTTATTATTCGATTCGTAAGCGCTTGCATTAATCTTATCGCGACGATAGATCGTGCTACACTCCTTTGTTGCGGTTGTGACGTGTCGTCACTCAGTGTATAATGAATAGTTGTATCCTCAGAAAACGAAAATGATTGCACCTGAAGTGGGATCAACTAATGCGGAGCCAGTGCACGTGAAAGTCACGAGTGAGAAAGCTCCTTTGATACATGGGAGAGGAGTTTTCCAAAGGATAAGTAGCATCTTCAGAGTTGGTAGAGCACCGCATACCGAAGGCGATGGCTATGTTGAATTTGGTAGCCTGGGTGTTGACAGCGGCCGTACATTGGGCACATTCGCCGGTGTCTTTAGCCCTGTCACCCTGTCTATGTTCAGTGCCCTAGTTTTCATTCGTATGGGTAAGATTTCTTATTCATAACTGTAATAGATTCTGCTTTTAAATGAAGTAACGCATTTGTTTTCCTAGAAAAAAGATATTAAAGTATTCTCTTGGTTTTATTAGGATATATTGTGGGCAATGCAGGTTTGCTTGTTACGCTTACACAATTTCTCATTGCCTATGGAATCCTTTTGTTCACTGTGGCCTCTGTCTGCGCTATCTCGACAAATGGAGCAGTTGAAGGTGGAGGAGCATACTGTATCCTTTTATAGTCTTAGAACGTTGTTGAAGTATAGCTACAGCCATTTATTCATATTGAACTGTTCCATTCAAGGTCATCGTATCTTATCAGTATATTAGATTTCTGTTTATCAGTGACTCATCATTAGCTATGGGTTCAGAGAAATCTGAATGCATTAGGAATATTTAGTAGCACAATTATAATATTCTCTATTTGTTTTAGATAAGTATAAATTATTAATTTTATTTCTTTTTTTAACAAAACTTATAATAATTACAATAAGATATGTTCCTTAATCCAGTGTTTTAGTTATGATCAGTAGAACACTTGGTCCTGAATTTGGAGGATCGATTGGGACACTATTTTTTATGGCTAACATTGTATCAAGTGCCCTTTGCATATCCGGTTGCGCAGAAGGCTTGATAGAAAACTTTGGACCATCAGGATACCTAGTTGGACAGAACTTTCTTATACCAGATGGCAGATGGTGGCGGTTCTTGTACTGCACTGTGTTGAACACTGCCAATTTATTGGTATGCTTAATAGGAGCAGCAATGTTCGCTAAGACCAGTGTTGCAATCTTAGCTGTTGTTTGCATTTGTTTGGGAAGTGTTTTCATAAGTTTCTTAGCCCAGGGGCACATGGAGGTAAAAAAATAAGTTTGAAAGAACGCATACACGACTGTTAATACAGTTTGTGTGGTTATTATTGTATAACATGTTTGTACAGTAGAGATACTTTTTTTTAGATTCCCATACCAGATGCAAATAAATTGGTCCAAAATGCCACTTATCATGTTAATGGTACTTATACAGGTCTTCTATCTTCTACTTTAATGAATAATCTCTATTCCAATTATAGTGCTGATTATTCAAGTGATGGCACTATGTCTGATTTTGCAAGTGTTTTTGGTGTACTATTTAGCGGTGTGACTGGTATAATGGCTGGAGCCAATATGAGCGGTAATGCTACAATACGTTTTTAATAATAATAACTGTAAAACTACGAATAACATTTATATCAACTTTCGTTATTATTTTCAAGGGGAGCTCAAAAGTCCCGGGAGAAATATACCCCGCGGAACACTATCGGCAGTATTATTCACGTTTTTAATTTATATTTTATTATCTATTTTCACTGCCGCAACCACGAGTCGATACCTTTTGCAAAATAATTTTATATACATGATGCCAATTAATATCTGGCCTCCATTCGTTGCCGTGGGTATATTGACTGCAACATTTAGTGCAGGATTGAGCAATTTGATAGGATCGAGCAGAGTACTAGAGGCATTAGCCAAGGATAATGTCTTTGGTAAGAAAAGCCTTCCTTTTAATCTTATTAATATCTTACTTTCCATGCTCTGTAATATGCGTTGTTGTTTCATGTAGGATCTGGCTTAAATTTCATAACACATGGGACCTGGAAAGGAAATCCAATAGTGGCCGTCTTAACATCGTGGGCTCTTGTACAAGTCATTTTACTTATAGGCTCACTAAACACGATCGCGCAGATCAATTCTGTCTTATTTTTACTGAGCTATCTAGCGACTAATTTGGCTTGCCTCGGCCTCGAACTCGCCAGCGCTCCCAATTTCAGGTATCTTCCTTACAAAGATATTCCACATGAAATTTACTTTCTCTGAAAAAAGGCTCTAGAATCTCTTATCTTTTCAGACCCACATTTAATTATTTTACTTGGCATACGGCTACGGTTGGTCTTTTCGGAACATTGATCATGATGTTCGTTATAAATAGTATCTATGCCTCGAGCAGCATTATAGTTTGCTTAATTTTGATCATTGTTCTTCACCTATTTTCGCCGAGTAAGCACGCTCCTTGGGGAAGCATATCACAAGCGCTCATATTCCATCAAGTGAGAAAATACTTGCTGATGCTAGATTCTCGAAAAGATCACGTGAAATTCTGGAGACCACAGATGCTCTTGATGGTTGCATCTCCTCGATCGGCTTGTCCGCTTATAGATTTCGTCAATGATTTAAAGAAAGGTGGACTTTACGTCATTGGACATGTTAAGGTCGGTGAATTCTCCGGCCAGAATATCGACCCAACGATCGAAGAGTCTCCTCACTGGCTCAGTCTAGTGGACCATATGAAAGTGAAAGCATTCGTTGAATTGACTGTTACAAAATCGGTGCGGGAGGGAATGCATCATTTAATAAGATTGTCTGGAATGGGCGCGATGAAGCCTAACACTATTGTCCTTGGATATTACGATGAGGAAACGCCATTTGATTTCTTCCAAAGTTCTCAGTACTCAACGGAAGCTTTCGAGAATATTACAACATTTCCGAATAATACGGTCTTTCCGTTACGATCGCCGGGTGGAGAGAAAACTTTAGATCCGGCACAGTATGTGGGAATGTGTTCCGATGTACTGAGGATGAAGAAAAACTTGTGCCTGTGCAGGAATTTCCATGTATTGGATAAGTCTCAGATTACAAAGTAGGTCTAACATTTTACATATATTACGTATATAAATAAGGAAGGATGTTCCAATATTGTTGTTTTACAGGAATTCAAACTTCAAATACATCGACGTGTGGCCGGTTAATTTCTTCCAACCAACCGATCAGGATCCATTCGACACAACTTCATTATTTATGCTTCAACTTGCGTGTATCATCAATATGGTACCGGGATGGAAAAACCTACACTTGAGAGTATTTCATTGTGAAATAGCCGACGGCAGTAGCACCTTAAGCATAGCCGATTCCCAGAACTCGATCAGTGAATACCCAAGGGCTTCAAATGAACATCGACTAAGAAAACTATTAAACATGCTCAGAATTTCGGCGTCTATTAAGAAAATTCCGAACTGGGGGGCGCAGGTACAAGGGCTGAAGGGTAGATCCCTCATTGAGTCGACATTGGACAGTCAATTCGAATCCGGCGCTGAGAGTGGCGGTGAGGGCACACTGAGCAATGTATCTCGTGCTTACATATTAAGGTAAATCTCTCAAGTACATTTATAAACAGCACATTCAGTAGCAGCAGCGTTTGATTTATATCTATGTTGC
Organism: Crossocerus cetratus; assembly: GCA_963675795.1. NCBI lineage: Eukaryota > Metazoa > Arthropoda > Insecta > Hymenoptera > Crabronidae > Crossocerus > Crossocerus cetratus. The sequence continues at coordinate 2,869,488 of OY776664.1, read as the reverse complement.
AGTGTCAACCAATTGATAAGACAAAATTCAGGACAGACGGCCACCACGTTCATGTATTTGCCCGCGCCGCCCGTTGCAAACGCGCGGGACGAAAGTGGAGTGTACCAGCAATATTTGCAACTGTTGACGGAATTAACAGCGGCTTTGCCGCCCATAGTATTAGTGCATGGCGTCAGCGCTGTTACATCGACAACGCTATAACGATGCATAAGCATAGGCTTACCAATAGATCGCATTACATGCTTTAGTTTTGATGAAAGGTATTATTTAATAAGTAGGTTACACGACTTATGTGAATTCTTTCTTACTCATTCTGTAAGCAAGCTGAGGATAACAAGAAACAAGTATTGGTTTTCACTGTAAGTGTAGATGCATTTAGAATTAGATCATTTACTTCCTTGGAAATTCTGTGAAACAGAAGACATATCACTTTTTACTTTAACAAGGCTTTTCCTTTAGACAAAAATACTAATCTCATAATGAAGACACCTTTCTACTGTGATAATGAGTTTAGCGTATAAGAAACTTCTCAAGTACGAATATTTTTAATCTACAAGACTCACTGGTTCAGGAGCAACAGTAAGTTATGCCTTAAAATAATTCGAGTCTGAGACTATTTCTATACTGGTATTTTTTACCACATGTTACCATTTAACGAAGAAGAACAATGTACGGTCTGTAATACAATTAACTGGAAGCAGATGAAGAGCTTTAATAAATTAATATTTCTCACTTTATGTCATTGAATTTACAGATTTTCCCAACAAATTAAACGACATAGTAAGTAATTCTATGTTTACATTACTTACATATTCTATGTAAATAATTCTAATCGCGTACTATAAATCTCCGCGTTCGGATCTTCGGAAAATGCACATACGGTTTGATAAAAAAAGTTCGGTTTTCGAGATCTTAAGTGTATAATAAGGTCCGATGGTCCGAACAAGTCGATTCAAAGCAATAAGTGGAAGTGGGTGGGCGCAGGTGGACGTAGGGGAACTTATGGTATATGGCGGGCGATACGGCGACGTAGTATTTAGCCCTTCTGCTATGCGGCGCTAAAGGATGAAGCCCGGGGGAAATGCAGGGGGCTGACTGCGCTGGGACTAACCAAGGCCTGCCGCCGAAAGCAGCGCGTCGAGGAGAGAACTGAAAGGCGAGAGAGCGCAAAGAGAGCGCAGTGGAGCGCAGCTTTATTTACGAATTAATCGTAGTGCCGATGCGCGAGAACTGAGCTGTTAAATGTGCCTGGAGGAAGATGTCGAATCCCGGCGGTAGCAGGACGAACGGGGCTATGAAGATCCGATTGACCAGTGAGTCGCCGCTGCCAAAGTGCTCCGCGATCAAAGCCCGTGTGAAAGTCGGCTGGCTGCACCCGACAGCCAGCCAGCACGCGCGCTACGCTCTACTCTCGTTGTGTGCCCTGTTTTTCCCTCTGCATTATTCAATATGGCCCCGCACTAGTCTGCCACTCGGCCCCATAGCCGACGGGACTCCTTGTCGGCTGCATGCGCCCACGGGCCGAGCCAAGACAGAGCCGTAAACTTTATGCTAGGATATGGATATGGCAACTCCCTATCGGAGGTCAAGACCCCACGCGAGCACTCCGGGAGGCCGCAGACTCGGGACGTTAATTTTCCCTTGATTTCTCGCGGCCGACTTGCACGAGCTCGAATCCCTTATTAATATTATTAGTACCATTATTACTTTCGATTGGATATCGTATTCCCTGGCCTTTCTGACGCTCTGCCGCTCTGCCGCTCTGCCGCTGCTCCCTCGAGTGCCCTCGAAAACGAGGATGAACGGGACTGTCAATGACAGATGCATGATCGAAATGAACTTGATGAACGCGATTCTTTGCTCTAATTTCCCTTCGCCGGGATATCTTTAATGCAGTAATGAACGCACATATCGGCTATGCTTACGGTTTCGAAGCTTCGATATGGATGATGATTTGAAGAAATCTGATTCATAAAAATGCTTGTAAACAAGGAAACTTAAGAACCTGAACAAGGAAACCTCTTCCGAATTTTTATCGTGGAAATACGAGGAACAGTTTTTTAGGACTTTGTCACTGTGTTTCGTCGATTTATTTTGATTATTAAATGGACAAGGTGGCAGGAGATAATGAGTATAAAATGCAACTTCCTGTAATGTGTAGTCATGCCAGCCTCACCATGAAATAATATTTTAATAGGATTATATAACTGTTACAGTTCTATGTGCCCGTAATCTTGCCAGGAAAGACCTGTTTCGTGAGTAATAGCCCTGACCTGACCAATTACGCTTAACATCCATAATACACAATATAGAAAATGTAACATGATTCTAGGCCTGCCGGATCCCTTTGCTAAAATAACTGTGGATGGTTCTGGCCAGTGTCACAGCACTGATACGTGCAAGGCAACACTTGACCCCAAATGGAACCAGCATTATGATCTGTAATTTCCCTTTCGCTATAATGGTAACATTGGTATTTTAATAGACTAATAGTGTAACACTTCCTTTTACAGGTATATTGGCAAAAATGATGGGATCACAATATCAGTCTGGAATCATAGGAAAATTCACAGGAGACAAGGTGGTGGATTTCTCGGATGTGTTAGAATATTATCCAACACCATTCAAAGACTCAAGGATACAGGATGTAATGATTATTGATCTTTTTAATATAATTGGGATATTTAGTGAGCACACGCATAAAGTTCTGTATTATGTTCTATAGATCAACGCTTGGATCTATGCAAAGCACACGCGGATGATACAGATGTTGTTAAAGGCCAAATAGTAGTGTCTCTGTTGTCGAGAGATGGCCACAATGGTGCAGTGAGCAATACTGTTGGACATAATGCTGTAGTTGATGTCCTGGGGGACTTGAGTTGTCCAACAGACTTACCTGAAGGTTGGGAAGAAAGGCGAACTCCGAGTGGACGATTGTACTATGTGAATCACTATACAAGAAGTACTCATTGGATTAGACCAAATGCCAGGTACATATGATAATGATAATTGACCATGCAACTGAGAATTATTCTAATTTCATATGTGTTACAGGCCTAATAACTCGATTATATCAACTACCCCGGAACCACCATCACTGCCACCTTCTGAACCCACATCGCCAAGCGGTAGTGGCAGCCCACCCAATCTGCAAAATGAAAGTCCTAACAGGTGTACACCCGAATGGAGTGGCGAGGGAACACCCACGAGGACACAGAGTAGAGATAATTCCACACAGAATACACCGCGTAATACACCAACGCAACCGCAAAATCGAAATCAACAGAATCAACAAAATACGCGTAATGCGACGCCAGGTCTGGTCGCGAGAGATAGACGGCCAGTCAGAGGCGCGGATGAGCAAAACGGCAATCAGAACATGAATGCGCGACCTGATCGTACAATTGCTAATGGTCAGCCCAGAAGGCCTAACAGAACGAATAGAAATAGGAACAGCGCGATGCCAAATGGCGAGAGAAGATACGATCCACCACAACCGCCAGATTTGCCGCGCGGCTATGGTTAGAATTGCATTGAAATTAAGTAATAATTTAGGTCACACGTAAACTCGGATACCGAAAATCTAATCTATAAATCTTATTTATAGAAATGAGAAAAACACAACAAGGCCAGGTGTATTTTTACCATGTGCCAACTGGTTCATCTACGTGGCATGATCCAAGGATACCGCGTGATCTACCTGCGAACGAAATAGCGAGTGAGCTCGGTCCATTGCCCAGTGGATGGGAAATGCGACAGACGCCGAGTGGTCGGGTTTATTTTGTGGATCATAACAACAGAACCACTCAATTCACGGATCCGCGATTATCCAGTCAAATCATCAGCAATTTACTAAAGCAAGTGTTTCAGAACTTTAATGTGACTAGGACGTAGGTTTGAAGTAACATATTATAGTTCTTACTAATATGTGACCGTATTTATTACAGCAGACGGCAGAACAATAACTCGACCGATCAAACTACAAGTCCAAACACTTCGACTTCCACTGCTAATGAATCTGTGGAAGTGGAAAGCCCAGTAACGCCAATTCAGTCCAATGCGAGTCAGCAAAGGCCAAGGACAGAAACTAGTACTAACAATAATAATTCTCCCACACGTAAGTATCAAAATAAATCGACATTAATGAAAGTCCAAGGCAATCGGAAAGTTTTGTCCAGCCACGCATTCATCACAGAAGGAACCGTACATTTGCATAGTTTAACGCTTTCCGGCGGTTAATGGTATTCCATGCAAATCACGAATCGCTTTAATCTGCCCGCTTCTCTATAACAACAAAACAAAGACATATACGTTCAGGACTTTTATCTTATCTCTTAACGCCTGTATCTTCGCCGCGGTTAGGTCCTACTACTAATCAGTCTCAGTTGTTTATCGTCTTTAGAAAATGCCTTTCCATTTTGGACGAATTTTGCTCATACGAGCACACTACTGTAAATTACGATTTATAAGAATGTTTGTAACTATGGCCTGTGTCTGAGAAACTTTTCTATTTGCATTTTAGTGGACAGTGCTCCAACGCAAAATGCTCAAACCGTCTCGGAATTGCCAAAGGAACTAATGGATAGTGAACTCTTACCGAAATATAAACGCGACCTGGTCGCCAAGTTAAAGTGCTTACGCGCCGAACTGAATGCTCTACAGCCACAAAGTGGACACTGTCGACTGGAAGTATCGCGAAATGAGATATTTGAAGTAAGGCATCTTAAATTATGTAAGAAGTGTTATCAGGTTTTTGCAGACTCGCCCCTTTACTTAAAATTCACTGGTTTTTTGTAGGAGTCTTACAGACTAATTATGAAAATGCGCGCGAAGGATATGCGCAAACGACTTATGGTAAAGTTCAGGGGAGAAGAAGGTCTTGATTATGGCGGAGTCGCCCGGGAGTGGTTATATTTGCTGTCACACGAAATGTTGAATCCGCAATATGGTCTTTTCGAATACTCACGCGATGACAACTATACATTACAAATTAATCCGGACTCTGGAATCAATCCTGAGCACTTGTCGTATTTCCACTTTGCGGGTAGAATCATAGGAATTGCGGTTTTCCATGGACATCATATAGATGGTGGTTTTACAACACCGTTTTACAAAATGCTATTGAACAAGGCTATAACTCTGAGTGACATAGAGGGTGTCGATCCTGAATTGCACCGAAGCCTCACGTGGATATTGTAAGTTCTGAAATCCTACAGAATCTGGACAGTGTTCTGTAATATCGTTTCTCATTTTACAGGGAGAATAGCATAGACGGTGTACTGGATGCCACATTTTCTGTAGAGCACAGTAGTTTTGGAGTGCTGAAGAATCATGAGTTGAAGCCAGGTGGTAAAGACATTCCGGTGACCGAAGAGAACAAAAGGGAATACGTCCGTTTATACGTTAATTACCGATTTATGCGAGGAATTGAACAACAGTTTTTGGCATTACAAAAAGGCTTTCACGAGCTGATACCGCCTCCGTTATTGCGACCTTTTGATGAAAGGGAGTTGGAATTAGTAATCGGAGGTTTGGGTACTATCGACATAAACGATTGGAAAATGCACACCAGACTGAAACACTGTACGCCGGAAACACCTGTTGTGAAATGGTTCTGGCAAATAGTTGAAAGTTACGGAGAAGAAATGAGAGCGAGATTATTACAATTTGTGACTGGTAGCTCCCGTGTACCACTGCAGGGATTTAAAGCTTTGCAAGGTACGACTTGGATTTATGGACAGTTACATACATGCTTGCTTTTCCAAATTGTCTTATTAACGCTGTGTGTGATTCCATTTTTTGTGAAGGATCCACTGGAGCTGCAGGCCCCCGGCTTTTCACGATACACGCTGTCGACGCGCCGAGTGAAAATTTACCTAAAGCACACACTTGCTTTAATAGAATAGACATACCAGAAACTTATCCAAATTATCAAAAGATGCTCGACAAACTAACACAGGCAGTCGAGGAAACGTGTGGTTTTGCTGTGGAGTGAGGTGGGTTCGAGGTCCGACAGATCGCATCGTCGTTAATTTAAGAGAATATTGTTTCTAAAACGCACGAGAGAAGTATTACGGAATGAAAGTATGTAAATTGTCAGAGAAACAATTCTGATGCTATTCATTGTACAAATGTCTGAATGGCATCAATGGTTGCAACAATCCACGAAACTCTCAATCATTGTGTTCGGAAACTTTCACAATTCCATCGCTTCATCTGACAAGTTTATAATGGAAGGTACTCACAACTTTTGATTCTATCAGTTTTCATATTATTTCTCGCCAGGTGTAAACCGAGGGTAAAATATTAATTGGCCTAACAATATATACTCACGTTAATATTCACATTGAATCCACCAACTACCATAGGAATTCTAAGTGTCATGTCTGCACAAATGTTGATTGAGAATGGAATCTTTCAAAATATGAACGATATATATCTGTGATGCTATCTTTGTTTCCTGTGGGTCAGGAAGGATGAATAATATTGTACGAATCTCAAAACGAAAGGAAGATTAGTTGCAATCAGCTTAGATATCGATCGTCAGATGTATTATGTAATTCGTTTCTGAAAGTTTTCAGTTTCTCCAGAAAATGTGTAACAATAATATGGACATCTAACTAATTTCATATCAATTTTGCCTTACCCATGGTGAGGCCTATTATCTGATTAAGAGCATAGGTATATTCAACTTTAGTCTAGCATAATCGAATATAGACTGGAGACAGTGCTGGGAATCTAGTATTATTACAATGGGCCTTGGTGGCCAAGGGATGCTTTGGAGTTTGTATATATAATCTTAAACGCAAGTGTTAAGTTTCGATTCTGTTGTGTATTTTGTGACGAAATTGTTCTTGTTTGTCTAGATGAATATATATCTGATCAACAATCGTAAGAAAGATATGATGAACATAGCTTTAACAATGCGATTGTGAATTAATGAGAAAGTTTTTTCGTGATTGACACACGAATGTCATGGGACATTAGCTATCAACATGGGATATTAAATTTCTATCGCTTGACTGCAAGCGCGATATCAAACTCAATATATTAACGAATAGGGAAAATTATTAATACATAATTGTAAAATCGCGAATCCTTGGAGTATAGAGGTAACACTTGCGTTGAGAACTCTTGGTAACGCAATCGGGCATTCTTGTTATTACTGCGCGACTTTTATCACACCGAAGATTATTGTTGCTTGATTCAAAGTCAATACTACCGAATGCGTTAACAATTTGTAAATAATGTAGGGAAGCTTAAAACGAAGTTAATATACGAGGCGAGGCGTATGATGCGCGGACCAGGTAGTCGGTTCTGCATGATCGAAATACACATCAACCTTAGTATAGGCGAATCGTGAATTGTAGACACTAGCTTTAATTTAAATACCGCATTGAAATGCCTGAAGCATATTTCAGCAAAAGAGTTTATTCGACGAGTTCGTCTAAGACTATAAAAGGATTTTCATCGAATCGACTCTTTCGTTTTGGAGCTCACCAGACATGTTTTTTATCTTACTATATTTTAGTAAGGTATACAGCGACCCTTATTTATCGCATGGAAACTTCATTTTAGTCTCTAGCATTTGATTCTACTGTAAAAATATCTAACTACTAGCACAAATGGCACGAATCATCATTTTGTATTATTATCGCATTATTATATTATATTGTGCACATAACTGTGATCAAACATATCGTAGAGCGAGGAGAAAATGCGGGAGATGCCCTTATAGAAATTATTACGACTGATTTTTCGCTCTTGTCAGCCCATACAATCTTGCTTGAATTATTCATATTACAAATATCTCACAGTTCTAACTGGAAATCTAGAAGTATCGCCCGTTTTCCCTGTCGAAAGACGGTCAGATTACTGCCTCTTACCACGTGGTTTTACCCATATTGTTAAATTGTTACATTTTTAAATTGTATTTCAGAAAATAATATTTATATATTTACAGGCTTTGTGACATATCCATGATATTAATCGCTGACACAGCAACGCACAACGCTTTTTGTATACTACTTATACGAAACCCTTTATTAATATATGCAATTTCGATATGCAAGTTCTGCATATTTCATATCGGGCTCTCCCACACTTTCCGCCCTCAAGTAACATACTCTTTTTCAACTTGCAATGTATCCAAGAAAGAATGAAGGCCTTGCCAGTGCTTTGGGAGTTGACGTGAGATAAGGAAAAAAGGTGATATCTCTTCAAGATATTTTGGAATAAAAGTAAAACACATCATGCCTTTCTGCGACATGTCGTTCACTCTAGGAAAACTAAGTCTAGGAAATGTTATGGAATAAGACCCGCATGTCACGGAAATTTCGAACACCCCGCAAATAGAAACAAACCAACTTGGCGCAAGTACATCATCGGGCAATGACTGCCAAACAAGTATCTCGAAATCTTCGAACGTTCGCTATGTCTTAGACACGAATTCTAATTAGGCACTTCTGCTGTTACTAGATGAACCATGATAGGTATCTAAATGATAAAATGATAATGTAAATAATTATTTTTCGATGCGCCGCAATCCTATCGAGCGAAATTAGGCAGATGCAATCAAAGACAATATGGAAATTACGTGGACGCAAATAAGGTACAAAACTATACTCGTTACATATCGTACTCCCTAACATTTGCGAGAAGGCTCCAAGCTGCTGCGAAGTTTTACCACTGTGTGTACTAGATCGTTCACGGTACGACGAAAGTATTGGCACGAAATTCTCGGTGATATTCTTTCTTCGAGTGGGGTGACGAAGTGATATTAATTGCAACTAATGCACCATTTACGCCAGGTACTGCGCGTCATGGGTACTGCATATGTACTACCATACAAATACAACCGTACTGTCATGATGATCGTCCTCTGTTACTATCACCGCTGCGCTTCATTGTTACACGTAGTACTGCGTAACAATCGCGCAAGGACTTTCGATAATAGAATTATGTATACATCCCTTTCTTTTATATTCTGGATGCAATGTATATTTTAATAAATCGTCCAAAGTACCAATCACGAATCCTTGCTACTGTTCGGCCCAATTGTTCTTAACTTTTGGCAAAAAAACCCTGTTATTAAATTGAAACTGATATGGGCCGTATTATATTCTTTGATTTGAATAGACCGACGTGAAGTAGTCGTCTATCGAGAACCGGCTCCATCTTATTTACTTGTATCGATCAATCTGCGCTTACTTCGGTCCGCATGCAACTTCATATGATTTTGATTTAGAATGTTGACATATGATACATGTAACTTACAATTCTTCATTAATGTGAATTAGACTATAATTGTTCAAGTTGAAATCATGGCGATGTTCGAAGTGTTAAGGAAAGACTACAGTGTAAGTGTATTGCGAATTAATGATTCCAGTAGTAGTCGATTAGACTTTTTGATAGTGCCAAGGTTATGTGGTAAACATTTGCAAAGTAATTTCTTTCCTCTAGGAATACTTGCAACAATGCTTCAAAGTGTCCGATTTGTCGACATTCCAAAAGAAATGCTCCGACCGCTGTGCGAACGACAACGATCGCAAAGCAGCCGTCGATCAAGCATTGAGGGACACACTACTCCAAATACTCAGCGAGCATGCGAGCAGCAATGTCGAATTACTTGAAACTTACATTACATTCTGCATCGAATTGTGCAGGAAAGATCTCGCAACAGCGAGTATTCCAGTTATGTTGCTCGGCGACATTTTCGACTCGATGACTCTCGACAGATGTGAAAAACTGTTCACCTTTGTTGAAAACAATGTATCAGTTTGGAAGGAGGAATTGTTCTTCACTGCGTGCAAGAACAACTTACTCAGAATGTGTAATGATCTCCTCCGGAGACTGTCCAGATCTCAGCAGACTGTCTTTTGTGGCAGGATACTGTTATTCCTAGCTAAATTCTTCCCATTCTCAGAGAGATCTGGACTCAATATTGTTAGCGAGTTTAACTTGGAGAATCATACAGAGTTCGGATCCGAAGTGAAGTCCGAAGGGGAGGTTTTGGAGCAGATAATTAAAGACGATGATAAGTCAGAGAATAAAATACCAATTGACTATAATTTATATAGGAAGTTCTGGGCCCTCCAAGACTTCTTTAGGAATCCGAATCAGTGCTATAATAAAATGCACTGGAAAGTGTTCTCGGCAGTAAGTAACTTTTGTACGGAGATTTATAATCTTGTACTCATCAAGATCAGAAATTATTCGTATACTTCTTTTCAGCATGCATCCAGTGTACTATCAGCCTTTTCATCCTTTAAATTAGAGGAGCAAAGAAGTTACCCTACCACTTGTGTCAAGTTAGATGCCTCTATGGAGGGAACACATAAAGAGACACATTATTTCGCAAAGTATCTCACAAACCAAAAATTATTGGAACTGCAGTTATCGGATTCAAACTTCAGGCGATACGTACTGTTGCAATTTCTCATTCTCTTCCAATATCTCAACAGCACTGTTAAGTTTAAAGCGTGAGTATCATCAGTTTCTATGCCCATTTATCATCAGATACCTGTACCCCTTCTCTGTATGAACCACCGATCTCTCGTAAACGTCTAGTAAAACCACGTTTGATGGTCATAAACAATGTTTGTTTCCCAAAGCTTTCTTGCCAGTGGCTATGAGACAAGGTCTGCTTTCCTCAACTAAAACCTTTGGATGAATCCACCTTACTGAATTTCAATGATTTACGTTATTTTTAAGTGAAACACACGAGCTCAAACCTGATCAAGTGGACTGGGTGAAGACGACAACCGATCAGGTCTACCTGCTACTGTCCGAGACACCTCCCGATGGGCCCGCTTTCGGAGAAACCGTGAAAAATATACTGAAACGCGAGGAACACTGGAATGCTTGGAAGAACGAGGGATGTCCACCTTTCAAGAGGCCAATACCAGAGTCGACCGAGGACATCGACGCACCCAAGAAACCGAAGAGGCCTAGACGGAGAATTGGCGATGTCATTAGAGATGCGCAAGCTATTGGGAAATACCACATGGGAAAGTAAGACTTTGGATGACAGTTCGAATAAGCTTTTCCAAGTTTCCACTTACGCACTGGTTTTCTTTTTTCCAGCCCCGAATTGACCAAGTTATGGAATCTCTGCCCGAATAATCTTGAAGCCTGTAAATCTAAGGACAGAGATTTCTTACCGTCGCTCGAAACGTACTTTGAAGAAGCTATTATGCAGTTGGATCCTGCGGCTATGGTAGAAGAAGAGTTCAAGTGCGTCATTTATTTTTATATATTTCACAAAGTCTTTAAGGTGTTATATTAAGTCAACTGTTATTTATAACAGGAAAGTAAATGATGGAAACTTCGGCTGGAGAGCTCTCAGACTATTAGCAAGGAGAAGTCCCCACTTTTTTGTTCATGGAAACTATCCTATTAATAAGTTACCAGAGTACCTCGAAACTATGATTAAGAAAATCGCCAAGGACAGACCAGTAAGTGTTGCACTTTACAAACATCTGTCATTCAAATTACGACTTTAATGTTAATGGCAATCTTAGCAGGCGCAATCGGACATAAAATTGGAAGCGGAAGAGACTCCGCCACCGGAGCCGGCGGAACAAGAATATTCCGAGGACGTTCTGAAATCGGAGAATGATCAGCCGGAGCCCGAAAGTGCTGATACAAAAGATCGAAAGCTAACAAAGATTACATCAGAAATGGTTGCGAAGCTCTCGGAGACATTAAAAAATGATTGGAAAAAGCTCGCAACCAAGCTGGGCTACACTTCCCAAGAGATAGCATATTTCGAGGGTAAATTGACAGCATACGAACAATGCAAGAGTATGCTGGAAATTTGGGCGGAGGAAGACGTTGACGCGTCTGTGGAGAATCTGGCGTACATGTTAGAAGGTCTGAAATTTATGGATGCATTGGCTGTTCTCAAGTCGTAACCCCGACCTATTGATTGAACCCAATTTCGAATGACACAGCTAGAATGATTGTACAATATTTCCCCTGTGTGTCAATAAAATTTTACAACTTTTCGAATACTATCCCCACCCTTGTTCTCTTCGATGGTATCATACGGGCAGGTTTCTGGTTACAGTTCTGGTGCTCTGAACTTCTGCAGGCCAAGTTTGGCCGCCGCAGGGAAAAGGGCTCAATGAATTTTTCTGAAATTAACAGAAGTTCGTCGAGTTTGTCCACGACGCGTGTGGAAACATTTATCATTAATAGTTGGAACTCGCGCCAATTGCGCTCTATCGGGACCCGCGCGAACAAAGAGCGTCCTTGTGTCCAAGTTGAAGCAGAGAGGCAGCGTGCACGCACCGTGTCGCATATGCCGCATCTCGCATTCGCGTTGGTGTTGGTGTGGTCTCGCGTGGTCTCGTGGAAGTCTCTCGCGCTTTAAATCGCCGGATCGAATGTCAGAGTGTAAACAGAGACGCGGGTTCCGCAGTAATTGGTTATCGTCTATCGTGGATCAATTGATGGAATGATGAACAAAAATGAGTCGAGTAGCAGATATGGACCTCTTGTCGGCGCGATCGATGAAGGAACGAGTAGCGCAAGGTTTTTGGTACTGCGGCTTCTTATTCCTAAGCATATTCACCATTACGCTGTCATCTCTATTTTCGTAGAGCGAATAACAAGCTTAAACTTGAATGACATTCGATGTGTCTTTCATCGGTCCACTGCTTGCACTCCCCTGCAACTTATTTTTAGTCCTTCATTCCGAAAATCTCTTCTGTCTCGCGAGAATTGGACGTGATCTGGAGCATGTTACCAAGCGACGTTCTCGCCTGTATTTTCGTGAATATAGGGCACAGGCTTACGGGTTAAAGATTCAGTAACAATATCGTGTTATCCTCCATTTAGTTCTAGCAATTTAATTATTACACAAAAGTATTGGCAAAAGATTTTTCTATCATCTTTCAGGTTTTTGCTGCAAACACAGCAGAGGTTTTGACCTACCATCAGGTGCCCTTCAAGCAGATTTATCCAAAAGAAGGATGGGTGGAGCAGGACCCTCTAGAGATAGTAAGGGCAGTCAGAGAGTGCCTTAAACAGACAGTATATAATTTAAGACAGCTTAGCATAGACCCTAGTGATATAGTTGCAATCGGCATAACAAACCAAAGAGAAACTACCGTCGTTTGGGACTCTGTCACTGGACTGCCACTCTACAATGCCATTGGTATAACCGATATCAGAATTAAACTTCTATATTTAGCAGTTATAAATCCAATAATTCAATATTGATTGGAGATTAATTTTAGCATGGATGGATATGAGGACCACCTCTATGATAGATGACATGTTAAAGAAGATACGTAACCAGAATAAGAATTACTTGAAGCCCCTCTGTGGATTACCGATTAGTCCGTACTTTAGTGCTCTGAAGCTGAAATGGTTGCTCGATAATGTGCCTAGTGTTAAAGAAACTTTGAAGAACAACAGATGTATGTTTGGAACAATTGATTCTTGGCTAATCTGGGTCGGTTTTTCAGCAAACATTCTCTCCTAATCCAATTAGAATTGTTAGTACTATTATGTAATGTCTTTCTAATGGTAGAACTTGACTGGAGGGAAAAACTTTGGTGTTCATGTAACCGACGTCACGAATGCATCCAGGACGATGTTAATGAACATTTCCACGCTTCAGTGGGATCCAACATTGTTATCGTTTTTTAACATACCGGCGGAAATACTGCCGCAAATCCGTAGCTCGTCCGAGATATATGGATACATTCAGGACGAGATTCTACAGGGTGTACCCATATCAGGGGTATTGATATTATTTCTGTAGTATAAATAGATTACAACAGTTTTTCTTCATTGAACATTTTTTGTCACAGTGCTTGGGTGATCAACAGGCAGCACTGGTGGGTCAAATGTGTTTTGAAAGTGGGCAGGCAAAAAGCACTTATGGCACAGGATGCTTTTTGCTGTACAATACTGGCAGAGCTGTGAGTATGCTGTCCCGAGAACTCGGGGGTGGGGTGTAGAGAATTGACGAACATATTCACTCTCTCTAGATTGTACATTCTTCTCACGGATTGCTGACGACAGTTGCCTATCAATGGGGTCCCAATTCACCGCCCGTGTATGCGCTGGAAGGTTCCGTGGCTATTGCCGGTGCAGCCATTCAGTGGTTGAGAGATAATCTACAAATAATATCAAAAGCAAGGGAAAGCGGTCCTCTTGCCGCACAAATCCCCCACGATAATCGAGTCACATTCGTGCCTGCATTTTCTGGTCTCTATGCTCCATATTGGAGAAAAGACGCGCGGAGGTATGATAGTCTCGTGGTCGATTGCTTTACGAATGGCATACTGACAAATCTAATTGTTTCAGTGTTATATGTGGTATAACCGGCGATGTAACAAGGCTGCACATAGTAAAAGCCGCGTTACAAGCTGTATGTTTCCAGACGAGAGATATCTTTGAAGCTATGAAGAAAGATACGGGACTTGTTCTGTCCAAATTGTTAGTCGACGGTGCAATGACTAAGAATGATTTGTTAATGCAAATGCAGGCGGACATTTGTGGAATTCCAGTCGGTAAGAGTAGGAATGTTTGCCCGAGCTCGATTAAGCCAATCCGTTTCGCATATATCTAATTAATCAAACGCTTTTACAAGAAAGTCAGGCCTTTTATGTGTGAAGTCACAGCACTGGGAGTTGCGATAGCCGCCGGGAACGCGGATGGTATCCGAAAGTGGGACTTGAAGAGTGACACTGCTATACCGAGTGATACCTTCCATCCTTCCATTCCCGAGAATGGTACGGCCAATAATCTTTCATTCGATTAGATCATCATTATTAGATCATTATTATTAGATCATCATCATTATTTCATCATTATTCGATTAGATTGGATTCAGTTTTGAATATATAACATTTACAGAGCGGGATGTCCTGTATTCTCAATGGAAGCAGGCTGTCGATCGTAGTTTAAGCTGGGAGCTAACAGCCGAAGAGGCAGGTGAAAGTAGTGGCATTCACAAGGCAACCGCCACCGGACTATTCGTCTTAAGTACAATAATATTGTTGATGGTTGCAAAATATCATTCGACGTAGCTGACTCGGCGAGTGCAGTGCCGTGTACTGCATTTGTCCAGAAAGATGCATTTAGGCCGGTCCTCTTTGCTGTCGTGTATTTAAGCGAGCGCACGTGCGCTCGTGGAAACTGTTCATTATATCTTAAGTTGTAGATTACTGGTATTATTTATAAGCATGAAAGTAAAGGATTTCCAAATAAAAGTGCCATAGTGTTGTGATAGATTCGGTTTATTGTCAGTTTCCTCAGAGTTCCATCGTCGAATTGGGCATGTGGCAGGTGTGGCTGTCCAAATAAAATGAACGTCTATATTTGCGGATTTGCAGTGGTTGGCTTGTCGTCGAATATTCCACCTTTAATCCCATATTGTTGATCGGGGCCCTTCAGTTCATTGAGTGTGTTGCGTAAGGAGGTTTGCGCCTGCGAAAGAGCCGTAGTCTCATCTATTCGGTTTGATATTCATATAAGTAACTGTATAAGAAATCATTACCGCGGTCACTTCCGTAGTCGAGGTTTGAGCGTTCACGAGGAAGGATGCTAGCCAAGGATCGTTTTTTATATTGTGAATATGTAGCCGAGTTTGTTGCGGGACTAATATACGGGAGATGAGGGATCGGCAGGCATGTGATACCACCGGTTTCTTCGGGAATGTGACTCCATGCTGCACTTGCTATTATCAATCAACAAATTCAATTACATAGATCATTACTATATAAAACTGGGCATCTTAAAGCATTTCATCTTGTATCCTTTTAATGTACCTGGGTACCTTTAGGAGTTGGGAGTAATTGGAGTCCTCGAACGGAAGGCGACCGTAGACCATAGCGTAGAGAACCACACCCATCGACCATATGTCGGATAATTGTGGTTGATAGGGGATTCCCTTTAATATTTCCGGTGAAGCATACGCGTAACTCCCGCAGAAGGTCTCACTGAGTTGTGTTATACCATTTTTCGGCTTCATGTGCCCACGAGCGAAACCGAAGTCGGACAACTTGATGTTGAAGTTGTGGTCCATTAAAAGATTCTCGCACTTCACATCCCTGCGTGGATTTTGATCGTGCATGTATAGTTTTTACGCAGAAATGCATACACAAGACAATTGTACCTGTGAACTATTCCACGCTCGTGGCAATAATTGATTGCTTCCAATAGTTGCCTGAACCATCTGCGACTACGAAATTCATCGATGTGCGTGTCGCGCCTAATTACGTCCAGCAAGCTTCCGTTTTGCGCGTATTCCATAATAATGTATACACTAAGAGCCAAGAAAACCCTTTATTCTAGTTAATGGGGCGCACGTAGAATGAATCTCACCGTTCAGTTGTCTCTATAGCTTGCAAAAAGCGAATTAAGTTTGGATGCTTGAGTCCCTTCACAACTTCAATCTCGCGCGAGAGAAATTTCGTTAAGAAATCCCCGGGCGCTTGAAACTTGGATATTATCTTTATTGCTACCTGGCAGTCATGCCGACTCGAGGATGCGATCTTAGGAAATGTAGGAAATGTAAGATATTTTTTATTTAACTGTTAGAGCTTCGAAGAAAATTTACTTTGACAGTGGCATACGAGCCGGACCCAATCGTTCGACCCACGATGTATCCATGGGACTCTAAAACACTCAACTTCTTACTGGACTTGTCATCTTTTTTCTCATTTTCTTCCAATAATTTCAGCACGGCCTTCTGTGGGTTCGGTTTCGGGTCGGTTGGTGGTACTTTTGCCATTTTACACGGAAGTCATCTTGGTTGCTGATGTGAAAAGTTTGTAATAAAGTTCTATTAAGCGCTTGGCCAATTATAATCCGCTTCATGTTTTTATACTTTGGGTTTGGAACTTCCGAGGAAGTAATATTCTTGTGTCGGCTACATAATTGGGGTGGGATTGGAGTGAATTTTTCTTTCGGGCTGCTTGGTCGGGTGTGGGTTGGGGTGTTGGTATGTTGTGATTTAATGCGAAGCTGCCTAGATATTTGTAACAATTGCCAATCGGATATCGAATACGAATATGTTCTATCACCCAGTGAAAGTCGTCTATCAGCTTTTAGGAAGTCCATTTTTTCTGCAATCGTATCCGCTAAAAGGTATCCGCTAGGCACCACTAGATCGCAAGTCCGACGAAGCCGTTCCCCTGCTGCCGCCATCTCGTCCTACACTATTGCAGGGTTCTTTTTCAGGTTTTTTACGCGGGTTTTCGGGTTTTCTCGCCTCTGCACCAATAAAATAAGAATATAATTCGCCGTAAGATGCACCGTGTTCGGGATACATGTGAAAATGCGGGAAAAAACTTACTAATTGTTGCGTATGACGAATCAAAAAATATCAAAATACAACTCCGAATATCGATTGGTACGCACGTTTGACATAATAGTAGATGAAACGAGCAACAAAGTTGTTAAATCAATAATCAGGCGTATAATAATGGAATATTTATTATTATAATAATGGATAATAATGGAATAAGCGTATAATAATGGAAGGAGATGGAATATTTTCTTAACATCTGCTGTATAACAGTTCGCAGCAGTTGAGAAGCATCGGCTGCAAAATACAAGACATGTAGAAAAGGTTTGGTTGAATGCGGGAAAATTCCAGGAAACGTGGCGAGGACGAAAATAAAGCGTTTTTGCATGCAGGGACAGCAGGTATACCGAAGCCTGGAGTGCGTTGTGTCGCGGTGCGTGGTTGATCGGTTGAAATGGCGCGGCAGTGAGGCGAGGCGGCTGATTGGCTGGAGCGGCGTAGAGGGGAGCGCGCCGAGCACCCAGCAAGGCCGCCGGGAGCGGCTGAACTTGTCACAACGTGTTCAGCGCTCGGTCGATACAGTCGCACGTCGCGTCGCTCCCGGGTTCTCACTTTTACGTTACGAGTTTTATACTTCTCGGCGCTATTACCTCGCGATACGATACGCCTCTTTTCTAACACGACATTGCTCATTATTTAAACGGTTTATCCTCGTTTATACTATTACTTTAGAGTCTCACGCGCACGGTTTACACTCATTAAACGCGACTTTTACTCATCGTTTATCGTGTACTACCTAACGAATTATTTCAACAATTTCATTCTTTTAATTGCCGATTTTTCTTCAATTTTCAATCTTTAATTCATCTCTCGGGACATTTGACGCGACTTTGTCCTAGTTTCGACTACTTCCTCGGATAGCTAGCGCGATTCGGTGTGCGCGAATACGTTTTAATCTTACAATATTTTACGCTTTACAAATACTTTGGCGCTTTACTTGGGATACATTCGGAACACGCGACTTGCTATTAATTATATTTATCTTCTCTTTGCAGTGTTGCACATTTACCACCCACCCAATACTAATTAGAGATATGTGCTTGTTCCAAGTTCTCTCAGCTACATCAAAAGTGAGGACAAGCCGACGAGGCGTGCACCACCACCACCTACCCAACAACAGACATTTGCCTCGCGGTATCATTGAATTTCTCGGAGGTTGTAAGTAGTACTACCTCACCTGTGTACTCGCAGTTTTGTTCTTAGCTTGAATTTTTCGAACCAACCTTATACTTGAAGTGTTTTAATGAACAATTGATCAAGTTTCGCGGTAGTAGATGAGTTTGATTTGCGTGCTCGTGTGTTGCGTTAAAGTGAGATATTCCGCAGTTGGATTTTGCTCACCTCTCGTCTTACGCGCGCCCCTTCTTCCTGGGATTATCTCGATCTGATATTCTTCTTCAGAAAAGAGTTAATCTCAAACTGGTTCGGTGAGCCTTTGCTTCTGTGCCGCATTAGATAGCACCTCTGAGTAGAACCACTCGGTCTGTTAGAGTCACGCGAAATGTATCGCTAACTTTTTTCTTTGCATTGGAACAATTAGAGATAATGTGACTCAGTGAGTGGTACCCGCGGTAGGTTCGGCGCAACCGGCGCACCACGTCGCGACACGAACTTGTTGTTAGGGCTTTTGTCGGATGTTGGACCTTTTGTAGGGCTGCTGCAGCTTAGCTAAACCACCATTCACTGAGTACACCGCGATTTGCCATCATTTTTTCATATACATATGTATATATAATACTAAAAATAGTGTTCGTGCCTTCTAAAAGTAGAGTAAAGTCACCCGCCCGAGAAATCATTCATAATTAAGAGTCCATGGTTATTTTACGTTATGTACTCAAAATAACTCATTAAATGAAAATATGTCTGGCGTACGATCTCAAGTCTGTGGTTGCAGTTTTTTGTACGACTGACCGTTTTGCTCTTATTTGCGATTTAGAGTCAATGTGAGAGAGGCTGGTGCACTGATTGCACGAATCTCTCGAAAGTTAGGGCCTTCATAAGTGGCCACCAGTATTCGACCACTTATCGTTTCCGACCTTAAACTGCGAGTACATGGGATTTTGACGAGGTTTAACTTGATTGAACTTGCTTGCAAGTCGAGAAGAATGTCTTGACTATGCATTTAGCTGAAATGTGCACGTCTCCAGACTTGTCCGATCTCGAGGAATAGTTGGGGCAACAAGGAGCAAGTACTCGCGTATTTCACAGCACACATATCATATTTATGTGCTATAAGTTTTTCGTTTATTTTATTCAATGTTATTGTAATTATTCTATTATACCTTTTCAGAATATGTTCGCGCAAACCCCACGCCTTTTTCAATTATTGCCGTAATAACTTTATCAAGTACAGTCAT
Source organism: Crossocerus cetratus (assembly GCA_963675795.1). Lineage (NCBI taxonomy): Eukaryota > Metazoa > Arthropoda > Insecta > Hymenoptera > Crabronidae > Crossocerus > Crossocerus cetratus. The sequence continues at coordinate 2,849,802 of OY776664.1, read as the reverse complement.
GTAATTAGTACCGCGATGCTATCTGAGAAAGTGTGTCTCTCACAGAATGCAATTATGTCTAGATATTAAAGTTCAATTCATTTTATTCCTCACATCGCGGTTTAATTAGTGTTTCTGTGCAACGCCAATGACAATTATTTGCAATGGCGCCGATGCCAGTGGAATTGACCTGCCAAGTATTAATACGGAATTCCAATTTTTCTTTTTACGTGACCGCGATTTTTGCCATAATATATTTTCAATCTCCGTCTAAGAATATCCCGAGAACCCGGGAGGTTAATGTTTTTGTCTGTTGCAGTTGCAGTTGCCTCCAGATTTAATTATAAGTTTCCGTTTAATATAAGTTTAGTGTACAAGTATTGCGCTAATCATCCAATTTCTTAGTTGTAAATAGGTTTCAACATGTATCATCGATCAAGCACGAAGACACCGCAACTATATATATATATATTTATAAGTTATATTGCGTGCGTTGCGTGGGTGCCCATTAGATTATAAGTAATTTAGATTATCGATTACGCTTAGTAGTTTACTTTAAGTAGTAGTGGTAGATGTTTCTTTCTATTTTTCTTCTTAATTTACTTTATTTTTGCTTGAATGGGTTGCATGGGTGATGGGGGGTCTCCAAGTGCAGCAACCTCCCCGTGGTGAGACCTGGGTCGGAAATACTTGTTGGCCAATACATATGGACTTCTAATCATAAAAATATCAATTGCATATTGTAGCAGAATTATAGTAGCAAGTGCATTGTCACAAGTATTTCCGGGCGAATGGCTGCGCATTGAATGTTGACTATTGGTTAAATTAGTAATGACAATTAAGATCCGTAGGACTTAAAAGAGAGTGGTGACCAAGGCCTTTAATTCAACCCCACTCACTGATTTAAACCTAAAACTAAGACTTGACACAGAATTAGTGGATCAGAGTCTCTCATTGTTTCGTGTGGACGATATTTCGCCAATTTTTGGGTGAAAATTGTGGAAATCTCATCCATTTGGCACAGTTATCGCCTCCGACCAACTAACTTCGTACGGAATCTTAGTTTCTAGGGTCTATACTGTGCGCGGAATAAGGAGCGCGACCGCAGTGGCCGCACTTTGCCGGCCGGAGACCTCGCAACAATGCCGCTGGCGCAAATCTGGCGCCGCACTGCTGTTCCAACTGGACGACGGTGCTAATGTACCGACGGCGCGGCGGCGCGATGTACCCGCACTCGGCCAATCGTGCAAGTGCCCTATGTGCACTATATCAACGAACTGATCCACGTATAATAATCTGACCGCCATTCTTTTAGATACTTGAGGGATTAGATGATAATACATGAATTGTAGTCTCTCGAACCATCAAGTTCTTGTTTTCCGCAGTGTATTTCCTAAATTGTCTTGGCATGAAAGTCAGAGTGGTCTCACTCTAACACAACTATCAACATATCATTAAAATATTCTTGATTTTATCAGTCTCATTACATTTACATAACATGGACCACTTGAAATTCATGGACAGGATTGCTCGGTTCCCACTGTTTTGTCACATATTGACAGCAGTCTATCAAGCAACAGTATACAATCACTGGCTCGTCTTCCACGGCCTGCAAAAGATCAAATTACGGATCAGCTGGAGATTTTCACTCGGTTGCGATACAAATTTCCGATCACACATTCATTCATTGCTTAATATCTACTTACAATTGTCTGATGTAATCGCTTGAGAGATGGAAAGGTCTCCAAAGCTGCAATCGGTCTCAATTCACCAGGTTCTTCCGGCTTTTTCCTCCTTCGTCCATTATCACCGTATTTTCCAATTCCAGGGTTCTTATCGGTCTGCATTGCCTCTGAAACTAGTCCTTTGCTTCTCCCCGATGTTAGCTAAATGAACATTAATTACACGTGCTAAAAATATTACTTTGAAGTTATTATAGACTCATGAGTTATCAAGCCCTCAGCATATTTTTGGATCGTCCTATATTCACGTATATGTTTAGAAAGTAATCTTAACTTGGCGAGAAGAATCGCTAGTTAAAAGTATGATACTTTCTAAACATAGCATCGGAACTCACCCATTGCACTTGGTCGTGGAGTATCCACCCTTGAACGAGATAAAGGGTCATGCAGACCATAGACAGGATGCACATGACAAAATTGTGAATAAATACTGGATGCTTGATTAATTGCTCATCGGTGATCTGCTCCAAATCGATGTACTTGTCGACATGTTTCATTTCCATGATGCCAGCAAGCAACATTAGAATTGCAGATGCGAAACAACCAAAGAGGCACTGTTTGAATGGACAGAAATGCAGTTCGCTTTACCTTTCTCGGTGTTCGTATTTATTGTATACAAATTGTAACAAATAAGCTCACGATCCAGGGTGCATTGACAACGATCGCTTTACAAAGCCAGAGAATAGCAAAGAGCGCACTGATCGTCATGCAAATGGGGTAGATGAAGAAAATAGGGTTTCTCTCTTCCGGAAGTGTCGGGGTTGAAGGATCAGTTTCTCGATTAAGCTCATTGATCCTGTGGTGGACGTAGTGAAATAATTCGATCGCCGATGCAACCACCTAGTAAACAGTCGTGTTACTCCTTTTTGCACCAGTAATTTCGCTTGGGTGCAAAAGGTTCCCGGTGAAAGTCTGATTGGAGAGTAGTTTCCGTGTTCTACGAACTCGGAATCTCTCGAGTCTAACGAATCAAGGCTTTATTGAGAATCGAGTATAGTAGAATAGAAAAAATAATTAATTACGAGGCTCTTTAATTAGAACTTTTCTATGATATCGATTCTCCAATCATTGTGCTGGGACTCTAGTAGACTTTAAAGTTTCACTTATCATTCACCGGGCGCACAAGTAACGCATGTATCCCGTTTGAAGCTTGCATCATGCAAAGCCGTCATCGAGCATTAATTCACGTGCCCGAGTGGCCCAATTGTCGCGTGACAGTGTTCCCAATCGCACTGAGACAACGGGAGCACCGCGCGCGCGCGATGACAACGGCGGCGTTAAGTTTCGCGCGAGCAGCAGCTCGATTTCATAGCTTCCTCCTTCCCTTTTTCGGCCGAAATCGGAAAAGCGACGCGTAGTCGGTCGCCGCACGTTCCCGCCGATAACGAGCCGCCAGGCTCCGGTTACATAATAGTGTCGCCCCCGAGAGTGTAATCGCGCGTGGTCTGAATCACTCGGCGAGCGCGCGGCGGAGAAGAAAATCGCTAACGCCGAACCGGACGAATTGGGTCGCGCCGAGAAAACCAGAGACATTTAAGCGCGTGCCTCGCTTCCTGCTCGCGCGAAATTGATTGCGCAAGACGCGGACGCGCTAGGGAATTGGGTCAGATGCGTCGTTGTATAATGCAGAAATGTAGACGTTGCGGGATCTACTTCCATAACATTTCGAGTGAAATGCTATTGCTGGACGTGCCGCTCGCTGGCTACTGAGAGAATGTTGATTGTCTATCTCATTGGTATACGACACGATTAAGGTGCATGGTGATATCGTTAATGTTTCATATATTTTCATAATCGTGGATTATGTGATTATGCAAACAATTCTGTTGCTTCTCTGTCTATTCATATGTTTCGTGATTATTTTTCCACAATTTTTAGAAACTTGCAGCGTCAACTTTGCCCTCGACGAGCAAAATTGAAACTGGAAGCGGAAAAGTGCTTTAAGAATGACCATGGTTAAATCGAGCCGCGGACTGTGAATGGGAAGGTGAGTCACGGGCAGAGCGATATTATGCATGTCGTTACCAGAAACTCGATTACGATTCCAAAATATTTTCACATTCTTTGCGACTCCATTCGAGCACACGTCGACGCGACTCGCGTCTCGTGCAAGTGCGCCGGTCACTTCGGAAAATTGAATCTCAATCTTTAAAAGTATGTACAAGCCAGCATTTGCGGAAGAATGTTGTTTGAAATTTCCCATCAGTTTACTCATTGAAGAATCGATAGTGATGAAATAATGGATTGGTAATTGGCGAAAGATGCCTTACGAATTGAGCCAAGTGGAGACTGGTGTGCGCCACGTGCGCGAGTTTCGTGCTTCTGCGGAAAGCTTGCTGCCGCCTGTGATAAATACTGGCGATTTTCGCCGCCTCGCGAAGCCTCCGTAGTTCGACGTTGTCATCCTCCCGACACGATTTGCCACCAGCTTCCCCTTGGCTCGGCATTACCCGGCGGTATTCCACTCCAATTTACCCCTTTTTCCTCAGCCGACGCTAGCGCGTTCCACTAGACCCGGCTATAACCCAAATCGGTGGAGCCTGAAATGCGATACTTGTTGATTCCGGACAGATGAATGGTGAAAGTGTCGATAATCTGCTGCATTCGTTAAGACCAGCCGTGAAACCGCATTCACGTATACAGGTGGATCTAGAAACGAGACTTCGATATCTACCTAGGAATATAATTCAAATTTTGGTCTACATGCGCAGAATTCGTAATTAAGAATTTGTAATTAATCACCGAGAACTTAAGAACTAATAAATCAGAGTAGCTACTACAAAATTAATACAATTATTCAAATTAAATATTAAGAACGACCAATCATAAATGAATTCATCAATTAATATTTACAATGACCATAAAATAAATTCATATTAGAAAGTTGTTCGAAAACCGCCGACTCGCAGGATACTTATTAACAAGCTTGTATCCGTATTTGTGTGACAAGAGGGAGAGTGAAGTCCAAATGATAATTCCCACCGGGTTTCTTTCACAATTTTCGAACTCGGCGGATCTCACTTGGGCTGCATCCATAATCCTGGCCTCCTAAAAAATACCAATCCTCTTCCCTCTGAGGGAGAGCGTTCTCTGAAATAGGTAGATGGGCTTTGTATGGCGGTGAGGGCTCGAGGGGGAGAAGGATTGGTAGGAGATCTCGAGAGACTATCTCGAATGGCTTTCCGGAAAAGCTGCACACGTGTATTTTGCATTAGGGCCGACAGGTAGAACGTGTTCTCGGTTTTCCTGAACCAATTTTCTCGATGCTTATCTAGCCTCCTTTTTTTCGCCACATTCCGTCCCTCCGAGTCCTTAATGGTTTCTCTCGGCTGAGCCAGTCGGACCAGCCGAAAATGAGGTGTGAGTGCAAGCGAAAGCCGCTTTTTTTGTTCGGATATAATCAACACCGAGTCCAGTCGTAATGTTTATCGCGTTAGGAAGACTAATGGCAGATTTGCCGCATCGACCGTGAGAGTTCGTCGTTCTCTGTTTTCTCAGAGCACAAGCCTGCCAGGCGCGGAGATAAAACTTCTTTGCCGTCCAAAGAACCGTAGCTAAAGACTCAAATGATCCTCTATCGAAGACCTTTTTTGTATTGAACATTTTTTTGTTTAATAAATGGAGTTATCTGAGGTTTTGATTTTAAGACTTCAATTACATAATTAAATTTCTTAAATCTGAGACTACATCAGACCAGAGAGAATTGGGTTTAGATGTTGTGATACTCGGACGCATGCGGTCAAAGGTTTCTAGAGAACCTTTCTAATCGAGACTGGAAGATTCAAAACACTCGAGTCATAGGGTTTTATAGGATCTTTCGAAGGAAGTACTTTCCCTAATGAAAGCAGATACCTCGCAGGTGTCATAGCCCCAAAATCCTTTCGACCAGCATCCTTGCGCAATCTCCAATACCGAAAGTCAAGCCAAGTCGGTCGATGAATGGACTTTCATCTTTCGCCCTCGTCTCCGCGAGAAGAAAGTGGAGGCGTCTGTTCGTCAGTTACTTCACAGGACTGATTGAATGATAGGATCATCGCCGCCGCACGCTCTTACGAAAGAGTAGCTAGATTATTCAAGTAAACTTTACGGCACATAAAAAATTACGGCATAGAAAGCTGAACCGAGTCGTTAATTTTGTTATGGACGTTTCTGGTATAAAAGATTGTGGCTCTCGAGGGCTGCTGGCCGCGGAGAAGGGAAAGAATTCGAAGCATTTCCGGGACAGTGTTTGCATCTTTTTGGAACATAGACGCTCGACTATTTTCGACAGAACCCTCGTCAACGGCTGATCAATGCAGCGCGCGCTAATTTCTGCTTCGTCAGTTATATTAATCACCCTGAGTTGTCCCTTCGTGCTTTACCAATTTCGAGACACATATCTCTGCCTGTCATAACGACGACATTCATTAGTTACTGCCGGTTCTCCCAATCCTACTGGTTCACTCAATCGAACTGACTATTTCGATTTGCTTTCGGTCTAATCACATTTCTAATTAATTTTAATCTAAACCGACACTTACTTTTGCGTTTAAAAGAATTCTCGTCCAAACCCAATCGAATCTCATAACCGAACTAATATTTCCTGCTTATAATCCGAGTGAAAATCGATTCTCAAGATTCGCCTCGATCACCAGGAATTCCTGCATGCCCAGTGTCATCCTCGCGACTGATTACGAAACGTCAATCAGTCTGCATTCGCGTTTAACGGGCCGTGCCTTACGCATCACGCGCGCCTGCGGAAAAAAGGTCACCCTTGCGCAATCCCCTCGAGATTTATTGGTGTACGCGTGCACTTGGCGGCGGAAAGCCGTGCTCTTTCAATTGAAGCTACTCGCGTCCCAGTGTCCTCACTTGCCCGCACACACGCGCACGCGCGTATGTTGTACACGCGTGTCGCGGATGCGATTGTAATTGCAGCGCATCAACGGCGCCAACGGTTCCTTTCTCCGCGATCCGGGCGGCCTTGATGGGTCGCGGCGCGACAGAAAAATCAACAAAGCTTTTTCTCCGGGCGACGCGCTTCCGACTGGTGAAGTCCCGCGAGATGATATCGCACTGGCAGGGCCGCCGGCTTTAAGCAATGACGGCACTTGCCAATGTTCTATATTACATGGTTGCGATACCGCTCGATCCATTGACCTGAATTTCCCTAGTTCTGTCTAATGGAAATTGCGGGAAATGCGTATTTCGATGACGAAACTCGCACGATCCGAGCAAAGTGCTCGACACGAGATTCCACTTTATAACCGAAACGGACATGTTGCAATGTTATTGATAATTAAAGTAGGAAGATACCGGGAATGTCACTGTTGGACTATGACACGTTTACACTATGTAATGCGAAATGAGTGCTGTGCCCGTTTCAAGAGACTGCGCGGCTACGAAACACTTCGCGACAAAGAGTCTAGTGTTCACGGTGCCCTATTTGCACTAATAATGCTGCCGTTATGTAAATGTTGCAACTGGGCTAGCGATGGACTCGAGATATCAAGTCTATACCAACCAAGATAGACAACCAAGAGCGCCTTGTCCAACCCCGGAATCACTGGCGAGAATGACTGTGTACATTCCCAATCATTTCCTCCTCTAGCTTGTGCCGGATCGTTGAAAAGTAACCAGATGTATTTAAATTCCTCATTGGCTGGTATTTTCCCCGAAAGGAATACAATCCCTTGCGAGAGCGGCGATGTGCAAATAGAAAAGTAACCCTCGGCGCAAACAAAATCCCAAAGTAGCTAAGGGTGGACCTGTAAAAGGGTATAAATACCTCGAGAAAACCGCAATGGGTGTTAGAAACATGCGGGTCAGGAATCACACGAAAATAGATCGCTATAAATTCGACGGGATGAAACTAAACATTTTTACTTACTCCCAAACATTCAAAAATTATACTTTAATAATGTACCCCGAGCTCAAACGATTCTGTTACTTTCCCGGCTTTGCTTACATGGCCATTTCTAATAGAATCGTTTGAGCAGGCTGTACATTCAAAGTAAAATACAGTATAAAACGCGAGCAAGTCAAATCTACTAATAAATAAAATGTCAGACGTGCCAAAGCAACATATGTATAAAGTATGATAAACGTTGGGGCGTACTGTTTGCCAAGGACCGTGGAGTTTCCGTGTTAAGTGGAGCCACGAGAGTTACGGTTGTGTGGCGCGAGGATAAAGGTGTGTTTTATAGGACGGCGAGAAAGGGGCCTGCCGGAGGGGTGGGACCCTTTGGTCGGTGGGATTCCAAGAAAAGTCCTTTTTCACGTTCGGGGCCACCGAATTCCCGGCAGATCTTTGATCTCGACATATTTAATCTTGCGAGGAATTCAGCAACGAGAAACCTGTTTTTTCTCAAGCCCACCCCCTCGCCCCACCGCGCCCCTTTCCCTTCGCACCCTCTCTCCCTTTTCCGACCCACGTCAACGCTACGCGTCCAGGTCCCGGTATTTTTTGGAATTTCCTCGCAGGTGATTCTCCCGCACGCCAGGTGGAAGACGCCCTCGCCGCACGCGGCCCACAAAAAAACAACTCGGATATTATAACGATAGACGTTTTTCGGGAGAAACTGCAGCCTGAATGGGCCACCGTCTCTCCTACCGAACGATTTTTTGGGATCAGCCGACGGTCCCTGTATAATTCGATCATTTGACACACGTCTAAGAATGATTTGTTTTGTTTAGAAATACACGATTCCCCGTCCTCGGAGAAATAGAATCTCCAATGAGGCCTGCACGAATTAAGCCTGCGATATCAAAAGACTCGTCAATTTATCAGAGATTATAGGAATCTACATATCTCGTGAAATATTGGAAATATTAAAAATAAAATTATTAGAACATTCTACCTGAAAGCGGGACTGTTTCAGTCTTAACAGGAATTAGGAAATACCCTGGTTCTCCTATTGTGAAAAGGGGCGGGTTGCAGGGGAATTTCGGAAAAGCTAGGATCGACAATATATATCGAAGAAGGAAAGGGGAGAGTCGTATTTCGCGGAAGGGTTTGGTGCTCGGGCGAGCGTAACCGTGCTCGATGGTGCGGAAACGCGTTTTACGTGGGCGCGGAGGAGGCCGTTCTGGTCCAGCAGAAGAAGTACCTGGCTCCAATTATTCGAGGCAGGTATAATGGCAGCGCGTGACGAACGCTCTTCGCCAGAGGTGGAGGAAGCGAGAGGGAAGAGTATCTGGTGGGTCGTAAGAGTGGAACGGCACTGCTTTTAATAAGGCGGATTAACTCTGACCTCCTGAATTAAGCAATCACGTAGAAAAGTGGGACGAGCCCGGACGAGAATCGCCACGACGATCCTCGGTTCCGGCTCGATCGAGACTATCCCGTGCGTGATGGAATCGAGTCAATCGAGGCGCGAGGAGAGACGGAGAGGAGAGAATCGGAGGCGTAGAAGCCTCTTGCCTAAGTGAGTGAGATAAAAAGTAGGGAATCGGAAAGTGATTCACGCAGCGAGCAGTCACGTATTTTCAGAAAAAGTGAGATATCCGCCGGTAGATCTCTGCGTGCCTTCGCCACTTCTCATACAACTCGCTCGATCTAACTCGAATTTCATCGAAATCGAAAGCAAAGCATCTGTTACCGAACAATAGAAACGCCAGGGAATTTCCGCAACTAATTTGAGTTCAGTACAAAAACAATATTTCTAGTTCGTATAGAAGCAAAGGTTGCTATTGTACCTCACATTTGATTCCACAAAAAAGGTACTTCAGATTTTGCACATATTATTTCCAAGCACGCTTTCTTGCAATTAAAAAATAACTAGCCGGGTTTTTCCTAGCAAAGAACAGCCTCCAAGCAGATCCGCGTGCAAAGTGTCGCGCAGACACAAGTAATCGATTGCACAAAGCAAATGAGAACATATGCTGACTCAGCGGACTCATCTCGACAGAATTCTCCATCGCTCGCCTTGGAGTCTTCGATTTAATAAGTTCCGTTTATTGTCGTGTTGTCGGCCACCAGCGCGCCCTAGTAAAGATTACGGTCGGGAGGCGACGCACACTTCCACGAACCGGCAGATCGTGTCATCGAACGTTCGCGGGCGAGAGATGGTGTTGGTCGCAATCTGCGGGTGGTCGTTGAACTTTTACGCCGCGCGGCGGCGCGGCCGCGGCCCGAGAAGAGGCGAGCAATTAATTAACTAATCTGCTAATTACCGCTCATCGTGCTGGCGCGCGCACGCTCTGAAAGAAAGAATGCGCTGAATGAGAGCTTTATGAGCTCTCGGAGTGCCACTCGCACAGGCTTCCACTGGAATGGTACTTTGCCGCGGATGCTGACTTTCGAGGAGGAGCTGGTTCTCGCCATTTCTGCGGGTGATGTGCGAGAGCGACAACTATGACAACATCATCCGATACCACTAATATCGATAAAAAGCTCATTTGGCGAGAAGATATGTCTCGGTTATTATCAAGTATAGTCACGGAGGGTGGTTTTACAAATAAATGGGTTAATTCATGTACCTGTTAAATGAAGACAATTATAATAATTGAATTATAATTCATAATTCATAATTCAATTATAATTGAATTATTATAATTCACCTCATTATAACAGTATTGATATTGAATAGACTGTCGCGACTGATTTACTATCTCCGTCTCTAGTTACGTTTCACAATTCGTCGGATAACTAAACAAACGCATTTGATTCTCGCTTTTACTTGCTTCTACAAGAGTATACACATATCATTGGCAAAAAGTACTCGAAACTCGCTTCAAGCCAGCGATTCATTTCCATGAGTGCGAGTTCTGGTGCAACGTCTTGCGGGATCGCGTGTGCCGATCCGCCGCGCGAGCAGGACGACAAAGTACATGCACGCTGGGGGCATACGGTTTGACGATGGCGTGCAAACTGCAAACCCCATGCGGTGGTCTCTGCTCGCGGGCCACGCTACCGGAAACAGGAAATCCTGAGAAGTGAAACCGAGCGGAAACACAGGCCTGACTCTATCCACAGTGGTTGCACTGTTCTAGGATTGCCGCTCGAGCCGAGGCTATCTGGCGGCGGCTTCTCGCAAGAAATCGGCCGATCAGGAAATTGGGGATTAAGGGGAACTCATGGTTGGCTGGTAGTGCAATAGTTGATCGAGCGGCGGGGCTCACTCGATCAACCGCTCTCAGAGGTTTCAGTGTGAAAAACACTTTCGCCTCGATGCCGCCAGCGACGTGAAATACGTGCAAGGAATCCGCACTCGAAACGCGCTCCGCGGCGAAGGCGGTGGCGGCCATTGAGACGCATAGTTGCGATATTAAGAGAGCTGGGCGAAGGTGTGGGGCGCGGAAAATGGGGGGGAAACAAGAAAGCAAAGAATGGTGGAAGGTATGCCGTCCTATCGGAACGATTGCTCAGCCTCAGCAAATCGCGATCGCTAATCACTAAGCAACCGGTCGCGTACTTCGCGCGGACGGAGGTCGAGCGATATGCCCGAGGAACGAGATCGCCGGCAAGCCGATTGCATAGACACCACCGCATACCTTTCTGAATACCAAGTCCGGCCACTTTTTTCCCCTGCGCTCGGATGTAGATTCCAGGGATCGCGCCATTACGAGCCTCGTTGCGCCGAGTAACAGACTGTTAATGATCGATCGAGTACAAAGTAGTTCGAAAGTGATAGTTCGATATCTGATACTCGACTCTCTGTGATTTCATTTTTTCCTTCTTCACAGGCTTACAATGCAATCCTGATTATTCCACGCAATTACTCCGCCCATCAAGTTTAATCAAGAGAGGTAGATTGAATCCGAGGCTTAATAGCACGCATCTGTGCGTGAATTACAAACGACATCCCGAAAGAGTCTCTTTACGCGGCTGACTCGCTTTAGCAAATGGACTCGGTGCGTCCATATTTTAAGCGACAAGTCATCACAGTGACTTGGAGGAGAGAATCGTGAACAGGCTATCACGAGAGATAGGGGGACACGGCCGAGTGGCCGAGGGACGTCGGGAGAGTGATGGTGCAAACCTTTTAGGCAAACTAATGCAGCGTGCTCTCGAGCAACACATTAGGGTGGAGAGGTGAACTATGGTGGTCCAAGCAAGCGTCCTCGCTGCTCCTCGATCTTTACACGTAGGTGCACGCTACGTGGCCTGCAGGATTCATTACGGCAAATGTATCTGCTCCGCACGAACGCGCAATTACCTGGAGGCGCTCCACCTACCCTCGGCCAATCCCCCTCCCCGCTCCTCGAGTGGATGCACGGTGGTGCACGCTCGTCGCGAGAGCAGCCACGCATAATTAGTGCGACGGCCGATTAATAATTTAGCCGTTACTCTACAGACCTACATGCAGCGTCGATTCCGTGCCTCGCAGGCTGCGCACGTAACTGGCGGGCGAAGCGTGCACTTTGGGGTGCGGAGATCCGTGGGGATGCCGAGGAGATACACTGGGACTGAGGGGTGATTCGCAGCACTTAGCGGTGCCCGGGTCTTGGGGGATCGGGACCCCCTCGGGATCTACCGGTGTTACGTATAAACGAATGACGAGATAATGAAGTTTCTCTCGCGAGTCTAGTGTGTGTGTGTAATGCATACTGGTCTGTAATGTTAAATCAAAATTGATAGTGTTTCATGATAGTGTTTGGGAGATTGGGGAAGAGAGTTGGATTTTGGGGACTCGAGATTTTTATGTAATTCGTGAGTGTTTTGAGTGTCTGTGGGGATGTTTGGTATCCAGAGTGGAAGAGGAACGAGACATTTTAAATCTCGGAGCTCAGACTTTATGAAATGAAAAGTCGAGTTACGTGGACGGTGGACTTAATATTTCTGCGTGACTCAACGCTTCATTTCTATACGCGGTGCTCGCTGCCACGACAATCCCCGTTGACGAGGAGGCAGTCCGTGCTTTCTCTTAATTAACGAACCGCGCCTCGCTTACTTACTCCAACCCCCCGGCCTCGTCGTCGACGGCTAATTATATTTGTCTTATTTGATTTCTTCGTGCGGCAAATTTCATTTCCCTCGGCCGCCCCTGCGCCTCGGCTGCGCCCTTCCCGCTTAATTACGGCCTCTAAACCGCCCCGACGCCATACAAGTAACGATGTTCGCCATGCAAACAACCTCCGCGTTTACGGGAAAATAGTGGCCGCGAGTTACCGAGTCTCGAGTCACTTTTGTTTTATCCCCGATCGACAACTAGTATAATTTCAAAAATATAGTGTGATTTTGTCACGAGATTTTTCATCATGGAAAATTACCGAAAATATTTCGCTTTGCCATTGATTTTCTGAGATTGGCAGATGGGCCGGCGCGCGGATACTGTTCGGGAATGCTCACTGGTGTGTACAGACTGCAGTTGAACGTATGAATATCATATTAAGTCATGAGAGCGGGAGATGGCTTTAGGCGCTGCCCGATGGGATGTCCGCGAATTTAATAGAATAATAAATGCATCGTGTCTGCTACATGCATAGCCGCCCTGCTCGATACTCTGAATTCTAGGACAGTAATGGGGTCAGCTGCCTCCCTCCTGAATACCTTTATCGCAATGTTTTCGAATACCTGCAATTAATATAGACAATGATTAATTTATCAGCTCTTTATCAATTCCCGTGAATTGTCATAGCTTACAGTAAATTATTAACTCATACCGCGAAATTCTCAGCATTGTTATTCCAAAACGACACTCTCCGGATCCGCACTCTTGATCGACTCGAATTGACTGACGCATCGAACATCGCCGCTCCTCGCAACCCTCCCGTCCGGCGTCCCACGAAAACTGGAGGAGCGTCTTGCGAGCGTCAATTGGCGTTATCCCTGTTATTCCTCGACGCGAGATTAGCACGGTGCGGCATCGGCTCTTTACAAAATAAACGGAGATCGACCCCACATGTCGAGCGGGGCATCGACCATCGCCACTCTTCCATACCACTCGATTCCATCGCGACTCTCTCATTCGGACTCAGTTCGTTTTTACCGCGAGGGTTTGCTTAACGCACACCTTTCGCTCTCAATTTCCCTTAGAGCCACTTTTACTCTGTTTTACTTATTCAAGAGGTGTCTGCGCTCACGAACACGTGTACGGCGCGCGTGTGCGCGAGTGTATAAGCGTGGGTGTAGGCGCTCCAGGGCCTGCCTCAATTTTCACGGGGAGATGTGCCGGGGGAGAGAGAGGATGCATGTTGGCACGGTTTACAAAATAAACAAGCCGGGGCTTCACACAGCCACACGCATAGAGAGGCGAGCCGAGGCGGAGGGGAAAGGCCGAGGGTCGGCGAGAGTACGTGTTCGCCGGAGAACGGAGGGCTGCGAGGGGTCAGAGTGTTCGTTGTGCGCACTGATAACACAATTAGCTTGTCTCGTCATGCGCGACCTCCGATAAGGGATTCCCTCACTCTCCATGTGCCTCCTCTACGCGCTATCGGCATCTCTCCGCTTCCACTTTCTTTCTCTTTCTCTTTCTCTCGGAGCTCCCTGCATTTCCTTCTCTCCACCATCTCGCCCCCGCTCTCTCGCTATACACATATCTCCCTGGCTTCTCCTTTCGCTCTCGGGATTCTACCTGGACCACCGATGCCCCCTGGCAATGGTACATTTCCAGCGTAGCTTCTCGCTGCATGTGAAACTGCTCCCTGGCGTCGTTTAATCTAATGCGGCCTTTAGGAAAATTTGTGCCATGTTGGATTTTTATCTGGTATTTTATAAATTAATACGGTCGTCTTGTAGCACTGTGAAGTTCTTTTCAAGTTATATCAGAGGGACCCTATTCCTTCCTCTCTCTATCAAAATTTACTCAAACTTTGATTAAAATTGAATCAAAGCTCTCTGGAACCTAGGAAAAATTAAGTACGGACTGCAAAATCACGAACAGAACATATAGGAATAAGAAAAGCTGATACTACAGTTCGCACAGTATTATGCAATGATTAATCCTTGTTAGATTTATGTAATACCTCTCAGGATCGCGTGCGACGGCCATAATTATAATTCTACATAGTACATATCACGAGAGAGTGGTGTGGGTGATATTCCTTAATTGCCACTGCCTGCGTTCCAATTTGACCCTCCCAGCAGCGATGCGTGCCAGTGTCTATTGGGGCATCACGCATGATCCGCACGTCACTCGGACAAATCCAGACAAGTCGATCCCCGGGGATTACAGGACGTTTTAGAGCTCGCGATAAGGACTGCGGGGCTGCAGCTTAACCCCCTCGTAGCATCCCTCTTTCTCCAGTGTGCTCCTTTATCGGGTACTGTCGGGGGCGCCGGGTGGTATTAGCCTGTGTGTAGAGTAATGCGTTTGCCTTTGAATCGCTACAGTCGGATAATACTGCTTTATAGCATAATTCTAAATTATCTAACAACTTTAATCATGCTTTCTAAATTCAAATATTATTAAACGAGCAATTCCTGTGTTTGGACTTGAGGAAAACTCATTTGAGAGTTTAAATAAGAAGATTGATATCTACGAACGAATAATCAATTAATAATAAAATTAACCAGCTGTTCTGAATGAAGTTCGGTCTGACAGGTACTATGATATTATATGTATTGTATGTAGACTCCTATGTATGGATGAAAGTGGGGTCCGACGGTGCTGATTCAAAGGCAAACGCCTCACCCTACAGAGCTCGGCCCCCAAAGCCTAATACCTTCCGGCAGGTTTTCTTCACTTGATTTATCCCGCGGGCACTATATGGGGCCCGGTACACTGCTCGTGCACACGCACGTGCGTGCGCGCGGCGATCCTGACGGCTTTCGCACGCGCGCCCCGATGCTGATCGTGTGTGGATGATGCGAGGGGCGACGCCGTCTAATGAACTTCAGGGATCCCATCGGATATCTTGATCGACAAATTGGGGCGCTGGGAAATAGATACAGTTCCCGCCGGCTGCGCGTGACACCGTTTGTAATCTCCAATTGGAGTCAGAAAAGACAGTTTTTTGACGCGTGCCTGGGGAAACTGGATTAATTCCAGTAAATATTAGCGGCAAAGTGATCAACAAGTTTTGGAAATTTCTAAGTTGTGAAACTATCTTTCTCTTCTTATGATTGATGTTTGCATTCTGATATACGATTAAGAATCTACGGATAATTTCCAGATAATAAGAAAATACAGATAAAATAAGTTCTATTCTACATCAATTCGTGATTGTTAATCGCGAAAATGTAATCAATTCAATTTATACTGAATTTCTAAAGCCTCCATTTCCATATTAGAATTCCCAAATTGCTGTATAAATTCTAATACCGAGCTTACCTATCGAATATACGCACTCGTTCGGTCGAGAATAATCAGTATAGCAATTAACTGGTTCCATTAGACATGCAGCATCAAAATACTGCAATAACAGGGGATTCACGAGCGACCGCCAGCGGGATGTGAAATCATGCGAAAACCCTCGAAACTTCACGGAAGGGTGAACTGAAGCGTTGGCGGCGGGATGCAAGGGTGCACGGGCGGAGTAGGCGCGCTTCGTAGCTGCAATTTTCGAGGGTAAACCACTGCTATCGCGGGCGTGTGCGCACTCGGTAATAGTCTGATGAGGATGCAGCGATGCGTGCATCTAATATTATAAAGCTATCCTTATTACGCAACGATCCCACTGACGGCATACTGTTTCGCCTCGGTCCGCCGCCTTGACTTTCTCCAGCCAGTCCATGCTGCGCCAACTTTCAACCCTCCAAGGATACCTGTCAATTAACTTTTCATTATTAGTCTACACTTCTATGCAATTTCTGTTCTAGTACGAATTTTATTAATTCTCTCATTCCTATATTTTGGATGTTTCATTATCGAAATTTGGAGTAACTTTAACTTGCAAAAACCCTAAACTTTAGTCTAATAATATCACCGAATTCAAGAATAAGGAACTTCAAGAACAGAGAGTTGACACTTTGTACTAACGATCCTCCATCAAGCGCAGCCTGTTGCCAAGTGCACTTCTCACCCGAACTTTCCGGCATCCGATTCGAAAATCGAGAAACTTTGCCGAGGAAAGGCGTATAACTTGTGCATGAACTGTCGAGCTGCGTAACAATGCGGCTCGGATTGGTGGTGGGGATGGGGGTTGGAGCGGTTGGGCAGGTAAGGGAGGGGCAAATCGGGCGATTAAAGGGAAGGTGGTGCAGAGGGTAGCCGAGGGGGTGGGACGGTGCAGTAATAGCATAAATCCGTGGTGGAGGAGTCGGGCCTCTCGTACGGCTGGCGCACCACCACAACCGGGAACTCCGCCGCTAGGTATACGGACGGACTCACCAGCACACGCACCGACCGACAAAGAGCAGTAGAGGGGGAGAAGGGACAGGCCAGGAGGAGTTGGCTCTCGGAAGAAACGACAGTCGCCACTCGACGCCTGCACCGAACAGTTCGGGGCTCTGCGCAAACCACACACACGCTCGCTCGCTCTCTTTGCGTTCCCACCGTGCACCTTCTTTCCGAGGACTCGTGTTACGGCCGGCACTGTGCGCTACACGCCTTCTCTGATGTTGGCGCGCGATTGACACTCGAGCCGAACTCGACACTTTTCGCCGGAGGAACCTTAGTCGTGCGGGACTGTGCGCGCTCCTGAGTCTGAAGACCCGGCATCTCTGGAGCTCGTCCTCCGCCCGCGTGTCGAGTTGTTGTCGGAAGCGGCGAACTATAGTTGTCCATTGACTGGGCCGTGGTGATTGACGTGGTGAGAATCGAGAGTGATATCGCGGAGGGATCGCGCGCGCGCACCGGAAAGAAGGATATCTGGCGCGCGCATTTGGGTGCGCTCGCGCGCGGGCCAATTGGCGATTCGGGCGTGCGATTCGAACGTGCCCGGCATATGCGGAGTCGAAGGGGAGCCGTGAAAGTCTGGTGTGGGTAGAGGCACCACCGCGCGCTCCCGCAGCCGTGCACCGTCGCCCCAGCGAAACAGGTGCGACGCACCTTTCCCCCAGGCGGAAAACGGGGCCCGCTGCACCTCGAAAAGAGAATAGCCGGTGCCCGAGCGAGGAAGCGGCGCGCTCCAAGCCTGGAAGCCTGGAAGGCTGCTGCTCCGGTGAAAAAGCGGGTGGTGGAACGTGTCGGGGAAGAATAGAGGAAGGACAGCCAAGGGGGCAGAAGCGCTCGCCCCGAGGAGAGCGGGACATTTAGTTCTAGTGTGCTATCCTCCCCAGTGCACACGTGACACGAACAAAAGTCGACGAGTTGGACCCGTGCAACCCGTGCAACCCGTGCAACCCCCCGGCCTCCGCCAATAGGGGACACGCTCGCTCTTTACTCCGCGCTACACTCTCCTCTCGCCCTTTCCACTCCTGCCGAGTCTCTCTTGATATATCCTCCTCGTTTGTGGCGAAGTGTGTTTATTGTGTGACAAAGTGCGCCTGTTTGCTGGGTATCGGCACCTCTCGTGCCCTCGCCGCAGCCTCCGATACACCGCCGGTGAGGAGAGGCCTTTGAAGGATCAAGGAGAGCCAGCCGGATCTCCACTTCCCTCTCGCTTCCAGCTCCTTTTGCTGCCACCGAAAGCGGACGGACGATAGATAGACGCTTTGGGGAATTGCCTCGATAGCCCGTAGCGCGGCACGCAGTCGGATGGTGAGTCTGGTGATATGCTACTTTGCGAGATTAACTCCGCCGGCGATAGTCTGAATAAATAACCGGGAATCTGGCTAGCATGTTCTAGCATTTAATCGCGCGGTAACGAATGTCGTATTCGGTTTCCTCTTATTATTACAGTTTTTTGCCCATCGAGGAAAATCAATTTTTCCGAAATCGTAGTATTAAATATTTTTCCCGTATCATTGGTGTATTTCGCATCAAACTCGATTGTTCAAAATTTCAATTAATATTATTAATATTGTTTAGTGTTTACCAGGCTTTTATTAGTCGGATTCCACGATAATCGTGGTAAACGCGGGTGAATGATTAGTTTTAGAAATGAAGAGAAAGAGGAGTTTCTTTTGAGATTTGTCGATGAGAAATGTGATTTACACATAAGCAGAGTAGTTTGACAGACGGTCGATGGATGATGATGCGGCTGGTCGCTTCCGCGGCAGGGTTACTTCCGCGGTTCGAAGTGGGATTGGGGTTATTGTGACGCGTGCGATCAATCGATGGAAGGTGGCGGCGATTAAGGTGTGCGAATTGATGGCCATTGGATCGAGCGGCCACCGAGTGTACGCACGATTGTCCGCCTGTTTGTAAACAGAGGACACGACAGGCTGGAAAGCGGGGCCTGCTGTGTGCGTGTGCTGATATCGCGCCTCTTTGCGTAATGATTCGCGCTTCCGATGCCCGCGCGCTCGCTCGCTCGCCTCATTCACCACACTGATATGACACGAACCAGGAAGAGAGAGCCTCCAGTCGAGATACGTCTTCTCGTTCGCTCGTCCCTTGCGGCCGGATTTGTATTTACACTGGTTGTCGAGCGGCAACACGATTCAGACTTGAAAGTAAAACTAAGAAAATCCGAGAAAAACAATGTGAAATTTGTCGGAAAATCTTCATACGTTATCTTAGTGAAATCTGAAATTAGTTTAGAAAACCTTTTCAAAGTTTTCGGGTTTTCCAATAGTTTTATTGATAAAACATTTTAGCCGATACTAGCCGATACTTAGATTGGTGCGTGCTGGAGTTTTTCCTAACGGAATTGCAAATGTGTAAATTCTTTATTACAGTCAGAGTAGTTAACTTGAATCGGTCGGGCAGTTTATTCTTACCTCAGAGTAATAAAAGTTGCAATAAATCTTAAGCGGCTGACATTGATATTCTGCCGAGTTATGCGCGCAATGTTTATTAATAACGATGTTGCATGATTGAGAATCGCTGTTTACGCGAATTTGACGGGGGATTTGGTGGAGGGTTGCGGGGTAATTAGGGAATTTCGTCGCCGCCTGGGCTCCCTTTGGCTGGCTCGCATAATGCCCATCTTACGGGGGTACATTACGGCCGGCAATAAAATACCGTTATAGCTAATCCCGTGGCTTTGCCGAGACGGCGTCGGACCCCGCGTCCCGATGCCGTCCCCCCATGCTCGCCGGGAAGCGGACGTGAGAACCCCTGAGAGAATTTTACTTGCCGGGCGGAGTGTATGCCTTGGGGATGAGTCGTGGCAGATAATGACCGTAGGACGCTCGATAAGCCGCGGGGGTGACATCACACGCAGATAATTCTGTAAAAAGTTAGGAACTCCATCTATGTGCACTCTCGAGCCTCTTCCCAGCCAGCAAGCCTCCGGCCGGATACAAGCCGGGAACGTGTTTGACCAGGAAATATTTCCGGCTTGCCTTCTTTAATCGTCTTTGCCTAATCCCTTTGACGAAAGCGAGTCGACTTCACAGTCGACTACCGCAGTTTTCCCCGATCAATACCATTTTTATTTATTTCCCCATCCGGAACCGCGTATTAATAACTCTTTAATAAATATTCGTAATATTCGCTTAAACCGAGTAAAAACGACTCGACAGCCAGATCACCTTTTCCTGTTTAATTCAACTCTTGCCATTTACTCTTGATAAATCCGCGTTATGAATATCTTTGGTAAGGCAGAGTTCATCAGTTTAACAGGGCAACCTCCAAACCACTGCAGTAATCACCGGACAGTTTAATATCAGTCTAACATCGCGTTGGCGACCGCGTGTATTAAGATAGCAATCAAAGCGGATACAATGTAATAAAGGGAGCCAATAATTTCACGGCAAACATAGTGCAGGGCCCGGGGTACTTATAAAGGGTTACGAGCGCGGCTGCAGTGTGCCTTCGGTGGGCGGCGCGGAGGTCCGAGGTCCACGGGGCCACAAAAGGAAGCGATCTCCCACAGACAGATTATCGGGTATACACACACCCACACAGGCTTCTCCCTGGCGGTCGCATGAACTCGTGATCCAATTTGTAAAAGAGCAAAACGCCCCGCCTTTTAACGGCGGAAGGAGAAAGGCCGAGAGGAGAGAAAGAGGGCGAGAGCCGCTCATCCGGATATTGCGCTCTCGGCGGATATTACGGCAGATATCGAAACATCGGCCAAGAACTTGATTGCTCGCAAAACCAACCCCCCACTTCGCTCTTCTCCACCTCGACGCAGCCGCCACTCGTTTGTTACCAGAAGCGTTTGCCTCGGCCGCGATGAAACGCAAACTTCCCACACTCTCTTCCTGCCCCCTGAAATACATCCCCCTCCCCAGCCCATCCACTCGCAATCCCTCGACTTCATCGGTTTAATTGAAAGCAATTTTCGCGTTTCGATGAGCAGAAAGCAGGATTCGTTGGCCTTTGCCCCGCCGCTGCCTGCGGAGAACATTGGCTGCTCAGGAGGCTGGAATTGGCTCTCTGTGCTTTATCGACTTTATCGAGAGGAGAGTTCATTTCACAGCCCTCTGATTGCACAGTCCCCCAGGTAAACGCGCGCTTGACGGCCGGGCTTCTTGCTTTGTAAGAAGGTTCTCGCTTTCTTCCTTTCCGCGAGAGTTCTCGCGCGGCTCTCGCCGATAACAGTATCGATGAGTGCACGATGTCTTCTGGCAGTCGATTAATTGGACGGTGGTATTTTTGTCGTAATTATTTGAAAAAATACGCGTCGGAATATTTGGCAGCTGTTTTGCGGAGCTGGTCCGTTTGCTTTCATTACCGGGAAATGTCGATTGAGTTGTCGCGCGCGCGGTGGCGTTGCGCGTTTACCGAGAAAAATCCGAAATTAGATCAGCCGGCTCGCTTTTTCCTCGTCGGAATGAGGGGATTGACAGATGTGGAGGGGTGTCCTGACGGCGCGGTCCCGTCGAGGTCAGAGATACCAGGTTAACGGAGGTCAGGATCCCCGTCCAGGTCGCGTCGCCGAGGCCGCGGAAGAGACGGATTGCGCTCTTCTCGCCATCAAAGTAGATTGCGATCATTCGTCGTGGACTCTGGCTCGCTTCTCTTTACGGACGATTAGAGACGCGCGCGCTCTCTCCCTCGCACTCTCTCTCGCTCTTGCGTGAGTGCAGCTCTGGCTTGGCTCCGATGCAATCGCCGGGAGACACAAGCAGCAGGTGCACATAGCGAATGACAATATTATGAGCGGCAGCGTTCGATTCCCTTTGGCTCTCGTATCTACAGGGTGAATCGAGAAAGTTCAAACTATACTGATTAGACTCGACTGATTAAGCAATTTATCGAAACTCGATTTTCTTGCGCGACTGTCGGCTGCCAGCAAGTATGTAATTCCTAACGGAGATTTCATTTCCTGCCACTGTAATATTCGAGATAAGTTTGAGTCGCGGAAGTATAAAAGACTTTGACGTTTCTTGGTTTAATTATTTTTCACGATCGATATTTTTATTGGCTTACGTTCGTTATATCAAAGTTGCTCTCACTTCGTTATCTTGACACGTGTGATTTGATTTCACTGGACTTTCATTTGGAAGATACGCTTTAATGAAATAGAGGGGGGGGGGGGGGGGGGATTCTATCGACAGCTGGCGACAGCGTACGAAGGTCCGCCTTGTAGATGTCGGTTGATTCTGAGCGAGACGAGAAGCCGGACACACGAGTTTCCGCGTGTTATTAATCGCGGATGAACACTGACGGAGCAATCTAATCGGATTGCCCGCAAATAGACCGTCTACTAATTAATGTCACGTTAATTTAGTTCACCGCCTCGTCGGATTCCAGGGTACGGCCGCGGGGTTTAACGCTCTCACGAGCGACGCCGCCACCTCTCAAACGGCCTGCTCCAACTTTTTCCCCCCATCGATTCCCATTTGAACTCGGACTTCCCGGCTCACGTGGCGTCATGAGCCCTCGAGACGTCGATCATTTAAAGTCGCACTCGAACCGAGCTAACTTGAAGCTTGGAGCAAGAAAACTTTGTTTAATCTTGAGAGGTTACTTACATGTTTACTGACACTGCTTTCGTTTATTGGCGATAGAAATTGGACGCGTGGAATGTCGGAGAGCGCAAAGCTCGAGCCAATTGAAACTAATTTCTTTTAGCATGACGCGTCTAATTCACTACCAGGAATACGCGTCGTTCGAGTCGGCGTTGCGTGCCGAGTGGCATTCCTCGAAGTCCGCCGCTGGCTTTATCGGCTTAATTGGGTCGAAATCTTGATTAGCGAAGCCGGCGGGCGCGCATAGTGGATCCGTCCAGTATATACAGTACATAGTACCGTGAGCGCGCGTATGGCAATATTATGAGTCGCGAGGAGGTTGTCGGTCCCGTTTTCCCCACCGCGGCCCCGCCGCCCGGTAGATTCGCCAGTATGTTCCTCAGTGGCGAACGGGAGCTTCCGCTCGGCTCCTGCTCTCTCGTGCGACGGCTCTCCTCCTCTCCTCCCGACGATGTCCCTTCGCGGTTAAATCGAGCGGCGAACGAAAAAGACTCTCCTCTCCGGGGCTTCT
Organism: Crossocerus cetratus; assembly: GCA_963675795.1. Taxonomy (NCBI): domain Eukaryota; kingdom Metazoa; phylum Arthropoda; class Insecta; order Hymenoptera; family Crabronidae; genus Crossocerus; species Crossocerus cetratus. The sequence continues at coordinate 2,826,797 of OY776664.1, read as the reverse complement.
CTAATCCTCGGGGCGTAAATCAGCATCGGCCGTTTCACGGAATCGCCGGCTTAATTATGCGCCGCGTGTGAGAGTGCGCGATCGCGCTCGCGCGCGCTACCTGGAAAAGGAACGAGCGAACGGACCGCGACGAGTGGCTGGCTCTTCGGTAATTATGCGCGCACGCTCTCCTCGCTCTGTGTACCGGGCGAGCGAGGAGCTGCCGCAACACTTTCTAATGAGTTGCTCGCCGGAGGATCATCGGCTGCGCGTGACTGTCTGCGACCAGCCGATCGCGATCGATCGCACGAGCGCGATTCCTCTCACGTTTTTCACGACGCGACGATGAAAGTGCGCGCGAGCTACCGGCGCCCGCCTCCGCCAGATTCCACCTGACCGTGACACTCTTTCGACGAGGCGAATTTTCGCTGCCCGCCGAATTTTCCTTGGGAACACGATGACGCAACCACAGCTAGTGAGAATGAATCCTTTGGTGAGTCGAGTGGAATTTTAACGCGGTAGAGTTGGGAGTGCCCGGGCCAAGACCTTGCGTATTATACTTTCGACTCTTCTATGTACGCTTGGAGCTGGGTGTTTATACGCGATTGCGAGTTCCCTTGATTCTGTCGCTGGTCGGTATGGCGGACGAGGGTAAACGCTTGCGTGTGCCGAGTTTGAATTGGCCAGGCGGATTTGTTCTCGTGGGGAAAAGGTCGCAGCTGGGCTCAGGTCCACTCGCCGATTGAGCCGTGTGGACCACGGGCATATAGGGTGACTCGAGAGACATCTTAATAAGCCTTAATCTTTTATAATATCTATTGACTCTGAGTACCGTGGGCTTTATTATGTACTCCGAAGGAAGTTGAAAGTTTATTTCGAATCAAATCGGGGTAATGAAAATACTTAGTCACTTGATTAATTACGCAGTCCACCATATACACGTGAAATGATAACTCTTTATACAACATTGAAGAATGAAATCCATTACAGATGGAATACAAATTAATATTGCATAGGAGGATGAGACAATATCTCGCGGAAATATCTGTCGATTAAAATCATACATTAATTGGCTGTAGGGAGTTAAAGTTCGATTTATGTGAAACGCGGTGAAACGCGGTTGGAATGGAAATCGATTCCGCAGTGTATTAAAATTTCAGCAAGTTCTTTTTCCGGTTTTTGGGTCACCGTGTATGCCGGAGTATACGTGAGAAAGGGAGCGGCGGGTGGTGTGGCCGGGGATAATTGTGACAGAAATTCAATCCTTTGGATGCTGGTGGACCTAATGCCCGCCCGGTGACCGCCAATTCAATCAAGTGCCGACCAATCGCGGCCCTCGATGCCGGATTTGAGCTTGGAATCGCACTCAGCGGATTTCGATACGGTACACTGCCGGCGAATAAAATGCCGGCGAACACAGCCGGCGCGCTTCCAACGAAAATAGGCATTAACTATTCACCGGCGAACTCTGCCCGCTCGATTTCGATCGGCCCTCTCATCCGCCCGGATAATAGCCGAGCAGATTTCGATATGAGCCCTCGATGAAAACGGCGGCCGCGCCCGCGCCGCGTACGTGTGTGTTGCGATGATGACGATGACTGGTGGGGATGCGGTGCTTGCTTGAAGGGATAAATGATTGACTTTGAAAGGGAGGCCTGCGGGAATTGATACTGCGCGCTATCTCGCGCTTGCATAATCATTTGTTTGCTTATTGGATTTGGTGGATGAATCTTCTTGATTCTGCGGAGGAATTATTAATTTTTCGGGTTTATAAATACAATGCTCTACCGTTTTCAGAAATCATAAACTAATTGAAATTCCTTTAGTCGAAAATATAATTCTACAAAGCTTATAGTTAAACACAGATTTATGAAAGCAGGTAAACTCGGCTGATAACTTGATTGAGTGCATTTCGTGGTAACTCTCGAGATTTTGACTCTGACATTAACCACCATTCACCGGCACCGAAATGCGTATTTAGCGAAGTGTATGCGGCGAGTCGACGAAGCTAGCATCTCGTGTTTCGCGCTCGAAGTCAATCTGATGGTGGCGCGTACCCGGGAAGTCCATCAAGAGCACTCAGGAGCGCTCGGTGGCCGCTCGAGACGCGCGATGGAAAAAGCGCGCTCTCCTGTAAAGCGACTTTAATGTCAACGCCGACGATTTCCCCGTTCACACGCTTCCACCTGAATGCGACGAGGACGCCTCTCCTCATCGCTCGTGTTTCCTCGCTTCGAAAAAGTGGTGCTTCAGGCAGGAAGCATCGCAGCGCCTTGCGCGTTACGGTAAATGCGTGTTCTCGACGTTTCGGTCCCATTGCCTCCGCTCTAACAAAGGGTCCCTGACTGCCTGTCCACATTTTCCCGTCAAACCGCCTTCAATCACTCCTGCAGTATCAAGAAATATGCCACTTTTTTTAAATCCCATATCCTGTGTCGCATTTCACATACAATTTCACTTCTTTTAACAGAAATGCGATTTTGTTTACACTTTGAAGCAAAAAGCAACCATTTTTTAAGACTCATTATTTGACTCATAGATTTGAAAAGTGTTTCCGAGATTTACAAATCATTCTATACCAAATGGGATTAGTTTCCTCAAAAGTCTCTGTTGGTCATCACAGGTTCTATGTACTAACTCGCTCTGTTAGAATGTAACTATCAGTTCTAATAACCAGGAAAGGCCGCGGTACTCTGCGACTGGCATTAAATATGGCGATAGGCAATTAGAATGCTTTAACGAGATTTCGATTGGTCTCTCTCTCCGCGGGAAGTTGCGGAAGGAGCCGTGGACCGTACGTACATTACAAGTCATTCTAATTTCTCCGTCGTGGGAGACATTACGCGTTACGGTAGTTTCTGGTGGCAGCGCGCGCTATTAACGGCAGGTACGTTCTTTAAACGTTGACGTCGACAATGCTCGAGTCACGTAAGCGAAAAATTTCGTGTTTTTAACGGGCACCGGGAGCACCGGTGAGACCACTTGGCTCTCCCTGCTACCGCTAAAAAGGTCATACGCTATGCCGTGGAATCGTGTGACTTAGGGGACTCCCGTTCCACCACTAATCATATTTTCCTATTAATATTCTATTTATTCAGAAGAAAAACCGCTTGATTCCAAATTAAATTATATCAAATTAAATATTAAATGTTACTCAATCTTTTTTCATTGTCCGTATTAATAAGAGTTAGAACGTGGTTTTGATTTTCCGTATTTCATCAATCGAATAACTCTCATTCATGTGCAATAGAATTAATGAGCAATTACCTTTAAACCTTAGTTTGACAGACTCGATTTTTAATCAGTTTGCGAGTTAATGATACTTTCATTTTAACAAATGCGATTTTGATGACGGATAGAAAATTGGAGAAGTTGGATATGGACTTGATTAGATGAAGCAAGTTGCGAGGAAGCAGGGAGCCGTTTTCACGTTCAAGGCCCGGATTGAATGGTAGCCTGGGCAGCTGTTGATGTAGGCGCGGTACTTGCCCGACGAATTTGGCCCAGCAGGCGCGTCTGTGACCCCGTTCGAGGACCGCCGGCTCTCGGAGAAAGGCGAAAGAGAGCCTCGAAGATACAGCGCGGCTCGAGCACCGCCTCTCACGTTGCCCTCCCGTAAGCCTACGCTCCTCCTCGGACACACACACACACACGCACTTTGGGTTAGTGCGGCGTTACGTAATGCCCAGGATGTCCGTTCGTTCCTCGGCTTCTTCATATGGCATTCACTGGCCGCCGGGCTTGCTTTCCACCTGGCCACAATCAATTTCCAAGCGTGCTTTGGCTCATTCGACTTCCTGTTGTCTCCTGTGAGCCGCGTTGCTTCACTTCAGTCATCTTTCATGCTGAATTCATGTCTCGTAAATATCAGTATGTACTATTTTGCGCGATTTATAAATATCAATTTTGCTGCAATGATGAATTAGATATTTGCAATGCTATAAGTTAATACTTTAAAATAATAGAAATTGGTAGGATTTTTTATCTTTGATATATGATATCGGTTCTTGGAATGTTTCGAAGACATTGCAGTCAAGATAATGTACACTAGAGAGAGAGTTCATTACGATACTAATTTATTTCCTAATGTCCCAGTATCGCACACACTCTCTCCAAGGTCGTACGTGAGCCCGGTGTGTACCGTGTGTGACTAATTGGGATATCTCCCGATAATTACATATCAGTAGCCGCAAGTTTACTATGCCAGTGCCACTTAACACTGTGTACCACCGTCCAGCGTCATAGATCTCCCGGCTACTCAAAGCCCATCGCACTGTGTAACGCGTTCCCCGAGCGCCCCGGTAATTCCTGCAATAACTTTCATCGGGACTTTCGGGAGTACAGTGGGACAGTCGATTCGACAGGATTCCTCGGGAAAGCAGGACAATAAGCCGAAGGGTCGACAATGAGAGGGGTCCGGGGGGCCCCCTTGTTTACCTGCGTCCGTGTATAATCGCCGGGTAATAATCGGCACAAAGCCGGGGCTAATTACAGCCCCAGGTAGACGAGGGAGCGCCAGGATATACCTGTCGCGTAAGTTGGTCAACCTGTAAAATACGACCTCTCGGTGCCCCCCGGACGGTACTGTTCCAGGACCCATTCTCTGACCTATATATCCCGGAGGATCTTCCACGAACCCGCCGGTCCCACTCGAGACCGCTAGTCCTTCGATCGGTCTCGACAGGAATTTCGGATCTAAACCTACGAGAATTATGTATTAGTATCCGCTCTGGCAATCACCGATGGAAAAAGATTAAGTGATCGGGATATACTTTGCTTGTATAAGAGTAGAGAGTCGATAGTTTTTCATTGGTGATTGTCCAGTGGAAAATAAGCTTTTTTTCTCCTCCTCGAGTGAAGTTGGCGAGAGTAACAGTGGTTCACCGTTATCCTCTCGAATCGCACGAAAAAGCATCCTTGAACTAGTCACCGCGTTGTATCATTAGTGCAAAGAGCATTTCTAGAGTATGGGAACGATTGTGCTGTCGCGTGCATCGTAGATAGCTCGAGGTACAATAGTGTATTGTGGTTGCACTGTTGCGCCACATGGAATCGGTGTACAGATATGATTTCTGTAAATTGATAGTCGGTAGAGGCTGCGATTCGAAAGCTTGCGTGCTATGAAAGCCTGTACGAGAGAGAATTAGATCAGCATTGGAGCATCGAGCCGCTTTGACCTTACGCACGTAGCAGAGTTAATAGACTTTACCGGAGACACACAGTCCTATCGTCGCCGATCCGATCTCTAGGTCAACTAGGAAACACGAAATACGTACTCGAGGACTCGACTTCTTATCTCACTCAACCAGATGTATGGTCAGTTTGACTAGATCATTAATCCAGAGTCAGTGGATAAGTTAAGAATGCAACTACAATCAATTTCATTTCGACCTCCAAGCAACTGGCCTTTTCTCTCAGATTTACTAAGTTTATCCTAAAAGCAGCAGATCGTCCGTGAAATTTCGCCAATTGCCACATCGATTCCTCACTCGCCAGCTCCTTCTCAGATCGAGCAGGCTTCACGCTCGATGAGGCATCGACATAATTCCCTCTCGTTTACACGGCCGAGTCGGCCACTGTTACAGGCTGCTACCGCAGCCCATATCCGAGAAGCACCGAATCAATTAGACATCGCTTAATTACCGGCGGCGAGCGAGCGGCGACCATCTGGCCGGGCGATTAACGCGCGGCGACTCCTGCTTTTTCCATATATCAGTGGCTCGCTTCCTTTCCCGAGCGCTCTCTTACAGGTGTACTCGGTTTAAAAGGTGATGTCCCGCTGATACTGACGCGCTCACCCTAAAGTGGGCCACACTATATCTCCGCTAATCGTAGACTCTCCAGTCATCGGCCGAGCAATTTTGCAATTATTTCTGTCGCTCCTTTCGTCGCCGAGGTCGATTGTATTGCAAGTTGAATGGTAATTAGTTGAAAAGTGGACTATAGAATATGATTTGCATCTTTGGATACTGTGCTGCTTGCAAGTTGAATGGTAATTAATTGAAAAGTGGACTCTAGAATATGATTTGCATCTTTGGATACTGTATTGCTAGAAACTGTGTATTGGTTAGTCGTCTTTTGGGCATGTCAAACGATTCCACATTACTGGAAATGCGTATACAAGCACACGCACGCATTTCCCTCTATCCAACGATTGTTGATTGGGCATAAGTTATTTTCTGTTTGCTTCTTTGCAACCCTGAATGCCTGTTATCTAGTCGGTAGTAGTTTGACACAGGGTATCAGCGCTTTAAACCAATAATCTTGTATACACTGATACTCTGTAATAGCGGCGTCGATCGGACAAGGACTTTCCTCGAAAAATGGAGAGAAAAGTGAGCGGAAGGCCTGATTACAGAGAGAGGCGCGTTGGAGTGCGATTAATCCGACGAGCGCGGCCGGTTTCCCCGCGAACGAAAGAGAATTTCCCAGCGGGGCGAAGTCGTAGGAGTGGCTGGGAAGCGAGCGGCGAGGCCGCGCCGGGGGCTTTTCACTGTTATGTCGCGACGAGAGAGCTTAGGTGTCGTACACATGTAAATGGGGGGAAAAACCCGTGGGCAGGATTCGATAGGCAACGGTGCAGCGCCGGCGCGCGCGCCTTGCCACGGGTAGATCGGCGAGCCGCGCTAAGTGGGCCAGCGAGTGTGTGGGTCAGTGCCAAACGAAGGAGCGAGGGATGACGCTCTCTCAGGGCCAGCAGGCTACGCCTCGGACGCCTCGGAGGCCTCTGCCAGCGCCTACTCTCCTCTCCGCCGCCGCCGAATGGACTTCGGAGCGCGGCGATCGATCCGTCGATCGATCTACGATCTTCCCAGGCCTCTCTCGGGTTACATCGAGCCCTCGTAACGGATTACCCGGCGGCCGAGAGCCGCCTCCGGGAACCGGGTCGACCTTTACGCGCTCATTGCCGCCGCACCGCCGGAGCACACACCTCGACAATGAACCGGCCGCGCGCCCGAGACGGATCGGTAACGCGCTCGCTTACTTGCGCGCAATCGATCATCTAACGGAATCGATGCTCGAGATAGTCGCCGGCAAATTGATCGTTTAATGATCGAGCACCCACGCAACGCGCTCGATGGCACTGATTAACGCTCGGAGGAGACTACTGTTGGATCGAGTCGAGAATTGGAAGTAGGATACACGCTCGAGTGATCGATTGATTGGTGGTATTGTCGAATTTTATACTGGGTGTGACGAATTTGCTGTTCACGCACTGTGGATTTTAGCGGAAGTCTAGGAATGAAGTAAACATGAAGTTTCTTCATTGATCGGTTTCGTGTTCTGATTCTCGTCAATCTGGCGAAACTTGAGTGGAACAGGTAGAAAATTTCTTTTTTGGGAACTCTAGTAATCTTTGTATTTGGAGTATTAATGCGACAGTATTAACAAGTTTGTATTGTTACTATCGAATGCGTATATATTATTATATATATTTTTAATAGATTTTAGTATATATTATTAATATACATATTTTAGTTTTGGAAAGAGTAGGGACAGCCAGAATTCGGGAATGAAAGGAAGGATACTTTTTCGTGTGGATGGCACTTAAATGGTCAGACGCAGTCGATCGCCAGTGCAAAGCGGTCTGGTGGCCTTAGGCAGTCGGTCACTGACACTCTTTCACAAGCAGCGCGCGACGGCCGCTCGCGTGTCACGTGAGAGCCAGATAGAATCGCAAAATGAGCCGCGGATCTACAAAACTCCGGTCAATCGCGCGCGATACGTGCCGTTCCTTTTTACTAGCATCACACACCTATCTCCATTCATAAGAACCCACCGTCCCGAGCTCCGACCCGAGCCTCCGAGACTCAATGGAGACTTTTACGGAGAGTTCCGCTAAAGCAAAACGCATCCTCTGCAAGCCTCGCGGATGTTTTTCAAACTTTCGTTGCGACACGTGTACTTTTCCATGGTGATTCCTTTGCGAAATCCGATTGTTAAATATTGAACAAAGTAGACGGCGCGGTAACCGGTTCCCCTTTAATCCTAAACTCATTTTGTATAATTGATATTGCGATTTTATGCGACTGGAAGTTAGAAATTCCGGCTGCGAGTCGAGCTCCTCTCACTCGAAGAAAATCAGATCAATCGCATACTGATTTGTATGAATAATCAATGAATCGAGCGGTCGTCTTGTAAATCTAAATCGCGTGTGCCGCGCGCGCGGCGATCGGATCTCGGCGGGCTGCTGCCGCCGGTTAACGAGATCGGAGTGGCCATCTTTAGCATTGAAGTGTCGCTGTTACCTTGATGGGATGCGCGATATAAATATTTACAAGAAGCCGCCGACGGAGAGGAGAAAGAGAGCGGGTCATTGCAATGGTCGGCGGCGGCCGGGCGTCATGTCGTCCGCAAAACACCAAACACGTCCGACGAAAGTCCGGCGCGCGCACTGCGCAATAACTCGGGGATTTCAGCGGTCCTACCAAGGTGGCGAGTGTACGCGCATACATATCGCCCGCCGAGAATACATCGGACGATGAGAATATCGCCGGGCTCGGCTTTTTCCACGACCTTTTCTCCCGGAGAGCCGAAAGGGAACCGGCTGTGCACGGTAATCGGCCGGTCGGGGATCGGCTTGGAGCTCGCGACTTCGGCCGCTCGAAACTTTTCCGTGGCCTTGCGCGAGTAACTATGGGAGAGAGACTGGCGAGCGCAGGTCTCTGTCTTTGAGCGTTTCAAGGAATCGCGGCGAGGGTGCTGTCGCAATTCCAAGTGGATTAGAGGATTTTAATTATCGTGTCTTCGTAAAAAGGTACGATCATGCGGAAAATGAATTCAGGGGGTTTCAATGTCCCTGCTCCCACTAACATTCATTTCATCAGTTAATCCTGATCGTATCACTTATCTGATTTCCTTTCACTCATTGCCCTCCGATCAACCTCCCACAAAACTACTCTCATCCCCCACTCTCTAACTATAATCCAAATCTGATTCCCCGAGGCAAACATTGTCTGCAAAGTTCAGCCGGAGGCTCCGAACAACGCGGGGAGAGCACCGAGCTCCTTTACCCATTTTCCCACGAATATCCAATCGAGTCGATTGGCCCTCGACTAAGCACACGACAAATCCTCCTCCTCTCTCTCTCTCTCTGCCTCTCGCTTGAGCGCGCGCGCGGCGTGTGCAGAAATTCCCATGGATCGTCGGGGCGCGCGTACCCCAATGGGAAAAAGGTGTACGGCGCGGCGGGCTCGAAAGGGGGGTTAACAATCGGGTCAATTCGTCAACTAAACCAGTTAGTCGGAAGAGAGGAGAGCGGAGCGATCGCCCGTTGCGATAGGGCCGCTTAACTGAATTATCCGGGATCGATCGATCGCCGCCGATCCGAGCAGCAATGCCTTTCTCGGAATGAATCTCTCTCTCTCTCTCTCTCTGTCTCGCGAGAAGATGAGAAGATTCCCTCGGGAGGGAGCGGTTTGATCTTTATCCTCGCTCGGCCGCTCATCGTCCCGGCAAACATAGCCGGAGACAACGCCAGGGCGGCGAGAGGGCGGCGAGAGGGCGAGCGCGGCAGCTGTGTCTTCTGGATTCGAAGGTAATTACGTTAATTCGTGATCGCACTTAACGAGCTCCACCGTGAAGATTAAAGGCGCAATGGCTTAGCCTTAATTAGGTCATTATTCTTGGCGGAGCGCCGACAATGTAGCTTCTAGTAGCTAATAGTTTGGAGGAGCGAGCGCCGAGTGCGCTCGTCCCCTCGTTTATCTCTCGAACTACATTGGAAAGTTTGTGTTAATGATTAATTAGTAAACAGAGTACTTGTTTAATCCCGAGGAGAATTCAATGAGGAAAGAATGATACAATGATAACTGGTGTTTACTTTTGCGATGCGGCATTACAGGGTTTCGTCATTTCTCCATAATGCATATTAGACAGAATGATCGTCCTTGCGTGTGTCAGGTGGTCCTCCGCCGGCAGAGTCTCATTACAGGAAGCGTCCCTTTGTCGGAGGCGGTGTGTGTCTGTTCGGAGAGAAGCTTGTTCCTCCAACTTGATTGGCGTGTTTTCGCTGGTCGCCTGTTATAATTACTGCCATGCCGCGGCATTGCGCAAACACTGTTTCCTCGAGTCCGCAATTCACAATTGGCAACATTAATGAGGTGGAGTTGGCTTCCTCGAGTATCGTATAATAATACAGGGCCGATGGCTCTCGCCCGGGGAGAACGGGGAGAACGGGAGGAGCAGTGGGCCGCCGGCGCGCTCGACGCTCTCCTCGTGCATGGGGGAGTCGTGTTTTCCATGGACTCATTAAAACTTGCCTTATTCGGTCGAGTAATTAGCCGGAACACGAGAGGAGCGAAAAAGTGGCCCGGGAACGGGCGAAAAAGTGCCGCGTCTCTCCATCTCTCGCTCTCTCCCTTTCTCGAGCTCTTGATTTCGGATTTCTCGAACCGCTTCCCGCTTACCCCAGATTCGCCATCATTCGTAATTCCATTGTCATTGTAGATGGCTCGATTTCCCGAGCGCTCTAAAATTAGAACATTTTCTCCTAAACTTGGCGCGCTTACGCGCACTGAAATTCGAGGAACTCCGAGCCGGCGGAGTCGGCGTCTAATCTTTTTGTTTTGAAAATGATTAGCTCGAGCGAAGGTAAGCTGATTACGGGGGGACGCTCTCATGGCACAAGCTTATCGGGTGTTTCTAAGCTGCGAGCATACTGTTTCCTCGAAGTAATTATTTAATTAGGTTTAATTACGTCGCCGTGACGGAAGGCGGGCGGCGTCGGGCGGGATTTTCGTCGCTGTTTAATTAATAGCTCGCGCGGACAGGTGTGGAGATTAGAGTGGGCCGTGCTCGAGGTAATTTCTACGCGTCGCCGGCTCGGTTTCGAGCAAGGTCTTGCTGCCCTTGATAAGAAAGATTCACTGTCAAACGCGGAACAAACACGCGCATATTACCGAAAATTAGATTGTGTGAATTGAAAAGGTTCGTCGTAATATTAGAACGCCTCGCCGTAATGTTTGTTAAAATTAACGAGACGCGTCGGATACTGTGTATACTGAAAGTGGCATACATAGAATCCATATGTGCACTGAGAGTGAAGTGCGGCCACCCATGCTCGACGTTGGGATGGGTGGCCGTTTGTCAGGAAGCCTCACTTCTCTCCTTCGTTTTGCTTGGCCTACATGTTGCTTGGCTTACATGACTCAACTCACAAATGCAATCAGCATTACTCGACGACCTCACAGGCATCAAACAATTCGAGCTTTCACAGTTCCGTCCCATCTCGAACGGTTCATCTCCAAAGGAACGTGTCCCTCCTGTCTCCCTTTCTGTCTCTCCGGCCCGCCCGGTCAAAAGGGGACTTAACTCGATCGAGGGCGAGCCCGCACGGATATTTTGGGCTTCCACTTTCGATTCGCCAAATGCGTATTCATACTTTGCAATTTCATTAATCCTCCCATTGCGAGTGTGTTTTTCGCGATGCATTGATTTGACTATGCTGCGTCGCTTTTTCCTTGGGTTTCTCGGTGGAGGAAGTCGAAGATGGCGGGTGGTGGAGAACGCAGAAACCGAAAGCACTCGACAGAGAGAGAGAGGATGAGGAGAGAGTTCGCGGTGTACCTTGGCTTAGGGCCAAAACTTTCCAGACAGTTGGGCGCATAACTCGACGTCGGCGGGTCGTATGCTCGCGGCGGAGAGCGTTATTGAAGAAAAAGCCCGATCGCGCGAGATGGGAGAATAATATTTACGATTCACCATACGGCTCTGGGAGAAGAGCAGAGTGCCAGACCGGCAGAAGGAAGGAGAAGCGGAGAGCGAGCGAGAGAAAGAAGCCGCTCGACGTCGACATTGAAATCAAACAGAAGCCGGCTCATCCACTTTGGTTATCTAGCCTTGCGCAAAATTCGATGATTTATCAATTCGAACCCGCTCCGGCTTACTCTGCCCCGCTATGGAGCAGATACTCCTCGCCTTAGAGAGAGATATAGATAAGTCGCTGCCCGGAAGAGGAGGCCGCCCGCTCGCCGAGTAGTCGCCTAGCTATACGCGATTCTCGCACGAAAGATATACTCGACGCTAAGCAGATCGGAGCACGTGTCTGCCTGTACAGTTAACTTTAGGCCATTGTTTGTGTGCTCGGATGTAATACTCCGCCCTCTCGTGTTGATAGCTAATCTTGGCTTTACGGTTTCCTGCGGGAGATCGCGCCCAAAAGTGTTTCGTGCCCCGGTGCCCCTCGCGGAGGATGCACGTGACACCTTCTGGACCGACGCGTAAAGTCTGCAGGGATGACTATTTTCTTTGCTCGTCCGGTGCCTGTTTTGATGGGATTTTATTGGCAAAATCGTTTGGTGGAGAAACCTGTCGCGTATCGTGAACAAAATTTCCTTATACCTTCGTCAATATTTACTTTTGTTTTTACTACTTTCATTCTTGGTCGCTTGATATTGAAAGGACATTTAAACGCGCATCATTTTGTGTATTTATTGCAATCGGATTCCTTTTTTAATCCAATCGTTTTTCAAAAATACGTTGAAGATTGTATTGTCTTGTTTGCTTCCTGAAGGGAAATCGTGCATTTAATATCCTATATCCAAGAGTTCCTACGGAAATTTATTGTGCTGCGAGATATCCGGAATCCTCCTTATCCAGGGGGTGAAAACTTCATCCCTCGGTTATCGCTTGGTTTCCTCGAGTGTAGCGTTTATCCGTGAAATAGTAGGATTTATGGATTTCTTTGGAGCAGATGCTCCGCGGGCGCACGATAAATCCGAAGGCAGGCCAACTTCTACCCCACACGGGGGAGATTTATGCGCGAAATTTCCCCGTGAGAAATGCCACGTGCGACATGTGTGGAGAGCTGTCTCTTAGCACGACGTATATTCGCAGCTTTGCATGCCCTTCCCGAGCCCTTTTAGAGATTAAAGGATTTAATGAGAATTTATTTCTCAATTTTTCACAGCAATAAATAACGCGAGAATTCAAAAACATATGCAACAATAATTCTAAATATACGTAGAAAGGTGCAATGCGTATCCAGAGAGCAAAAGCTTTGAGGTCGAAATGATGTGGACCTTGGTCCTAAATATTAAACTGTTAAAGCATTACAAATGTCGTAGTTAAAATGGTCGCAAGTGCCCGGTTCACTCTAGTTAAACGTTGATTTTGATCTCCGTTCCAAAGGATGCGTAGTACCATAAATCATCGGCTCACCCGAGAGCATAAACGCGAGGACAGTATATGTATACGAGAAGAAACAATGATTCGTCACGGAGACGGGACACGGCGTAGCGCAAAGCCAACATAAACATTCACCGTTTTACGAAGCGTGCATTTTTGATCTCTCCTAACGATTCGCTTTAATAGAGCCGGCTCGTTGATCAGCCAAGGCCATTTATTAGCTCCCCGGCACACGTGCACGCTAGATTAGAATTGTCTTGGTCGCCACCGCCGCGAGCACGACTTCCATCATTCTATCCTCTTTCACCGTTTTATTTCTGCCACCGCCAGACTTCCCGACAACGCGAACCACGTGTAACTGCGCAGTCTCTAATAATCCACAGTCTCAACTTATCAGATTTTTCCTACAATAAACTCATAATTCAATACCACGTGTTTTAAAGTACAAATTATCAATCGTTCACAATGATAATTAGGCATTTGATTATGAGATAATAATGAGAGTCGTATAGCTCTTTGAATATTGAAATACTCTCGATAGTTGGAACAGTCGATAATTAATGGATTTAGTAAAGTGGAAGCTGAGTACCAAGAGGCGGAGTAGAGTGCAGGGAAAACCCGGAGCCTTTCACCCCCTTAAGGGGCGGGGGTGGCGGTCTAGTGTCGAATATAATAGTTAGGAGGCTGTTACCCCCAATGGAAAGAACAATAGTGGCCATCTGTCGCTCCATTTGCAAGCAGGCGAAACCGGAGCATCCATACATCACTTAGCACTCTGCAGCAGTGAGTAGAGGCTGCTGCCATACGATACAGCTAGAGCCTGGCAGTATGTCATCCAACATATGGAGCTAAAGCTTCTCGACGTATTGCACGCCAGACACCTAAATCCGATCAATCTCATCTCTCGATCGGCCAACAGTACAGTTTCAACTCATCAAACCATGCGATACACATATGCTTTATCATCATTCAAAGGAAATCAAGTACCGTTAGAAGTAGAGTTTTTCGAGCTCAAGCAAATATGCCGTAGATCAATTCTTACAAAATGAGTCCAAGTTTTGCAAATATTACAATCGATCGAAGTATTGATACAAAATTATGTATTATCTGTTCATTTTCAATCTTAAAGCCCGGAAATATAAATGCCTTTTAGATTTGAAGGTATCTGGCTTCATGTATTTTTGTCGAACGGAAAAACGTAATGTTAGTACAGAAATAGTCACGAAATGATATATTGTTTGACCGTGCGACATAAGAAGGAAGTTTGGTGAGGGCCAAGTTGGGCAAAGCGAGGCGGGACGCGCTCAGGTGCAAAGTCATCGAGGTACTCCGCTGCATGACGGTCAAGGTAACCGGGTCAGAGTCAGGTGTGCGTGCGACCGTACCGAAATAAACAAAGACTTCGTGACCGTATCGGGTGTTGTAGAGTGTTGCACCCGCACGCCGGCTTCATTGTTGTTCTAGACTTCGGACCGAACGGTACGAACGTGAGAGTTCAAGTGTGCTTCGCCGAGTTAAGTGCTTGCAATGCTCGTCCGTGGACGAATTAACGTTCATTTTGTGCTTGAGATCGTCTTTGCAATTAGAAGTTCATTTTCATTGTAAATTGAAGCACGTATTCCGCTTTTTCGCCATTCACCACACGAGTTACTTGCAACTCCTTGCAAGAATTTCCAATTCTTATATAAATAGAAGTTTTACTTTATAATTTACTCTTTCTACAATTTATATTCAGGGCCGCTGAAGCAAAGTGGTGCAAGTGAATGTGAATGCCTGGGTTTTTATTCAGTTCATCCTTTTGCTTTTGCTCCTCTGAATTATAAGTTTCCCGAGGAAAGTGGTTGTCTCCTTTGGTCGATCGTGTGACTCCGCATGAAAGAGCACGTGCACAGCTATACAATAAATTTGATACGTTGGAGGCCGTAAATTGGAGGAAATACACTTGTATCACATTCGAGATGTTCTCGGCTGTTTTCCCTCGAGGTGCTCTTCGAGGGCATAAATATTTTGCGTTTTGCAACCAATGATTCGGATGTGTCTAGGTGCAACTCGCCGCGCCAGACGTCTCGGCGAAAGCGACGCAGCCAGGATTAGCATCGAGAACTAAAGCAATATCTCGTCGGTAAATTGTCTCGCGGATGACACTCACTGACGATATGATGGACGAAAAATTTTCAAAGTTTATCGGTTTTGCTTAAAACGCGGCGACTTAGGTTTCAAAGATTTCGGTGTCGACCGAGTGAGAGCAGAGCGGGGCGCGAGTGCCAATAAAAATCGCTGCTTTACGTGTTTCGCTGCTCGGGGATTGGGTGGAGCAGCGATTTAATAGGCGTTTGGTTTTTCGAGAAATTTACGAGCCACTCGTCCCGCAGACGAAAGGGAAGAGATTTGTGCGCAGAATGTAACTCGCTATTATAAGATTAAATTAATGGAGAGTGGAGATTTCTTATATGAATATTGGAAGTTTATTTGATAGAGTAAAGCTTTCAGAGTACGTAAGTGCTTTTCATCGAACTTTTCTCAAATTCATCTTTAAAACTTTGAAAATTCTCAGCAAACTCATTTTTTCCTACAATATATGCAGTTCTAGAAATCTAATATTCCAAATCATAAACTCTTTCTCAGAATACATTTACTTACAAGTAGAGTTTGCGAGGTGGAGGGAGGGTTGCAAAGGCGATATTATTTACAAGAGGAGGTGTGAGAGAAAAGAGCAGCGCCAGCAAGAGTAGAGCCCGAGTGTCGAGAAAAATGGATCAAGCACTCCTCCCTTCTCGATCCTCTCGTGAACTCGATTCCCATAGCTCGAGTGTGTGTGTATGTATCGGCGTGGTTTGTATTGGCCGTCGGAAATTCAGCAGGTTTTCGATCGGCGAGATAAAGCGCCGGGCGATTCGAGGGGCATCCGACTTCCGCAGCATCTCTGCTCCAGCATCTCGTGATTCGGCACGTTTTGGCAGACTCGTGCGACACCTCGACACGATCATTTCACGCCAGGAAATCTTGATCGTTGATCAATACTTAATTATCCGTTTGAGGTCACTGAATGAAGCTGAGTATGTAGTTTAAGAGTACGAAAAATTGACAGCTGGTTCGATCTCTCATTGAGTCCCCGTCGATCAATCGATCGAAGAATAAGTACATATCGGGCGAGCTGAATGGGCGGAGGAATTATGAGGGGATCTCTATCGGCATGAATAATTAGTCGATCAGTTTGAAGGCTCCTACGTAATAACCAGAAAGGCAAGCTTGACTTGCCATCTCCTCGCACCGGAAGTGGGTCATATCACTATGATGATTGTATGAATTCCCATCCCTCGGAAGCAACTATGTATTCCATTCTATCGCGCAGAAATAAGCGAATATTCTCTCGAGAATGCTCCATTTCCAATTACATACTTAAACTCTCATTATCGGCAGAGTTACTTTACCACACACTGCCCATCTTAATCATCATTATCGCGTTAATTAGCTTCCTTCAACTCTGCCCACTCCCAGCACCAAGTCATTTGGACTGGTGGTCGGGCTGTATGGTTGAGGGATGGCAACCCCTTCCAGGCTCCTCATTCATTTGTCCCCTCGGCGGTAAGCGGACCGGCGGGAATCATCGCCAGTCATTTCTCTAATGCGCACGTGAGTGCATACGCGTGTCCCATTAATCCTCGTGTACCTCTGGCCGGTCCTGAGTTATGATGATTGTCCCGAGTTCTTTAATTGGCGTGGGAGTCGCGGCCGAATTTATTCTCGATCCAGCGGGTCCCCGCAGCGCCATAGATCCCGATCGCCGGATAAATCTCGATCTCGATCGAGTCTTTGTAGCAAAGGCGACGGATTAGAGCTTGCGAGGGGGCAGCAGCTTCAAAGTCGGCGGTGCCGCGACGGCATTTAAAGTGGCTTTTAAACGTCAGGGCGGGCGTAAAGGCGAGAGTTATCACTATCGTAAAGCGGGCGGCTCGCGCTAGAATCGCCGGCAGCGTCGGCCGAGCGAATAAGCCAGATAGAGCCGGACAATAAGATAAGGAGGATTGCACGCGCTCGACGCACCGCCACCCCCCTCGGCAAGCCGGGCGGCGGCCGGCGATGCGTGAAACTAATAATCATTTATCGACAAGCCAGCGCCGCGACAGACGGCGGGTTAACGCGCCGAGGCACTCGGGCTATTTCGGACGTTTATCTCGGGGACAGAAGTTATTTAACCTTTATGAGCGAGAGCCGGCTCTGCCCCAAGGAGAGCTATCTCGCACGCGAACTCGAGCGCACCCGGCGGATCTGTCTTTGCTACATTTCACGCGAGAGCCTGCTCCCGATACGATTCACATCTACCTAGGGCACACATGTGCGTTGCTAACTCGCCGGAAAAGTCTAGGATTTTTCTTGTCACACTCAACCGATTTAACAGGCTATATCTCCGTATTTGGTCGCCGATGGAGCAGCCTCAGACAGCGTCTTTCGAGTTGGCGTGTTTGTATTCGTACAGGCCGGAGCAAAAGCGTTGTTTATAGTCAAATGAATTTGGTCTCTTAATATCTCGGTGCTTGGTGATTTATTGAATCGCCTCGATGTTTTCGTGAGAATTTGTTTGATAATCAGAATCTGTCTTTTTGGGATTCGATTGATTTGTAGTAACAATGCGGGATTTGTATGGAAATGAGAGTTTCCATTGAGTAAGTTGATTCAGTGGAAGTTAATGAAGTTGAAGTCCGAGATCTGGTGCGGTAGTTCTGGCTTGCAGTGTATTTGGTATCAGCGTCGACCCGAGATAACCCAGATGAGTTGTAGCACTCGGAGGATCTCTCTGTGTCACTTGGTGTATTCGAGTTGTATCCTCTCTCTCTCTCTCTCTCTCTCTCTCTCTCTCTCTCTCCCTCCCGCGCGCTTTCACAGTTACTCGGTGTGTGCTGGCGTAATTATCACGGGACAATTTACATTCATGAGCGGGCGGTAAAGGCTTTGCCACGCCGGCCACTTCGCTAATTAAGAGATACTGTAATAGTTATCGAACGCGGCCTGCTCGCCCGAGCGCTGGCTCACCCTCGCTTCCTCGGAACAGTTGTTCCCAGCATCATCCATAATCGTTTGACCGGCTTGTCATAACATTGCCGCGAGTTGGCTTGACGTATGACAATGGAAGTGTGGATCGCGCCCGGTGGCGGTGTCGTAATCATTGGGGCTTCCTTCCCAAACGTAATCATCGGAATGAAGCTCAATGTTCCTAGAATTAGTACGCGGCGGTTATGTGTCGCGAAATCGTTTAACACGTTGTCGGTACATGATCTTTATCGAGTTTGTTATTCGATTCTGAAAAGAGCATTCTGAGATAACGCGATTTTATTAATTGATTGCTTGATTAAGTGTATTGATCTACTTATTTTTTCTTCTGGATTTTAAAAAAGGAAAAAATTGGAATCGAGCCGTTTGACGTGTCAACAACCAGTATACGTTTGATGGATAATTGCGTCGTTTATTCCTACTAGAATTTCCACTAGAAATTATAAGTCATCGATCGTCGGCGACACGCAACGTACCTCGATCTACCATAAATATCGGCGGCGAGATAGAGTGCGCCGGCGCCGGCCAGTTTCATAAGCGGTTAATTGCAAAATTATCGAGTACACCGCGCTAGCGGGTAATTGTTTCGCTCTCTCCCTCTCTCTCTCTCTCTCTCTCTCGGCAAGCGGACATTTCGACCGCAGTGGTCCGCGATGAAAAAGCATTCCAGACGGGGCGAGCGCGTGCCGATCGAGAGGTCGCGATAACGAACGCGATCGCCGCCCGATTAATAACCAGCGCGCGCCGAGAGTAATTAGCCGAATTATTGTTGGGTTTGTCTGTCGGCTCTTCGGCCTGTCGTTGCCGTTCGCTCGCCGAGAACGAGAGAGAACGAGCGCGACTAGTCGCAGATACTCGATTCCGCGGTGTCTCGATCGGCCGGCTCTATCAGAGCGTGTCTGAAGGGGTGTTGCCCGCTCGGGGATTTTTCACGGGGTCCAGTTTTGCCGGCTGACATTAGCCGCCGACTCTGCATAACGAGCCTCCGATCGAAACGCCTTTTTCACCGGTTGACTCGTATTAGACGCACTCGACTTGGCACGAGCCGATTTTTTTATGATGATTCCGCGAGATGTTACGTTTAACGAGCGATGTTGATTCGTAAATTTGTAATAGAATGAAGTTCAAAGTATATACTATCTTTGCGTGCTGAAGTCTCACACATTAATCTTCGCTTGAAAGACGAGTCAGCATCATGAGCTTGCACGTTTTGTACTAACAAAGATCTCCACAGTTTATTGACACGCGATCGAACTTGTTTCACCTGTGACACGCGAGTCTCGCGAAGAAATAATGTATGTATTTAGTAGCCGATCTCTGGAAGTTGGCAAAGTGAAAGGGACACCGTGTTACTAAGAGAGCCTCCGAGAGCTTCCGTATAAGTAGGCTGATACACTTGACTCCTTATCGGATGTCACTATCCATAAAACATTGGACGCTATTACTCCCGAGGAGAGAGCCTGCTGGAACACCTGGCAGCCTCGGGATCCATAATTCAGGAGAACCCTAAAGCTTTCCGGGAGAGTGGCCAGCATCTCCTCTGATTCCCTCCCATCAATATGTTACGTGCCACCGGACCCTCCGCGTCCCCACCCGGCCGCGTTACGTCCGTCCAAGTAAACTGTCCATCGGGAGTTGAAGTTGGGAGTACTCGCTTAAGTGCTGGCTGAATTTTTCACGATCGCCGCTCCGGGATAGAAGTGGCTTGGAGGCACCGGGGCCCTGTCGAAATTCTCTTTCCTTTTCTCGGGAACGCGCACCGACACTTACCGCCATGGAATCCCGATGGTACAGCTGCCCGTTTACCTGCGAATTTCGATCAGCCGATCTTCGATCGGCCGATTGGAATCGTTGTGGTGGGTGGAGGTGATGGTTTTCGACATTTGTTCGATGGTGCGGATTCAATCGTGTGTCTGTCTTGTCGTTTGAAATCGAGTCTTTCTGTTAATTAACTTTTACGAGGAATTAAATATCGGAAATGTCTGGCGCGCGGTGTCACTTAGATTGGAGATAAGAGGCCGAGTCTTTTGGAGACAAAGAGATTTCCTCCGGAATTACCATTGAAATGAGTGTTGGGACGGGATTTTTGGGATAGACATGGAATAATGGTGGCAGCACACCGCCGGCTAACAAATATCTAGCTCGCTCCTCGCTCTTGGCACATTGTTTTCGCCGTAATTCTCCCGGATGCGAGGCTCGCCGTTCCTTTTTATTTCTCGGGGCTTCATTATTTTCCTTGGCAAGTGGCGGCAGGACGCGCGCCGCTCGTGTCTCTGAGTTACGGGCGGTGGGACGGACGGACGCTTTCGATCTAAATAATCGGCCTGTTATTCGAGCGTCGCCGGGTATTTCGGTGCCATATAATATCGTCTCGATGCGTCTGGCGCGCGGGGACGCTGGTCCGCGCGAGATAAAGCCGAGAGGCGGCAGAAGAAGAATCGAGATCGGTGGCTCCCGAGCTTAGGTAACACTGTCGTGACGTCGTCGCCCGACAGATTAATTAGTTTACATAAAAGTTGCTGGCCGATCGTTCGTGCCGCTGCGGAGACAGCTGGGCCCAAGGTTGGCTTGGAGTCTCTCCCTCTCTCTCTCTCTCTCTCTCTCTCCTCTATCGACGACGACGAGCATAAATATTGCCGGCCGATATTACAAGCCGCCGCCGGAAACATCGGCTTTCCGACCTGTCGCCGTAAAGCTCGCGACGCGCCTCAGTGTCTGCAGGCCCCGAGAAAATAGCAATTCTTTCTCCCCCGGGACTCGAGACGCCGCGAAACAGTCCGCAAGTGCGTGAAAACTGGTATTGCGTTTATTAATAATTGAATTCATTCATTTCTAAGGTTTTAATCAATTTGAATCGCACAGCTCTTTGTTCCCAATTTTCCTTTGTCATGGAGGAATTTTCCGTCGTCGATCGTCCGCGTGTATTGACGCGGCTTCGATCGAGATGAATGAGCTGTAAGGCTGGCATTCTCGGGATTCCCGGCTTTTATTCGGTTCGAGATGGTTTTGATGGATGCACCGAGCAGAGTAAATACCGGGCGATCGTCTCGAATGCGAGGACGCCGGCTTCGAAGGCAAAGCGTAACCACGAAGAGCGACAGGGAGAATGACGGAGCAATGTAAACCGAGGGAGAAATCCTGTGAGATTCAAAAGTTGGCTCGAAAGGGAGCACGGCTTTAAGAGGATAATAGTATACTTGGCTTCGACACTCTCCTATTCATTTTTCATAGCTCTAGGAGGTCACTGACCCAAACTAAAATAAGCCTCTCTTTCCAGCTTCTTATTAGAAAGATGGAAACTCCCAGCTAGCTCGAACTCATTCGGTCCACACGGGATTCGCAGTCTCGGGTTTTCCCCATTCTTTTTATAGTACGAGCTAGCGCCGACCCAGCCTTTTCACGCTGCTTTCACCACCAACAATATCACAACAATATATCCCCCCCCCCCCAGAGAAACGAATTCCCCCGACAAATTCACCGGTTTGCACATTTGAATAGAAAGCGCGCCGCCGAAGTAATCACGAAGTTCACGCTTCTCAGGTGCGTTAGCGCGGCTCGATTTGCGCGCAGCCTTGTCGGATTGCAGCGAGGCGATTCCCGGCCGGCGGGAAAAATGCAAATGGGATTAGCGTGGAGGTGAAATAGCGAAAAGATGAAAGCGGCGATGCTCGACCTCTAGTCAGCGAGCGAGAGCGATTTCCCTTTCGAATGTTAATCCCGCGGAGCGTGATAGGCGCGAGCGCGCGCGTGTGTTCCCCAAGGGTGTCGAGGTGGCGCGCGCGCGCGCGTGTGGCGCATGTACCTCGCATACCAGTGGCGGAGTGGCGAGCTCGCGCTCGCACTGCCGGAGGTATGTTTCTACCACCGGGTAGAGGCATATCGTAATCGTCGTTGAATGCACGCCGATATTGAAAGTCGACACGGCTCGAGGGGCGCGTTCACAGCTCAGCGGGCAAGAATGTTTTTGTCGGGCGACGCCAAGGAGGAGCCGCAGCCTTCGCTCTGGCGATTGTAGGCGCGCGCGACCCCTCGAAAACTCGCTCGAGGAACGCTCGAGAACTTGGAACCGAGACAGGTGAAAACTGTTTGGTACTCTGGAACCGTGAACTTGTCTTTCTTGAACTATAGCCACTGCGAAAGTGTCGAATAATTTGCAAAGTCATTTGGAAACTTTAGAATTGGAACTTCGAATGAACAGTATATCCCCGATAATAAACTAATATAAATGATCAAAACGGTGAAGTGCTTGGTCCGAACAAAGTGTCGGTCCGCCCCGGTGTCGTTTAAAACTCGCGTTTGCCCCTTCTTTTATTTGCCCGATTCCGCATTCGCATTGGGCGAGCTTTATCGCGCCATAAGATTTGATGGGAAAACGAGCCGCCTATAAGTCGTCGGGCGATAGCAATTAAATAAGTGGGTCCGGCGACGAGCGGGCCCATTTCCATCTCTCGTCTAGCTGGCGCGGGAGCTCCCGGCGCGAGAGCTGTCTTCATTCCAACGACATTGCCTGTCCACATTCTGAGCTCTTCATAAATGTGTCGGACGGCCCGGACACTGGTTTTACGGTGGCATAAACCAACCGGCCGACTGGGTGCATATATACATATCGGCGCGTCGAGACGAGAAGCCGCTCGATTAGGAGAGCGCGATGCCACACTGTAGATTCCAGCGTTTAGGCGCCCTATAACTCACGAGGGGGGTGGTTTAAGTGTCGAACATGTGCCCCGAACGGGGGGATAGGCTTTACACACCATTTCACGCGGACTCCTCAACCCCAGCCTCTTTAGATCCAATCCCCCCGGGCTCACCTTTCTCCGCCACCCCCCCTCCCTCCCCCCTTCGACCGCGCAGAATCCAGCAATATGAAATAAAGATACGGCCAGAAAAGGGAAAAATGTGACCGGCCGCCGCAACGCGCTGGAGAAAAATACATCCGTTTCTAAATATAGCCGGCCGCTCGACGGATTTAGAAATCCGGCTTTCTTCGAGCACACGTTTATGATCTCGGGGCACGGAGGGGGAGAGGGGGGCCCGAGTCAAGGCTCCCAGATGTACGTGTGCATATATTCATATGTCTACGGCGATCAGACAGAGCTTTACTCGGAGAATCATGCAGTTGTGGGTGAATATGTCCCAGCTCGCCTCAGGATCGGGTGATCGGTCATTTAGGGTTTAGTCCTCGGCTCCGAAGTGGGCTATCGGATGCGGGGTGGGGGAGCCGTAAATCCGGGGTGGTAAGGATATTCACGGTCACTTTGCGTTCTGCCATGAAAGTGATAACACTGGCTCGAGTTCTCCGCTTCTTCCAATAATAGTCGGCAATTTGTGCGTCGGCCGAGTGACACTTTGCATGTTGGCCGGACTCTGTGGAATCGTGAAGAATCTCTCGGTGAATTAGTGGTAATTGATTTTCGTAAAAGAATGTATAAGTGAGAGAGACCAGCGAGTGAGCCAGTGTGTTTCGAACGCAGAGCGTTACAGTGATCTCTCGAGGAGTCCAAGTTCCTTTCTTTTCTCTTGGAAAGATTCCCCCGGCACTGGAGAGGTATTCGTCATACACGAGCTCGGCCTGCGCGGAACGCACCTACGTGCTGAGTGCACGTAATTTATGGTAACTCGTAATCGCATTTTCCAGGGAAGCAATAATTCTCTTTAGTCGCGTTTACCGAAGCTCGTTGCGAAACCACCGGCACGCTTGTTAGACACGGGCTTTTCGCTGCGTGCCTCCTGCGGCCGCCTCTCTATTTCTCCTTGCGGCCCTCTCGCTCCTTCTCGCCGCTGCGTGTTACTAATTAATTTCGAGCAATTATCGCCGCCACGTTCTGGACCACGGACTGCACTCCGGCGAGCACTCTTCACGCTCTGCAGTCGTGGGCTTGCTGCTTGTCTTTTCTAAGCTGCCCGCTCCCTCGACGGGCATTAGAAATAAAATTCACCCGACTCTTTGGTTTATTCGATTTTGCTGATTTAAAGTTGTTTTAATTGCTTTTGTTTCTCTTTTGAGCAGCTTGTGTAATTTGTTTATTTTCATTCTTCTTATTTGCTAGATTGTAGTTGATAGATGAATTGCTAGAAACAGAGATATATCGAGCAGTGTGTTTGAACGGGCAGCACAATTCTCCCCGGGCATAGGCAGAGAACGTTTCTCAGGATTAAAAGCGACAGGTCCGATAAAATTGAGAAGAGCGTACATGCGACACGGGCATTCTATCTCCGCGGCCATTGTTTCCCGACGCTGGGAACGTCTGCGCGTTGCATTCTTGAATCTTGAGTAACGATAAAGCCTCCATACTATGACGATAATATAACGATAAACACGCGTGTACCTGTCGACAGTCGGTCTCTCCGCGGCGAGCAGAAATAACTGCTGAGCCGCCTGAAAAGTGCAGACACCTCGCGATTGTCGCACGCGATTACCGCACGTGCGCACTCTTTGACTGGCCATAGAACGCCGCATTTAGCATAATCCTCCGCCAGTAAACTCGGAATAGTCATTTCAGATCAATGACGAGTGCTCGTGCAACGCGCACCGGCTGCTTGTATGTATGTTCCATTGCATTCTGGAGCATTGCGTGAATCATTACGATGGTATTCCCTATTGGGAGCAACTTTGTGAGTGGTGTAACTTCGTCTTGCTTCCAATAATTATTTCTTATTTTAGTTTTGTTTTTAAGTTAACCCTTTCGCTTCTATATTCACCCATAATCGAATTTTCTAATTCTGAATTATTGCTCAAATGCAAAGCTAAATTAATAAAACATAGATAAATGTAGAGTTTTGTCAAGAGTTTGATTACTAGAATCATTAAATTATTGGTAGAATTTATTCTCATTTTCCCTTGACAATTAACACTTGTCAAGAATTGAATGTAACATTTAAAGAGAAATGTAAGTTCGCATAAAATCTTGCAACGCAGTTCGCCAGTAGCAGAGAGGCTCGGCCGAGTTGGGGAGATTGCGACTCGCGGAATAAGTGTGGTAGAAAAAGATTTGGAGTGCAGAGGGGCGGGGGGGAAGTCCAGTGGTCCAGACTCATTACTCAGTCCCAGGGGCAGGTGTCTATGATTAAGAGTATCGGCGGGAACGGCGACGATGGCAGGCTGGCGCATCGCCAGAGCTTTAATTCTTACCGAGAGGCCCCAGACCAACTTTCGGTCGCACCGATTATTACTCCTGCCTCCCAACCTCCTTGGCCGCTCGCCAGACATGTTGCAAACATGCTCCGGGATTCCCCTCGTGTAGACCTTTCGATACGTGCGTGAGATACGCGACGTGGTTTATCGGGCTCCGAAGACGAATTCGTGGATTTCGTTAACGTCCTGGCGCCAGGCAGGACGTTAAACGCTTGGACTGACTGCTTGAAGGCCGCGATATAAGTGGAACTCTTGATTATATTGTGCGACAATCAAGACCCCCTAAATTTCCTCGAGTCATCCGCCGCAGAACGAGAAATGTAAGTTTCTCCACACACCCTTTCTTTCATTGTTTGCGTAAATTTAAACAGGTGTCGCAGAAGCGACAATACCAAATAACTTTATATGCAACTTGCATTTACATCCGTGACTAAAGATAGGTTTCTATTAAACCGGCAAGGCCCAATAACTCAATTGGGGTCGTCGGCTACATAATATCAGGCTTCCAGTTACTTCACTTATTACCCAATTGCATCACGAATCGACGCTCGAGTTACCAGAAGCACTCTAATCACTTCCAAGGAATCGACTCACGACATATTCCACACCTTCTAAACACTACACCAATCGCGAATCTCCTCGAAAATGCGCGCGTTCTCCTAGAATAGAAACTCCTCGCGAGCCCAGCAAGACTGTACATAGCTCTGAGCAGGAAGCTCTGTAAAAATGAAGCCGCAGTCCATACACCGCAGTCTCCGCAGTGGACAGTAGGATGGAGGCTCTCGGCTACACGATCTCAGGCCTGGCGATACTACCGGTGCGATCGGTGGAAAAAAATAAGATGCACGATAGGAAGCGGAGTAGTCAGAGGAGAGGTGGTGGACCTCCCGCTCTTACGAGAGCGAGTAACGAGGCCAAGAAGAAGAAGAGGAAGAAGAAGAGGAGCAGCCAGTGTAGTAGCATCGTCCAAAGAAGAAGAAGAGGACGAAGAAGCAGAAGAAGAAGAGGAGAAGGAGAGTACAGGCTGGAGAGCAGGCATCGAGGTCGAAGCTTGGTACACAGTACCTCGTGCGTACGTAGGAAGGGACGAGCGCGAGACTCCATAGCTTTCCAGATCAGATTCATTGACCCCTGAATCTCTCTCTCGGGGCGAGGCGCGTCGTGCTCGGAGCCCTTTTTTCTCCGAGGCGCACAATCCCGACGGGAAGACGGAGGGCCTCCCATGAATTCAGCTAAAGTGATCGTCCCTTTATGCATTGGAGTGTCGGGGCGACAGGTGAAAAGGGTGTGCGTGGGAGGGCCAGTGCTGGCTGGGTCAGATGGAATTGCCGCGCTCAACAGGTCCAGCGCTTTTCTCTCGCCTCCTCTCTGCTACACACACACACACACACACACACACATCCGCCGACGCGTACTCTGCTCCTCTCGGAGTCGATGCGTCCGCCCGTTCCACTTGGTGTGTGATCTCTCTGTCTCCTTCTCTGTTTATACGGCGGTGAGACCGCGCCGGGAGGAGGCAACTTCTCTTTGATGCGCTCCCCGAGAGCTGGCTCCGGCGCGAGAGTTTCCTTCTTCTGTGTGGCCTATCTTGCCGCCCGAGAGTGCTAGAGCTTTCATAAATTGTGTGAACCGACCGAGAGAGAGAGAGAGAGAGATGCGGAAAGGGAAAGGAAAAGTGAAAGCTATTATTCTTCCTGAGGAATAGGACGTGCGCGCATTAGTAAATCGTCGTCTTCCCTTGCGCACTCTTACTTTTCCCCGGCTTCGGGACTTGCCATGAAATATCGGAGTTGCGAAACTTAACGCATCGTTCTTGATTTGTCGCGGTGGGAACATGGTTGATACTATAATTAAAGGAATTAATACAGTAATTATTAATAATTACGTGGTAGGATACTTTAATATTTTAATAAATCTGCAACTCATTTTTAGATCAATAATTTAGCAGATACATGATATAACAGTTTAAAAAAGTGCTTGAATACAGTAGAGATAGCTGGAGAATGTTTAAAGAACAGCACGCTCGTCCAAGTCTAAGTAACGTCGAGGGGGGAGCAGATTTATTGGGCGGTGGGTCTAGAGGAAGTCGGGTGGCCCGAGGAATTAAGCAGTCCTTTAGGTGGAGTTCGGCAATAACTGTAATGGTCATGTAATGTAGCGTTATGGGCCGGGTTCGTTATGGTTTCTTCCGTTCGTAATGCGGGACGGTGGTCGAAGAGAGAAAGAGAGAGATAGAGGCGGCGAGGTCGAGGAGTAACAAGGCAGGAGTGACAAGCTCTCCCACGAGGAAGACCCGTGATACCGGCAAAGTGAATAATACCCACTAATATAAAATCGAAACCTATTACCGCAGCGTTTAAGTGCCCTTCGATAGTGCTGCCTCGCACTAATTATACTGCTTCCTGTGCGCCCAGCCCCTATGGAGAACAGTTGCAGCCTCGCTGCAACACACACTGGCCATTGCGAAATTCTATTGTTGGCATTGCGTGCTCTGCCCACTGGCCGGCGAAACTGCGGGGAAAGGGTCGTATGATTAATTGGACAGGATATAGAAATTGTATGATAATCTGTGGAGTGGGTTAATGGCAATTGCTATGCGTGCGTTAGGTAGCTTTGTCTTTTGGAAACGCGCCGGTTTCTTCGACGAGTGTGGAGGCAGGAATTTTCAAGTTTCATTAATATTTGTCGAGGCAATGGAAACTCTGTTTTGTGGACCTGATAATTTGCGTAATTATAGTCGGTATTTTAGAGTCAGAAAACTTGAGATTTTTACGAAATTTATTTGAGCTCCCTCCAGAGTTTTTTTCGTACAATAGCTCATCGCCGAAAAGATGGTTAGGTGACCGGTGAAAGTAGGAAGAGTTGGATCGAGAAAGAAGTCCTGGAGGCCGAAGGTCTCCAGAGCCACGAAGGCCTTCGGAGCAATTAGCCGCGCGAAGTCATTTTTCACGACAATCAGGGATGAATCACAAAAAAGACTTACCCTCCAGGCAGATTCGGCAGAGTAGCCTAGTAATCGATCCGGCTTAATGTCCTTTGGCAATTACACCTGCGGTGCGTACTCAAGAAATACCCCAAGTCCCGCCGGTGAATCATTCGCGATACTTCATCTCTTAATGCTGTTACGCCATGCAATTAACAAGTAGCTTGGCAAGGTCGGTGCGCGGCCGGCGCGAGAGAAAAAAGTCGCCCGACGAAATGCCTCGGCGGAAAGTGGCGGTGATGACATCCCCCCGTTAATTATAGCCCAATTAATCTTGAGAGGAAGGTGCACTCTCCGGCGATGAGCCGGTGCCGGGAGAGTAGCTTTGCACATTGGGTATGCGTCCCGTGGCACATTTTTACGTGTCACTCGCAATGCCATGCACGGCCTTTTCAATCGCCCTTAGTGGCATTCAGCCGCGTGTACGATAGGCGATCTTAGATCACTGATATCTCGAATCGAAGGTGACTCGCTGCCCGTCACTGGCACCATTCTCCATCTTCATTTGCCCGATGAGAATAGCCAGTAATGGACTGTCATTGATCAGAGTTATCACCTGCGTAGCTTGTCCACTCACTCCGTACGGGACTTTGAGTGCCAATGCAATCCGAAATGGCAATATCGTGAGGGGTGGTCCGCTCTCACTAGTTGGCAGTGTCAAATCTCCTCGATTAAACATGAACACCGGGGTTAAATGATTTTAGTTAACTTGGAAAAGCGAGTCCGCAGGTTTACCTCGGAACGATGGGGATCGGAATAAGTGGACGGTAGGAAATCTGGTACGGTGTAGCAAGAGACGGGGCTGAATATCTCCTGTCAGTAGCAGGCAACGGATTGCTGGTAGCAGCAGCGATCGGGCGAGCCTGCCCGGGGAAACCAGGAGAAGCTGGTTTACTAATCAGCCGAGAAACGATCACAATCCAGCGGAATGTGCTTAGAGCCGTCCTAGCTCTCGTGGTCGTCGTTTCGAAAGGTTTCTACTCTCACGTTCTAACGAGTGTGAGTGCTTCCACGCGTGCCCCTCTATGCACACACCGTTCTCGCGTGCAGCCGCTAGGAATTTGTCTGAGGCCAGTAAGATCACTTTTAATAATATCCAGTACCGAGTCCTCT
This sequence comes from Crossocerus cetratus, assembly GCA_963675795.1. NCBI lineage: Eukaryota > Metazoa > Arthropoda > Insecta > Hymenoptera > Crabronidae > Crossocerus > Crossocerus cetratus. The sequence goes on along the minus strand of OY776664.1, from coordinate 2,797,413 downwards.
CTCTCTCTCTCCCTGTCTCTCTCTTGATAGACTCAGGGTCTCTTTAGAGTCATTTTCCCTCACCAATCACGAAGCTCTAATTTATTTTCTTGAATGGGAGACCATTTCTGAAAATCTGACATGGACAGTCCCTCGGGAATAGTTTCATTAGTATCTGTTCCAAATTTCAAGACAATCGGCCCATAAATAATAAAGTTATGAGGTTTCGAAAAAAATACCCTGGACAATGGCTCTTTTAATTTAGCAAAAATGTTTCTCTTTATCTCCGATTTTTTTAAATAAATCTATTGTGCAGATTTCAGCCTTCTGTTCTTTGCGGCTCGAAAACAAGCACGAAAAGCTTACGACTCTACCAGACACCCTCGCGGTTGGCCGCGGATCGACTCCTCGCGCAGTATTCCAAGATGAAGTAGTCCGATTTCCGGGAAAACTCTCTCGAATCCGCGCGAGCTCGCCGCGGTTTCGTGATATTCCGCGAACTTTCCCAGAAGAAGAACACATCTCTCGCTCGCGGCTGGCGGAGTTGCGCGCCGTGTTGTTTCAGGGTAATTAGAGCACTCTGGTGGCCGGGCGATGTAAATGTTAGTGCCATCGATTGCGAGGGCAGACGTAAGACAAATACACTGTGCGTTTCCTGTACGAGCTCCTCAACGACCTGCTCGCAAAAGTGCGCTTTCAATTGAACCTCAGTAACTTGGGGATTTAACTGGTTAGCTCTACGCGCTGCTAATGAAACCAATACTTGAATTGATTAATACCAATAAAAATAGTGTCATCATATCTTTATTCCGTTATTCCGATTAAAATAGTATGTACCAAAAACTTAAGCATTGCATATGAAAATGAAATTATAGAAAAAAGCTCCGAGTTACCTCCGAAAGCTTCTATACTCGAACACGTGAGACTTGAATTGGAAATGCGGACGGGCCGATGTGTGACTCACTCGTAATAATAAGCTCGATATTAAGTGGTACGGTTTGAGGGTCGGCCGAGTGGTTCGGAGGAGGCTGTAAAGCACGTGGCGCGGTACTGGATGGCGCCAAGGAGTGGCAGGAAGATTCATTTGGAGGAAAAGTAGTCGCGCCGCTCATTCTCCCGCTGAGAATCGCCCGATGTTATTATACTCATACTGGCGCGGTGTGCGGGCGTGCGTGTGCTCGCCTGCACGGGCGAGCATGTACACGTTCCGGCGGGCTTGTGCTCCTTTATTTATAGCGGCTCGCCTTTCCACGGCTCCGCTCGGTCGCGAAGATCCTTTGCTGTCAAAGACGCCCCTTTCGCGCTCGCAATCCAATGCCTCCGAGCGACGCGTTTCTCTCTTTCTCTCCTGTCCGAGCTGCTTCCATCGGCACCTCGATCTCTCCGGCGACTTTGAACGCCGCGCGCGCGCTCGGGAGCTCCCTTGGACTAATACCTTCTCTCGTGTTTCCAACCCTCGGCGCACTCCGATTCCTATTTATTTCGAGTCCGACGCTTTATCGACGGGGGCGAGTGCCCACTCCGGCTAGATTTATTAGAAAGAATTCCACCCTTTTGTTGGTGCTCCGGCACTGAATCACTTTGAATTGTACTATCATTTGGCAGGTGGCGGCCATAAATGCACTCGATCCTTATCTCGATTTACTTTACTGCACTTGGCAACCGCTCCCTCGGACCAAGCAAACTTTTGTTCCAACTGCTCCATCAAGACCTCGGAGATTCGGGCGCAGCTTCAAGTATAAACTCGAAAAAAGCTCGCTTCGCACTTGGAGGCGATATAATTACAAATATATAGTTTATAATTATCAGACGCAGAGCGCGCGGTATTAATCGGATGCGATTTTATCGCGAGTGATTAATACCGCGAGTTGCGCTTATTAGACTCATTGAGTTCACCGGGCCAGCTTTAATTAGACGCGTGCATTAATTGGAGAGGTTTGCCCCGGTGCTCCTATAAACTCGGCGGAGCCGGGGTACAATTACAAATAGCGTCAATTATCGTTGGCACTCGCGGCGCGAGTGCCATTAATCACCGGTGAATACCGGAGTCGGCGAACTCGGGAGGATTCTCGATCATTAAGGCGCACTTAGCCCTTTAACCGTGGTTAATAGAGACGCGCGGGCTACGTGCTCGTACACGCGAGCCCCGAGATAAACGACTGGTACGCGAAGGAAGAGGCGGCTCGCCGAGAGAAAGAGAGAGAGGGAGAGGTTGCCGAGGGTGTACATGTATCTCGGCGAGGTGATTGCGAGGCACGTAGGTACTTAGCTCCGGTGTAAATCACACCGGGCTGCCCGATTTTCCTTTCCTTCCTTCCATTGGTTCCATTGGCGCGCGCTCAGCTCGTGCGCTACCGCGATAACGATTATCGATGTTTCACCTTCGAGATGTATATATTCGCCTTTCCTCTCGGGAAGTGGCCGTCGCGGCCACCTGGCACTCGCTCCATGTTGCGCAGGGAGAGAGAGTGAGAGTGAGAGAGAGAGAGAGAGAGAGAGAGAGAGAGAGAGAGAGAGAGAGAGAAGGCTGACCTTTGGCACTCTCGATGCACTCTGTGTCCAGCGGCGGCACATTCTGTCGATCGCCGTGATTTAGAAAGGACGGAATGCGCGTGGCCGCGTGCAATTATTCGGGTCAGTTAGCGAGAAGCGTGCCCGCAATGGCATTCTTTGTATTCGGCTTCGGCGAGCTGTGGTGCGAGAGCGCGCGCTTTAGGGGCGCGCGTGACATTGCCGCAAGGCGTAAAGATCAAGGAAATCGGGCTCCGAGGCGCGGAGGGCCGGCTCTCTCGATCGCCGATGGAATAACCGGGAGGAAGGTCGTTAAAGGCCAATAAAGTTCAGCGAATGAAAGTAGACGGCGGGCGGTCTCTTATCGCAATGCATATCCTGTCGCTTTCGGTATTGCTGGAGACTCGAACAAAGAGCGGCGACCGGCAACTTCACTCTCCCTGATTACCTATAAAGTCCGCGTCCTGTCCATAAAGTCTCGGGTAAGAGCGCACTCGGCTCGAAGTAGCCGGCTCGAATATGTTCTTCTGCCAAAAATCGTTACTCGCGGATGTAGTCCTTGGAGTGTATGTTGCTCCTTCTCGATTCCTTATGGGGATCGACGTCGATATACTCTTCGCCATTGTCCAGGCTTTACTTTATTATCTTTATTATTAACACGTCATTGTCTGCCTCGCTATACGTGTGCTTGGAGGAAACACGTTCTCCTGATTGGATAATTAAAAGAGAACTTTAACACGTCGTTAACCATGCGAAACCTGACGCGTGACAATGACTATCTTCCGAATCAATCTAAAACACCCATCATTTCTAGACACATAATTTTTTCTAGTATTAATAAAACGATATTACACTTGCACACTTTTCTACTTTTAATTAATGATTCTCCCGACTGGCACACAATGCGTCGAAACAGGCGGGCTCTCTCGAATCAGCCAGGAGCAAAGCGATGCGAATACCTTGGCGGGCCAATGATTAATTATCCTTAAATATACCCTGGGACTCTAAAGCAGCCAAGACGCAGGGCTCGCGCGCTTCGTCGCAGCGGGAGCCGCGGTACACATTTTTCACCGGTTTCCTCGCGACAAACCGGCGCGCTTTCTCGCTCCCTCTCTCTTTCTCCCGTGAAGAGACTCGGATATCTCGGCGGCCGATGCACGCCTTATTCACCAAGCAGACTATAATCGTGGCGCGGCTGGATAACGGTAAAAACGGATCGACGTGCATTCACTTTTCCTCGCCGCGGCTACGTGCACTCGTTGCGCGCGCGCGCGCGCGCTCGCCTTCATGCCGAGAGCCAGGCGTGTCGTTTGCGCGTGTATGTGCGAGGACAGCCAGCGGCTTTTAAACCTGGCGTCTCTCCAGTCGAGCCGCAGAAATAAGCGCGATGTTGCATTCAGCCTTTCATTCGAGTCGCATTCCCGTAAAGGATGAGAATCGATTTCCTTTAACCAATTGATTAGAGTGTAATCGATAGATCACGGGGCGGTGGGATGATAGAAAGTGCTGGCAAACCGGATGTTAGCCGAGAAATGAGAGTAATAGGTGTAGTTAATGACAGTCGATGGAGTAATTAATATTGAGTCGCGATGGACTGATCGGCGTAAGCTCGGAGCTTTTATTGAGTCGAGGGGCGCGTGTACGCGCGGCGTCGTGTGTGTACACACGTGGTCGGCCACAAGTGGCGCCTATTAACAGCCGAAATTAGGCTAATGTCGAGAGCGGCGGGAATCCTAAGTGAAAGCTTGTGGAGACTCTCCTCGAGACCAATGCCTGTCGGCTATCCGTTTGCCGAGCCATTATGACGTGTTTGAAGTGCGGGCTCTTCCCCTGCGCGCCAGAGAGAGAGAGCGTGATCCACTGATCCCTCGCTTTCTGCTTACAGACGATTCCGATGTGCCGAGGCTCGCGAGGAAGGTGACGAGTAGGCAACAGACGAGACTCCCGACGATACCTCGAGCGACTCCCGCGACCAAGCCACCAGGAGGATGATGATCCTGACGAGCGAGCGAGGAACCCACTCTCGCTGGAGGATGTTCTTGATTTGTATGATGCTCCTCGGACTCGTCAGCCGCTGCGAACTCTCGCCGACCGGGAGGGCCAAGGACTCGGACGCTCCGGCGATCTCGCTCGCCGGCCGCTCCAGGATGAGGAAGTCTCAGGACATCGGTTCACCGAGCGAACTAGCCTGGCAAGCCTGGCTCCTCCTCGACACCCAGTCCGGAGGCCACTCGAGCCTCGACTCCGCCAGCCTCCTTCGCAGGATCACGCCGAAAAGCGTCTTCATCGCGCCCGCGTTGACAGCCTGCCCGGACGGCTACCAGGCCGACAAGATGGGCAGGTGCGTGCGCAACTTCAACATCGACGAGAAGGCCCACACGAGCTTCCTCCTGCAGCGGCTGAACGTGAAATTCGCGGAGAACGGCCCCCTCGCAGGATTCTCGAGCGCGAGCAAGGCTCCCAGGGAGCCAAGCGGTCCTCTACAGCTCAACATACCACTGCTCTCGAACGCGGACACGGTGGCGACGGCGAAGGTCGGCCACGAGGAGCCCAGGGACTCGCTGGAGGTGCCTGTGGTCGTACCACCGCAAGGTGGAACCCATTCGGACGAGAAGAAGGAGCCGCAAGAAGCCGTTGTTACGGTTTACGAGGTGAAGAACGACACCGCCTCGGAGGAAGGCGAGAGCATGTTTTTTCTTGGGAATACCAGTGCCTCTGCTCCTGGTGCGGGTGATGAGGATAGTCCGACGAAGGCTGACGCTGTGGTTCCTGTAGTCGAGTTCGTCGACGAGGCAAATAAGACCGACTTCCCCGGAGTGGTCGATTACAAGATACCGATCGCCCTCAAGACGATCTTCAACGCCTCCGGGATTAAGAATATCGATGTCAGCGGCGACCAAGAGTTCTCCGAGAGTGCGTCGGACGCGACTAATTCCACCGACGATTCCCCCAAGTTGGTGCTCTTGCTCTCGCCGACAAAGCTCCCGTTCAAAGCCCAGCCGTCCGACGTCGAGGACTTGGAGAACGCGGAGCTCGCCGATGAGAAGATAACGGGCCCAGTAATTATTCGCGTGTCGAATGTGACTGCCAATGTCAGCGATAACGAGATGATCAGTGTGAGCTTGCCACAGTCGATGATGCCACCCTTGAAGAAGCTTTCGGATATACCACTGCTGGTGGTAGACAAATTGGAAAATGAGACGCATGACGAGGGTGGAGCGGAGGAGCACGTCGCGGATAGTCCTCAGGATACAGAGCCTCTGTACGATGACGAGGAAGAGGACGGGGAGGACGAGGACTACTTGGACAGTACTGATAACCCTCTATACGAGGAGTCCGGCGAGGCGGAGGGCGACGAAATCTTGAAGCACAGCGAGGCCGGCATGACGATTCCAGTGAAGAGCCTCGAGCGCTTTCATTTGGAGAAGCAGCGTCAACAGGCCCAGAGATCAAACGAGACGAGGAAGAACGAAACCGCAAAGGTGGAGCCTCCGAGCGAGAGCTCGCTCGGCTTTAACGAGTCGAGGCTGCAGCCGCCGGACGAGAAGGACGAGCCGGCCACCAAGATCTCGAGCGAAGTCAGTATTAACGGCGACGTCATTCAGGAGACGACTCTCCTCGACGTAAATACAGAGAGACCCAAGAATAACCGAAAGTCGCCGGAAAGAAGCAGCGCGACTCTTGTCGCCGGCAAGCACCACCGTCACAAAGAGGAGCCTCACGCTGAAAAGGAGAGCAATCGCCAGCCGGAAGTGGTGTTCTCGCCTCAAGACGTCCACGGGACGGCGTCGAGCGGATTGCACGGGAGGAAGCGAGCGGGCCAGAAGGCGGAGATGCAGTCCGGGGAGAAGAGCGACGAGATGGAGGCTGCACCTTCGTCCTCCGAGACGCTGCTCTACGACCCGGTTTCAGACAGTCAGTTCCGCCAGGAAGATCCCATCACCGAGATACACACCATCGACACTCAGTACACGATTAACAAGGATCCTGTCCCGGAGGCTGTCGCGTCGCACAAAGGCTCGGTGCCCGAGAGTTCCGCCGGTATTTTAAAGTCCCTGGCCTCGGAGCTGAGGCCGACTCAGGGCTACCCGGATTTCCCGAGTTACGTGAGGCAGTCGATGAGGCTGTATTCCGAGGAGGCGAACAGCATCCACAATCAGGACTACAAGGAGAGAGTCCCATACAGGTTGGACGAGGGCCTGCACTCCGGGACAAAGAGCAGCGTGCACATCCACCAGAAGCCATCGTACCTGTTCATGCCTAGCTGGCGGTCGGATCGCCAGCAGATTTCCGCCCAGCAGGTGCACACGACGGCTACGAGCCCGCGGCAAAAGCATCCACCGGTATTCCTCCACTTCTGGACGCACATGCCCCTCGTGGTCGACCCGAGTCTGTCCTCGCCGGGACAAGGTCCGCGCGCCGCCGACGCGCACGGAGGTCAACGATATCCCAATAGCAAATTCCTCCAAGCGCCGCCACCGCCGCCGCCGCCTCCGCCGCCGTCCTCCGCCCGGAGGACGCACTTCTACAAGGACGCCTCGCCGCCCGATCTCAACATGTCGTTCGCCCAGAAATTAAGGACACTCATCGGCGGCTAATGGGAGAATCGCCAGGAGGGAACTTGACGTTCTTCCCCCGCGCGCGCGCGCGGGCCCACCTTTCGCCACACGGCGCTCGACGCCGCACGCCGGGGAGCGTCTGGTGACTGTGGAACTGTGCCAAATCAATCGGGAGTCATGAACTTCTTTCTCAGTCCCCGTGCAGACAGGAGAGCATTCGGCCCACGGACGCCTCGGAGGAAGGTTCGCCAGGGCTGAGTGACCGTCTCCGCTTGAGCACGTACTTACGCCTCGATCCAAGAGGAGCGGGCGTCGAGCGCTGATCGATGTCTCGCTGGGTACTACACTTTGTTGCGCCGCATCGCACTCCCCTCGCAAGGCCGATTTTACTAGTTAAAGTCGGGGCGACTTGCGGGACCGATGATGGAGAGAGAGGAAGAGAGAGAGAGTACCGGATGGAAAATCGAGTCGATCGCCGATCGATGCTTTCTGGAAACAAAAAAATGTCACATGAGAGTCTCCTGCTTTCGGAGTTGGACTGCGCGAAACTGGGGTTTAAGTGTGAGAGGATACGAGGATTCCGAGGGAGAGATGTATCCGAGGAGTGATCGCAGTATGATCAGTACTGATTGCGTCTTCCAAGTATTTGTACATTCAGCTATGGGAGCTCGTGATCCCCTTCGGTAGAGCAGGACGAGTGTTCCAGCTGGCGGAAACCTAAGAGGCCTAACTTTTTACTTTGCTACTTCCTCACCTCGAGGCTTGCAATCGCTACGATTTAACGATGCCATTCGCTCAGGAATGTCTTGGCGATCACACTGAGCAAACCACTTCCTCGATGCCCGCGCGCCGATGACAACGAGCAGCAGGAAATTAGGCAGTTGACTCGGGGCGGAGAAAGTGAGAGCCGGGGTATGCGAGGCTCGAGGAGGCTTGCGCAATTTGTAGATTAAAATTCGACTAACAACGAAGTGAAGACTGTAATGAGGCTTTCTAGGCGGGTGCTCCGGCGCCGATGTCGCAATCGACGAATTAGTCAATTGGCCTTTGGGTAGTCATTGTTATTCGACGTATCGAAGGTACTTGAAGCGATTTCAATCATCCCTAGCATAATTCGAGAGCGTAGAATAAAGTAGCGGCGTCTTCGTAGTTCTATGATAGATTTCCCACCTCTATGGGGAGACCGCACCGTTACAAGGATACGATCTCACCTCACCGTACATGTACTTCGATAGCAAATCACCTGTCAACTGACAGCAAGAAAGCATAATCACTTGAGAAGCACGTTTGAAAGTGAGTCAGGAGACCACTGCCGAATACGTAATCCTTGAAAAGTCGTGCCTATTGATAAATGACTTCGCGCACATTGTCTTCTCACGCGCCGCCGATCGATATCGTATCAGTGATCGGAGGCAGTCGGGGGGACACGTAACGACGACCAACTACTCTTCCGCATAATAAGAAAGTTTGGCGAGCTTATACCTGCCAGAAAGTATACTCCCCAGAAATCGCTGGAGCAGAGTTTCGAGTTGGCCGAGGTTCGTCCTCTACTCGAATCGTCGAGGCATCGAATCAGACTGACTTTAGCGCTATTGCTTTATAGAGTTCTAGTTATAGGGGTGCCAAGCCCCGAGCACTATAGTGCTCTCATGGGTATCGGGTGCTCTAGGACCTCGATCTTGCATGGCAATCTTTACAACGATTTGTACGGTGCGCCAAAGGCAATTGCAATTCGGCTATTGGTTCTCGCATTATATTTTCGACCTTTTCTCTTCTCAAACCAGGTCTATTTTATCAAGGTTCAATATCATTTCCGCCACTTTCTCCGGTCTTGCAATGCCTTTGGCCGCTCTTTAGACAGCTGGATCGAAGCTTGCGCCTACGTCGTATAACTGGAGTGCGTATCTCTTTACAATAGGGTGAATGTTTTCGATGTGCGATTTAGTCAATCCATGGGAGCCGGAGAGCAAGTTGTGCTCGCGTGTGCTCGTGCTCCGCAAGCCAAACGGTCATCGTTGCAATCGTTTTCGTTTGCGCTCGTCGCGAACTGATCCGTTGAGTTACGCACCAGACATTGGGAGGGTCTTCTCCCGGAGTTTTGCATTTTCTAGTATACGTGGGCTCATCACGTAGGACGTATCAAAATTCCGGGGCTTAATCAATTGGAGGATCCGAGACGTGGCGGCCAGTCATACTGCTGATCTACGTACATGCGTTTTGGTGTGGTATGTAACGTTCTTCGTCAACTCACTCTCTCACTCTCTGGTATATATATTGAATGTTGATTCGTGTACATATTAATTTTATTAAGGGCGGATTGTATATAGCAGCAGCATAATAATGATTAATTAACGGAGCAAGCGTCCACCGAGCGTGTTTCCATGTGTATTAATTGTAACTGTATTAAACTATTATTATTATTGTATTATTTATAGCTAAATATATTCGATGTATATTGCACCCGTTTTTGTGTCGTGTAAAACAGTCGTCGTGATCTGATGATGGATCGGGAGGATCTGAGAGATGTTATATAAATGAAAGAATGTACAATGCTGACATTACACCAAACGACATCGTGCCTTCTTATTATTTACATCCCTTGTTACTCTTTAGAATTAATTACAAGCTTACACTGCCATAGTCGATATTACTTTGTGCTAAGAAGTCTTTAGTCCCTTAAAGTCTCTCGCTAAAAAGTACTTTTCGGTAGAGTCACTTCTAGTGGCCGCTGGCCTGACAATCCTCACTGATTTGTAAAATGTCTGCAGATCTTTTTCATATTGTTGAGACCTTCCGCCGTCCCAGACTTTCACAAGGAACGTACCACCAGGTTTTGTAATGTGTAGAGCAAACTTTAAGGCAGCGTAAGCGAGTTTCATTATATTGTCATGATCGGATTCCCTCATGCCTGATGCATTCGGAGCCATGTCCGATATTATCACATCTGCCTTTTGAAAATTCAATAGCTCCATCAGCTGTTGCTGTGCCGCATCTGCAGTGAAGTCCATACCACCCAGGAGCTCAGCACCTTCAATAGGATAGATGGGTTGCAGGTCTATTCCATAAACAGACCCTCTCGGCTTCCCCACTGTCTTCCCATTAGAGTTTGTTTGGTTTACTGCCACTTGAGTCCAGCTACCTGGCGCCGCACCACAGTCTATCACCAGATGCCCGGGCGACAGGATCTTGAATCGCTCGTTCACCTCCAGCAACTTGAACGCACTCCTGCACCGGTAGTTGTGCGTCTTGGCGAGCTCGACGAACGGATCATTCAACTGGCGAGTGAGCCACAATTGCGAACTGTGGCTCTTGTTCTTCAGATTCGTGGGCACCTTGCGTAGGCTGGCCGACGTGTGGAGAAATCGTGCGAGCAAATTGCACTGGCTCGCACGAGCCATTTCAAGTTTTATAACCTAGACTTAAAGTTAAAGGCATGTGCGACTTCGAACTGTCGCGCTCTTAGAGAATCTTACGCGTGAGAGTTATAATAAAACTGGCAGCGCGTTACAAGAGTAGACGAAGCCAAAGTGCACTCGGCCTCCTTGGGAGCAACACGCATTGCTTGTTGCTTCTTTTCCTCAATTGCTGGCGGCACGTCGATTCGCTTCTCCAATTGGCAGTCAGTCAGTCGGCTGCGGGTCACGCATCAGCTGATTTAGTCCGAGAGTGGAGAGACGCGCCTGCGTGCGCGAACCACTCAATGATGGTGGCGGTGCATCGCAATCGCAAAAGGAGTCTTCGCCTGGTTGCCGGCGAAATGTGATAGAATTGCCCGAGCGTGCGGGCGTATGCAGTGCGAGCGAATGTGCCACATACCGGCCAGAGATTGACGATGAACCTGAGCGCAGGAAATACGCACGGGAACGGCCTCCTCTACGCTGGTTTCAATCAGGACCAGGGTATGTGTGACGAGTGTGCTACACACACACTTGACAGCCACGGGCATGTACTGTCAAATTCTTCCCTATTTTCCACTTCTAACCTTGCGGCTCGCAGCAGCTACCTCGCTCGCTCGATATTATCGCCTGCGAATTTCTCCTGGCCAACTGTCCTAGTATTCTGTTGCAAGGTGCACATTGCACTTGCTACTCGCACACCTGTAATGCCAGATGCTTCCGATGCTAGGGACGCTATTGTATTTTGATTCTCCTAACCTCCTTCGTCAGGAATGTTTTTCCTGGCACTTTTCACTCTTTCCTCGATTATTTTATCGCTGGGTTTATTGTATGTTTGGTAATGTGAATTTCATTCGCAACTCAGTTGTGCTTTGAGATTCCTGTTTGCGAAATCCGAAATTATAACATATTGTTGAATAAAACATCTCCCTTCTAGCAGTTGTTTGTGTGGATTTATGCACGTATTTCTGTTGGAATTGTATGGAAACGTTCAAGTATTCCCTTGCATGATTCTGATATAGAACGTGGTGTGATGTTACTGTCTTGAACAAAGTTCTGTTGATAATGCTATTTATCCAGCAGGGTTTCGCTTTATCACAAAAGTGACCGTCCCTGTTGTTTTTATTATTGACGATCTCTGCATCTTGGTTTTTTGCTCGCACCAAGGAGAAGCGCGAACGCTCTAAATGACCAATTGCGACTGCAAGGGGAAGGAATGCATGTGTTGGCTCCATGCACACAGAGCTGATAAGGATATCATCAGTGCTCATATGATCTTTATACCCACAGGATGCTTTGCCTGTGGAATGGAGAATGGCTTCCGGGTGTACAATTGTGATCCTTTGAAGGAGAAGGCAAGGCATTTCAGCGATGGGGGCATTGCTTACGTAGAGATGCTATTTAGGTGTAACTACCTAGCTTTGGTGGGTGGTGGAACCAAGCCGATGTATCCAGCAAACAAGGGTAATAAATCTGACTATATGCTGATGACTTAGTTTGATCAATATAGAGTGTGAAAGTATTTAATATTTCTAGTCATGATATGGGATGACTTGAAGAAGGCACCAGCAATTACATTGGAGTTCAATGCACCTGTAAAGGGTGTCAAGCTCAGGAGGGATAGAATAGTAGTCGTCCTCGAAGGAGTTATTAAAGTGTACACATTTACACAGAACCCACAACAGCTACATGTATTTGAAACCAATCCTAATCCCAGAGGACTCTGTGTCTTATGCCCGAATAGTAGTAATTCCTTGCTTGCCTTTCCTGGAAGGAAGAATGGACATGTACAAGGTAATATTTGACTTAGAATGTATGTTTTAATATTGACGATCTTTTTTTTACTCAACCACGTCGTTTCTGTTTCAGTGATAGACTTGGCAAATACAGAGAAGCAACCCCTGAATATTGAAGCACACGAGACACCCCTATCTTGCATAGCTTTAAATTTGCAAGGCACTAGACTAGCGACTGCGTCGGAGAAGGGTACCCTCATACGAGTGTTCGATACCCAGAGCGGAAATATGATCAACGAATTAAGGAGAGGAGCAAATCACGCAAATATTTATTGGTAATGTTAACAAGCGCAGAAGCTATCTATCGAATGCCGATTCAAGCCGATTATATAACAAACGTATTTTTGCAGCATAAATTTCAACCACGACTCGACGTGGCTCTGTGTAGCCAGCGACCATGGCACAGTACATGTATTCGCGGTCGAGGACCAGAAGCTAAATCGACAGTCTAGTTTAGCTTCCGCCTCCTTCCTGCCAAAGTACTTCAGCTCGAGCTGGAGCTTCTGCAAGTTTCAAGTGCCCGGCGGACCGCAGTGCATGTGTGCATTCGGGACTGGTAATAATAGTATTATAGGTTTGTACAACACTTTTTGGTGAACGTAGCCACACGCATGGTAGTTTGGATATTAATATTTTTTATTACTTTGCAGTAATATGCGCGGACGGTAGTTATTACAAGTTCGTGTTCAATAACAAGGGCGAATGCACGAGAGACTTTTATGCACAATTCCTCGAGTTGACCGACGACAAAATGTGACTGGAGGATGAGATGGAGGTGAACTCCTAGTCCGACGGAATGCCGACTGGACCTGTACGTTTTGTGATCCCTTTGGTTTCGCCTCTCGGTTGTTAGTGGAGAATGGATGCGTGCTAGTTGAGCAAGATGGGTCTGGTATTTGGTACAGTGTGAATGCTCGCGATTCATGCGGAAAGGGAGACGCCAAGTTCGCCGGGTCACACCGTAGAGGACCAAGCAGGAGAGTACTATAAATTGTTGGTGACATGTGCACTGTGCGCGGATGTTCAATATTTACGTTGTAATTGAGGAACTACAGGGAACACTATATGGGGGCTGTTGTTATCGACTTGTTACGTGGGCCTACCGCGTGGGTGCCTATTTCTAGAACGACTTCCTAAATGTTGTAAACAATGCGTATAGTTAAAGTTCGCGCGGCTTTATCTTGCGTGTCGGTGTGATGCAGTTTCTTACGCCGTTCGTCGTAAGCACTGTGGTTTTCGCAGAGTGATCGCCAAGGAGCATACATCTCGATCAGTTTTCGGTCACGCATGTACACTTCTCGCTCGAGTCATGTGTCTCTTTTTACGCATTCGTTGTATAGATGTGTAAATCTGGTTTGATATCGCGGAGTATATCATGTTTGTACGCATTCCCTATTCGAATTTAACGAGGAGCCGCGTACGAGGAGCACAGGATTTCTTCTTGCGTTCGGCAGCGAGCAGCCGCGTGCCGGTGAAAGCATAACATAATAAACTTTTGTAATCTTTATTTTTAATGATTTCAGTACATTTAATATATTATATATATATACACAAGAAGTATAGCTACACTCAACTGTTGATATCGGAATATAGCCACGAGCCATCGAGATTGTAATATCACAAAAAGTTGGGTTTTGAAGAACAAATAAAAAGTTCCATATCACGACGAGTCGTCCCTTATCGCTGCGTTCGTCGAGCGACTCGAGTGTGCGAGGGCTTACGAGCCACGATTTCTTTTTCCTCAAAACTGATTGTAATATTCGCAGCGTGCTAGACCGACGGGACTCTAGCAACTAATAAGTCAGTCTTCGAAACGAAGAGTAGAGCTGAACAGCGTCACTGTACGCAATTGATTGGCGGCTGATAATAAAGATTAAATTGTCCGTGGCGTGATACGCAGCATCGTGCTCGCCGATATGCAATTCAGATCACGATCCTAAACGCTCTCGAATATATAAGACTGTGCGTCACTCGGAACATGAAAGTACTGCGCGTTCCATGGCGAGCGATTAAATGATGTGTAGTAATGAGTGAAGCAAGCTTCTTGTACTGCGGGCTTCGTTTGAGCTTCGTACGCGAGACAGAATCTCTCCCAATCGGAAGAATGAGATCTACCAATGCCTAGAGCGTTATTATCAAAGTTTTTGTCTCTTCCTTACTTCGTGTAGAGTGTAGAGAAAGGCAGCGCAGTTAATTTAGAGGTGGCGAGAGCTACTGTTTTTTTCCCCGAAGAGAAGAAGAGGCCAGCGGGGCCGAGGCTGATGTTAAGATTTTCTTCAAAAATCATTGTCACTGCGGTAGAAGAAGCATCCACGCTAAGGGGACGTGCCCGATATGACTGTGCCATGTCCTCCGCAATGAGTTAACTCCAGACAACATACTCGGCAGCTACTTTCGTAATCCAGCAGTGCTCTTACACCTCGAAAGGCTTGTTGGCGTACGTCTGCACGACTTTCGCAGTTTGCACCACTGGCGGAGGTTGCTTTTTCTTCACTCCGTGGACAGTATGAGTCAGACCCTTCTTCGTCTCGAGGCTCTTGTACGTGCTGTACACGACGAACCACACGTATGAGCTCGTGATTACGAGGAAGAAGACAACCAGACCTGAAAGAGCAGAACTCTTCAATCTTTCAAGAAATGGACATCTTAATTGAGAAAGAGTGAATCATGCAGTTCCGATTTTCAACAAGCTCGAAGATATTCAGTTTCCGCTGTGTGGAGGAATCACGTACGTTCGCAGATATCAGCCTTTCCCCCGAGCGTCGCAAGGAAGGGACAATCCTGCTCGACCAAGAACAGAGAAATTGTCAGGGCCGATATGATTGTCGTCATGACCATCATCCAGGGTGCCATGAAGTGGCGATTGTTCTAGCAAAGTAAAATGCCATCTTTCAATAGGGCGCTCCCATCACACTCTCGCCTCCCTCCATTCAGAAAGAGCATCATTACCGTCAGCGCGCCGTAAAGTAGTAGAATCGTCGAGATGAAATGTATGATTGTGATCAGGAGTCCACAATACATCGAGTAAAAGGTCTCTGTAAAAAAGTAAGGGCTTTTAGCAATCTTGCAAGAGGCCTCCTCCAAATTCATCGTATGCGTAATACTAAATTGGCCGTCCTGCGTCTGAATGATTTCTAAGTTTTCGAAGCGTGTACTTTTAGTAACAATGTGAAATTTGTAATGACCAGTTGCGTTGTGGTGCGCCAGCTCCATCTTCTTCGTATTCAGGTGGTTCGACGAGATATCCTCCAGTGCTTCTCGCTCCAGAGCGTCCTCGGTATCCCTGACAACCATCTCCTGGATGCCCATTGCGTGCGCCAATGCCAGCACAAAGAATATCATGCTGAAGCCGGACGTGAACTGTAATCGGATTATTCGATCATCCTCCCAACTGTCCGGGATGCTGCGGCATACTTTCATACAGCATTGTAACGATACCGCGAGGATTCGGCATATTTACCAATTGGAATATCGCGATTAACACTGTGCCTTGCTTCAGATTGAAGAAGTGCAGGAAGTTCTTCAAGAGTCCAACCTTCATCTTGCTAAGTGGATGTGGCCTCAAGCTGCTCTTGTTAGAAATAAAATTCCTGGAGAAAGACACCTGTTCTCGCAAATTACTCTTCCCCAAACCGTATACCTGTAGGTAAGAACTCCCTCATATTGAAATCAGACTCAAAGTCGAAATCCTTTCATTCTGGCTAGGGCAGTCCTTCGAGAAGGAAGTAAATCATCACCAGAGCTTGTCTAAAGTTCAGTTATACCGTTCGGAATGTTAAAACATCATTTCTCTGAGTAATACTGGAATTTAGTAGCATTGACCTAGTGGGAATGTAACACCTGATCATTAATAACAATGCCGTGCCCTCTGGCCTCATTCTTGTAGGTGGTTTTCCATATTCCAGATCATCATTCCCTGCTTGATTTCCGCATGATTCCCAATAGAGGAGGCTAGAGTACGTGTTGTCACTCACCTGGCAGCCAAGGCAGCCCGGGTGAATGTTGCTGAATCGCTGACCGCGATGGGAATCAATAAGTTTCACGAACCAGGCTCACTCAAAGGCGATACATTTGGTAGGCTGCCTTTCGGTAAAGGGGTCAGTGAGTCGCGGGGCACGGATATTGTCCGGCGATTGATTTGGGATGAGAGAATCACACTTGATGATGTTGCAGAGCGATGGGAATGGTTCCGTCTGGAAACGGGGTGAACGGCGAGCAAACACGGGTTTGCTCGCACCGAGGGAGGTAAAGCGCAACCCCCGACGATACACTGATCGACATGCGCACCACGGCCCGGTGAAACCACCACCGCAGCCTTCAAGGTGCATCCGTTCTCAATCGATCATTGATTGATACACTGGTGTAGGTGTCTCTTACTTACGTGTATCTGACATAAACCCTCTTAATTTTGCTATACAATTCTTCGTACCTCAGACTTTTTCTAAGTTGTCTAACAGAATAAATCTAGACACATTTGAAAAAGCTCCCAAGCAAATCTAAATATTTTAATTTTCTCATATCTTATTGCGGATTGAAGTTTTTCAATTTTGAATGTGAGAATTATTTGATTTCCCAACATTGATAAATACATATGTGTAAGGTTTTATGGTAAATGTGTTCCTCTTTAAGTTGGAGATATTCAGTTATTTGCTTAAAGGAAAACATTTTTATTAGTGTAATTAGATACGCGCGGGTTCTTATTAAGCGGAGATTCGACGCCCTCGGTTCGGAAAGTTAGTTCGATTACGTTGAATCATTTTCAAAGTAGTCATAGAAACGCGACAAGCACCCTTCTTCGATTGCAACAGGGGTAATCAGTCGCACGATTGTCTTTCGAGTAAAATACACCTGGATCTGACAGTATCGGCGATTGTGGTATCATTTTCTTCAATTTTACTTATTTAAAAGATCGCAACATGGAGCGACACTACCAGAGAGTCGAGATGGGTGCCGGCGCTTTTCACAATCCGCCGAGAGCCAAGTATAGCGAGGATACAAAGAATATGTTGAAATGTAAGTACTGGCAATTAACCAACATTGGAATTGACACTTTTACACCTTGTACCAAATACTTTTCTGGTATTTTAAGTAAGTTTTGATAATTAAAGACTCTTTTTATTGTCTTTAAAAAGTATCTTTAGTTGCTTTCGAGAATTTCATAAGTGTCATATCTTGTCTTTTGTGGTCAAAACGTTCGATGAACCTCACAGTATTAATGGAAGAGTCAAAATTGAGTATGATGCAACGAAAGTCCATTCAAGAAGCCGTTGATAGAGGCGACCCTCTTCCTTCACCAAGGCGACAACGAGGGGTCACAGCGGGCCAGCGGGAAGTCAATTATCAGGTAATTTTTAGCAAGCTTTTATCATTTTTGAGATTACAAATTAACACACAAACTTCCGTAGGTCACTATGCCAAGCATGTGGAAAAAGCGCTCGCAAGATATGATTATCAGCAGCGGCGCCTATGAGCGGGAACAATTTCGGCGAACGGCACCGCTACGTAATTAATTAGTCCCAATCTCTCACAAGTTGTTTCAATATTCCTTTCTAATTAAGTGTCCAATTAATTAATACAGCCAACAAGGATAAGCAGAAGCGGCACTTGGCCTGCATGATGGCATACGGGAAGGACATGCCGGAAACGCCACGTGGACCAAAGATATTGCATCGAGCTAGAAGGGAACCACGACTGCCAGATGACGTTGATCCCCTCGATGATAGTAAAAGCTTTCGTTCAAGAATGCGTTTTTGAATTATCAGAACAGACACTGATACTTGCTTTTTCTGTTGCAGTTGTTCAAGGCATACGCGAAAGGATGGAATTCCTGAACGACATGGAGTGCTTGGGACTAGGGAAGAAGTATCGTCCTGTCATACACCAAGAGATCGCGGAGAAGATTAGGTTGATTGAGTCGATAGATAAAAAGAGATCAAAGGAGCTTAGGAAAGAAGTCGGAGGTTATAAGTACGAGAGACCACCACCCAAACCATTTCCTCTTGGAGACCTCGATGATCAATAATTCCCTACTTACCATACCTTATCATATTTCGATACATTTACCTTAATTTTCGAACTCTCATAGCCAACCATATATGCCGAATAAATGTAACACTAATTTTATCTTCCTATAATATCGTATGACCTGCTAAACCTGATTCACTCACGTCGGTTTTCCTCCCATGGTAATATTCTGTCATCGAAAACGTCTTCGCATTTTGATCCTCCCATTTTTCATCATCAATTTTATCTAAAGTCATAAACATTCTTCATATTCATTGGGACGTTGCCTTGCAATCCCCAAATGTAGAACTGGTAAAAACTGATTAGTTTATTGAATGAGTCCCGCCGGCGGAGGTTCGCGCGCAAGACGATTGAGGGCGCAGGCGCGGCGGCGGGAGAAACAAGAGGAGTCGTGCGGCCAGGCCAGGCCATTCTCGGGCGCACTCGAGCCGTCGACAGCTCAGTTGTGCGCCACACGGCAATGGCGTATGTCGTGCCGAAGTTTCCCAGTTGGCAGCATAAAGGAGCCAGTGCACGGAACCGTGAACGCTCCGTCTCGCAGTGTTGCTGACGCGCGTGTGCAGTGATTTCGGTGGTCGCGCGTGCAACGGAATCGTCGCACCACCGTCGCCGGGGCAGGAAACTTTGAAGGAGCCGCGCGAGCCCGGTTCTCCAGGATCACGGATGATCCACGAGTGAACCAACATGGCGTCGACCGATCTGTCGTTCGGTAAATGATCCAGCGTGCTCGAGCATCGAGAAAGTCCACCCTGCAAACCACCTGATCAAACTAGTGGGAACTCTAGCCATTGTTTCTTGATAGATTTGATAAGAGGTTTATACACGATGTTTTTGAGTCGGGCTTTCGGCCGGGTTGCTAGTTTGTTGGGTGAAATATGGTGAATCTCTGGTGACGGATCACCGATTGGAGTCGCTTGCCGGGACGTTTTGTGGATGTTTGATCAGTTGGTTGGCAGTAACGGTGCCGAGGGGAGCCCGTTACGCTGTCACTCTCCTTTTAAAAAGAGCTGGACGTAGGGAGCCGCGCTCCGGGAAACTCGCTCGTGATTTGAATAATTGCGCCTCGTTAGCCAGCGCGGTGACCTGTTATCGCACAAGTTGCCTCTGTCACTTACCATTTGTACCTGTAACGGTAACGGGCTCCTCCAGGCCCCCAATTGTGACGTACCTCTAATACATTACGTTCGTAAGATGAGTCAAGGCAACAGTTCATTCAGTCTTTGGTCGAATTATGCTACTGAATTCTGTCTCTTAATGTTGGGGCTACGAAAAAGACCTCTGCTTCTCCGATCTAGTAGGAAATTTACTTTATTCATTTCATATTTTTGTATTGATTAATGATCAAATTCAATTCATCCCCAACGCCTTGAACATCGAGTTTACTGTTCTCGCAGTCTTGAATAGCTTAACATCACCGAACTACTCTGAAACGTGGTTTGACAAATTCTCAGTGCAATAAACTCAATACAGCATGACTCTTTGGAGTGCAGCTTCTCCCCGCGTCCTTTCACTAGCAATTTAATGACGCGGCCGCGGCGAGAGAGTGTTTTCACATGGGTTTTCTCTGATGCAAACCGGCAGGCTCGATTCCGGCGTTCTACCGCGAGGTCTACGAGAAGATCTGCTCGCCTTCGAGTGGGAACGTGGAGCGCGAGGTCTTTAAATCCCTGCTGGTCAAGTCCCAGCTGAGCAGCTCGGTCCTCAGCCAGGTACGTGTGTGTGTGTGTCTTGTGGACTGCTCCATCACGCGAGCCATCGTTTCTCCTCTCCTCCGGCGATCGCACCATCTCCATCCGCGACCTTTCTACCTGCGCTCCTCTCCTGGCACACGTCCTCGCGTACGAAGGAGTGAAAGAGGACGAGGGCGGAGAGGGAAATGGAGGGCACAGGTTTAATCTGCCGTTCCCCCGCGTGGCACGCTTTGGCGCCGACCCTCGTGGGATACTAACGAGCCTCCTCTGGAATTTTACCTTCCTCCTTCGCACTACGCGAACCGTTGCCCTTTGCATCTTGCTCTTTCCTGTGACAATTCATTTATTATGCGAGGAACGACGAATATCGTTTTAGTTTATATTGAAATTATTCAATTGTTGAAATTGTTAAGAAATGTTGAAATCTCAATGTTTGTATCAGGAGACTCGGTAGAGTCTCGCGCCAAGTAGAAGTCCCCTCTCCATATATATATATATATGATATAATTTGTTTCGACGAAGCTGAGAAAATGCCATAACTTTTGCCATGAATGTTGAACTTTGACGATACGCGATGCTGGTTTAATGAGAACCGGACGAAGGAGGTCAATGTCTATTCGTCATTCCTGTCTGGTGGAGATTAAAGTTGGATAAACTCATTGCAATCCGCGCACTGTTTTCGTAGCATGACCCCGCAGAGTTTTCTTCACACTTTATCGTGGCTAAGGCGCCGCTTAAAACGCCGAGTGATTTTCCCCGGGTAATTTTAAGCATGAGTTATTCGCTCGCGTCCTTCCTACGTCTAATTGCATTCTAATTGTTCCCGGTAATTGTTGGCGTTTAATCACCGTACAATGTAGGCAATTATATGTGCTCACACGGGATAACATCTGGGACTCGTTAGTGCTAATAACATCGTCATTTTCGACAACAATTGCGATTTGGATGAAGAAAGAAACTTTGTTGGAAGAAAACTTCTTTTCTCGATGGTTCACGATCAAATACGAGGTTTATGGTACTTCAGAAAAGGATTGTAGTCGAATGCATTTGAAATAGTCGAACTTTTGTATATGCAGATTAACTTTTGGCTCGCTTGAACACTGTGAATGCAATTTTGTGTAATTAGCACCGTATTTTTAGGTTACCACTTTGGCAAAAACGATTAGGCATTCCAATCTCGGTGAGAGATATCGCCGCTATCATTAACACGCCCGCTAACGATAGTTCGCGTGGACGCCCCTTCATAAAGCTTTGCGCTCGAGATTACGCATAACGAAGCGCGACGCAGTAGCAGCTTGTTCTACCAGTGTCATGCAAATCATCCCATCCTTGTATCATCGACTGGCATCCAGCCATTCGATGTTTTAGTTTTATCTGCTGTCCTGCTTGATTTTGGCATTAATATTCGGTAAACACGAAATAGCTTTGAATTCAACTGGGCAGATCCTCGTGGAATTTCTTTCCCGCGTAAATGTCTGTAGTTCTATTATTTAATCGATTAGATTCTAGATTAGTTGTAATCTGAAGGTGACGCCGTAATCTCAATGATGCTCGAGTTGCTTCTAATCAGTAGAAAAAATTTAGTTCACTTCCGAGTCGACCTCGAATCTGCCACATCACGTGCACTATTTTAGATACGAGAGCCGGAGAATCGTCTTGTAATTGAATAGAATACTCATCTAATTCCATAGTGATTCGGTAATGATTCATAGCTAATTGCACCTACGATCGCTCAGCTTGATGACTACATGTTGAGAATATCAGTAGGGTAAAAGGGGGAAAGCGGGATTCTAATGTGACATTCCTGGGACAATGCGAATTGTCCTTCTCGTATTACACTCGTCTAAAAATACATGGAACGTCTGAGTTTCAAGGTGTACCAGTATAATTCAAATTGCGGGAAGTATTCATTAATTATACTTGGTCATTTGTTCATTCATTGATATTTTTAATTGCAATAAAGTAGAGCCATTTGTTCATAGAACACATCATTGCCATAAGCATATTGAAAGGTCAAAGGGTATCCAGGTATCGGGTGCCTCAGGTATAAAAGGTATATTCGTAATGGTGTAAAGGAATTTTCACCCCACCCTTTCGGATAAGGGGTGGGGTGAATATTTCGACAATTTTCGCATTCGAACCCGAATCTTTCAGTCTCGACGCAACTTCCGAAGCATTTACATCGATCGGTGAAGCTAAACTTAGTGGCGACGGTGCCGAAACATATAGTGCATTAGTTTTGATTTTTTTCAATCTAGTGAAAGGTAATCGTTTATTAAAAATTAAACATTATATTGTGCGAACATATGGATAACGTAGTGTGATGGTTGGTGGACCAGTGTTCCGTGTTGGTAGTGATCAGAAGTTGCTGCAACAATGATGCGGCATGAGGGAAGCTTGTTGAGCACATAAATATATGTTGCGCTGCATCAAGTCATGCAGCAGGCTTAGATCGCATCACCACAGAAATTATTCATTTCGAACATGCAATTCTGAAAATAATTCCGGATCGCATGCTACTGTAACCAGGTACAATTTCGTTCCTGCTCATTAATACGTAGACACTTAAAAGAAACTGCATCCTAGCATACACAAACCGGTTACTTAATACCAGTCGCAGACAGATTTCAGTTCGTTTTTGGTGCAAATAATCCAAGTACAATAGCGCGGGTTTAGAAAATTCAATCCCAATAGAAGGCATCTTCGAACGTTGCACCTTCTATGGCGAGGTTCCTCGCGCTTGGTGGCGAAACTAAATCGGAGAAATCGGAGGGAATTCTCGAAGCCTAAAGGCCACGGTAGTTGCAGCATTTCTGTTCGACAGTGTACAGGCGGCTATGTGTGCGGACACACGTACCATGCGACGAACCGCTCGGCCCGGACACAATACGGTCCACGTAAGATAAAACCTTCGCCGTGGATATGGGCGCGATCTCCCACCTCCCCGCCATCCCGTTTCTTCCGACGCGGATGCGACTAATTTTGTTTAATGGCATTCCAGTTCCTTCGCGTCCTTCGCTACCCGGCGATCGCGGAGAAAGGAGACTGAAGATACGCTACCAGTTTTGGTCATTTTTGGGGTCTACTTCGTGAAGTCCGTGACTTTCTTAAACTAGTTTTGCATGACAAACTGTGAATTCCGACTTTATTTTCAGTGGCCTTTATACAATTTGTCTATCAGAGTGAAGTTGGACTGCAAATTACTTTTTTTGTCTCTACATTATTTTCATTATGACTTTATGATAATTTTCATTTAACTTCCTTCATTCTTATTAGTACTTTGCAAGATTTTGAATTATAACAAGGTGTCTCGTAGTCTCATTTATTTATCAGATTAACAATATCGCTTTAACAAGTAAATTGCTCACAGTCCCTTGCCTTGCACTAGAGAGACAGTGACCGAGAGACGAGGCGTGATTGAACGGCAATGTGTGCCGGTTGTCTAGCGCATCGCGGCCAGATTCTAATCTTCGCGGTGACGATAAGAATTTTCTCGAGTATTATTAGTTTCGCCAATGACATCTTATCAAGCCGCACGCGGAAAAACATCCGCGGCCAAAGGTTAAATTGTTACGTGAAATTACACCGTTGATTGTTAAATTGCGGTCCTCGCCGCGTCTCTTTCTGTCGCGCTCTCCCGTTCTCGTCGCCGAGAGCTCGTCTACCTCCCTTCTACGTCCGACAGATGTTGGAAGGGTCGGCGAAAAAGAAGTGTCGCGCTCCTCCCGTTGTTCCACTGGTAATTTCCCCTTCGTCTTCCGACTGCTAAACTTTCTATTTGACCCGCGCGACTAAAGAAACGTCCATTGTTTTATTACGTTTTGTCAGAAAGCGATGCTCAGAATTATGACTTGGATGAGAATTGTTAAAGAGAGATGACCAATGGAAAATCTGGTTTGATCGGGAATGTTCTTTCCGCCCGATGAACTTGAGCGACGATTAAGGTTTAATGACACTCGTGGGTCGATGAATGAGGAATTAAGGGTGCACGCGTACTTTCGAGAAGTGAGAACACGCATGCCGTCAGTGCACTCTCGCCTTTTTCACCCGCTTCCCATCTCGTCCTTCCATCCGATCACGCATTCGTGATGCAGTAGTGATGTTCTTCTCCATGTATCTGTTGATCGTCAGCCATTGACGCAACCACTTGTTCCTCTTGTTCGTTTTTAGTTCTCGTTGGCTCACATTTCCCTCGGTTTCCCGACCGAGCGCCTGTTAACCTTCTTCTCTTTACTCGCGCTAAGGAACGACAGTGGCCCGTGTGAAGTTGACATTTGCATTTACGTTCTATTATATATTTTTACGCCTCTTTACTTCCTATCTCGTGCATACTTTCTCAATCATTCTCCCTTTCTCGGAGTGTCCCTGGTGTAACTTGGAGTTGTATGAATTATTCACGGTTTTGACGAGTGCTTTTGACAATTGGTCTCGCTTTATTGGTAACGGTGACGCCTGGTGTTGATTGCTTCATACATATTCAATGTCTATCTTTTTACTGGAGTGCTTTTCTAAGTAGTGATGTTCCTTCATTTTATTCTTTCGGAGTTTTTATTATCTCATTTTGTACCTCCTATTTACTACAACACGTAGTTGGCATTTAAATTTTTGTGAGTCATCGCATTGGCTTAGACACTCGGTTTGTTCCTTTGGACTCGTGGTTGTACACCTTCGGAGTGGTTCGCGTCTGGAAGTCCTGGAATGACAGGATCTCATTCTCAGGCTCTTGTGTTTTACCGCAAAGTGCACGAGGAGCACGCGAACCGCGAGAACGACGCGTCCACTGGAGAGAAGAGAGAATCGTAGAAGGAGAAACGCAGTGGCTGGCGGGCAAGGTATAAAAATGCCCGGAATGCAGTTACTTTCATTTATGGCCTAATCCTTAGGCCTTCCTCACAGTTGCACCGTTAGTCGGTCGTCTCCGCCAGTCATTATGGAATGCAGATCCTCCAATGATCTTTCTCACAGCCTCTCCTGTCACTATTGTCACACTGCGATGATAGTATTCGCGCTATACCAGTGAACGCTTAGATGTAGAGTTTGAACAGATTTTCTATGGGTCTGCAACTTTGCTCAGCTTAGATTGAGATTATTATTTCTTGTTCCAATCCCAACATCAATTTCCTACAAATGTATTTCTCCTTCCTAAGCCTGCGACGTGTTTGCAAAGTTTGACATTATTATGTATGTTTAGGTTTTTATTTTTAATTGACATTTGTCTCGTTTGTTCACAGATATGGGAACTGGTAGACAGCAAGACGGGTTATCTAACGAGGGGCGGACTGTACAAGGGACTCGCGCTGGTGGCGTTCGCTCAGCAAGGAAAGCAACCGAGCGACAAACTCTTGGAGAACTCGGAATCTCAAGGTGGGCTTGTTTAGTCCGAGCTACGTGGAACAAGTATCGACTGATGCAATCGCCAATTCTAATTCCATTGAGTTCGCCTGCCGCTTTATCTCATCGACCCCGCTAATTAGTCTCCCTCTCTCTCTTCATTCGCTTTGCGCAGTGCCGTCTGTATAATTTGAGCATTAAGACAATCTTTAAACGAGTGCGTGCACAATGCCTCGGGCGCTCATTCCGAATCGTGCGTAACATCTCAAGGGGCGTAGTTGCATTTACAAGTGCCACACACGTAGCAGGTGCAGGCAGTGCTGGGCGTGTGAAAATGGCGTGAAAGTCGCGTTCAAATGACTGCCAGGTTAATTAACACTCTCGACTTAGAGTTCGAACGGGCAGTGGAAGTTTTCGAGGACCTGCCATTACGAAATGTCGATCATAGTAGACTTGGGAAAGGTCGAGGGTTCTATAAAAGATTGTGTGAAAAACTCAAGTTGGTAGCCAATTAATAAGAAACTTTAATAAAAATCGTAGTGGCGACTGACAGGCGCGAACTTTTCCAAATTACAAGATGGAAACTATTTATTTTACGCCTTTCCACGTTGGCCGCGGTTCTGTAATTAATTCACCTTTTTATTAGCTCAATGAAGGCGTTTGTATTCTTATTCACATTTAGGTGTGGGAGTAAAGTCGTAAAAGGCACACGGATTAAAAATTGGCTTGTTGAAAGGGTCGTAAAATCGAAGGAGGCAGTACATTAATTGGTAGTGACCCTTCTACTTCCCAAGAGGTTAGAAGGGCAAGTCCTCCTTAGTTGTGCGCATAATCCTCCCGTTATCGGGTCAGGTACGACGATAAGGTGTGTCATAGGATCGAGTTCCGACCTAAGAGTCAGCGACCAGCGCAATCGGTGTCGCCTGGGTTTATTTATCGACGAAGACTGTATTTAACTTGTATTTACGGTGGCAGTGCTCGAGGAAGTACCGCTTTAAGTTCTTCCGACGATCTCACTTCCTTATCGAACCCCGGTGCCACTTTCACGACGAATACGGATGAACCTGAATCACTCTCTTCCTTTAATTGTCTCCTTGTATATTTTGATGTCACTGCGCCTCCATTTATGGTTTTCTCCTTATTGTATTATTCGGAATGTCGCATTTATTAACTTATCAAGTCCGGTGTGGTAGACAAATAGCTCTGTAGGAAAGTAAGGAGTGTAACGAATTTAATATTTTCCATATTTTAAAGAGTCAAAGTATACTTTGGAATAAAGACTTTGCGAGTCTTGCGATTGGTATTTCTAATTAGTTTTGACAGCACACTCAACAAATTTACGATTTTCAAAAGTCGGGGGGTGGTTCTTGTATCTCCTGCGGGACTCGAAGCCCATTATTGTACGGAGGTGAGATACGACCAGTGGCAATGTCAAGAGTGGGAAGCCAAGGAATCCCGGGGCAGAGAATAGGAACGAGTTCGTCTCGTAATGTGGAACGTGGAAGGCGTTACTCCGACTTTCCAGCGTCACGTAAACCCGACGATAAAGTAGTGCGGCGGCAGAACTTTGCATGTCACATTTGCACCGGGAGTTAATGTAGCCTGAAATGGAGCTGAGGAAAAGTGGCTGGGAAAATGGCTTTCCACTCTGGGGCATTATCGCGATCACGTAGCCGGATATTGTGGAGCTGGAAAGCCCATTCGCGGCTATCGAGGCTGCGCCGACGATAATTATCGTGCGCCTGCTAGGAGTGCGCGAGGCTCCGCCTGACGAGTTTCCGGCTCACATACTTGTCAACTGCACAAATATTTCGCGGACGAATTGAGAGCGTACGTGCGTGGCATTGTAATACATTCGTGATGATAATTCTTGATATCGGCTTACTTCTGCGGTCAACCGGTTGGGTAAAGTATTAGAACTCGAGTTAAGATTAGTCGAATTCGAGAAACTTACTTTAATCTTTTTGGAATTTTTAAAAGTTATTATTTCTACAATTTGTAATTTTTCACAGTCGCCGAGAAAGGTGGAAAATCAAGTATTATTCTATGAAGGGTATTATGCAATTAGATGTGAAAGTTAATGAGTGATGTCTGTTTGTCTGGAATGTGAGAGTTTTTGCTTGGCGAGTCGAGTGGAATGATGAAGAATAGGAATTGTTCTTTCCGGCAGAATTACCTGTACCTGTTTTGGGAGACCTGTCAGAAGTCACGCTACTCGCGCAGAGATTACATAGAGGCAGCAATCCGGCTAAGTTAAATCTCTCCTACACTGACATATGTCATTTGGACAGCATAGAGGTGAACCTGGTGCCGGAGAAAAAGGGGATCTTCCTGAAGCATGTGGAGTACCAAGTCACGAGCAAGGTATTAATAAGCACTTGGAACTTGTGAACTAATTATACCATTGTTATCGCAATCTTACTTGGTTCTCATAATGCTTGTGGTTCAGACAGCTCTCATTTCTTTTGCAGAGATTCAATTCTATGGTCTACAGACGCTACAATGATTTCGTGTCGCTGCACGAGCTACTTTTGCAGCGGTTTCCTTACAGGCTGATACCCAAGCTACCTCCGAAAAAGATCGTGGGAGGTGAGATTATCAGACTTCAATTCATTTCCCTTAATATAATTCCCTATCTTTCAACCGCGTCAGAGTGAAATTATGGCAATGACTTCATTACCATAGCATCCATAGAACATGATTTCCATTGCACTCAAGATTTCAGTGTATCCCTTGCACTCAAGTACATCCTGCGCAACTAGCTTTTTATCGAAAGTCCCGTTTCTTGAAAACGAGCCGTGTGCCTCTGACACAATTGTCCCAAGGTTTACTATTTCATTCCTGTACAAACACAGCGGACTCGCAGTTCCTCGAGGAGAGGCGGCGCTCGCTCCTCCGGTTTCTCACACTTATCGCCCGACATCCTGTCGTGAGTAAGGACCACATAGTTCAGTTCTTCTTCACGTACACCGGCGAGGAAACCCAGCACAAGATCCGGGAGGTCTTCAGACGAGTGCCCGATGAGTTCGCCACCTCGGAATTGTCCTCGAGAGCGAAGGAGCTCGTGCCGCCCGAGACTCTCACCGAATTCGCCAACAGTCGCGATCAGATCAGAGTGATACTGCTCGGCATCTCTCGATTGAAGAACATCGCCGATTGCCTGGCTATTAGGTCGCACAGCTATGCGGTCGACATGGCGGAACTTGGTACTCAGCTGAGCAACTTGGCCTCGGAATCTCATGGTACCAGTGCTTGGGTCACCGGTGGTTCCACCATTTGGCAGGAGATGAAAAAAGGCTTTCATATTATTTCCAAGTAAGAGTTTTTTGACAATCACGTTGTTGTACCCCGGGCTCAAACGATTCTGTTAGTTTCTCAGCTTTGCTTACATGGCAATTTCTAACAGAATCGTTTGAGCAGGCTGTGCATTGTCTTTAAGTATTAACGGAACACGAAATCGTTGCAGGGAATTCAATCTGTTGTCGACGAGAGCGCTGCAGCAAGCAGTGAGGGAGGAGACGATGATTTGCGAGAGGCTTAATTTCCTCCTGGACATTTTAGTAGCTCATAGAATGCTCTGCGAGAGGCACGAACGAGGCGTCAGTGCTGATCATCAGCGAGCCCTGTCAACGATGTTGTCCCTGAAGAAGCGACAAATGCAAGGAGTCATCCGCGGTACAGATGTAAGTAGATTCCGCGAACATCACCGATGATTCAATCGGATCTCTACTTAGACGGTCATTACATGATTATTCGGAAATCGCTCGAGGTCCTATGTTAAGGACTGCTGCGACAGTGTGTCATCGTGCGATTTGTCGCGGATTACATAATTCGCATTAATCAATTACTCCGCGGAAATAGGATTTTTCAAATCGAATTTGCTAAAAATATATATGTTCCGTTTTCGTTTTCAGACTGATACTGTGGAGTACCTGGAGAATAAGATGGTGGCTCAGGAGTCAGTAATCGCAAATGTGGAATTGCGAAACTGTTTCTCGCTGCATTGTTTGCATATGGAGACGCAGCTGGTGCATGCACACTTGGAGATATTAGCCTCTGTTCTGCAGAGTCTCGTAAACGTACAAATCCGTGGGCATTCCGAGGTGAGCCAATTTGTCAGTAAGATTTCTTCTCGACAACATACCTGCACGAACCATTTCTTATTATACTTTCACTTATCCTGTCTGTCCATTTTATTGCCGACGTATTTAAGGAAACTGTGGTAAATATTTTCTCTGAACTCGTTGTCAGTACTGTTTATGCTTCGTAGTTTGCATCTTAAATCCGCACGCGACACAAATGACTTAAGGATGACAGAGAATTGTGGTGAATTTTGTTCGCAGCTCGCGGAAGTTTGGAAGCTAATCGAGCCGACGATCATGAAGTGCCTTCCGGAAAAGACGAATCCTGGAGCAAATGGGGTTTCGTAGCGAATACTCACTCTCTCATGGGATTTGTAGATATTCCAATGCGAGACTTATGGGTTTTCAGGAGAGGGTCAAGGAAACATATCTCTTCCCATAAATTCCAAAGTCCAAAGACACTGGTCTGAAAATTCGAAGCGTCGGATGTTACGATGGGCAATACGGGATCTTCAGTTCTGTTTTCCCATACCCGCGTGATTCCCTCCTCACTTTTCTATATTTCCAAAATCGATGACAATTCGAGTGGTTGCGACCATGCTAGTAAGACATTCCTTGTTGTGTACTTAATATATATTTTATTTTAAGACCGAGTTTTAATCGACTGAGTGCTGTACATAGAGATTCCATTTCGTAAAATCCATCTGTCGGCTTCGAAACCGATCAATATTGAATGTTTACGTGTAAATAGGTTGTTCAGCCGCGTGTGTGTATGCATGTGGGTATCGATGTTTTTCTACGCATGTTTATTTGACTGAATGCTTGACTCATATGCTGAGAGGAGTCTGCGTGGTGGCCACGTTGATCGTGGAAGTTGCGAATCCAAATGCATGGATGCGGTTTTGTACATTTATGTACGATACTCGTGCCTTCGTGCAATTATTATAATATAACATATTGTTACGAGATATTCCTGCCGCATTTCCTTTATTCAAAACCTGTGGCTCCCGTTAATTATCTGATTCAGTAAGAATCTCCGATTAAAATCGCGTATTAATTAACTCGTACTGCAATAAGTCGAGCAAGATTAAAAAAGAACAAATCAATAAGAAAACACTTGTCAAAGTTCTCCCGGTTATCAGTATATCTCATATGTGCTCTCATCTTTACCTAAAATCTCAACCGCACAATAAAAAAGTAAATTATACATTTTCCATGGATCGTGATGAGCACATACGCAGGGGAAACTTGGTGCGAGGCCGGAAAATTCCAAGAAATGCAGGTACATTGACACCGGGCCGGTGCAAGCGCCCGACGAGGTCATCGCGCTGGTGGCAGGCGTCGAGACACGGGATTGGTAGGGTCGGCGGTGGGGCGAGCGCGCGGCAAGGTCGCCGGCTGCCGGAGTGCACCGGCACTCGTCATTCGACGCGTGGTGCTCGGTCGGTACGGATGGGGGGCCGCGTCGCTCTCGGTGTTCCCTAATTTCTCATGCACTAACTTTCCTCGGGAAAGTTACCTGTCGAAATTAACTTTACGGTAAGCACTGCGGTTATCTGATAAGACGTCGCGAATTATTTGGACAATTTGAGTGTTGTTAAGAATGATTTTAATTAATTTCCTCCACTGGCGTATTCAAAACGAGTTTAGTTTGGGGTTGCAGAGCTGTTGCCTGCCTCGCACGTTTCATAGATGGTGCTACATTGGCGAAGTCATTGCTGCGGGGAATCGTAGGAGAATCAGATATGTGCATATGTCTGGCAAGTAGTCCTATTAAGTCATTCCAGTGATAATGGAGCAGTTAGTCGCTGCATTGATAAGTCAGTTCCTGGTTTCTTTTAGAAACTAATTAAGTTATAAAGTTCTGAAATTAAGTGACAAATAACTTGTCATATTGATGTATAGACTTGCAAGCAATTCGGCGTAAAACAATCGCGTTGCGGTAGAGGACACAAATCCAAGTTGGAAAAACAACCGAGTCGTGTTGGACTTATTTGCGAGGATTCTTGTTACAACAGAAACTGAAGGACGAACAGACACACACGGGCACACATAGACATATAGGTGCACGGGGCTCGACTGCAATAAACATGTTAGAAACAAACAGGTCCGCGGGCCCGGTGCGCGCACGCAAATAAATGGTTACTATTAGTTTGCCGAGTTTATTTGCTGCAACGTTAATTACTCTCCCGGAATTTAGTTTTACGAGCGGGCACCAGCGCACCTAGCACGCCGATGCTGGCGACCCTGCTCTACTTGCTGGCATCGTTGCAGCTTGTTTAAATCGCCATTTTTCGCCGAAAGCGAACTAACTGTGTTCGCCGCTTAATCAAAGTTTGCGCGCCGCCGTGTAATTAATTCGCCAAAAAGGACGTCTGTCCGACAAGCTTTTAATGGGACTGGGTATTCGGCTGCTTAACGTTATGGTTAGCCCTTTAATTCCCCGGTGGAAATGTGTTCGCATTGTGTGCGGACTTTAGTTCAAACTTTCGCAATCAGGCCAATAAATCACGAGCCCGATAGTTGGATAAAATTCCGAAGTTTCAGCAAGACTCGATAAAGTCTTCATTTTCGGACATATGTATTTCGCACATATTGGATGCTAAATTGAAATAGAAGCATAACATTTTAATATGCGCTATTTCGTTTTAACGATGTCTTGAGCTTGTAGATAAATGTATGAGTGAAATTCTATCGGAAGATTATCATATTCAATGGTTGGGGGCTTTGAGAGGCAAGGGGTGCTGGTATAGAGAGTGCGTATACGGGATTGATTCGGCTTCCATGGCAATCTCGGGAGCCGGTGGTCCTTCCGCCTTTCGCGGGAGCGATCCTCTTTAATTTGCCTGGTGAGTAATCTGGCCTTATACCCTATTCAATGTCAGGAACTCAATTCTTCAGGCTCTCGCCCGATCACTTTCAGGGATCCGCCGATTTCCTCATTGTGCTCTTTCTACTCTTGCAGCCACTTTATCTCCCTCTTTCTCCTTTCTTTATTCACCCTTTCAATGGGAATTCCCTGCCGGCTTCCATTCATAGTACAAGATCACGTGCGATTTTTGAACTCGGATTTCACTTGTATGTACCTCTAACTCGTAACGTAACGTGCGCACTAGTTGATGTTCGAGAATTCTTTTAAGTTAATGAGTTAGGTACATATAGCAAGTGACTAATTGAAATTTGATTCCTTTTGCATTTAAATAAATCCGAAGTTCTACAAATTGTAAAACAAACTTTTATGATCGTCTTCGAACGATTTACGACATTCGATTTAAGTTTGTCAATATCTTAAATGTTACCAAGGTCACGCTATATGTAAAACTTTAGAGACGCAGCCTCCCTTTTCGAGACACTTCATTCTTCATCAGTCTTGTATCATTCTTACACCCCTATATTATTCTCCGAATGACGCCCCACAAAATTTATCGGCCCTCGTCTCATACATATTTTTCTTTCCCTCACAAGATCTTTTTCCTACCCCGGAGCCAATTCGACTGTACATTTTTATGATAGCCGCTATGAGCCCCAAGTTTAGTCGACGAGTAGAGCCTGTATTAATTTGTTTAAAACAGGTGAACCCAGTGGCGCGTTGGCCCCAAGAGGGTGTTAGAATCGAAGCCTTAAGAAAGTGTTTAAATTCCTATGGTAGAAAATAAGGGTCCCAAATAATCTTCTGCCTGGAAGACCTCATGGTCGTAACGCACCACTGGGTGAACCGTATTCTTTCGGAAATTTTGCGAAAAAACATAAAAGGTAATGGGAGTACGCCGGCATTCGTCACAGTAAAGGTCGCCTACGAATGAGTCAGCTGAAATGTCCAATTGTACTTCTCGGAAATTTCTTCGCCGCCATCTCGCCTCGAAGGCAATAGCAGCTGACTCGAGTGCGATATTAAAATCTGGCCATAAAAGTCGAGTCGCGTAAGACTTCCGGTAGTTGGGTGCGCCCGCGCAAAAATGGGTTGGCGGTCGCCGGGAAAAAGTATGCATCGAGATAACCAGGCAAGCAGAGTTTCCCGAAGTCGTGAAGCCTGCTTGCAGCGGTGGCGACCCGCTCGTGAAAACGACATTAGTGGCCTCTCGCACGGTCAATCCGGCCCGCAGAGCCACCGTCCTCGGGAGAATTATCGCGTGACCAGAGCGCGCGCGCCCCTCTGTGAAATGGACCTCACGCAGGGAAGGCACGCACTCAATCTACGTGGAATTAGCTGGTCGCATACAGATTTCGGGCGAAAACAATCGCTGCCAGCGCTCAGCTGTCTTGATAAAAGATTGCAGGTGGTAAAGGGCAGTCTAAATAAGCATGCTGCATTGTGAAAAATAATACTTTTGAGCAAGTTTTTCAATCATATAATTTTTAGCAGTATTGACATTCCAAAAACACATTCTTCCATTTATGATTTTTCATCAACTTAAGACATTTACATTTTCATTTATTTACATTTACATTTTCGATTAAGAAGATATCTTATAATAATTCGAATTTTCAACTAACCACGAAAGAATTTTCATACGAAATACGTGTCAGAGTGTAATATGTTAATAAGTTCGAATCGTCCACCCGTTGACACGGGTCACTTGGCAGCCCCTACACTCGGAGTTTGAGGAGTCCGGTCTCGTTTGCGGGGGTTGTACTCTCATGGTACTCTTAGTGGGAAATGAAATGTGCCGGTGTACAAAGGGAGCCTGTTGTATTAGCCGTGGCGGGATATTATGGTGGACGGTTCCCGCCAAGGGGAAACGACATTAGAGAGCATGGGGCCGTGAGCGGGCATACTTGTCCTCGAGGGAGCGTCCCCGGGGAATCCAGCAGACAATAGCCCTCACTGCACTCGGCCACCCGGAATCTCGGCAGCCAGTGTAACTCGCTCTCGCGTTATCGAGTCATTGTGTGGTTCCTCTTCATTGCCTCGTTGACTCGCTCCGCTGCGGATTCATCTCGCCACGTTCTACCGCGTGTCGCACTCAACATTTTTACGCCACCTGCTGATGAAATCAGGATGGCCAGGAAGCTCGAGTACTCGCAATTTTGTTGACACGCGTGATTTTGTTAAACAGAACATATTGCATGGAAGGATAACAATAGCTTTGAATCAAACTCGGCTTTAACTTTTTAATCCCGTTTCTTTTAGCGGCGGTGCTTCTAATTACGTCCTTTACTAATATATGTGTCGATTTTTTCGAATTCTACTTGTTGCAACTATTTTTGCAATCGCGTTTTTCGGCTTGAGGATGGTTCTATTGATTTATGGGTGGTCTGTAAACGATACTTCACTTCGCGAAGCAACAAATGAGTTGTAACTTTGAATGGAAATGAGACTAACTCTTGCATCTATTATACGCCAGTGGGTAAGAGTGGGACCTGGAGACATTAAGAGAAAACAAAGAAATGCAAGATAGTCATGACGAGGCATCGCAGTATTCGCTTGCGAGGGTAACCAGTTAAGAGTCAGTCTGTCTGAACTCTTGATGACCCAGACAGTGGGGAGACGCACGCAGGCAAGAGCTCGGTTCAAAGTCAATCTGTGTACACCTCGGGGGGAAAATTGCCCCTTTTCTTTTCGTGAAAAAACGGCCATTCAAACGCGTGAGCGGCTTCCTGCACCCGCGCCCCGTCGTCTGCGAGAGGGTGTTGCATGAAAGTGGAGGGACCGGCTCCGGAAGAAACCTTAAATGTAAACGGGGACTCATGTATCAATGTGCAAGCGAACACACACGCTCTATTTTCTCTTTGCAATCTCCTTAATGACTTAGCATTGTTTCTCTCACTCGGAGTGACTGCTCGTCAGCGTCTCGGTGTTGCATCGCACTTCCTTATCGAATCATTATCGCTCGTCTTTTAAAACCCATGAATCACCAACTAATTCGACGTGTCAGTTGTAAGCTTTTGCCTATTAAGTTTCTCTTCGCTATTTCTTGTTCCGCTCGATGGGGAGCCTATTTAACGGGGCCATACCATTATTTTTAACCACCCGAGGACCACCGCTCCCTCCTTAATGGCTTAATTACTCGGAGCAGTGAAACTAGAGGCAGCTCTACTGGCGGCCAGAGTGGAGTGTCGCCGGGACCACTTTTGTCTCGAGTTTCTCTTTGAAATCGATTTCGCCAAAAAAAAGGAGGGTGGCAGCATTTTCCAGGGAAATGCGCGCTCTATGTCGAAGTGGTGATGGGGGCGTTAGACC
This sequence comes from Crossocerus cetratus, assembly GCA_963675795.1. Lineage (NCBI taxonomy): Eukaryota > Metazoa > Arthropoda > Insecta > Hymenoptera > Crabronidae > Crossocerus > Crossocerus cetratus. Next base: position 2,761,864 of record OY776664.1, on the reverse strand, counting down.
GCGAAACCCTTCGCATATGGTTTCCCATTAGCAGTTCGCCGGCAATAATGTGCGCACGGAGACGAATACTCCAGGTTCGATTCGCGCGTCTGCGTGCAGCGCGTGCACGACCGTGCACGCGGGTGCATTGGTATTCGGGCAGGTATCGGGCCACTGCCGCAACGACACACGGGCGAAATAGTGGCGCGAGCCACCGAATGAAACGCACGCGTGTCTATATGCCAAGCATTTGCGTGCGCCAGGTCCACCCAGGTAGCGTCGGAGCATTGCAGGCTCTGGAAGTCAGCTGCATATTAGCACGTACAGCATGCCCCGGCCGAGGCGTGCATTATCGGCTAATTGGGCGCAAACACTTAATTGTCAGCGAACGCGGCTCACGGGAATTAATTCGATAAATAACTTGCCGGCCTATAGTATTGATTGTAGTCAGCAAACTACAGTAACATTATATAGGTTTACCATATTGCTGCCTTTTATTTGTAATTAACATTGGCCATGTAAACATGTTAATTAAGGTGCGAATAATATTACTAAACATTTATCACGGGAATTAATAAAAGCGATAAAATTGTTGTCGTTCGAATCGACTCGATAGTTTCCTGTTTCTGGTTTTCTCGCATGTCTGATTATTGTGCGGCGCTCGGAGGAATTTCGCCACTAAACTTCCCAAACTGGAGAAATTGTGTGGCGAGATTGGAAAATGCCTTGTAACATTTTTGCAGACGAGCTCGCTGGAAGCGTGATATCCTGAATCTATCCGTTAATGTAGGCGTGTACATATTTACCGGGTTGACGTGGTAGATAGGGGGTGGGTAGGTGGTCAGAGGCCAGGTCGACATAAATTCATACACATATCAAGGGAACGCGTAAATATCCGCGCGAGTACTTATGCATATGCATGAACGCAAATTTCTACATAGGCGTGTGTGTATAGCCGCGCACGGCCGTTGCCGGAATCGTGCGGGGACGGCCATCGCCGCCGGGGTAACTACATATGTACGCGTATGTAAGCCGCACGGCTCTGCGCAGGCTAAATCGAGAGTCACGGCAATTCCGCCTTACACGTCTCACTGGAAATCCGCCGTTTCCATCAATTCCTCCTGATCGCCGAAAAAGCCCTTCGCCGGAGATTGAATGGAAAGCAAATTAATGCATTTCGTAGTATACTGTAAAACTTGCAGAGTTCCTCGTCGAAGTAGACATCGTTGTAGGCCAGCGTTGCTATTCTTGCCAGCAATCTAACGGCGATATTTGCCTCAGTCTAAGTACCACGAACATATATAGTAGCTAATCGGCAGAACACCAAGGGTGTATGACTTCATTTCTCTACATATAATTGTAATCCTTTCTTTACGACGTACATGGCTGCTACTACAGTTCCTCCTTAAGCTTGTTCATTACATTACATTATTTAGCTGTCGACTATAGTCACCAATCTTATCCACGAATCCTTGCATGGATGCTAACATTTCCAGCATTCTCCTGAACTCTTTATGACTTAATAGTTTCACCTCGTGTGCAGATAGCATCTTAGCTTACATTTGAATTGTTAAATTCCCATCCTTTTCCTTATGATACTTTAATTTTTATTACTCGCTGACCAATTCGATAGTGAGTTACAGATCCTCCACACAATTCTTTCACATTATTTCCAATTCTTCCGCCGCGAAATGGACCTACTCACCTTTAATGATGTCCTATGCTTATTTTTACAGGTACGAGAGGCTCGACTGACTGGCAGATTCACTGAGGAACTAGTACGCGAGAACTTCATCATCAGGAGAACTATCATCAGGATGCATCAGCAGGACGACGGAATATTATATATGTATATTTTAATATTATAATGTTATATATGAATATTATAATGTTATATATGAATGTAACCATTGTAACCGCATGTAACATAACTACTTTCTTGAAATAAAAATCGTTTCAATGCAAAGATGCAAATGGAAGAAAAGTCTTTTTCATTTCAACAATATTTCACCCGTAAATTTTTCCAAGTCCGAAGACTGAAGATTTTCTAAGTACCAATCCAGAAAAATTCCAGGAATTTGCGTGACGTCACAGGTTAAGGATACCTCCTTGCGGATCACGTATTCCTGTCACCAAAGTCTAAAATCGGCCGAAAATGTCTGTAAAATATCTGATATTGTAACAGGAATATACATGATATGCTAGGAGGTATTCTCCCGAAAATTCCAGGAATTTTCCTGACGTCACAGGTTAAGGATACCTCCTTGCGGATCATGTATTCCTATCACCAAAGTCTAAAATCGCCAGAAAATGTCTGTAAAATATCTGATATTGTAACAGGAACACATGATATGCTGGGAGGTATTCTCCCGAAAATTCCAGGAATTTTCTTGACGTCACGGGTTAAGGATACCTCCTTGCGGATCATGTATTCCTGTTAGCAAAGTCTAAAATCGACCGAAAATGCCTGGAAAGTATCTTATATTTGAACAGGAATACATGATATGCTAGGAGGTATTCTTAAATCGAGGGGTCCCGACAATTCCAGGAATTTTTCGACCCAGTTATGACGTCATCAGTGACGTCACGAAAATTCCTCGAATTTTCTCGGATTTTAACTTAGAAGGTGCGGAAAAGGAAAGGCGTTTATGTTGGAAGTACAAAGTCAGTGTATTGAGTTCATTAAATTTATTTCTGAAATCGAGTTACATGTTGCTGTTATATAGATACATCTTTCTTATTGTTCTGCTCTGAGATGGATGATGTCCAAACATGAATATATGAGTATTGTTCATCATCTGTAACAAATTGTAAGCAATTATAATGGTTGGGGGAGTATTTGTTAGTATTGAATAACGTAGCTGGGCTGTTGCGAAAATGTTGCAAAAAGTCGAAAAAATCTTCAGTGCATCCTATGAGAAAAGTGCGAAAATGTGCACTCAGGATTACTGCAGTGGTTGGGATGTGACTGGGATCTTATAAATACATAGCACCCTTGATAAAGTCGCAAAATCTGTACGTCGTAGCACTGCGACGTCCTATACAACATTAAATCTTTGAAGAATACAACTATCGCAACTATTACGGGGACCTACGAATGGTGTACCATGGCGAGAGCACACTTGTTGCAACAGTCTACCAAGTCTCCCCTAAAATATCAGACAGTAATTGCTTAGATGCTGTTACCCCATAATTGGCTGTGTGCGCAGTCTTGACCTGATTAAGGAGTTACCAGAAGTTCCCTTCGCATTAAATAGTTCCGTGCGCACGCACAATCTCAGCGAGTAGTGCAATTACGAGCTAACAGGTAGAATAATATTTTACGAGCACTCGAAAAAGCCAGACGACGACGTCGAAAGAAAAACACACGACTAATACACTCGCACGATTCTACAACTCGCGATCTCTTCGAATAATTGAGTCCAATCGAGAACAGACGAGAGCAGTGCAATGAAATTAAACGAAATAAAATTCCAACAAATGTGTCAGTTAGTTAGATTCCGTCGAGCACACTACACCATGCGAATCGTAGGGGGTCGTTGTGGTCAAGAGCAAGCACCATTAGGGCGTGTGCTTTCAAGGTGGCGGCACTCAGGGGCAGGTGTCGGTGGGATTTCGGAATCGCTTTCAGGCTTTGAGAGTGACAGGAGGGTGCGAAGGAAGGGTGCTCGGTGGCGGAGCAGCCTTTGGCAGGATGCGTGAAGGTGCAGCCGAAAAAGAGGAATGAATCTCTGAACAAGCTCCCCCTAGCTGAATGCCGGCACGCACATGCGTGACGCGCTCTGTCCACACGCGTGTGCAGGTGTGCGCGGGGCTCGGCATTGTCGGCGGAAAATTGCCTCTGCAATCTTCAGGAGGGCGGCTATGGGGCGGTTTTGTCCGCCGGCTCGAAAGAAGAGGGTAACTTCCCCTCCGTTCCCTTAAGTGTCCCATGGACGAGGCTCGTCCTATTGGCCAGGACGTTATCTCCAAGGGTCTCTTGTGCTCGCGTGCGCCGCGTCTTCATCCACGATTTAGAGTGGCCTTCGTCGCCCGTCCTCTCTGCCCCTTTAAGTCTCTGAGCTCTAGTAGCTCATCGCTGATCTGCAGGCCGAATCGTGTTCGCGAGCCACCAGTCTAATGACTGTCCCTTTTTCCAGAATGATTCCGCGAATAACCAACTTTCATACTTTGACCTCTGCATGATTAAAAGTTGCTTAAATGAAATCTGAGTCGACTTCATTCCGAGTACCGAAATGACTTACACGCGCTGTAAGGTCATGGTCTGGGCAACTACTGTCGAGAGTCCGAAGGGAACTGCAGAGGTAAGAAGAGGGCGAAATATTTGGGGCAGCCTTGTACGAAAGCGTCGACGGATTCCATGGAGACGGTTACCCTGTTGAGAGAGAAATTGAGACTGCCAGACGCTCCTGAAAGCCGTCGGAAGGTTTGCCTCACGGACAGTTTCCCTGTTTATTCTTAATCAGCGGAAAATCCGGCCGCGCTCGCTTGTATACAAATATCCGGGGCGGCGAGAGCAAAGGGGATATTCGAGTTATATTACATTCCGCCGCGCTCCAAGGGAATTTATTACTCCGCGTCTTTAATATTCGGGGAATAATGATAAGCCCGAAAACTCTCTGAAGCTTACCAAATGTACCGGGCGGATGGGCTTTGCGACTGCTTGCGGGTGTTCAGAGTAATAAGGACTTCAAAGAAACCGAACTCCCCGATCGACCCGCTTCAGAATAGATTTACTGATTATCGAAATCAATAAATACAAATGTCGAAAAAACTACCAAAACACAATTCAGATTTATCTTACTTGAGTGTTATATTAAAGAAATCGAAGGTGATAGGATTAAATAATAAATAAAAATGTCGAAAAAACTACCACAACATAATTCAGATTTATCCTACTTGAGTGTTATATCAAATAAATCGAAGGTGATAGGATTGAATAATGTTCCAAGCAAGATATATGTATTCCAGTGGCACACATCCTAACACTCAGGTATCCAATGCCGACCTTTCGGATCGACAATTCGGCCAATGCCAGCCTCAATCATGCACGATGCCAAGGTTCGCCGTCGAAGGCCTAATATACACTGAGAGATCCGCACGCTCCCCAAGTGGGCCTGGGAACGGGGGCAAGCCGTAACTCCTGGAATCAAGGGATACATCGGGAGGAGCACTTTTAGAGGCCGCGAGAGGAACGTGCAGAGCCGCTGCGGAAATCCGCTCGTCTTCCTCCGGGGCACTGGGGAGGCGTGTGGGCTGAATTTTACGAGAGTCAGGCAACGAGAGCGAATGGCTGTATATCGAAACACGCGACGAAAGCTGGCGCGCGCCAACCGGCGAAAGTCGAGGCCTCGACTTTCGAGGTCGTAAGTGGCTGCGATAAGTCCTCGAGTGCGGGAGCGTGTGCACCTAGGTACCCCATGGCCCACCTAAGCACATCATGCCGCCAGGCCGCCACTCCCCGAGCTGCACTGACCAGCGCAGGCGACCCTGCTGCTTTTATATTCGGCCCGTTCCATTTTTATTGTTCGCCTCTTTCGCCCCGGAAGGATGCCAGCTCCACCAAAGATTTAGAGCACTTCGTCCTTGCACTTCTGATTCCATCGCCCCCGGCGGCGTAAAATACCTACTGCACTACTACGTCACCTTTAACTGGTTCACCGCTGCGAACAAGCGCCGGGGAAGACCACATGACGAGTTCAAATAAACGATTGTCATGTAATATTGTTACACTCAGTCCCTCAATGTTCTGAAGGGTCTGGGCGAATATGTACTTAGAAACACACATCCTTTAACCGTCTAACCTTTCGGACGTGTTGTCCCTTTAAATACCCCCTTATGTACACTATTAATAAAAGATATGTCCCGAGAAATGTGTACTGATCCCAAATTAATCACGGATAAACTCTTCAATAATTATAACGAACTCTTGATTATTGACTAGTGTGATGCCTTCTTTAACCAGAGTTATAATTGACGGCTTTAATTGACGGGTTGTGATAAATATGTTTCTGAACGGCAATGGGAAACACGAAACAGCGAGGAATGATATTTGCGTATACACTCTAGTAAGCCCGGCGCGGCGTGTCTAGGGTCTACGAGAAGTATAATGTGACCGAGTGATGGTCTCGGGCTTGCAACTCACGAACTCTTAACTGTCCCCCTCTCGCCCGAGAGTCTGCCTCGGCGCTTTCCCGGCGAGAAAGAGAGATGGAGACGAATGGAGATAAGCAAGGAAACCCGAGCTAGCGAGTCGCTCTGTCTCCCTGTGATCTCTCGGTGTGTGTCTCTCGGGCTTTCTGCCCGAGCTCTACGTGGGAGGCTGCGTTATCATTCGCTGGAGAACGTGCTGGAGAAAGGAAGGGAGGAATTCCAAATAGATAGAGAGGAGAGCTTACGGGAGGAGGCGACACGGCTAGCTGCAATGCCAGCCAGATCGATAAGCATTAGCGACAATTTCGCCCTCGCTAAATTGTTGCAACGTGCTCGACGCGACGAGCTATTGCTTCCTGATACTACTAATTCATTCCTCACTACCAATTTTTTCTCTCTGTCTGTGTACAATACTTGATAATTGTATTCTACAATAATTGTGTAATAATTGGAATACATGTATGTAGAATGGGAAATGTAGAATTGCAAAACAATTGGTACTTTTAAACTACATTTCCATCCATTTGAATATTTCCAACCAATGGCAGTTTATACGAAAACCGAAAGAATTGATATTCATTGTGCAATGTTTCATGCGTATTTTAGTAAATACAGAATCTCTATTATTAATGCTGGAATCAAAGCTCCGGAGCCTGTACTCTCGGCAGTGTTCCCGTATTTCCGTGCCTTTTCTTTTTCACTTGTGTAATGAGCTCGTTCGCCCGCTGCGAGTTTCTTTCTAGCGTCCCGTTGAAGGCAAACGTGTCTACATGCAGTCGCCTCGTTAATCTACCCGTGTTTCGAGCGTTCGCACACACACGTTCGGTGTAGGACTCCGATTTCAGGAGGCCTGTCGTGTCCGACTACACCAAACACAACAGGTCGAAGCAGCCACGGTTACAAAACACGGCGAGAGTCGCTGCGCGCTATCTGCCCCGTTTCATGCACGTAGAAATTTGTACGTGTCTTCGGCGCACGTGTACCGCTCTCGCCCGCGCGCGAGAGCTTCCCTGCCTTTGCACAGGCCGCGCTCGTGGAACTGGCGTAACAAATCTGTTTGATCTTCTGCGGTTTCTGCCGGATCTATGTACCCCGACTATTTGCGCGGGATTTATCTTTCGCGTACACGAGCATTGAGAAATGAAAGACAGTGCGCATTGTAGGCGGAGAGTACTAACGAGTACCATTACTGGGGCAAAAGGAATGAATGCATACACGAGAATCGAAGAATCCACGGAAAATAACAAATAACGAATACAGTGTTGCAAAACCGCGAAATATTGTATCTGCCAAAAAATAAAAACGCGTTTATAAAAGTAACTCTGTCATTATTTTTATATTACCAACGCATTAGACTCTAAGTTAATCGAGCACTCTTGTTGAGAGTCTAACGTAGTCTAAATGATGTACCAAGTGCTCGTAAGTACATCGAACCCGAGCTGGTACTCTAGTTGCCATTCCTAGTCGAGCTCGCCATCAAGGAAAATTAATGTTTCCGGCCGGTGGGTACACAGGCAAGGGAAGAATCGAAATTTCCGATAGCCCGCATACCGCTGCCGGGAATTTATTATCATAGACTATTTTCCGATACCCAAAAGGACGTCAAATAAATCGGGTTGCAGGCAAGTCTAGGCCTGCGCTCGCTTCCCCGAAACGACGCGAATTTCATCGAACACTTTGGCCGGGTAAGCTCAGCCAAGTCGCCATTGAAATTTTATTAATAAACTAATATGTGTGATGTAGAGATTCGCAAAAAAGTCTGTTTTACTGTTTCACTGGTCTTTTGGTGGGAAGTGGAAACCGGGCCGGCCTCTCTGGGAAAGAGGCGAGAGGAGATAGAATGCGCGCGTCATGTTCGCCTCGAAAGGAGCTAGGCTGCTCGCACGAAAAAAGGCAAGAGAGATTCTCGGCACTGATCTACATTCCCGAGCAGAGCAGCTCTTCCAACTAGCCAGCTTCTTATCGCGATTCTCAAAATGTTGCAAGCTTGCACTGCTTATCGACGACTGCAAAAACACGCCCGAGCAACCACCCCGACACCCACTATCTATTCTTTTAGATCCCAGCATGCCAGACTATCCACATCTGTAATTCAATCAGCACTGGAAACTTTTCAGGAATCTCAAAGAAACAGGACTGAGCTAAATTTCGATTATGTTAATGCGCCAACTGGCTCGGTTCAAAAACAATATTTACGAGAAGCAAGAAGCGAGAAAGCACGGTTTAAACTTCCTAACGAAAAGTTAATGCGCAAACCGGGGTGTGTGCATGCTAAAGGTCGGGGGTGCACTTAATTAAAAATTTCCCGACAAAGTGTGAACAATATATAATTCCGCCAAGCCCCCGGCACGGGTTCGCGTGGCATAGTGTTAACATCGAGTTGATTAACGCGCTAATTATGCGCGATTACCTCGGCAGTTAATTAAAAACCTTCGTTGCCATAAAGATGGCGAGGGAGGAGAGGTGCCTCCGGCGTCAAGCTAATCTAGCGTAGTATTTCCGGATAATTCGCAATGATCTTACATCTAATTTGATCGGCGCTTCTTGGGTTTTAGAATGATTTTAGAAATTGTGTGTGAGTTCAACGGAGTTTGCTAAAGGTACTGCGCGTTTGTAATATTCGAAAGAACTGTGACGTGACAGGCTGCATTACACTCGTAATACTAATTTATAGTCCAGCAACAACTGCGACATACGTCGACCACCCGAGGAACTAATATGCTCTTCCTCTCTCACATAAGCTTTTTTTTTAAAAAACGCGTATCTACGAGCGAAACGTGACTAAGCCGAGATTATTTATATAATTTACTGCGAGCACGCGATTTGCTACAAATGCGAGCGCGCACGCTTGGGTCGAAAATTGAAGTAGCTTTATGAAACCCGTTGGCGGAGCTTTTAGCGGATACATTTATCCAACATAATCGAAATAGTTCTGCCGGGCCCATGGTCAATGACTTAATTGTTTCTCTCGGATTTGAACCGCAAACGATTTGCAAAACGCACTTTTCCCATTTCAACGCGAAAAGTACTGCATAGGAGGCCACCTGCTTAATTTAACGTCACAGTTTATGGGAGCGACGTTCAACCTGTTTACGGCGTTGGCCGCGGCAACTTTCAGTATTTCGAGATGGAATATTAAAGTTCCGACTCGCCGTGGGAAAGCGGCGAACTTCCGGCCGAAGGCAATGTTGCGCGAGGAATTATTAATGTTCCGAGTTGTTCGCCGCTCGACTTTTTTGCGGATTGACAGTTTGCGAGATGGTTAATTACACGAGAGCTCGTAGTCGAGTGCGGACTCTTGTTAACTGTTGATAGACCGAGCCCAAGTACATTTGTGTGGATTTTGGTAACAAATTGACTGACTTTGTTATGCATCGTTCGCGCTGGTCAAATTATTTGCGTCCAAATGACTTGCAAACACTGCGAGTGTAAATCGATTACTCATTTGGCACAAAGCATATCCATTCAAGTTTCATTGATGCTACAAATACTCATTGAAGATGTACCGATTAGTATAATTTTTCCAACAAAGCTCGTCTACTTCAAACAAAACCATCACTCATTTTGCACCCAAGTCATTCAGATTCACATTAACTCGACTAATGCCAACGAAACCGTGCGTCTCCCGAACGATGACTCGACAGGCTCATAAACGCGCGCGGTCCCGAACCAAGTATGTATATTAAACATCCCGAGTTACTACATATTTGCCCCGAGAATTTCTCCGGCTCCACTTTAAGCGCGTTCTAACCCTGACTCTCGCGGGGTAGAACGTCAAGGGGAGAGCACTCCGTTTGAGCACTCGATCACTCGGAACACGATAGTGCGAGCAGGCGGAAACACATGTCGAAGGGGTGCCGGAGAAAACGAGCGTACACGTCCCGTGTGACACTGTACACGTGGCGGAGTCAGAGGCGGAGGAGGCACAAGTCATTTCGCGGCAACAGTATCCAGGTGATATCGAGTAACGCCGGTCCATTTCCAGCATCCGGGTTAAATGCGCATTGCGCACTACTGTCTGACACTAGTATTCGTTTCGCGTATGGGGATATACCACTAGATACGTCATAAGGTATGGGTAGTCACTGAGCTGACGAATGCGTGACTTGTACCGATCGACAGTCGGAAAGTGACTGATTTTCCAACCCCTCCTGTCTGTCTTCAAGTGTTGAGAGTTCACGGGGAGTTTGACAGAAATATTGGAATTGTAAAGCAGGAAATAGTTGAAGCGATCACTAAGACGGCTCGAGGGTAAATGCCACGAAAAGGGTAACCCTGCCTTTCGCATTGTTTCATTGTCTTATTGTCTTTCGCACCTTTGGGTCTGTCAAGCATGACCTGACTTTATCGACGACTGACCTTCTGGCAAAAGGAGTGCTAATCCGAAGTGAACCCTCGGGCCCGGTCATAAATCTATTATATCCAGCTATTTCATTCCAGCTGGATTATGAATCATCATAAAACCCATCGCCGGCAACAAGTCCGCAATGTCTTAAGATTTAAGCGAGCGCTTCATTACTGAAAATCTCTGCTCTGTTGCGAGGGTCTATGAAGAATTTAAAAAATCCCACGATATTTACAACTTGAACTTCATATCACTGTCGGAGCCGTCCAGCAAAATTATAGAGTGGCGCGACACTAGTCGCACGAAACAACGAGCGAGTCAGTTAGCAATGGCGCGTCGTTATCACGGGAGCAAGCGGAACACGGAAAAACGATTTGGGCGTATCGCCGAGCGAGCGAGCGAGCGACCCGGGAAACCCGAGAGGAACGAGTGGCTGGCGTGTCATTGTGACAGCACATTTTTCTGCCAATAAGCGAGTGCACTGGACATGATCTGCAAATGAGCAGTGCGCAGTGGAATGCAGGCGGGCGATTAACTCGAGGGTTCCGCTGCGAACCCTCTTCATCCCCACTCAGCGGGGATGGAAGAAGAAGCGCGGGGTTTCTGCAACACGAGAGGGCGAGAGCCTCCCGGTAATCCCGCGTGTGTTTTGATTTACGGGAGAAAGTTCGGCGCGGCCCCGTTTCCGCTCGTTACAAACGCCCGTCCGCCCGCCCAGAAAGATATGCTCTCCGTCACTTCGGGACCGCTGCGTTTTATCAGGCCAACCGCACACGCCAGACCGCAAAAGCGCTGAATGCAGACCAGGCAAGACCGAGTGGAATTGCCCTGGGATAATTCTCAAATGCCAGATAACGATACACTAGCCACAAAGGAACATCAACACGAAAAGCCGCATGCGATGTTTGTTCTTAGATGCCCTTTTTACAGCGACTACCACTAAATGGCATGGATGTACCCTTTTTTTATTTATCGGAGATTCGTCTAGTAAGCCTTTTTATTTCAGAAGGCTTTTAAGTATTACATCTAGAATCTAATATAAACTGAATATTGTAAATTTGTAATCGTGATTGGTAAAGTACTTGTAAATAAATTACTATGATAATGTAAAACAGAAGAAACCCCCTGAGAATTACAACATCAATCTTAAAATCTGCACAAATGAATTCTGCATTAATTACTCTGAGAGGGCTACATCGGCTCTTCCTGCAAACCCTTTTCGACGAGAGAGAACTCCTTGCGCATAGTAAATAGAATAGGAAGTATGCATTCTAATAATGCATGCGCTATTGCAAAAGGGATTTAATTTACCTAATATTTCCCGCAGGAAAGAAGTAGGTTCGAGGAAAGAGAGAAAAATGTCAGGCTGGCGAGGGTGAATTTATCAAAAAATGGAGAATAATGCATGTAGATATGAGCGTGGAGAGGTAGAGCGATCGAGAAGGCGAGATGGTAGCGAGAGGGAGATGAAGGGGGGTGGGGCACGCATTACGAAAAGTTTACCGATTTATTCATGGCAGTCAAAGCACTAAGCACAGCACTAGACTCCGCCAAACTCACCTCGAGTCGCTCTCGCTCACTCTCCCACGGAAACTTTTCCGCATGCACACACGTCTGTACATGTAGTACGTAGGGTGGGAGGGGGCGGTGCGGTGCGGTGGTGCGCGAACGGCTGTGTGCCGCGCGCGACGTGCACAATGCATCGCAAGCTCTCCAGCGATTACGGCGCATTTCGAAGTGGGCACCATTACGCGAAAATTATAGGAACGGAACAATGGCCCGTCCATTTCCGGCGTGGACGCCGCCGCTCGATGCACCATCGAACCGAGAGGATGAAACCCATGCGCCGCCTCTCTCCGCCCGCCAGATCTGTCGCGCGGAGATGCAACCCCGCAAGTTTATGCTTTCGAGTCCGCTCGATTGTTTATTACACTTGCTCAGGACGCGCCAGCCTTAACCCTCGCGCGCGTTGTCCTGCGGGACTCGAGACCGATTTTCCCCCAAATTTCTCCGCACGATTGAAACCACCAGCGGCCATACAATCGCCGAACGCTTCATTAAGGCCGAGTTTAATATTCCCGCTCCGCAAACATCGTGTCGTTTATCCGAATGGGCGCCGTGGACCGGTCGAGCTCGAAAATATACATTTTCATTTATTGACCCGATGCCCAGACGTCCGTGAAACCGCCGCTCCGCTTGTTTTACAGCGTGCACGCGCGGCATTTGCATATGCCGTGTTAATAGAATTGACAGTTTACGCGACTCATTTCGGCCTTCATTAATGCCCTTCGTTACCGCCCCCTTCTCCTGATAAACTCGTTCCCCAGCAAGATTCAATCATTTATTCCCGCGTGCGCGTTTATTTGCCCGGGTAATTTCCGCGTCCGAGTCCTCCGGCGACTCTGATCCAATTGGATCAATCGATTCTAGGTATACTAACCCACTTTTCAATTCTTGCCAAAACTACTTCCGATTCTGTGTAAAAATGTATTGTTAAGTATAGTCGTGGAGTGTATTCCATACTGCACTAGAGGCAGAGAGATCATTTCAATCGCAGAAGATACTTCACAGACTCGCAAAGAGGCCCAAGTGCAATTCTCCGACGAGGAAACGAGGATGTACGCTGGTAAGGGCGGATGTGGGTGGTAATGATTAGGAAGTCAGCAGTGGCGGGTTGCTTGCGGAATGGCTTGTTGCATGGCTAACGCGATCGCATTCTCGCGAGAGCTCGTTAGACTCGTATGCACATGCACGTACGTCGGTCTGTGAGGGGTTGGGGGCGAGGGGGGGCCGCGGGTGGTGAAAATCGATGCGCTCGGACCGTCGAGCGGACGTTCGCTCTCGAAGTGTTCGCTCGCCGGCAGAGAGAACATATCGCGGAGCGTATGTCAGGCATTCAGTACGCCTGACAGCCGACTGGCGCACTCCAATTAGGGCTAATGACTTTACGCGCCCGTGCCACCGACCCCTTACCTTTAATTGTCACCTCTTCTCTATGCCCTTCTACTTTCCCTCCGACCTCTGACCGCCCCGCGCCGCCCTCCCGCACTCCTACTTGGAATCCTAGACTCGAGACTTGAGTCCCCGTCATCGACTTGTCGAGCACCTCGCACCTCCTCTCTTTTCGAGGATCTTATCGCCGCGCCGCCTTCCTTGCCTTCCAAGTCGCGACAAAGCCGCGCCCGGTCTGACGCCACTGGAGGAGAGTCTGCATTCCTCGACTCGGCAAACCGTTGCCAAGGCGACACTGAGAAATCGACGTGCGATGAGATAATCACTCGGGAGAAATCGGCATCGAGTGCACCGTCGATCGTTCACTTGCTTGACCTCCGACAAACCTGACCCAGTATCGTCTTGGATGAAGTTCTCTCACGATAACTGAGATTCGTAAGAATCTGAGTTTATTTAATCTGCATTTTTAATGTCGCATATATTCCTCTATCAATATGCAATTACTGTTAATTATAGAAATTTGAAGATGCAATGTAAAAAGAGGAAAATGATTTCCATTACTCTCACTACTTAATTAGAAAAATGTGGGCAAATAATCGACGAATTCCAATTAATACCGGGCACGATCTCTCAAAGGAGTGACGAGGAAGGCATAATTATCTAGTTCACGAACTTCCCGACGGTCCGCAGTGGGGTGACCAGTAGAGGGCGCATCCACAGAGGGCATCAATAATTCCGGGTACGGTCGTTTCCTTTGATTAGGAAAGCGAGCCGGCATCGCACGGCCCGTGGCCAGCGTGTGGCACGTTTGTCTGAGCAGCGAGCGGAGCGGCGCTTGATCTGTGTCTCTGTGTGTGTGTGTACGACACCCAGCGGCATTTCACATCTTCGTGGGCGAGGGATTGCGCGGTACAATGGCCCATTACATAATGGAATACAGACGTATGGCAGTGGCCCTCCATAATGCGGCAGCACACAGAGTGGGCCGTGAGGGGGAGGCCACCCCCGAGTCTGCCCACCCCATCCCATCCCACCCCTCCCAGCATACCACTGCTCGGTCCTTCCAAGGATCGCCGCCGTGCTCGAGTTTCTGCGGCCTCTGCATGCGCCAAGATATCCCACTCGCCGGCTTCGAGTACCCTGGCATCCGTCAAATCGGGTTACTGTGGTTTTTCCCGATCGTCCTTGATACGCCGCACTAATGCGTTCCGAGCCATTCGACGCTCTTATGCCGATATTGCTCGGCCGAGCGTCGATTAAGGATTCCCGTTATCTACTAATGCTTCATTGTTTTGCAAAAAGTGGATGGTAATGTCTTGGTAAAATGCTTTTCAAAGTTTCGAGAGACTCTTTGTATTAGAGATATTGAAGGTCCTGATCAAGGCTTGAGTGATGCGTCCGATCGCTTTCGCAGATTTGCAATAATAATTAAATAATGGTCTGAAAATGTGTATTTAACTGACCCCCAGGAATTGATCCGCGATTAATTATATTAGCACATTGTGGACCACTTGTAATTATACACGCGTACTTAATGTATGTATAATGCGATAATGAGATTTTGCGAATTTCTGCAGTTTGTATATTTTATAAGCTAATGCATGTCTAAGTAAGAGTATATACTTGTCCTTGGTCAACAGTGTGTTAATATTCTACCATCGATATAAATTTTAAAAAATCAGGCATAACTGGAAGATGTACATCCTTGAGGATTCCTGGCTGCACTCCCCAATTGCCGAGTCCAAACTGGCATAGCACGAATAATTCCAGTAACTCGGTGACAAGCGGATAAAGAAAAGTTGCAGTGAATCCCGCGGGTGGTAGCCACTAAATCCTTGCGCGGTCGAGTTCGGTTTCCCGATCACGAGGAATACTCGTCGTGCCGCTTATTATTAATCCACGCCAGTCGGATTATTGTTCGCTGCTCTTTGTATCGGTAAGGGGGTTATGCGGTCTCCGCAAGAACTATGCCGGCTCGCCGCCGCCGCCCCCGTGGGGCTTGCGCGAGCCGCTGGATATTGTGAAAGTTGTGTTATGCAAATAGGGAGCGAGGGAGAGGGCCGCGCGGGCGCGCGCGCGGTCCAGGGGTTTCGGACCACCCGTTTCCTGCCTCCTTCCTTCCTCGAGCCGGTCGCACGCTCTGAGTTATGAGTTTAATTTGTGCCTCGCTCAACGATATCTGTATTCGAGTCGCGTGACTCGACGCCAGAATCGATTGAAACCGACCGAACGCAACCGTGTGGCCCTGTCGCTTTCACCCTTTCTCTTGTTTCTCCTCAGTTTTGACCAGCCTGACACTCCTCGAATGATTGTTCAAGTTGATAGTAAGGTGTTCGGAATTTCACTCGTCCGCTTAATTGTTGTATTGTTCCCGAGTTTACTAGGGTATTAAAAATTCATTACTGGCGATAAACGGCTGTTGTTTATCCAATAGTGATTGTTAACTTGTGTCGCTTTATTATTGGTTCTATTATTAGTTGAGTTCGACCTAATATTTTATGAGGTCGTTATAGGAGTGCAAGTTTACGTTGCTATTCGATAAATATTGCGCTTTGCTACACTCCTAATTGGTTCACGGTAATCTTGGCGTTCTTGCTTTAGCAGTGCACTTGATCGACGCGGCAGGTTCGTAAAGTCATTAACGCGCGTTTTATTTCAGGGATTTTAATTGCTTCGGCCTGTAATTGCCAATTAAGATGGGACGGATTTAGTGTTTTAAATTAGCTGACGGTGTACACCTACTCGGCAAACCGGGATCGGTGTACCTTCATCAAATAATGAGTGCCTGAAAAACACACCAGTTATTTCGGACAGTACTCGGTGATTCTCGGTAGAATTGTAACAGAGGCTCTCTTCCACATAATGTTAGTTAATAATAATTCCATCAACGATATTTCACAAACTCCGGAAAAGATTGCAAATTATTACATGGATTCCATTAATCCAAGCATCAATTATGCTACATTTCCATGCATTCGCGTACGCGCCGGCCGATTTATATCACTTACATGGCGAGACCGGATATTTTACGTTCCGTTCATGTAGATTGGCTCAGATTTCCTCGAGATCGAATCTCCGCAAAATGGGCTACCCCAAAGGGGTTTCCGCGATCAATGCAGTACCGGCCAGCTTACTCTACATAACGGCTACGCGTTTACGGTTATATCAATAGTGCATTAAATCTCCCATTCCACCCTTTTAACGCTGTAACCAAAACTAAAGCAGTAATAGCATAACGGAGTCCCATCCAATTATAGTAAAAACGAGCATACACTTAACATCTATGAAACGGCTCGACAGATCGTTCACCATTAATTGTAATATTATTTTAACGCGAGATTTCATTAACCACGTTTATAACCAGTTCCTATTATCGAATACGATTTAACCTAATAAATCCTTTTAATCTGCCAACAATGTTATTTCCATATTTTTTCCTCAAAGTTTTGAAATAATTAAGAATTTCTGAGCTGGTTAAAATAAAAATGTACCTACGTGAAAGTCAGTGGCTTTTATTATACTTGGCCGATTATCGAATATGAAAGCTCTTATACAATGTATGTATACCGAGTTTATGAGACTGTGCGTAACGAAGAGTCCACCGGGCGCACGAAATTCGTGTTAATTCCGGCGGAGGACACACACATACGTATATCGAGGGTGGAGGCGCGAGGTGCAGTCAGCGCAGTTGCGGAGAGCTTGGCCGAAGCTCAAAACTGTCCGCACGGTATAATCGTATTAGTTAACAGTGATCACCTGGGCGAAAATAATACACGCGGCCATTATCGCGATCTGACACCACCACCATCGACGCACCCACAAACACACACACGTCCACGCATTCGAGGTAGAAATGTATTATTCTCTGTATTAAGCGTGCATAACCGCATTTCTGCTGGCAACTCGCGTACGCGCGCCAACGCAACTGGTGCAATCCCGGATTACTGCTTACGAAGGGCCCTTTCTACTCTACCCAGCATACCTTGAGTGATGAGATACAAGAGGGGGGACATACTCGATGATTTTTTTCGCGCAGCTTTTGCCTGGATACTGTTCTTTGCTAAGAGTAAACTTTTTCCGAAATGTCGAAATCCACAGTAAGCTCACTGGATTGCAATTCTTCAAGATTCCTGTTAGTTACATGCTTCGGTTTAAATGGTATTTACGAGAGAAGAAAGCCGGTGAAGAAATAGCCGCGATATCTTCAATGTTCCAGGTGGAACTGACAGTGCTCAACTGGAGCATCGTCTTTTATACTAGAGTAAACTCGATGGAATTGAAATGGAAAGAAATAATTCTAGAAAAGATTTTGTGTTCGGTAATGAATCTCGTTCGTTTGAGAATGAAACGACACATTATGCGCATTAAGTTGTCTCTTAATAAATGCTTAAACCTTGCAAGTGACAAAGTACAGAGCTCGGTTTATCCTACAAGGATTCATTACGCGCGGGATTATCGGTGGAAGCAGTGTCCCGAGGATATCTCGCTTAATAGACGCTCTACAGTTTACTATAACAGTCGGTACGCTGGTTAACAACGTTATTCCGAGACGGGATAAATCAGTAAGGGGCGCTGTTTGCAAGCGACGTCGAGACTCGTAAACGTCGTGAGGGCAGGGCAAACAAGAGTGCCGGTGTTCACGGTGTAGCGAGGAATGCCGGGTTATTGATTTCAACTAACGATTACAGCTCGCCTTAGTCGGTGCAGTCTGGCCGGAACACGGCACTGCCAATTTCCAGGAGTTCCCCATAACCGGGGGCGCCGCGGCGTTATTGCAGCCCTTTGACTTTGACAATGGCTCAAGCCAAAGGGGAAACACAACCGAGGGCAAGGTTTTGCCGATAGTTTTGCCGCGAATTAATTATAATCCCCGCGCTCGAAGAGACCGAAAATGGCCAGCAAAGTTCCCTTTCTCCCGCCCTCTACTTCACCCAGGGCGCGCACCCCCTCGCGCGCTTCCTCTCGACGCGTGGAATTACGGGGGACACGAGGGCTCAGAAAATTATGGCAGCGTCGTAATTATCGCTTATTAAAATTCCCGGCATGTCGGGGATTACTCGTCCCCCGCTCGTCCGCCTTCCCCCTCGTCACCAACTATTCCCCAGGCGCTTGCTAATTTTCTCGCGTCACGTGTGCATTTCCATGCACGTGTGCATGTGCGAATGCCCGGCCACGTTGATTTTCAAGCTGCGGACACGTTTCCCGATGACACTGAGCCGCACACGTGTTGCTCTCTCTCTCTCTGTCTCCTCTTCGATCACCTTTACTCTGTACTCTCGATACACAAAGGCGCTTTTGCGAAGGAATTTCACACATATTTTCGCGCACGTACGTTTTATTAGTATGGTCCAATTATGTTTCAGCGTAATCACACTGAAGTCGAGTTCTGCCCGAGATAGTAATCACACTCTAATTAGCTCTCCATTATATAAAGTCATCAATCAATAATATATTTCACTCGACATTTATTGCCGTAATTACCTCAATTCCCATCAAACTCTGGCGACGTGAACACCACGGTGGTTTCGCGAATCAACTTTGAAGCGCGACGCGGAGCTACTGAAGTTTTATTGCGGAATTGCTGTTACAATCTAGCGCTCGGGTGGGGTTGGCCAAGTCCCAGCATGTTTTCCATGCTTCGTGATGAGATATTATTCGCAAACAACGAGCACCGACCGAGCACACCCACACTCGCCCAGAACCACACATACACGTACAAATCCATTTACAAGAAACAGTATACGCGCGGGGACGGAGCGAGAGAGAAATGCAGATGAAGGGTTTACAGGTAAAACCTTCATTCGTGAAAAGCAACGCGGTGTGCACGCACCGGCTGACAAAGAGATTCGATAACAACCCTTGACACGCAGCACGTCGCCGACGCTTCTGGCTGCTGCAGAATACTATGAAAAATCAGCGAGACGCCGACCCACATTGGCGTGAAAGGCGATAATTGGTCGAGCGCTATTGTACTGCTCCGAAAAAAATCATGTAAAGGTCATAGAGCGTACTTGACCTGACGGGTGTGTACGTGCTGCACGCGCGAGCCTGGGTATCACAGCCATTCAATGGGATATGCAAGCAAACTATACCTTTTTCAAACACGTGAATTCGGAGTGCTTTTTCTACCGAATTTTTCCAAGCTTCCCTGATATTCCAAATGGCCCGCTTTCGATTTAGGTCGCGCAAAGTTTCATAGTTATGGAATCGAGGGCCTAATACTCGTGTTTCAACCTCAAATTGCCCGAAATCGTCCGAAATTCGATAAATTCCAAATCTATAATTGTAGAAGTCTAGAAATCTACATCTAAAGTCGTTATGAGTTTTCAAAATGAAATTCCTGAGCATTCCAACAAGATATAACTAAGTAATTCGGTAATTCAAATCGAATCAAGAAACTCCGTGATATAACAAAGTCCAGTACTCACACGCTGAAGAAGTCCCTCACACGAGCCACTCGCTCTCAAACTTCCCGGAGAAGCTCTGTGTTTGCCGTTCGCCCAAGAAAACGCATTCGTTACCTTCCGCAATTGCGAGGGAAAGTGAGAGGGTGTCGAGGGGTGGTGCGCGTCTCCAAGGTGAAAGGAGGCTTCCCCTCGAATATGCGAGGAGGATGCGAAGGGTCTCGACGCGGAAAAGAAAGCACTCGCTTGACAAATTGGAGTACATATTCCGCGGCACGAGTACGCACGCCACCGGCTACGACGTCGACGAAAGCGCGGCGCACTGCTGAACAGGTGGGGACCAAGCTTCGCGCCTTCCCTCAGGTAAACCCCCTCGAAGTCTACACACTATACACTGCCGGGCGACCATCACTCCGGCAAGGTTCACGGCCGACTGAGGTGGAAAAGGCATTGGACTCACCTTTTTAAGATATAAACAACAAACAGACATGGGGTGGGGGAATGAGAGCGGCAGAGGCGCACGTTAATCTTATCGAACTTGTAATTAGGCTAATTGGTATCATATGTACTATTAATGAAATAAACGTTATTTGGAGAATATGAAAAAGTGTCTATTTTATATTTCCTACCAATTTGTTTCAATGACACGTGTTTACTATTTCTTTACCTTGTACTTTACAGACATTTTCCTGATTGTCCGCGGTTAAGGCACGGGAGGAAAATGCTCCCCCGACGTATTAGAGCGGCTCCTTTCATACGCGAAACCCATAAATTGCCATAAATTTCACGCAGCTGTAACTCCCAATTACCGTCCAGCAACCCACGCCCTTCTTCCCGGGCACACACTGAAATAAAACTAACGGAGCGCGCCCAGCCGCAGCAGCTTTCGTCGACGGATATACGCTCGAGTTTTCGAAACGCCACGATTAAACGGCGAATATTAAGTAGACACGATATGCGTCTGCCGTCCCATGGGATGGCGCGTCACAGTGGCAGACTCTTTCCGGAAGTTCTCTCGAAAAACTAAGCCCAAGTGTTCAAGTAAAACCGTGGCATTGTTGTCTGCCAGTATTTCAAGTTTTTGGCTTCCGAAAAAGAATGACAATTTGACGGAGAAGAGTTGAAAAAGAACAAAATGTGTCTGGTTGTATTTAATTTCCATTCTTTTTCCGTGGGTCCTCCCTCAAAATATAGACTGAAGTTGGTATGACAATGTATAGTCTAAGCGATTTGAAAGGCTAGCCCGTTCCCTTTTTATTCCACCAATTCCCTTTCCCGCCACCGGCTGCAATCTGTTTTCCGTTTCATTGCTAATTCTCCTTGTTATTCTCCGCGTTCATCGTTCATCTTTTTCATTTCCAAGCGACGTTCTGCCTAACTACCTGTATCCATCTCCCTTTTCCTTTTGACTGCTAGCTCTCTTTCCGGCTGTCTCGTCGGCTCGGTGTTCGGCCCTGCATTCCCTGTGGTTGCTCGCATTCTGGCTACGTGCATGTATGTATTGGACTCGTTGTCCCGACTATATATGCGCGCGATGGGACATTTGTCGCGCGAGCAGCCAGGTTTTACTGGGGCGACGGTGCCACAAAGCGGCACACGATTCTCTCGTTCTTGATTCTCTCCATCCGCCTATTCCTCTATCGCTGGTTCCTACCAAACGGATCGCTGCAAGACCGATTCGATTTTCGTGCTGCTCTCCCGCACAGTATTCCTCTCTCCCCTTTCCGCGCAAATCCGTTCGCCTGCAGTCATGCCTAATTAGTAGACTGCGGATTTTTCTGCAAGTATCAATTTACATTGTTACATTCTGCCTTGACATATCATGATTAGACCAAAAGGATTGAATGCATTGTTAGTACCAAAGAGATAGAAGACACGTGAATAAAGATTCCATCAGATATTGTAGATTTTATAGAATGTAAACCAGCCTAATTTGCATAAGAATCCGCAGTTTAGTAACTAGAAATTCTCTAAGATAATCTACTTATTCTGTAGATTATCAATTGAATATCAATTGAACTATTCGAGTATCGACTTGATAATATCACGAATTTATAAATCTATGGATTTTATGTTGGTTTGGCTAATTACAATGCAAGTGTTTTTTGCGATGCAGAAGAGTTTATCGAATCAATTAGATCGAGAGGCAGGAAGAATTCCCGTCGAGGGTTACCAGGAGGCAGACAAAAATTTCCCTGCTTTTCATCCGGTCCCGGCGGTTTCCTATCCTCTCGGTGCGCGCTCTTTCCGCTCGGTTAACCGCGCGAATTTCCATGCGCGTTTTCGCGAGAAATTCTTTCCCCCTCGGTGGAACGGGAGAGAGAAAGAGGACCCTTTTTTGCGGGGCGCTCGAGTCACCGTGTCGTTCGTTTTTCGCCAGACATTATTCTCGAGCGTTTCTGACGGCGGCCGCCGCTGCTTAATCCCCCGGCGGCTTATTCGCTTTAGCTCGCGCGCGCACCTTAGAAACAATAAGCAGCGGCCGCTCGCAATGATATAGGAGCACGGCAGCCAAGAAAATCCCCCCCCCCCCCCCATCCACCCCCACCTCCTCTCTTTCCGCACTCTTCGCGTCGGGCGCAGGAAAATATTTTTTGGAAAACCAGCGCAGACATGCGTGCCACGGTGAACCGCCTTTGTGCCTGACAACTGCCACGCGCAACAAAGTGTAATTAGAAAGGTCAGGCTCCGCTGCTAGTCGCCGCTTTTCTCAAAAAGCAGCTCGACTACCTCGGCACAAGGCGCGTGTGCTGGAATGGCTATTACTAATTAGCCACTGGGAGCAAGGATTCGCACCAGGAACTTCTGAGGAAGCCAACGAGGGAACTCGGCGACTGGGACATTGATAATTTGAAAGCTAATTATCTCGACTTCCGATTTCGTGCAAGTCACTTTACAGGTCCTAGTTAATTGGGTGTATGAGATTGGACGCCTAAAAGCACACGGGCATTCAGAATCCGCCGAGAAAAACGATAATTAATCGTGAAAGTGGAATATGTATGAGAAGATTATTAGCATCGGCTGCTAATTAGACATGATTCGGGATTCGGTTCGAATTACTTATTAAAGTGCCCTTTTTCAATACGTACTCTTACGCGATCAATTATGCTGGTAATATTCATCGACGATCGAGTGCAAACGCGATTCTTTTTCCTTGGTTTGAGGAAGATCGTACGACGCGCAGGAGCTCTTTTAGTTCCATTAACAATGAAGGTGCGCCGAGCGAGAACGGTAAGAGTTGTTGTTTCATCTTCGGTGCAGCTGCACAGAGACCAGTCCGCAGAGGCTGCCGGAGCCAGTGGTAGAAAAAGAGAGAAGAGAAAGCTTACTTCTGATATTACGTCAAGTTACTTTTTGTCTGGCGCACACTAGCGCGATGATTCTTCCCCGGTAATTACTTTCCTCCGCGGATTCACCGTTCTCCTATTGTTGAATGTAGTATCACGGTTAATTCCGCTGCTGACTCCTCCTCCTTGTCCCTCCAACCCCCCGAAGCCGCGCAACTCTGTGTATCCTCTGTCTATGTCCATACTCTCCTGATGCGTTCTATATATTTTACTCAAGAGAGGCCACGCTTGCCGCCCGATCAGAGTGCTCGAATGATTATTCTATCGAACTATTCGATAGGTAAATCCAACCAATAAACGATAAATTAAAATAGAGATAAAATTCAATGCCATTCAATTAAATGCTATCGAGTTCGATGATTATTAATTAGATTTTGTTTTTAGGTATCGGTGTTTCGTTTGAATTTCTCTAAGTTACATTGGGATATGTACTAATGCCAGCTATGCAAATTGTCTCTGTGACATAGTACCCTTTATTAATATTTCTGTAATAAATAGTTGCTCGCTAGTACGCCGGACGCACGCGCGTGCATAGAGAAACACGAGGTTGGCTTCTGCGGGCCGAGCTTTCATGAGCTGTATGCGCACGGCTCTCGTTCCATTCGTTAATATGAAAATAAGCGCGACCCGCACCAGGCAATCTACCCCGTCGCAATCTTGTTTCTTGCGATATAAACAGACTTTCTAATGCACCCTGGCTTAATACGTTCCAGTTATGTCCCGCCGCGCAAACTCATTCTTTCCGTACGAACCTGTTATTCCATTTTATTACCTAATTCGCACTCCGCATCGTCGACGCACTATGCTTTCGGCCAAAGTTAACGAAAGAGAGGAGAACACAGTAAAAGTGGGCTATTGGAAGTTCGTTCGTTGATTGCAACTGCGAATAGTATTATTAAAAGAACGTAATTAATGCAAGTCAAATCGTAGTTTAACTGTTCTATTTGATATACCAATTTCTAATCGACTTGTTTTCGAGAGTACTTTCGATAATAATCTCTTACTTAATCTCTTAGTGCCGCGTAGCGACCGCGACATCGGGAGGAACGAAACGGGAAGAAGTAATATAAGGTTTTCTTAGATAAACCTGATCCTGTTCGCCGGAGTCATTAAACGGCAACGATAAAGGCTTTAAGCCCCATTTCCCCTATCAAGCCTTGTGGCCGTTTGCAGTGGCTCGCGTGTGCGGCCGGCCGACCTGATGCGGGATTTCCAAGCGCCACCCCTGTGATACGCCCTACTTAAAACTACACACCGCATATCCCCATGCTGCGCTCGATTTAGCCTCGACATCTTTTTCTCTTTCTAGCAATTAATCCCAATAGCTTGGCCACTGCTAATTGCAATTAGCGCTCTCCAAACAAACACGGCAATCGCGGATGCTCATTGTAATATCTTGTTTGATTCTAATGAAACTATACAACTTGATACTATGCAGGGACTTTAAGTTTATCATTCGCCTCGATAAACACTAAAGTATAAAACCGAACGAAAGTTCAAAAATCACGTAATGAAATTAAAAAAAGTCATAAGTCATTGAAGTGAAGAGTCAAAACGAAGAGAACTCCTCACTCATTTTCGAGTTTCAGCCCACAAGGCGGCAAGTTATACGAGCGACTTCTATGCGCCGTATTCCCGCGCGCTCGTAAGGTCTACACGTGACTCTCACGCCCTCACACACACACACACACACGTATCTCGACGGCAATCCCACTGTATTATTAACCGCGAACAGCCGCTAGTTTCATCGTCCCTGTAATTCCCGGCCGCGGAGCGATTTAACTTGGGCAGGCGGCTAAATTAATTTTAAGAAAAACACGTCTCCCACCGCCCTGCGAGTGGTGCACTTCCAGCAGAACACACTACACCCGCGGTAATATTAATTCAAACTTGAAGCGCTATTGCTGGCAGTTGTACGCCGCTGTATATACTGACGGCGGACGCTGCCCGACGATTCTCGCCGGCCGCTAGTAATCTCTCGGCATCAACGCATCAGAATTACTCGAATGGCCGAGTTTACTATGCTCCAATTGGGTCGTTACGCGCGCGCCACCACTCAACACTTCTGCCTACGGTTACACCTGGAGAATGGATTCTGTTATGGGGGGCATTCGTAATTGTTATATCCGAGGACCTTGAAAGCTTCAATGTTGCTTTCAGATGGTCAAATTCGTCTCATAGTTTTTAACTTAATTCTATTAATTTCTATTGTTATTGAAGAGCAATTGAAGAAAGCAGAATTAGTTAAAATATCATGTAAAATGATACCATTACAATTCTATAAGGATGCTGTGTGCTGCGAAGTACTTGACAGCCTGAAACCTGAAAGGCAGAAACAGGTCTGACGTTCCGCCAGGCGCGTCTGACTACCGATTGACTCGTACTACTGCGCAGCGTCACGCGCTCTACTGCGGATCAGACAATTGATAATGCAGCGTCGGGCTCTGCAGTCTACACCTTCGCTCTGTCAAACAGTACCTAAATCTATTGTCTACTGGTCATCTAGTCAAACTGGAGATGCTTGAATACCGCAGTGTGTTAAATTTTCATCAAATGCGCGTTATGGTTGACATATACTTTTATCTTTTTATCTTTTCCACCCAGTTGATGGTGTCATCACGGCGCTACGCGGGGGCTCATTTACTTGTCGTACACAGGGCGTGTGTGTATTGGTAGATACCGTGTTTTCCAAGGGCGGGCGGGGGGCGCAGAGCGAAGGGAAAAGGTATCGCTTGCCTCGCGCGCGGCAAATTGGAAAGCACTTTCTTCGCCGGCGGCGACGGCGATTCGATACAACGAGCAATACGTATAGTATACGCTATGCTGCCGAACGTGAGAGCTTTCTTCTCGATGGAAGCTCGACACGATGATGGCGTGTAGACAGGGAGAGGGAGAGAGAGGGAGCTCACTCCCGGTTGATGGATCCGGCGTTTTTTCGCGCCGAGCGAGAGCTCCCTGCCAACGAATTCCCCGGACGCGAATTCCGCCGCGAGAATCTTTCGGTTATGGTGGCAATATTGGCGCGCGCGACAACACGTCGGCATCGAAGCTCATCAGCAGTTCTGCTTTGTCGCCCGGGGAAAAAATCCGCTCTCCATCCTGAGGCTCGGGGCCTCTCTTCCTTCAGCGACGGCTTTCCGACCACTCGACTGCCATGTCAGCCCGAAATTTGTCCTCCCGTAAATTCACCCCCGCGCCATCTCTCCCGACGCCTCAATACCCCCCACCCCGTCACTCCGCGTACTACATTCTCGCATTTGCGAAATGATCCGCACCTTTTTTTCAGCCACCAATCCCCCAGTCGTGGCGCGGGATTCCGCGCGAAATGGGAAAGTAGTTGCGATGAAGGTATCGAGCAATGTGTCGAGAACTCCTCCCGACCATGCAACTTTGCATGGCCGGGAAGCGGGAGAATGGGAATCAGAATCGGAATTCCACCGAGACGTCGAATTCCGCGGAGAAGCCGACTTAAAGAAGATGTATCGAAAAAGTGTATATTTAATTTCGCGCGTTTCTTCCAACTGGTTCGAGCGACGAGACGTTTTATTTGTTATAAACTAATAAGTGGAGGTCCAAGTCTCAACTAGCGACGGCAATCCGAGGAGGTGAGCCTAGAAAAATCCACGGGAAGTCGAGGCCCCTTTTAATAAGGCTAGCTGGCAAATTTGACTTCTGACACTCGAGATTGACTTAGGCTAAGTACTCGTGATAAAATTCATTTACCGCGTTGCCAGGCGCGCTCGCAAGAACTCCGTTAACCTTCGCCGGGTTTACATACGCCGTTCGAGCTCCCATCGCTAACTTACTCGCTTCTCAGTTAACTAAAGCGCTGATTAAAACTTCCCGCCGAGTTCGCATCTTCGACGGGCGAAAGCTTGCGCGCACCTCCTCGCCTTCCCTGCTGAATGAGGATCGGCTTCTTCGCGAGGGCGGCTCCATCAAACTAGCGGGGATAGATTGTATGGCAACAAGGAACGAATACTCCGCCGCCGGTGTAACTACCTTACACGGGGTTTACGTAGAAACTTGATTAATATTGGCCGCCTGCGTGCAACAAGAGTACGAGAAACTTTGCCTAGCTTAGCTTTACGAATCAACCTTTCCTTTCTAAACTCGCGAGCCTGACAGACGAAATATTAAACCCCCTCGGTCATTAGTTTAATTAAATCTGTAATCTATGTAGAGCGATTGCAAATGTAATTAACTTAATAAAACAAATGTTTTATTAAGACCGGAATGTACATTGGTGAGAACTCGAAATTATATTAAATGTGCAAAGTCTCTTTTGACCTAGTTGGTCTAATTTTGATTGCCTGTGGAGATGTGTGCTGGTTACGTTCGACGATCCATAATACTCGAAAGGTTTTCATAGGTTTGCACATAGCCTCCGTTAGTGGTGAGAATCGGCTAATCGGCTAATCAGGCAATCAAAATGCAAACACATTTGGCCCCACAGAGGCCTAGCACAGGGGTACTTGTTGCGTAGGACACTATGTACACATGTAGGAGTCGCTGTTCCGCGACAATGACGATGACAAAATATTGATACAGCGCGTGCGGCTACTGTCATTCAATAGCTATCGCCAAAAACCGAAATGTATTGACGTATCCGGAGGGGATGTTTGGCTCACGACTGGCCGAGCTGACCGCGCTCATCCGTTTACGATGATGACGGCGGAAATGGTTACTTTCACTCTGTGAAACCCCATTAAAATCCATTGCGTCGATACAAATCATAACTAACTGAAAAATATTTCATCTTTTTCCGAATATTCATTTTTCGACTTTCCTCAGTTGAATGACGAATACAAACAAATACCAACAAACAAACTACAAAAGTACGATCTATTGAGGGAGCGGATGAAAAAGGGCGGCGTTAGGATGCGAGATTAAAGGCGCACACAATGCAATGAAATCATCCGTCGCCTTGATGACGCGTATTTGCCTCGTTAGCTCGCGAGCCGAGGACAATGCATGGAGGGCCGACGAGGGTAGAAGTCAAGGTGCAACAAGCAGTGCACCCGGAAGAAGAAGGCGTGTACGCGCGAGTGCCGCTGACTGACTGACGAAAAGTTCAGCCACGATCCATTTCCAATTCAAACAGAATTCAATTCCCCTCGGGGACGCCGGGGACGACGGCGACGCTGCCGCCGGCGCGGAATAATTCCGTCGAGTCGCGCGCGGTGCCGTCGCCACTCGCGCCCCCGCTGCTTGTATTTCGACTCGCAAATGTCGCGGCCTGATCACGTCGTTAAGTTCCGGCCGAACTAATGACTCCGGGGTGAACCACCCGTAATTGGCCGTGCTATCGGCAGGGCTCGAGCACAACGAATAAACGACTGCCGCCAGAATACTCCAATTCCAACGGACCCCTTCTCAAGTATACCTGCATTATCGAGCAGTTAGGATGTTTTATTGAAGTACGCGTCATTCTTTAAATTTCATTCCGCCGCACTCGCCAGCGCAAGCGCTGCGAAGGTCATTTTTGCAAATCTATATTGCGATTCGAATGTGTTTAGGTCATCCTGATTCAGAGTTAGTCAGCTATTCTACATATACGGTCAGACGTAGATATGTTAAATCGGGCAGACACAGTCTGTAATTTGGAATCAATTGACCTTTTAAGTTCTGCCGCCTATTAAGGCTACTGTTATTTATATATTCCCAATTGGATCATTGAAGCTAGGCTACCCGCTCCGCTATTCCTGGCGATTCATTTCGGCTGTGGTAAACCGCCGGCTAACTTTTAATTCAGGACTCCTCGCTGTTTCTCGTGCCAAGTATAACCCTCTCCTTCGGTTACCCTTCGATCTCGAATTAAAATTGCACGCGGATTCTGGGCACGTGACGCAGACCATACCTGTCGCGGCATATAAGTAAAACGAGCTCGGCGATGACGCTTGAATAATGAAACTCTGATTATCTGCTTAGTATACTCGATCGGCGTTCCAACACCGCTCGACTGCCAAAAACATTTTACAGACGTGCAATATTAATTACCAACTAACTTGCTATTCTTCATTTGATTTCGCTGATTTTGCAATACGCGTCCCGCGATGTTCCACAGGAAAATCGCTTCTCCCCAACTTCTCTTTACTGTTACCAACTAAGTAGAAAGCTGCAGTTCCGATGCATCACTCGGGAGCCTCGGGAAACTACTCAACTCCGGGAAAAAGCCCTCTGTTACTTAACGTCAAACATTGGCGAGCATCTTTCGGCCGGGACTGACAGTAAACGTACAAAGATTCGATCGAGCAACGGCGAAAGAGCCCGGGCGGGAGTCCTAGTTACGTCGGAGGAATGCGCAACTTTTCAGTTGAGCTGCACCTTTCGCTAGCTCATGCTTCACTGCCAATTAATCTCAACCCGTGGGAAAGAGACCCGAGGGGAGCGGCACTCTCCGAGCGAATTTATTCCTCTTAAGTGGGGGAGGCTGCCAGCGACGAATCAGCCTCCAACTGCGAGACCCCTGCCGGCTCCCTCGACACACGTGTACACAGCGCGGTGTGTGGCGCCGCGGATAGAAGTCCCCGGGATAGTTGCGTATGCAGGGGTTAGAGAACGAGAAACTGACAGGACCGGAGGATAACTGGCGTCAGTCCTCGAGGAGCGAGTCCAAAGTAAAATAGAGCAAGGATCGAGGCGGGAGTGTCAAAGTTTCTAAACCGCAAGCCCCCTCGCCTGGTAAATTATCTCGGTGTATTCCTGCTGGAATGAAGGAGAAAAGTTTAAAGGGATACTGGAGGATCGAAACAAGTGCGAGTCGGGTGAGAAGAGGTCAGAAAGATGTATGGAGTGCGAGAGGGCACGGGGTCTTTGGCGTCTGCATCTCAATGCTGCATGCCTTTAGCCGAGGGATGCTTCACACCCGCTTCTGCATCCCGATGTGCCCGTCCTCATCTTTGTGCATATGGCCTGCATCGCCTGCCGCGCGAGCTGCAAAATCTCGAGGACTTCGACGCCAAGCCCCATCGGATCTGATCCCCCCAACTGAATCTTTCATGTATCTCGACTTGTTCCCTAAACAGTACATTTACGTCTCTATGCTCGCTCTATGCATGGATTTCCAAATGTATTTGCTGTCAGCTTCCCGAATTTATTCTATTTGTTCTACTGCGCAATTTCAAGCCCACGCTGAGGAAATATTTCATATTTAACTGGCCGATTGACAAGTTCCTGCTTCTAATGTTAAACGAGATTTATGTCATATGATAATTTGGGTTTACAGTTGGTATTTACGCGGGGGACCCCGCGGGATTAATGTTCCATCGGGGAAGCATTAATATATTGCGGGACTAATTGCAAGTTTGATGTCGAGAAATTTAGAAATGATTTCGTCCGAAAGTCAAACAACATTTGGGTCAGAACGAGTCCTTTTGAGCGTTGCGAGGGAAGGACTGCCTGCTGGCAGGTGGTGCAGATTCAAACGCGCGGCGGGTGTATTTCTTACTTTAAGCCCCTTCATATGCCACATTTCCATCCCGCTCGGAAAAGCACTATGTATGTTAAAAGACGAGAAATCGCCTGCTACAGCAAAATGCCGGGGAAAAACGCTGTAACTTACTTTCCAACGAAAGTCAATCGACTCTTCAAAGTAATCGAATGCACCATTTTAAACAACATTTCAAACATTAGTAACTACGCTTTTTATACTACGCTTAAGATTATTAAAAACAAACTTTTTTTATATATAAAATAAGCATATGAAACTATTAATCGACCTGGCTTTAATTGAAAAGAAACTCAAAGGACTAAGGTTTCGTGATAGAATCATCGAAAGAATAAAGATCTAACGGCTGGCACTGAAGGGACGCAGAGTTTCTCGGAGAATCGTGTTTCACGCGTTGGGAAACAATTCGCGCGAAAGTCGCGCACTACTTTCGAACTGCGCTGACACGGCTGGTACACGTACGCAGCACTGTGGGGCTTGTCATCGCGCATTGCATAGAGGCCAACACGACAGGAAACTATCGGGAAACAAAGGAGACTGCTCTAAGAAGTGGTGCCGGCGAAACAGGGAAAGCGTAGAGGTGGAAAAGAGAGGGAAATTCCTATTTATCTGAGGGTGCTCGCAAGTATAAAGAATTCCGAATAACAGGGCGACAACATGCACGTTACCTGCCCGCGACCCGCGCACGCCATATAAAACAAGAGAAACTTCGAATCCATCGACAGTTTGTTTTCGATTCCGAGAATAATCAGTACCAACGGATAACAGTAGAACGTACCATACAAAAATAATGCTTCCGACTGAAAAGTTATTTCAGTGTCAAACTGAATGTTTCAATGCAACAAAAATATCAGTTTCTCTAATTGGATCCACGAGAGTTGCACAAGTATTAATATTTCAAAATGCAATGCATATTACAGCCGCGATATGCAGTCCATTGAGCAAAGACATTGCTCGGCTACGTGTACAAAGCTTGAAAGGACTCAGCTATTTTTCCTCCCAGTAACTCTATACAAGCGTGCGTCCCACTCGCTCCTCTCTCGCTCCCTCGCAAAGCGCATCTCACGCGTGCACCTGTGCATTCAAGGAGAGGGAGCATCTCATACGCGCAGAAAGAAGCGAAATTCCGGGCGCGCCAGACCTTTCAACAAATAAAGCGGCGGCGCGTATGCACGCGAAAAAAAGAACTCGCGGGACACACAGCCGCATTATTAAGGATGTTTGACTTCGCGGTCCGCGGCGCGTTATTAGCTGATAAGCACCGCCGCCTAATTAACTGCCGGTGGATTTACTTCGAGTGCGGATGATACTTTCGCTACTTCACGCACGAGCCATTCTACACGGCTTGCGTCACGCGTGCCCACCCTGTTTACCGGCGCGGGGAATGTTGATTATAATTTGCATAGTCAAACCGACGGAGAAAGGTCTAACGCGATAGTTTCAAGCGGCTCTTTGTACGCCATAAAGAGAGCCTGTCACGCCGTGTTTTTCTTTTACGCGTGCTCGCTCGTGTTTAACAGCCATTTACTCCTGTCACTCCTGAAAATGCAAAGGATCAGTCAACCAACTTCAAAATATGTAGCTTGCTCATTTTCATAAACCCTGTTATAACTTCTCTAATTAGAAATTATAATAAGTTCACTACGAAGTAATCTTCAGAATATTACAAATATTTTTAGCTAGCTTACAAAACACTAAGAGTCTTTACCACAGAACGACGAGTCTCCGTTGAAAGAATGCGATTGTAGAGGAGGCGTCCTTAGGAAGGCGAGGCAGCGGAAGCGGCGTACTAATCGGAAGAGCGAGGAAAACGAAGTTTCCTGTCGAAGCTCCAAGAGGACACTGAATATTGAATTACTAAGAGAACACAATTGGCCTCCCACAAGCACAACTGTTGGTTTCGCGGGGGAAAAAAGGTCTTACCCTTAAGGGGACAGGCCGGGGATTGCTGCAAATCGCATTAGAGTCCCATAAAATGCCACACAGGTAAAACCTAAACCGATAAGCAAAAAGTAAAACCAGCGACACAAATAATAAAAAACTCTCCCGAACGACCAATTGTTCACACTCGTATGCTAAAAGGTACTCGTGACTTGGTGGGCTGAGCAAGCGAGCTTATCCGTGCAGTTAATCACCAAGGAATAATCTCGGAGAAATACAGGAAACAAGTTCCCTAATTGTCTGTTTGGCATTACAAAGGCGGGATGGAAAGCAGCATGCGGAGAGAGAAAGAGAGAAAGGGGAGAGAGCCGTTTGCGATAAAGTTATCAGGCGGCGAACACTCGCGACACGGCGCGACAGGATGCCGGAAAAAAAGACGGGAAAGGGAGGGTTGACAGAGTGGGCGCAAGGGTGCGACAGAGAGAAAGAGCGAGGGTGAATGTGGAGCACCATGGAAAGAGGCCCGCCAACAAATGAACATGGCAATGCACACTACCTGCTTTCGAGGCACCTCGAGAAAGGATCAACAAGAGCGCCTCGGATATTGCAGGAACGCTCTCCGCTCCTTCCTCGGCAAACAGCGAGTCCCGACACATTGCGGATATGCATGCACTGCATGCACGTCTTTTGTAGCCCCAGACGGCACCCTGGTATTACCAGACACCCACTCTCGCACTCCCACCGAGGACAAATATGCCCGGCAAGAAATAAAGTAGCCCGCTGACCTTATGTTAGTCATTGCGGGATGAGGAACGACGGCTACTTGTTGTGTGTACTACGTTGCTGAGATAAACTCGAGGACGAAGGCGTAAAGGAGGAAAATAAAAGCTCCGTTAATATTAAAACGCACGGGAAGCCGTCGACAATAGTTTCTCACGTGAAGGAAAACTTGAAATTTAGACCCAAGGGTCTTAGAATCCAAACTCCAAGACCCAAGGGCCCAAACTATCTTCTGCCTGGAACCCGTGACGGTCGTAAAGCGCCACTCAAATTCAATGACACTGGCTTAATATTAGAATCGATACTATCAATTCTAGTTGCGGGAGATTAAAACATGTCACCGTTAGAAGAATGGTCTTGAGGTCAGGCTGCTTGTAAATCGGCCGAAATCCCCTGGTGTCGGCGGGAATCAGCGAGAAAAGGCCGTGGTAGATGTGGAACTCGGGTCAGCTAATTTGAGCAGGGCGTCGCGACGCCGCGCGCGGCCTCGCCCCGGCGACGACGGCCGGAAGACAGGAGGCCGCCCCCATCTTCGATAATGAAGCGTTTTTAAAGATATCGAGGTCGTCATGTCACCGGATCCGACAGGCGGAACAAAGCGCTCGTAAGGCTCGGAGAGAGGCGGACGGGGATGCTGCTGCACAGATTTCACCGCGGATAAATGCAAAGACAGCAAGAGGCTTGCAGGCGAAGTGGGCGGGAGTTGAAGGAAGACAGACAGGAGTGGCAGCTGTCTTAATTCCTCAAGCATTTATGGGAAGGATCTGCGACGCTGCTGCACTGAGGGTCATCGACCACCACTCTCTTCGCTCTTTTTTTTCTCTAGTTATAAATGTCTACCATTAGCCTACAGGTGTTTATGAAGAATAGATGATAATTTTTATGTATATATTAATATACTAGTATTATATTAATATTAGTATATTAATTAGCATATTAATATACTATTAATATACTAATATAAAAATACTATTTGTATTGCATCTAACCCATGCTTGCAGATATACTGTAAGAAACGTGTAAACTTACTTACTATTAAGTGTACGAAAGAATAATTAAGATTCCATAATTCCCCATGAAATTCTGATACTGAACCCTTCACGCCTACATGTCTGCGATTGCCGCACAGCACGTTGGGCTCTTTGAGGAGGAAGTCTATGCGGAAAAATAGGGAAGAGGGCCACCAAGAGGATCCCGATCGGGCTGCAGTGCCCGAAGTGAGAAGGGAGGATAGGGAGAAGGGTTCCAAGCGAAGCGAGGCTGTTTCAGCCGAAATCGGCCGCGGGCTAACTAAGGGGCCGTCGACTGTAAGTCCGTGGAAAGAGCAACTCCAGAAGAGCGAACAGAACGTACTGGTGACCCGGATACGTCTTGCTTCGGGGCTCAATCTCTGAACATCTTCGCTTGGTAATGCTCTATGTGAATTCCTCCATCGGCTAGTCCTTTGCGCCCTGGTTCCTATTCGAAATTCCCAATTCCTATTCCCACACCACTTCTTGGTGTGAGTGTAAAATGTGTTTTTTAAATTGTTCAATGCTAATTAGGTACATTGAATTACCATTGAACTATTACAGGTGAAATTTGAACAATGCACGCGTATGACCTTGTCATTGCTGACAAAACTGATTCTTAGGATGGAATGACAGCGGTTTCCATGCAGTCGGTGGTATTACGCGCGTGTCGCATGGTGGTTGGCTATCAAGAAATACTTGCGGGTCCATTGCCACATTGGCAGCGATCTATGAATGCCTGCGGCGGTCCTTGTGGATCTGCAGGATGTATCGAAGATTCGATCTTGGACCACACTCGCCAAACTGTGACACACGGGCGCGCACCTCTTGGCTCTGCCAAGCCGACTCAAGAAACCAGGGCACCGCCGCTCTAAACCAATGTGGCTGCATTAGATCGAGGCGTATATTGCAATACGTGTTCGAGTATTCCGAATTCCGGGGAAAATCGATGACTGCGTCACCAATTCATTGGATTATCGAGGAAAGATTGACAATTGCAAAAATGTGGAAAATTATGTTAAACAAGATCTACAGGTGTATGGAGGACGTATTGGGAGGAAAAATCAGTTGGGTTGCGAAGATCGGCGCAAGAAGCTCGTAGCGTCCAGCAAACTCGCAAGTGTGCGGGTCGCAACTTCGCAAACGTTTGCCTAACAACGTCTAACTACTCGCTCTCGCGCCGAACTTCCTAATGGCAGGGAAGTTCAGTGGAACGAGCAGCCGAAAGTCTGCCCCGGCATACTTCACGGGCATTTATACTGTCAGTGGGGAGACAAACCGCTCACGAATTCCACTGTCTTATCGCCGACCAGCTGAATAACGTGACCCCCTTCTAATATCTACCGAGTCTCCTCGCCCCTCAATGACTTTCTATGCAGAGTTTAATTTACAGCTCCAACTGAAATACGTGCAATTATTTTAATTGACTTTTCGCGAAGTGTATTGACTCTTTTCGCGGCTAACATTGACAATACAGTGACAGATCGTATTTTTTAAAAATCGAGTTGAATCCCCAATTTTTCTGACACGCAATCCCACGAAATCGCAATATTTCCAAGGTCAACTGTCCCGCAGAATCTATATTCTGTCGAGATAAATGACGAGTGGCCCATGCAAGTGCATGTATGACAATTTATGCTGACAGTCCTACCCAA
The DNA here is from genome assembly GCA_963675795.1 of Crossocerus cetratus. Taxonomy (NCBI): domain Eukaryota; kingdom Metazoa; phylum Arthropoda; class Insecta; order Hymenoptera; family Crabronidae; genus Crossocerus; species Crossocerus cetratus. The sequence continues at coordinate 2,725,908 of OY776664.1, read as the reverse complement.
ATGCCTGATACGGCTAATCGATTTGGTAAACGATCGGTACACGCAAGATTAGTTCACGCAAAAGCTATCTCAGCTTGTTGATTCTGCTAGCCCGAGCGTGGCTGTTTTCCATGAACGATCTTCTCAAATGTATCGCAAACCGTGCAACTTTGGCGCAGCCTGTTAGCCGGGAATAATATTAATAGCGCCGTGCGCCGATCCAACTGAGCTTCAGCCAATAGTTGCGGACTGAGAATTAATGAGTTGACTCGGCCCGATCACCGTCATAATACTAGCCTGTCATTTCCCATATAATCGATGACCACCAAGCTACAAGCGTAAGCCTGGAAGCGAAGAGGAATCTTTGACTTGGAGAAAGGCAGAAACAGTACTGTTGAACATATTCGTCGCTATTCCCAATATCAAGGCTCCGAGACAGCTCGGAAACGAAACTTAACAAGTACTGCACGAAAATCATTAAGAAAGATAAGAATTCCTCTGTAAGATTGAAAACGATCTCTTTACCCCGCGGGATTAGCTCGAGGAGAGAGGAGGAATCCCGTCAGAGAGGAAACGCCAGGACCTCTTTAACAGTGGCTGCGTGCGCGCACGGGCACGTCCGTGAAAAAGCGAGTGGGTACGTGCTCCGGCAGGATATTTCTCCGCCCGGGGAACTAACTACCCCGCGCGAAGCGCAGGAGGAAGACCTTTCCTAAAAATCCATTTCGTAATCCACCGAAAAACGAACGACGAGATATATATATATATATCGGGCTAGGACGAGAGATCCGGCTCCGCATACTTTTGCCGCAGGACAAGAACGGGCGAGCGAGCGAGAGACGAATCATCGAGGAAACGAGGAATATCCGCGGCACCATCCTCCCTTGCATTTCCAGGTGCAGCCATATCTCACCGTATACGCGCGTGTGCGCTTGCCGAGATCGCAAATCGGATTGAGCTTGCGACGACAAATCCCACTGTGCTCCGGCAATCCTAAGAAAACGGTATACGCGCCGCTTAAGGCGTCCGCTAAACGTTTTCACTCGTGGGTGAGATGCTGCTTCTTTTCTTAGGCAAATTCCAATGTACTTTTCCACTTCTCTTGCACCCGTGCTCAACAATGCTTGTGCGAGTGGTAAGTGAATGTAGCGTGTCAAACATCCAATCGACATTTTCATATTCAATAGATATCTTTATCATTTAAAGAATCCAACTCTTTCCGATTTCAGTACCTTCGAAACTTTATATTATCAGAGTGCAATGAATTATTTGCCTGAAGCAAGATTGAATACACGACACGAGATGCGAATACGGAATGAAGCATAATACCTTCGTGATTCTATGATCAGAAAGGAATTACACATGCGGCGCATCGAAGAAAAAACTGTTCTCGATGCCGTCAATACAGCCACCCCACCCCCCGGTCGGAATCCGGGCGAAGGTACATTGGGAGTCTCGCAGATCTGAATTTAGGTTGGTGGCTTCATCGACTATCCTCAATTTTGAGTGGGAACTCTCGGGATTTTCACATTAATGCAGTTGAAGCGAACGGGGAATTTTCATTCGGCGATAGAAAAGTGAGAGGAGACGAACAGGGGCCAGGGGCGAAGGGTGGCGGTGGGCGGAGGGGGAGGGAATATCAAGTAGGAAGCGATAGAGTGGGATGGCTTTGGTAACCAGGTCCAGCTGGAGATTCTGCACTTCTCATAGAGTTGGAGGAGAGTGGTATCGCCGGGGGCCCGTCGGATGAAGAATATATTTCAATCCTTCTCTCAGAACTCTAGCCTCCCTCCCTCTTCCTATAACACCCTATCCCATTTCATCCATCTCGCTCGCCCCATTTTACCAACACGCGCGCTCGCTCTTCTGGAGAAACCCCGTAACCGATATATCCCCAACCATTCTGTCATTTGTGCCTTCCTACACACGTCAGCCGCGTGTTCGCCACCTTTCCGCTCCAATGCCGTAGAAGCTTCTTCTCCCGATTGGATCCTCCCCTTTAGATTCCCAGGAATCGACGCCGCATTGTTCTTACCCCTTTTTTCACCGCCCACCGCTTTCTCTCTCCGTCCTTATCCATCTAGATTGCCGATCAGATACTCAATGAATGCTCGAGTTATCGCGCGAGCTCGGAAAAATGATGCGAGAATCTTTTCGCGATTGGTAATAAATAATTAAGGAGTAGCATTGTAGATAAATGCGCCAGCTCGAAATTGCACTGTGAATCTATGTTCAGAGAGAGTACACCCGAATTCTATTCGGCCGGTGTGGCAAGGTAATGCTGGAATAGAGGAGGGCCATTCGCCGAGTGCTTTCGGGGTCCAAGAGGGTCGTACCGTTCTTTTTGCGGCGAGAGTCTGTTCCTTAAGTGAAACGTAGGTACACACGTTTCGGGGAAGCCTAAGAGCGATGAAACTGCACGAGGGCACACGGCTGTTCGTACTTATAAACAGCGGCGTTACGTAAAGTCCGGTAACGTGAGGAACGGGCGTGTTTTAAAGGATGCGCCGCTCTTGACGCTTGTTTCTCGACGAGGAGTTTGATATGTTTCGCTAGTCCATTCTCGACCTCGAAAATACCTGCAACAAAAATGGAATGATGGAGAATTAGAATGTTGCTATACTAAAAGGGAGGAGTTGGATGGCGTTGGAGTGATGGAAAGTAAACTGGAGGAAAGCTGGCAGTGGTCAGCCGATTATTGGCAGGCGATCGCAGATAAATCACTGCGGTCGCCGACATTCGTGTTGATTAGCAGTGATATACTTCGGCTGTCAGGCCACCAGTTCACCCCGATCTCCAGGGGGAAAAAGCACCATCCGGCGGGTGAGAATGGTGTGTATGTGTACGGAAAAGACAAAGCTGAAGAAACGGCCTATAAAAGAGGGAAACGTAAAAAGTGGCCCCGCCGAATATATATCTCTCGTACCTTTTTTTCGTCGCGTAGTTTTTTACGACTTTCTGATTCTAATAATTAAACTGTTTCTTTCTCGCTCGGAACGAGCTAGCTAAAAAAGAATAATTAAAACTCGAAAACTGCGGGAGAAATGCGCTTAATTCGATTCATCAAATCCCTCGCAATACTATAAACGCCACTGACGATTTTACAGGCGGGTTAAACTTTTGTGCGTTTAATTTCCCGTTCGAAAAGGATGAATCGCGGAAAAACAGCGAGGCCGCTCGCAACACACAGGTATGAGTCGATGATTCCGAAATTAAATATGTGAAACGCGGCGAACTTTTGCACAAGGATGAGCTGCAAAATGCTCGGGCACTCGGTTAAATATTGGCTATGTATTACAGTGGTCCGTACAATTTAAAAAGAGTTGCACCGAGGCAATAGCCCGACCTACCACGCGAGCGCGCGCCTCCGATTTCCCATTTAAATACGTAATTCCCAATTTGCCGTTGCAAACATTACCGCGGCGTACGCATAGTATATCACGGTTCGGTACCTCGAAAAATTATCAAAACGTTTCGCCCTTTTGTTAACTTCGAGCTACGAACAATTTTGGAAAAGGCGCACTCACGAAAATATATCGAACTGTACCGCACCACGTCACAAGTCGGGATGACGCTCTGCGTGTCGCTGTTCCGGGTGTCAGGCGATCCTGACTACCTGCCAACCCCCACTACTTTAAGACCTCGACAATCCCGCCGCAACCTTGCCCGTCGGGAGGGACCGAAATGTTTTTCAGATGCGCTTCCTGACTTTTACCTGAATGAATACATTGCCGAGCACAAGACAATGCCACATCAACTCGTGACTCAGCGAGGGACACAAAACAATCGGACTGATTGTCATTGCAGGAGGAATTTGCGCAAAAACCCATGCGCGCGTTTTTGCAACAATTACGTTGTGGCAAGAATTCAAGATCGATGAATGCGATTCGTCTCGCGATACTTAATGATAAAGATGGAATTGATAATTTAAGAATAATTCTCTGTAATATCTCACAGTTGATTAGTTTCTTCTTAGGAGTCAAACCGTACTATTTACCATGTCAATAAATCGATAGCGTGCCGAGCGAATGTGCAACTGCAATTTCCTAACCAAATCTCATTAACAGGACTTTGTGTCCCGACAGGCAAGTTGCGCTCGCATTTCCCGTGCTGGAGCTCCAAAGCAGAATCGAAAACGGCGCTGCCAAATCGCGTTTAACAATTCCCGTAGCAATAGCGGTGACACACATTCTCCAATCGCTCTTTGTCCCAGCCGTCGCTTCTATTCCACGCATTACCATTTTGATTTATTTCGGCGGCACCTGCAATTTCTGTTAATTCACTTTAATTCCGCGCAACACGGCATTCTATTATCCCGGTTAGCGGGAGCGCTCTCCGTAATTAAGCCTTACACATAATTACGCGCACTCGCACGAGAGGCATATGCAGCCGGCCGGGGCCTCTCGGCTGCAAGCCGAATCGGCTGGTTACGTTTAATCCTGCACAATATGGTGACTAAACGCCTGGCATTACTGAAAACCCTGCGAATTTCTGAGCCTGGCATCTACGAACCTCGTGAATCCAAGTCCAACCTACATCTCCTTCCTTTTTCCTCCTTGGAGGCCTCTCCCATTTCCCCGACTATTCCTATGCTAAATCATACCATAATTTAATTAAGCAAGTCGAGCTATTCTAGTTCCGATTAATTGTAAACCTATCAGAGTCTAGATGGCAAAATTTTATTAGGAATCATTGTGGTGGATAAGAATTTCTACTGAACGCTGGATTCCTTGGAGTGCGCAGGACCACCAAGAGCGTACAATAAAAGGCTCCTCCAAGGGACTATAATTCATTAGGGACTGCGGATATCACGTATTGTCTAGGTTCGCGATGCCTGCCATCTCTTATTGCGCCACTTTATCGCCCTTAATCCCTTAATGGTGGTCGCTGCTTTCCCGACGATTCCCTGCTATACGGCCGAGCAGTAAAAATTACTGGCGGGCCATTTGGCCTTGAGTACGTTTTTAAGTGGAAACAATCTCGATAAATATAATCGAAGTTACATCAACGACCATTAATAATCACCGCATGTGCTCAGCGGTTATTGTTAATTTGTCGGTTCACTGCTGAAACTATGCCAAACACTATGTTGAGCTGGAGTGTGCCGAGAAAAAGCTGGGAAAACTAGTCTCGCTGGGATTTGCAAATGAGCGCCACTAGGCCGGTCAGACACGATCATCGAAAATGAAACCGACCACGAAATGCGACTTGTTCGAAAGTTGTTTGTAGCAAGTAACGCCAATTAAAAGCTGCGCGCAGTGATCTCGAGTGGAGCAGGTTGTCAAGAGCAGCTAGTTACAAGTGCTCAGAGTGCACAGTTGCCAGCTGCGTTTTAATTTCTCGACACACCTAACCCGATCGCTCGAATCCACGTAACCAAACAAACGCGGACACGGAGAAGCACGAGGCCCTTAAAGGGAGAAAGACGGACGCAGAGGATTGCAAGTTATTACTTTCACGCAGATCGCATTCCCATTTACTGAGCTCGTTAGGAAAGCTTCGCCCGTCGGAGACTGGTTCCTATCTTCCAAGTTATTTGCTTTGTTCCGGACGCGAAACCGGTACACGTCACCCACCCACTCCACCATCTATTTCCATCAACTCTCATATACAACAGCGACCCAACAAATCCGTGAAAGACATTAAATCAGCATTCAAATAAAATCAAATAATACAAAAGAACATTTAATCCGTCAAGTTTATTCCAAATAAATCCCTGTATCGATTAATTCAAACCTCGGCAATTTCTATTGGAACGAGTCGCAAATCAGAAGAAATAAACTAAAAAGTCCAATATTTAGGTGCTTAAGTCCCAGCATGAAATCCGTGTGAAACTCAGACTGAAACCGAGGCGTTCATGTACCGCCGAAACCTATTTGCCCGCTCAGAAATAATCCCGCGGAGTATGACGAGTCTTTGCGAGCTCGGTGCCCGCTGAAAAATGCCCCGGAGGGCAAACAACCTCTTTATTATGACGCGGACGTGTCACGGGTCCGAGACGACGATTCGCGCGAGAGCCTGCAAACACAAATCTCTGCGGCGCGTACGTTCGAGCGGCTCCATTTCCAGCATCAGGGTGGTGTATACACCGGTTACGTGCACTGCAAACTGGGGAATAGTGGATGAGCACACGGTTCCTCCATGGCGGCGATTGCAAATAACTGCGCGAATCTAGATGTAATTTCAATACGTCATAAATTCGGTTTTGTGTGCGCCTACACCGCGATCGAATTAACCCCCGAGCCACCCCCCTCCACGCGCGCCCGCTTCTCTTTTTTCCGATGCGGGTCAATTCACCCGTGCAAGCCTCGATATCGCAAATACGCCATGTGAGAGTAAGCAAATTCCGCTTGCAAATGCCCGTATGAACACTCTTAATGAAACGTCAATAGACAGACATGTGAATGACTCCTCCCCCCCTCACCCCCTGCATCTGTATTCCTCTCATACTCCTCCGCGTTCTAGTTTTGTAATTGGTTACATCGTTAAGTACTTGAATACTCGTAACGAACTACTCTCGATGCAACAAATGGCAGATTCGGAATGCTGAACAATATAATTGATGATTGGCTGTATCTCCAGTGGAGTAGGTGCGGTTCACATGAACTCGTATCAAACTGGCCGGTAAACTTGCCACGGTAAAGCTAAATGATGATCGTAATTCGTTTTGCAATTAATCCGATAAATGCAATAGACAGGCGACTAGTGTAAAGTCTCGAAAAAGTGTAGTGGAGTTGAGTTTATTCCCGCTTCGGTTTTCCCGCACTTAATTTCCTCTGAATTCGCGGGACAGCGCGCTGATGAAAAAGGTGGGTGAAGTAGTGATAAAGAAGGGAAGACAGGCACACGTCGAGCCGTCCGGGTGAAGGTAGGAGCTCGTCTGAAGAATACGCATCCGTATTTTTCCGAGGCGAACTCGGCAGAAGCGACGGCAGTGAGGGAGGCCGCGCGACCGCTGATGCGAGAGTGTCTAACGCAGTGCGTCGTCGAGGAGTGCTCTCCTCGCATAAATATGCACGAGCAACTTACCTCCTCGACGGCGCCGTCGGCCTTATTTCAAGCCTCCTCCGTATGCCTCGAATGCCGCCTGAATCATGGCGTATAAACAAATTTCATCTAGGCCAGTAATAAATCTCGAGAGCGTGAAAGTAGCTGCTAGCTGCGGTAACAACGCTGCATTCAGCTGCAGCTGCTTCCACGACGCTTCAGCCTTCAACGCTCGAGGCACACTGGCCGAATTCGGCCTCCCTAGCGAATCGACTTTAGAAGGGAACAACTCGAAAAATGGCGTCTCAGAAAGCCTCATTCAATAGTCCCCTTCCGAGTGAAAGCGAAATGAATTATTTCTTCTAGCAGACCGCGAGGTACTCCCGGAGATTTTCGGAGGCTTTCCCGAGCCAATTTCCGTTTCACACTTCCGTTACGGTCCAACCTCCACAAGACGATTTCACTCCACCGCGGTTAAAGAAGTTCCAGTTCAAAAGTCAAACTCATACTGCGGGATCGTCTGAAGTCTGAACTAACCCCGGAGCCCGACGCGGCGCATCAATGGCATATATCCCAGACTCGGTAGACGTCCGCATGCCCATCCTCCGCGTCGCGGCAGTGCCGGAGCAGGAGACATCAGAGCGCGGAGACTGGCACTGGATGAGAAAGGAGTGAGCATGAGAGCGCGAGGTCTCTAATCATAAGAAGGGTGTCCCATTGAGTGGTAGGCTGGTGCGTCGCCACGGACGCACAGAGGCCTTGACGTGGCAGCCTTTCCTTTCTTCCAGCCTCATCCATGCCTCCTCTCCTCCCTTTTGGCCCGGACGAAGCCGAGGCGGACGGGAGTGGGTGGCTCGCCGGGCGAGTTCGGCCAAAGAAGAGACACATCAGAATAATGGAGAGAGAACCGTGGAAGGAGAGTGCACAAGAGTGAGAGGCGGCGGCTCGGCTCGGCTCGGCTCGACGGAGGAAAGAGAATTTCCTGTCTCGAGGCTTCCTCGGATCCGAGAGCGGGCAGATGGGGGGCGGGTGGCGGGCGGCGGCTGCTGCTCTGTTGCACCGTGGTTCCAGAGTGCGCCGACGATGACGGCGGTCCAGCAGCAGCCAGCCTCGGCTAGGACACCCTGTTGCCGCCGGTTATTATTTGCTGTCGCTGGCGAAAGTCCCGGGGAAACGGAGAACGGAAAATTATTCGAGCGTGCCACCGACGCAAAGGGGGCGAAGGGATGAAAAAGGACAGTGATGGAGAGGATCGTCCAGAGGAAGGGAGAACGGAAGAGAGATGGCCGAGAGCGCTCGGGATGCAGACGACGCCTTGGTCCAGGCGACGCTCTTCGCCAGGGGCTCCAATCTAACGATTCGTGTTTACGTTGGCAGCTGCTGCGAACGATACCACCGAGCGCCCTCGTCAGCATCGCCGACGACTCACGACTTTTTCATGGACCAACGCGATAGAACACCCAGCAAACCCTACTCCAAACCGAACACCACCGCCCCAACCCTACCCCAGCCCTACCCCACCCGCTATTCCTCTCGAGTAGAGCTGCCATTGCTCGCCAAGGTTTCTATTGGCCGGCCAGACTTAATGAAGGGGATGCACCGGCTCAAGGAGACAAGGGCGACCTCGTAATTGATCCGGATTAAACGCCGCCTGTAATGCGACACATTAACACCTGATATCCTCGAATTAATCAATCACCTTCTAATTTCCGAGCGCTAAAACCTAGCAAGCTGAAAGGTAGTACAACCTTTCGCTGAACCCAATTGCAATTGCTGGTAGGTCTTCTGACAATGTGTTGGAAGACGATAATTGCGGGAAGTCTTGTGTCAAGTGACTTGTTAAGTAAAGAATTTATTACAAGAAACAACTCGCAACTCGTGTTTGATTAAAACTAACTCTGTAATTCTATCAAAGCGATAGCGGTCGCGCCGCGGGAAGGCCACATTCAACGACAGGCGGTAATTGGGCATTTAAAACTAGTATACGAGACTCGTACTACCAAGGAAGCGGGGCAATCTCTCGAAATCCGGTGAACCCGACAAGAAATCTCGCGAAGAAATAAGAAATCCGCGAGTGAACAATAACCTGAGACTCGAGCAGACGAGCTAGAAGAACTTTCGCCGAGATCCTCAGAGCCCCTGCTGATCGACCTGAGTTCAACATTCCTCAAGTATTTAGTTTCAAACTATACACCGCACTATCAGCTTCCACTCGATCTTTGATTTCATCAATTTATTAAGCCGGCGACAGAGTTAACTTATCCGGGAAACACTGATTGCTACTGATCGATCGAAAATGCAGTAATTATTCACTTATTTATTTCTACTGCGTCTGATTGTGGTTCTAAAAAAATATGAAATCAGTACTGAAAAAGCGGTTATTCCTTCTTAACATTTCCTAATCCTTTTATAAAGTTTATCCAACTGTATGCAGCTTCACTCGAACGAGTGAAGAATCGGAGAGGAGTTTCTGCAGACCAAATAGAAAAAGTAACGTGCGGGTGACGGGTGGGAAGGATTCAGTCGGGAAATTACGAGTAAAATAGTGGAGTGCTGGGGATCCTTAGGTTGACTTAATTTACCCGTCAGCTGGGGAATATTAAGTTAAATGAAATAACGCACACGTGTGCGCATGCTGCCGCGAGTGGAAACTCGTGGGAAGAGACGGTCGCGTCGCTGGATACTCAGGAAATTTTACCAGAACTTTTCGACCGTGTGCGCTTTCTGCGTTGAGTAATGTTTCTGGATCTTCTGTCTTTGTTAGAATTCCTATGCTACAATTAATTCGTAATCCACATTGTACAGCATTGTCTATAAAGATTAATATGTGTTTTGTCATATCATTTCCTACTGTTATTAATATCGATGTATATACTGACATGATCTATAGAATTTATTATAGAAGCCATGTCGGATGCACGCAATGCAGTCCGGTAAGAAAAACAGATCATCTCTCCGGATTGCAACCGAAGTCACGAAGCTGCAAAGAGGAATTTCATGAAAAATTGTCGCTCGGAAAAAGTCGCCAAACAGAGTTACAAACTGGGCGTCCATTCTACGGGGATTGCGATTTAAAAGGAGAAAGGGGTACAAGCATCCACGGTGGAAGAAAGGAATGGAAATGTATTCGGGTTAATTGTTCCGGATGACTCGTGCTCTCGACGTCCCATTGTTTTTCGCGGCTCCATCGCGCAGGGGAGTGACGAGACGCGACGTCGTCCTCCTCATCTCGTTTCCACCTTTTTTCTCCATGGCTCTCTCGCGCCGCAGGATTTTTTCAATCCCGCTTGAGCAATTTAACATTTCTATTTTGCACCCTCCAGTCGAAGAGTTGTTCTGCCAAAAACGGTTGATTCGAAGGTGATCTAGGAGCAAGTCGGAGGAGGGCGAAACTAGGTTAACGAAATTACAAGGCTGACAGACAAGTGGTGGGAAGGACGCGCGCAAGCATTATTCGGGAAGGGAAGATTCGTTGCAGAGAAGATAGAATTTTTTGCTGGTCCAGCGTAACCTTCGCTTTAAATCGAGCGATAAAGTTGCCGCAATGCCTTGTCCTGGCGGGCAGGTTTCCCCCGAGGAAACGCAATCTCGCGAGGTGGATGATCGGAGAGCCGATGACGAGGAGAAGGGAGAGAGAGAGAGAAGGAGAGCGGCGCAGCCTCCGAAATGTTGGAACGAGGCCAGTCTACCTGTTTTTAAGGTATTGCCTGGGCCGGGGGCTCCGTCAATTGCGAAAGGAGGCCGGATATTTGCGAGAAGAGTGCGAGAACGAGAGTGAGCCCGCGAGAGGAAGCGACTCGTGGCTCGGGGGAGATGAAAGGCGAGGAGCGAGGGCGGGAGATTCGAGGAAGCCGGCGACTACGGGAGGAATCTGTAGAAGCTGAAGAAAGATTCCAAGACGATAGAGTAGGCGAGAGTAGCAGGGAGACTAGGCTAGCTCGAGCAAGTACAGGTGCACCGGCGGATGAGAGATGCATCGGTCTCGGATACTCCGGGCGTAACAAAAGCCCTATCTTCGACGGAGCCGTGCAACACACCGGGCTATTCTTCGCCCCGGTATACAAGCTTTTCCCTCCGCTAGATAGTACACGGAAGCGGGACTTGAAAAAAGATTCCAGGCTTCGGGCCGCGTGTAGTATTCAACGAGCCAAGGAAACTCTTCATTATCCGGCTTCTGGCAAACTTTCATTTATGTTTTATTAAGGATCCCTGTCTTCAGACTTCCTACTCCCTCGGCTTTCTCGTCTTTTCAATTAGCTTCTTTTTCACAACACACACAGCGCCCCTCGGGGGATAACCTCGCCCACCTAAATTCTCTCTCTCTCTCCCTCTCTCTCCCTCTCTTACATATTTAACACTCCCCTAGGAGCAAGAGACACCGGCCAACCTATTTGTGTCAGATTTCGCCAATGCTTTTCTGGCTCTATTCTACTCTACTTTCCATCACTAAACACTCTTACAAAAAGTGTTAAGCAGATCCTGGTGCTCGAGGAAGATTAACAAAATCACCATTCAGTGTCGTGTCCTTCCAGCATACTTGCACTATCTCCAAAAGCTGTGGGGAACAAGAGGGCGAGGGGAGAGGTCGACAAGAAACGATGAAAATTACAAGGGCCCAGCACTTAGCAGTGACGGGAGAATGGAAGAGCGATGAGGAGAGAGGCGAGCGAGGCGGGGAATGCATTTTTTTTCGACAAGTCGTTTGCGCTGCCAGGAGACCTTAAAGCCGGCCTCGAGGAGAATTAAATCATAAGGGAGAACACGAACACTATCTCTCACGCTCTTTCTCTCTCTCTCGCGCGTTCTTGTCCCGAGGACTTATCTTTGGCGGTGGCACCACGAGTACCACGCGGGTGCAAGAGAGATGGCGAGGAAGAGAGCGAGAGAGAGAGGACCTGGTGGTCCAACGTTCCTAGTGAATACTGAGCAAACAGGAGAGAGAGCGCGCGCTCCGGAGACTGCGAGACCTTTGAAAGCTTGCTGAGTGGGCCGTCGAGATGGTGGCGGATTATATGAGCCCGGAAACTGAGAACTGTAATCGCGACCTTTGGCCCCCGTGATCCCGATACTCGTTAGTCCGCGCATTAATGCGAATATAGACTGCCGGGAGTAAAAAGATTTAACTAGCGCTTCCCCGCGGGACTCTTGCAATAAAATGACGAGGTCTCAAGAACCGAATTCGGAAAGACAATGACTCGCAGTGTCGGCAGTAAGAAGGAAAAGTAGTTGTTACCGAAGTCGGAGGGAATGTTTAAATCCTCGCTAACTCGAAAAGATGTCGGAAAGCATCAATAAACTAAAGAAGGTTATGCTCCGTTGCTCTCGGATGGTTCCTGTGGCCTGTCGGAGAATCGTTCTACAAAGCCAAAGTGACAGGACGCGAGTAGGCCGCTGGGAGGAAAGAAGGGCGGGCGAGGGTTTGAAAGGTCGGGATAGGAAAAGCTGGCGGAATCAGCGGACTGCATATTTAGTGAGGAGAACGGTAACAAGCTGGAGGGTGTCTGTGGCGGCCAGTCAAGAGCCATCAAGCCATCTTAGTTGGGCCCTCGCCCCTTTCCAACCTCTTGTAAAGCCCAGGACAACAACCCTCTCTTCATACCGCGGCTCCGCCGACTGCCGATGCGAGCCCCCATGAATATTACATCTCGTTATATTAGCGCGTCCCACACCCACGCAAACCGCCGAGAGTCGCCGAATCGAAACGATAATTGACAGAGCGCCGTTTCTTTCAAGTTATCCTACCATCTCCCCGTTAGCCTCGAGGAGGCTTGAAACAGTGTTTGTTTTGGAAAATACAATGTTGGAGGCGAGCGCAAACATTCGGGCGACCTGCCTCCACGAATGGAGAAGAGATAAATTAATAAACTGACGAATGCCGCGGGAATACGACGTTCTGGTTTTAAAAAAATGTAAATGCCGCAACTTGAGCGAAACTCGAGTTGCGAGTTACAGAATCCAGTCGGGTCGAGTCTCTTCGTGAAAGTGTAATTCCGATCAAGCAATCAAGAGTTAATTCCCCGCATCCCAGTGGACTGTTGATTGGGTTTATTTATCGGGGGGCTCGATACTCACGCGTACCCTATTAAATTGTAAAATTATTATTGCACTATTCAGATCGGAGGGATCGAAAGCGCTGCAAGCGGCAGTCAATTACACGCGAATTATCCGCCGGTTTATCGAGACAGGAGAGGATGAAATAGTTAAATAGAGGTGGCGGGCTTTAACACCATTCCGGTCAAAGGATTCTATTTACCCTGGAACACGATCGTTCCGAGCCTTTTGGCCAGTAGTGTATCAGCAATTTAAGTGAACCCGGAGGAACCGGCCAGCACAGTTCGTGACTAGATCAATCGCACCTGCACAAGCGCTTTCCTATCGCCGTTTATCCTTGCCGGGTTCACGCCAATTCTAATAAATCCCTGTCGGAAGGGTCCGGTTTGATCTTCATTCCATTCTACACTAGACAAAACCCTTCTGGCCAGATTAAAATCTATTGACTTGAAAAAATTACAGACTACTAGTCAGCCAATATTCCTCAAGTGTTCGATATGCATATTGACAAATATTACATAAAACACGCAGCTTACAAAGTGTACAAGCGACGGGAATTGCGCGGAAATCATGTGCGCGCTTCTCATTGTTCTCGAGTGGTGAAATGACAGTGGCTCGTCGATGATTCTAGTGGCGGCTGCGTCGATAGCGGTGGTATAGCCGAGTATTCGATTACGTATTAATTTACTTAATGGCACTGAGCGACCAGAAGGAGCTTTTAATAAAGAAGAGACCGATCGGCGCGTTCGCTAACCAAGAGGAAAATCTGCGGATGCTCGTAATTGCGAGTAATTGCAATTGATAGGCGCGCCGGCGATCAAATGGGCCGGCGATGTGCGGATGCTTGAAACCGCCGATGTGGAATGCAGCCGAGAAAATTGCTGTATTATCCGCAGTGTGCGTGGAAACTGACGGATACAAGATGCAACCCATGCAAGCCGGTAACGGCGCAGCTGCATTAATAAACGCTGCCACACTAAACCTCCTATTCATGAAAAATAACCCGCCGCAATTGAGAGCTTTTACTCAATATTCACTCGCTTGACCAGCACATATCAATACACTACAATATTCAGTTTAAGTAAAAGACGAGCCGCGACCTTCGCGCAAAATTCCGTCCGCGGAAAAAGCAGAATTCCCATTCGCCCCGAGGAGGAAAGAAAAGCCGAGGGGAAAAAGTGCGGTACGCGTTAGGGGGTAAGCTAAAAACAGACGGGAATTTACAGACAGTTAATGCACAAGTAAAATGGGGGCGAGGGGGCGTGCGAGGGGGCGGGTGGGACTCGGGAGGTTGCAGAATTCATCGCTGCTACATTTCACGTTAATTCATATATACTCGTCACGCTGTCACGCGTTCCTCTCGTCTGAAAAGAGGACAAAACGAGAATTCTTCCATTACTCGGGCCGGCGAGCGCGCGCACTTCGGCAGAAAGCGAGCGAGCGGAGCGCGACCGAGGGAAACAGAGGCAAACAGAAAGAAGAAGAGAAGGGAGTGGCGCAGCATCGTCAGTTATTGTTGGCGCACGAAATAAGCCGATGAAAAAATGAAGAGCGCCGGAGAGCCAGGAGGGGAGTCAGCCGGAATTAGCGAGGTGGCTGCATGGATAGGAGTAGTTGAAATAGAAACGTGAAAAAGAGAGAAAAAGTCGAGTTTCGAGGGTTGGGGGTTGGGGGGTGGGGGGCAAGAGAGATAGAAAAAATCGGGCAAGAAGTGGCGGGGAAAGTGGTGGTCGCACTTCCACCGCGGGAAATTCGGTGCTGGCCCGTTCTCGTCGCTTCGCCGGCATTTGTCTCGGTGGCGCTAAAGCCCGCTGCATCATCACGGCTCGCCGGAACGCCGGGCGGAGGTTCCGCATTTTTCACTCCGGTCCGCTTCCGCACACCCACACACACACGCTCCCTCACACTCGTATGTAATACCAGTAGCAGTCTATGCAGTCCGCCTCAACAGCCGAACGAGGAAAAGCGATGCCCGGGTTTCGAGGCATCGCCCGAGAATCCCCGACAATAATTCATAGCACCGGCTTTTTCCATATTTTCCGCACTCCCCGCATAAAGTTTCTGTTTAGTCGCCGCTGCACTCCTACTCGACCCTTTCAGCCGAGCGCGAACCAGTCTTGATCGCCCTATTAATAAAGATGTACTTCCCATGTTCGCGCAATGCTTAGCGCGCGGCGCGCGCTCTACGCGCTGATTGTGAATGCTTGCTTTAATGTAAATGGCTTCGAGCGACCGACCGACCATTCGGATTATGCATTCATGACGATCCTCCGTTATTGCGGATATTTGTTTTACACGGATATTTGTTATTTTATACGTGGATAAATATGTGCTAGTGACATAAATTAATTAACTTCGTTTGATGGTATACAACTGAGTAATGAATAAGGATATTATTGAAATTGGTATGATGCAAATAAATCCCGATAGATTCCATGTAAAGAACAATATGATATTCTGGACTTTTCACCAGCGATTTCCGGGTCTCGTTTAAGGAGAAAATAGAACCCTGTTTTCTTCGCGATGTTGCTCTATCTCTTCTAATGATGCACTTTCGCGGAAATAAGAGGAGCCCTAACACCAATTGCCCTCTTTTCTATTTCCGCAGTAAGAACTCGAGTGAGTTGAGAGAGCATTCGAGAAAATCGTTTGATTAAATCGCGAGTTTTTCCAAGGAGATCCTCGACCGATTAGCCGAAATCTCGGCGAGAAATGGTCGATTCGACTCCGCCGGCGGAACTTTCCTTCGCCTCGGCCAATGGAATCACGTGTCCCCCACCGCCGAGCCTCGGACACTCGGCAATTACAGCGAGTTTTTTCTATTCGAAAAGACGAGAGCCCGGCGCGGTCCTCGAAAGATTTCGATGGCCTCTGCCTCGCCGGAGAACCGAGAGCGAGGATTATGTAGGGCGAACAACTCTTCCAGATTGATGGGGAAGTAAGAGTTCGGTCTACTTTGCGATTCCTTGCGGGCTCGCTGATTTCGCCTCGATCAAGGCGCCTGCTCTAAGAAACCCGGAACAGAAAAGAAACTTCAGCGGGAAATTCACTTTGACCGCGAATACAATAAAGACTCTAACTCGCATTTTTCGAAATCTGCAACTGCTTCGTCGAAACGAAAGTGTTTACTCTAAAGTACACACTAAAACAGTGCGGTTAATACCCGAGTAAAGTGTTCTAGTATTCCGAACTCGACTTGAGAATATTTCAATTAATTCAACTGACAACGATGTCAAGAACGAGGAGTGGAAAAGGCTTGTTTGCACGCCACTAACAGAAAAGATTCTATCAGACGGAAACAAGACAAGCAGGGTGATTTCTCGCGGCGCGATTCAGAGGCCAACCGAGACGCGCCGGCGAAACGATGCTCGATCGCTACCTCCTGGCGAAATCCCCGTCGTGACGACGTTGAGAAAGGGATCCGAATCGAAAGTAGATTTCAATGGAGCCGTGACGGCTCTCGGGAATAGCGTTTTGCGGCTTCCACCTTAACGAACCGTGCACCAACCGCGCTATCTGCCTCTAGTTGGCCGTGAACTCGATCCCACAATCACCCCTTCACAATCCACCCGTCAAGCTACGTCTCACGATTCTCTTGAAAATCTTTCATGATATCTCACAGATTTCCTTACAAAATATTATACGTTAACGTTATACGTTAAAGAACACGCATATCAAATGAAATTCTTTGCGAATGTTTGCAAATACATATTTCATTCCATGCAAACACTCCGAACTGTTGCCAAATTGAAATAGGAAATAGTTGTTGAAATCCCAACAAATACAAAAATAACAATAGTTTGTCAAATTGAACTCTTCAAAGTCTCCAGTTGAAGTGCCATTTCCTAGACAAAAACCCAGGGATGGCAGAACTATCGAGTTGCGCTTTCAAAAAAAAAAGGTACAATGAACTCACTGGATACTAGCAGAACGTCGGCGGTACGGTGGAGCACGTTACCCGAGCGAATGAGGTTTTAATATGACGTGATAGTTGGGGTATTGGGGAATCTAGTGTAATCCACGGGTATTACCAGGCAGACGAGTTTCCTGGACAAAGCGGTCGGTTCACCTCGTCGGGGACGATCGAGTTGGCCGGTAGCCTGTTCCTGATCTCACCCCCATCAGGTTCACCCTCTCTTTCTCTCTCTCCCTCTCTCTCTTTCACTCTTTCGCCAGCCAACGAGCCCCCGCCGGCTCCCGCCCCGGCCGAGTCTTTCGCTTTCCGTCTGCTTCTCTGAATGGGTTTTGTGCGCGAAAAAGCGGGGTGACGCTCGCAAGGAGATTGCACCACTGAATGACCATCTCCCCCGAATGAATGTCCGATTTGGCATCGGCCACCTCTCTTTCTCGCCGTCATAAACCCTGCGCTCGTCACGCCATGAAAGCGGAACTATCACGCGCCCCGACAATAAACTCGACCGACGACAATTGTTATTGTTTAACACGCTATTGGCCGCGCGTTTGGATTCCTCGCGGTAGCGATTGCCGGCCAACAAACGGAACCTCGCTACTGGAAACCCACTGGCAAACGTCCGTTTGGGGGAAAAAAGTCAGATTCGGTTTTTAAACAACGAAGAATATCGGGCTCTGTGTACAAACTTCCAATTGGTAAACCGCAAGCGGCGAAAACCACTTTCAACAAGTATTGAACTAGCATTCCGATCGCTTGCGAGCGGCGCGAGCGAAACAACCTACCACACGTCAGGTATACACCAACATCGTGTACACTAAACTTACACAATGAAGGGTCAGCTAGAAATGACTCGACGCCTATTTTTTTCCCGCAAACCACATACTCCACAGCGCACATTCGTCTACAAGAACACTAAACAACCAACATTTTTGTAACGCCTCCCGCATCGACAAACTAAACAAACAAATCCACCAATATTTTTGACCGTAATACCGAAATATCGTACAACAGAAAGAGTACGACGACCCGCCTCCCGCGGGAGTTACAAAACCGGGGAACAGTAGCTGCAGTAATGAACAGGGCGAAAAGTAGAAACAATCCCCATCGCGTATCGGCTCAACAGCTAATTGCTATCGCGAGGTGGAACAACGCGCGGCCCAGTAACAAGAGGCAATGAAATCATGCGCGTTCTCGTTTCGGCGAATTCACGAGTTACCCTCGACGACGCGCGTACGCGGATGCGAGTAACGCGGGTGGGCTTGTATGCGCGCCGATGAAAATCGAAGCCGAGCCAGCGAAGACTCTACAACGCGGCCCGGCCCGACGGTGCGGGGTGGTTCGGTGGGAAGAGGCGACGAGCTTTCCAGTGAGCGAGGAGAAGAAGGAGTTCTCCGTTGAAGCGAGCGCTCTTCCCATCGACGAAACTTGACTGGCCTCGTAAGAGCAATTTCGTCGGCACAATGAGACGTACGTCTCGGAATAGGCCTCTCTCTCTCTCCCTCCCTCTCCTCGAGACAGATAAGCTAGAGCTAAATCAGATCTCGCCCTCGATGGCTCGCCGGTTCGAGCTCGTATTGTTTATTAGCCCAGTTATCCGGGCTTATTGGCCTATTAGCGCACGCGTTCCCGGCGCATATGCTTTCCGCCAATCCGCTCGAGCTCGCCCCGCCGACATTAGGAACTTCGTCTGCCCGAGTCTTCGAGACAATGACGATCGCGCGGCGAATCCTCGATCGAAACTCCATAGAGGCGAGCGAGCGAGCGAGTGAGCGGGCAAACAGCGAAACTGTATCAGAGAATGCTATTAATTCGGCGAGCACGCACGGGAAAGACACCCTCTGTAATTACGTACGACGGGGCTTTGTGCCGTCGCGAATTAAGCGGCTCATTCTACCTCGCCGCATTTCCCAGTGCTGCTCCAATGGTACTGATGCCTCTGATCGAGATCATTTGCAAGATCAACTTCGCAGATTGACATATTAATTATACGAATACCCACAGGTAATGATGAATTCTCTTACTACTTCAAAATGAGGTCTCCGCTGCAGTTGAATTCAGTGAAAAAAATTCTACAATCACGATGACGTTAATTATCAACTGGATAATTAGAAGGACACTCGAATCAATTTTAATGCAGGTATGATTCTGCTATTCGCATTTACGTGCTTGCATTACAAGGGAGAATACAGCTGGCGCAGGCGATACACGAGTGGTAATAAGGAAGATAGGCAATCAACCTATCCATTCTCGCAGCGAGCGCCCGGCATTTCCGGTGGAAGGCGTTATAAATGAGTATTGCGGGTGGAGCTCATAATTGGTACGTGTCGAACCAATGGCGGAATGGCGCGGATAGCGGCTCGCACTCTGTGGCAGACAGGACGGCGCGCGCGTTCCAGGAATGTTTGCTTTTGGCTCGCGAGCTTCTTGGCCCGCGGCATTAATTACCAAGCGTGGGTGGCAACTACTATGCACTACTACTCCAGAGAACGAGAGTGCGCGCCGGCATTAGCTCTCGTCAGCCGACGACAACGTGGTGCGACGAGGACCAGCCGGAACAACGGAGACACGCGGCGCGCGTCCGCCACCTTAACGTCCCACAACCAGTCGGATTCACGGCCTCATTATGAAGAGGTAGGTCGAAAAAGACACTGCGCCAACCGCTGCGCTGAGATCACCGCCAGCGAAAATCAGCCGCTATGAATTTCTCGTGTGCCTTGGTTATGATTGTAGCAAGTTAGGGTTGCGCACACTGTATTCGGGGAAGCTTGACATGAATCTCCGAGTGGGATTTGAGAGTTTGGGGGAGAAGAATTTTTTTAAGTGCGTGATTGTACGTTTTGAAAAAGCAATAATTGGTGCAAGTATTATTGTAAGTTGGATTTTTATTGATGGGTATTTGGTATTCTTGTAAGATTGGTATCGAATTTTTCTGATCGTTCTGAGTCATCTGAAAAGTTATTCTCTATCCTGCTCGTAATTCCGGGTTTATGACCCGAAGTATTGAACTTTAAGGGCACGAATATGCTTCCGGGATTAACTCGTTAGGGCAGAAGCATGGCCTCCCATGTACCGAGCGAAGCGTCCTCTCGGATGACCCTGCGCCCACGAAGAGGCCATCATTGTCAGGACTAAACGCGACTAGCGCACGATCTACGACTCCTGCGAGAAGCAAACTTCCGTCGTCGTGGATGCCGCTGAGAAATTATTTCCATAAATCTCAAGGAAAATAAAACGAGCCCGTGGAACGGGGGAAGGGGGGGGGGGGGTTGACTGTGCACGGTATTAATTTGCGGAGCGTGGCTAACGATAATCGAACGGGGAAAGTAAGCCCAGCTTCGACGATTAATTAAAAAGCCCGACGGAGCAAGAGAGAACCCCAAAAATCGGTCCCCATGCGTGTGAACTATGGATCCCTCCATATGGGACCCATTTATAATGATATTCCAACGAAATATGTATCATACTAAATATCCTTACCAAGAACAATTTTCATGCTTGTTATTTAATACCAATTTAATTTTATAATTCTATTTAATAAAAACTATTTGCAAGCTGACCATTCAATTAAAATTTCATTAGCAACATTCCCAAATATTAGTAATCGGGTCAAGCGTACCTGGAATCATTAACTATTATTGGCTCTCGATTCAAATTATACAAAACTGTTAATTGGCTTCAATTACTGCAAAGTGAGTGACCCTGCACAAATACTCCTGTGGCGAATTCCGGCTTGGCCGTATATGTAGTTACCGTTATAACTAGGGAGAGGAAGTTATAGTGGATCAGGGCTGAGTTTAGCGCTGGCTCGTAATGTCCGCCCTGTCTGCTCTGATTTTTATTCGATCACGAGCAAGAATGGCTCGGACGAGCGGCAACGACGGCCGTTCAATTTTGCGCCGAGTGAAAAATTTACGAAGTTTAAAGCGCCGCCACTCACAGAGCCGATATGCCTTGACCCCCGACCTTTTTATCCAAGAGCGAGGACCGATCGGGATAATCGGGAGTTATCGGGGAACTGAGTCAACTTTCGTAGATCATGCTTAATAACATACGGGTCAACATTTGACTCACGTATGAATTTCGTTCCAACAAGCCATACGATTGGATTTTCACCCTCGCGGACTCGACCATCCTTAACTCTTGCCCACTATGCATATTTCAGGCATATTTCATGGAATGAAAGCCGTTTTATCAGCGCTCTAATATGATCTCGCGAAATTAATATGGCGATAAAGCATGGAGGTTCCCTGGCAACGTCGGATCCTCGGTAGCTGGTAAACTTTGGTAAGGAGCGGTATCCTGAGGATAACGGCCAATAGCCCCTAGTCAATAAATACTCATTCGTCGAGAGCACAGCCTGCTTAGAGTAAAACCGACCGCAATAAAGAATTGCGGTGATCATCGGCGGCAGGGAAAGCCCTGCGTCTATTTCTCTTTCAGTCGCCGCGCGCTCGCCCTTCGCCCCGAGGAAAGGACGAGAAATGAGAAATTACCAGCAGGA
This sequence comes from Crossocerus cetratus, assembly GCA_963675795.1. NCBI lineage: Eukaryota > Metazoa > Arthropoda > Insecta > Hymenoptera > Crabronidae > Crossocerus > Crossocerus cetratus. The sequence continues at coordinate 2,704,477 of OY776664.1, read as the reverse complement.
AGCTAACATTAAATGATTTGCGAGTAACTTGTCTGACTCTTGATTTTACTTATTGATAAATGTCTTTTCCTAGTACATTTTTACAATAAAGAAACCGTCTATGAAAGTATCATGCGTTTTCCCTAATTTGTTAATATTTATGTTACCCTACGACATGATTATAATAAATAATAACTTTGGAAACTATTTAACGTGTTGCGTTTCATTTTAATTGCGTTATTATATAGATATGTTCCTTTTCGAAAGTTGTTGTGAGGATTTGCATGGTACTCGGGACCAAGACAAACTGTTCTTTCACGTTGAGACGCGGTGCAAACTGAGGCGTGTAATCAGACGTAATTTACGAGATAATGAGAAATTCAAGGTGGCGCGGTTCTTGCGGTTAACGAGTAACGCGATTACCCGATTGTCTAGGTGAGGGAGTAGCATGCAAGTGTAAACTCCGCGGTGTAAGGTAATGCACTGGGTTTTCGCTTCTCCCGTCCGGTCCTGTTTCTTTGGCTTTTAAATCATTTAACACTCCAATTATCCCTCCCCACGTAATGTTAACAAGTGCGCGCAAAGTGACTCGCAAATAGAGCTGTCAGAATTTTTTGCATAAACAGATAAAAGAATGTTATAAGTTAATAAGCTAACAACATAAATTTGTTTACGATTTCTTTAAAGCCTAAGATCGCAATATAAATCTTTCAGACACTCGGACGCGAGAAAAACCCAAAGGGTTATTCGCCGAGAATGAAGAGGGAATACAATGCGCAGTTGATACTTGTAATTGGATTCACTCGACGTAAACGGGAGAGAATGACTCGACGTCAAATGAAATTAGTACTGACGAGTGAAAAGCACGTCCAAGTAGTACGAGAGGGATAGAGAATGTGTGCGTGGCTCTCTGAGTTGTCGGCAGCACGCACGACACACGCTCGCTGCTCGTAAGAAACTTGCCGGTGTCTAAAGACAGCCTCTAATTACATCGCGCGACGAGTTTGGCAATAGTTCGTTAACAATCATGCGCCCTACCCAGTGGAATTAATTACACGCGCTTCAGGATGGCTTTACCATCGCATCGGATTACTCCTCCTCGGCATATCGTACGCGCGCCGATTTCTGCGTGCGCAAGTTTTCCGTCGAGCGCGCGCCGCGTGCGAGCGAGCCCGGCGCAAACTGCATTTCCCATCGGCTTACATCAATATTGCACGGGGCTCGGCTGCGCTTACAACTCTCGTTACATAACTTTCACCTAACTACGCGCATTAATCCGAAACCTTATTCACGCGCAAGCGAGACCGAGCGCTGTTTGTCCGCCTTTGCTGCCTGATTACTAATTCCACGGCGACTAAAGCGACAACTTCATCCCCGATTTTCCCAAGGATCGAGATCCACTTGATGCGAAATTATTAATCCGCGGATTTGTTGTTTGGCGATTTTTAGATGTGGATCCCAGTAAGAAGAAGTTAACAGCTCCTAGAATGTTGGTCGCTCGAGTTAGAAGGAGTTGCATCTCGTCAAGAGACAGAGTTAAAGTGGCCGGTCAAAAAAAGAGGCATAATTATTGGGGGAGTGAAATCTGTGCGACCCGCAAACCCACTTTCAATTAAATTGGAAGTCCGAATGGTGGAATTGCGAGGGTGGATGATGGTGGGAGGCAAAAGGCATTGAGGATCAGCAGCGTTGATTAAGTAAACGTTGCTGCCCTCGATTCCTCTTGCTGGTCAAAGAAATCCTGTGCAAGGTATGTTGATGAGAACGAAAAAGAGTGGGTGATGGTGGGTAGGGGGAGGGGTGAAAAGCACTTTCGCGGTAGTGGCGTTTCGTGGCTGGCCAGCGAAAGTTAATGACTGCTCGGAGAAGGATAATTAAGAGGTAATTAACGGTGGCCACTCGTACTTCGTCTTGGTCTTCTTGCTCGGGCTATCTGCACTCACCCACCGCTCACGACCTCGACTCCCCCCTGCCCTCGAAACCGTAACCCACCGGCGGCGGCGGCGGAGGCGGCGGCACTGCCGTGTCCCGGAGAGATTTCCACTTGAATTCGAAAACTGGGTTACTACTGCGCGAGAGCGTAGTATCTTAAAACATGGCGCTCCCATTCCGCGAATAGTCTGCCGCCACTGTAACTCTACAGGATGCCCATGGGGAAGAGTTTTTGGCCAACGTGGCCCTTTCGATAGGTTCGCATGTGCTGCATGATAATTACCGAGAATTATGGAGAAATTTTATTAAGTCATCTCAGAAAGAATGAAGCGAAGAGCAATAGTGGAATCGCAGTACCCAGCAGTGCGGAATATAAGTCAAATCCTTGACCAGGAGTTTGATTAATTTAACAAATTGTTGCAACTAAAATAAATGAAAACTGAGCAATTAAAGAGTAAGATGGTTAAGACAGAATTATTGGTTGTGGTAATAATTACTCTCTACAGGGGGCGCGCGCGATGGTTAAAAGGAGCGCGTGTTTGGGACACGACAGCGAATGCCGGAATAAATCCGCGGTTTTGCTCGGCACATTGCTTATGCAGGCCGCCCTGGAGAATGGGCGCGCACACATAGACACACACACATGTATACCGAGACACACTCCGTTGCCTTAATTTCGTATTGAACGCTCTTGCGGGCTAGGACACGACCGCACGAATTCGGAGCTCTTGGATGACTGGGCATCGATGCTTTCCGGGCTCCTTTTCTTACGAGCCTCTAAATCGACCCGCTGGAAGCCAGGGCTCTCCGTCCATTCCCACGCAATTCTCGAAACATTCTCCGCTCGGATTTGCATTCCGCCGCTATTAGAAGATTCCTTTATGCCGACGCGGTGCCCACTCGACGTCCATCGACTCTCTAAACGCGGTACAAGTGATCGCTCGCGCTTCGCGGGAATAAAGTCGTCCTTCTCGATCGAGTACACCAGCCGATATACACCGGGACCAAGTGCGAAAGCGAGTGCCTCTCGCTCGAGTAAACCATCTGAGGAAATCGTTCCTTTGTAATCTGGACTGCTCCGACTCGAGGCGAGACGAGGAAACCGTGCTGGCTCCATTGATACCCATCGCTCCTTCTTTTTTTCGGATCGCTTTACATCCGACAGGAATAAAAGCTTCCGGTTTGTATCCCGCGGTCGGCGCAATTCTCTTATTCAGTCCTCGTGGATAACCCAAGTCCTCACGCTTCTTCCAGCGAAAGTCTCTTTCTACTAGTGAAATTTATTCCTTTTTAAGTCTCGCCAATTGCATATTACTTTGAACGAAATTGTATTAATAACCTGTGTTGCCGCAGTTGTCATACAATTAAACATGCGCGTTCATTGACGCTGTTTATTATTGGCAAAGTGGCTTTTGACCACACCGCCGGACAATGCAGCCAGTTAATATTAGATAAATATCATCGAGATCAATGGCCGAGTTGAAGGGGCAGAACATAGAAGCATGAACCAATAATAAACTAAAGTAATGGACACAAATTCGATTAACACGAATACATATGGATGTACGAAAATACAGAGTACCAAGTAATTTAACGATAACTGACTCACTAAAACCGACACGAAACACAGGGAAAGTGAGAAAAATAATGGAAAACCCCGAAAGAAAATGCGAGAATCCATCGAGGAATTTAGCGAGAAAGGGGTTACCTATTTTCTACGGGGGCTTTTCTCTCGCCGCGGGCGCCTCAGAATCCCTGGCGAGTTAATCGATCTCTTAAAGCATCGAATTTTCGTGCTAAACAACAGGCAGCCCCGAGAGTCAGTGAAAGGGAAGCACATCGCGACGAACCGAGAGCGCCCGGCTGGCTTCGATTATCCGGCGAGACATTACAAATTTAATCGGCTTCGCCAGAGTGCTTTAAGCACCAAAGTTCCACGGAGGGTGGGTTTCACGATATACCGGCCGCGGAAAAAGATGGGAACTCGAATTCACCCTGGAACGTGACCCGTCCCGCTCGCCCGCTCGCCCGCTCGCCCGCTCGCCCTGCGTGTGTAAGCTCGGAATAAACGAGGCGGCCAGAGGCCCGCGCGCGCCTTCCCCCCATCGAGCAAGAAAGGCCCGCCGAGATCGAATACAATTACACGGAAAAACAATGATCGAGGTGTACGCGCGCATTAGGCGAGGGGGAGCCCGACGAAAACTGGGGCGGCCGAGCGCGACCCTCCTCCCCAGTCCCCAGCTACACTCGGGGACAGCCGAGCATTTCATTCTTCGCGCGATTGCTTTTTAAGTGTGGTCGCACCAAGAATTAAAGGGGATCTACCGTCAGCTCGTGCGAATTCAATCTCACACCTGCAGGATCCCCTGCAATGCTACCCCTTACCCCACAGGCTTTCATTAACTAGTGGCAACATTTCCAAGCGAAAATATATCAGACGGTCAATCGAGCTACCAATTCCTCCCTCGCACAAAAGGAAATCCACGACAACTACATACATAGAGTCCGAGAATATCAAGTGCACGATGGGGGCATCACGAGTGTCACCGAGGCAGAAGTCAGTGCTCGGCTTACGTGTCAAGCGTAACACGCAGGACAGTGATAGGTGGTGGGTCGGAGTGCGATCGCCGGGTGCGAGCTCGCGTCTCACGGAGCCGGTGGACAAGGGACCAAGCGAGGCGAGGTTACAAGTTCGGCGGAAGGTTCGGTGCGGGTGGCACAGGGTCCGCGTAGACGTTGCATCCACGAGCGAGGGAGAAAGAGGGCTGAGGGTCGCATCAGCATCATCAGCAGCAACAGCAGCAGCCGCCGCAGCAGCGACTCGGTGGAAGTGGCAGAAGCAGCAGCAGCGGCGGCGGCGGCGGCGGCGGCGGTGGCGAGAGAACGCGGAGGGTTCGAGGGGTTGAAGCGCGCGCGCTGCTGTGCTTTACGGGGTTGCAAAGAGAAAGAGAGAGGAGGGACGGCTGGAGAAGCGGGTGGTTGCGGATGGAGAGTGGCCGAGGGAGAGTGAGAAAGTGAGAGAGAGAAAGAGAGAGAGAGAGAGATGCCGAGGGGTGGCGGAAGGTGGGATAGGAAGGTTTCGGGGGTGGTCGGGTTGCCATGGCAGCTACCCCGGCCAGCCAGCAGAGCCTAGTCTCGCCGCGGCGTTCGCGGAGTGCGCGACGGCTCCGTGGAAAGCTTTCGACTCGCTGGGAATCGTGTGCTTTTACGATTCCACAGCTGCGACACACGTACTCTGCCCTCGAGCGTCGCGCCGCACTCCTCGTAATATATCGTGACGGCCGCTCGTAGTGAAGACCGGCTCGGAGTAAGCTCGGCTCTGTGCACGCGTGTGAGATCGAACCCGACTGGATATCACTGGGATCCTACGCTGAAGAGAGCGCACCCGGCCCATCACACGCAATGTAAATCCCTCACAACACACATTTACCTTCTCATAGCTTTCGAAAGCGGGAGAGCGAGAGCGAGAGCGAGAGAGAGAGAACGGGAGAACCATGGGAGAACCGCGTGTACGGAAAAGCTTGGCTTCCACTCGGAAGATAGTAGAACATCCCTCCGATAGAAATAGCCCCTGCAGACGGAACACTCCACGCGCTCCCACGGCGATTGCTCCCGTTCGCTACATCTGAATTAGGTCGACGTGCGAAAGAGAGAGAGAGAGAGAGAGAGAGAGAGAGAGAGGGGGGCAGAGAGGGAGATCCGCTGTTCATCACCCTCGCGAGAGACCACCTACGCCGGCTCCTCCGAGAGCACGCTCGACAGTTACGTATGTAGGGGACGACGAGAGTGCCGTGTAATGATGAGTCGCGTGGATCTTGCACCGGGAGATCGTGCCCAGGTGTATACCTCGACTTTTATCAGGTGCTCCAGAGGGTTCATTCGGGGGTAGTTTCATGCCGCGGGTGTATTCGAGCAGTACTACTCGCTGCTCACCATTACCCTTGATCCTCTCTGCTCACACGGCCCAATCTAATTTCTTCACTAGTCCGATTTTCATTCGGCTGTTACTAACTTTTTATGGTTTAAAAAGATTCTGATTGTAAACAAAAAAAAATGCGGATTCGTTTCGAACGTACGTCGAGTTTCAAGCGTATGTCGGGGAAAAAATTTAATAATACATCATACCTAGCTGTCGGCCAGTGACAGTCGAGGAAAGAACGCATTTCTCGCCCGGTTTTTACTGCCATTCGTCGAGCTTGATATCTCGCCGTGTACGTGACTACTTGCCAAGTTCCCTGCCCGGATGGGCCCCGTGAAAAGTCAAGGGGATTCGACTGACACGAAACTTCCCTGCCAAACAGACTACACGCCAAACTATAATTGGCAACTCAAATAATAGAGTGTAATCAACTACAAATCAAGTCGCGATATTAAACATTCGATAAATAACCTTCTTGCATCGTAAATCAATGCGATCAACCTCTCGCGAAAATAATGTATGAAAATTGACAATAAGCGCGCACGCCAGACTGTTATGCATTACTAATAAACTGGACAAATGATGTTGAATAAACTGTAGCAAGCGCATCGAGTGTAATAATTCGATCTGACTGCGGGAAATAATTGAATATTCTTCGTTACACCTTTGGTGCCGAGGAGGATTGTCTCGTATTCCTTGGTTAAGGCGAAGCCTGCCACTTTGGACGTCGTCCGTGCGGCCGAGTTCCCTTTGAACCCCATGTCGCGCGCTTCTTCATGCCGCTAACAAATTTACGCGACTTTCTGGCCGCACGAGAGCACATACGTGCGCGCACAAAGCCGGACCCCGGCAGAAACATTGTTGCAATTTGTTTGAGGAGGTGCGCCGAGGCGAGATAAGCGGCGGGCGGAATGCAATTCTCCAAATTAGAGTGGAGCCGCGTGCATTCGTCTCGCACGAACTTAGCGCCGCGCTGACCTTTACAATGGCGCTCTCGCAAGGTACTACTTTGCCGTCCTATCCCAGAGAGAAAGCCAGAGAGACAACTCGGAGGAAAGAAAGCCCGGGCACTCTCAAGTGGCCGGTATGAAAAGTGATGTAAAATGTGGCACGGGAATTCAGTGAATCAGACGTCGCCGGGCGAGAAACCTCTATTTTATCGCAACTTTGTGCTTCTGCGGAGGAAAATGCACGCGAGACGATGAGTGCAGGGATCGTGTTTCGTTAGGTAAAGTTCTTTCCGGCTACGAGGTGGTGTATTTCACAAAGCGGGCTTCCCGGATGCCAGAGTAGAGAGAAGTTTCATCGAAAACTATTGCATATCATACGAAAATTGAAAGCTGATACTCCACGATATTGGAATACCCATTTCGAATCACACAACAAATTGGGAAACACGGAGAGGCTGCAAAAAAACGTCCGGTCATTGTTAATTACTGTTATAGAAACCTGTTAACTTTTTAATTCCAACTAATTTATAGTAATGATGGTATTTCATTACGGTTTTAAGTGTATCATTGGAATGAACAAGAATATCCCGTGAAATCAACCACTCACAATCGTGTCAGCCATTCCGAATCTGACATGCAACTGTCCTTGGCCGGAGTTCCAGCCCGTAATCAACAATCAACAACAATTCCGTGCTCTCGAAAAATTCCCTCCAAAAGCGCGCGCGGCCTATTGGCGAGTATATTTGATTAACTCGGCAGCATTCGATTAAGCTGATATTCATCAGGTTCCACTAAAAACCCAATCGGGTATCCGCCTGACAAAGAGGCCCTCGACCAATCGATCGAAACGCAATGCGAGGGCACCAGCGAGAATCAAGTTCTGCTCTTTTAAGAGGACCAGCAACAGCTAATCAGTGTTCGCAAGAATCCCAACATGCACTGTCGACAAACGCGCGTATACACCGGTGGCTCTCGTGGCTCATCATCAAACCGAGATCAATCATCAGGCCAGTGACGTCGAAACCCCTCGATCAGAGGTCATCGACAGAGCTAAACCCGCGCCAACACTATTCCGTATGCTCGACTTTCCCCTCGCAGACCATCAATTTCACGCCAGACTTTCAACTTAACCACGTGAATGACCAACTATTACAAACAAATTGTTTATCAGAGTTCTTCTCGTAGTTGGACTGAAATTGATTGCAACGTTCCAAGTAATCGACTAGTCGACGCTGCCGATCGTGACCCTCACCACTCACCGAGCTCTTTCGTAACAGGTCGAGAGGCTGCAATCAGTAGGTCATCAGTAAAGTGTGGGCTCGCGCGAGGCCCATATTCAGGGTGCTCCACTTTTTCCCCTGCGTTCGAGGAGCATCGATTCCGTAAGAGATTGCAACATAAGTGGGAGAAAGCGTGGAGAAGCTTTCGATCGTTGCGGGGTGCAATAGCCGCCAGCTCATCGTAATTCGTCCTCGATAACAGTGTAATCAACCGATGCCTCCTCCCACCCCTTTCTCTCCCTCTCTCGCAATCTCCCACTCGTCATCTCATAAGCCCTTTCTCTCTCTCTCTCTCTCACACACACACACACTTTCTGCGCATTTCTCACTCGTTACGCCTGAGAATGGCCGAGGATGCCTCTTTCTCGCGAGGATCGAACTTCGATATCGATTGGACCGCTCTCGTTACTTTCCACGCAGTGCGGATTCGCGTTAATGAGCGATCAGTTGATTATCGGGGAAAATGCGCGGCGCGATGGAAAAACCGGGGTGGATGCATGCTCGGCTTGGCTGCTTTGTGTGCTTATAATCTTCGCCGGAGAGAAAGAGCGCGAGAATTCCATGCGAATGAGACCCCCTTTTTCGAGCTCTTCCGCTATGCAATCCCTCCCGCAGCTACGTGAAAATATTAACCATGAAATATGAATGCTCGGATCCACCGAATGCCTCGGATGCCTCTGCGAGATTCCGGTAATCAGTAAAAACGCCCCGCGGGCGGGATTGTGTAACACCGGAGTGGCATGTGATGTGAATGTAATGTGGTTGCGCACGTTACCGGGGTTTCGATTCGACCTGGCAAGATCCTCTTTCGAGCCTCTGGCTAACACTGAGCACTCAACATGTATCGAATTAATCTACCCTACATATTTGAGAAACATATTCCGCTGTGCCCGAACAATTCACTCCATCTGTTATTGCAAACGGTATAACTAGGAAAATCCTTTGGTACAAGTTAGCAATTTATTTTAATGTTTGGACTCCCAATTATTTCTACCGCAAAATATAAGTAGGCTATAAAGTGCCATACCTCATTTTTATGCAATCAATTACGGCAATAATCAAATTATATATTAAATTCTATCCTTGGCATTTGGAGTGTAAATTGTCAATACGAGAAAGAAGGTTAATTAGGGGATGCAAGAGGGACGTACTAAGCAGTGACTCGCTTCATACACGAAATCGATGGGGTGGAAACAGAGTGTCCAGAGTGCGGGGTGACGGTAAAAATTAAATGGAACCGCACTACGGGGAACAATTCATACATAAGTAAGCAGCCCGCTTCCTGACATACAGTTGGCTCACTGCACCAAGGACGTATTACCCGGGACGCATTAAACTATCCAATTATTTCGCTCGGCGAGAACACAGATCCCACACGTAGCGTCGCGCAGCTGTATAGCTGTATAGCTATGCCTGGGCCGGCGGAGCTGCTAATGAAGTGAAATCAATAATGATTAACCGCCGGCTTAATTACCGGCATTATGGCCGTTTTAAAATGCCACTCGATTATGGCGCTATCCATCAACAATACCGAAACGCACCCGACCGATTATCTTTAATAACATTTAATCAGTGAAGTCGATCTCTTTCATTCGGCAACTGGTTCTGAAAGGTGCCGATAGTTGGATCCAGTTGGAAAGCATTTAAAAGCTTGCCCGCCGAATGTTTCTTCGAGAGTGAGCAATCGATCGAAAAGTTGCGGGAGAAGCCTCAACGTCAATACTCTCTACATACATACTTGCAACTTAAAAACTCTTCAATTATAAACACTTTCGTGTTTAAACTCTATAACTTAATAAGCAAGATTAATTCAGTGAAATACAATGTCAAATGGAGTTTGCCTTGGAAAATAAGAGTGTTGATCGAACCTCCTAGCATTGGGAAGCGCTTATCAGGTTTGCTTGGTTTACCCATTGACGACGCAAGCAGCAATGCAACCAGCGGGATCAAGCCTCTACCATCATTCAAACAATTGGAGCCGATTGTTAATTGTACTCCATTGTGCAACTGAATGGCGCGGAGGGCGGCGGCGGGTCCGAGTCTATCGGTGGAAACTGTTTCGTCTGAATTTGACATCGAGTAAACTCCATTGCAAGAGCAATCATCTTGCGGCACCAACTTGACGGGAAACTACCGGTAGAACCGTAGTGCAAACTTACGGTTCCAGGGTATCTTTGGCCAATTAGCCATAGCCTCGTGAATTTCACACTAAACTCTTACTATCGTATACGGCTAGTGAGTATACCCACTGGCCGGGAGAGAAGCAGGGACGCGGTCGGGGATTCTGTTAGTTTGTTCTCTGCTCGCTTTTGAGGGCCCGGCTGACTAATGACTGACCTATACTACTTGTACCGAGTGCGCGGCATTGACCCGTTTTAAACTCCGCCCAGTTCTTCAAATATTAACTTTTAAAGGTCGCCTTGAAACCACACGGCCTCTCGAGAAATTGATAGTAATTACTGCGGTTCAAGGGGGAGGCCGTGTAAATAAAGTAAAAACCAGCCAAGTCTAGACGCAATTTTGAAACTCTAATTACAAGAGCATTCGCGGGAATTTCAATCTACAGCAGGTATATTGCAAGGCTGATAGCTGTAATTTTTGATTTAATAAATAATATTATATTGTGAAACAAGCTGTAAGTAGTGGTCGGACACATTTCAATCTACGAAAGACCTTTTATTCGAATGGCTAGAGGAAATTGCGGAGGTTCGACTATCAGGCGTCCTCAAAGAAGAGAGAGATTGGTTGGTTCGATTCGGTCGGGCGGTAAGTCTCGTCATTGCAAGACGTATTCTTTCGTTTCGGTGGTAACGTGAGAGGCTGATTTCCTGGAGGGTATCCTCGTCGCGCGAAAGTATCTCGAAATGATATTATCGTGGAAAGGGCCCGTCGAGATTTTATCGGGCCACTTACTTCCGGCCGGAATCGCAGCCGGCAGCCTTCCCGTCCACCTTACTTTCTTTCACGGTACGGATGAGGGAATGCCGTGAGGGAGCATGTTACGCCGGACTGGGAAAATTATATCGACGCCAATCGGCCACGTGCGCCGCCCTCTGAGCCCGGAATGAAATCCGACGCAACTGCTCCGTAAAAACGACTGGCCATCGTGTTCGATACATGCGGAAAGTGGTCGATAGAAATTGCTCTGTACACCAAATAAAGTGGAACGTGACAGATGCCCAATTGCTAACTTGCTTTTTCACAATAATCTAAATGGCAGAAAATAAAGAATAGAATTACACACAATCACTTTCCGAAAGCATCATTTGGCGTTGGGATGAGTGGGAAGTATTTTCGTTACAGTGCACAATTTTTTTCTGAGCGCTTTACTTTCGCGATAGGCCTGAGCCCTGCCGCCGCTATTAGTCGGCACCGTCGCGCAAACTTCCTGCGAAATTTGTCGCGAAAATTCACGCCAAGCCTCGCTGGTTTCCGCCGTGGCTGGATTCTGGATGTTGAAACAAGTGTGTCAGGACTCCGGCAAAGTTCCGGTGCCCTGCTCACTAATGCAATAACGTGGTAACGGAATACAGAAGTAAACGTGACCCAACTTTCTGGCAAACTTACACTAAGTTTACACGGCAAGTTCACGCCAAACACTGCGAATGTTTTCTACACGTGAAATCGTCTGTCGTAAAGAATACGAAAGTGAGGCTGTCAACGTAAAGTCATAGTGTTGAATCGTGACGTGGAAAATGTACACAATATTCGTATGCATCATCATCCAAAGTAAAGTTGCAAGATCCGTGGTAAAAATGGTATCTAAGTGCTCGACAACAATATAGAAATAATCCAAATCCACGACAATACTGACGAAAACTCAAAATCACTTCGACAACAAAATTGAACATCCACCTTTCACTCACTCTCTGCCAGGCCGAGGTCTCCGGAACTGTCAAAGATTCGGATGAAAAATGAGTCGGCCAGTATTGACCGACCGAATTTTTTTGCCCGACGTTTTTAAGCCGCGACGAGCGCCGGTGGCGGCCGGCATGAAAGGACGAAATTGGATGCGACCGAAAGCGGAATGAAAATTCAAATGGCACCCGATGTACTTTTTCCTCGTCTACGTGTGACTTCGGGCTACTGAAATATGCGGTGTGATAAACTGAAAGATGAGAAAAATTCACATATGCAAATACAATCGTCGCAGTAACAGCATAGCGAGTTCCCGAGCGAAAACTTATTAAATTTCTCTCCAAGCTATCAAGTTTGGCGAAATTGGGAAAATCGAAGGACAGCGAGCACTCCAAAAGGAAGGACAAATGGAGGCTTTCGAAAGAATTCATCCGGGGCCTCTAATCGATCTTTGACGAGCGATAGGAGGGCTTTGACGAGCGCGTCAACCATCCGGAAGATTGAATCCGTGCGTTTCAGGCCGCAAGCGGGATCCAGCCGCTTTTAAGGGGCCTCAAGTGATAGTACAGAGTGGTCCCCGATGTATCCTTTGACCAGCGTCACAAGCGAAAGGCCCTCTCTCTCTCTGTCTCTCTCTCGGGAAAGATGTAATCCGCGTATCCTGTCGCTTTCGATTCGATTAGGATCAATCGGTCGGCGGCCTCGATTACAGCCTCCTTTCAGCGCGCGCTCCATCGCGAAAAATCTTTCTCCCCTGATTTTGGCCGGTTCCCCCTGGCAAAAGGACTATTATCAATATCGAGCACTACACGCGCGCAATCATAGAACCAATCCACTGGCCCGAAAAATCATTCAATCCGATGAACCACTCGCACGCTTAAGAGACTGGCTACTCAAGAAATCCGTCGAGCGAAAGAGGTAGGAGGTTGCGCTCTACTTTCTCGTCGCTGATAACAAGCTCGCCGAAATAGAGTTACAACACTTTGCCGGTGTGTTCGCCGCGCACTAACCATTTCAGGATAGTTGGCGCAGTCGCGTCCCTGCTATTCCCGCATATTTTACGAAACTTTTAAAGCCGGGTTGGCCGTTTAATTCCTGTTTGGATTAAGCGCTGCTTAGTAGCGCGTTAAAATATGAGACACCTTCGGAATTGCTGCGCTTATTATCCGTGCGCCATAAAAATATTTGATGCTTCTCTTACTAACCAAATACAACTATTAAGAACACGCTAAATTTGCAAATAAGAAGAGTTAAATATTCATGGAGGCAAGTTGTGAATGTAGCAATAAATCGGTGCTGGACGAAACTGAAGCGAATGCGAGTAACGAGCACTTACCCTTCGATCAGAGGAGGAAGGAAAAGGGGGCGAAAGGGAGAATGGCTAAAAGAGAGGAGGCAAAGTTATGGAGGAGGCTAAGCCCCGAAGAGCGCGTGGAACAGGGAGGAAGAGTGATGCTGGAAAATGGTCCAGATCCAGAAAGGAGCGAGTAAACTTTCCTGCTCCCTCGCTCCCTCTCTCCGTCACTCTTTCCCTGGTAGCAGGGTCGCGAACTGCTGAAGAAGAAGGAAAACTCGGCAACGCCCGAGGAAATGGCCTACAGACTTTTCCACTCTCGCTTAAGCACGGCCGAGCAGCATCCTCCTCTCGCTCGCTCCCTCTCGTCCCCTTTCTCCAGCGATACTCCACGCAATTTCCCAAGCAGACTTTTCGGATTCACCTAGCTCGTTAGCACGTGTGCGCTCGTCAGTCCACTCATCCACGCGATGCTGTACTCGCGACTAAATCCGTCGAGAATCGAACACTCGACGCGCGAATAAAAAAAGGGGATAAGCCGGGGGCAATCGAGCGCAGAACTGCCTTCGGAAATTCTTAGAATTTTTTCACTCCAATCTATTTACCGGCGTAGCGCGGAAAGTCAAGCAAGTTAAACGAGTAAATGTGTACGGAATCTAAATGAATGTTGAAAGATCGCTGAATGGAAAATGTTATTGCATCATAACTGTTAAAGTAAATGATTCGAATGATTTTGCAAAAGTTTCTAGATAGTTTGCTGAATTCGCGGTTTCCGGTTATGTCTTACAGAAGAATCAGTGCTCGATGCAGATTTAATTCTGGGCCGGTGATTCAAAGGTCCGATAGAAAGTCTTCAATTTATTAGTACGTCTCTGATGAGGTGGGGGACACTTAGCCAAGGAGGTGAGACCGAGAAATTGCCTTGCCCCGCCAGGAGAGAACGAAACCTTTATCGATCCAGCCGGTAGACGCGAAAAAAGAGAATCGGCCGCCGTACGTACAAGCTTTTCCCTCTTGAAAACGGAGAGGGAGCGCGCGCGCGCACACACCGAGAGTGCGAGGGGAGGGAGGAGAGTCGCGGCCCCGGATGATTAGAAAGTTTAATGATCTGCAATGAAATAGGACGCCGAGCGCCGAGGTTAAAGAGACTAGATTAGCGAGCTGGGAAAATTGTTCTTCGGAGATAATGCCGGCGCTGACCTTCCGTAATCTAGTACACCTCCTTCCGGGAAGCTCCCGTGCGCTCCAAGCCGCTACTTGTTTTTCATAAAACGATCTTAATTATCACTCCAGCGACGTCCTCGAGAACTGCTCTTCAGACAGTAATTTCTCCTTTATTAGTACCGACACTGCTCGACCATTCTTTGGCTCGTGAAAATTGCTAAATGTAATAACTGGATTAAAAATACTTCAGAGCTTAATAAATTACGCCAATGAGAAAACTGTCGTTAGTGGCAATTTTCAAACAATTAAAATTTAAATGAAAGATTCTTTCCATAGGTAGGAATAAAGCTGGGAATGAAGGGGAGCTGGATTTTATAGGAATGAAACACAAGTTCATCTTAAATCGTCGCAATATTCGTACGAATTATGTAGGCGGTTTTGCTAATAAATCAATCGGACCTTTGTTAAGGATCCAATAATCGAAGAGTGATTCCAAGTTTTTCATGGATCGGGTAAAAGGGAGATCGAAGATAAATGATGCGGATAAAAAGTCCAGACAATCGTCACGCGAGGGACAAGTTAAGCAGAGATAAAGAAAGCGGTCCAGCAATTCGGCAAACTAAGGTTTGCTACTCTCCAACTTTTCCCCCCCTTTGTCCCTCAAGACAAAAAGGGGGAAACGCCTCCCGGCAGTAGGCTGATTGCAAACTTAAACGATCCAAAGCTCGATACCTAGCGGCGCCAGCGTGAAACGCGAGTTATTTTTCTGTTCTTTTAAAAAGTTAATGTAAAGTAGGAAGATCAATTACCGATCGCTTCTCAGCAAAATAAGGGTCACCCTGACTGGATACGCGGTCACACTTTTCCCCACAAGTCTGAACTTCCGCAATTAGGCAGGCGAACTTCGGCCTGTCTAATTAACAAGCAAAACTTGCCAGCGGCTCAGTGCATCGGGAAATGAAGCGTGCTCGTGTCGAACTTGTCACACCTATGAACTTCGAGCTGGCAGATGAGTGAGCGATAAATCACGAAAATTGATTGTTCCCCTACCGCAACAGGAAACCACTCGCAATATTACTTTTCCCATCCAGGAGACTCATTATCATTACAAATCTAACTGTCAAATATTCCTTCTTTCTTTGCGAATGTAAAATAATACATTTCCATTAATCAACGGCCGAAGATTTTAGTTTCATAAATCCCTAATATTCAGAGGGATTTATGTTTAAATCGCGGGATATGTTTTCTATCAAAATCGTACTTAATGCAATGAAGTCACTCACCCCGATATTCCACTCTCTTTGTCATTTATAATATCGCTCAAACATAGGATTTCCATCGAGCAAGCACGAATGCTTTAATTAATGAGATGAAAGCCCCGCCCGTTTCACTATTCCGTCGGTAAATGTAAATATCGGCGCTTTTGGCGCACCGGCCACATTTGTTAATTGAGCAAGCTCCTCCGTCTAATTAAGCCGGAGAATCGGACGATAATTAGGACGGTATCGACCATGGGGCGAACAACGTACTCCCCGAAAGACTAGTACAATTCTCCAAAGAACTCGTACAATTGTTTGGCAATTACCTTGCGAGTGAGACTCAACCTCATCAAGGTTTCTAGTTCGAAGTACTCCGCTCTCTGAAAGAGCAAGAGGTAGCAGGCCATTGCTTGCAGTATGCGAAAACGCGTCCGATTAAGGCTCACTCTCGGCGCATGTGCATATTTACATAGTCAGAGTGCACGCAACTCCTCGCTGCCTTTCCTTTGACCTTCAATTTTGTACGCGCAAAGGAAACGGAACTCCGAACAATTCTACCGTGATTAAGCCGAGTGTAACAAAAAGATACCTACTCTCCGCCCTTCACTGTAACCACAATCTTCTCTTTAATCGGAACCTTGTGCTTTCAAAATAATGTCAGGGAATTGCAAATTCAAATGCGTAGAAACACGGAAATGCGGAGAAATTCTTCTCGCTTGAATTATAATATTATATCAATAATATAAATACCCGGTAGAAGGACATCGCTTCATTAAAGTAGTGTCGAGGTTACAGGATCGAGCGACGTAGGTATAATGCCCGTGCGAGGATAGTACATGACACTTCACTTTAGATAGTATATGACACTTCACTATGCGACACTTTAGATAGTACACGGTACTTTACTACAGGGCGCCCCTCAGCACTTGACATGTCGACGTGCAACGAGCAACTGAGGAGAAATTTGGGTGCGAACTTATCGTAAGGGATTCTACCTGCACATGGGGCCACAGAATGGCCCGGGAGTGGGGATTAAGGTACCTGACTAGTGACCGTGACGTACTACATACCGCGCGCCCTAAATCATCGACCTCTCATCAACACAACAAAGCCAACATTCCCACGGCCGTTTCAACCTTAATTATAAAACACATAAAAACTATATGCGTCTATGAAATACGCCAGCGACAAAATTGCACAGGCATTGTATTGCATAAATAAAGCAAGTAAAGTAAAATTGCATAAATAAAGTAAGCTTAACAAACAATCTCCTGGTCGCGAGGAAAACATTACACCGCTCGAAAATGAGTCTTCTTCGACAGCGCGAATGCCCAACACTCTCAGGAAGCGGAGCGAACAAAAAGCCCGGCGAACAAACGGGACTTTCGTAGCTCCGGTTGGAAATCCCATGGAGTGTAAATCGATGAATATCATTAGCAGGTCCAGTGCGGCACGGATCTCTCTCATTAAATCGAGCTCAATTTCGCGGGGAGGGGGATTGCCTTGTGCCGGAAAAACAGAAGGAGAGCGCACGATTGGCGAGAGAGAGAGGGAGAGAGAGAGAAAGAGAATCGCCGGGAAAAAAGCTCGCGGAAAGGAGCTTACGCCTATCGACCAGTGTCCGGGCAGCCGGGAGCGGGTCGTTGCACCAGGAAGCCTCGAACTAATAGCAGTTTGACCCAGAGAGACAGAGTGCGGTTCAACTGCGAAACCTTAGCGAGCGATTCGATGAATAGTGGCGAGGAAACAGCGCGAGCAACTGGCGAGTGACGAGCTATCGACGGCCGCCACTTCTGGCGTAGGACCTTTGCGTGGGGAACTGCGGCTCCGAGGCCCGGGAGAAAAGCTCCGAGCGCTGAAAGGGAGGCTGGCCGGCTCCATGCAGCTCTGCGAGAACACTTGCAGGACTGCGAGGTGAGCCGGCTAGTCACGGAGAAAGAAGCGGAGCGAGGAGGCTAAGCGTGAACTCGATAAACAGAGAAACACGATGGAATAAGCCGATAGCCGCGCACGGCCAGCAGCGACGGCGCCGTCTTCTGCCAGGAAATGGGATTTATGTTCCTACGAGGATCTATGTCCCCCTCCGCCGGCGAGATGAGCCCAGTGATATTCCCGGCAATCCTTTACCTCCTGATTCCAGGGCCCTGCAACTCCTCAGACAGTCTTCTCTTCCTTGTACTCCCGGCGATCCCTCCACTCGCTCCAGAGACTTCTTAGCGATGTAAAATTTCGAGCGGAGACACTCCAGTCCATCCGCTGGGAATCCCTCTACATACTGCCACTTTATCGGGGACAACTATTGACGCGGCTGCGCGCACAGTTACTCTCCGGAGAATCAAATGATTCTATGCGCTGCTAAAGAAAACGATATGATAGATTTACAAGGACCACGATTTCGGTCAAATAAACCGAACCGCGCACAAAGCTATACCTTTCTATAGAAATACGAAAATTCAATTGTTTATTCCGCGCGGCATGAAATAAATCTCCGAGAATCGATGAGTCTTGGCCGGTTTTTCGTTGCCCGGCGGAAATGTCCGTCGATAGAACAATCCTGACGAATATTTCGAGAGAAAGGGACCGGGCTCTGTCTTACTCAGTCGATGACGGCAGGTTGGCACTGGAGGTGAGATACATAAAAATGGCAGTGAAAGAAAAGGGTGAATGGCAGACAGGCAGGCTGGACGTGGACTTGATAAATAGGCGACTAATAAAATAAGTCGGTAACCGAGTGCACTGGCAGAGCGGCGGCGCCGCTGCCTTCTGTCGGCCGATGGGATTTATAGTCTCGCATGGATCTATATTATACACGCGCGCCCACCACTCGGCCGCCGTAGATCTCGCTTCAACCAACTCCTTTTCACGGGACGAGGCTTTTGTTGCAAAAATTACATCCAAGCCGATAAATATCGCGCCTCCAGTGCACCGGCATGCCGATATAAAAGTTTATCGCCCATTGCCGCACGCGAAAGGAGCGCGCCGCATCGTCTGCGCCGGCTTTGAGGAACGCAAGTCGTTATGTGATGATTCAGATCCTTAAGGAGCGCCCAGTGTCGTTGGGAATACGAAGCGGCGTATTCAGACGTTTAATGCCCGGGCAAAATGTAAGAGTAACAACCATAATACACCGAGCTCGCGCAGATTGCATTCATACTGGTATTAATTAACTCGTCCCTAATTTAGCGCGACTAATTTAAGTCGGGATCCCGTCAAGTTCCCTCTGAGTTTATCGCCGATCGTCCTTGGCTTCGTGCAGCTTGACCTTCGAGAAGGTAATGTAGATTGGTAGAACGAGGGCAGGAACGGAGTCATGCGAATGAGACAGAGATGGACAGAGTTATCTCGGGATTCTCCGACATTCCTCGCAAATTCCTTTGACCCTCTCCCTGCCCCTACGGACTCCGGGACCTTCCAGACACGCGATACGATGACTTTAAGGGCGCACTTCCCTTCAGACATTCTTACGAGTCCTGATGGTAATGCATACTTGGCCTGCTGGAGGAGAAACTTGGCACGGGGTGTCATTGCTCACTTAACGAGAAACTAGACGAATTCGACTTAATTCCTTTGGACTCTTGGAAGGAGAACGCGACTGGTTCTGATTAAGAGGAGTATTCGAGATAGAAAGAATGACGACTTGTCAAGAACTAGGATAATTCGAAACATTGATAAGGTTTGGAGATGGATGGCAGAGCGACTGCTCAATTACTGACGATTGGATCCGTGGAGGATAAATTCGGGTAACACATTGGGATCGATGATGATGCTCAGTAGCAGAAACAGCAAAAACCACCGGTATAAACGGGAGTTCCAGCGGTTTATGGGGACTTTTTCTCCTTCGGTTACTTGACCGGCCGGAGCAGTTTTATCTGTCCCGAAAATTTACGATCTACTTTGCCGGGACTATCAGGCGACTTCGTTAAGCTAAATCCGCACTTATAACTTTACGAGGACTTTTCACAAAAATTCCCGAGACCGCTCGCCTCCATGATTTTACTGTGCTGGCGCTGTATATGTCGCGGCGGGTTATATACCGAACACGGGGAAAAATAGAAAAAGTCTTGATATCGCGGCCGGAGGATAAAAGGGAAGAGCTTTATCCCGAAAATGGTCCTCCATAATCAGAAAGTTAAGCCGATCGCCCTTTAATATTGAAGTTTCCAACTTTTTACCGCAATAGAATTGAAACGCGGCCAACTTCCCACCGCAATACTGATATAAACTTTCCGGGAAAGATAATTAATTCAATGATTCCACATGGAAATAAAAGAAGCGTGGGAGGAATCTGAATGGGTTGGGGGATCAATTTTAGGGGACGTTAACTTGCCCGCGGCAAGCAGCGGTGGCGAATTCAATAAACAGACCTCGAATCTACATCCACACGCAGCGCGCTGGCCCCGCGAGATGCTCGTAAGGATGTCGTAAAGATCTCGTAAGGGTTATTGAAAGGCGTGCCAGCCGTATATCCAACGGGCCGTTTATGTGTTGTGCATCAATACCAGGAAAAATGAAGGAACCGACAAACTCGCTTGAATGCGAACGCCGGTCTAACCCGCTTCCTTCGAATCTCCCAAGCATCCTCCGATAAATCGAGAAGAAGCCCACTTCTTAAGAGACCACATTCAACCTATAAATGAAACCCATCAGTCCATTATTGCCAAACACTTTCTCAACCGACAAAACTCCTTCACATCGACTATAAAGAAGCATTAAAAATCCTACTAGTCGAATCAAGGATTCATCGAGGCTTTTTAACTCCGGGAAGCTCAGGTTCTTCAACTAGATTCTTTATTGAAAATGTCCCAGATGGAACGCGGTTAGAGGGTGCGTAGCGTGAGCTTTCAGCAAACCGAAACCAAGCGAGAAACCGGAAGACGAAGCGAGAGAGAGAGACAGAGTGGAAATTCAGCGTGTAGGAATTGGAGGGATCCGAGCGTCATACGTATCCGCGGATAGCGTATGTTTCACGCGCTATGATACTGCAAGAGGATCGCTGGAATAGAGAAATAGGCGAGCCGTAAGGGAAACGAGAAAGTTATCCGCGGATTCCCAGAAATGTAGCCTTTTCCCCTTGTAAGAGAGGAAGAAAGAGAGAGAGAGAGGGGGTGGGGGAGAAGCGTAGGTAGTCGTACGTGCGCGCTCCATGGCAGGAAGACGGTGGCGGGACGATCCACCTAGAATCTCTTACCACAAGGAACGAACGAGATCCGGCGAACGGGAGAGGAAGAAAGGGCGAGCTGGAAGGTCGGATCCCCCCGGAATTCCCCGGGATTTCCAGGCCGGAAAATCTGCTGCGGATTTTTCGAATTAATTGGCAGGCGCACCGCCGCAGTATTTACTGTCCGCCTTGAGGCAGGACCGGCTCTCTCTTTCCCGGAAATTGGGACTCATGCTCCAATTAATAAGTGGAATATCTCGAAAGCCCGAAGAAGCAGCAGGGGCTCGGAAGAAAGCTTAGCCGAAAGTGGAGGATCCTCAGCCGACCGAGTGTGCGCTGCTATATCCAACGAGGATATGATTCATTGATGGACCCTCGCCCCCTTCTCTCCCGAGATTCGCCGGGCCGCGTGCGCCCGCGCGCTCTTTCAAAGAATCCGCGGACAATCACGGCAAACGTCGCCCTGCCAAGAAGTAGCTCAAACGAGCTCTCCTTTCACACTGTTGAAGTTTTATGTCCTCCCTCGGAACCGTGCGTCCTGCTTCTCCTGGTAAACTCGAGGTGGAACACCTCGGAGGTGGAAAAAAGCTCGAATCAAAGGGAATCTCGGAGGCGGCACAGCGCGCCGCGCCCGGTCCCCTTTCCTATTCCGGAAAGTTTCGTCTTCCGATGTTGGGATTAGAAATCTTGGCAGATTAAACAACTCGGCCGGGTGTGCATTAAGAATGGAAAATTTCTTATTTAAATTGGACGAGCAGACGCGCGCGGCGGCCGAAGGGAACACCGCGTCTAGGATGATCACTGGCTCGTCGAATGCGACGCGGGTTCAAAGAGTCGATTTATCGAGGGGTCTTTGGCCGCAGGGGTTTGCGCCGAGATGCAAATTCTCCGCCCCGGAAGGAAGAGAAGCGTAATTGGAAGATGAACGCGTTACCGTTACCCTCGAAAGATTGATGATCCGTGGCCGTCGCAGAGACGAGGACGCCAGCTCTACCGAGAACGATGAGACTCCGTCTACGGGAAAATTATCTGCCCGATCTAACGGCAATTTCGTCACTGTCCACGGGGAAGCGGCCCTGACGTGACCCAATAATAGATGTCTCACGTCTTATTTCCCCGAGCCAGTAAAGAACCTCTCGCCGATGGCCCACGGACCATAACAATTTCCCCAGACAGTATATCACCAGGCAAACTCTGCTAAACGTTGCTTAATTCCCATTTCACGAATGACTAGGAACTAAATCCTTCATTAAACTATTATAACCAACTCTCAAACCTTTCTTAAATACAAATGACAAGTTTAAGCCTGAAAAAGATGGTTAATCGCGCGGAATTCAACGAGGAGCAATCGCAAGATGAGCGACTAGTTAAACTAGGGCACAGCCATCACGCACGATCTCCGTAGAATCTCGGTGGGACGAAATCAGCCGAGACGGAGGACCAAGATTCTACGTAAAATCAGATCCAGCCGGGAACCCTGTACATCACTCAGCGGCGTTGAGGGACGAGTTAATGAAACGACAGTTCGATTAACGTCCCGAAGAGGAAGGCAAGAGAGGAGAGGAGAGAGAGAGAGTTAAAGAGAAGGGAAGAGAAGGGAAGGAAAGGGTAGTTGGCGCCGGACGATTTATCCGGAGGATTCCAAGATAATGAAAGGAAAACAGGATTCCTTTCGTTAATCGAGTGGCCCCGGAATGACGTAGCTCCGTGGACCTGAAAGCGGCCCCGATTCTATCCTGCCGTGACTATCTCCAATGAATAAAACAGTGGAGCATCGTCCGAGAGAAACGCTGTCCGGCGACTGGTTCTGCTCCACCCAACACCCACTAGATCACCCGGCGCCCCATCCTATCTCGGCGCTATAAAGTGAAGCTTTAAAGTACAGCCGGTACTTCTGTCAGCGCACCACCGCTACAAATGTATTGCCCCGTGTGGGCAAATACTCCTCAAGCAGAAGCAGTCTTTTGAGGTAGAACGCCGGCCTGCAAGAGATTCCACGGATATACGAGTGGTTCGATCCGCCATGCGACCACCCGCCCCACCCTCAATCTCTCTCCTCTTCCTCCACCTCCTCCTCCTCCTCAACGGCGCCCACCTTTGCCGGCGCACACCATAATATTGAACGACGTACTAAGTCAAACTAAAACTACTCCCGCGCGAATTCGATTCCACGGGGACACTCGGACCGTTTTCCGGAAATTACTACCAACCTCGCAGGCGCTGCCGCTTGTTCTTAATTGGAAAGCATTAAGGATGTCTATAAAAGGATATTTAATGATCCACTTGCGAGATTCGCGGTTTAAAGTTTGAATGCGGATCTCTCGATTCTTTCTAAGCCGGAATTGGGTACTTTTTTCTGGGCGAGTCAGCTTGAGACTTGCGGAGTTTGCTCCTTAGGAAAGAATGCTTTGATCACGGGCTAAATGGAGGAAGGAAAAGACGAATCCAAAATGTATGGTGCTCAAGAGGAGCAGGCTTTTGGAGGTGGGGTAGGATTCGCCGATTCTCTCGAGTGAATTGAAGGGATTACAGTGATTCAGCAATTCGAATCTCTAGTTTCTTGGCTTCGGAAGAGTGGGCACCACTGGAAATTGAAATTCTACCTGGTCAACAAGCCCAGAGATCGATATTATTCTATTTGCTACTCGAGGAGGGTTTCGGATTTAATTAGGATCGGTCTGGCCGCCTCTTTCACCCGGCGCCATCTGCTTCTCAAGGAAGGGAGAGTGAGAGAGCAACGGATCACCTCTCCCAATCTCGATTCGGCTTCTTTCTCCTCCCGCGCGTCCGTGTTTCCGATTCCTCGAAACATCGGCTTCATCATTCCCGACTGATCGCTGAAAGCCCCTAAGAGCTTTACCCTTCGGCGAATGGAAAGAGTACATCTCTCTTTCTCTCGCTCTCTCTCCCTCTCTAGCGCGCGCTCTCGCGGCCGCCCCGGGAGAGAAGAATTGGCGGCCGGCGGAAGAATGAACGGGCGAAGGAAGTGCTGCCTTGAAGCAGCCTGCATGAGGAAACGAGCGAGATCGGCCCGCGGCGAATTGAAACGGCGAATCCCACGCGAGGGACGGCAGATATTTCTCGGAAAATAAGGCTTAACCTTATTGTCAGAGAATTCATACGGCCTAACAACTAGCAACCAGCCACGATATAATGACCCATTCTTTCACGGATCGCAATTACCTCAAGACACAATAAAACTCCATCCAACACTCCTTCTTCCTCAATCGCACTCTCAACAATCGAGTTGCAAACTTGATAAACTCACTAACAACCTGTAAGTCTAAGTCGCGCCCTTAAGGTTCACAGGGAGCTAAGTTGAAGCTGACCAACTTTGTTACTGACAGTGAAGCGAACTTAGCTGGAAAATCGTTCGACCAACAAACTCCCTAGTGTAATGTCAACAGATCTAATCCGTGGTTCTCTACTTTTCTGTTTAGGTGTGCGTTGAGCGGAGGGTAAAGGGAGGCGGAGGAGGTGGGAGGAGGAGCGTGGGCCCGTGGCAGAGAGGAGAGGCTGGCCAGGGAGCTCGGACTGTGGTGATTGGGGTGGGTGGCCGGTGATGGGGATGAGGCTGGGCCGGCAGGTGAATCGGGCCGCGACAGAGACGGGTCGTCGTTCTGGCGCCGGGGGTGGGCGCGATTGCCCCTAGGATGCAGTGATCCGAGTGGTGGTGTGTGCTTGCGCGTATGCGTGCTACGAGTGGCTAGAGACGGCTTGGGGACGCACGCGATGCATCACTCGGGCGGCGCTGGCTACGGGAGCGGGCCCCAGGAGCGCGTGCACCAAGCTCCGCGCGGCGGCCAGCCCGAGAAGTGTCCCTACGAGAGCTACCAGGCCCAAATACCCGACTGCTGTGCAGCTGCCGCCGCGGTCCAGGACCCATATCCCCGCCCGCCTAGTGAATATGACGGCAGGTGCTACGACGAATGCCATCACAGGACTCCCTATCAGGAGGACGCCTATCCTCAGGTACGTGACCCGCTTACCTGACTTTTCAATTTTCCGACCGACAGCCTCGCATCACCTACTATGTACCGCACCTTTCCATCCTATCTATCTCTCTCCCTCTGCATGCTTACGATGCGCCGATCGATCCACCCTGACAACTCCGCGAACCTCAATGCAACATTGATTGAAAGGAATTGTGTGTACAAAATCTACTGGGGACAATTCGTTCGAGTTATACATATAGAGTCATTATTAATCAGAGAAAATATATAGGTAGATAATCGTCGAGTATTTGATGGTCTAAGTTAATGTTTTAGTTGTTAGTATTACTTGAGGGGTGAATGACCTATGGTGCGTTTGACGGTGCTATCTGCGACCTGCGACTAGTTTCATTCATCACGCACTATCGCCAGGATCTTTTTAATCTTGAATTGGGTAGAATCGGAAAAGGAAGCCCGTACACTCCCTCGGTAATTCCTGGCAAATGAAAAGAGCTCGGCCAACAGCCACCCCGAACTTTTCCTCGGCAGTGCTGCGCGCGAGAGTAACTCTAGTACTTTGGGTAGTTTGGCGTGCCGGCGACACAGAGAGCGCCGACGACAATTTATTTCCCGTCGGCCGGGATACCTTGTACCGATGTGCAATAGAAAACGCCCGGGCCGACCCGGATTTATGACGCGTATTAATTCACCGGGCGCTCGCGGTTCCGAATATCGCTCCAACGCGGTTAATTTGGGTTTCGGTGATCCTCGTACTGGTGCTTTTCAGGAAGAGCGCTCTCAGCTTCCCTCCCCCTTCCAACCCCCCTTTTTGCGCCACGAGCTGTACGAGTCGCGAAAATGTCGAAGTGCGTTTGCAACGAGTGATAAAGTTGCGCATCGCCGGAGAACGCTCGATACGAGACAGAATTTTCGGGAACGTATGAATAGAAGAATTGCAATGACAGGCTACTCGCAACTAATAGACACTGCGCAGGGCTAGGTAATATCCTGCGGGAGAAATGTTGGCATTATCTGGTAGAAACTATTTCCTCTTGGAGCAGAACTTCTCCAAGACCTGCTGCAGTTACAGCTATTTGTTGCAGTACAAGGAGTATCCTAAATGGGGAGTGAAAATCGGCTCCCTCCGAAATAGACTCCATTTTTCAGAAAGCGTTCGTCGGATTCGCCGGCGAAACCATAAGGGCCCGTGAATTCTAATTAGAGTGCGGCATTAGGATAGAAATTTATACGTAATATGCGGAGGCAGCTTCAGATCTCGCAGTTGCGCCAATTGGGTTTAATCTCTGACCGCAGCAGGGCTTTCACTAATTATGCAATAGAACGAAACGAGTTCAGGAGAGTTCAGCAACGGACGCGCGCGCGCGCCACGCTGATCCGCCTATTTACGATTATTCGCGCGATGGAGAATTGAAAGTTGCCCGCCGAGGAAAATAAAGGCTTTAATTAGCCACGGGAGAAAAGGGTGGTGTCGTCAGTAATTTGGCAAGTGACTCGACGAGTTCCTTTAATAATCGCAAGGTTTTAACAAATTATCCACGCTTTACGAAAAATGATTAATAAATTAAAGCTTGGTGAGATAAATAAACGAATCCCTAAAATGGAAATCATATGAAAAGTGAAATAGATGTATTTGCAGATATTTCAAAGCGTACGAAAACACACTGATAGTCGGGAGGGCAGCAATGAAACCACGTGAAATATGTAACGAGCGATACTCAAATTTCCCAATGCATCGAAACCTCGAAAAATAATGGCAGGGAAGAATAATAAATCCAGGACACACCGTTTCGCGGCGATGCATCCCCAGCAATTACACGGAAAAACGGCAGGATGGTAATTGATATATTCGCCGTGCGCTCTCGGCGAGCCTCGCGGCAAGCGTTGAGCAATGAATCATTTATTATTGTTGAAATTCGATATTGAAACTAATAGTACATAATGGGATGTAAAACGTATTTGCTGCTTCCTCCTGTAATACAGGCCGCGTGTGGGAACGCGAGCATGCGCGCGCGCGCGCGCGCTAAATTAGCTGATGGCCGGATGTGAGTAAACCCGACAGGGATTAATGAAACAGCGAGCGCCAATGCTAACCACTGAGTGTAAGGATTGCAATACAGGCGGGGGACAAGTATAGTAAACTCGAATGGGAAAGGTCAAGCCCCAATAAATAAACACAAGCGACGCAACTGTTTGAAATTCACAAATTTCCAAAAAATTACCAATAAATTCCGCGATAGCAATTACCACTGTTATTAATCATCGGAACCGATGTAATTAACTTGACTATCAAAGCATATCACAAGAGTTTCGAGTAACCGGTGTCCCTCCAATTATTAATTACGATCCAACATTCTTGGCCAGCCGAGTTGAAAATGCAAGGGGGTCGCGGGAAGCTCAGGCTGTAATTGGAGCGAGAGCGGCGGGAAAGTGATTATTTCGCGAAATAACTCAAATAATTGTGCGTCTGTTACGAAATAACTGCATTTTACTGCAGGGCGCACTACCGCGCGTGGAAATCTACATGCGCCGTCATTTTTCGGCCACGCTCGCTGTTCTTTCCCGCGCGCTCCTCCGCGCTCTCTCTCTCCCTCTTTGCTGGGGGCCGTTTCAGGGGAAACCTCATTCCCTTTGGAAATGCCGCGCTAGGCATACACCGCGGCCCCGCAGGCCCTTTGATCCTCGCCTGAGCGAGCATTACCACTGGCACATATACCACTGGCGCATACTTGGTTGCACCCCAAATTAACGATATGCATCCACGTATTTCTTTGACGGCAGGCCCGACCCCTCTATTAACAGTGCCCGGAGAGCCTGCATTTCGCCCTGAGCCGAGCTATCTTAAAAGTATTTACAGTCAACCTCGAGATAGACATTGGCCGCGCTCGCCCGGAATAATACTCTTGTTACACGGATATATCCACCGGCCCGCTCTCATTCTCTCTAAGGACTTCCTCCTCCTGGGAATACCACTTTACCAGGTTTTCCTTTGCTTCGCCAGGAAAGACTTTATAGGGAATCGACTTGGGTAACTTATGGTTATAAACTGACTCGATAGCCTGTAGGCATCGCTCGAGTCTAGGAAATTCAATGAGTGATACGTGATTTCAAATAAATGGGGTATCTGAATAAGAAAGATTAACGTGAGAAGAGAATTTAAAGAGGAACTTCAAACTGGACTGGATAAAGAAGACTGAAGAATATCTTTGAAAGTATGGCGGAAAGAAAATGCCAATCACGGCCAAGAAAGAAAACTTAACAGTGTTATTCGTGAGAGAGAGTGGTTGATGGGATTTAAGGAAAAATCTTGAAAGAATTCTTGTCAGTAAGAATCACGACATTGCGAGAGACGCTCTTGGAGGGATACTGGCTGGATTGTCAACGACTGCCAATCAAGCTAAATGCTCGCCGCTCTGTTCAAATCCCGTGTAAACATGAAGTAAGCAGAAATATCGGAAGTACGTCAGGCCTGTTACGTTTCCAGGAAGCCTAAACAATCCGACAGCACTCAGCGCTTTCCGTGATAATTACCGCCAAATAAGCAGGGTAACACAGATAATCGGCCCACACGAGCACAACCCGGATTTTCGGGGTAACCGAGACTCGAGCTATTTCAGCCTATATCAATATGTGCACATATGAATGCACCGCTCGGTGCTTATACGTGCAAGCGGCCACGCGGTACCGCAATGCGCTCTTCCCAATTCTTTCTGATTTTCCAAACGCCCCATGCTTTTCTCAAAAATACCTGTCTGATTATCACTCTAATGTCGAATTAAAAAAATACTCCTATTTCATTGGAATTAATAAAGAATTCTAAATAGATGAATTAATAGTTAGATAGATTGTAAGCTGCCTAAAAAGTGAAAATCTATTTGCAATTCAAAGTTTTATATGTTAGTTATTTCACTAAGAGTAAGTCTTGCGAGTTTATGTTTGCAGAAGGAGTGACTTGAAAAAAGGATTTGATATACTTTTCTAAAGAAACTCTATTGACTTTCTTGGTATAGTTTTCTTCGGGAGTGGAATGTTTCACATTTCTGGGAGTATTTGATGATAGGAAAGTTTGAACGCGGAAGTAGAGTAAACATGAGTCGGGGATGCGCCCCCATTGTGATGACCTAGAGTCGCGGATGATCCAGTATTACGAATAAAGCATTATGCGTACCGGTGCTTCCCGGTGAATTGATCCGCGCGGCTCTGCATGCTGGAAGTCCGAAGTTTTGCAGCCGGTATATCTGGCTGGTATCGATTTGGCCCAGTTTCCCAGTCACCCCCGGCTTCCTCGCCATATTTTAGGAATTCCGCGCAACGAAAAGCACAGTGGAAGAGGTTGTCACTCGAGGACAGAGCGGGCAAAAGGAAGAGCTGCCGGCTAAGAGTATATTCCGAAAACTGGAAAGTCCGAAATAGAGCCCGTTTCCACATTACGGCCAGGGCTCGAGGTGTATATGAAAGAGGCTGAGATCGAGTACCGTGCACCTCGAAGCCCTGCAACTCTTCAGCATACGAGCATCTCGAGAAGCCCTCGTATACTCTAGGGTCTAGCGTAGGCCAAAACCATTCTGCGATTTTGCAGAAAAGGAACATGTGAAAGAAAAGGGGAAAATTGAAAAGGAAAGCTCACTCTCTCAGCCCCACTAATTTCCTAAGTTAAAAACCCTCCACCGAGAAATAATCCCGAGAAGGAAAAAAAACACGAAGCTATGAGAATTCCAAGTTGGGTAATATTAATAAATGGAAAAGAGTCAATGTTAAAATGCGAGGAAATTGGCACACGTGTTCGCAGCCGGATGGTGCTTGAAATGCGAGGGCTTTATGAAATTTGTTGAATTATTACATACAGATATATAACGAGCGGGGAATATTTCTTCGATACCTTTTCAATCTCGAGCCGCCGAACGAATTTCAATGGCTAATGCGGCGGCGAGGGTGGCACGTACCGATCGTTCCTCCATATTCCAACGTTTTCGCAAATTGTTATCCCAGCGAGAACGGATAGCCACCACGTGTGTACGCTCGCACGCCTGATAGAAACCACGGTACTCGCTCGACGCTGTACAGCCAAGCCTAACCGCCGAGCTAATTTGCACCCTAAGATGAATGTCACCGCTCAATTTCACCCTGCGGCGAACACGCCCGCTAAACACCTCAATTCTAAAACACGAGCCATTCAGACACCATCAGCGAATCCCCGCTACTACTTAGCCAGCCGGGTCTCACATTTCGAAAATGAAATAAAATCGAGAATAACACCGGAAGCCACCAGAACAATTAGCATAAATCTCAATGGGATTGAGATTCAAAGCTAATAAAACTATCAAAAATGACAGAGTAACAGGCCTCGCTCGATTTCCCCGGGAAGGAAAGCGAGATCGCAGACAGGACGGGGGGTTTTATCACCCCGATTCCTCGGGACATTAGCATGAATCGATGCATTCGCAGAGGCGAGCGGGCTTTATCTCCATCAAAATGTCGGGCTAGTTCCAGCCGATCGAAGCTTAATTGAAAAGAATCGGCGCGACGAATGGTGGTCCCGAATCCGACTAGGGGGCGAGGGGGTGAGGGGGCGAGGGGGTGGCGGCGGGTGTGAGAAGATGCTCCCGAGGGCGACGTCTAGGGATGTGCAAACATTCGCGCGCGCGTTTCGCGAGGAATTATAGAGGGAGCAATCCGGGGGAACACGGGCTCGCTCACACGGAACGGGGCCTGATTAGAGCAGTCGGCGATATCTGGGTCACTAGAATGTGGCTCTCGATAGCGTTTCATCAATAGGACACTTCCAGCGGAAGAGTGTGCGGGCACCCAGCGAAAATGCTCGTGGATAAAAGAGAGAGACACATTAAAAGGGCTAAAGAGGAAGGTGTATCGGTACTGGCTCGCCTTTCAAATGGAGCCGATGCAAGCCAACCTCACCAAGCACATCCGCCGGAAATGCGATCACGCTAAAAGGCACGCTATTTAACTCCCCGAGGAGGAGCAAGCCACTCTCGCCCTCCCCATAAGCAGACCGAGAAACAAGGACAAAGATCCCTCTGAAAGAGAAGCCCTTCTACCAATGAAGAATGAGAGCTTCGGAAAAACGCCACCGTGCACCTATGCCAAACAGCGCTCACGATAATTAGCTAATGGGTTGGCAGACAGGAGGATTTTAAGGGTACGAGGGAACATTGACCATTCGCGTATTCGTGCAAGAAAAATTAAACCAAACTTATCGGCGAATTAAATATTGAATTAACTGAGGCTAAATGGAGATCAAAGGTTTGAAAGCGGGGTATAAAAATGAGAGGGAGCAAGAGGAGGATTCGAAGCAAAGAAAAATGAACTGGCCAGATGTTAACGGCATTAATTAACTAGCTATTGAGTAATTGGCGAGTAAGGGGGAATGAGTAGAATCACTCGTACAAGAGAAAGCCCTGCAGGGGGTGGAATGAAACCCAATCATGCTCTGCAGTGAAAAAGGGAGAAAACAGCGAGCTGCTCATTCGATTTTCAAATTACTTCGCGGATTCCGCCTGCGCCGTCTTCCCTCGTGAAATGAAGTGTCGCCCAGGTGACAAATGATACCACCCTGTAATGGTTATTCCTCCTTGAGGCGGAGCGGCAAGGGCGAAGGGATGTGTGCGTACATCCGTCCATTCCCCGCACCACTTTCCCTAATCCTTTTTCATCGCACGCTATTAATCTATCGCAAGCGCATGGAAACGCAACTTATTTGTTATTACCTGGTGCGCGTCTAACGCAGTTGAAAGATTCTTGGGAAAATTAAAGAAGCCGTAAAAAAATGGAAACTAATAACGTGTGTGGAAACACGAGTAAGGGAATAAAAATGCTCGATGCAGTCCGGAAAGCGGAGAGTGAGAAATTTAATATTTATTTTTTTCGTGCATATCTGAGGAAAATCGCGGTATTTGCTCCATTCATTTTTCTCACTAGACTCGGGGGAAGTTCCTCTAAAGAATTGGAGCGGAGAGAATTGTGTTGCCGTCCGAATCACTCGACAGGCGAACACCGCGTTTAATAACGGCGCCAGCTCCGATGGGACATCGGCATTTCGTAGATGCCAATTATCGATTACAGCGCGCTCGGAGGCGAATTGAATTGATAAGAATTCGGGCCGAGCCGAGCCGGGCCGGGCCGGGCCGGGCCGGGCAATCTCTAGGAGCGATGAATCCGCCGGAGTATGTCCCATTTGCAGTTGAAAACTCGGTAAATAAAGTGCGCCACTAACTCAATGATCACGGAGCCGCGACGCTTCTCGAGCAACGCCCCGCCGCTTTTTCGTGGTTTCTAGTCGAGCGATAAATTACGAAATCCCAGGAGGCAAAGCGCGCGCGCTCGTTCGATCGGCGCCCGACTGAATCGTATTCCTATCTTTACGCGGATTCCGCCGGCGAACCCATAACGCTGAAGTATCGCCACTACTGGTATAACCGGAACGTATACCGGCCGCGCGCGCTTATGGTCCGGCTGTAAACGGAGACTCACGAAAACACAGCTCTTGTTCCTCCTTTTCACCCGAGCATCCGCCGGCCAAGGAAGGAGCCTGTTTCGCACTCTCCACTCTTCCCACTGTGTCCGCGATGCCGACTTAGTTTTATCGAAGCGTTTCAGTCGCAAAGTGTTACTCTAAGCCGGACTATCCGATTGCCAATAAAGATTGCGAGTTATTGCAATGGATGTAGAAATGTCTGAGGTTTACTGTAACTCCGCGTAAAGCCGCAGCGAGCACGTGGATCTCTAATCGACACTCAACTTCCCTAGCAAACTCCACGGGCCAACTTAATGGGAATTGTAAATCTATAAATACTAATAATAAATCAATGAACCCTGATAAGTGAACGCCAACTACTCTCCAACTACGAGGTCGTCGCGAGGATAGCAACGACTACTAACGCGATTAAACCGAGCAAAGCCCAAAGGGCAAAATTCGAAACTACCCCACTCCCAAAGTACCCAATGCTCCGCGCCATTTAACGCGCAAGTTTAAAGTCAAGCCGAAATCGAAATCGCTCCACTAATTCCCGGAATATCGGAGCGGAGCGCGACGGCTTCCCCTCGGAAAACTCGGCGGGCGGCCCTATTACGTAGAGTGTAGGCGGAGAGGTTAATTGATTAAGGAGGGCGTCGATTTAATGGAATGTCACGAATTTCGCAGGATGTACCGCCGAGCTTCCATCGTCCGCAGTCTCGGCTGGGCTACGAGGAGCGTCCGCAGTCGCGCGTGGGATACACCTCGGATTCCAGGTGCGCCAGTGGCCTCGGCTACGACGACACTGGCGGTTACCTGGACCAAAGTGATCCGAGGATGTATTGCACCAGCGGCTACTGCATGGGCGACACTATGATGGCCACCAGAGGCATCTGCGGCGAGGAGGTCGAGCTCGACATGCGGAGGCACATCCAGGCGTGCGCCTGCACCTGCAACCACATGGGCTACGGCAACTACATGGACTATCAGGTGAGTCACATTCGATTATCAATTGTCGACTCGATCATCGAGAATCCGCGGGACTCGCGAGTCCAAACGCGGTACCGTGGCCGCTTTCGTTCTTTAAGACTTGACCTGACGAACGCTGTAGCATAGGGCTCCAGTCGTGAGCTCTCAATGGATCCGTACTCCCGGAGCTTTTAAGCCCTTGACTGTGAAACTGGACCCACGAGGAGCTCGCGGCACTTCGGGGCCGGAGTGGGGGCGACCCCGGAGGGAAAAGAGGGCAAGCACCCTCTATTGATGCACACGTCGAACTTCCCCGCTGATGGGTATTACGCTCGTTCCAGTTTCTCATTCCGATTTTTCGTTTAAGATCCTGCCATTGTGTGCGAATCGACTTTAACCTACTATTACATTCGACTACACTCCCTCTCCTATCTCGGATATTTCGGATGCATACATATACTCAATTTATCATCATTTGGCGTAGCAAGAGTCTTGCTAAGGGGTAGTTTCGAATCGGGGTCACTGGCCAGTCGCTCTCCTCTTTCTGTCTAGCATATAATGAGATGCGGAGGATCAGCCGGCAAAGATAATTCGCAGGAGGGTGAAAAATTCACAAGCAAACTTGCGCGCGCGCGACCGCCCGGCGCTTAACCTTTTAGGCGAGAAGCGAGGCGTTCGCAGGGTTCCCTCACGGCGGACAGAGACCGAAACGAGTGAAAGAGAACAGTGAGGGCCTGAGTGGATCAGGAGAGGCAGGATGATGAAGCTGACGGTGAACCGTTTCGGAGAAAGAAGCCTGTCTCGTTACACTTTAAGTCTTTACGATAATGTAAGAGCCCGGGCGGAGCTCGCATAAAGGATCGCACTACCGGAGGAAGCTCTACGATGTGTTTGCTGCTAGAGACGTTCTAGTGCCCACTGAAAATTTTAGCAGTTCCTGTCATCCGGAATTTCGTCTGGTCTTCACTGCCAAAGGAATTCGAGAGGTTCCTGCTGCTTGTTTTCATACCCTCGCCGGCTGATTACAACCCCGATTAACTTGCACTGCAGAGCTGCAGAGTACAGTAACAAGTACCTCCATAAACGAGTCGGAATTGCTCCTAAAGATAAACTAGTTTTCTTGTCTATCGATTGGCCCTTCGTTCTCTCGTTTGTCTCGCTGCACTTTCAGATAATCCATCCAATTTTATCTCTGTTTTGCGCCGAGTATTTTATCGCTCCGACTATCCTGCTCTATGGATGAAATGGAATTAGAATGTTCGCTGCACCGCGGTGCGGCCAACTTTCCCCATAAAACCTCGACCCGCCGAGTGTTAGAATTACATATTAGATTTACGCAAGCTTGCGGAACTCGATATCCCAGCGCGGAGCTGGCGAATTCGCGAGTAGTAAAGTACGGAGAGAACTTGCTCTCTCGACAAATGAATTCCTAATGTCTGCTTCATGAGGGAACGGGTGTCTACTTCGATTGGTTCGACTACGAGACCAACAAATCAGAGAACAGCAGGATCCTTTCAAACACAAATTTTAATCCCAATTTTGACAGACTATTACTCGGAGTATCTTGTAGAAGCCTCGGCATTTAATTGGCATGTCCAGATAAAGTGGATACACGGCGAGGTGGTGTCAGAAACACAAGGGAGTGTTGTACAAAAGAATTGATCGTTCTCCCGAGTGAATCCTAAAGACGTGTCCTTTATCGGGTTGCTCTGGGCGCACGAGTCTATCGACACGTGACCGCGTTCGAGAGAAATCCGGTCCGAAGGCGGGCAAGGAGAGAGTTAAACGAGAAGCTGGGTGTGTCAATGGAATCAAGTGATCCGATTAACCTGGCTTCAAGGAACTGACAGCTAACAGGACGGCCTGGTACCATTTATTTGCGCAAACTACTGTTTACTCGTCCACCTGCCAACTAGCCCCTAGCGCAGTAATTGCCCGATGTATACCGATTTAGACCACGTACCTTGCACTCTTTCGCCAGTTCTCCTGTGGTCCAGTTCCTCCTGCAATTAAAAAGGATTTTCATTGGGATTAATGACATCCTGGGAAAACGCAGTCACATTTTCTAGGCGCAACTGCGCGCGCGCGCTCGCGTGCTGCTTTAATTACGGATTTTTAATTAACGCGGCTTGCGCTCCGAGCGCGTAACAAGTGATATTTTTTATCCAGCTCTTATTGAACGCGAGAGAGACGTGCGGGATGTTGCATTATTGCCATGGAATCTGAAAGCGCTGACTGGCCGCTTTTCCCCCCTGCTGACTAGCTGCCACGTTTACAATGCCTGCACTCGGTACTACGGTTTCCGATTCTTATAGCGTTACAGGCAATGGCTGGCTAGAAGCGAGTGCCGGAACAGAGGCCGATATCGATAGGACGAAGAAGCCAATCGAAATTACCCGATACTAACTACGCCACTATTAATCCTCCTTCTCCTCCCAGCGAGCGGCATGGACGAATGAAAGCGCGACTTCCGAATGACTGAAACCGCTTTCGAGTACCAATTACAAGTATCCCGCACTCTCCGAGCGCGACACGGAAATTCGACGGGGAAAATTCCGCGGCGGTAAGAAGTGCCAGGGAAATGTTGAAAGTTGAAACAGCGATTGGCCCCGCGTGAATGGCAGCGGGCCTGGGCAGCCGAGCGGTCGCGCGGACAAATTGAAATAGTGAAAGATAGCTTTGCCGTAGCGTCGTCGGCGAACCGGAGCCATCGACGCAAGTACGAGGGAAAAACGCGGGCAAGAGGAGAGCACGGGGCTGCCGGAGGAGGAGAGAGAGAGAAAAAAAGCGGGGAGAGTGGTCAAGCGACGAAAGTCGCCGCTCGCTAGAGTTACCAAACAAATTCCACGAGCGGCGAGGCCCTTCGTCAAACAGCACGCCAATAAACGGCAGAACGTTCGTTTCGCTCGTTCGCGGAAACAGGGGAATGGGCAGAAAAAAGAGGAAGAGTGATCCGTTTTCTCTCGGAACACGCGAGAGAGAGAGAGAAAAAAGCGAGATCCAACAGATAGAGAGCCAGCACGCTTTGAGTTTCGGGTACCGTTTGACCAAGCGATTTAGAAAAAAAGAAGCCAGCGGGGCGCGGGGGAGGGGGAGGGGGTGAAAAGCACGAAAGAAAAATTCATTTTGAAATGGCACTGCCTAGCCGAACGAGAGAGAAACGCCAGTGGGATATGGCGTAAAAAGGGGCAGGAGACTAGAAGAGAGGCCGAGTGAGAGAGAGAGATGAGGCCTACCACCGCACGTCGAAGCCTGCTCTGTCCTGGTTCAGGAATTCTGGCCGGACGCCAGCGGGCTGCAAAGGTACCCGGAAACCAGCAGTGTGCCCTGCGGAAGTGCACCGGCCAAACGGAGCCTGCACGACAAGGAAAAAGTGGTACGCGGGTATCTATCATCCTAATACCTGGCAGGCGAATGCTGCCTCCGTGCATGCATGTACATGTGCTCTCTCGCCGGCGCTCGTTCACACTCCCCCACTCGGCCACTCTTTACATGCCCGCTGATACTATGGATCTTCTCGCTCTCGTTATTACTTAGCATCCATCTTCAAAGTTCTGCCGCGGCGTCCCGGTGATCTATGCCTATTCGACCACGAGTGATGTAAGAGGCGATATAAAACTTGGAGCCGCAACCAATCCCCTTCCTCGCCATTTTAATCAGGGCTGGAGCTTTTACAATTTTGAAGCCTTCGAAGTGCTTTCGAATTACTGCGTTAATACTAATAACAGCCCGAGTCTTACTTTTTAAACTTGCAAATCTTAATTCCTTTAGAAATTAAACTTCAAAATTGTATCGATAAAAACTCGGGAATCCCTCTCGCCCATCCGCCCCCGTTCGATATATCTTCGATATGGATGAAAATGAAAAATGTTTGACGGTGAAAACTTGGGAAACCACTAATTTAGAGTTGGCTGGGTATGGGAGCCGGGGGAATAATGGGGGCGGAATGGAACTTTTGGGAAAGTACTTAGATCAGGTGGAGAATCCATTTTGGGGGGTTCGGCGAACTATGAGAAACAGAGGGAGATGAAAGTGTGGGATGGATGGTGCGGGTGTGGGGACGTGGGGATGTGGGGATGTGGGGGTGGGAGGACAGGATGCAGATAACGATTGTGGATAGATGTACACAGAGAGGAATGCAGAGAATGGGAAAGATAGGGATGAGATAGGTGCTCGGAGCGGGGGCGAGCGCGAGAGAGGCGGAGTTACTACTGCAGTGCAGCAAGTAAACTTCGGGGATATATATCACACACACGGACAGTGGGTACGTGAGTGCGCCTGTATAGCCAACTTGGCCACCACGTCCGTGTAGGAATGTGAAACGCACATGAACATTGCCGAGTCTTCGACGGGAACTTTAGCTCTGATTTATATTCCGTTTCATCGGACACACCGGCTGACCGATAAGCCCGCGTTTTTTCCCACTCGCAACGCCCTGCTTGCCTGCTTCTGTCCCTCCACGCCAACTTCTCGTGTTTTCAGCGGCGAGCGACTTGGCGCCGAATTTGCTTTGCTGATTCCCCGGCGATCGCGAGATACTTCTTTGCAGCGCGGGCGGATTTCTTTCCCGGCTGGAGAACGACCCGTCCAATCCGTCAGTTCCGCTATGTAATTGAGCCAATCCAAAGCAAAAAGGGGACTAAATGCAGAGATATAGTCTGTCGAGACCCGGCTTTTCCTTTTCATTCTCCCAATTGAGTTAATGGATTAGCTGAGGATACCGCATTTCCTACGGTGAAACAGTCGTAACCGACACAGTAACTGCAAAAATTAATGCGATTCCGCCGAGGGAATTCGTGTTTCGCTCTACGAATCGCAAGCCAATCCAGTCGGACAAGCTTCGAATCGCATCCACACAACACCAGACTGTATTCACCCCAACATTCAATTACGTTCCTCCCCTTTTAATGTAATTTACAAATTGAAGCACTACCCCCATCCCAAACCACCTTCAAACTATATATATTTTCAAGATTTTGCATATCGCAGCGAGTGCTCTGCAACTGGATTCTCCGGAATTACAGTCGCCAGCAGTTCGCGCGGCCAATAATCAGAATATCAGACCAGTTCGAAGTTGGGGGAAGAAGACGCCAGAAATGGCGTATCCCGAAATACGCAGTTTCGACAAACACGGCGGGATTTGCCCGTCTGTCAGCCTGAATTATAAACTCGGGCCGAAAAGCCCAACCTGCCAGGGTTGCGGCTACAAATTCGATTAGGCGGAGCCTACCGGAATAATGCTCCTTGGCGTAGCCAAGTGCTCCTCGAGAATTGGGTATAAACGGATTTCTCAGATTATATTTGTGAACTTCGAACGCCTCGCGCCGGGGTATCTTGGGTAAACGTGGACTAGACGGATTCCTGCGCTAGATACTGTCGGGGATAATTATACCAAGAGTTAATCGCCCGGTGCAAATTGTCCGTGAGAAGCGTTATTAGTAGCCGAGAATGTTATAATAAAACTCCTTTTTCGGGTGAGTAACAGGAAATCTCATTTTCGTCTATCAAGTTAGGCCGCGAATTTGAATACTACGCGTTAGTGTCACTGGAATGAAACGATGCATGAAGCAGTAATTAATAGGCGAATCTGTCAACGTTTAACTTAGCGTCCACAGCTAATAAACGCAAACACATAATCAAATATGCGCAGTGGTCTATGGGAACTTCGTTACACGACCCGGCCAACGGTCGCTGACGAATTCTCGTCGGGCAGCGGCTAATAGACAGTTCGGCTCGAATGATGACATATATTTCGAGAAAAACCAGTCCTCATGTTAAAAGCATGAATTGGGGAGCGGGCCATCGCTATCCGAGGGCGCATTTCAATGTGAGAAGAGATGGAAATATGCATATGCTAAACCGGTGATGCAATTAGCATTCGCATATTCTTCCGGAGATCAGCCCCTCCTAACGGGAACATCCCAGAATTTGCACCTAGGAAATTTCCCAAGTGGTATCTCGACCTGGTATTCTTACCAATGTTCATGCTAATCTCATTAGGGATCCCACAATTAGCAGACCCTCAACATTAACCTATCAGACATAAACATCGATTGCTCTTATTATGCAAGTATTCTAATACAATGCCATTCCTGCGAGAATTGACCTAGAATCTTCCTTAACCATATTCGAATGTTAAACTATTTCCAAATTGAACGACCGAGCATAAAGATGAATATGATTTAAGTTTCAAAAAAAATCTTAATAAAGGTCCTCGAAACGCATCATTGTCCACGAGGACGAACGCGAGCGCAGACAAAGCCGCAAAAAAGCGCGGCGCACTTCAAAAAAGCGCATAGCCCTTTTCAGGCTTAATTACGGCTGAACAAAGATTAAGCTAAACCGATTCGAGCGGCGCTGCTGCAGCGGCGTATACAAGCCAGTCCCGTATTTAAATCGAAATCTCGTTAGCACTAGCAGGAACGACAATGCCAACATACAAATTACATTTGCCCGCATTCCCGCGCGAAATCGCGAACCAACGAGGAGAGCGAAGGCATATTTGACGCGCTTTGCCCGCGCTAGAGTGCGTGTACGCACGCGGCAACGATTTTATACTCGCCGCCTAAACGTTCAGCGGCAAAGGTGCGCGTCCGCCCGAAAACAATACAAATCGCCGCCCCGACAAAAGTACAAAGCGCGCGCGCGCAACCGCTATTTTTCGATTCGCAACGTTTAATATAAAATAGGAGGGAATCGCCGGTGAACCCGGTGACCCGGAATTCGAGTGCAACGTTCGACCGGCTGGCATTAAATTGCATTAACTACCTACACGTGAAATGCATCGGCGATGGAATCGCTATGGCGCTAGGCAGAGTTACACATCGGCTTTGAGCTCCAATAAATCCCTATCTCCTACGTGTCTCGCTCTGTCTATACATAGACCGGCAACAATCCCTTTTAGTAATGTTAAATCGAGCACGCAGCTGCTTTCATACCTCATCATCGTTCGTCCCCATTTAAGACAGTGCCAATCCTTATAGCCCACCTTATATTCACCAGCATAATATACCAATACAAAAATTTATAAACATATCGACTAAAAAAAACAAAGCAAAATCTGCCGCGCAGTTATTGCTCGCCAACAGTTCTTTCAATCGACGAGAATCGACAAAAACTGCTCCGCACCTGCGTGTAATCGTTCGAGAGCCCAGGGGCTGCGTGCATTCAGGCTGTAAACGCGTGCGATTAACCGGCGGCGAGCAATTACGTCCCCACGGCTCGAGACCGATGGCCGCACTGTGGACGAGCTTAATCGTCGCGCATCGGGACGAACAACGAAATCGTCCAGACAGGGGGAAGCCAAAGGGGGTGGGGGGCGATAGAGATAGAGTGAAAACGGGAGAACGAGGATTCGCGTGCCACTGGAACGTAATTCGTAAAAGCGGCCGGAAGGAAGGGGGGAAATGTGGGAAACCGGTGGAAGAGGGTTGCCGGTGGTGCGATTATCGCAGGGGGAGAATTATTCAATACAATTAATGCCGTCCATATGCAAAGCGCGCCTCTTCATTCCCGGGATTTACGTCCGGCGTGCATTTAATAATCCCTCTGATTAATGCTCGCCGCGATTCGAGCCGCCACGCGTGTGAGCCCTTTCAGAGCCACACACCCAGACTCCTATGTATACATGCACACGGTGATTCACGTGCCTTTACATCAGCACATTCGTACTCTCATTTTTCGAAAAATTATACTCATATGTATATCGGAAATGATATTAATCATAACAACATTGGATCTAAGAAAATATTGGCAAATATGCGTGAATAATTAAAACTGCTGAACAATCTGTAATTATTAACCATGGTGATTAAAAGGCCTGTATCACCCTGAGGTAGACACCCATATGGGTGGGTATGGGTATATCACCCACATACTGAGGTAGAACGAGTTCCAGTTCCGGCGCGCAAGGCTGGGTTGCGGGCTCTTTATAGTAATTCTTGGGAAGAATTTTAATAAAGCAAGATTTTTACGTCGGCCGGGCCTCCGCTGAGTTATTTGCACGGACGAGCGATTAATTGCGGCTGCCGAGGCGGTTTTCTCTCTTCTTCTAGCTGTACGCGCGGCTGACTTCTCGCCAGGCCGATCGCTGCCGGGCAGTAACGCCTGAGCCGAATATAATTTCGCACTTCTCAGACCGCTCTTACGCTGAAACTATTTTATGGCAAAGCGCGCCAACGCCGCCAACGCGCACTGTTTCATTCCGCCGGCGCTCGGCAATCTTTCAGCCGCATTTCCCTCCAACCGGCCGCTCGGCTCTCTCTTGCTTTTCTGATGAAAGACTCTGTTTGTTCAGATTTTTATGATGGTTATATCCGGATAAGAGAAACTTCTTTATGGAGAACTTGAACGCAATGCGCTTGCGACTTGAAACTTGAAATTGTTTGCCGATGACTATATTTCACGATTAATATCTCGAGGGAAATTCGCAATCGTATATGGAAATGTGGTAAAAGACTTTCATGTATTTTAGTTCCTTTGAACAAGAACGA
This sequence comes from Crossocerus cetratus, assembly GCA_963675795.1. Classification (NCBI taxonomy): domain Eukaryota; kingdom Metazoa; phylum Arthropoda; class Insecta; order Hymenoptera; family Crabronidae; genus Crossocerus; species Crossocerus cetratus. The sequence goes on along the minus strand of OY776664.1, from coordinate 2,662,802 downwards.
AATTTAGAATCAAGCCGCCTATCCAAATTCGCAAAGAACAGGTCGGTTGAAAGTTTATTACAGCGAGAAGTAAAAACGAAACTAGCAGGACTTTGAGCCAAAAACTTGGAATCCCACGTGGCGGTTTTCTGGCGCGTAAATACTTCATTATGCGAGTAAATGGTTAATCAATACCCACTGAGCGCAGTAGCCGGCCAGCTCGGCCGGCAAAAGAAACGGGCTAATAAAGTTTTAATTCTGCCCGAGCCCGCGCAGTTTTACGATCTGGCTGCCTGTGATTCCGGGCTTTTATGCCGGGAATGTTTTCACCTCCGCGCGTTATGTAGTTCCCGAGTGTGCCATGCCTAATTAAACGTTCGAATTAAGTGGAATTGAATTAAGCGAGTTAAGTAGACATACAACCCTCATAGTCAAGCTGCGACTTCAACAGAAAGATTACGCTAGAGAGTGAATTGCCTTCAAACAAGCCTAAGAGGTTAAAGGGAAATAATTAACAACTGCCGGTCCGCGTCGAAATTTGAAAACCGATCACGAAATTGCCTTTCAGAGGTTCTACGTTCCCCTTATCTATAACAGCATATGCCATCCCTTCACTTAATAATAATAAATAACACGCAGCACCCTAATTATACACAAATGAAAATAGAGTTGTCAAGCCCGCGAGTTACACGAAAACGAAACAAGTATATTCTTCATTGGGAATGTTGTTAATCGCAGCGAGTCGTCGAGCAATTAGCTCAACACGCTGCCGCGAGTGTGCCCGGACTCCCCCGCACGAAATAAGAGATTCGACCGGCGCGCGACGGTGCTTTAAAATTATTATTCCGAGGCGGTTTCGCGCAGGATCGTTTTACACGGTGCGTTGAGCCCGGTGCACTTTGATATCCGCGGCGTGTTCTCGCGCGCGAGCGCGCACCTCCCAAAAGAGACTTGAGAGCGAGAGAGCGAGGGAGAGAAGCCACTCTCTCCCGACCCCGGAAAATTTCGTGCCGGTGACTCTGAAAAGCGGGGCGTCGTCGCGCGGCACCTTTTAAAATTTCATTTGCAATTTGCATTACACTCTCGTTCCCGTCTGCCTCTTACGCCGACGCCGACGCCGCTGCGGCTCCAGTCGCACTATCCGCCCGTCTTCCTCCCTCGCCCGCAGGTTATTCCATTAATCCGGAATCCTCCTAGGGCTGATGTGCCCTCCTCAATTCCCAGCCTCTCCCCCCCCCCCCCCTCGCGTTACACCTCGCACCACCGAGCATCCTCGCTCTATCCATCGCGCACCTTTTTTTCCCTCGTGCACCTGTTGCCAGCGAAATCGCTTTACCGGCGCCTGATCGATGAGCGAAAGAAGGTTTATTTATTTAAAAGCGCCCCAGGAAATGACGTCTCCCTCCCTCCGACATGCGATCACTTCCGCTCCTGTGCAGACGATGTAATCCTGGTTACATTAAAGATATTACCGACTTCGTCGCCGAGGACGATCCAATACGGAAGTTCAATTGCTCGATATTGTACTTATGTATATCGTGTTTATACTGTTCTTTAACAATTCAATAGTCAACGTAGTACTAAAAGGAAAAGAATAGCTACTCCAAAGGAAACGGTGGTCCGTTTTTACCCTGTCTCTAAAGCCTTTCCCGCGGAACGAAGCTTTAAATGAAAGAAAAAGAATTCCATTTCGCCCGATGAATTTGCATGGGACGCAAGATTCGGTGCGTACGTAAAACCGAGTGGGCGAGTGGGACCCAATTATGCAGAATACTTGCTGTCATTCTAATGCAGTGGCCAGGCAGCAGTCTCCCCAACGGGAGCTCGAAAAGAAGAGAATGAGTTATCCTGCATTCGAGGAGCGTTAAAGTATTCCTGCGAGAGAAACAGGAATCAGTAGCCGCCGCGGGTAAAAAACTCCGAGCCCATGCATATGAATGCGAGGGAGCGCTCGACAGTGATGTCTATTGGCAACCAACATTTTCGAGCAAATCGATGAACATCGATACTGATTGACGTCACTCGGCGAAATAGAGAGGAGCGAGGGTGAGAGAGGGGGAGGGGGAGAACAGCGATCGGCGGTCGTGCCGTCAAAGTAGATATCGAGTTTTCTGATCACAGAAGCGTATAAAGGACCATGTGCATCGAAACCCATATACCCGACTCCTATCGTGTAACAGATGCTCGTATCACCATCCACCCACTAACCTGTAACTCCGCCATACCTTTGAACTTTCATTCATGGGCAAACCGAGAGGAGGAAGCATGGAAAAAATCAAACTGATGAAAGCCACACGTGCCTACTGCACGCCTCAACCTTCAAACTCTCTTGCGGCATTCGTCCGCGAGCTATTACATAGCCTGTCTTCATCCCTTACTCAGTCATTGCTCATCCACTCTATTAATTCAGTAATGGACTCACCCAAACTCCAATCAAGTTCCTCGTCACTTTAAGCTGGTTTGTCCAGTGTGAATCCTTTGGTTCCACCGACCCGCAATGTAAATCAGAAACCACAATTCCAAAAGGCCGTTTGTCGTCGACTAGATGAGAAGAACAGGGAGACTGAAATGTTGATCCCGATGAAATTTAACTGTCCTTTCACTGTCAGTGGGATCCACTTACATTTGATGATGAAACACAACAGGATCCAACAGTGTAATCACGGTATAATCACAGTATTGTTGTATATCCAACCATCAGATCTCACTGGTAATCTCTATCATCACTGGAATTAACCAGCCCCGAAAGCCCAGACACACACACACACACACACACACACACACACACGGAGAGAAACAGTGCGCGAGGGGACGTTCCCCAGACAGAGTATAGTGAAAGGGAGGCGAGGCGTGAGAAAAGCTGTCAGGATATGAGCGTAGGATCAGCGTAGGTGGGAGCCTTGGGCGGTCGGAGTCCCAAAAGAGAAGGGAAATGATGCCGGAGCCATTGCAAGAAAGCGTCTCGACGTTGCTTTCACGTCCACGGGCAGGAGCGTACTCACCCACGTGGGCGCACACTCTCGCAGCGGCTCTCGTCGCTCCCGCCGCGCAAGGAAAAAGGGAAACAATCGGCCAGGTAAACAAAGCCGGGCGCGATGGCTCTGTGTACGCGCGGCTCCGACCGAGAGAGATACCGCGGCAGAGAGGGACGGAGACGGATGGCCGACAGCATAATTTATTACGCGAGAGAACTCGCACTCTCGTTGTAATCGCAATGCGTGCTCTGTGTGGCGAGCGGAGACCGCGCGGAAGAGCAATGCCTCCCGCGATAACACGCGCACGTCCGTGCAAATTAAAGTCGCACCAGTGATTAACTGCCCGGCGCCGCTCGAGCGCCTCGGGCGAATCAACCGAGCACATGTAGCTACCTGCACCATTTTTACCTGGCCAGCGGCAATAAGATGATCGCAAGGTGCGATCGAGCGAGGACAGCGAAACCCAGCGAAAACAGGAGCGCAATCGAAGGAGACCGGCGGGTTCGGGAAATTGAATTTCATAAACGAGAGACGCTCGACTCACCGCGCGCGAGCAGCAACAGCCCCGATTACATAACCCAGGCATATTTCGCTGACACCGGACGAAATGAGCGCAACGCAAACAATGTATTCGCGGGAACCGGGTTATTGCTGTTTGTCTCGGTGCGCTCGCCGTAAATACCGAAACTGCCTATCGCTCGCCGGGGAAAATCATTCCTATATTCTGCCGGGATGCAATGCCTATTGGGGGACTCTCTCTCTAACTGGGTAATTAGGTCGACCGGGGATGATAGAGAATACCCAGTCAAATTGAAATGTTTCTACCACTGCGATATCTACGCCAATTAACGTTATTCCTCCCATAGTGACTGCATTTCGCCTAATCCAATTACAACTAGACATGAATTGAAGTCCCCCCCTCCCCCATTTATATCTCCGATTATTCCAAGCTCGACAATTGAATTCTTTCCAAAGTTACAAATTCATTAGCGCATTCTTGATGCCAATCGTCTGAGAATCGGGAGTGCAGCCCGTTGGATATCCGAAGGACGTCTACGACCGCTCGGAATCTCCCGGACGAATTCTCCATCACTTATCCTGACATAAATGCCCGCGGACTTTGCGGTTGAGTAAGGTATCACGGAGGGCAAGTTAGAGAGGGGGCCGAGGGAGGGGGAGGGGGGGAGGGGGAGGACGGAGAGTAGAATAGAGGCTGGCTGTCGGCAACGATTTTATCCTATTGATTTCGCGCGTCCCGCACGAGAGGAGAGAAGAGAGTACGACCGAGATGGAGGACCTTGACATCAATATCGGGCTCAACAGCCACCCTCGAATCTCCCACCACAAACCCCCTCCACCCTCCCACACCCTACCGCCTCCCACTACTCGATATTTCCACCCCCGCGCACCCCTTGCCATTTATCCCCACTTTTCAACGCTAATCCCCACCATCTCAACCAATGGCACCACGTGGCACGCCGCGGGGATCAGTGCTTCTCAATCGGAGAATAGGTTTTCATGGAAAATTTGCAAATTCAAGTGAAGAATCGATTTGACTGTGGACGCGTCGGCTTATCAGGCCAATCCGCTGAATTTTGTTTATGAGGAAAAGTACTATGGCAAATATTCGAATAATTTCGTTTGAGATTAGGAAAAACGTATCAATGACATCTACCGTGTTGAATTTAATTAAAATTGGAATTTCGAGAGATTCCACTCGCACGAGCCATCTCTTACTGTCAAGATTTAAATGAAAATCCCGGTGAAATTTTGCGAAATGCGCATATCAAGTGGAAAGTAGGCAAGATCTTGCTCGCGGAGTGATCGTCTAGCCTGAGGGCCACTGGTGCAGGCGAGAGAAGCTCTGATCGTGAATTCGTCCGCGCCCTGGAGAAACATCTGCTCGGGATGGCCGGACGTAAGTTATACCGGCGGCGTAATATGGCGCGAGCACTGAAATATGCGCTGGGCCCCCGAGATTCCGTAGGAGGCCGCCGACACATATTTAAATAATTACAACCAGCCGCGCCCCCTCGTACTTCCTTATACAGGGCTCTTCCGACCTTTCACTCGACTCCTTGCTCGACTCGACTCGACTCCGGCAACAACCCTTGAGTGCATGGAGGAGGCGACGGCGTGGTGGCTTTCGAGAGCGGGGCAGAAAAGCTCTCCCTCTCTCTCTCTCTCTTTTTCTCCCGACGCGCGCGCGAGCCCGGCAATCACACGCGAGGAACTCGAGAGGCGAGCAGCCGCCACTCGGAATGACGCGAGTCAAAGGCATATTTAAATTCCGAGTGCGCCGCTTAAATGCGAGAAAGGCACGCTGCTCCAGGATGTCGTGCGCGCCCGGCGTCCATTGTGTCGTATCTCGCCGGGCTTTACATCAGGGGGCATAGATCGAGGCGCAGGGGCCGCGCAAGTCGTAGGAGGCGCGCGTGGGTGTTGGGGGGCCGATGGACCGAGAGAGAGAGAGTCTGCGCGATGTAATTCGCCGGCTGGGCCTTTTTACTGCCTGTAATTCAGGTGTTTCCGCACGAGCACGTTCTTGCTCGTTCCGGAGATGAGGGTCGCTCGAGCTCGAGCTCGACGTACAAGGCTAGACCACCCTCGCCCTCGCACGCATGCACTCGCCTCACCCGTACACAGTATACACCGTATCCCCCTCGTCAAATGCCAAGTGGACGTCAGCATTTCGAGAATGACTAATGCCATGTTCAATTAGACCCTCTCCCCCACCCCCCTTACGCCGGCATCTTCGAAATACTTACCAACACCCACGGCTACGGGACTCGACTCGAGCAATTGTCGGGCGATAATTGTTTCGGTCAAGTAGAAGCCCCGCAGACGCCTCTCCGCCTTATTAAAGGCGGAATTAAGTGCAGTCTGCGAGGGGGCGCAGTAGTCCCGCGGAATCTAAGGTGATTATCACCGGAATAATTAGAGGCAAGCGCCGGTTTAAGAGGCGCGAGTCTACCGGTTCTGGTGGAATTCGTGGATTTCTTGGGTAATAAATCGAGTGAACATACACATCCATCCTCTCAGAATTGCCCTATCGTCGGCGAAGTGTCCTGTCACAATCTGTCAGTCCAAGATGGACGTACGTCCTCATCCATCTACAGTAGTCGTGCCCTTGACAAGGCCTAGAAGGATTTCAATGAATCCTGTCGCTGATGGATGTAGCATAACCAAAATTATCTGCAGTTCTACCGCAGAAGGTGAACTTTTACCCAAAACGATGCTTTCACTACCAGCACAATTGCTCGTGAGGGAAATTTGAAAAGTGGCTTATAAAAGAAATCTGTCACAGCGAAGAAAGGAAATGTAATTAATCGAGGTGAAGAAAGGATTTTGGACGATGACACTCCAATATATCGGGCACTGTTTTTTGATCGCCCGGCCTACGCACCCAGGGGGTAGGGGGAAGGGGGGGCAAGTATTGTTCTGGCTGGAGAGGGTGCAGGTAGAAGCGTGGAAAGGGGTGGCGGCGCGAGGAAAAGCTGCGATTAAAATTTCATTAAAACAACGCTGGATTCACGGGAAATTACGAGCACCGGCGCAGCATTCAGGTACCGTACCGCACCGCCAGTTTGTCATTGGCGCATCATGCAGCACCGCTTTTTGCCGGAATCAATTTATCCGCGCGCGCATAGTAACCCGCAAGAATTATGTGCCATTCGCCCGGGACCGGCGCCGCTTTAACGCAGTTACGTCGCATTTTTCACCGCAATTTTTACTTACTCGTTCATTGTTTACTTTTTGCCCGAGGGGGCTCGCTGGAAATGGCGGTTAATGGATGTTGGATGACAGGAGAGGAGGGTTCCAGAATACATATTGTGCGGCGGCCGATTAGCGAAACATTTACATGCTATCATGACGCAGGCCAGAGCCAGTTCGCTCGGCGGGAGAACACGCGTGTAATCCTGACAGTGGAATACTATTCGGTTATAATAGCACTCTGTAATACCCCATCGAATAGAAGCAAATATGCTTCGGCATCGATAGTCGAATCAACAGTACGTAAACACCAAGAGAATGGCTAGCAAAGACCGTGAATATTAATCTTCCATCTACCTCTCTGAATTCAATTCGAATCCCGTGAGGGAAGCACTAATAGCCCAAGGATTAAAAACTTATGAAACACTCGCGCAAATCGAATATCCTGTCATCGGATGCTATAGAATTTTGAATGATTAAAGAGTCAGAAACGCGTCATATCCTCGCCCAATACATCCCGACGAATCCCACTTCCAATCCATCAGATCCAATTGATAGTAACCATCTTTCCTGCCGCTACTCCCTTCCAGACCTAAAATATTAACATATGTTTCCCAAAACGTCAATGTAAAAGCTTCCGTAACATAAGCTCGGCACAACTGGAGAGCTCAAAGGACAGTAAGAAGGTCTGTGGGAAAATCCAGCTTGTAGGTTATCGATCTTTTTCTCAAAAGCCTCGACAAATTGTGCGGCAACGAATAAAAGGTTGTTCGAGTAAAATCACCCCTCTTAAGAAAGATCGGCGAGGAACGCCCTTATTTTCGAGCTACTGCACACGAATGCGGAAGTGTAGAGAGTCTGACAAATTTTTGATATTTTCTTTTCAGCAACCCCTGATTAATGAGGGCAAAATTCTCATCTCTTTCGAGAAAGAGAAATGTGCTACTTGCACAGTCGAAAATTAACGCACTATGACGAAAAGAACGTAATCGTGTGAAGAAAGAGATGAAGAGTGGCGAATGACTCTTGTCGAGAGATCGAACGATTTTTTAATCGACAACATCACCATGAGGAGAGTGGGTATGAGAGGGTGTGATAAACGCGGACATTCCTCTGGTTCTTAGGTGCACCTTGGCCAATCTCGGTGCGCCCTCTCCTGTTGGTACAACGAGCTAGGCGAAATTTATAGGTGTCAGGCCCCATACTACGGAGCACCGCTTCCTTCCAACGCTCCTCCGCACCGACCGCAATAATTATTATCGAATTTCCATTCGACTCTCGTTTGCCTCGGGCGAGCTAGCGGCCACCCACACGCGCTCACTGTCGCCAAACTGCCCTTGCAATAAAGCGACATCCTCGTCTCGCAATTTCGTGCGGATAAATTGGACATTAAAATGCCAAGGGCAAAAATTATCGAGGCGGGAGGGAAGCTCGAAAATTGGGCGGTTGCAGTGGAATGGGTGGAGGGAGGGCCGGGAGCGATCCATGGTGGGAGGGAAATCGACTGACTATGTCTGCAAACGAAACGATAGGATATCATCCAATTGCTTGAGAGTCGAATAATTATCTTCCGCAGGCGAATGCAATCTCATACCGAATGGCTTCCAGCTTTCGGATACTAATTGAATTCTGATTCCCCGATTGATGAAAATATCCCCTTAGTGATCAATGCTTCTATTCTCCCCAAACTACTGGGTAGGCACTGGGTTCATTGTAATAAGAATAGGCTCTACCAAAAATCGATACTTGTTAATAGGAGACTCAGACAGTCCTATATTATTAACGAACGTATATCGGTCGATAAACGTTCAATAAATGAGTATTCAATTCCGCAACTTGTATCGTTTTTGCAGAGCATTGCATGCACCCAGGATGAAATAATCCAAAATGAAAACTTGAATTAATCGGACATTGGTCAGCAATTACATCCGAAAGTATCGTAGAGAGGCGCACAATGGCCTTATTGCACGACAGGAAGCGTCTCAATAGTCCAAGTAACAGGGCGGGAGCAGCTATCTCTCTTCTCAGGCCTGACTTTCCATTCTAGGCCGTAGTTTCGCGGCTCATCAGCCAGCCACTTTGGCCCCACTTGACACCTCAACACCCTGCTACCCTTATTCCATGTCGAGAGAGCACTCGATGAATGAATCAACAAGCACACGTGAATTCTGCTGGTTTCTCGCCGGGCAATCAATACCTCCCTATTTTTTACGCGACACGCCGAGATTCAGAATGAAAACGGATCAAGTGTACCAACACCCAAGCCCAGAATCTCCCATTCTCTTCCCTACAATAATAACCTCGACGCATTTCTCCATCCTCTGTTAATTGCTACCGACAAATTCTACCATTCCAAGTTGCAAGGAAATTCCAAAACTATTTCGCAAATATCGAATTTCGAATAAACTTGCGAGCAAAGATGAAAAGTTTCGCTGTATCGCGAAATTCGCGCAGCTAGGAATTCCTTTAGCGTGCGTAGAGACTGCTCGACATGGCGCGAGTGGAAAGTGTAATTTAATTGGGAATATACGTGCCAGTAATTTCATGCGATAGTGATTGAGAGAGGAGGGGGGAGGGGGAGGGGGGAAGAGAGGAGTGATTGAAATCTATCGTATGATATCGGGCGCGCTATCGCGTTAGTCGCGGTGGTTGCACTTTATCCATCGTTTCCTCGTCAAATGTTATAATCGATCAAGCGTATTTCGCTCCCGCACGCAGATGCAAACACCGACGGCACCGCGGCCACGCACGCATGCACTGCGCATACACACACTCACGCATACGCCAGGCCATCTCTCGCACCCGATATACTAATATCTTTCAGCGGGTTTGTTCATTCGTTCATTCGTGAATACACGACCCGGACGCATCGTCGGGTGAATCGTCGAGCCGCCGAGCCGCCGAGCCGCCGAGCGAAATTCATTTTGCGGCAATGGGAGTTTCGATCCCTCACGAATATCGCTCGCGACTTTGCAGTCCGCACTGGATGAAATCAACCTATTAGTCGACCTACATATTGCAATACACCAATGTCCGGAAATAGTAAATTTCTCAGGAGATTCTTGATGTTCTAGCAACATCGAATTATTGGATAGAGTTTTAATTAGAATTTGAAGCTAGCAATGGTTATTAAGTCTGGTAATTTCGTAATTAAGGAAAGGGCAGATATTATTTCCCTCGGGAAACAAGAACACTTGGGCAACTTTTCTTCCGCAAGAAGAAGCTGCCATTCCCTCGACCGTAAAACATTAACAACTAAGAATGGAGTAAAAGAAGAGCCTCTCTGAATAGCAATAACTACCGGTCGTAAAGGCATTCGGTGCGCACTCGGTGGCACAATAGTTTCAGGGAAAACAACGTAGTTACATTCGGGAATTGCGCGTCGGAAGTTGCTCGTGGTGCCGGAGGATCCATAAAAGAGGTAAGAATTTAAGGGCCCTCCCTTGAAAAGGCTTGTGAAATACGTCGAAGAGATATCCGACTAAACGGTACAAGTCCAAGGGAATAGCTGGACTCTATCTTAAGCACGCAAATCCACTGTATTTATACTCTCGAGGGAGAAGCGGAGAGATCGATGCTGCACTAACGCTCAGGGCACAAGCCAACTTCGGATTCGCCCGGAATTTCTTGCTCGATAGTTCCAACTTTTGCATCATAATTCATGGCCACTATATCGTCGCACTCCCTTATCAAGCCACTTATCAGCACACTTCATAATCCCAAGTAATAAAATTCCGACCTAGTATTAATTACACGCGAAACCTTCTCCTATCCGAGTTTATTTTCCAATCTCGCTTACCGAACAACAGAAGAATACTCTTCCTTCTTTTTGCAAGCAAACAAAAATCTATTCAAATGACAGACGCATCCATCATAGTGTCGAAAACTAAACAAGAGAGTTCGCGTGCCAATTGTTCCCGTGAGCCGTCGCTCGCGGCAAACAAAGTCCCCGCCGATTGGAGTCTCTCTTTCAGCGAAAAACTAAGATTCATGATAGGCGATCGGAAGCGAGTGACGCACACATGCCACCCGCGGGCAAGAGCTTCCCTCGCCGAGGGAAGTGATTCAGCGCGACAGTTTAAGGGAAGAAGTTAAAGCGCAAGATGGTGAGGGCGCGCGCTCGGTGCAAGTCATCGGAGAGGTATATCCAAGTTGGATATCTTTAAAGCGGTAACTTTGAGGGCGGGCGACGCTCGAAGTTGGAGTGTAACTTGGCCAGGGAGGCGGGCGTCGATTCTCTTAATACGAAAGTACATCGGCGGAGTGTCAGTCTTGGGGCCGGATGCTGGAGAGTGGGAGGCAAACAAATTACGAGGTCCGGACGAGTAAGCATTGGGTAAGAGAGGAGGTTGGCGGCTCTGCCTGCCCCGTTCTCTCCCTCGCTCGCTTACGGCGACCTATAACGGTGAACAAGAGAAATGGCTGTGCTCACTTTGGAAGAAAGAAACGCGGCTCGCTTTGGAAAGAAGTAAGAACCAGCACCGCCCACTCTTTCCTGCTCTTCATTATTCCAGCCGGGGTGCCAAGGTGGCACGGACAATTCGAGAGAGGGAAAATTAAATCCGGGACCACCCACCACCCTCTCTCTCTCTTTCTCTCACTCTCTCTTTACGGAATTACAGACAATTTTGTTAGACTAACGCCCACTGCTTTACCATCTCCCTTTTTCCTTGTATTGCTGGTGGTTTTAGGCAGGAGAAATTGGCGTTGAAAATAAATGATATGATATCTCGGCAGAAACATATCGGTAGAAATATTGTGGGATTGGTATGGAGATATGTAACATGATTACCAAGTACTTAGGGCGGGCGAGGCAGAGGAGTGTAGGTGTGGCGAATTGCGAAGTGCGGTGGCCGTAAGTCGCGTGCAACACATTTCTCAGGTGGAATAACTCACTCGCAACACGGCAAACAAATGTTCTGTTTGGCTATGGGTACTAAAGGCTGCGGGGAAACAAACAAGCTGATGAAAACAAACAGGCCGGAGGGCGTAGCTCGATGGCGAAAGGTGGCCGCGCGAATTAATCGGAAAACCACGGTTTCGCGGTCACGGTTTAAGTACACTGGCGCCGCCACCTTCGCAAAGCTCGCTGCCCCTGGCCGCCTGTCAAAGCCGAAATCCCCGAGATTTATGAAAAGTGTAGTAAACTGCGCCAGCGATTTTTCGGCCTTTGTTGCGACCGCGCCAGTTTTCGATTAACCGCTTTTAATTAAAAGCCCCTCGACGACCGCCGCCACCGCGGAATCGATGTCACACGATGTGAATCGGCAACGGTAATGGAAACACTCTGCCAGAGAATATTCGCCAATCCTCCAATTCTCCGATACCAGACCTTCCTCCCTCAGAATTCGCATTTGTAATCAGTTGACCCCAAATCTACTGTTAACCATAGTTATCTCAACGCTACGTCTATGAACAGAACTTTCAAAAACAAGTTTTCCTTACATATTCATTATTACAATAATAAACTATTAATAACTGATGTTTATCTAATAACGCGAGGAATATCATTGGCGGACTATTTCCTTTGACACAGATCCTGCATCCGACGTTAATCTAGATCTCAGTTGGCTCATTCGGGCGATCTATCAAGGGGGCGTGTGCGAGGAACGCGCGTCGACGCGTCGAAAGCACAAGTCATTATCGCGACAAGCTGCTAAGAGAGACAGAGAAAAGCTCGGCCAATAAATCATTTCTCGGCGAAGTAGTCCGCTTGAAAAGAAATCTTGGAAGTAGACGTAAGGAAAGGAGTGGAGGAAAAGGCTGGGCGAATACCTACGAGTGGTCTGAGATCAAGGGCGCCTCGGAGGGGAAAGGTGAAAACCCGCAGCAATCGAAGGCTATAGGCCTCGCACAATGGCGTCTTCGACTTCGAGAGCCCTGATTTTGCCTCCACAAAACGCTCTTACCTTATTCTCAACTTGAAAGCAACAGAATGAGTGCGAGAGAGAGAAAGAGAGAGGGAGAGAGGCAGCGTTTTTCTCTAACCCTTGCTGAAGAAAATTCGCGCTTCTAGAGAGACGGCTTTTCATTCGAATGGCAGACTAACGAGGTGATTGCCGTATCCGACACTTGCCACGATCTCTTTATCCAGAATCCACTCTGCGCGCACGCGCGCACTCTGTATCTCGCCGTCTCTCTGTGTTTAGGAGTTTTCGCCGAGAGGGAAGACTTGAATGGGCTTCGTTAGGTGTCAACAAATTCTTTCCACCTCAGACGAGAAAACGCTCTTACGATAAGACAGGTGGCCTTTTAAAATCCACTTTAAAACCTCGCCAAGTCTAATTGCGGTTTGCATTGTCGAATCAAATGAAATCACGTGAAAATATTCTATCGGTTTCCGAACCGATTTTTTTGCGTAGTCCGAGTGAAGTGCAATTGGAAACGAAAGATCTGGGCTTCATTTGAGTACATCAAGTGTGACAATATTTGAGCGAGTATTCTCCGAGCAAAGCCACCAAACTCAGACGGACTTCTGCCTGCATAATTGAGGGGCCCGTTTGATGCGGTAAGTTCAAACGAAGAAACGCTTGCCGAGCTGAGTGAAGGCTTCCACAGTGCGGAAGAAAAATTGCATTTGCCCGTGAGAAAGTTCCTGATGAAATTTCGCCCGGGGTCTGTTCATCATTTAGGCGGACGAGCCTCGTACTTTCTTCGGCCTGCCATTGCCCTTTAATACTGTACTTATTCCGGAGCAATTGGCAAATTTCAATTCCAATGGGCAAACCGAATTCATCACTCGAACAAAGTGTTACCTTCCATAGTACTTGAAATGTACTACTTGGGAATAACTTTCCCTTAAATATTATACCAATAACTTGGCACAACATTAAAATCGATGCAAAATACATTAATGAAGCGAAAAATAAGGACGAAGCGAAAAGTGGCAGTTGGTTAAGTCGAGTCGAAATTCACTGGGTGAAATAGAAGAAGTCAGAAGGAAGTCTCAAGGAAGTCCCGAAAGGAAAGAGGACTTCTCAGCAGGAGAGTCTGTCAAACTTAAAACATCAGGTAGGGAGGAGGAAAAATAACTCTCGGCCTGGTCCCCGCGCGATGGGCATTCCAAAGCGACTGGTATTCGGAGTTTCGAGACGGGCGAGACTTCTCGAGAGCCGCCAGCGTGTCTTCCTCTTCGCCCGTCGCAAGAAGACTCGCTTACTTTTTACAACCTTTGAAGGCGAAACTCGCCCGCGGCATTCATTATCAAGGACGCAGCGAGAACGACTGGAGCTCCTCGCAAAAACTTGATGAGCATCGCTTCAGCGAGCTTTCACCACTGGCGGTCCACTCCAGCCTGAAAGCTCGTCTTAAACGTCCCCGCCAGATCATTCACCCTCCCCCGCCATCTAAACAAGGATATGCCAATAATACAATATTATTCTACCGCACAAACACCCTTTTCTCCTCGAATTTACTCCTCCGCACCACTAATTCAGCCCTAGCTCAGTCTGAAACATAAGAGCTTCATTTTTACTGTCATTTGGATTGTAACTCCAGTAAACTACATGTTCAAACATCGATTAATCTAGAAAACTAACTAATACTCTCGTATTTCAAAAGTTTTATCGCTACCTGCGCAGGTATCGATAAATATCGGTGAAATAAACTAAAAAAATCTGATAGTCAAGAGTATCTCGGAGGATACCATCGGCGTCAAAGTACCGTATGAAGATGAAATTCACTTTGGCCCTAGTTACACAGGGCTAAAGCGTTTAAGCCTCGCGCCCTGCTTGAGATACGTTGGTGCCGGTGTGCCAACACGGCGGAGCGCTAGGCGAGGTATAACAAGTGATCCAACTTTCGCACGAAGCTACACCTTACACCTGTCGCTAGCGCCCTCCGCCCTATTCCCCGACACGCCGGCTCGGTATCTCTTCATTCTTCAAACAATTAATTTAACGCTCTAACAACATCGAGACAGGCCGCGCCACCCCGGACGATTAGTGTTACATGCTGGAGCAAACTGTCACCGGGTCTAAAGACGCGTGCGCATTCAAGGACACGACTCGCAAAATCCTCCTCGCACTCAGGCTCCTCCGTCTTGCCGCGAGTTTTGCGCCCACTCGCCTGATAAATCTCCATTAAGCGGCGCGTGAGTGCGATTATTGTTTTCCACGGCGAATGTATCTTCGCGGCTAAACTCCCGGCCCGTTTGTGGCCTGGCGCTCGGGCGACTTTTCACCAAACAGTATTATGAGTTACTTCGAAAGCGCCCCGGCTGCGGGACTCGCTCGCTAGAGAAAACGAGGGGAAAAAAAGTGGCTGGAATCTTTGGAACGTAGCTCGTGATTCAATGAAACGCCGCGGTCGGGCGCACCGGAAACTTTTCCCGTCCAGCGCGTTCTCCAGCGAGATACTTTCCAAATTCCATAATTGTTAAACAACGCCGCGGTGATTTTATAATTTCATTATGAGCAGCGAATCGGCTGAAAGAATTCTACAATCGAGATTCTCCAGTGTACCCTCCACATATTCAATGAACGCGCGTAATACTATCTAGATATTTTGGGTGAGAGGTCGCTCCAGCTGTGGTCCTCGAGGCAATCGAGCCGCCTCATATCCCGAAGCTCGCATGATGAAGCAAGTGAAGGGTGGCGGTTCACGGTCGGCCAGAGGCACAAGAGTATATGCACGCGACATTACGCGGCGAGTTCACATGTGCCGAGCCGATGTTTTCCCAGGTTAAGGGGGGGTTGGGAGGGAGTGGGAGGGGTTGATGCCTTTCTGTCGGGTGACGGGCTCAGGTGCAGCCTGAAAAAGGCGGGGGCGGCTCGTCTAGGACAAGTCAGGCGTGCATACACACGAAAGGGAAATCGCGGATGCAAAGGGGTTGGAACGAAGGACGCAGAAGAAACAAGACTGCCAAGGGTGCCGGGAGCCAGGAGGCGGAGGAGGAGGGCGGGGGGGTGCTGGGTTGCAGCCTCGTTTTCATTCAGGCTGGCTGCCGGCCGATTTAACGGGAATTCGCTCGGCCGTGGAACGAGCGATAGCTCTGAAAAGCGATCGAACGAGAGCTAACACCGGAATAAGGCACCGCGAAAAGCCAGCCAGACACACACGCCCCCGCGCGCGCCCACGTGTATACATCGAGGTGGTGTTCTCTTCTCTCCCTTGTGTCTCGCAGCGGCGCCGCGCCGCGCGTCTCTTGCGCGCCCTTGCATCCTGCGGGACCCGTTATTAACGCTCCACAGGGAATCGGGCTTGATACTTGTACTCCGCTAGCTATCCGCTGCTGCTTCATACGTGAAACGGCTAATCGCGCCGGCGGACTCTACGGAACCCTGAGATGGGAACCTTCCAAAAATATCCATAATCTGCAAATGATACATGGACCCTCGTGTCACAGAGTTTCTTAAACGACAAAAACAATTAGAACTCGAGTTAAAAAACGTCTCACAGAAACCTAAACTACTTGGTTGACGTTCTCCTCGAAAATCGTGCTCTTAACAGGGGAGAAAAACAGGGCGCACTGTCAATTACACTTATGGGTGGATAATCGGGAAAGCCATTAGGAATTTCAATCAACTTCTTGGGCGCATCCCCGAGTCCAGAGAAAATAAGCTCGGCGCCGAAATTGCCAAAACAAAAGGTCACCCTGGTGCACTAGATCAACGTCAGCCGAAATACGCGGGATCAGCGGGTAATTGACACACGCCGGCGTGCAAAAACGAAAACGTGATAGGCAGAAGCGCCGGGCTGCTGGCTCCGCGAGAGCAGTGGGAGAGGGAGGGCCGACTAATTAAAGATAAATTGCATATCAGCGGTAATATCCATAATGCGATGGGAAGATATTCGACGACTATCGATCGTCCAATTCAAGAGGCATGGGTAAAATAGAGGATAGGGACAGTTCGAAAGGGATTGCTGGGACGCGCGGGAGAGAGAGAGAGAGAGAGAGAGAGAAGGGCAGGGCTCTTCAGCAATCTGGGACACTCTAGCTTCAAGGCAATCAGCGCAAGCCGACGAATTCACGCGAGCAGTTAACCAGATACTCCAATTAATTCCGTCGAACTACACACAGAAGTCAGGATTTATCGAGGAACGTATTGCAGCTAACAGTCTGGAGTCACATCTTCCAGCCCCGCCGCTCCACTCCCTCGCCATCCCACTGGTTTTACTCGAATTATCACTCTTCCTGCAAGTACACAGCTGCACTCAACAAGGATATCGACTCCTGGAGGATCGTAATTCGCCGATATCCGAGGATCGTCCCAGCCGCCCCGCTCCCACCCGGCCGCCTCGTCCTTTATTAAGAACCTTCCGGCAAGTTTCGTAAGCCGATGAAAGAAGCTTATATCTCGCCTGGCATAACGACACCCCCTATAAACTCCTTGAGAGCTCGACATCTCCCCCACTCCCACTCCCACCACTCCACAGCCACTCCTTCGGGATAGTTGAATTATTTCGCCGGGATCACTTGCCGATGGAATCTCGGACTTTACGACTGCGCTCATTGATGAGTTATTAATCAGAAAGCCAGCCGGCACTGCCTACTTATTGGCCATCGAGAGCTCCACTTCGATTTGCCTTTGCCTCCTCGATTTTCGACACCCGCGAGCACTCTCGGGCGCACAAGCATCCTCGGAACCCCCATTGAGATTCGCGTGATGATTGAGATCAAGTTGGCGAGTGCTATTGTGAGAGATGTAAAACTAGCAAATGAATGGCGGATATATAGATATATAGTGGACTGGTGAAAGAACTGTTCTAACGTTAGAGGAGCGGGAGGTCGTTACCAGTGGGCCGGACCTCTATTGTCGCGGGCTCGAGATGATCGTTAAAGGAGCCGGCACAAGTGAGGAAGAACACAGTAACACCTTATTCTCGAGTATGAATGCGCGGTAATTCAGCCGCTCTCGAGCGCCGCGGCTATCCGTGTGGGCCATTTAAGTACGAGGGATCCCCTTAAAACAGGCCGGTTAGTTTCATAACGAGGCAAACGACAACGGCGCGCTGCGGTCGCGTAATGTGGGACCTGGGGCTTTTATTTCCTTTGTCGTTCCGCCTGGAAAAAGCGGACGCGCGCGCCCGCGCCCGCGCCCGCGTACGCCAAGGAAAACAAGCATCAGTTGCGGCAATAGCAGCAACCGTGGAAAATGCCAAGTCCTCACGAAGAAACACCACTGGGGAGATGGAAAAAGAGCGAGGATGAAAGGTAGCGACGAGGGGCGGGAGAGCGAGACAGAACGAGAGAGAAAGGAAGAATAGAGGAGAGTATAGGGTGTGGGAGTACGTTCTCCTGGCAGTCGCCGGTACAGGCTGTTCACCTCGTGCCAAACCGTTTCCTTCGAGCGGAGCCAAGGAACTTCGAAATGGGATGGCTCCTGCCACTAGCTGCACTTTCTACGAATCGCCAATGCATCCCTGAGTACCTCGGCATGCTGTAAAGCCACCTCGCATAACAAGCCTCCCCTCAATAGCCTAAATATCTCGACGGTCTTCCGACAAGACGCGCGCGGCAAAAAATCCCGGCCATCCAACGCTCGCGTTTTCCAAAAGAGAAAAAAGACCTGCACTCACTGCTCTGGAATTCTCTTTCCCTTCAAACCAGCGAACGCTCGCGGATCCAGCATCTGAAATAAAAATGAAAGAACCCGTTACTTAAGTAACCTTCAACTTACATTTCCACCTCGTAATTTACTAATTCCTCTCGGGGAGAATTCGCGAAAACTCGGGTTCCCTGCTATTCCGGAAACATTTTTGAGAGAAGATTCCCCGACGCGGCCCAGGAATAGGCGAAGATCCAGTAGCGAGAGGGTGCAATGTGAGAGGCGCGCGAGGTGTTTAAGAAATTCTGCAAAGCGTGCGAGTAATTTAATGAATGAATCATTAACCCAAGCCCACTGTGTCACGGGACAGGCCACCTTTATGCATATCATCTCGCCAGTGTCTACATTAAACCTCCTAACCTCTTTCTCCCCCACACATCCCCGGGGCGCCAGCAGTACGAAAACGACTGAATAAATATTTTTGTTACTCGCGCGATCTCTGAAAAGGGTTAAGGAAGCCACGGCTGCCAATGCAATTACGAAGAATGAACTTACAATTAGATAAAAAGGGTAGTGAAATAAAAGGTGGGACTGGAGAGGGAGGAGGGAAAGTGAGCCGGTTCACTGTGCCATTGCCGGGACGGCCATGAAAGGAACAGCCTGCTGCCACCATTCGAAGCTGTGCAAATTTGCGCTTAAGAGACATTACGCGGAGACATTCATACGAGATTTAAACGACCATCCGACACACTACTGCTGCTACACACCCCTCCGCCTCTTCCGCCTCCTCCTCCTCCAGCTCCTCTCTGCTCTGTTTACGCGGAGCTTAAACTTCGAAGGAGAGTCCTGCCTGCAAGCAAGCCAACCTACGTTCCTAAGCAGGGCCGCTGTACACGCTGCGAGCGGCATATTTGCATTGTTAAATTATTTACATGGCAAGACGAGCGGCTCTCCACGTGTCCTTCGCTCGCTAAGCTCCTCGAAATTCTCCTATGCTCCGCCGGCTAAACTGAGATTAACCCGTGAAGAGATGTCTGTAACTGGGTGCTCCACTCCTCGAGAGCCTCGCCGAGAGTCGTGTCGGTGACACTGCGCGATTAGAGCAGCGCCGAGATACGGAAATGCGCATACCCGAAT
Source organism: Crossocerus cetratus (assembly GCA_963675795.1). Classification (NCBI taxonomy): domain Eukaryota; kingdom Metazoa; phylum Arthropoda; class Insecta; order Hymenoptera; family Crabronidae; genus Crossocerus; species Crossocerus cetratus. The sequence goes on along the minus strand of OY776664.1, from coordinate 2,643,508 downwards.
CTCTCACGAGCGAATGAATGGTCACAGTCGGCGAACTCTGTCTAACTAGTCATGCGTGTTATTTGTCAGTGGATTATTTGATTTTTGGTTTATTGGTGATTGGAGAGGGGGATCTTAGTTGAGTTTAAATTGCGAATCGCACACCGAGACGCGTCCCTCAGTTTGACGGGATTTTTACCCGCCGATTTGTTTCTGCATTAATCCCCGCCCGCTGAAACTGGCAGCAAGAAAGCCGCTGTTAATCTCGAGGCAAATTGATTGATTACCGGGCGAAAGAAGCCCTCCAACTAGCTTCTCATTCGCGTAAGAAAGTAATACCGCCGGGAGAATAAATCAACCGGTGACTGCTTACTTCTGCGAGTATAAGCGGGCGCGCGCACGTCCGAAGATAATGCCTTAATTTTTCACGACGTCGCGAGCTCTTTAATCAAACGGGTGATCAAACTAGACGGAATTAACTCCAGCCGTAAACTCCGACTGCGAAAATGAAAGATAGTAGAGCTGGAAAGGAATAACTTGCCGAAAACTTGGCAGGGAAAAAAAGAAATTGGAAAAATCCACCCGAGCCGAGTTCGAAGTTTGAAATTCCGCTTCCTATGTCGCGCGAGTGAAATAACAGGGGAAAATTTGCATACTGTTTGAAGTGCCACGGGATAAAGAGAACTCGTTGAAATGCCGCTGCTCCCTTAAGGAGGAAGAAAGCCACCCAGTGCACCACTCTTCACCGGTAAACGTGATCGGGCCGATCTTCTTACGCGTAAGCTAATCGACGATCGCTAGGGAGCTTGCGAAGTAAGTTGCGAAGTCGATGAAACCGTACCGGCGCTCTTATCCCATCGTGCTAACAGTTTTATTTCTTCGCCGGCCCCGGGAAGCGCTGCCTTTTCCATCCTGCTTTGCTCAGCGTTAAAATCGACTTTAATCGCAAAGAACCGCGGTACAACCGGAACTACCTATCATCCTGCACTCCGCCATGCTCTCGTCTGTTAGAGGGTCCAAAAACTCTGTAACTCTTTTCCGTTACTGGTCACCTTTCATTTATGTCGCGCAGTTAATCTCCGCTGCAGGTATACATATATTTTATCGCACGGTAAAATCTGGGCATGTGTGTGTGCAGTTTGTTCAGGAAAATGCCCCTTTAACCATAATGTGATAACCGAAAGCAACGCTGTGCTCGATGGGCTAAAAGCCGTCTAATACCATCGAAAGGCCGTAGATAAAGTTTATTCGCATGCGGCGAGGGCGCGCAAAGGCCGAAATCGAGTTGACGATATTGGCTCTGGTTGTTTGATATGAGGGTAGAAGCGGACTGGCCAGTAATGGGCCATAGTTCAACGTCGACTGATAATAGCATTTCTTCATTATATATCGGGAATATGACGCGGCCCGCGACCGATTAACGTAACGAAAACAATTGGATCGATCGGCCATGCGGCACGGACATCCGCCGTGCGCGGGCAAAATTCGCGGCATTAATATTCATAAATGTTTTGCCAGCCAATTATCGCTCCGGGAAAAGCACCGCATTTCCCCCCACGATATTTCCGGACCCGGCCCCGGCTAATGATACCGAAAGTTTGTTTTTCCTTATCGCAAAAGGCCAATAAGACAATTAGCAATTAGCGGCGCTGGTGCTCGCATTGCCGTTATAGGTTTACATTGTTTATCGTCCCTTAATAATGACGTTACGAAGACGGCAGAAGAAGATTGAAATTGCTGGCGGGACACGATGCCATCATTTAATTATTATTACTGATTGCGGCATAATGAACACATTTCCCCCATAATTTCCTGGACTCGCGAGCTTGCAAAGTACAGGGACAATAGTTGAAGACCTAAAAGACAGTTTAAGGACGGCATTCAGACTGAGCCGGTTCTTTAGCGCTGGAGAGTTAGATTTGGCTGGGAAAGCGACTGAACAAATTGACTTTTACCGTCCCCTTCACGTGGCATTTGGATACACCGATGATACACGCATCCTCTCGCACGCGCTCTCCCGCCTGTCTGCCCCTCGCATTTTGCCAAAGTTTGCGCGCGAGCGTAAGTGCATTTAAATTAAGTCCTCGAGAAGCTAAACCGCGCGTAGGTTGTTCGGTTCGCGTGGTAAAGTGGCGCGTGGCTAAATACCTACTTATATCAGCTCGTCGGCTGAAACGCGCCCGGCGAGCACGCTCTCGCCGAGCGCTATTTACTTTAGTCCATTACTCCGCCAACTTGCGCCCGGCTATGATATATTCGGAATTGTCAGGCGAGATGCAATCAAGATACCGAGACTAATTCGCCGAATACACGAGTGAATGCCCGCCGAGCTTTATGACAGCGAGCCAGGCTAATGACTCTCAAGCACGTTTGCTAGACGAATTTTCGAGGGAAAAGTTCACCAACCGACCCGCGTCGAGTCTAACGAAACACGTTAAAAAGGAGCCAATCTGAATGTTCACTATAACCAATCCAAATTTACCTTTCACCCTCAAATATATTCGATATGAATTAATCGATAATTTCTCTGCAAAGAAGGAAGGTGTCGGATGCGTCGAATGTGAAAAAAGATTAAAGTGGCGGTGGAACAGACTGACAAAAAAGGGGGGTAAAGAGAAAGAGAGAGAGGGGTAGGGGGAGAATGAAAGTCCGGCGACAGTAGCGCTATAAAGCAAGTGTCAACACGGGAAGGGGGAAATTCGCCGGGGGGAAACTGAATAACTGGAAAGATCCAATTCCGTTTGGCGCAGCCCCCGCGCTAATTTTCGCCGACCACAATTTTCATCTAACTGCAGCGGGCATTCGGTTGAGAGCGCAGTCGAAACGAGCCCGAAACCCGCGCGAATCCAAAAGCGAAAGCCGGACGATTTCATTATATCCGCGGCAGCGAGCCGGCGATCAAGGGGGATTAACGGGCCGAGGCCGCAGAGAGCATCGAAAAATACAAATTCGCGAAACCCCGCGACCCTCCGCTCTCCGCCGCTCTCTCCGCCGCTCACTCGGCCAGTTTTGCGGTGTCCCGATTTATTTGCCCAAGTAATCTTCGAAAATTGGCCGCTCTTTGTTTACCCGGGCGCGGCGGGCGACGAACTTTGTAGGTTTACCGAGCCGGTGACTCGAAAATCCACCGCCTCGGCGGAAATGTAACTGCAGTGTTCTGTCGACAAGCCCCTCGCCCCCTTTTCCTCTTGATTCAATTATTCTCCGTCAAAACTTCTATGTCCCAGTAAAGTCTGGACTCGTTTTAAAGGAGAAATTCGCACCGAATGCATTTTTTATTTGGCTAGAGAGAGCACAATGGGCAATAAGTTGGTTCGGTGTTGCCGGCATTGGCAGTGCGCTGCGCGACGCGTCGCAAATCCGAGGGAGCTTTCGACGCGGATCCAACGCGTTTCAACTTACTTTACAGCCGGCAAACATAGAAGCTACGAAGTAGCATTGTTCAGCGTCCGGAAAATCATGACGGCGTTGCTCGCGTTGCTCGTCGTTGCTCGTCGCCGGCGTACGCCCGCGCGGGGATCGGTGAATACGAGGCGGCGGCCGCGGCTAGCTAAACTAATTAACGTAAAACAGGCAGGGGCAAACACAGAGGAGCCACGCGCAACAGAGCCGGGCCAGGCCTCATAAAATAAAGCTCGCACGGCTGAGCACAATTCGTCCGGGTGCGCTCTGTCGACACTGCGACAACATCCGGCGGAACGCTGTCGGCCCGAATATCGAAAACATTATTGCAGCCTCGTCAACACGCCCGCAGAGATTCGCTTGGTCCGATGCATCGCGATGAGAACCCAGTTCGAATCAAACACGGCACCAGCCAGGATTCAGCTCTCCTGAAAATAACAATACCGACTAGAAAAATAGCAATTCGACATTCATTAAAAACGATCAAAAGAAAAGGTGGAGGAAAAATTTCGAATAAACGTAAATCTGATATTTGGCAAGGATTTCCAATTGAAGGGGAATAAAATGGGCATCGCCTTCATTAAATGTCGGCATGGCAGACGTGTTCGTCGACGGAGCGTAGTTCGGGGGGCCTTTAAAAGCAATGTCTCAAAGGAGCCCCGGCCCCTTTCCAACACCTCGCGCGACACAGAGAGTGTCGCGTGAATTAGCAGGAGAGCGAACAAAGAACTCTTTTCTCCGCTCCGCATCTGAATCTCGGGGGCGAAAGATCGTGAGAGCGCCAGGCGAGGGAGCCAGCCAGAAAAGAAGAGCGAGACACGCAGCCAAGAATAGAGGGGCGGCCGAGCCTGCCCAAGGAGAGCGAGAGAGAGAGAGAGACTGGAGATTCTATGGAAACAAGCAGAGGACTAATTCCTCGGCGGCGTAGACCGTTAATCGTCGCGGAATTAAGAGAAGCGAGAGGCACTCGACAGGGATAAAGACGCCGCTAGCTGCGGGAAAGGAGTTGGCCAAGGAGATGGAGAGAGAAAGTTAGGTTAGGGCTATCTCGTAGAGGAGCGCGGGAAGGCACCCTTTCCGCTCCTAGCGCGACCCTCACGCGCTTTGTACGCCCCCGGCCCATCCTTTGACTCGGCGTCGACGAGAAATTTATACGAAAACTTGACAATACTTGGGCCCCGCTCGCCCCGGCTTTCAAGCCGCCCGCCCTCTCTCCTTCCCACCCACCTAGCCGGATATACACCACGTTCGCCAAGCCCACGCCAAACCTCATTCCTTCTCTCGCACGACGCCTAACCCCAGAGACTAAGCTGCTTTAGCCGACTTTCTCCATTCTAGCTCCAACAGTTTGGGGAGAATTGATAATGCTCGCTCTCTATGCTATATGTAGATCAATGGCAATTCCTCCACCAATTTATTACTGAATGCTCGACTCTTCCGGGGAATAATTATCACAAGACAGAATAAAAAGGGTGGATTAAATAAGCATACGTGGTCTAGTGAGCTGTTTACTTTGAAAGGAAGGATTGAGGAAGAAAGAGTAATTATCGTGGTGGGAGGTCGATGTTAAAGGAGACAAGACGGCTGACTGGAAATTCGTGGTATTGGTGAAACGCTGTGAAAAATACAGCCCTTAAGTAGGAGTGGAGGAGTGCGGTGACGAGAGAGACAGCAGCACTCGGCGAGCAAAGTGGAAAGCTTTCGCCGGCTCTTAACAGGTTCGCGTGGTCCTTAGTCCCATTATAAGTAGCGGGCGTCTTGGGAAAGGTATTCCGTTGACCCGCTTCCTTTGTAGGCAAATACGCCCGCGCCAATAAGATCAGCCGAGTTCCTCGCGCCTCTCGAGATCCGGCTTAAACTGGCTGCCGCTCTCACTTCGCATACCTAATTCTCAATGGCTTTTCACGCCGATCGACATCCGCCGCCGCCGCCGCCACCGCGCATTTCCCAATTAGTGTCCATTTTACAAAGTGTCCGCTAAGTGAAATCGATAACCAACGCGAATACGAGCCGAGGATTTTTCAGGGGTTTTAACTCGCGCCCTTAAATTATTGTTACTTAAATCCCCGATACATCCTCGCCGGCGTGAGTGCTCGAGCGTGCGCCCCGACAAAGATTAATTAACCAGGAATTAGCCTCGGGCCGTGTTAATCCCCTGGCATTGCAGAGCTAGCGGCGGAATTTTCCGGTTGAAGAAACTTCCGGATCCGCGAAAAATTGCTCGAGATCTCGGGGCTCCGCCGTTAAGTTTCGCCGGGCGATAACTTACTCGCGCGCCGGGATTAATCTTTTTCTCGGGGTGAACCGTCGTCCCGCGTCCCCGTGGCTGCACGACACGCGCTGGGAAGTAGTTGCCGAGAGTTTGTTAATGCCGCTGAAATAATCGAAACAATAAGGAAAGAGAACAGAGATCGAAGGCAAAGTAAACTTGTCTTAAAAGATACTTTGTAATGCAATATTTCAGCCGTGCATAAAGTTACACTTGTTCATTTAGTGCAAGAATATGCACGATATAACAGCAGTTGGAGCATTTAATTAATCCACCCAGACTTATCTATTAGCTAGAGTACTTGACTCCCACTACACTCTACAATTTACTTTCGCCATTCTCTCATCGGCTTTCAAGTGGAATTCGCGCGTGCACATTTAATTTCATGAAACGGAACGCCCGGCAAATTCAATGTAAACTCTTAAGTAGCGTTACGTGGAGAGAAAGCGAAATCGGTCAACTTTTAACTACATCCTGGAAAAGCTGCACTCCTGACCGGTGCTCCCGATTACCGAGAAACAGGCCGAAATGCGATCAAGACGCGTGGTTTGAAGTTCTCGCGGGGCAGAAGCGTCCCTCGTAACTTTCAAAGCAAATGCTTTCGCTCGTCGAAGCCGACGCACCATACACGCAAATGCAGGGCTGTGCGGGGTTGGCAGGAAGAAGCGAAGGCTTCGGATGCTCAAGGACAGGGGTGGAAAAGGGACAAAAACTCATTTGACGCAACACACATCGCGCAATATGTGCAGATGCGCCATTTCATGAAATTCGTATGAGATATTCCACCCTCGCACATCTCCATATGTGTCCTAGACAAACATTCATACGCTGCCTTTGGTACTTGCAAACGAGATATGAAAATAAAGAAATAGTAAAAAAACTTCTCGAATTTTATAACTTTTTGAAGACTTACCAATTGGTAGCCACCAAACAATTAAAATGATCAATCTATGTTAACTTTCGTACGTGTATATTCATCTCAGGTGGGAACGAATATCTCCCTTATCTCCGGCAATTGGGCAAGTTTTGGCTCGACGGTAGCCTTGAAATAGCCGTTTCAAACTCGATTCCTCGTATAATCAGGATATTAAGTCACGCGAGGATAGACGCCTCAGTATTACACGGCAACTCGCTTAACTGCGCATTAGTCGGTAGGCCGAATGTGCCAGGAGCAGTGGTAGGACACGGCTGGCGCTCGAAATTTTACTTTATTGCTCGCTGAGATCGCGTTAGATTTAATGAAGGAGTAGAAGCCAGTCATACGTTGCTTGATGGCCTCGTAGACACGATCGTATTAAACCCGGCTGTTTTAATAGCCCTTTAACTAGTTTACATATTAAATTCAAACAGGCGATTTCCCCACCTAAGATTGCCGTGTCAAGTTAGGGAAAAAAGCGTCGGACGTCGAGTGCCAATAGAAAGGCGAACGCTCCGAAATTCATAGTTAGAGTCCGAGGAAGAGATTTCGCTCTAATTTGAAGATAGCGGAGCACTTGGGAGGAGAACCGACAATAATAGCACGGTCAAACCCGAGATACGTTTCGAGCCGAGCGAGCCGACGAAAGCTCGCACGAGCCGAGGATGGAGAATTCCAGGGGCGAGTTGGGTATCTGTCGGCGAAGTTTCATCTCGTTTCCTAGTTAACGCGTGGCTATGTGCCGGCGAGGAAGCCGAGGAAACAGAGCGAGTGAGCTAGCAGGCCGGCCAGCCTCCGCTGGAATCCGAATAGGATAAGGAAGACGTGCACGAATGAAAGCCTGAAGCAGGAAACCTTCGAAAGTTCCAAACTCGAATCACCCGAGCCCCGCACTCGGCCTCCGTCGAGCGCTGTTTCAATCGCAACGGATTCTCGGATCTCCTATTGTCCTTAAGATAATCTGTTTCAGCGATACTGCACCGCCAAAGTGCTCCTGCATTACTCACCGGCTGATAGCTTCATAAATTAATTAAACCTCTATTGCCAGGGGTTTCCAGACTATATTACCTGGAGACTCAACAGCGAAAACATCCACCTACCAAAGTGATCAGTCACTTATTTTTACATCGGACATTCATCTAAACTAGCTCCAAAACATGCAAATGAAATTCTCCATAGACGCCAACTCAAATATATTTCGCACCTCATTTACAGCATAAATATCACCAAGGTGAATCAGGCCAGATTTGCCAGATCATTTCCCGGTCGGGGCCCGATCGCAAACCGGGCATACCCGGTTTAATTTCTACCAGGGTGAAACCTCTTAGAAAACAGGATGACAAATGCTGAGATAGGACAAAAATGTATAGTATAAAAGCCTGGCTGCTTTCTGAAGGTCAACTATTCGAAGCTTCTCCCTTCAGCCCTTCAACCCTTGAGGGCTCGAGTGAAGATCCCACCAGAAAATAGGATGTATGTAGGTTGCGAGAAGAAGGTCGCGTGCAGCGCCGTGAAACGCTTGATAGATGCAGAGGTGGAACTTGCGCGATTTCCTTCGACCTTCCGCGCGCGCGCGCGTCTGAACTAGAGATGAGACAGGAGTGAACTGTATCTGCGGGACAAGTTACCGGTGGAATTACCGGTGGCGTGTACTGAAAGAACCGGCAATTTGTGCGTGCAATTCCGCCGACCATTAAGCGGCCCGCACAGCCTTTAATGCGAGCGGCTGCAAATCCGGCGCGCGTTAATCTTTGCACAATAGCGTGGAATTACGAGAGCAGTCGCGTTATCGGAAGAGTTTAATTGTCCCGTGGAACTGGAGCAACGGTGCCTCGCTGGCGTGACAGGGATATCATTCCTACTGACGAATCCCCGTGTAACCCGTGAATCATCCAATCCCAATCGAAAAGCAAATATTACTGCGTAGAGACCAACTGTTTTCTCGCATGTCGGATTTCAAAGTAATCTCGTTGTTCTTGCTCTCGCAACGCAAAAAGGTCGAATATGCAACGCGTGTTCGAATGAACATCCAAAACCTGTCAGTGATCTCGAATTGTACTCATTCCCGGCAGAAAGGGATGAAAAACGAAACTAATAATTCCAACAAAGCTATCTGGTTTATCTCTCGAATCGGAGATCGAAATATACGAGCGCGCGCGTGCACGTGTGTCCCAGATACACTATTTCAAAGCCACTCGAGCGATAAAAACAACGTCGTGCAGCTTTTTCATCGGGCGACCTAGACGATTTTCGAATTGATTGATTTATAACGTCAAAGCATTCAGCGGCTGCCGCCACTGTGAAATTTGATTGAACAATCGGCCATCGATCGCGCGGAAGGGAAGAATATGAATACCTAAATTCAAAGGAGAGGCTTCTGCTCTCCATCTCTATCGGAGAGCTTTATCGCTCGCGGCGCCTGCTTTTACAAAAAACACCCTACAGAAATACCAATAAACCGTCTATGTATCAGGAAGAATAGATGTAAACCAACAATAACTCGATATACGCGAAATACAACCAATACTATATATGCACATGTATTCATAATGGAAACGGAACAAAAATGCACCACTATGAAAACTCAATATTAAAAGTTCAGCCCAATAACGTGACATTAAAACCTGAATCGATCCCTGACAAAATCGAACAATCAAACAATGGTAGAGCGATTTCAAAATCCCTAACGGCTCGCGGCGAAAAAAAAATGTGATTGACGGTGGATCGAGCGAGTCGAGAATTAAAGCGCGATAAAAATTAAACTCCTTCACCAGGAGATACAGGGTTGATACATACACCTACCCCTATAGATGTATGTGGCAGAGCACTCAGCCGATTAAGGTCGATCTCACGAAAAATTCAACAACAGAGTATCTGCAGTGCGTCGCAGTTAACTCGTCCGAAATTACTAGACTTTCCCGCCGCTGCGAAAAACGTGTTACAGGAACGGGAGCAAGAGCGGCCGGGAGAGCATGTGTGGCTCTGTGTGTGAGTGATAGAGAATCTGCAGTTACGAACGAGCCTCTCTCCCGCGGCATCCACGTTAATCCACTTTTTTCGCGCATATAGTTAAGCGCTCGTTAAGGTCACGGCTTACCAACTTTGTCGATCCACTTATCCACGTTCGTCCTCCGCCTCCTCCCCCGGCCCCTCCTACCGCGACCGTCTCTCGCTCTTGCGTGACGGTGTTACTCTCTTACAACTTGAACCCGAGGTGCAAAGAGCTCAGTTGCATTTCTCCGATATACCTGCATAGTTCGAGGCCACCCATGTAGCAATCGGATGTGAAGCGTAAGCGGTTTTGTCGCGGTTACACTCTGCAAATGGGTAACCTCATTTCCCCAGGCGCAGTCGATGCACTTATGTAATGAGAGTAAAGTGTAAATGCGAGCCCGGAAAATGGCTGGCCAGATTGCCCGGGTAAACTTCGCTGCCGATTGTTGTGCATTATCGATTTCAAGAATAACGGCGAGTTGCCTTTGATTGTTTAATTTTGCATTCTATTATAATAACCACTGAGCACCCGCGAGCATTCAAGTGCTCGGGGTAATTATTTAATTAGGGCGCAGTTACGATTAAGAAAAGGGAGCTTGTAACTGCCACAAAGTTTCCCGGTCGCACGAACGATTCGCTTCTCAGTTAATTAGTCAAGATGTGGTTGACCTGATTAAAGACTCGGTAATGAAAGCGTTGGAGCTCCGCTCGCGGTGACTATTCCAGCATGAAATCGTACCATCAAAAACGCGTGCTTCGTGCTCCCTAGCTACCGGCAGAAAATATCACGTATGCCTCCATATTATAGGGCTTGAATTCATCGAATCCAGGCAAATGGAATGCACGGCGCGACGTGACTGGAAAGTTGGCCGACTCCATTTTATGCTCCTGACGAACTATACAAACTGTTTTCGGTCCACAACGGCTTATGCCCTTTAAAATATACTCGCTCTCCTCGAAATAGCAAAGCTTTACGTTCCGAGTCAGAGCCAATTCTTCCAATTGAATTAGGAGCAGCTGCGCGATGCGATGTGCTAACGCGTGATTGTTTTCTCTTTGCAGACGACGTGCCTAACAGAACTGCCAGACGTAGCACCGTGCAACGGTACAGTGCGATTACCACCGCCATGCGAGGATTCGCCGAGCAGCGGTAGCAGCAAGGAACGCAGAGAAGACGGCCCTCGCAAGAGGTGTCGTGTCCTCGCGCCCATTCTGCTCCTGATCGTGGCTCTCCTCCTCGGAGGGCTCTGTCTACCGCTGCTTCTACAAACCGCCCCTGTTACGCACCAGCAGCGGCTGGACGTCATCAGGAGGATCCTCACAGAAGTGCCTCTGATCGACGGGTAATCAATCTTTTCTCACCTCACAAATCTTCCAATGCAACTTGCCCATCTGCTTCGATCCGTCCAGGAACAACTCTTCAAACACTTTGACTCACATTCTACACACGAATGCATTCGGCTTCAAACAGCCGACTCTACTGACTGTGGCCTACTGTCTTACTGCGCAGGCACAATGATTTGCCCTGGAACGTCAGAAAGTTCGTACACAATCAGCTCGGCGAGGTGAACCTGAGCAGCGACCTCGGCAGGGTAGACCCTTGGGCCAGGTCAGACTGGAGCCACACGGACATTCCTAGATTACGTGCGGGTCTCGTCGGTGCACAGGTAAATGTTTACCATAATATTGAACTTCCGCCAGTACTTCACCGAGAACAATGACACTTAAATCCCCGATACAAGAATCCTCAATCGGGCTTTATTAAACCCGACGACGATTTTCCTGTCGTTTAAACCGGAGTCTAATTAAACCCGGCCAACAATTGACAAATAAGTCATTACCAAACGCGGAGTGGTCTTCACATCTCCGGATGCGATCGGGAGGCTAGGCCATCGTTCGATTGGCAATCGAGTTCAATCGACAGATCGCGCGCAAAGGACTGCGCGCGTTGATGCTCGCGCAAGGGCGAGCGATGATAAGAGATGGGACTAGGACTAGGAAAAAGAGTCGGGTAGAAATGGGAGGGATGGAGAGACGGTGGGGGAGGAACAGATGAGATGGAGGAAAAAGCGTTCGACAGGGAACGGTAATAGTACGGTCGGAGCGCGAGCCAGTATTTTCCCAGGGCGGCTGGGGGGCGAGGGGGAGGAGGGGGCGGTTGCGCCGGCCCGGGCCAGAAAATGGATTCCTTTGATCTCCCGGTAACGAGACGGTTTTTAATCCGATCCTGGAGATGGCTGGCGGTGATCTTCTTTGAGATCTCCAATTAGTCGATAGACCGCGGATAAAGCGTGCTGCTCGCAGGGAAAAGAGAGAGAAAGGAGCAGCCATTGTAGTATAACCAAGTGGAAGTGGCCCGTTCCCGCTCCCTTCGTCTCCCTCTCTCGTTCGAGGTCGAGCTGTATCTCTCGGCTTCACGTGCACCCTTTGCCCGGGACACGAATCCGAAGTGCGTTCCCTCGTTCCTGGTAGCTGCCGCTCGTCCACAGCCGACACCGGCCCCGCGCACTCCGTACCTTATCAATTAAGCTTTGTGTCCCCACGATCGCGCACAACCCAACCTAAGAACCGAGATTGCTCCTTGCCAAGACGAGTAATTAACTCCCGATGCGAACCACTGCGATTTCCCCCCATCTCCGAGACAGGAAGAGACAAACCTCCTCCTGTTGCCAAATCACTCGGGCGAGAACATCGCACCCGCCACGTGCATAGAAACCGCATCTCCTCCCTGATGAGGTTCCGATGATCCCGGCGGCTGTCTCTCTCCACTCTGTCCAGCTTGGATGAACTTGACCCGTTTAGTTGTAATGAAATATTGATTAGAATTGGTCGCTCGTAAATTGGGCCGATAATATTTAATATTTCGTTGATTCAACTCGCACGTGATTTCGCATCGGTCTATCCTCATTGGTGCTCTAATCGCAACTGCTCCGAACGGGAAGTCACTGTCCGATAATTATTCAACCCCGCACCATCAATAATTCACTGCTTACTTTAATGAATTGGACACGCGCGCGAAATCATGGCGATGCTAATAAGCTATAGGTGTGCGGCATTACCTAAATTGCGCTTTTATTAACACCGACCGATTATAGCGCTCCCGGTGTGGCAGTGCGGGACATCATTTACTCCCGAGCATTCAGCGTTTAATAGAAATTAATTCGCCCCCTGCAATTGCATTCATCTACATATCACGGCATTTAAAAGTTATCGCAAGAACTCCCGGCTCCATTAGCGGCAACGTGTTCACGCGGTTGTTACTATTAAGAATAACCGAGACTACGAAACACTTATACTTGTGAGTTTCTCATAATCTCTTTAATGAAGATCCCAGGTCGACCAACAGTAGCTCTACGGGCTGGAATTGGTCGGAGTCGGGAAGAAAAGACGAGGCACTTCGCATTTCCATGTAATTGACTGGCGCCTAACTATAAAGTCGGCCTGCGTACATTATCGGTTCGGTACATGCCGCGGTAAGTCTCGCGGCAAGCCAATTCAATCCCCTCGAATTGAATACCAAGAAAGAGGAAGAAATCGAGAGGGAGCGAGAGAGACTCGGCAGAGAGACGGCACTAGTATTGTACCCACTCCCTTTCTTTCTTTCCACCGCGGCTTCTTTCCCCCTTTCGTTCCTTTCCTTCTCGACTTCTTCGCGGCGCGACTGCCGGGCTTTCTCTCCACCGTGGAATTGTTTACATCCGTCTTGGTGCAAGTCAAATAAAAAGTTTGCCGCGCCGCGTCGGATAGGACCAACTCCGCGTCGGAATGCCGCGCGCCGAGCACTGCCGAGCGCTCCCGGTGCGCTCGGCTCCGCAGAATATAAAACTCCCAAATAGGCTGGCGCCCGACAATTTACATTGTTAATACGAAATCGCATTGTGCCGGGTTTCGCCGGGGCCCCGAGGCCTCAGTGGCGGGGGGGAGGGCAGGCCGGAGTGGCTACTTGGAGAAACCCATTCAGTGCCCCGGCGAGAGTTCAGCCGCTCGCATTTCCTCGGCAAGTTTCGAGGCGGCCATAATTACTTGAGGCCAGAATACTTCAAGCGGCTAAGCAGATAATTCTTGGAGAGCAAAGAAGCTGAAGCGCAACTCGGCGATTGTCACTGCGATTAATCTACTCAGCGGGCCTCTTTGGATTTTCGTGACGCAGTCGAATGAACCAAGCCGATTTGTGTGTATTAAGTCCCCTCTTGCTTTGAGCTAAGTAGTTCGTGTTGCTTTATGGTTATCGAGTTCTGTTTGATAGTTTAATTCGCAGAGTGGTTGGGTGGATGTACGTGGTTGATTCGCCGGAAGAAGTGAAGCGTAAACGCGACGAGGCGACAGTGTGACCTTCGTGGTCAGAAATTAATTAACTAATTGGTAAATCGATTGTCGTGGGGACGCTGTGTCGAGGAGGGAGTCTGGTGAGCGCGGGCTGCTGTAACGCGTAGAATTTGCGAGGCCTCTGGCCAACGCTGGGACGAACCTGAGCGAGCACACAGCCGTGGAGGATATTAATGGTCCTCCGGGCGCGTTTCGTGACAGGGGCCAAGCCAATTTCGATCTCGATCAATGGCGACACCATAATCAGCAAAGCCCTCGGTAGAGCCATTCACTTAGTTCGCCCATGCTCACGACAATCGCACTACTAATACGCCGATCTAGGACCATCCACCGCGCCGAATCACCACCTCATCCAACCCTTTCCCTGCCTTACTCCAATATCCAGCTTACCAAATTTTGGTATCGATGCCCATGATTGTCATGCCCCTCAAAAGCCATGGCAAGTGCTCTCCGGCTCCTCGTTCAATCACTGAATCTGCAAAGAGAAAAACATCAACACGTTACGAATCTTTCAGCCAAAATTTGCTTGTTCACTTTTCGCTCAATCGGTAAACACAGCAGGGAATTGATGGGATCGAATTTAGGAACATCGTGCATGTCGAATAATTAGTAGGTAATTTCGGAGATATTAATTAATAGAGTACAAATTTGATTTGATTGTTCGCCGGGAACAATATTTCCCCGATATTCCCGTAGCAGTGGCTTTACGAGCAATTAATCATAATGGACGATTCCCCGGTAATGCCTCGAGTGCAATCACGTATACTCATTACGTATTCGCGCGGCATTCGGTTGCATCGGAAACTTGGGCAAGTTCTCTCGCGCGGGCACTCTTCACGGGTAGCAGGTGTTAGCGTAGCTTGAACCGGGCGAAACCACCCTCCAAAGGCGCCCTTAGCGCCGATGAATTGGGGAGCTTACGATTGGTAACTTTGAATTTCGATACAGCCAATAATTATGCAGGATTATCGTATGCCCACGGCGAACTTGTTGGTGCGGTTGAACACCATTCCAATTGATAATCGGCCGCGCTGCCTCTCTGCTAATGCTCGGTTGGGTGTAACTTAACTGTCAACTAGGTACTAGACCGTGTTGGGTCGCACGGGAGAATTGCAGATGTTAATGCTCAAGTGCTATACAATCAAGACCCCATGTATGTCAACACCCTGTATAATCGTAATGCACACAAATAACAGATTTTAAGTGAACGAGTACAAATTTCCTATCGAATGTGTTGAAAAATCCCTCAAATCCATCGGCTGTCTTTGCGGAGAGGAAAACACGGTGGTATAAATGCTCACTCGGAATGGCATTGGGTCTATCTGAAATCTGAACAGAACGCAGGAGCAGTGGGGCATAGAGACGGACAAGAGACAAGAGATAGTCATGTCATCCGGTTTCGTTAGCGCTTTTCGGCGGGGAATTAAGCCTAGGATTTTTCGGGAGGGCGGCGAACGGCAAAGTCGTTTGAAAGTAGCGACAGGTGCCGATATGTCAATCAATTTGGGCGATCGCCGGCCGGGCCAGCAACTGGCGAGGATGGCGAGGATGGCGAGGATGGCGATGCGGGCTTGCAGGATTGGCCGTAGGCCCATAGTGTTACGACGAGGGGGTTTCGAGCGGAGAGATGCCGCACACATGCAACGCTTGCCGGCCTGTCCATTTATAGTCGGTGCATGCCGAGCTACCGCGACATACCAGCTTCATAATTAGGTCACACCAGACACAAGCCGCACCCCCGCACGCTGTCGCATGTGAACCGGCCATTTTGAGCGGGCGAGCCTCCGCCACGTCGCTTAACGAACCAGACGTGCGCTGATTTTTTCATATTCATCCTCGCGTGAAAAGGACCACGCTCCAGCCCGACGCGACGTAAACTTCTTCCAGCCGGGATAGATCTGCCTGCTATTAGAATCGTACAGGAGCGCGGCACTCGGCTCGATATGAATCGGGAAATTGATTGATTCGGAGTTAATCGGAAATGCGATCGCTAATCTTACGGGGTGAGCGGAACCTCGATTTTAATGGATAATTAATGAGTGATGTCAGTGAGAAGTAGAAGACGAGCGCGCGGGGGACTTAAGGAAGTATCGCAGGTTTCGTAATCAGTGGAATCTCCGACTGTGCTCTCAATCACCTTGCAGAAGTGCAATCTTTGTTTCGAGCGGGCATATCTCGGGCGCATTAATACTAGATAAGATTTATCTCGAATAGCGCAATTACACTGGCAACACGCTCAAAAGTTGTATTTCTCGGTTGACCTAATTATTCAGTGCAAGATAAACCAGTATCCGGGACGACTCCGCAGCACGGATGCTCCCATTGATTGCACTGGGGAGTTGGCACGATCTAATAATGTAATCAGCGCGATAACACGTGGATCAACGGATTAATTGTCGGCAAATATTATCAATTACTGGGAAAACGTCGGGGAAAATGGACGGGCTATTCCGCAGCCCCTGTTATACCACTCCGACTTCTATCAATTCTCCATCGGCGAACAAATACTGGAAATGGGTATTCAATAATTGCCGTTCCTCGCAAATTATGGCCGGCTTAGGCATTACATCGAGAGAGCCCGAGTGGAACATCCGGCTATTTCTGTGATTAGGGGAAACGTAGCTTCTGGTTCGCTTGGATTGCGAGAATTGATGCGGGCTCGCGGCGAAATATATTTGATTAATACGAATGGGTTCATTAAACGTCCGAAGTAAAACCACCGCGCTCACCCATCTCCGGATTTACCCAGGCTAGCTCAGCGGCAAAGCGAGCCGAGGAAAGAGGAAGGGAGAGAGGGAGCGAGAAGGGCAGAGCCGGAGCGTACCGAATTTTCATTGGGAAAGGAAATAACGGTCGACGTCCATCTCCCTCGATCCGGCGCAGCGGCGGCGGCCGCATACGAACGCTGCTCCGCGAATTAAAGTGACCTGAATTTCGACGCATCTCATCAATAATTCCCCGCTGATTATACGGTCAGTCATCGATGCGTTATCATTCCGCCGATAAATTGGGATGAAGAGGTTTTCGGGCAGTGATCGTTGATTTAAAGAAACAGCAGTCCCAGATTATTCCTAGAGAGATTAAAGTCTTAAGAGAACCCGAAAATATAACGAAAGTTTATACTTGCCGACGATGGCGAACAATGGCGACGGTCCTTCCTAAACAGTATTTATTTTAATAGATTCGATTAGGCAGCTGGCATCCTGTTCAATGTAAACTGATCCCCACCGCGCGTTACCTGGGACCAATCGATGATAGCATAAACTACGTGGACCAATATCCGTCGAACAATGCACGAAGTATTAATAACATCGAAGCACGACGTATTGACAGGCAGCCCAATTATCTCCATCAAATATTCTTTTCGCATGGACGGTTACGCGTATTAAATGCAGATCGTTAGTGGGCCGAATTCAATGCGCAGTCAACAGATTGCTTCGATTCATTGTTTATGTAATCCGGCCCAACAGGAAGCGAAGCAACATCGACCCGGTTTCCATTTGGCAGCGACAAGAAATAAAAATCCCCTCAATTATCAAAGTATCCAGGCGCGTGCAATCCGAGCGACAGAACTTTAGCTTTAGTTAGAAAAAAAGGCGAACTTGTTGAGTTGACAATTAATTTCATTTTCCCCGCAACTCTGTGGATGCGTTTAGTGGCCGAGCACGATTTCTCCAAGAATCATAAGTGTCGGACCACTTTCGGCCGGTGGGCAAAGGCAGGATAAGGAGGGTGAGAGAGAGAGAGAGAGGGAAGGCGAGAGGCGAATCTCAGCGGACGAAGTTCGGCATCCCCCCAGTGCTTACAGGCAGATAAAAGCTTGCCCAGAAAATGGAGAGTGCTCGGAAACTGGATGCGGAACCATTTCCAGCGTTACTCCACTCACCCCCGCACGACCCAGCCGAGAGATAGAGATGTAGTGGTGGGTCGGACGAGAAGGTCAGAGCCAGAGCCAGAGCGATAGAAAGGAGCCGCGCGCGGCTGGGAAAGGAAAGCCCTCTCGCCAATGCCGACTTGAGTTTCAATTCTCAAGCAACCCGCGTGGATGACCACCTTCCCGTTATTACATTAATAATGTAAACAACCAGCCCGCACTCCGCCAATATCAGCCACTTTCTTCCGAGCACCGCACGTCCTAGCCACAACGAATTCCCGCAAACCCAAATCACTCAGTGCCCCGCTAGTGACGCACCGAACCTCACTACCCTCCTTATTCCCGATCTCTCTCCTTGTTTTCAAAGGCAGCCGCCCAGTTTATTCTTATAATACAAGCCTGATCGAAAGTGGAGTAAGGCGCGCTCCGCAGGAGTGAAAAACAACTGTCGGCCAGAAGTGGGGCAAACGTTTTTTCGGCTCGAGCGTGGGTCGAGTATTTTAGGACTCCTGTGTTATAGTTGATCAGAAGATGGAACTGATGGAACTATCGCCGAGAAATCGCATTACATCCTTTAACCTCTTTTTCTCTCTTTCACTCTAATACCGCACTTTACTAATATCTGTAAGTCGGTGGAAACTAGATTCGTAATCGCATCGAGATCTTCATTCGTACTTGAGTAGTTACTCGATATCTCGATGATGTTGAGCGTGCACGAAAGTAACGTTTGATAACTCAAACCCATTATATAGCTGGGGATGAACGTCAGTCTAAAACTCTATTTGCGTTAGAGAAAGTTAGCAGGCCGATAATGTTCAATCTCGCCGCAGCAGCAGTTCGCAATCTTTCATTACGCGCACTTGCTTAAGGCCACATTATCCGCGAGGGGGCGTGGGGGGCAGGGGGGAGAAAGTTTTCGGAGTTGTAAGAAGTGCAGAGAGGCCGCCCTCGTAAACGGTGGCCGAGGCCCCTTTCCCGGTTACTGGCCTCTCCGCGCGAGCTTGCACATCGCAAGCTCCGCTGCTTCTGCCAGCATTCTCCGCCCGAGCTTTTATCTTCGGCCAAGTACTCGCCCCCCGGTGAACTTCGTTGATTCCCGCAGTATTTTACTCGCGCGTTAATGCGACTGCCCTTTCCCCGCTCTTGCGAGAATCTAACGTGGATTATTCCGTATAATTGTATGTCGTTGCTCCGATAAAATGCTGGTTTTTCAATACTTGATAATTGATTTCTTACGAGCCCGAAGCGCAGCAGTTGGCGCAGCAATTAGCCTTTGAAATATTTCCTTTACCTGGCACTAGCGACACAATTAATACTATAATTACTATAAAATATTATATTATTGTAAAATAATATAATATAAATATTATATAAATATTAAATTATAGTATACTAAAATACTATAATTGATTATAATTTACCGTTTCAGAATAGAATGTTAAAGAGTGCGGGAGGAATGCGACTTTAAGTATATCTTGTCTTCGGGAACATTGACTTGGGGTGAGAAACTTCCCAGTCAACGAGACTATCACAGTACGCTCTACATATATAAACAGGTGGTGAATCAATGAGCGCGTGTAGATGAACTCAAGTGGCCGTGCGACCCTTGCAGTTTCTTATAAAGGAATTGCTATGCCGTGAATAATCGCGTTTACCAGGACGCTCTCGTGTAAAAAGGACTTCCCACTCGGCGCGGCGAGTCAATGAAGTGGGGGTTGGAGGCGGGGGGTGCAGGTGCTTGTGTCTGTGTAAATAGATCTAGGGTGAAGTACCTTTTTTTAAGAATATTAACCCGAGTGGCGCGATACACAGCATCCGAGGGCGTCTTGCTATCGATAGATCCATACACCTGATACGTCAAGTCACCGGAAAATCGGATTAACCACCGGGAAAAAGGAGACTATAACGCGCGCGCGTTAGACAGAAATAACGATTAAGCGCCGCATAACGTTCAATTGACCCACTTGCAAGGCGAAAGCCCTAATTTCGCCAGTCGTACGTAGCTATATTCGCGTATAATTCCTGACTTCTCAAGTGTACTCGTGGCTAATTCTCCTTCACCGCCCCCATCCCCGTCCTGCTCCGGAGCGCAATCCTAATTCCTTGAATAATAGTTTTTTACGAGTAATTAAAAGTCGAGGGATGATGGCCCCATTATGCTGCTCGGCAGATTTCTCATTAACGATCGGCTGGATGCAGGCAAGTGACAGTTAGAAAATTCTTCTGGGTCATGGGCCACGTAAAGATCTATCGATCAATCATATCAATTTGAGCTTGTGTTAGCACCTGTTAACACTATTGTTGGATTTATCACTGCATGCCGCGCAAATATACGTTTCGATTTAATCACAATTTAGAATGAGCGCAATCACTTGACTGCACTACAAAAGGTTTCGCGAGGAATTATCTCGCATTTTTCCATTCGCCGCAGTGATGCCACTGTCACCGGCGGATCTCGGGCAGCGAAAACATTGGAGGGAAAGAGGACTGCTGCCACCCACCGATGTCACTGTGTTATCTAGTCCCCTTCTGGAACAACGCACGCGTGTACCTTTCCCACCCACGCCCCCCGCCGATGGCTTTATCTCGGCGAGCTCTTATTAACCGCAATTCCCGGCAATACGGGGAAACGTGGTTAGCAGTGCGAGTGCATTTCCGCGAACACTTGGCTGTAGAGAAAGGTGTCGGGCATAGATAGAGATGTCACAAATCGGAGGCGGGTGGAGGCAGAGGCGGCGGTGGCCAGATGGCCAGGACACTCACTCGATCAGTTAACCGATGTCAGAGTGCTATTACTGCCGCTATTGCTGCTGCTCGACTCGAAACCCACCACCTTCCTAACTCGATGGCGAGCCACAATGCACTTTAATACCTCCCATTACACGCGAATCCATCTACAATTACTGGAACATTTTTTTTCTATACATTTATTCAATATTTTCACACTTCCTAATCGGACAGGTTTCCTGGGAACACTGGGCGTTACGATAAATCGATAAATGTATTCTCACACTTGACATTCGATATCAATGTAGAAATAATATAGTTTTCTGGGATATCGCGCCGCTGGATATTGTTGAACCTATCGGCGGTATTGTTCGCCATCCACTTGGGCTGAATTACAGTTTATTAATTAAGGGAGAAAATTAATAATATGCACCCCGGCGTGCAATTACTGTCACACGCATAATGATCTTGGTATAAGCCTATCTGCCGCTCGCCCGATACGCCCCACTTGCCCTATCATTAACCCAGTTTAATTTCTCTATTCCGCGGATCGATTATCTCTCCCGGTTTATTTCTGTTTGCACACTTGGCGTATTCGTTGCCGGCTAATAGGGGCCGGTGAATAAATTAAACTTATAACCCCTGCACTTTAGTTCAACGATCGGAACGACACCCTGCAAGTAATGTCGCGCACTTCCTTTCGATAATAATCAGGAAAACTTGAAGGAACTTGTATTATTTTATGCTCGATTTTTTTCATCAATTTTCTTGTAAGGCGAATTGAATTGGAAAAATGCAAGCATATCGTTCAGTGCCTAGCAGTTGGCTGTAAATTCCATCGGAACGATCCTGCTGGGTGGCAGCAATCACCGGGAAATTGATATGATAACGCGAGTGGATATCATGCGAGAGCCATGGAATATCAATTGCGTTAGACTGGAACCGAAATTCAATATTTACACCAGCAGCGCAGGAACTCGAGGGTAATTAGACCGCCACGTAATTGGTAGGGCCGATCCTCAAAGCGACGGAGAACGTTGCGAAATTTCGGCGACCATCAGTACCGAGGGCTCTGGCTCTACTCTCTCTTCCATGTCGTCGCGTCCCTCTCTCATCGCATTTTGCGCCCAAGATCACTCCGGAATCAGTTCCTCGCCCGCCCCACTGAAAGACGTCCTCTCAGCCACTCTCCTCCTCGACATCAAAAGTTCCATGCATTACATGCAGTACTGCGTCCCCGCTAATGTAATTATTCGCCAATTATCGGAGCATACTTACCAGCAACAATCAATATTCAACCGGGTACTTCCACAATTCCCATGAAAACTCTTCTCTCTCTGTATTCTATAATTAATGGAACACGTCACCGATTGATCGTCCCAATTTTGCAGGCTCCAGTTAAAACTGGTATTAAATTTGTTGGTGGTTAAATGACGAGTAGCGCAATTCGCCCTCTCGTCGAGAGGTTCGCTCGGCCAAGGGTTGGCGAAAGCAGCGCCAGTAAAGTTTGCGGTAATCGCGCCATTAATGACCCTTCGTTATTATCAGCTGCAATGCCCGGCGGGCGGAACTTTAAAGGGGGATGTGCCTTAAGTGGCGGCGCAAGCGTCACCCCGCTATTCCCAAAAGCGTCGTTTCTAAGTGTGACCCAGTTAGTCACGTAAGATAAACCGGACTCGCGACAATTGCATCCCCCGACGACTACACGGGCACGGGCACGGGCAGCCCTTCTCGCCGTCGCCGCAGCCCCCATTGCACCGGGGAGTTGGCGCATAGTGTAATCAGGCCGGCTTACAGGGATCAACAGATTAATTATCGCACGCGCTTTCGCGCAATGATCTTTAACACGACAGAAGTGGGGTGCGCGCCTCACGCCGGGAATTGCCGGGCCTGCCAGCTCGGCGTGTTAATTAAACTTGCCACCGGCGAGAGACTTGGCCGGGGGTAATAGTGGCGTGGCGCCGGCTTACGATTGAGGGTGAACCAGTTAGCTGCACGCGCCGGGATGAAGAGATGAGACCGATATTGATAATTCATGGCAGGTTTATCTTTCACCTAATACCACGCCAGGCTGCGTGTATTGTGACATAAATCTTCTTCAAGACCAACTACTTTTTACTCGTTTTGTTTAATACTCTTTTATCCCCCTTTTTCCAATTTCATTGTATGACCATGGTTTTAAAAAGATTGAAAAATTTGGCCGATTGAGATATTTCATAAATGATGATCGCTGTATTGAAAGACGTACCGAGACATTAATGACCCTCGGTGTCCGCACCGCAAGCATATTTTGCATGCTCTCTGGCACGAGGGTACCCTCGTAAAAGCTCCCGAAACGCTCGTAAAATTCAAGCAAGAGGTAAACGGGTATTCCCATGTTGTCACGTAGCACTGGCTTCGCACTTGGTGGGGTTTCGTGATTCAGGCAGTAAGAGTGGGTGTTCCTTTCATTTACAGTTTTGGTCCGCCTACGTGCCCTGCGGCGCCGCTCAGCTAAACGCAGTACAACTTTCCTTGGAGCAGATCGACGTAATTCGACGGCTCGCCGAGATGAATGCTCAACATTTAACCTTGGTTACCTCCGTTAAGGGTAAGTCCACCACTCCCCCGCACTCTCCTGCGCCCTCACACTTTTAATTACATTTCAGTACAGGTGTCGAATGCCCTCTCAGTCTGGCGAGAGTGCGAGGACGGGGAAGCATTTCAAAAAATGCCAAGTACCAGTATGATTTGGCCGAGAAAATCTCATTACCCTCGCGGTTTCACTTGCGAGCTTCATCTTAGCAGGGCGCATTTTTATTTGCCATTCTAACGATTTTTCGTTCAGTTCACGTACTCGGAAAGGCATTAAAATTAAACTGGCACTCCACGAAGGTAAAAACATGAATGCCGGCAAAAAGCCGGAAAGTTATTCGGAGCGCAGGCTCATCATTGCCAATTCGGCTGCTCTCAGAGTAGATCTCCGTAGGGATTAGAGGGAAATAAAAGATGTAAGTGACGCGTAGCGAATCGCTTGTGGCGGAGAAGGGGACGGGAGTGCGGTGTGGGCCGCGCTCGTGAGGGGTGTTACCGCGTGTAGTTACATATTTGAGTGCACGTGAAACCTGCAGCGGCGGGCTGCAGCTGCGAAAGAGAAGATCAAGGGATACGTAATGGCTGGGGCAATATTTATCAGACAAAGTTCCCTCAGGATATGGCTGGGGGAATAAAAGATGCAACCTCTGACAGCGCCGAGAAAAGAATCCGAGGACGAGCAGAGCGCGTGCTCTATCCACCGCCGGCTCGGTGAGTGCTGGTACAGATGTATTACTGCAGCCCTCGAAGAGCGCCAGGCCGAAAGTAATCTATGAGGGAGAAACGAAATAGTCGGCATCCGCGTTAGAATTCTTCCTCTCTAAATCGTTCCTCCATGCGAACCCGTTATCTCCCAGACTTCTTCCGACTACCTGGGCCGCCAAGTTGGACGTCGGCGAATTAGATTGATCATTCGAAAAACTTCCCTTCACCCTTTAATTACCGTCTCGTTCGACCTCCTCGGAAGACATTTAATTCGCGACTACTCCTCTACAGTTCCGGCAATCATCACTCTCGCTCGACATACATCAGAGGAGCAATGTAGCAGAAATGTAATGCTGCAGTTGCTTCTTTTTCGAAATACATTCTGTGCGATGGTTTTTGACATTACATACTACGAGGAGTAATTGTCTGCAAAGTGTTAAAGTTTGTAGCGTGCTAGGTTCGATAAGATTCAAAAGCAGTAGAGAATCCATTAATCGAAAATGCCCAACTCTTAACTCATTCAATCCACTTAAATTGCGTCGTTTAATCAAGTACGCTAGGAATAATACTGCGTTACATTGAGAGGGGGTGGGGGGTGACACTCATCCCGGTGTCATGGCTGCTCTTCAATCAGCGAGTTTTCAACTAAGTTGGCCCCGACCGGAAACTTAATCGTTCCAACCAACAATTTTGTTAGGCGAAATCCCGAGTAAGCAGCAGCGAGAAGTCAGGATTAATGAAATTGCTGATGACAGAGCGTGACGGTAGCCGGGCCATAAAGTATTAGATTTAGCCTGGCGGCGAACAGCTCTCTCGCGTTTGGAGGTGCGCGCCTCCAAACAATGATTAAAGAAGGTCGACGAGGCTAAATCCGATTGTCAAGTTTTAATCACTGCTGGTACGACTTGTAGACGCCGTAATTAGATCGGCGGAGAGGCGCGCTGCGAGCTAGTAACAATGGATATGGCAGAAACGGTACAAAGCACTCCTTAGACAAGGAGTTTGCTTTTCCCAGTCAACTTGCGAGCACCAACTCCCCATGCATTGTCGCTCGCTTGATTCCTCAGCAGGCAATTCATTAGTGTTCGCCCTCTTGACAAGATCAACATCCTCTGCCAAAGACCCCAACTCAAGCTTTCGAAGAATATACACCGAGTTCCATTTCATTTTTCCATCTCACTAAATCCTACTCTCCAACATTTACTCTCAACGTTCACGATTCAGCGTTTACAGTCGCGGCATCTCTATTTTTCCTGTATCAATCTTTGGAACGCGACTTGGTAACAATGACTGAGCTGGTTGGTCGGAGGCCACAGGAAACGCGGAGATGTCACGCAGCGACACATTGCCAAAGCAGACACTGATATCCAATCCCTTCATTGCTTGTATCGCGGTAGCAGGATAGCGCTCGCGCGCGCGCTACTTCCATTTGCCGGAAGCGGAAGTGCATCCCGCGTGCACACGTATACAAACACAGGTACACGTGCCGGCGGGACGGCAGAGGTTTCATCGGGAAATTACCCGTGTCATGGCGGGGACGCGTTACCAGCGGCTTTCCAGGCCGCGCGCCCGTGCATTTGCCGCGGCGGAGACGTGGGCGCGTGACTCCGGGAGTTTTTGGATCACGGGAAATTATGCGTGACGGGCTGCTTCGACGCGGATCATGTTGACGGGAGGCAGAGGAGGAAGGTTTCAGTCGGGGGGCTAGTGGAGAGAAAGCGGAGGAAGCCGAGTGGTTGGTGGAAGTTTCGGTGACAAGTAACCGGCTCGAGAAGCCTGTCACCCATTTTCATAAGCCGCAGGAAGTCCCGGAATGGCGACGGGAGCTTGCTGCGGAGTCACGAAAGGACGAGCCGACTTTCCTCTCCTGCCGCCTATCCTCCTTCCGGGCTTTATCTGCATTTCCCTAGATCCCTAGCCCTCCTCCCTCCGCCCTCTAACCTTTCACCTCTCTCTCACTCACTCTCTCACACCAAGCCGAGCACTTATTTACTCGCGCGTGATTGAAAGGACACGATGGAATCTCCCTTCTCCCTTTCCTCCACCAGTGTACATTTGCTCGCTCAAATTGAGCTCGTCCTCGTGGATCCACTCGTAGCAAGGCGAACTTCAAAAGTGTCGAGTCGAAAGATAATTAGTAAACGGGAATGGAACACCACTTGACTTTTCCGTTTTAGTTCAACTGTTGGCCTCTCTCAGTTCTCGAGAGTTTTATTTTAGTTTCCGATTTGCAACTTTCGAGGGACACAAATTTCGAATATGATTTACTGCACTTGTCACTTTTACTTTTTGGAGTTGTCGATTTTTGTCCCTCAGAGATGTCTTCAATTTTAGTTTTTCTTTCATTTCATCCACCGGCGCTTCAGTGTTTTTGATCCCAAAAAAAGACAACGTGCATTTCCTCATCAGTTGGGAAATTAGTGGACGATTAATATAGCCCGCTAACGGTAACAGAAATAACGAATGGAGTCATTAAGCAAACGCTGAAACGAATGAGCGAAATTTGATTGCCACCATGCTCTTGACCAGCGTGGGAAGGAGGGGGGTTGGATCACCCCCGGAAGTACACGAATGAAGAGCGAAAGGTTTTCTGCCGAAAATCCAGACTGCCGCTGGCTGCGATGGCAAAGCTGCCTTACAAAGCTAATGCGGACTTACACTCTGTAACGTAATATTCTATTTAAGCGCGAAGAATATTAATGAGGCACTTTATTAGCCGGGCCACTCTCCATGCTCGTCCCTCATTCTAAAGCGTCGAGAGCTCGGCCTCACTTCGCCTTGCGAAACAAAGGGAATCGGCTTAACTACTAAAAGTAGCAGTAAGTATGATTAATTGGTCAATGGCCGTAAGCGACTGTCTCGAACATATCACCAATCGGAGAGCAGCCAGAGAATTCCGTATGGGACGTACGCGATTATTTTTAATTACGATACGCCATTTCGTGTACAGAGTGACGAGCTACACTCTTCATAAACTTGGTAATCACGAGAAGGATGCTAGAAAAATACCGCCATGCTTACTCGAATAACAGACCGACAGATTTGTCGAGGGCAAACTGTATTGATGTAAAGCGGTCGTGTCGGCCAATTTCATTTTTCGAGTATGTTTTTTCGAATTGTTCATGCGAATAACGCTCGCCGGCAATGCCAGGCTATCGAGTCTGACGCAAGGCTCGGCCGCATTAAAATTGCTGCAAAAATGTTGCAGTTGGCCGAAATGTCGGTGGCGGAGGGATTGCGTTTAGAATTACGGGCGAACGAGCGACAGTGATAGGAATTTATTTTTGAGCTATTACTAGATCAAGTGGCGAGCAATTAAGCTCAAGTGCAACTAAATCCGCGTGAATTATAAAGTCGATTGAAAAAGTCCGCCCGACAAGGTGAAAATCATCCTCACATTTCAGCCGCCGAAAAAGTGACCGAGAAAAGTTATACTACGGAAGACCTGGGAATATGAGCTTGCCGAGTTTTACGAGCTAATTGGCTCGACCCGTAAATCGCAGTCTATGACTCCAGTAAATCACGAGGCTTCCAGTGGTCGTCGAAAGTGTTACTTTATTCGCTCCGGCGAAAGAAGTAATTCCACTGGCCTACAGCGTAGCTAACTTTTCGCAAGAATTATCGATGAGAAAAAAGCGGGGAGAGTGTGGTCTATCGATTCATAGAAAGAGGGACAGTTGAGGCGAAGTTCGCGGGGCACCTGGAAACTGAGGATGATTCAGAGTGGCCGGACTCGAAAGGCCAAGTTCCGAAGGACTCGACGTACTTATGTATTCGCCGGCCGATTTGAATATTCCACTCAGGGAACTTGGGCGTTCGGTGCTCGGCCGAACAATTTCTTAATTCATGTCCCTCCAACGAGACTTTACGTGGCGATCCTACTGATCTTTAGTACGCGACCTCCTCAACGAATTTAATCATCCTGCTCCTATCCAATTTCGCACAACTTCCCTTCAATTCGTGCGTATTCCCCGCCAACCAAATTGGAGCCAGTCCATTCTCCACGGCGCAGCCCAGCGATATTGAAATCATGAAGCACGGATGATTGATTAGTCCCTTCATTAATAATTATCATAATGATTCTCATTATTGATCTTTAAAAGAAACCATGGGTAATCATGGACGCGTATGAAGGGCCCGCGGGGCAAAGTAATAATTTGCGCATGTAACTGCGTGCCTTTAATTACACAAAATTATTCATCACTTATTCATCAGCGATCTCATTATTATTCGTACGCCTCGTTCCATAAATGGGAATAATAACGCCGGGTGTTTAATTGCCGACAGATATATCTGGCGCTGCGTCAATGATTGTGTTATTTGTGTTTATATAATGATTCATTGTGTGATTGTTATGTACTTGTGCGGCTGCGTACGCACAGCGGAGGACAAAAGTATTCGTACAGCAAGAATATACAAACAAAAAGAAACTGCAGTAATTGAGTAAAGTTTTTTCTTGTTATTTTGAACTTGTTACTGTACGAATTGATTTGAACCCCGCTGTATGTACTATGGCAGTTGCAATGTTAGAATAAGAATAGTTATTGAGAAATGGAGGTGAGAAAAGGATTGTCTGCGTGTCTAGGTCTCCTCGACGCGCACCGTGAGGGGAAAATCGCGAGCCTTATTGGGGTCGAGGGTGGCCACTCCCTGGGGAACTCCTTGGGTGTCCTGAGGACATTTTACGGCCTTGGCGCGCGATACCTCACCCTGACACACGCCTGCGACACTTCCTGGTGAGTAGATCTCGCCCGAAATCCCGCGTGACCAAGGGATTTCGGCGAGCGCGACGAGAGCTCCCTTAAACTCGAAGCTCCGACGACGTAATCCAGTCTGCCTGATTAATGAACGCCGACAATTGCCAACGAGAGAGAGAATGCCTGCACTGTGAATGATTCCTTCCTTTTCGAGAAAGGGATAAAGGGCCAGAAATTATTATAGACTTTTCCCAATCAATAAAAATCCAGATGGCCTGCATTCGTTCGACTTATCCTAGTAGAGTTATAATGGATCCGGGTGTGGATTACGAGGCTAAGACAATGAGACAAAAGTTACCGGGCTAATGAACTCGGCAAGAGAATGCTAAAGTAATCCCGGTGGTTTTAGATTTCGAAGAGTCGGCCAGACCCTTCTAATTAGCTTGGGTAGTTGATTCCACAGTAGAGTTCCCTATCGATCGCCGCGCGGCTGTACTTGGTCGCACCAGATAGCCAGATAATTGGGTGATCGCGCATGGTGGGTGGGTGTGATGTTGTGCTGTGTACTAGTGATTTGATTGATTGTTGAATCGCAGCAGGTATGTAGGACACATGTAGCCCAGATCGAATTCGCAGCGGCCAGTGGCGCCGCACTACATAGAGAAAGCCCTGCCAAAGCAAACCGTTCCACCAAGAAATCCTCCACCAGCCGAACAACCCACAATGCCCTACGAATTTCTATCGCGAATTTCGAAAACCCCGTCCAGCTCGCCAGGTTTTCCTGCGAGGGGGGGTTGGAAAAACCGAGCGGTGCGCTTTCGGGCTTACAACGCACGCATCGCGAGGGACGAGCGTCTAACAACAATGGGGAAGAAGAGACAGCAAAAAACTAGTAGTCGAGCGGCGGGGACACTTCTCGCCTAAGAAAGTCCCGGGCGGAAGAGAGCCGCTTTCGCTTCTCTCGCCGGTCGCCGGCGAAAACGAGCGTGAGACAAAGCGATAGTCCGAGGGACAAAAACGAAAGCAGCGCCAGCTCTCGTACACGTAGCACACAACAAGCGCCGGGCTCGCTTTTCGCACGCACACACCGCGCTCGCCTTTCGCCCATTCAATTTATGTGGGCCATATTTCTCTTCGTTCCGCAAATTGTACGGATATTATTTGCAAAGCCACCCCCCCCCCCCCACCCCCCTCACCCTTCCTCTCTCCCCCTTCCGCGGGAGCGCAGACCTATTCAACTTGGCGAAATGCATAGGGAGCGAGAGCGGGAACTAACGCTTTTCCAATAAAAACTTGGAAGCTGCCCGCTCGACGTGTTAGAGTTGCGAAGAGGCAGACTCGGAGAAAGAGGGCCTCCTGCGCGCTCGAATAAGAGAAAAACCACCCATCTTCCCGCTCTCGCAACCGGCAACACACTTTTTTAACGATCTACTTTTCATACAGCGCGGCCGCGAATGCGCCGCAACTTGCTTGATTCGAATCAGCCGATTGTTCGTCGAGGGTGGAATAGCCTTTTTCAGTGGGAGCCACCTTTTGTGGGCCTCGACAGTCGGGCAGTTTGAAAATAATGCTTAAATGCTCGGGGCATTCATTCGGGCTCGGTTAATGGTATAGTAGTTAGTAATTCTATTGCTGAAAATGTTCTCCGCGGAAGAGAGCACCTGCGACCGAGGAACGCCACGCTTTGTCGAGGAACCAGCCTCGTTATTTCAATAATTTGAAATTCATATTCCACTTACGCACTAATGCGATTGAATGGTTGGGTGGTTAGTATTAGCTTTTCGGAGAGGAAGCATCAAGAAAAGGATAAACTGTTGGTTCGGTCGTCGAACTCGTAAGAAACAATGAGAGGAAATAGAAAGCGAAGCTTGGAGTGGGGAAATTTTCTAGTGTATTTACTGTTGGGTGAGAGTGGCAGTAGTAAAGGTTCGGCGATCGAGACGAATGTTTCATTGAGGCATACGAAGCCTTCCGATTTCCGAGGCTTCCAATCGCGATTAAACGTCCGCCGAAAGCGCGGAAGCCCATTCGTTGTGGAAAGCAGCGCGCGAGCTTTTTAGTTTCGGGTTACATTGGACTCGGAATACGCGATGCACTCTTAAAAGAAGGCAATGGTTCGGTTGCCCGGTCGATCGGCTCGAAGAGAGTGGAAAACGAGAAGGTAGGAAGGAAAAGGAAGGAAGGATAGGTCCAATGGGGAAGCGCGCACCGCACGTCGAAATCTCCTTGGTCTCGGCGATTTCAAAGACTCGGTGGAAAGTACACTTGCTTCTTAGCGGAAGCCCTCTAGTGTGGATTTTGTTTAGAGACGGCAATACCATGGAATCCCTCGGCTGGCCGGAGTCCGAATCCATAGAAACCAGTAGCCTACTTTCCGAGCAAGCCTTTCCTCCGTTCTTTAGCAAAATCGGCATGAATCTTCCCCCACCACTACCACTACCAAACAACTCGCTCGGGCAAACTATGCAAACGCTCTTCCGAAGACCAAGACATTCGAGCGGGTTCAATCCCGGCCAATTTCTTTGATCTATTGGCTGCTTCGGACTTTCCAACCTGATGTGAGAGCGAGTGCTCCTCGCAATCGTGTTTGCAAGCTCCTTTATTGCGAACTTGGTCAATACAGCTTTCAATCACTTCGATTTTTCAATATTCCCAATATCAAGAACCTGCGTATTGTCCTGCGATTCTACTTGACTCGGCGAAAATCAATCCTTAATGAACTCGGCTATCATCAATACACGCGTAGGATCGCGGCACTAGAAAATACTAGCAGCTCGCATAGGGTCGAATGTAATCGAAGAATCATGTTGGAATTTCTGCGGAGAGAACTCCGGGAAAATTTATGGGACAAGCGCACCACTGAATTCGCTGCTCATAAAGATTGAAAGTTCAATTCCTATCACAGCTCGACGTTCCTCCCTCGCTCGGCGTGTGTGTCTGTGTTTTCTATGCATGCCGTGACCTTCTCGGGAGGCGAACTCGCGCATTGCGGTTCACTCCCCGGGGACGAGGTTCATGCTTGAACATTTATAGACAGCGAAGATACTTATTATTTTCTTTGCTGAAACTTGCCGAGATGGTGAGAGGGCGATGTTCTCGTCTAGAGGGAGCGGGGCAGGCCGGGAGAAAAGGAGACTGGCAGAGAAATAATGTGGAAACGAGCGAGGGAAAGGCGAGTTTCTCCGGTAGACATCTATCCTTAAGCCGTGCTTTATCCCTCCCTGGGTACTTGGCGTTCTGCTCCCACTAAATAGATATCCTTCTCTCGCGCATCTCCTCAATTTCCAATGAAGCTCTGTTCGAGCTTAACTCCAACAAAGAATATTCTCTTGTTTACCCGAGGCTCGCGCGGAAGGAACTCCTCACGAATCTACTGTACATTTTCAATATCCCACTTTCGACTTGTAACATTCGATTTTAACCTTGTTGAATTACGCAGACAGAAAATACAGTCTCGTTACTTTCACTACTGTTTCAACTGGAACTTCCTTCACTTAAATTACGCGAAACTTATTGGAGTTGTCCCTACAATATTTTAGTGTATGTGCTTGTGATTGGTGAAGCTGGTGCGAGAGGTGGGATGGATTTCCCTAAAATGGATCGACAATGCTTTTAGCGAGGGCGAGCGGGAAATCGTGACGCGGTGAATACTAGGATAGAAAAAGCGGCAAGCCCCCGCTCGACTACTCATGTGCGTTTTCCGAAGGCCTGAACCTGCGAATGCGTTAAGAACGCGACCCAAATGACGCCGCGGCATCGAGGGGAACTCGTCAAAGCGGAACAATCAGTGGAGAACTCCGGGCTGACGTGGGATTTAAATCGAGAAGAAATCCTCGCCGGTTTCTTCGCCGGCGAATGTAAATTGCAATGGGAGTAGCCGGTGGCATTGCGTGGGAGTGTAACGCGCCGCGCCGGTTTAAGGCCGAAGTATTATACGACAATGGTCGGCGACCTGGTTCACCCTGGGTTTTCAATCCTACGTGCGTGCTTTATACGTCCCGCGACGCTCCGTGCACCGACGACCATAAATAAGAGGAGGAGACGCCGCTGCTTCCCGAGCAAATCTCTTCCTCCTTGGATCCCCGACATATTTTTCCCTTCATCTACTCCCCTGCAATGTCGCCACCGACCCAGTCTCAAATCGTAGCTCAGTTTCCTGCCGATCCCTGCCTCTGGAAACTCTTATTAGTTCACGTGTGCTCCGAGCTATTAAGCAACGGGGAGTTTAGTTCTCAACGGGTTGAAAACTTGATGAGTTGAGATCAAGAATTGCGCCGACGCTCTCTTAGACTATGCTTCATTATAAATGCATGTTTGGACTTTGTGCCAATCTATTTTGCAAGGGAGAATATTTGAGAGATACTATTTCCTACATATTGATTATTTTACAGATTTTTAAACCTTTTAGTATGTGGGCATTGGAGGCATTGTTTAGGGCGGCTTTTACTTCACGGGGATTAACCCTAAATACAAGCCTCATTAGCTTCGAACCCTAGAATATGAGGGTGGGTAAGCGTGTGCCTCTGAAATCAGGAGTAGTGAAAAAAACGTTCTAGCTCTATCCGCGTTATCGGCTTTAGATTGGTTTTAGTGCGGGCGGCACCCAACTACTCTCGATTCACGCTCAACCTATATTCAATTATGAGTTAGGCCGGCTTTCTATAGGCATTCAACCGTAAATCGATCACTTTTCGCCAGGCTGCTGCCGGGGATTTTGATGAACTGGAATTACGATGCGGTCCAAGTGAAATTAGTGCTGGATTAAATCGGGATTGTTTTGACCGCGAAATTGCTCGGGGAATCCTGCCACCGAGATTGGCTGCATCTAACAATTTTCGCCATTTCGATAATCGATATTCTGAGCAGTAGTTATAGGCGTGTTTCTCAGGAAATTCCACAGAGCCCTGCGAGAAACGACCAGCCAAAATAGCTATTACATACTCCACTTTCCACCAATTTCTATTTTCTACTGCTTTTTATTTAATTAATCTCGGCTGTCGTGTCGACTCCGAGGGCATAGTCGGAGTTTCAATAAGCGAAAGAGAAATTCAATGTGAAAATGGTGATATTAGGAAGAATCAATGAGCGAGGTTTCATCGGAGGGTTGAAGTATAAGAAGAGCGAGCGAGTTTTGGGGTCGCGCTTGAGTTGCCAGTCAGGTGCCATTTCAGATTGTCTTTGGCAAAGACGAGCGTTTATTGCAACGATATCCGAATTGGCGTAGAACGTGTTCGAGGAGCCTAATGCCATTGGCGGGACGAGCGAACCTCTCTTTTTTCGAGGGAGTCTCAGTGTGCCACGAGCGTTAACGGTGGGAGGTCTAGATTGTCGCCGCGATTGAATTTTTCCCCGAGTTCCCGCTTGACGAGGAGTACTCGACCTTCCCCGTGGTAATCTTCCTTTCGAGCGTGGCCATGTTCCGCGTCGAAAATCGCTCGGGGAAGAAAGATTACCCGCACCCTTTCCCGTCGCCAGGATTACATTTTCTCCGGCTCGCGTCGCTCTCGCGGGTCACTCTTGGATCGTTGCCATCCTCGCTGCTTCGATCGCATCTTCCGATTGACGTTCAACTTTTATTTTCCCTTATTCCTGCCTAATTCCTGCCAACCGATTAGACCACCGGCAATCCGCACGCCCGCCGAATCCGATATTTCGAGGACGAGCCCCAACGACACCATTTCCCCAACTCGATATATTACCATCTAATTATTACCGCGCCATATGCTCCATTTCCATTAACGATTGTTTCGCGGCAATGGCGCACACTGAAATGGCGAGAAATAATCGCACAATACATTATCAGCATTTGCTAGAGAGAAGCTAGCAAAGTGCAAAGGATGCGTGGACGGAAATGAAAGCGAGACACGGCGGGCGCGGAGCACAAAGAAAAACGTGCTGGTGACGCGAGCCGATTGAGCCGAGGAAGCGAGAAATATCGTCGGCTGCGTCGGAACATTTGGAAGACAAAAGCAAAGCCTGCTCGTGCGTGCATGTGTGTCTGTGTGTGTGTATGTGCGGATACTTGTTCTGTGGTCTGAGCGTCGCGTGTGTGCATATGGACGTATGTTTGCGATTGAATTTCACGGCGCGGCTGGTTCGCCGGGAGAAAAGGAGAAAACTCTAACAGACATTTTCTTGGCAGGGCAGTCTGTTCTGTTGGCGAGACGAACAGTACCCAGGACACGACGCCGGGCCTCAGTGAATTTGGAAAGGTGAGCTGCACCGTCCACCCTCCACCTCAAAAGTCGAGGGTGGACACTCTTTTTTAACATCCCCAGAATACATTTCATCCATCCCCCGCAGAACCCCCCCACGCATTAGTTTCGACATTTATTCCCTCTGCATGCGCCGCGCTCTTTAATTCCCCTATTCAGCGAGAGAGTGCGCGGCATATTCTGCCCGCTAAACAGCGGGAGAGAGTAAGAGGATTTGCAAGAGGGAGAGGAAAGTTTGTCGAGAGGAAATTTTGTTGTCCGCCGTATTCGATGGCCGGGAAAGCCGGGATATGGACTTTCCTGCGTGTTCACCTGCATGCTTAACCATAAGTGGGTTACAGCGGCATTAAACAGCCGTGTCCCATCATTTGCACATCGCAAACCCTCTATAATTACTCCTGGCAGAAGTTAAAAGAAGGAAAGGGTGGCGCGGGGCTGACGCGATACGGACTGTAGCGGTAGGGAAAGGGGGAAGAGGTGAAAAGTGGCGGGAAAAAGCTGGTGGGCGAACCACGCCGAAATAGCCGTCATTAGCGGATAATCGTATTATCCGCTGGCAACAAAAGAAAATAATCATTAAGGGAAGCCGATCAATCCTGACGCGGGTCCCCATTCATCATGCAGGCCACCCTCCAGTCCGCGTGGAATTATATCGTGACCCAGTTTCATCGCGGATTTCATGCCTTTACAATCGTGATTCAACGACTTTCCTCGCCAATCTTCCCCGCTACAGCGCAATACTTGTTTCGACCAACAAATCAAATATTACTCACCGCATAAACATAATTATACTCGGGCGCAACTGGAGTTGTAGAAGATGTCGGGAAAAGAGATAAACGTGTCAGTTTGAATCTTCACACGATCATTATTCTTGCCGGGTCGCGTCCTCTTCCAGAGGAAATAATAATGATTTCCGAAGGACAGTAACGAGCAGTTGGGTAACCGCAATTCTGTGTCTTGTGAAGGTTTATTCTCCCTATGGCTGTTCGATACTGATCTCCTCCCTCGTCCTTGCCATCAGTGCGTCGTGCGTCTCCCTCGGTCCTCCCCGACCCTCTCAATTTTTCGTATTCCAGCCGGCCTTTAACCCTCTCTTGGCCCGGCCATTGTTTTCGCAGGACTGTGTGTTGGTGTGCCGCCGACGTTGGTCCTCTCGGTAGAAGAGAGCGCGCGGCCGCGGCGCGTGCGCGCGCTTCTGTGTTTGTCGAAGCGGCGAGGCGCGTTTCGCTCCGACTGGCACGATTGTTCGGGCGCACCGGCGTCCTTGTATTGAAACAGAACACACAACGGCCCACCCGACAAAACTGTTATTGTGCCGGCGCTGGCAAACGATTCACTACGAAATTCCACTAATCTGAGGAGTCTGCGGCTAGCCGCCGCGCGACGCCCACCCTCGCCCAGATTCAAAATCATTTCGGGATCCCGCGAGCGCATCTCCGCGATTCTCACCTCGAATAATCCCCTTCCCACCTGCCACTCCGACCAAATACTAATTCAACTCGACGCCGGCCCTCGCCGATTTATATCCATAACCGAAACGAAAGATATTTATCGTCATATCGTGAGCGATTTTAACGACCAGTCGTAGTTACGGACCTTACAGAGATCTAAAGAGATCATCTTTTACCGGTTTTGACGGGAGTTCTTGATTGTGATACTTTAGTCATTTGTATTTATTATACTTTTCCGAAGGATTGTGAATAATTGACAGTTTGTATGCCATTGAATTGCAATGTCTAAATCATTTTGTATCAAACGAAAGGCAATTGACTCTCACCGAAAATGAAGTTAGATGATCGTACTAAATCACAAGGTACGCGTTCGCGTTTAGCAGTATACTTTTCACTCCCTCGCACGCTAGTTGCGCCAGGATGTAGATCACGCCGCGCCGTGAACGTTCACATTCGAGCAGGAAAAATCATTTTTTCCCAGCCACAATCTCTTTCCACCGGGGGGATATTCATTGAGTGAGCGAGAGGGAGCCGCGAACGCGTGCAACAAGTACACTTCATTCGGGAAATAGCGACGCACGCCAGATTGATGATAAAACATCGCGCCCGCGCTCACGAATCGTGCGAGGTGCCCTTTCGAAAAGGGCACCAGCCAATGAAACCGTAATCAAATTGCACAATGGACTCCCCGCAAGTGGAAACGCGCGAGCGCGTCGCTTGGCACTGTCGGAAAGTGAATGAAGGAATCCCGTGAAATCGCCGGCTAAATGTAACGAGAGGAAACCGACTGGGCGAAGGAATTGCGCCCGCTTCGTCGAATACCAGTGAATCTCGCTCGCGAGTTTTATCCATTTATTGAGGCCAGCTCTTCCCGATGACGCAACCCATTTCATTGCCTCGGAAACAGTATTATCCACTTGATAATTTCAGTCGATAATTATTATTTCATTTCCATAAGCAAACAACATCAATTTATCCAACATCAATTTTCGTTCGGACTTTACCCATTCCCCAATCCTTTGAAGTAGAGATATCGCGAAAGGAACCTGAAGTCCCGAACACATGGAATGACACTTGCCAACAGGGTGTCCTCGCGGAAAGCAGCGTAAGGAGAGTCCTCTATAAATAACAGATCCTCCAACTCCACCGGTCCACTAAAATCCACAAGAAATCCAGCCAGAGCTTACTCCCTTACTAAAAAAATAAGTAGTTCCAAGTGTCGGTGCACACAGTACTTGGCTCTGTACTCGGACGCTGTTCGATAGAATAGGTAGCATTAAGCCTGAAAGTAGGTGCGCATCGGAATGTTGGTTAATCGGAAGCAGCAGATTGCTGTCCACTCTCACAGGAAGCGCGTTGTGTGTGTCGAGAGGGTTGCTAAATCGCACTTGTTCCGGAGGGGAGAAAATAAAGAGGGAAGTCCCGCGTTGAAGGAAAAGAGATGAGAGGAGGTTCGGCGGGCGAGGGAGAGAGAAGAGCGGGGCCCTCTAACGAGGGCCGGCATTGCGAAAACAAAGACGCGGTCCATTGTAGAGGGTTTTGCGTTCCCTTCGTTTCCACACGGCATCGGCGCCGATACCTTGGGGAGAGAAAGCCCGAGAGAGACGGCCGCTTGCTTACGAGCGCGCCGACTAATGTTGCCCGGCCGAAATACCAGCTCTCCTTTCTTCCCTTTCCCTGCTATTTTTCAAGCGGCATTTTTCCACCCTTGCTTGCGCGGCTTGCGCCACTCTCGCCACGCTCGAACAGAGCGCGGACCAGAGGCCGGCCCTGCCGTCGCCGCGCTTTTTCTTTTCTCCTGATGCTGGCTTGCCTGCGCTTGCTTGCTTCCCTCGTGTTTCTACTTTCTACCTCAGGATTTCTCCTGGCTTCGGCCCACTTCCTCCCAGCCACCCTCATCTTTTCCCGGCTTTTCCTTCGCGATACTCTGCATTAATTAGCACCGCGCCACTGCCAGCCCGGCTTTAACCGGGGATTCTTACATGGCGCTGATTTCCGTTTGGATATTTTGTATTATTACCGTTAAGTAAGTACGACGGGTTACTTAGTGGCTTGATAAGGCTTTAAGGAGAAGTAACGCGACGGGAACATTAATGCATTTACGGGAAGGAAAGAAGCACACAGTTTCGAAATTGGAATCTCGGATTAGCAAA
This sequence comes from Crossocerus cetratus, assembly GCA_963675795.1. Lineage (NCBI taxonomy): Eukaryota > Metazoa > Arthropoda > Insecta > Hymenoptera > Crabronidae > Crossocerus > Crossocerus cetratus. The sequence continues at coordinate 2,605,226 of OY776664.1, read as the reverse complement.
GGGCGGTTGACTGCCGGTTGAAGGCCCTAAAACCCTGAAAACGCGGCTCTGTTTAATCGACACAAGCCCCGAACATACATAAAGTGGAGGAAAGCCGGTGTGGCAGGGCCAGTCGTGTGATGCGGCTCGTCAGGGAATTTTCATTTCCCTTTGGCCGCTCGCGCGAGGGCCCTGAAAAACAGCAAGTGCGCACGCAAAAACAGGTTGTTTGTCAACGGTGACACGGTTTAGGCGTGCGGACCCTTCCGTTTTCGCGAGTAGTTACGTAGACTGTTGCATTTTCGCGTAGACCGGCGGTTTTGCGCGAGAGCGCCAGCAGGAAAAACGGGAGCGCGCGAGCACGAGGGGATGGAAAAAGGCATGTCGCGCTAGACGCGAGCGGTGCAGCAGCGTTTCGTTCTATTAATTAAAGAGCGCGCACTGCCCGGAGAACAAGGCCATCTGTTATGGCCGTTAATTTCTGTAATGCCCGCTGGCAGCAGTAGCGAATGCAAAATAGAGAGGGTGGCTGGGACCAAGAAATTTGGGACGCGCGAATAAAACTCCTCATACTACCGGACACACAACCGGGCTGATGTCCGTTCCGCTCAACATTTCTTACAACCCGCAACTCCATCTTCTCCCTAATGAACCTCTCTCATAAAACCACAAGCGACACCACAAAACTTAGAATTCAGAACAGCCCTCAAAGCGGTGGAGTAGGTTTACAAGTTCTAGTTTCACGACGCTTTAACCTAACCGAACCGATCGGCAGAGCAGAGTTACCAGCGGACTTAAGCCGTGGTAGCGAGGCTCGGTGAGCCGATAGAGAGGCGAAACCGCGGAAAAGTGGAGTCCCGAAAGAAGTTATAGTCGAATTTTCCGTGTTATTCTCCAGGCGGTCGTCAGAGAGCTGAACAGACTGGGGATGCTGGTGGACCTCTCGCACGTGTCGACGCGGACGATGAGGACGGCATTGCAGACGACGAGGGCACCGGTGATTTTCTCGCACAGTGCTGCCAGGGCGCTCTGCAATTCGACCAGGAACGTGCCGGACGACGTGCTCAGAAATCTGGTGAGTATGGTGGACCAGCCGGAGGCCCGCAGCCATGAAAAAGACAGGATTTCATGGAAATTCGATCAGCACGCGCTCGGCCTCGAATTCTGTTGCGCCATTTCATCCCTGAAACATGTCTGCTTTACCCGACCCTAGCCACTAGCCGCTAGTGAGCAAGTCAAACTCACTGCCAAATCTGACATTGATAGTCGCGCGAAAGCTTTACTCTTCTCTTTCTCCACGGAAAAACTCGTCAACGGCAAACAGTATTTTCCCGTATAATTCAAATGTTCCCGAGCGCACATTGAATACGGAAAATGATTGGGTTCCGTGGGTGGCCTCAGTGCATCCCAATGAAAATTAGAGCGTTTCAGCCTCGCGAACTTTGAACGCATCCCCGGTGACAATGAGTTGCCGGTCGAAAAGGCAAACTTCACTTGGCCCGCATGCTGGCCCGCTAATCCCCGGGCATAAACTTGTTCATTCGAATGTCAATACAAGCAGAGTCGTGTGACTGCGGCGCCTTGATGCAGCAGCCCTAATGCAATCCAAAACAGGACTCTCCACTTTCCTATTCCACCCGGAGTGAAGTTCCACCAACTCCGCACAGCCAAAGCGCAGAGCCGGTCCTTCTCTAAATCGTACAGCTACTAAAGACTCGGTAAAGACCAGAGGGAAACCCCCTCTGCTGGGCTAGATCTATCAAGAACTCTGCTTAAGGGAAACATTCGGACCGACCACATGAAAGTGGACGATTCAGATCAAAAGCGAAAAGCGATGACCCAGGTTAGAAAGCACACTCTAACTATCATTGCACTTGATTGCTTCTACCAGGGACGATATTAAAAATGATAACACGTTATGTTAACATCGCGGCTTAGTCGAATGAAATACGTAAAAGAGATACAACTAAATTACCTGGAAAAGAAGGCTGGAGGTCTAAATTGAATAAGAAACATATAGAGTAAGAAAGTGAACGGCATGCATAACAATAGAGGGAAAGGGAATAACTTGATCCAAGGAGAAGTGGTTGGTACTGTTAGGGGCGCGATATTGGAGGGGCAGCGGGGGAGCGTATGGCAATGATGACTAAACGGCGGGTGGCCGGAGGGAAAATAAGAAAAGCGGCGTCCCTTTCTAACAGGATTTCGCGTGGGGCGTGCGGTGCATATATGCGGTTGCGCGGTATTATGCGGAGAGAGCGAAGGGCCAACTAGGATCGGGCGCGGATGCGGAAAATGTAAAGCGGCGGCATGCAGAAAAGTTTCTGGCCCGACAACCCGCTCCCTCGCTCTCTCGCAGGCCAGCCAGCGTTGGCCAGCTTTCCGAGATTATTTGGTTTTAGGTCAGCAAACACGCGCTCTGCTCTCGCGCGGAACCGGGTCGGACGGAACGCGAAAGACCAGACCTCCAGACAGAGAAGGAGCGAGGGAACGTCGAGCTGACAACCCTCCGAAACCAGCCTCTCTGTGTTTGTGACCCTCTCTCTCTCCCTCTCTCTCTCTGTATGCGACTGTGTATGCGCATGTTCCAGTGCGAGATTTGATGAGAATAGCGGAGCGGGAAAGCCCATGGACGGCAGCCGCACGTATCGGCAGTGCTTTTCCAACCGGGCCAATAGGAAGCCGCTCGAAGCGACGAGTTATTTGAATAAACGGGAAAAGTGCGGGGGAAAAAAATCTGATTTCTAGCCAACGAGCGGGGGGCTTCGTTGCAGTCCACTCCAAGTTAAAGGGACGAAAGCCCTCGCATGCTATTCGATTTCACCCACTCCCGCCGCGTCGACATCCGCGTTTCGCCCGGTACACGCGTACTCCATACTCCCATATCCCATTTCACATGGAGAGCTGATGGCCAACGGATTTTATACGCAATTTGTTTCCCCGTTAAACAAGTACCACAGCAGAACTATCCCTTAACGCGAGCATGAACGAGCTTTTAATTGGCGCGTATAAACGACTAATGCTCTAGCATTCACCGAGAGAAACTGAAGCAACGCGCTGCACTAAGAAGTACGGACCACTGGGGAATGATATCAAGCTAGATTCTCGAGGGTTCGAAACCTGCATGAGTTTTGCCTGAAATAATACGACCAACCCGATTACCATTTGGTGTCGGCGATCAATGGTGGAGAGAAGGCGGTCTATGCCCGGCCGAATTAAATCGGTCGCGCGATACATAGGCGCGAGCGGGCGGGCGCAGATACGCCTGATTCATGTGACGCTCCAAGTTCGCTCTCGAATAAGGATATACGAGCTGCTTTAGAATGCCCTCGTAAACCAGGGGGCGAATTTTTGCGGCGGCATCCGCGGAAATGACGCGGCCGCCACTGCCCGGATATTTATGAGCGTTGGCGAGTATTGAACTTGCATTTCGAGGCGGCCGCCGGCCGGCCTCGCGCCGCTATTATGCATCTACCAAGGCAAACATCGAGCTGTGAATTCGAAAACAGCAATGCCGCGGGTGTCCTCTACGCGGTTCCACAGAGTCAAGAGATTCGAGGAAAATGCTATTTTACTTGCACAGTTCCATTTCTATCCTCGAAAGATGAGTAAGACCGGCTGGCAATTAATTAAAGTCGCTCGACTAGACTGGATTACCTGAGAGACAAAGAGTAAATAAGAAATCGACAGGCTAAGTAGCGCGCAGGTGAGAGACAATGAAACATCCGGTTGGTTCCTCGTTAATTATAGCGAGCGTCTTAGCGGGAGCAGAGCGGCTCGATGTCCCAAGCTCGATTAAAACTTAATCCCGAGCTGCCAATCACCCATGGCGAAATAACGCGACGGGTTTCCGTGGGAGGGCTCGGCTAATCTCGCGGATTAAATTCGAGGTGAGAACAATGTGGCCGGCGCTTTAAGCCCGCAATCACCGAGCGCTCGGAGGGTAAATGCAGCGGGTATCAATACTCGCCGCAAATGGACCCAAATAGACGCACAATACAGTCGACGTGCCGGCGAACAAAAGGGAATGGCACACATACACATTTACATATCTATGCTGACAGGAATACATAATGCAACTAGCGAGTAGCGTCGGCCGGAGGGAGAATCGAGGAAATTTGCGGGGAGATGAGCGCTCGTCACCTTCACCTTGCGCTGGCCGAGAAAGCTTGGCATTCAGGTGGATTCGGAAAGAGCGGCCACAAGTAAGAAGAGGGCGGAGAGTTGGGAGGAGGGAGGGCGTGAAAGGGCAAAAATTGTGAAAGCTCGTTTAGGAGTGCTCGCCCGCTCGCCCGTTCCTCCCGCTCGCGCAGTGTGCACTGGCATTAGGGCGGGGGCGAGGGGCGAGGGGCGAGGGGCGCTGCAGGGAGATATCCGCATCCAGATCTCTGCGGCAAGCTGCGCTCGTTCAACTGGCCCGAATACGGCGACGGCGGCGGCTGGGGTAGCAGATTAAAATCAGAAGGGAGAGGAAGTAAACTCGGCTGGAAGATTGAGACGCCGCTGCTGGCTGCTTGTTTGCTTGGCCGGGCCTCCAGCAATCAATACAGCCGCACTCTCCCGCTCTCGCCCCTCTCGCTCTCTCTCTCTCACTCTCAGTCTCGTCCTCGCCCTCTTCTCTCTCTCGATCATTACGAAGCAACAAGAGGATGAGTTACAGGAAGCTGCCGAGCGATGCTCCGTCCAGTAACATGTTATTAACCGGCAGCCCTGCCGCCGCGCCGCTCCCGTGGCCCAATTAACTTCTCGGCCACCTCGCGCTCTTTAATTGTAAGTCAGGTCAGGTATCGGCCTGCGGAGAGTAAGCCCCATTGTCCCTCTCCTCCGATTGGCTCATTCACTAGTTTTCGATAGGATGTCCAGATAAAAGGCCACTGATAAAACTCGGATGCTGCGCTCCGCAGGACGTCGCCGTAGTCGTCGTCCTCGTCCTCGTCGTAGTCGTAGTCGTTGGCCCGCCAGTGGCGGTGACCCAGTAAATAGATAAGTATCGCCCGATAGCCGACCGGTAGCTTCTTCGATCTTTAGATCCGGCGCTTTGACTTTGATTAATCCTCCGGCTGATAGTGCTCGCCGGGAGATCTCGATCTTAGTGGCCTCTATGGCCCAATGAAAGATCGCCGATCGCCGGATAAAGGAGAGGAAGATGCGCGTCTAGGACTTTAACTATGTGCAATGGTAGTTTGGAGTAAGAGTGCTACTTTTTAAAGTATCTCTAATTTTAAGTAATGGTTACCAGGGGGATTTTAAAGTTTCCGGATCGCAATTAAAGTTGGGAATTAAACGGAGAATGAAATGCAAGATGCGACGAGGTGGGGTGGGGTGGGCATGGCAATTCCTATCGGCATAGGCAGGGGGACCAAGTGCCCATAAACAGGGCGGTGGTTGGGGCCCAGTTGAGCGATCGCTTTGACCAGTTCCTCATAAAAGTATGGTCGTAAAAGCCGGGTGTAAACGGATGATCCCGGCAAAGTAGAGTGATCCTGTGCGTGTCCGTGGCTAGCATCGAATTTCAATGCGCCCTCGTACGCCGCAATTTCAAGTGGCAACTTTTTTAATATCACCCGTCATTGCGCGCCCTTCGGATTAAAGTGCTTAAAGTGCGTCGCAATCAGAACTCATGTTACCCACTGATATATGACACCGTCGAACCAACTCCGACCGTTGCAGTTGCTGCGAACTTTCGCCGAGATTCCCATTCAAATGCTCGCCGAGTCGACTACTTAAGAGTGAACGCATCTTCCAAGAATCCCCAAATGAGTTCTCGCGGATGGGAGTCCTACCCAATTTCAAGTAATCAAAGAAATTCCAAAACTATACTCACTCCATTAAAACAAACTCCTAATAAGAAAGACTGGCGGATACTTATAACATTCAAATCTCTGGCAAAAGCAAAGGCTAGAAATATGTTTCGATTTTTACTTCCGCGAGAATACGAGGAAAACTGAATAACCAAAATCTGAACGGCCTCCGCCGAGGTAGTGAACGGACAGAGTATATAGCTCGAGCCCAACGAGTTTTCGTGCGCTGGTAATTGAATTTATCTAAAAAAATGTGGAGAATTGAATTTCCTTGGTTGGCTGATACGGGTTATTGTTGAATGGGGTTGCGGCTCGAGCATACACCACTGACATTAATGCATATGTTCGCAGGCAAAAAATGGCGGGGTGGCGATGGTTCCCTTTTATACGTACTTCATAACGTGCAACAACACCGCCACCATAAAGGACGTTATCGGTACGTAGAGGCCGTTATCAGCAAGATATCGGATTTTACGGCGTAAAACAACGCGGCTCGCATCGGCGCGAGCTGTATTTCTAATTTACAGTACTGCGGGGGATCGTCCTTTAAAAATGGACACTTCAGCGAAGCTTCGATTCACGCGCACGTCCTCCTCGCTCTCATTCTAAGTCCCAGTTTCAAAGGAAGCCACGAGCCTCTTCACAGTAGAAACTATAACATTTGCGTGAAATTCCAGACAAGACAATTCAATATAAACATTAATGGTCAAAAAGTGAAATTCACTACAAGTTTTGTGTTTGGATTGGTTTGGCAATAGAAACTTGGCCCCTTTTTTCGCCAATTGATTTTCACTCGTGTCTGCCGCCTTCGTTTCCCGTTACTCGAGAAATCGCTCTTCACTTGCCGCGGATTTCCGCTGGTAATTTCGCCGGACGAATGAGCCCGAAATTTGACCATTCCCCTCGCATTCCGGAACCGCGGCAGCGAATTAATCCGGCTGCAGGCAGGGGTATTCGCATTGAGAATGCATGGGCCGATTCAGTTTATTAATGTAGCATGCTGTTTCAGCGCACATCAATCACATTCGCAAGGTGGCCGGAATCGATCACGTTGGCATAGGCGCGGGCTTCGACGGGATAAATTTGTAATTATCCACATTCATTTTCGGCGTGTCGTCCATTCGGAGAAGTCTACAAGGAATTCCAAGGAGACAAGCATCGAGGAATTCCTCGACCACAGTCAATGACTCGTATAAATGCACGATCGGCAAAAACAAGGAATATTGAAATGAATTTTTGATTTTAATATAATGAATTTGGTGGCAGGAAGCTTTTGTGGCGCGGAATGCATTGGAGGAATAATTTTCTTAGAATCGAGCCAATATAAATTACGGTCAGGCATTCTAATCTTCCAGTCTCATTCATTTTTATCGGGAATGCCTCGATTGCTTTCTCCGGATGGTCGAATTCAATGGTATACTAAACTGCAAGTTATTCTCTGAATGGGCAGACGCGATGCCGGGGCTCGTTCGATCGGCTATTTTTACGAAGGAATGATATCGTTTTTAGTACACCTACCGGCCTCGAGGATGTTTCGAGGTATCCTCAACTGCTGGCCACCCTACTGGAAGACCCGACATGGACGGAGGAGGACATAAAAAAGCTGGCAGGCCTCAACTTACTGAGGGTCTTCGGGAAAGTCGAGCAGGTACGCTCTCGCGAGACGCACACTTTCGCTAAGCCCTTTCCTTTACGAGCGCGGCATAACGCTCAATTGTAAACATGAAATACTTGGCCCATTCTATTTGCCGACCGAGCCCTTCAATTGCCAATAATCTCAACGCGATCGCTTTCCCTGGCGAATTCTCAACTCGCCCCAATAAATGTAACAAATGAAAATGTTCCAAAGGTCGGCATTACAAAAGCGTTTAAGCTGCTTCGCCCGGATTATATGAAAATAACTCTTTAAACCAGTTGACGAATTCTCCCCGACAAAGTTGAAGTTATTAAAGAGCGGAATAGAGAAAGGGCCTCGCGAGAACTATTGCAATTCCGTTGAAAGCTAGTGTGAGATTCTCTATTAACCAACTACTCTATTCCAGGTGAGGGACGAGTGGCACAAAGCAGCCGTACTGCCAGTAGAGAAGCTAAGTCCGCCGGAGAAATCGGCCTGCGTGTACAATGCGTCTTGATCCTCTTTCGGGATGGCGACGCCAGCGGTGTTTCTAGACTTCGAGCGATCGCCGAACATGCGACACCTCACATGGAATTACAGGAGCTCGTAAACGTTGCGGACTGGATCGACTGAGAAGATGAGTTTTGGCCGCGCACGAGAGACCCCACCGATTCACCCTGACTGGCGGCGAGCTCCGCGAGGAAGAGCGAGCGGACTCGAGATGAATCCCTTGGCGTCCTCGGGGTCGGGCGAGCGGGTCCATTTGGTTGAGGAGAGCATCGCCGAGGCTGACCCACATTTCGTTGTTAACGGTCGAGCGTTATAATCGAGGAGATTGAGTTTGCGGCCGACAGAGGAGACTCACGTTCTCGTGATCCACTCGTAAACGAGCGAAGCGGCAGTTTTGTTATCGGGATCGCTCCTCGCGAGCCTTCTAGACTAGGGATTGGTCTATGAGGATAGGATAAGGATAAGGAGTCAGTAAGTGGGGCAATTAGAGCTGCTCCGCCGGCCAGTTTTCTATTCGACGGCGATAGCTACACCCGAATCCAATTTTAAAGAGTACTATTACTCCCGAGGGAGCACGCCAGGGGGAAGAGTACGAACCAACCAAAAAAAAGAAACACACACACACACACATACACACAGAGATATTTCGAGCAACAACTCATGCGAATGAGGACAATCGAGAGAGCCAAAACATATGCTTAGTAGAACCGTTGGTATAATACTTACGAGATATTGCATTCGACACTTTTCGATCCATCTACCTTTGAATAACTCTCTTATAACACCTAAGGGCGACACGATTGTCAAACCAATAAGGGTTCAAGTGTAAATCGGCCGAGGTTTCTACACTCGCATGACAGAGTCAGAGCGTCTTCCAACACCTCGCGCAAGACCTCCCGTTCACTCCGAGGATCGGCGAGACACGAGATGAACAAAAAAGATAACAAGTAGTTTTTACTTCGTCATTTAAGCCCTGCGACGACGAGAGACCTCTCGTCGCGGCCGCGTTTTATAAGACGTGCGAGATCTGCATTTGAACTCTACTCTACTTCCGGTGCCACGAGAGAAAGCCATTTCTCCTATAGACGTAAAGATCTTCGACACAAGTTTCAGAGGCCAAAGTCTAAAACGTCGGATTATTTAACACACACGTATTCGAGCGCGCGAGTCGCAGAATCCTGTTGGATTGAGTGGTCTGGGGGGAATGCGAGTTCCCCCGAGTTTCACTCAATTCAGCAAGAGTTTACGTTTACGGCAAGCGTCCAAGCAAGCGCATGCTCTTCGCAGAAAGTCTAGTGGCGAGCGTTTCTTAAATACAAGCCAAGCGTTGCTTAAGAGGCCAAAGCACACATACACACCAGCTAAATAGACTATGTAGTGCAATCGCCGACTGATGACACCAAGTCTGCCAGGCTGCTCTCCGACTCTCTATTTATAACAATAAGCTTCTACGATGCATGCGAGGTGCAATTGTTTCGATGCCAAATCATTTTACGCTTACTGATCGAATCGACGCGACTCCAGCTGGACAGTCGCGGACTTGGGTTACTAGCGCAGAACAGCTTATTCGGGATAGTTAGCGGGCTTTGCTTGCCTCGTGCATACACACACGCCAACCAAAAATTGCTGCTGCTTCCTGCGAGAAAACGAGGATAATTATCGCGCCGCGTACGTTTAAGCGATTCCGCAAAGGAACATGTAGAGGATGCGAATCCAATTAACACTTGGCAGCCTTATAATTACGATCCACCGACACTGCCGACCCCACTCTCTACTGGCCAACCCTTTTTAAAAGTTTAGCCGAAACCTAGCAATAACGGAAAGGTTTTAGTTGACGAAACTCGTACCGACGCGACGGGGAGCCACGCATGCACGGGAGATATTTACATATCGATTACCAGAACAGGAGACCGCACGTCGAGGCCGAGGTATAATTCGGACGAATCTCCCCAAGACGAGAGAGCGCGCGCGCTCGTCGATCGGCCGCGGAGATTCTCCTCAATTATCCAAGCCTACGAGTAGAAGACCGTCAGAGGTACTACACCATGCGATTGTTTGACAGGGGAGCGATTGTCCAGATATACGCGAGGAATGCGCACCATTGCTCGCCAGGCAATGTACCACCGTTCAGCCACTACTGTAACAATCACATTGTATATCGTCGAATTAGGAACCAAAGTTTTTTTGACATTCTTTTCATGCGCTCGAGATTATTATTCCGAGTGCGCGTAGATGATTATGGAAAATGGGGGAAATAAGATTGGAATTGAGACAGTGCGAGTTGTTACGGTAGTACTGAGACCGGTTGGATAATCAGTGAGCAACTATGTATCTATAATAGGAAAAATGACGGACAAGTAATTCGAGAGAAATCGGATCAATTATTACTCCGGATGGATTGTACATACGTGAAGGAGAGGCGTATGCTGTGAGTTTCAGCGATCAGTGGATGAGAGATGCGAGAAACGAGATATGATGATTCTCGCTGCGCGTTAGATTGGGTTCCGAGTGGCAATTACTTGGACGGTGACATTGTACCAGCGAGTCGCCTCCAAGTATTTCACAGACGACAGCCGTGCGAAAGGTGAAACTCGAGCGGAGCGCATATGCCGAATTCAGGAAATACCATTTTTTCTCCAAACTTTCTCCCTCGAGTCCGCAAACTGCTTTCGGAAGTTTCGATTGGCACCACGGGTGCGCATTTCCCGGCGAAATGCTTCTCGGCACTTGACCCGTCGAGGCTATCCCGCATATTCAATGATTCCGAACTTGCGGAAATATTTCGTGTTATTAATTCATTAGCTCGTGCCAACACATATGTGCGACATAATGACACTAAATGGCACGGGAACTCTCCTGCAGTTTAATTTAATCAATTTGATCAGTGGAATTTATTGCTTTCCACTTTGAAGAGCCAAGTACCCTCGAAAACCTATCATGTTGTTTGAATATTGCACGTAAAAAAGGAATCGTTTGCGTGTTTCCATTTATCGAGTAACATTAATTCAAGCACTCGGACGATAAATGCCACTGGAGATTCTCCCCGCTTTCAATATCAATCGTTTCGCTGCACACGGAATCTACCTACTATAATATCTATTATTATTCTCGTTGGAAGAGCTTGGGGGGGAAATCTGCTACAATGGCGTGAAATAGTTGGGATGATAAAAGAGGATATTACCTGAATTTGGCGAGGTGTCCGGCGAGTTTGGCGAGTGCAGAGAGCGAGACTAGCGTAGACTGTCCTAGCTTGTATGATATTCCGACTTTTCTTACTTTTTTCTGAGGTGAGGAACGCGTGCGAGAGATTTTTAGGTACCTGTAATTAATATTGTTAATAACTATACATACATATATTATATATATATTATATTATTATACATAAAAGAAACCAAGGCGCCTTCGACGACTCGTAGCACCACTCTACGATCTATCGATAGTGAATAATCTCGTGGCGATGAGGCATATACACAGAGAGGCAAAATCGAGAGGCTGCTTTCCGTAACCGAACGCTGACGATGCATCGCGCGATGACCTTTCTTCCGCCGACCCGACTTTTCACTATCATTTATCCTCCTCGCTTTCGAGACTCGACAAGGCTGGAAACTCGAGAATCCACGGGAAAACGCCTGCTCGACAGGAAGCGCGTACTTAACAGGCGGAATTGCGATCATGAGAGCGAACGGTCGATCACACTTTTAGCGACGAGTGTTTAAGCGCAAGCGAGTAGAAGCTTTTCCTACCGGCCGCCTAAATGCACTAGCGTTTCCTCGAAGGAGAACTCAGTGAAAAATTAGCAAAAACGATAAGCGCCCGACAGGATCGAGTGACATTGTCGATCGATGATTAGCAAGCAGTTGCGTAACCACTGGACCCCTCAGAGCCGTAGGTACACTTGTATTCCAAATTCCAATGAAATGGCGACACTGGTCTCTGAGAGATCCAGTGGGATTTGAAATGTGGAATTTCGTGGGGAAGGAACGCTAGCAGCAATAAGCGCGGATTACCATTGCAGCGGCGTTTAGTCGGATGAACTATGCGAGCACGTAGTGTAAAAGACCAATAGGATTGATACTCACGGTTTCTAATTCGTACGGGGTAATAAGTCTTCTAACTACGGAGTGTGACGAGTGAGATGAGATCGCAGTACATACTTACACATACATTCTTTGCTCAATACGATCAGATCGATCTCAATGCTGGCAGCGGGTACACCGTGAAAGCCGCTGCCCTGCGCTTTGCCGGATTTTCATCACTCCAGTGCAATTACATGTTGCAATAGTAAACGAAATCTTTCAATCCTACGGCGTGCAATGGCGTTCAATGATAATTCATAAATGACAATCGGTCATTTCTCTCAAGACGCCAGCCTGTGATTGCACTGCAGTTGACGCGAGTCCGGCTAGCGTCCGAGACTCGTTCCCACATGACTCACGGCATCATTCACGTCTAGGTAAATTCTATCGTTCTAGTTTCATACGGCCGCGACGGTTCTTTGTAAAAAAGTACGAAGGCGAAGGTGGTGGAACGCCGTTCTTGAAGACGGCACGGTGCGATAGGTGCAAGTATTTCGAAAGAACTCGTAAGGAGGAACCTTTAGATAATCATTCTCAGCGTGTATGGAATTCGAGTGCGTGGAAGAGTGAGTGCGAAGCGTGGAAATGATAGTTGGCAAGTGCAAAACACTTGCGAAGGAAGAGTTTGCGCAAACATTACGCGAGTTGTTTGAATGTTGTAATAAAAACGATCCTATCGGTTTCTGCCAATGTTATAACTGTTACATTTAAAAATACTATCGAGTTATATTTGGATTTAAAGAATTACTTTATTGAATGTAGATTCGGTTGTGCGAACCGCCCGAGAATTACGATCATTTTTATTGCAACACTCCGACTTGTGGGAAAACTGTGTAGGTTTCATTAAATCAATGCCCATTTCGACGCGATCCAAGCGGCAGATCTTTGCGTGGAAGGTAAATCTGGCAGTTCACTTTGGAAGATGAGGATTGGAAGCGAGTGAGAGAGTGCATAGCGAGAGAACGTTATACCGTATAATAACACGCGACGAGGACACACACTCAACTGCCTAGAAACTCAGACTAAGTAATTACTGTAACTTACCTATAACCTAGAGAAATGGGAGAACAAAACCGACATGTCCAAACGCACAAAACGGGCAAGTGTGACAGGACGGGAAGCCACGCGCGTGCATGTACATAGAAGAAGGACACAAACACAATGTGTAATCGACGTAAACGAAGAGAGGGCGGTGCGTGTACATAAGAGGAACGCGGCGGTTCGAAGCGAGAGAACTCGAAGGCACTTGCGGGCCTTTCAGCCTCATCGTGACTGCGACTTTTCACTCAAACAGCTAATGGACCTTGTATGAATTCGACCTTTCGCCTGGTCAGTCAGGAACTCTCTTTCGTGGCCGAGGAATCGAAGGAGTCCATTTTATTTGAGTAATAAAGGCAATTCTTTTTCTACCACCTTTTAGTAAGGCAGCGGCAGACGCACGAAACTTAAGGTGAGTCTTCCCTTCCCCAATTGCGTTCAAATTGGTTGGTGATTCTGTGTACATTCAATTCACATTATATGAAAATGCCTAGAAACGTTAGAGCACTGTCTACCGGCTCCTTCGACTTTTCGCTGTCCGGCACTCGAGACGAATTCTGATCGAACGAGATATAACTTTGCCCCAAAATTCTTTATCATTAACCTTGATACAGGTTGCATTTCTTAGGGGAGTAGAGCTCGGATGAAAAATTCTATATGACGGGAGCGTGAGGGAGATATAGCAGAAATGTATCGCTTTCCGAGAGCAATTACTAAAGATTCATCAGTAAATCGTCTCGAGGCCCTCGATGACCATCTCGGCCAAGGGAGGAAGTCCGGCATTCTGAGTAAAACAGAAATCCTTTAGATGAATTCGACTAGCCAAATCACGAAAGCAACCGAGAGAATAAACTACGCGTCAACTACTTTCGAGCGCGAGTGTGAGAGAGCGCAAGAGAGATAAACAAAAAAGGTAGTGTAAAGAAGTAAGTATTATAAGAGAGCGAGCAGCAAAGAGCGATCCTTAAGGAGCGAGCGCCAAGCGAGCGAGAGCAAGTGTCGCAAGCGAGAGTGTATAGGCGAGCACTGCTGGAGACTATGAGAATTAAGATGATATAGAGAAAGTTTTAATAAAAATTAATTATTAACGCTACGGGGGAGATACGCCTCTTGAATACCTACTACCTAAGGAACATAGTACTTTAACGCGAGTAATACACTTACCGACACACCTCACAAACTCTTGCGCGAACCTACACGATGAACAAAAACACAAGCACAACGACATACACACGACACAACAACATCCCACAATAAACTTGCGGAGGCTCGTTCGTAAGAAGCACTCGGTTAACAAAGCCAAGTGACTTAAGCCTGCGCTGGAACACACGAGACTTAACATAAGTAACTTGGTATTACCTATACATTTGATTATATATTATATGTATTATATATTATATATATATATATATATTACGTATATATATTATATAATATATAGAAAGAGTACTGAGAACGAGTGTGCGTGCGTGGGTGAGAGTGGCAGTGCGAATGCGCGTGTGCAAAAAGTGAGTGACAGAGGGTGAAGTGGCTCCACTAGGGGATAAATGAGGCGCGAATTTTTTAAAAAGGAACGTCGCCCCGCATTTTTCGAGAGGTCTCACGCGATCCTGAGGGTCCGCCGTCACACTTAACGCGAAAGAACGCGTTTAAAGGTGATACCTTACTCACCGCTGAGGGGCAAGGAGCTCTGAGGGGAGGGAAAGGGGCAGTGTTAAGTGGGTGGAGGACCAGCGGAGGCAGCAAAAGGGTGAGGCAAATGCGCTCGAGACCTCGGAGTTTGTCTGTATAAAACTAATCGTGGGCCCTTCGGTTTTGGATTCTTGAAAAGCGTCCGGGGACCTCTACGGCTCTACGCGGACGAGCACGCGTCGCATCGGTGTCGTCGCACATTGACTCGGTGATTTCGTGGACAAGCACTAAAATCGAATGATGTTTCACCGCCTCGGGGGGCGGCAGACTGAAGGCCCCCGGCCTCCAAATCAATGTCGCTCGGCCGCTCGGCCGCTCGCTCGCGCTGATTTATTTGGATTGGACACAACGAGTGCTCGCCACTCGAGGCTCGACAGGCTGATTTATCGCGCGGCTGTCTCTTTTTGCGAAGCGCAAGGACTCCACTGCCAGCCAATCCGCCGCTGAAAAATGATTTCTTCCGCCCGACACTGTCACTCGCCAGTGAGAATCTGACAACCTGATCACTTTCGAACGAGCATGTACACCGAGTTTTTCGAAATCGGTGAGTCGCCGTGATTTGGTGTTCCAAATCGCACATTTTTCTTTTCGTTTCAGTAATAGGAAATTGGTGGTTGGTAGTTTGTGCTGGAAGCTCGGCAAACAGATTCGATTTTGAGTGTGGGGGACATTCGATGCACTGGAGTCTCGAACGCGTCGACAGAAGGTCGAGGGCGATGACGATGACAACGACGGCGATTTTATCTATGTTAATCTAGGAGACATTGCTGGAACAATGATTTGTACGCCTTCTATGAAGGACCCTAGAGTACATTCTGTTACCTAATACTCGTAAGCACACATTATCTAATAAATATTATTTACAAAAGCAACTGGGAACCACAAGCAGTACCCTTTCATTTGTTGACCCCTGTGACGCGAAATTCCAAAGCTTTCTCCGGTTCAATACGAACGGAATTCCTCGAGACAATAAAAACTGAAGGATATCACTCGAGTCAAACATCGTCCGCTCAATTAAAAAGCTGCCATTCGAAGAGGGTGGATTTTCCGAAAGGCGAAACTATTATCCGGTGAGTTGAAAGGGTTGCAGATGGCTCTCGTGACAGGAAGCGTATTCCGCCCGGCAGTAACGATATCTTGACCTTCCAATAAATGTCTAATCGAAATTAATAGGTCGCCGCGAGTAGAATTCAACGGGGGCTTTCGATGTTACGCTCTCCCGTCGATATTTCGTCGTTAGAAAGAAGGTCAGCCATCGTCCGTGGAGTTCGGCCAAGGAGGAAATCCTCGGAATCAATGCGCAGAGATCGATCACGAAAGCGGCGACGATCGTCCCCAGTTTTCCCAGGGCATAAGTCTCTCTTTCTGCGATCGGACTCCTTATAACCATTTATCCTTATCGCCACTGGAGATCGGTTTCTCTTACGAGAACCCACCAAACCGCCCTTTATGGGAAATTCCATTTTTCAGACTCGCCTGACATTAAGCTTTCCGCGATTCCTAGATGCGGCGAAATGACATTTTTACGGCAACTGAAAATACCGATGCACCACGTGCACTTCGCAGAAGAATCCGATAAACCATACGCGTCCCTTTGACAATATACCATGAACTGAAATCCTCGCTGGATACAGAGGAGATCAAGAGTATGAGGAGACTCGGAACAACTGCAATAAGTTCTGAAGATGCAATTGCGAAACAAGTTGGAGAGTGAAGCGTACCCGAGACTGCTCCAGTTCCTAACGTAGCAAGCCTGCCCAGCAGGATAGCACTCTATAGACTACTTTCATACTCGACTTTTAATTAGTAAACCGATGGAAGACACTGGCGTCAGCCGCGTTCCAACTGCACAGGAGAATCAAGAAAGCAACTGAATGACTCCGAGTGAAAATAGATGGAGAATAGAAATTGTAAAAGAACCGCGCGAGCGACATTCGAGAGCAGGAGGAGAGTTTTGAGATTGCGAGTCGAATACCGCTTAACGATCGACCCTTTCAGCGGCTTGAAAACCGCCTACGTCCTTGCTCGAAGGCTACCAATTTTTCCGGAAGACCGGCCAGTGCGACGCGCACAATAGAATGCCCAGAGATTTCCCGTGTACGATTCCACACGCCCCCAACTGGACGAGCGGAGTATCGAAATCGGAGGAGTGTTTAAATCACGAATATAGACGTAGAAATGAAGAAGGGAGGATCGAACGGGCCGATTGTGGCGGACGCGAGCGTCTGGCCGGGAGCGTCATGCGTGCTACGCCCCACTGGAATAATATACTTCCGTCATTTTTCGAGGCTTCTCTCCACCTAAATATTTAAGAATCTTCCAGCGGCCGGTGGCCGCTCGGCCAAAAACTAAGCAGGCCTTATCCCCGTGGCTCTGGTGTCTCTCGGAGCCGTCAAATTCCACTCTTGTTACCACAAAAGTGTATCCGGCAGCAAGTAATCCGCTGAGACAACAATTTACCCTCGTCACACTTTAAAATCATCCTCGGCAACATTCAATATTAATCCAAAATCTCCCAACTAAGCATTCCAATCGAATACCTCGAGACGAGATCCTCAAGAGCGCCCCTCAACACTATCCACAATAAAGTATGTATAGAGAATTCAAGCGTCAGCGTATCGGACAAAG
Source organism: Crossocerus cetratus (assembly GCA_963675795.1). NCBI lineage: Eukaryota > Metazoa > Arthropoda > Insecta > Hymenoptera > Crabronidae > Crossocerus > Crossocerus cetratus. The sequence goes on along the minus strand of OY776664.1, from coordinate 2,587,887 downwards.
GACTGCGTTAAACAAAAAGGCGCATTAATATCGAGTGAAAACTGGGCCAAGGTGTATGACTGGTATCTGATAGGAGACAGAGCCGACATATCTTGCAGTGTGGCCGCGCTCGTTCGGAGCTGGACTCATTCCAGAGATTATGGGAATGAAACTTGACTGGAGGGCAGGGAGAATTGCGTGAAAGAGCCGTGGAGTATCCGGCGTATAACTCATGAGACGAGAGCGGCGAGGGGTGGCGAGGGGCGGCGGGGGGGAGAGAGGGGTGGAGAGGAAGCGCCGGTGTGTTACAGAGGGTGGAGGCTGGTTGTACCGGGTCGTCGGGCAGAGAAGGAGAGGGAGCAGCCATCAGGATCCGTGGAGAAAAGCGCGCGCTATAACACATCGATCTGCGTGTACGCAAGCGCCCTGAGGCCGCGAGGTTTTCTCCTTGCCACCCCGTATAAGCGGTGACCGGGATACGATACCAACAGGTGATGCTGGACCCGAGGAGACACTCCCTCGAGCGGCATCGCAGATCGCGTCTCTCTCTCGCCACGAGTCCCGATCCTCGCGCGGTGATTTAGTGCCAGACCGGTGGAAGAACGACGCCTATCCTGGGCCCGAGTGACGCTCGGGAGCTGCTCGAGCCTCCAACTACTAGCCTCCAGCCAACCAACAAGGGACCAGCCAGAGACCAAGTCGACCTTCGAGAGCTCAACGTGATCCAGTGAACGACCTGCTTTATTATCGCGCGGACCTAGGCCAACGCCAGATGATCCCTCTCCAGACGCTCTTCCTTCGGGAAGGACCTTAAAGGGTTCAAGGATACGACCTTCCTCCTCGCACACGCTCTACGACTCTACGTCTACGTCCAGATGGATAAACCACTGCGCGACTCCTTCCAGACCTCCGATTATTCCTCCTGTTTACGATCGATTTCGAGCTGATCCCAGATGCTCTCGGAATAGACATTCGGGGATTCTCCCATCGACGTCTATCGCCTCAAGATCGTTCTCGGTGTGTCAGGCAAAATCTAGATAAGAGTCGTTGCTTATTGCGCGAAAAGTGCCATGAAGAATCTAAGGGTTTCTTCTAGAAGAGACGTAGGATAAACGAGCGTCTAATAAATGGGACGCCAGCCAGACAGGATAGTTTCAGTTGTGAGGAGTTGGTTTGATTGATAATTTCTAAGAAAGATGAATATGAATGAAGTCGAAGGGGGACTGGAACAAGTATCGTGACGATGTTGTGAGTGAGCCCGATCAATCAAGAACACGTGAGGGTGTTCAGGGACAAAGTACTCCCAGTGAAGTTCTGATGAAGATTCATGAAGAACAGGTACTGTTCAACCCTTTGATCAGCATATTACTTCCAATTAAAACCGCATCCATTACCATAAAAATACATACTTTCATCTCGTAGACCGAAAGGGGGGCACAAAACAATATGCAACAGAATTATGAAAATCCAATTAGGATTCACCGTGTCACAGAGTGTTAGTGTCCAATCTGCCCGCGTCCCGACTGCGAAGGACACTGAAACATTAATGTAATCCCCCCAAGAAAATTGGAGGTGATCCCTTAGCCCTGACAAATGCGTTAGAAGCCCTTGCCAATTATTCGGCAATCCAGGGAAATTCCGGCCAATTTACTTTCCACTAAATCACCGGCTAAGCCTTCGAGCGTCCGGGAACATATTACGCTGCACGCTCGGAAAATCGGGAATTGGAATTCAGCGCGACATGATTCCCAGCGCACTGAGAATTCCGCTCGGCAGAGTCTAGACGAGCATCGGGCATTTGCATAAGCGAATAAATTTGCGAATGATAATGACGCCCCACCCCAGTCCGGAGGGGGAAAGCCGAGGGAAAAAAGAGAGTAATAGGCGGTGGAAATAGATTGGTTCCGGCGCGGCTGCTTGCGACCGTAATGGCCGATGAGTTATCAATGAAATTATCAGCTATTTCCACTGGAGTTCTTTGCAATGAGAGAGACAATGCTCGAATGCGCCGAGCTCCGCGGACAAAAGAGTCGCCCGTCCAGTTTTGTGGGACACGAGGACGCGTTCCCGGTGAAACGATTCTCCCGGCAGAAACCTAAGTCGCCTCAGCCGACAACCATACAAGGAAACGTCCTTCTCCTAAATATTATACCCGACAATACTAATTATTCAACCCAACTACTTGGCCGATTTGCAACTAATTATAAAAAAACCCTGGTAACATCATCGGAGAGCGAATAAAGCAAGCCGTGAAGTCAATGGAGTTGAAACACCCACTCGATTCCCCATTAAAGCCGAGATTCTCTCACTTTCGAAATTGTTGCTGAATATTCGGACATGACCCTGTCGAAATTATCGATGCAAACTGATGCGGGTTCCCTGTCAAATTCCACCCAGCGAAACGGACGCGATGCTGATTCCTGTAACGAGCGCGACAGTTACCCGACGATCGCATTTCGCCGCACTCCAATCGACGATTTAATTGGTGGAAAAAGGTGCGGATGCGACTCCTCGTCGGGCGAACAATGCCAGTGATAATGAATCCGTGGCGGGTGGTATTACCCGCCGCCCCGGAACCGTTGCTTGTCCATTTTCGAAGGAGTCATCGATTCGGCCTTTCGAACTATGATGCATGAATTACCAAATCCGGCACTTTACGCAATTCAATATGAATTTGCTCGGATGTACGTTTCGTTTACGGTTTCATTGGTAATTAACATGAGATTCTCATGTCTCAATCAACGAGGAAACTAATTTGAAGAAACGAAATCAAGCGACATCCTTTTCAGTATTTATTCAATATCGGGGTCGAGCCTCCTCCTACTACTCACTGGTACTAGCAGCTTCTAGTTTAATTCATACATTAATCAGAACGTAATGTAGGTTAAAGACTAGCCTACTAGCATTAACAAAGGTTCCCTTTAACGAAAGTGTAATCGATGTAATCCACCAGTGCTGCATAATGACGCTCGGTTCATTTTAAGCACGAAAGCCAAAAGCGACGGCAGATTGTAGATATTAAGTCCCCGGAACGCTTCCTTCCATACATTTTTCCGAGGGGGCCGTCGTGAAGAAGCTGCATTATCGGGTGCTCGAGTTGAGTAAGAAGAAAGGAAGGGCCCGCGGTAAGCCCTGTGCAAAGAAAGTAGCCGAGTTTGAAGTTGTGAAGAGGGATCGCGCTACCCCCGAAAGCTCGAACTAAGGATTTGGATCGATGCCTCGGGGAATTGCATCATTCCTACGTCGCACGAGGAGAGCGAGAACGGACAAAGCAGGTGCACGAATACGCGTCGCCGCGAAAGCACGTGCTCCCGAAATAGGCACCTCGCGAAATGCGAGAGATAATTTTATAGGGGAATATTATATACAACCGGCGTCGTTAACGTTTCGCTCGGAACTTGATAGAATGGAATGATGAATGAGAGCCTGGTCGGTGAAGCAAGTGCACTCGTTTAAGTTCCACCTGAAGCAAATGTAAATTACATGGTTACGTACGGGAAGCTTGAGATACTACATTTTAACTGCGAAAGCAATCGATCTTAGTCGCGCGTCTCGCGGAGAATTTGCATTTAAGGAATGTTGTTGGATTGCATTACAAGCACAGGAAACGCTGAAACTTGAGAAGCAGATTGGATAGTTTTAACTTGACTTTCGACGAAAATAGCGTGCCGAAATTATATCGAGTGATGTATCTACGCATCAATGCCACTCGCAGATTGAATAGGAGTTTAATGTAGGTGGAAATATTCGCTTAAACGTGAAATAGCTGCCGAGTTGACATGTACGTGTTCAAAGGAATAATATGCTGGCCCGGACTATGGGGTAGAATAGACAATTAGGTCATACTCTCAGTGTGCAGCAGAATTCATTCTGCTTAGGGTCTCGGTGGACTGACGCTCAAGCCTAGTCCACTCGAGAGGGGACTCGTGGAATATAAGCTAATTCACTCGAGATTTCGACACGCTAATGACAACTTCAGGGACGCAAGCCACACTCTCCACACTCTCGCCGGCTTACCTTCACAACAGCTCCTGAAAAATCATTAGAAATCCTACAAATATTTTTCTCTTTAAATTCTCTCACAAATTCTGCGATCCTTTTTTCAGATTATCAAAATACTGCTCTCGATCTATTCAATAAAATATCAATGAAAAATTTTATTCTATAAAGAAAAATGTTCAAATAACTCGTTTTTCTGTGAATTCCCCGCCACGGAATTGACAATGGATTCCATAATTCCCGCGGAATCGATATGCCATACAATTAAATCTACCGGAACGCTTCACAGTTTAAACAATGTCGAAGCTCCGGAACGGCCCTCTCGAAGCCAGGCGGAGACTCTCGAATTTGTACTCGCTAATATTCATCGTTATTGGCATAGTCTCGCGGGATTAAAATTCCACTACCGTTTTAAGTTTAGGAGTAGAGAATGCCCCAAGGAAGCATCTACTGGCAGGGAACGCAGAGGAGAGGCTGCGGTCCAGGGGACCACTGGAATGTCCAGGTATATAGGAATCTTCATTCCGGAAACTTACTCTCCTTCCAATATTGACTGCCCAGTGGTGCGAAGGTGTAAGCACTTATTAGATTGAAAGTTCCAGCTGGTATCCCAGTATATGACCAGTTTCCACTATACAACCGCAATTTCGCCGCTCCTATTCCCGCGGGAGTTATTTCATTGGAATTATTCCGTTCTTCCTCCACTTGACACGCAAGTTACGACCTAGCATGTCAAAAGTATAATTACGCTATTACTTTTATCCAAAAAAGAATTGCCCCAAAAACCCCGGCTGGTACCGAAACCTAATAACTGCCACACCGTCTCACCGTCATACATTTCACGGATTCTGAGTCGACTTGACCTGCCATGCAACTTTGATCACTCGGAACTGTCTGCACGCCGGTAAATAGAACGAGTGATAATAGTACATACATACAGTAGCAGCATGCGTCTATTCCAGGTTGAGTGTAATCACATAGACAACTAACTAGCACCGTCGACAATAGTCTAGGAAAGTGTATCGCCGCAAATAGAGGCTCTCGCTTCTACCGATCCGTTTTGCGAAAGTGAATGAAAATATTACCGGAACAACCAGTCCATTCCGACGAGCTTTTTTGGGAGAAGCAGAGTGGCAATTGAACCACTTTGTAAAGAGAATTAGAGAGTGAAACGGGCCAATAGTGTAGGAAGCGGCGTATCAAAGTGATCAATTTGTCTGGGCGCGCGGCATATGAGTCGTGGATACAGGATTCGGTAGTGTGGTGTACAGAGAGTCGAGCTGGCCACTGTCCAGGTTATTAACTGTTAACGGGAGCAATTAAATCGAACAGGTGGTGAGGGGCAGGGTGACAACACGATGCTTGTGGCACGCCTGCATTGCTCTTGGAATTGGTCTGGTGCTAATGCTTGTAGGGGCTTGCATGGCGATCATAGGTGAGTAGACAAAACTAACTCTTTCTCTCTCTCTCTCTCCTTTTATTCATTCTTCCACTGGACCATCATCTATGAAACTCACTAATCCCAGCATAAATGCATCGCTAATTGTAGGAGTTGACATATTATCCAGCCAAAGAATTAATATTTCATTAGTAGCAATTAGTGAGGCAGTGCTTTTAGCAGCTTGTAACTCGGGTTGAATCAGTACACGTGTAAATCGTGGAGATCCAATGATTCTTCGCGTCAGTAATTCCGGCGCGTGTACGGAATTGAGTGATGGCTGGGATAATGGGGCTCCTTGGCCATTAACAACGATTAGATCGGGTCAGTTAATGCGAGGCGAGTGATAATCGCATTAGAGCTCTCTCTGGCAAATGTGAATCTATGTTGCAGCCCGCACGATCACCGCCCAGCCAATTTCCCCATGATAAACGCCCGATCATTTGTTTGTGCATGTTGGCTAGGATATTATGCAGATCAGCTGTCGGAGGCGCAGGAGCTTCAGGGGAACGTTACCGTCAAAGTGAAGAACGACTCCTCGAGGTTTCATCTCAAGAATCTCAGCTACGCCGCGCCGATCGTCATGGGAGTGGGAGGTAAATCTAACATTCATTTCCACCGATATACCACTTTGTTATAACTTGAGATTTCCCGGGCGTCAGATCATTGTAATTGTAAACAGACTACTCCGCGAGTTGTAATGTATTAGTCCCGCGAGCAATAGAACCTCGACGCGATGCATAGAATGTAACGAGGTCACGATACATAGAGCGCGGAAAATCTAAAATAGACGTAACTCCCTCGCGAAGTGTGTTACTACAACTTGCCTTCTGATCTCCCGAGTTGATTAGATCCATGATTCTATCATACAATGCGCCAACACCGAGCGCAATTCCTCTACGCACGTTGCATTCCCGTACATGTTTTCGAGATCGTTCTGAATAGATGTTTAATAGAGGGAATAGTAATGCGTGGTTGAATGGGCAGCGCATAAAATCTAAGAATGGCAATCTCGAGGAGAGATAGGAAACGTGCTTCGCCAGATAGAGATAGAGGGCTCGAAAGCTGGTGGGAGAGCAGAGGACGGAGAACGAGAAGTGGAACGCGAAAATCTCCCGGTGTACCGCACGATAAGAGCTAATATTTTCGGACTCAATCGATATGACCGCTGGGCCCGGAAAGTGGGAGGACTCGATATCAAAAAATAAAAACACTCTCCGCTGAAGAAAAAAGAGATGCCCCCAGAGAGATTTGAACTCTCGACCCCTGGTTTACAAGACCAGTGCTCTAACCCCTGAGCTATGGAGGCTTTACGTTTATCTATGCCGCTAGAAGCCAAGAGAAGCTGTGGCATTCTTTCCATTCTTCATTTGTCTTTTTGGACATCTTTTTTTGAAAATAACAAGTGATTTGACCGATTATAGTGGAAAACAAATGAAAATGATGGAGAATTCTCGTAATAGATCACTTTCTTCACTGATTGTTCAACGGAATCAACTAAATAAGTTAACAAAACCAATCCAAGTTACAAATGAACAGGAAATGTGTTAATTTTGCATTATAAAAAAATGAATTTTTATTAAAAATTAAGATTTTGCCGTGGTAAAATATAAATTCGGTCAGAATGAAGATATTTTCGGATGAGATCACATAAAGACACGACTACTCGGTATTAAAATGGTATTAAAACCAAATTATTACAGCATTCATCGCAGTGGCAGCATGCGTGATGACATTCGAGGCAAGAGACAGCGCTGCCAAAGTTGTGCCAGCGCGGTTTCGTTTCAGTCAATCCTCGACGTTGAAAAATGTTCGAAATCAACGAAATCGAAGATCAACCTCAAGCCAAACGACCAAGTGGGATTACCAGTTAAATCTATTCCGAGTTAACCGAAGCCCCAGTCCGAGTACTCAGGAAGTATCGAGAAAGCAGTTAACCGCGGAGTTCCTTCAATTCTCGAAGGACCTCCAGGAGAAGAAAATAGCACACTCGATCAAGAAGAGTCCCAGCGCTCCCACTTTAGTCGAGAAGAAATCCCCACGGAAACGATCGCCGAAATATGCTGGCTGTGCACTGTTGAATCCGGAACTGTTGCAGCGGCATGCGCTCTCGGTGGATAACCCATCGTACAGCCCTCACCAGGTATTTACCGGAAAATGGTCATATCCCCAAAATTGACGATCCTGAGAAATGTGGCAAAATTCGTTTCAACAGGTGAGCAGGGAAAGCTTGGAGCGGCAGAAGATGGGTGGGAGTCAGGCGTCCATGGCGCTGGACCTTCATCTGCCGAACAAAGGCCCTGTCACCCTCAAGGTGAAGGATCGTTCGGACACCGCGCGACGCCATCAACTACTTCGGCAAACTAGAGTCGAGGATCTCGAAGAAGTGGACGAAGCGTCTCGCCTTCCAACGGCACAGAGTTTCTCGCCCAAGTTGCCAGGTATTCAAAAGCCCCGCCAACTACTTGAAACTGCGATAACTCGCTTTCAACATTGTCCTCGAGTGTCCAAGCGAATGGGGTCATGGTACGATGTATGTTTCAGGCGCTTACAGCAGGTACCCAGACGATTTCGTCCCGAGGAAGAGGAACTCGATAGACTTAAAGTTGTTGGAGGAGCTCACTGCCGCCTCCAAGGAGCTCGTCAAGACTTCGCCGCGGGACTTTCGCAAGATCTCATCTCCAAGCTTCTGCAAAATGTCTTTCGATCGCGATCGTCGCGCCGGGAAGACCATGGGTCAGCGCAAAGCCAGCCTCGAGTTCAGACGCAGCCCGGACTTCCGGAGATTAGACTACAGGTAATTCACAAATTCACTTTTACATTCTTCGCCAACCACAGACTGGCAAATGTACCAAGAAAAAATGGTATAAACTTTACATATTCAAATATTCAAAACTTCATATTTCCTAATCGAAAAAGTGTCGATATTGGGTATAAAAAAATAATGAATTATTAAGTCCCTCGTCACAAATCTGTGCCCGTGTGCAGGAAGATGTCGATGGACCGTTTTAGCATGGACAGCACGCGCTACGTGCTGGACGAGATGGAAATGAGATCAAAGGCGAGTAGCGGCGAGAACCTGCGGAGGCAACGTCGTCCGAAGCTCTATCACTCGAGATCGGACGACAACAGACGGCAATCCTTGGAGAGACAACAGAGAGAATCCCAGTGCAGTCGGTACTCCCTAAACACGCAGGCAGTGATCGAGACGAGCTCGCGCGAGTTAGAGAACAAGTACTTCACGACAGCATCCCTCGAAACAGAGGAAAGCCGAACCGAATACTCGGACGACAGTCACGTCGTCGACGTTGAAGAAGCAAACGCAACAGCACTCTCCTCCGAGGGACCAACCGAGGCAGATGCCCTTCTCGAAGAGCGCGAGCTCGAGAATGTCCCCGAGATCGAAGTCGAGAGCTCCAGTGATGACAATGCGGCCCATAACCAAGAGAATCATCAGGTGGTCCAAGAGATCGAGACAATAGCGATGATAGAAGAAAGGACTGACTTTGAGGACGAAGACGGAGCGGTCGAAGAGTAAATAAACGAAATATCTCCCCATTTTCATCAATGGACCGTCGACCGTCGACCATCGACCGTGACAGTCTGCTGATTAATGATTGTTAAACTACATTTGTTCCTTAGTGATGTGAATGTAAAATGCTCGGGGAGAGATAAGCGCGATTGCAAGTTACGCGGAGAAGAATACCAGTTTAGAAATCGATCGATTTTCATACCAACTTTCGTAAGATTCCCATATGAAAGATGGAAAGAGTGGAATTGGCTATAGCAAGTAATTCATTGTTAGAGCTCGCCTCGTAATTAAGAGCTAGTCGTTCAAGAATGTATCTACTAGAACTCTCGCGTCAAGATGCTCAATCTCTAATACTAATTGGAAGAGTTCAAACCTGTAGAAAATGTATATAAACGTTGGACTTTCGCCACTTGTACTGTACGAAGTACACACGTTGCCCGTTTCTACAGTTCTCCCGCTGAAGGAAACATTAACTCGTAATAGCTCGGTCATTCGCGGTCTATCATGCGACAATCACTATCGAAGGTATAATACCAACTTTATTTTTCATTGCTCATTGGATCCAAAGGATTCAACAAACTAATCAGCTAAGAACTCCATTCGTAGATATGCCTGTAAAAGAATAGGCAGAAAGTTGTATACTGTTCACCCATGTGATATGAAACTATCAATTTAACGCGACAGTGAGATCTCGGCCGCCGAGAATAATGAACTTGACGGCAATCAAACTATATACGAACGATTAACGATTACGGTAGTAATAATTACTTGCAATGAATCGGTGCGTGTGAGTTTACTAAACGGAACTACGGTTCCGCAAAAAAGCACTTTTTTTACTCGTTCAACGTAAACTAATGTTTGCCCGATCGTTAAGTCATGTGGCAAAGCACGCATGAACGCGGCCTACCTTGCGGCATAAACAATGCCTAAGCACGCGCGAATATGTTCAAAGAAATCAGATGACATCGATTCTTTATCAATCGATGGAAGAAAAAGGTCGTAAACAAAAGAGGCAGGTGTAATGGGGTAAGAATGACAGGGACGACGAGACAATCGAAAAAAGAGAAGTGATCTGCAGGTTGTTTTGCCACGCGAGACGGCTCGACCGTGTGTACAAATCTATTTTTATATCCCATTAGTGCGACGGCGTGGAAGAAATTTCGATCGACTGGATCGTAACTTAAAAAGAAAAGCAGCCTAGATACATCGGCGAACCGATACTCTTTCATTGTCATTATTCCGGTCTCAGGGCAACTCGAGTATGTTGAACATTAATGGATTGCTGCTCTCGCGAACCTAGTTTAGAACATTCGGCATCTTCAATTATCCCTAGACAGAATATAGTTTCTATTTCCCATGAGATTTCCCTTGACCCCATTTCCATCGAATGTCCCAACTTCCGAATACGCAACATCTGCATTCACTCCTCGAATAATTTCGTTGGCACAAAAGCGACTGGCTACCGAAGCCCGAGAGCGAATGGAACATTGGTCAGGAGCATCTGGAAAATGGTCTGTTTCTCGCTGCAGCGGGGAAATAAAGGGAGCAAACCGAATCCCCCATCGATTTTATTTGGCGCACGCGTTGCGTCAATATACGCGAGACCAATTGGCAAAGTGTATCGAGAAAAGTGCTGAACCGGCAGCAGCATCGAAAGGGACGAGTGAGCGTACACACGAATAGAGAGGAACGAAAGGGTGGTGAAAATTGGGGCGGGCCGGGTGGCCTGGGTGGTTGGGTCAGAGTGGCCAGGACGGTTAGCCTTGAACTCCTATCGGAAACCGTAAATCAAGCTTTAACATTGTTCCGTTTATTGTTCATCGAAGCGGCGAGTGCGTGCGTGCGCGACACACATGTGTGGCATATTTGATTAACAGTTAACGGAAAAAACATAATCGAACTGTGATCGAGTTAGTATCGAGTAAGTACGTACCATTGGCACGCTGCAGCTCTAAGTACGCGTGTGTATATTTATCGGCAATCACGCACGATGCCAGTGATTAGAGTAAACTTAACGAGGCTTTTCTGCGTAAGAGATACTCGCAAACGACACGGCTCATGTCAATTTCATACTCTAAGTAGATAGATCTCGACACTGCGTCTCTAGGATAATTACTCTAATAGACTTTTCTTATAAGTTCCTACGCCTATATGTGATTACTTCCTTTCATTAGTCTGACTCGCGTCATTTCTTGTACGCGCGACACTAAATTCCAACGGAGAGAAGACAAGATCTAGATTACCAACGGTGCTCTCCTCCCGAGTTTCAAACACTGACTGACTCGAAGCCGAGGAGAGGGGACACCGCCGCCACGCGTACTCTTTTTGCGATATCGATCTTTTTGATGATCGCCGCCGCGAAACGTAAATTGTAAGGCGACACCTCCCAAAGGCAAGTCACCGATACGTCGTTCCCGCTTCTACTTTACTTTCATTTAAACGTTCGGAAGATAACAGAAATTATTAAAACACTTCCCCTCTCGAGATCAGAATGATTTTGATTAGGCTGTCCGGAACTGGGCTGTGCGAACCCGTAGTCATTTACTCGCGTAATTCGCTCGATCGTTTTCAGGGAACAAACTAGAAACGAAATGAACTATTTTGCTGAAAGTTCTTTAGACCCCCGAAGAGGAAAAGCTGTGCGTTTCCATACGATGAATCTATACTATGTGCACCATATTGTACAAAGCTTTAATCACGAGATGGTATATCTCTATTTTCAGCGAGGATGATAATCGCACCACATATTTTCTCACCGCCTCTATCCGCTAGTTAGATGTTGTATAGAACTGCTGCGTGGCCCTAGATAACTAACTATAAACAGAACCGGCAATAAACGTCACCGAAATTGCCTCTTTCACGAGAACATGCATGAATAATCTGGCTTTCCGACTGCTAAGGCTCGTAACTAAGCAATAACTAACACCTTCGCTCCCACTGCGCATACTTCTCGCCACTCTCTATGTGATACTGTCATGCGATTCGCCTACTACGTGAACTGCATCCGACACACGTGTGTCTTGCGAGTATCTCGAGTGCGAGTATCACGTGCGCGCGCGACAATGTTCGCGGGAGTGTACTCGGTGCACACCTGTTGTTGTAATTAGCGAGCGTACTCGAGCAAGCATCGTTATCGAATAGTGTCGACTCAATGTAATCTTTGCATGCTAATTGTTGTGACATATCAATAGAAAGACACTTGGAAAACCTACAAACATCTGGCTCGCATTCATGTACCCTGACTAAACACAAACTAGCAGAACAAGACCGTGACTTGGCGGCTGCGATTCGAGCAAGGACGACGGCCGAGTGAATTGTCAGGAGGGGAGAAGGATGCGGCGATGCACCTAGTCGATAGAACAGGTAATGGGAAATGATGGTAGAACGGGCGGACAACGCCAGGTGGCAGGAACCGCTCCTCGAAGCGCGCTGGGACTGGGAGCCGTTCTACGAAAGTGCGCTCGTCCGGTGGACAGAAGGCTCGTAGAGTGGAAGGAGGTGGTGCGAGCGGGCGGTCGGTGGGTGCGAGAAAGCCGGGACGAGTTGAGTGCGATGTGTGTGCACGTAACTCGGTTGTACACCTTGGCCGCCGAGGGACCGGACAGTTCACCGGCGGACGCCATACTCGGTAGACGCGCGGTACCTTTGGATCTCGGATCCCGGCCGCCTATCTCTGTGTGTGTCGCACTTTTTCCATCGGGCGCGTTCTTGTATTCTTTCACGCCGCTGGCCACGGCTCGCGTAAGACACGAGGATGATCTTCGGGCAGAGGTAACAGACTCGCTCTTCTCGCCACCGAGGGAGAGAAAGAGAGAGAAAGGAGAGAGAGGGGGAGAGGCGAGCGACGAGGATGAGCTCCGAACGGTTTCACAAGTGAGTTCCCTTTCTGTTCCCTGCCCGGCCAACTAACTTCGCGCATACCTCCCGCTTTTTGTCTTTCTCCTTTTGGAGCCAACTGGCCGCGCGCACTCGAGATCGCCCTTTCCTCGCCCGATCCTCCAGGAAGCGGAGAAATGTCGCGCTGGCTGCGGCCAGTTCTTACGTCGCCGCTCCACTTGGTCCGTCTGGCCAGGCAATCAACTCCAGGATCCTTGGTTCCTGCATACCGAGACTACGCCGTCTTTTTCACTTTGACACGCGAACGTCGCGCGAGCCCTTTTAAACTCCCTTTCACGCTGCCAAACTTTACTTAATCCAATTCGAAATCCATCCATTCTTCTCTATAATTGGAGAGATTTTTTAAAAAAGAAACTTGTTGTTTAGAAGCTGGTTAGGTTCAAGTACTTGTCGACGAATATAAGAGGAGTCTAGGTGAAACGATGCACGAACGATTTATTCATCATAATTATAGAAAACGCTCTATCGCGACGTTATCAATTAAAGCGGTGTAACGCGTGCCGTGCTATTAAGCGGAATAACTTGAGCGCGAAGCAGGATTCCTGCCCGGTTCAACCTGGCAAGGCAAATGTGATCATAGACCACCTTACCTGCTGCATGTGCAACGAGGGTGCCGCGCGCGGAATTTATGCATGAACTGCGTACTCGCAATGCTTTCGTTTCACTCGCCGAGATGATTTATCTACCGGACCACCGCACCGCCTCGACTCGCCCGGCGTGTTAGCAGAGACTAAAAGTTTTAATTACGAAATATCCTCACTTAACAATTCTCGTATTCTCCGCACCTCATTTTCCTATAATTCAATTAAGACTTTATGAATAATTAAACTCCCACTTGTATATTCGCACTGTGCTACTGTTCGAACCTCTTTTCCGGCGAGCGTCTAAACAATCGCTGGCTGATAGGTTTGTAACTATGGTTTCGACATACGACACTCCCTTATTCGGCTTTGCGAAAGCAACATATGCCTTTCCGACAAAACGGATGTGCCCGCGTTGCCCTAACAAATACTTTCCCCACCAGTCACTCAGACTGGCAGCATATCGGGCCACTCGCCCCTAGGGCTCGAATGCTCTCGATTCGGATGTGTTGTCTCTGCCGGTGGTCCGTTGCACATGCATGCACATCGACTCTCGCAGTTGCTTCACGCTCGTTTCCTGTAAAAATCGTCTCCCTACTCTCCCTGATATCGCGTTCTAGTTCGGTCATGTGAAATTCAGCAGCAGGTGAACTTGCCCTCTACAAAGTCTCCTCCTAACTGATATTTTCGATGAAATCGATTCTCCGAAGGCTGTCGTCGAGAATGAAAGAGTGCTAATACGACGATGAACTCGTGTTGATGATAGGTGGGTTAGTCATATACGTAGGTTTCAGGTGTAGTCGAGAACTGTATACGCACGGCCTGTAGAATGCCGCATTCCACCTGGGCTATTGTCGCAATAGAGCGTTATGGCTACCGAGAACGTGTATTGTACTACTATTAACACAGTGTCGACCGACTATTTCAAGCAAAACCATATCGCGCCGCAGAAACTAAAATCAATGCAAAATTCGCTAATTAAATAACTCCTCATTTTTGCTGTCCAAAAAACGATCTTTCATATTCCTCGAGACTTACTTGGATGTTTGGCTAGCGTGACTTGAGCTATGCTTCCCGCAACTGAGTTCCAGGTATTGAGGATTACCCTGGCAACTGTAGCGTCCGTATTCCTCATATTCTGCCAGCTTATCGCGAACTGCTCGTACTTTCATTGAAAGAGAATCGATAGCGCGAACCGCGCGAGTATAAAATGTCACGGCTCGTTCACGGTAAATGACTTGCATCGTGCGAGAAGTGAACCGAAGACCCGTGAACTTATAATCGAGAGTTCGAGCGGTGTCGACTTTTTTTCGCCGGTCGCACACCAATCAAGAATGAGTAATGGAAGTGCGTCGGTCTGGCGTCGATTGAAATTAATAACGATTGCGGGTGGATCGGAGGGATGTGCACATGTGCATAAATTATCGGGACGCTGCTGCGCTCTGTCAACAGTGCGACGACATCGGGAGGTGATTAACCGGACTCTAATCGCTGTGTAACCTGCGAGATACAACTTTTCAGGGACTGCGCGTCATCGTCGCGGCGCATTGGAGCAATACCATTCCACGGAGAATCAGTAGACTAAAGAGCGGAACGAGCTATACGGAAAGAGCGTGTGTAGTTGTGTAACGCGTTTCTTAATTGGGGAAAGACCAATTAAACGAAGAGACACGAGCGCGCTGTCTTTAATTCGTAATTAGAGACGCGGGACTGCCAGAAAAGAAGAAGATACAATTAGCACAAACGGAGCTGTAATTAGTCACCGAAACGCGTATCCCTCGGAAGGGAATCAAAAGCGACCGCTATGGAACTGGTCATTTCAACTATCAACGCCGCGAGACCACCCGATAATACACACACACAGACACACACACTTCTCATTACAATCGAGCACATGTTCAAACATCGGGAACAAAAATCGTGCTTCATTGTAAACGCGGGAAAGCGCAGCCTGAAATTCGCAGAAGTAAAGCAATCCGACGTGAGAAATAGTGGGTAACCCAGGGCGCGCATTCGGCACCGGAGGGAATAAACGCGGACCGCAGGAAACAATGGTCTTGATAGACCGATACACGTGCGATTCTGCGCAATTGCTCGCACTTGTTGCAATTGCGCGGACAATGCACGTGCTAAATTGCGACGGGGAGAGTGGCTGGGCGAGCGGGCGCGCGGGCG
This sequence comes from Crossocerus cetratus, assembly GCA_963675795.1. Taxonomy (NCBI): domain Eukaryota; kingdom Metazoa; phylum Arthropoda; class Insecta; order Hymenoptera; family Crabronidae; genus Crossocerus; species Crossocerus cetratus. The sequence continues at coordinate 2,572,286 of OY776664.1, read as the reverse complement.
GTATGCGTTGGAACTGTTGGATGCGAGGCGAGCTGGACAGAGCTGGAGCTTGTAATAACGAAGGGAATGTTAATTGATTGGAAAAGGGCCGCGAGGGATGGCGACTTGGAGATCTTGAAGGAAGCCACCAGAAAGGATTGTAACGCGCGCGATGACGGTGGAATGACCCCCACATTATGGGCAGCCTTTGAAGGTCACATAGATGCCCTGAGACTGCTCGTCGCCAGAGGGTACGGCTTTACCAGACTACTTACACATATATCTATACATATATACGCTTAAAACTCCACTCCCTCCTCCTTCTCCCAAGAAACCCACGCACACTTCTTAATCTCCCGCCACTTGCCATTTCCTTAGACTTTTCTTACTACCTGTCTCTTCGGAAACATCCAATTACTAGTTTTACTCTCCAGTCCTTTGTTATCCAAAGAAAATGTGAGTGGAAGCATGGATGCTGCCTCTTTCCTCTGTTGCGTCTAATGGACACTCATTAGGGTCGCCATTAGACCACTCGTTAATCAACAGAACCTATTTGACAAACGCTTTCGAAACTTTTGTTGACCGTCAACCTTGAAGGCAGACGTGTGCAAATTAGGCGCGAGGCCGTCGTGCCTGTTGAACACGAAACGCCCGAGAGTACCGGACACCAATCAATTACGCCCAACAAACAATTTCACTAGTACCATGCTTTCTGTCAATTGTACGCTTTGCTTTCTCAATCGACATACGAGTCTTTGAATCACTATTTTCTATTACCACGCCAATGTCATCCTCTGCCGCCTTTGACAAGAGGCTCAATGAAAACCAGAGTATTGATTCATGGATCGCGAGAGCTCAAGTGAAGTCAACACCACTGCATAGTCTGATTAGTTTTTTCAACAATCCTCGAATCAATTACATTCTGCATGTTCCGATTCATTTCCCCGCGAATGTGTACGACGATGTATGCACGATGCTGGCTGAGTGAAAGAGTCTCTTTGCGGGAGAAGCTTCCTTGAGGCAACATCGTACCCTCGAACCATATTATTCGAATGTGCGGTGGAGCATCATGGCCGGCTTTGTTTCCGCAAGCCGAACAAAGCACCGCGCGAAGCCCATGGACATGCGGGCCAGATGTTCGCCGGAAACACCGGATATACACGATGTATAATCAGTTATCTATCGGCCTCCCTCGAACGGAAATTACAAGCGAGCGAGCAGCCAGCTCGAAAGGGAATCGACTGCCAGGCTGCCAGTCGCGCAAAATACGTTCGAACGCGGAAAATCATTTATGCCGGCTTTAGCTATCTACATAGTTCTGTTGACGCCTGCGGCGTGTGAACAAAGATGACACGCTAACGCGAACATTCGAACCAAGATATTTCACTCACCGGCGTCCCTGCCACCTGCCGAGAATTATCCTTTCGATCCAATGCCACTGATAATTCACTTCACTCTCGGTATTCGACACAGAAAGAATTTCGCGGCACGGAGCCCTCACGTTTTGCATTGCCAGAATCGAGTTCTAACTAAGCGAAGTAAGACGCTCTGTGATTGGCCGATCGGATGCGAGACGCGTCGAGCAATGAGAGACCGCTGAAGTGAAATTTTCTACGAAGATAATTCACGCGCCCGTGCCACCTGCCGAGAATTCTCGTTTCGATCCAATGCCACTGATAATTCACTTCACTCGCGGTGCTCGTCACAGAAAGATACGCGAAGGAATTTCGCGTTTTGCGTTGCCACAATCGCGAACTAGGTAAGCGAAGTAAGACGCTCTGTGATTGGCCGCTCGGATGCGGAACGCGTTGAGCAACAAAGGACCGGCGAAGCGAAATTTCGTACGAAGATATTTCACGAGCCCGCGTCTGTCAACTGCCGGGAATACTTTCCTCGGTGAAACGGTAATTCAAGGCAACCGATAATCCACAATAATTCCCTTCACTCGCGATTCCCGATATGCAAAGAGCCGGGAAAGAATTTAGTGGCGCGGAGACGTTTCACTTCGCGTTTCACCATTCGGCGAACTAGGGGCGCGGAACAAGACGCTCTGCGATTGGACCGTCGGATTTGGAACGCGCCGCGCCAAATTTAACCACTAATATCGTCATTCAGAATTCATAGTTGCAGTTATATGAGTTTTATTCCATGCAAATCGTGAAAATTATAATTGTGGGTTAAAATACCTACCTAGACTTACCTACTGGCTTGTTCGGATGCATTGTTCTCCAGTGGGTTACTCTGAAAACAGAAAACTCGCGTGTTTTACACTGAAATTTAACTCTTGCAGCGGACTCGTATTGTACTAAAAGAGCCGCTGTAGACGTTTCGTGAGTGGAGGATTCCGTGGAATCTGTATCGCGAGAAAACCAGTTCTCGATCTGCGCTGGAATAATATCGCGGCGACCGCAGAGTGCGCGGGAGAATCCGCAATAACGAGAGGGGGCAGGGCATACATACGCATCTAGGTGGAAATAGTTTAGGCGAGGTCGGAAGGAGCTCGCGCGTGCCCCTTGGCGGCAGGGAGCGAGAGGATCGCGTGTCGCTGGGATCGGCTTCGCTCTCTATCGAAATCCGATACAATACCATCTTTCCGGAACCTTGTTCCGGCGATGCGTCATTGCGTGACGGGAAATGACCGCCACGCTACACCCTTTTGTTACTCTCTCCCTTATCGTGCGTTACACACTATCCGCCTCGGATAACCATGTCCTCCGTCCCAGCCTCAATAGACTAGAATATTCGATTCTTCACACCGATTGATCGCAGCTCAGTCTGTGTGTGTGGGGATGACTGGCAAGTACGTGGGTTTCAAAGACTCGGATGACCATCGGGATGAGTTTATGAAAGATAGTACATACTAGCAATGCACCTGCTTTGGCCTTTGGGATTAGTTGCAATGGGACTTGCATTCCAGGGGCGATCCGGACAAAACCGATTATTTCGGGAACACCGCATTGCACCTGGCAGCAGCGAGGGGCCACGAGTACTGTGTCAAGTTCCTGGTGAAGTTCGGCTGCAATATCTGGTCGCTAGACATCGACAGGCATTCGGCGAGGGAGCTCGCGGCGATCAACGGCCGGGAGACGATCCTCCAGTTTCTCGATCTCGCGCAGGCCGATCAGGAATTGAATAGCCACAAGAAGAGCCGGGTACTGCGCGAGCGGGCTGAGAAAGAAGCGGACAAGAGGTACCACCATCTCCAAATCTTCCTTTCCTACAAATCTCCTATTATCTTACCTTCAAAGACCTAAGACCTTCCCAATGGTAGAATAGCATGAGTGTAAAAGAGTTTTTAAAAGGTTGAAAGAGTACATGAAGAAACAGAAGCTCGCAGAGCTCAGGGCCGAAAAGGAGCAGAAGAAATTGATGAAAGATCGAGCCAAGTTCGACACCGATCCAGGCAATGAGAACGCGTTGCCCCACAGGCCGAGTATATTGACTTTCCGTAGTCGGGTGAAGCCCTCGCCGACTTTCAGCGACATTGTAGGCACGACGGCCAAGAGGAACGGAAGCGCGGTCTGTCGGAAGGCTTTGGCAAAGAAAGCCGTCGACGACTTCAAGATCGTCGAGGTAAAAACCAGTCGGGCCGTCGGCTGAAACAAAGCATGCAAGATCCAATCGGAAGAGCTATCAATTTCTCGATTCGTTCTCTCGATCGATTATACACGAGTTTACATTTTGCAGATCGAAGTCAACGGCAAGAAGTCCGTACGCAGCCTCACTGGTCTTCGAAGGGACTCGGAGATCATGTACGTAGGTACTTACGAAAACCAGGCGCAGCAAATGATCGGCAGGAGAGGTAAGATCTCGGACGTCTGGGGCACCCTCAGCAGGGCACAGAGCACGCCCGATCTATTGGGCGATCGGTCCTTCTGCGAGGAGGAGGAGAATGAGGACTTCGAGAATATGAGTCGATCGAGGGACACCAACTTCCTCCAGGAACCAGCTAGTATTTTCAATAGACCTGGATTCGGATCCGTGGCCTTTAGGAAACCGGTAGGAATTCATTGATTCATCTTACCAACTTTAATCGGATTCCTAATATCTTAACTTAAAATCATTTCGAATCTCGTACTAAACGAGGGAGGAATCGAGGATGTAAATTGAAAACATTCCAAAAGAAGCAGATCAATAATCGTGTTAGAGGGAGGGCCCGTGGTCACTCCAGTTTAGTGATTACTCTAGCATTACGATACCCACTCCCTGACCGTAACCAAAAGCGGAATAAATGTAACCGTGTTCCGCATGGCGAGCATTGCCGGCCATAATTTACCCGACAGAAATCACAGTGTGATCTCCCCCGGCTGTTTCTGTGGCCGCTGGAAGAATCGAGCCGGGGCGTAGCGCGCGATTCGACTCTGCGATTACGAAATACGACAAATGCCAACGAGTTGCGATTTTCCAAAGCTATCATTCACGCCTCTCCTAATATTTAATATTCATAAGGCGATGAGGAAAGCATAGATGGGTTCGTTGGCATCATTTCGCGATTGACTACTTAGAGTATGACTCGTGAGAGCAGAAGAAGTTTTCGGGCTGGAGAATTGAAAGTAACGTTCACGGAATATGCAAACTGCAGATAACAAGTACTTTCGACAACCTGCCGGCCTCGCAAATGGACGCTCATCAGCAAAACGGTAACTCTTGCGTGAACGGCTCGGTAAACGGATCCGTAAACGGTCAGAGATCGAGCTCGAACGGCCACCACCACGAGGACATCAGTATAGGAAGTGCGGGTAGTCTAGCTCGCAGGCAAAGAATGTGGGATGACGATATACTATCAGGTACGATCAACACTGCAAGATATTCTATCTCCATTCCTCTTTGCAATCTAACTGGACAATTTTCAAAGTTCAAATGCGCAGAATCGAGAAACTAACTGGAGCACGATAGTTTCATGAATAGGCGATAAGGATTACTGAATGCGTCCATTAGCTGGTCCCTAAGCGGCCAAGGGGAGATGAGTATCAGTGGCGCATGTGAAATGGATATCCTGTTACAGAGGACGAGGAGACCGACGAGGAGTGGACGCCTTTGCAAAGGTTCCTCGCTGCCAATAATCTGTCATCAATACATCCCATTCTCGAGTCCGAGCAAATCGACCTGGAAGCCTTGATGTTGCTCACTGAAGCGGACATCGCTGCTCTCAAGCTTCCTCTCGGCCCGCGAAGGAAGCTGATGAACGCGATTGCCAATCGCAAGAGAGCGCTCGACGCTCGGGAAAATGTGATGAAAGATAGCAGACTCTAACGGCCGAGACTCGTCAGTGGATCGCCGCTGTTTCTGCGAATCCCAAATCTTGATTCTTATACAGATCGATGATGCTCCGCGCGGTTGACGACGCGTATTTCCATAAACATTCAAATCGGTGCACGCGCGTCCGGAGATGAGATGCAACCGCAATCGTTAAAAGATTCGCCAATGGCGAGAACGCTCTCGCGATCTCGGCATCTCGCGGCCGACACGTCCCACCGGATAGGATTATTAAATACTTGGTTTCCGCGTGGTTGATTGTGCGGAGAAAACCCGTTTGCCAGGGTACGGCGCGGCGCACGGGCCGATAAATCGGGCGCCGCCAGACCGGGTCTCCTTCGCGCGTTACAAGCTCCGCTGCTACTTGTATTGCAGAGAAATCCTGCTGACGAAAGCCGACCAACGAACGGACTTAATAAGTGAAGCGTGAAAATCAAGAGTGATTCCAGTAGCCGCCATAAAGCTCCACGCAGCTGGCACAGTTGTGTTAAATGGGATTCGTGAAAGGGTGACAGGAGTATAACCAGTGCCTCAATTAGTACTTAATTACCTCTTAATTATCGAGTATAGCGTTTATCTGACTACGGTGCCTTAAATCCCCAGTACATCTTAAGTGCGACTCAACTATGTAACATAGCTGTAAATGTCAATAGAACAGTCATCCGTCAAGAGGTGCGCTTCGCGCTTAGCAGTTCTATTCTAATGTAGCAGAAGAAATAGAATCCGGGATAGTAGCGGGTGATTCAGGAAGATCGGCGAGTTTTCCTTGAAATTTATTTAGTAAATGATTATCTTACAAACAAGGTGACGCAAAAATATACAAGCTTCTTATGTTCGCAGAAAATAACAGCACCATTTCTCGTCTCGTGCCGCGAACGTAAATGACAGTTGTACGGTACCCGCGGTTCCTCTGCTCTATTCGTGGAGAGAAACTTTGAATGCAACGATGCACGCGTGTCGTCGTTACACTCGTTGTTGCAGAAGTGCATATACTGGGTGTATGTGTGTGTATGTGTGTATGCGTGTTGGTGTCTGGTTGAGGGTCGACTGTGCATTGAGAATTAGAAAAAGAAACAAAAAGGATCATAGAAAATTCTTCGTTCGGTGCTCTGTGCTCGTGATTTCCTGTGTAACAACGTACATGCGCGAGACGCGCGTTTTCGGTACGGACTAACATTATTACCGTCAGAACGATATGGTACAGAAAAGATTCCTAGCGATCTCGTCTGCAGGCGACACGACTAATGGAGTAAACCTTATACAGATCGATTAGTCGCGGCACCCAGTTAGTTACCTATTAGCTCTATCTATCCTAAACGAAACAGCATCGGCCTGCCATCGCGGCAATTTCCTCGGAGGCGTGTTTCCCACGAAAAAGCAAATTATCATATTCCTTGTCCGGCAATTTGTGCAATTCCTTCGATGACTTTTGGGTGACTGTAGTGCAATGATCTAATAAAGCGTTATGTCTTGCACATTCTTCGACCGAGCATGCTCTCTCTCTCTCTCTCTCTCGCTCTCTCGCTCTCTCCTAATCCACGTTACTCGAATGCGAGAATCCTTCGAACCCCATACTCTGTCCACAGATTTCCGACGCGATAGTGTACCCGGTACAATAAAGGGAAAAGCCTCCTGCACGTTGATAGGTACGTGAGAAAAGTCGGCCTACTCACTTTAGATTCTCGTCTCTCGCATACTGGAATATCTCTTATGCAATGGAAGAAAGTGCTAATGAGACCGGCGAAATCTCGCGAATGCAACAGTCGCGGTGACACGTCGGCCGAATTCCTGTAGCAGGCAACTTAGTGCTAAACAATCTAACTGTCCAAACGATAGTCTAGAGAAACGGCAATTGAACAAGTGTCTATACAAACGAGCCTGACGTGATGCTGCCGAGGCTTGTGTGTTTCCCTTATCGTTAAAGTATATCTAAGTATGGCATCTTCGTCTCAGTACTTTCTTCTATAACGTTCGCGAGCGGTGCTACCTTTATACGAGCCAAGGCAATAATCGGGTCGAGTGACAAGTAGACAAGTAACTCTGCTGAAAAGTACAACTGGCACTAGTGTAATTAAATAACTGAACGACTTTAGAAAAAACGAAACGGCTCTTGTGTAACAGGCGCGTTCGACTCGCGTATAAAGGTAGTCATCGAATTTGCACTTCGAGCCGTAGCTAGAGCAAAACTTTCAGTGACCCTGCGTTACCAGACTGGTCAGGAAACAGTGGAGTCAAGCGTGGAGTCCTTGGTGATTTATTAACTGCCGATTGTACGATAAATATTATTATTAAAGCTATCGCATAGTAGTCAATATTAATAGTTGATAATAATATTAGCAATACCCCTAGGGCTATCGTTTCTTTATCATTATCGTTAATTAGCGTACGCTATATTTACAACTGAACAACAATTCTTGCTCGTTTCTGGAACGGTGCTCAAACAACTTCAAAAAGAAGACAACAGAGAGAAACGAGATAGTGCACGCGGCTTCTTAGTGACTTTCGAAGAGAGCGCTCGCACACGGGAAATTCAGAACAAGTGCATAGGCAATGGTGTTGGTATCGATAGTTGTTAAAACAAGCATTTTACGGCAGTCCGATTAAAGAAGGGCATTTCGTTCATGAATTTCCGCCGATCGGTTATCTTCAAAATTCAACTAAAAGCAGCATGGGAGGCTGTGCCTAAAAATAACATAGATTTACAGTGGCCTTAAAACGGAGGTGGAAATCACTCCATACAAGTCTTTAAACTTAATGCTTTTGAAGCTTGCATGTTCGTATAGGCACATACCCAGCTTGTGCGTATGTGCTTACACACCCATACCTGGATACAGATACATATGAAGAAAAGGTTGTTACGTCTCGGTTAGAAAAACATGGAAAAACATGGTTCAAAATGGAAAGCTCGCTTGCGTTAGGTCCATATCACTCTAAGATCGTGGGAAAGGTGAGTGTTCTCCTTTTTGCATTGCACCGGATCATTCGAAAAGCCCATCCGAGACGTAAACACACTCGAGCGACCCTATTCCTTTCCTGTTCTTAGCATAATAGAGCAACAAAAATATCTCCACTTCGCACTAATGCGACAGCTTTCCTCCTCGCCTACCGACAATTGACATCGGATACTCGAAGACTGGAATTCGATTCTTCGTTTCAGTTTGATATAAGCATTGTTTCTTAACTCTAACTCCTTTCGAGTTCTTAACTACACGAGGTGTCTCTACTTAAGACTTTAATCGGTAATTACACGAATATGAGCACCCGACACATATTGAAAAGAACGAGACGCTTCTCTCGGAACACTTCTCCCCGTCTTAATCAGACTCCGCTTGCAAGCTCGATGTTAATTATATATTGTGTAAGACTTTGGCGGTGGATGTCACGACGCAAAGAAATATGACCAAAGAAAGAAACCGCAAACCGCTACTTCTCTGTGTCCAAGGGATCGCATACGAAAAAGATTCATGCTGCGGAATAACATAAAACTGACTGAAAAATTGCAGAGAGCACGATTATACAAACGATTAAACATATCACCTAAAAAGGCAGTTTCATCAATGCTTTCTACATTTTTAATGCCTACAACGGTGCATGAACCAAAAGTTTGTGAGCCACGAAATTTTGGTCGTCACAAAAGCAAAATCACTTTTAACACCACATTTCACCCTCTCTATTAGACACCCCCAATATCGAGCCAATCGATACTCGGTGCATTTCAACTTCTCTCGTTTACTTCCTCCTTTGATATTTCATTTCGATAAACATTGGCAACAAAACATTATAAATTGATGCTTTTTTTATTGACAAAAGGGTCCAAATATCAATTACCTATAATCACGTAATAATCGTAACAATATTATAATTAGAGGGCTAAGCGATCCTTTGGATTATGAAAGAATATTCTACAAACGTCGTCTCCCTGTCCCCTTTTTCGTATGGAAAATATATTCGTAGGCAATAACACGGTGAGAAAGTATCAAATCGCTATATCGTCAAGTGTCGAACATCCCATTTTCAATAGGTTACAATGGACCAGAATGTGACTGAGAAGTATCACGTTCTACCAGCTGACAATTTTCAAATACACACACTACATGTGTAACAGTGAACTGCAGCTCTTCTACATCTCACGCCACATGTCTGGCAAGGTTCGTTCCCTTGCTTTACAGATCGACAAACTGATAGTCTCGTATACAGACTTTCTGTACATAAAACAACGTTATTCACTCTGTATGGGCACTTTAAACGGTATTGAAACACGTTCGTCTTATCTCGCTACTCGTTATAAATAAATAAATAATTCCATAATGATTTCTGAGGTACGCGTGTAATTAGTATCGTTATGATGTATAACGTGCTTAAATATCACGAAATTTCAATTTCCCCGAATGGCGAGAGAGATAATGAAATTTACCGCGTGAGACTCAATCATATCCCCGTATGAGAATCGGACACATTTATCGCGATTACCATAAATAATGAGTTGGTGGCATCTGTGTACGGTAGTAATGTACCCTCGAAATATACGAACGTGCTTGCACACGGCGATAGAAAACAAACCACTGCCGTATTCCTGAAATAATTACACTTAATCGAGAGAACCACGTAGGGGAGATGAACCGTTAGTACTTAATTGTTCGATCGATTATTTAATAGGGAACAAGGGAGTGAGGCAACTTTACACGTCGCGCGCCGTTACATGAAACGCGAACGTTTGTGCGTGGGAGATCCCATATCCACGTCGTGCGAAGCAGGCCGTTTGTGGTGCCGAGCAAATTCGCTACTAATAAAAGCCGACAATTCGGCTTGCCTTCCGGTACGCCGGGACATTGGTGAGCCTGCAATAGAGACATTGTCATCATCAGTTCACTCCACACTTGGACTCTGTCTTCTCGTTACTCTCGCCCTCTGTTAGCTCGGCAAACATTTGTTCCTCCGAACCTCACGGTACAAGCGATCTTACCAGACAGCGCGATTGCTTCTCTGAACGTGTGCAGCTCAGGATCAGGGTCACTACCGGGTGTTGGCGGCGATGTGACAACCATACTCGGTGTTGGGCTTTGTGACGGCGGTGATCCGCACACCATCATGCGTGGTTTCGGCGAACTCCTGAAAAAGTGTTTACATTATATTCTTTGCGCCACTTGCTTCACTTACTTATAGTCGAATTAAGGACTTAGCCACTAAGTAGAGGTCAATAAGTGGTAAATACCTATGTGAATGTGGTCGTGGGGGTGGTGGCTTCCCAGCAAGATATGCTAGCAAGTCTTCCCTACGTATCATACGTCGTTTTTTCCTAGCCCAGTTCATAATTTCTTTACTACGCTTCTGTTTTCCCATCTCAATTCCTAGTTCACTGCACCGCCGCATACTATCCACGGAATCTGTTGAAGGAGCGTCCAATTTCCATAATAGTGCGTGACAAACGTCACTCTTCCGGGAAAAATCACAGGAACTAGCATTAATTCAAAGCTGGGTAAATGTGTTGGCTCGAATTCGGAAGAACAACGTAGTTATTTAACGACGCTACATTTACGATTACTTCCAGCAGCACATACAGTTAGCCAACAAGCATACAAATAATAGCCACATAGACACAGAAATGAAGCATACCAGATTCAGAAAGCTCATGCACAGAAACAATGAGGATAAAACACGACACAGCTCGGCCACGACGGATTCCTCCCATTGATCTACAAAGGATTTGAAATTGGCAGAAATAATAAAAACGTGCTCTTATTCATTTATTAATGACCTATGCCTCCGAGAGATAAGCAGATCCCGATAACGCTATGTGACGGTAAAGTGAGACGAAATTGCAACAACACAAATATTTTGGTGCGCCGAGAAATCTGTAGTACGCGCAAGCTACGGCAAATGGGTGAGGTCAGTTAAGAGAGTGAGGCACTAAAGAGAGCTGGCTTATAATTACATCGCGGCTCGATACGGGCCCCACGCATGGAAGAATGATCAATTGCACAATTCTATTTTATATTCTATCGGGTAAAAAGGAAGCGTGCGCGCGCGAGAGTATAGAGTCAGAGAGCGAAATACTCGGCTGTACTCGGCTCGGAAAGCGCGATAAGAAGCTAGCTAAGCCAGAAGACAGGAAGGCATAATATTTTCCGCAGGAAAACCAACGGCATACATTGGTAGGCACATGTGCGCCTGGCATTCTCTCCGCGGATGCACCGTACGCGTCAGCCCGTGGTAAACACGATACTCGTTGCAGCACGATAAACAAAGCATTCCGCAGTGAGTGCCAGTCCCCCTATTGCAAAAGATGATGCCTCCTCCACCAGGCTGCGCCGCGCTAGAGATCGCCGGCGCATTTAGCATCCTAGGAAAAGCTTATGCGAACTCTAACAGCTGACCTTCGCCACTGGTCAGCTGTGCAAAGCCACACACACTGGGCCGCACACGTACGCGAGGAGCGTGGTGCGGCCGGGTGCGTGAGAGAGAGCGACTACTCGCGATCGCACAAAGGGATGACAAAAGCCGAAGCGGAGCGGTGGCCTGCTCTCTGCGCGCACGGTAGACTAGCACGGGACGGAGAATCGCTACGTCGCACAAGTGGAAGGGCTAGCCAGAAAGCGGCAAGGACGGCCAATAAATAAAGGAAGAGGTCGCTAGGAAGGAAGGAAGGAAAGAAGGCAGGAAGGAAGGAAGGCAGTGAGTGGTGGTATAGGAGAATGTGAGTAAGAGAAAGACAGCGATGCAGAAAGCGAGGATAGCTCGCCGGAAGGCCGGAAGAGCGTGAATCGCCGAAGCCGCTGGAGGTGGCAGAAGCTTATCTATGGCCAGCTACATTGTTGACAAGTGGCAAGGAAAGTGCACGCACCTTTGTACAAGGATGTGACGGTGCCTGCGGCGGTCTGAAAGGGTAGCCAGAGCGATACACCCTGGGTACGATCTGTAAAAGAGGAAGAGCTGGTTACACGCCGGATAGCGATGAGATCGATATGCAAGGACACACCAGGACGCCGCGAGAACCGGATGATCGTCGCCGCCGAGAACGAGCAGCGAGAGAAGGACGGTCGCGATATCCTCTCTCGGGCTCCGGGACAAAATGGATGTCAGGCAAAATGGTACTGCAACGGCATGTTGCTGATATCTCGCTGCTCGTTCGGAGCCACCGAGAGAGCCATTAATGCTCTCTCTCTCACTCTCTCGGTCTCGGTCTCGGTCTCGCAATCTCAAGGGGGGTTGAGAGAGCGGACGATGGGCACGGGGGGCAGGCAGCATCGACCTGTCTCCCCCTCGGTACTCGCGGAGATGTCCCCCAAGTATCGGGGGCTGGCTAGGTTGGCTAGGTTGGCTAGGTTGGTTTAGCTCGCCTTTGTACAGCTGGGCGATGGCCGACGCCGTCGTCTGGAAGCTCGTCCACATCTGCTGGGAGTAAAGCTCCTTCTCGTTGTGCAGCTGACCCTCGTAATCGGGCTCAGCCTCGAGCGCCTCGACGCACTGCTGCTCCCAGTTGCTGTACCAGAGGTCCATTATGGGATCCTCGTCGCTCCTGTCCTCGCTCATGGCTCACTCCTCGCGTTACTCCTTCCTCGAGAGACCAAGACGGACGGTCGCGCTCGGCTCCTGGCTTTTCTCTGCTTCTTGGTCGCTCGGTCGGTTGGTTGGTTGGTGGTTGGCCGTGCACACGCCTCGCCCACCCACGCGCACTACCGACACACTGCTAAATCGCACGGGCCTTTGGCCGTGGGTCACCGTCGTTGTCCTCCGCCGCCACCTGGTATTCCTACTCCTCGTGATCGTCTCGCTCCTCCTCGCGATCTTGCTCGTGGAAGAGGCGGCTGCTCGTCGAGCCTCGACTCGCTCGCTCGATCGTCCGCTACGCGAACACGGTAGCCTCGCATGCACGCCAGCCGAGTCAGGTCGCGGCCATTACGACGAAACACACCTCTGCCAGCCAGAGTCTCAGCGGCGCAATAGCCTGCTCCTGCTCTGCTCCACGATCAAAACGCGAATCACGCCAATTGCCTGCGGCTCGCTCCGCTCAGCGGCACACACACGATATCGCCAGCCCGAACACTACCAGCTCTCCTCGTTCCACCGAATCTCCGACACATTATCCCTTTTCGCACACCCCCCCGAAGGCCGAGGCCGCACTGATCCCTGGGACGTCACACTAACGCGCTCTGCACGCAACTCTCCCGTACTACATACCAACCAACTAACTCATCTCATACATTGCTCTACAATCCAAGACTGCACGCATTAACATTGCAGAAAATATTCGTCTACTGCGCCGCACTTGACGCTCATAAATTGCGCTTTAGAAGCCCAGTTTTCCTAAAACTATCGGTAGACTCTCAGTCGAGTTGCAGTACGGAGATAGAGAATACTGTGCTGTGCCAAATGATTTCCATTTCATCTTCGGTATGTATTATTATTTCTACTGGGGTTATTCGGTCAGAAACAAAGTAGAATACTAGATTGGGCGGACCGAGCGCATTGTTAACTGCGCGGTCTCGTCGGTGAATCTTGGTTCGAATTATCGATCGGTCGAGCGGGGGATCAGGAGCTGAATGATCGAGCGAGCAATACAGAGATGTCGTTGAACGATGACTGAGGCGATGTTGATAGTGGTTGATAGGTGGTAATCGTGGCGAGGCGGACAGGGCGTAGCAATGTTCACTCGAATCTTTGTGCGCGTCGAGGAAACTGTGAAGGAAAGTGCGAGGAGGAACGAGGGTAATCGGGAAGTGGACATGCCGCGGCTCAAGTTGGCCAAGTTCTAGGGGGCTCGCGTTGAAATATACCCGGAAGCTCTGGCCTGGCTCTCGATGCGTCCGAATGTTACGCGTCGACACTCGTAGATGATAATCGCGATCGGATCTCGCTGAAGAGGCTCCCCGCGGCTTGTGAGATCATTGTGCAAACAGTATGACGGATCCTCGTCCTAGGAACAATACGAAGGAGCCTCCCTACCTTTCCTGTCGACTGTGCGCGTCGACGGTGTCGTGCGACTGTGCTTGAAGATGCACCTCCACGCACATTGCTCGAGCTAAGAGGTGTCACTCGACCAAAATACAAGCGAACCGAGTAAGCTGTCGCTTCGCCCACCCGGTTGAGAGCAACTTCCGATTTTACTCGAGTCAGCTAAGCGGTCAGCGACCATGAAGAAACAGTTTTTTAGGGTGAAACAACTGGCCGATCAGACCTTCTCCAGGTATCTAACTCATACTCAGATCTCTCATTACTCTGATAGCTGATTACTCTCATAGACTCGTCTGGCCGAGTTGTTCTTTTCCTTGATTTTCTCTCGGGTTTATCCAGCTGCAAATAGGATCGGGATCGACCTGGGGATCATTTAAATATCACACCGCGAATGCCTAGATTGGCCTCGCCACGCTCCCAATGACTTACGCCTTGCCGCGTTATATAGTATATGATTGCAGATGTAACCCCGCTTATAGAATAATAAGTTGTAACAGTGTCTATCATTCTCGGCGACACACCGACGTCCTCGGTCTGCATGGGTTATCGATAATGCAAGTACTCGAAATCGGCGCGCGGGGATACGCATACGAAAATAGCTCGTGATTCAGACTAGCTTAAAATGGATTTACTTAGATACCTTGGTCAGTTTGAATTAGGAGAGTTAGTCAGCTAAGCTAGCTTAGATCTCTGTACCCAGATTTCTGAGTAAGACTGTTTTCTCTCTGTCTGTCAATAGGGCTGGAAAGACTGAGGTGTTGACGGATGATTTGCAAGGTGCAGATAAGCACGTGGAACAGATCAGGGCAGCCCTCAATGGTTTGAACAAAAGACTCGGTAATCCGCCGAGTCAAACTGTAACACAAGACTCTGCCCTCAAGGAAAAACGATTGGTAGATATCATTGACAAGGTGTTAGCTCAATTATAGTGGTAAGCCGATAATCAAAGAGATTTATGTTTGTAGAAGAAATGTTCGGAGTACGTGCTCGGCCAAACCATGTTGGAAAATGCCCCGGAGGATGGACTAATGAGTTTCGCTCTGTCGGAATGTGGCAAGGCCCAAATGTCCTTAGCAAACGAGGCAGTAGAACATGAGGCAAAAGTCGAGCAATACGTAGCAGTCCCCCTTCAACATATTTTGGAAACAGACATACCAAATATACTAAAGCATAAAAGGAATCTAGCCAGATTAATCTTAGACATGGATAGCGCAAGAACAAGATATCATCAAGCCAGCAAACATAGTGCCAGTATGAAACTTGCTTCTACTATTGGACTCACTAAGAAATTGATAGATGCGAGTGCCACTGTGATCTAACAACAATAAAATGCTCACAGGTGCAGCTGCAACGAAAATAGATAGTTTAAGGGAAGAATTAGAAGAGGCTGAATCCAAGGTAGAGCAATGCAGAGACCAGTTAGCTGCAGAAATGTTCCAGCTTATGTCTAGAGAGACTGAGTTAGCACAGACCATCATTCAGTATGTTAAACTCCAAAGGGCATATCACGAAAGTGCTTTGCACTGCCTAGAAGATCTTATTCCAGGGTTGGAGAGTTACATCAGTCAGTATTGTATGAACATATTAATGTTGCTATGAAAATTGCATCAGTCCTGTATAAAATGTATTGGCTTCATTACAGATGATAATGAGATGAAGCCTGTGTATGGTTACCCACTTGAAGAACACCTTAGAGTAACAAATAGAAAGATTGCATTGCCAATACAATTGTGTGTGTCTGTGCTGTTGAGATTAGGGATGGAAGAGGAGGGTCTTTTTAGGATAGCTGGTGCAGCCTCAAAGTCAAGGAGGATTAAGTTAAGCTTAGATGCTTGTTGCCTGACGTTACCAACAGCATTGGAGTATAAAGATCCACATGTTGTTGCTGGTGCATTAAAGTCATACCTAAGAGAGCTACCAGAACCATTATTGACATACAAGTGAGTATATAGCTGTCTGCAGTACTTGCTCTTACATAATGCGGTATTACTATATGGTCCTTTCATTGTTAAAAAGATTATACCCTGAATGGATGGCAGCTGCTAAAATAACCCACAGTGAAACCAGATTGAGAACACTGTGGGAGGTACTACATAAATTGCCATCTGCAAATCTAGAGAATCTACGGTTCCTAATTAAATTTCTAGCAGTACTGACAAAGAATCAAGATGTAAATAAGATGTCGCCACAAAATATTGCAATTGTGATTGCTCCAAATTTGATATGGAGTCCACAGGAAGATGCAAATACAATGGTGTAAGGAAACATTATCTTCGACTACAAATATTGCCAAATAAAAGGAGAAGTTTCAATGTGTCTGCACTGTTATCATTTTGTTTCAGAATGAATATGAGTACCGCCAGTAATTCTAGTCTTATAGTGGACCAATTGATCACGTACGCTGATTGGTTCTTCCCGGGCGAAATTGATTTTGATCGTGATCTGGAAGTGGGCATCGTAAATGGGTCGGACAGCAGCCAAGCTGTGGGAATGCGACGTTGCGTTTCCAACAGCAGCCTCAGCGATCATGGCGAGAGCCCACCACAAGGTAGTCCAAAGCCAGCGGCCCGCAGAAAAAACAAACCGGCGCCAACACCACCGAACAGTACCACACCAGATAAACATGACAGAAAACCGGATGACAAACCACCGCCGGCCCCTGATAAGCCACCGAGACCTTTGATGTCCGCAACGTTAAATCGTGCTACGTACAAAGCTCAAAAACACGAAGTGAATACAGAACTACCAGTTCGACATGACAATAATGTAGAGAAAGTGGAGAAACCTGCCGATGTGGAAGTGAAGCAATCGGTGGTTATAGAATTGAATTCTGGAGAAATAAATCCGTCTATAGTTGCTGAGCAAGATGCATGTAATGCTTCATTGGAATCGCAACAAATTGAAGCCGAAGTAGACACAAAAAGTAGTCAAGACACATTGAAGAAAGAAAGAAGGTTAAATACGTCCATTTCGCAAGAAAAAGCAAGCGTAGGCTCGGAAAACTCTTGTACTAAATCCGTGGAAGTAGAAACTTCAGAAGTACCCTCCCCGAAACCAAAGCCGGTACCTACGGACAAACCTCTTCCATCGACCCTAGAGAGACGAAGGCCAGTCGCAGCACCAAGAAGCATTACGAGCATAATGCATAATCTAGGTATGTGTAACAGGTGCATTCATGTTTGCTCCCTCGCACACGATCTAAAGTTTGTGCAATTAAATAGAAGATACCGTTGAAATCCGGAAAAAAACCGACCCCAGTAATGCAACTCCCCACGATCGGGCCAGCAAACCGGCAATACCCGAGCGACCGGCTGGACTCGTACGACCATCCAGTCTTATCAGACATCCGCCGCGCCAAAGCAACGAGAATTTGGATAGCGAAGCAGGGGTAAGATTAAGAATTGACGCTACAAATATATTTTATATGATCAATGATAATAACTGTAAAACAAGTATAATTTTTTACCGATGGACACGAGTATTACTGGCTGGATTTAGCGTTTTGTAATAGGATAACTCGTAAGCCTTTCTTGCTATTGCTCCATTGTATACGTTACTAATGCAGTATTCATTTCCACCGAAATCATTGTGTTTCTCGATCATCTCCAATCTTGCCAGTGACTGTAGTAATAGTATAATTATTTCACCAACCCCGCAGCCTTTGACGTTGGAGCGCGCCCATGTATATTCAGTGGACAAGCAACAGGTCAGTATAATACAAGTGCGTGGCAATGGCAATTCGTACTGCAGCCCGGGCACGAGCAATGGCAACACGGCTTCGAACTTGCAGAGAAGCCCAAGTGTTGGTAGCCGGCCATCCTCTATGTCATTATACGGGGAACGACCCGAGAAGCCTGCGAGGCCGGATGCACCGGAGCAGGCAAAGGCTCATACGCGTACCAGATCAGAGGGCAATATAATTGATGTCCAAACCCAGACTGAGACAGTAGTTGTTAAGTCGCCACAGCAGCCTGTTCCAGCGTCCCCAAGATTTCATCAGAGGCCACCGAGGCCGCAACCACCACCCCCACCGCCGCCGACTTGTAGGCCTAAGTCTGAGCAAGAAAGTACGAATTTATAGGATTAAAGCATGAGAAGCAGCTATAACATAGGTGTACGCCAAGGGGCGAAAGTCAAGTTTTTTATCGCAAGAGTAAGGCCTTGTCGCGAAGGACGTTACCACGAGTCTTTGGTACTATTGAAGTCTGGACTATCCGATCTATGGATCCATTATACTTAGTTTCGCGAATCACTGGAAAGAGTTTTGAGTCCATGTTCCGATATTTTAACCAGCAAGCCGCCCGGAAGTTTCTTTATACTAATTGTAAACGTCACTGCATAAACAGTAGTCCCTCCCAATGGACTTGAAAGTGTTTTTCAATGAACTTAAAAGAATTCGCGAATCGGCAAATCACTTGCAAAGGTCAGCATACCTAATTTTCATATTCGACTGTAATATTTTTGCAGCTTATCCACTTTTATACGTGTCACGGTAGGAACAAGCAATACCTGAATATCCACGATAGGTCTAAGAGAATAATTTCATATTCGATCTCGAATTCCGGCGTATTCCTAATGCGCACAAACTAATGTGCGTTTCGTCGCAAAAATGTGCATTTATTTTAATCAACTGCTGTTTCATAATCTTCGGTACGAATTAATTATTCGTATTATGATGGGGAAGGAAGTACGGCCGAATCATCCAAGTACGGAATTGTTCGATAAACATTATCGGCCTGATATATAAAGATAACGAATCAGAGAAAAAATAATTATCAGTATTTGAAGATGATCAAGACATATTGAAAACAGTTTTAAAGGAAATTATCTTATTATACTTTTTAGAAACACCATTCTGTGGTGAAGTTTTAAAGCGAGAATGCTGGATTTGCAGACACAAGGTGTAATATTGTAAGAAATATTCGTCGTCGCCCATTGTTTCAAACTCACTTTCATTTTTCTTTTTTTCTACTTTCGTCATGCGCACAATTAGACATTTGTTACAACTTTACGCATTTATTAATATCGTGAAATCATAAATTAAATTTTCACGAGTTATTTTAAACCCTATTATACGTATAACCTGTTAGAATCTTCTTATGATACCGAGCTTCCCTTTATAATTTTGATGAAAAGTCGTGTTTAAGTATTTGTTGAAATTAGCGTTGAAAATCTTGTTACGTTTTTATGAATTTATGATAAGGAATCAAACGCCAAGTATGTTTGCGAATAGGTACTTGAGCGTGCGGCAAGGTGAACAAAATTTATAGGCCTCATACACGGCAAATTCATAAAAATAGGTGTTCAAAAAAAGATATCCATCTATTTGCATTCCGTGTTTCAATGCATATTGTATACATGTATCGCGAATGAGGAAACACCAAAAAGGAGTCATCATATCGTTTCCTGAAGATCAAAGTATTCCCAATTCTTTGCCTTCTTATTTGTTACTTCCAAACAAGTATCACACCGACAACAAACCTTGCATTCTCAGAATATTTACTTATACGTCATATGGTATCATGAAGCTTTACAATCGGTATTGTTAAATATGGCAGCAAATCATTGCGAAAGTCGAGACAATGACAAATCACGCATTTACCTAAGGAGTGCTTAGGCTGTGAATGTAAAGGAATATTAGAGGATTTATTTGTATATAAATAAAGAATTTACTAATGCAACATACTACCCCCACGTGGAATGTGATATACCAAGTATGATAACATTGCAGTCAGTTTATTGTTTAGCATTCGTATGTTAACAATGTTTTATTTAGCAAGACGCTAGACACTTTACAATAAAATGCATCACACTTATTCGTTCGCGAGACCTGTTGGTTTCAGGCCTTCGTAATCTTCCATCGGCACTCCACCGACGGTCAGCAAGTACTGTACAACATCCTCGTGCTCGCAATCAGTAGCATAATGTAACGGTGTTCGACCTTCGTCATCGCGTGCATTTACGTCAGCACCGTTTTCAATTAAAACTCGTACTATCGACAGGAATCCACGATCCGTTGCCCAATGTATGGGCAATAAACCAGTCTCATCTGGTGTGTTGGTCAGACTAGGATCTTTCCTCATAAACTCCTCTACCATCTTTTCATTGCCCTCTTTAATCCAATCGAAGAATGTTTTCTCGTCATCTGGAATATCTTCCTCCGCCTGTAAACGGCTAACAGCGACCCAGCCCCGATTTTCCGATCGCCCACCTTCGTCCCAACTCGGATTTACCGCGCATAACTTTTGAACATAGTCGTGCATGGCATCCTCCTGGCTCATATCTCCCAGTTTCTTCCATGCGTCCCACTTGTGCTTTGCCTGAATCTGATGCCAACTCGGCCTCGGAATATTGCAAGAGCCGACAGTCGCTTGCTTATAAAGCGCGTAAAACTCGAGCAAATCGTCGGACGACAAGTCCGATACTAGTGTTTGCAGTTGAGAAGCTGCTTGCTCAAATCTTTCCTGTAACTCCATTATGTAGAGCGTCGTAATACAAGGAATTCAACTGTTTCTTAAAATTACGTAATATAGTCTTTTCGTAGTTCTGCTTTATCAGATTCAATGTCTAATCATAATCTGCTTTCTTGTCACTCTGTACGTCAGTTTGTGTATGCAACTTGCATTCCAGCTTTTTACCATCAATATAGTGTTTGGCCTTTAATGCTCTATTCAAATCGCTTGAGTTGTGAAATTCCACAGTTAAATTTGGTAAGAGGACACCCTTTCGAATATCGATATTGAGATCGCAGAATTTTACTCTACCAAACTTTGAAAAATGCTTGACTATTTCGTCTCTGGTAATATCAGTAACACTAAGTCTCACTGCAATGACAAATCTAGGTGGGATCCAGGCCATGCCAGGTAACACAACTGTTCAAGACATAAGTTGTATATCTAACAAGTGAATGGTATGATCTTGCATCAGTTCATGTATATTAATTTCTGAATCTGCTGCTAAACTTGTCAGTGGTATATGTGTACACTTAAGACCCCATTTGTTCAACAGGTGCTCAATAGACCAATCTGCACTTCTCTCTTGGTACGTACAAAGAAACTTTGCATTCGGATTTCTCTCCAGTAGAAAGGAAACTGTTACTACTATATCTTCAAATATAGTTGGATCGTAAAAGCAATCGGATCCCAGGATGAGGTCAACCGGGCCAATGGAGAAGAGGCTAGACAAGAACAATCCCCACGTAATGCCTACTATTTTCACCTGGGAGAGAACCCCGTTCAATTCGCAACTCCTCCTTATATGTTGCAGACTTCTCGGCAGGTTGGCTGAGTCACTTAAGGTCACGATAGCACCACACTTGCTCGCGAGAATTCCTGGCAATGCGGTTCCCGATCCCAATTCCAAAACCCTTTTGCCGTTCAGTTCATCGCGGTGCTCCCAAAGAAACCAAGCGAGGACTGGTGCCGATGGCCAAGTGTAGAAGCTATAGCTAGCTTGGAGTAGCTGTAATGGAGAAATCGAATTATTAGAACTCCTTCAAACATCCTCATTTCACATTTAACACACTACGTGATAAGTCTTTTTCGATTCTCCGAGTAGAGTTGGACGGCCGTCCGAATTTCAGGGCGTCGTACGGTTCGTAATCATACCTAACCCACAGCACGTAATACCGGTAGCAATTTGAGAAAGCACTCTCTGTAGAATCTGATACACTTATTTAAGATTGTCCCGTGGTATCTCATTACCTCGGGTATGTAAATCTCCAAGGCCTCGTTATGCTGGATGTTGTCGGGCGAGTCGCGCGAGGAAAACAGAAACTTCTTCACTTGCTCGGACGGGAGTCCATCGGACATTAGGCCGCGCGTGGGTGAACTCGTGTCGTATAAAATGCTTTCTTCTAAGCCTGGCATCACTAATCGCCAATTCCCATCTACTAATTCTTTCTTGCGCGCACCATCGTAACTTTTTATCGCAATTTCCACGATTTTAAAGAAATAATCGCGTTCGCGACCAAGGTAGAAGCGATAGAGCGGGAAAATGCGGATCCTCGGTTCTTAGGAGTTGTCGATACGACAGGGACAACGAACAACACCTGGGCAGGTGGCAGAGCTCCTCCCAAATCTAAAGCCATATAGAGACCATCAAGGATATACTACCAGACAGTAGAACACACAATGCCAAACAATATGACTTTCTGAAAAAGTTCTAGAAAAAAATCCATGCAGGAAAAATTCATTTGATTTCGTACTGCGCAGTGACATTGAATTTGATAAATATTATTATCGCGCGCGTATAATTTATACACGCGGCTATATATGTCACGTAAATGAATCTATGATTTGTTAAATCTATCCTTGTTGCAAGCTGGTCATATTAAAATTATTTTTATCGTGCATTTCTGGCATGACATACAGTCCAAAATACAGTCCTCGTAAAGATACAGGTGAAAACATCGCGCGCAATAATGATTTCCCCCCGCGTGAACACTTGAGATTTGGCAATAGCTGCAATTTGCAGATCAATCGAGAGTGAGAAAAGTGTTGAGGTTGGTGTGGGCCGCTTTCACCGCTCGCGGTGAGCAGAAAGAGTGCCGTGCGTGTTAGAGCATATAAATGATTTGGTTGATAACCTGTGTGAATTCATATTCGGTCATAGTATGGGCGACAAGAGCATAAGAGCACGCGTTAATTGCGTGCACAAGTTGTACAGTTGAAGGGGAAAACTCGTGGCGTAAGGATGATTGGAGTGTGCATATGGCCGGCTTTGCATTACTGGGATGGATTCGCCGATTCGCTGGCATTAAAATAAAGGAGATTATCGGAGCCAGGTAAACGAGTGTTCGCCGTTAATCCAGTGCTGCTTCGTACGGTACTGTGTGCTCGACGGGTTTGATTAAAGATGGAGGAGGCTGGTAATGAGAAGTTCCTATCGAAAAGACGTTCGGCCGCATTAAAAGCGTTTAAAGCTAAAGACGAGCGAGTGGCGACTTTCAAAAGAGTACGTAATGTATGCCTGATTTAGCAAAGGGGATCGAATTCTCGCGACAAACTCTTGTCCGAGTCATTCGAGTGCTGCCCGGCACAGAGCTCCGCTTGATGGCTATCATAAACAATCTGACGCGACGGTACCACTTGCCTTTTAGGTAACAGCGATCCTGCAAAAGGCCGTGACAGAGAGGACAGCTGAAGAGACGGGGATATTAGTTTCGTGCAGTGACGTGGTGAAGGAGGTTAATTTGAGGTATGGCCATTTTGTATGTACAATCTGTATCCATGCTTATGCTACAGACTGCATCGATAATTGAGCCATTGTTATGACAGTTGAATGAACGTCAAATGTACAATAGCCGTTTTACAACGACTTGTGTAGGCAAGAGAAGAGGGACAGGGTAAAGGCCAGACTGGAGGAAGTAGAAGACGCGCCAGAAATCTTGGAGGAAAAGTGTATGAGATTGGCGGCTGCGATCAGTAGAGCGACATCCCTGGCTGTTTACACTGGTGCTGGCATCAGTACAGCAGCCTCCATCCCAGACTACAGAGGTACCAATGGAGTTTGGACTCGTATGCAACAGGGAAAGGACATAGGGTATAATGTTTCACTTTGTGTTAACATATATAGCTATATTCATTTCTCAAATCGGTCCGGGATGTTTACTAAGAGAGTTGTACTGTATTTCCTTCAGGAGCCATGACTTCAGTCAAACAGAACCCACCGTAACCCACATGGCTCTTTACGCACTGTACAAAGCAAGAGTTCTCAAGCATGTGGTATCTCAGAATTGTGATGGACTTCACCTGCGTAGTGGCATTCCCCGCACTCTCTTGTCCGAGGTGCATGGGAACATGTACGTCGAAGTATGTAGAACCTGCAAGCCATACCGGGAATATTGGAGGCTTTTCGATGTCACCGAAAGAACAGCTCGCTATTCCCATGGGACTGGTAGACTATGTCACAAGTGTAATTCCGTTTTGCAAGACTCGATCGTGCATTTCGGTGAACGGGGTAATCTACCATGGCCCATCAATTGGAATGGTGCGTCGAGGGCAGCGAAGCAGGCGGATGTAATATTGTGCTTAGGATCGAGTTTAAAAGTACTGAAGAAATACCCGTGGTTGTGGCAAATGGATAGACCGGTTCATAAGAGGCCGTCGCTGTACATCGTGAATCTGCAATGGACTCCCAAAGACGAGAACGCCGTATTGAAGATCAATGGAAAATGCGACGAAGTTATGAAGAAAGTAATGACGCACCTTGGAATCGAGATACCAGCGTACAATCGCACCAAGGATCCCATCTTTTTTCATGGTGTGAGGTTGCAAATGAGCGAGCAGACCACGACGAGTCAACCGTGCTTGGAAGAGCCTGTACGCGAGGAATCGTTAAGTCAAATCGACGAGAAACCTCTCGTGGACGACGTGGCACAGGCCGAAGACAAAGAAGACAAAGAAGACTGTATCCCATCCATAACAGTATCAGAATCAATGACTACGTACCCGGCACCCGTCTTTGCCGCATTACCATTTTTATCCATGGGCTTACCATTTCCTCCTATGTATATGTACCCACAATTGACGCCCTTCCTCTATTATCCGTTCGTGCAAGTCCCGAACGTGGCGGTGGAAGCTCCAAAACCAAAGCCGGCATGCTCGTTTTGTATGGAGCTGGAGGGTTCTGTCACGTGTTTGTATTACGAGCGGGATAGTGACTCTCCTGCTCCCGAAGAGACTGAAAGTGAACAGACTCCAGAGACTGATCCGCTAATGATACACTCGGAACAACCAATAGTATCGGCAAAGAATCCCGGCTGGTTTGGCAAAGGCTATCGCAAGGGTATGAAAAAGAAGCGGTAGCATCCGCTATTGCTAATCTGGCGGACGAATCTACTTCCTATCGCGTTTGTAAAAAGCACGTGTAACGTACTCTATCTAGCAATCTACGTAAACATCCGACGCCTCCATATCCCAACGAAAATTCTGCACATAATTTATAGACTTCTAGCAATCTGATTCCAGTATCTAAAAGCTTTAACAATTAGACTGAGATCGTGGAAGTTGCCATTAAACGTTCGACGCAATGACAATCCATCATTTCTGTCCGTCGTACTCGTAGTTACTTAATCGCGACTATGAAACTTCCAAGATTTAAACTTCCCAATTGCGATAGTCAGTTCGGGGGGAGATTTGCGAACCCGACAAGTCTGATAAAAAAATTACCCAAGTTTAGGTGGTATTATTCCTTTACGTAGTATTTGGTGCACGTTTCCCGTAAGACTCTTATACATATTACGTGATTCATACAGCAATCGGGAGTGTTAATTTTATATAGCGAGAAAGTGATACTAAGTGATACTAAGTTTGAATTAGGTTTCACGTAAATTCACATTTGATTTTCGTGATTTAGGTATGTATAATGTGAAAGGAGTTTCAAGGGTTGCGCGTGAGACGCCACGCTTTTCCATCGTATCGATGTAGAGTGATTCGAGACACTTAGGTGACAGTGATTACGATAATTCGTAAGAAAATGTCTCAATATCTCAACCAGTCCGATAGGCAACGGCCGATTCTTCGCAACTTACTCATAGAGGTTTGCTTTTCGCACGACTGCGTAGAATTATTGTCAAAGTTGCGTGCTTCTCCGAGTCCTCAGACGTTTCTCTGGACACGCGTCAATTTTGTATTCCGATAGTGAAGACTAGGTATTTTCGATACTTACGGATCGAAAATCAAATGCAAATAGAATTACCCGCGACCCAGAACTTTGCTCAGAACACTGACACATCATTTCGGGAGTGCCGGCAAGTGCGCGTAGAGTATTCCTCGTCCTCGTCATGGTTGATTTTTGTCAAAATCATGAGTGAGAAGTGTATTAACCACCATCCACTACCATCATCATCATTTGCGTTACCTCCCGAGAATGGTCATCCGTGTAATTACGCGTAAAGCGATTATTTAAATTATTACTTGTTGTTTCATATAGAGCTGTTGCCGTTACGCAAGAATTATTCGACGATGATGCGGCACAGCGTAACAGTATCAGGTCATACGCGTGCCGGTGGCACGAATGCGTGTCACGCATTCTAAAGCTACTCATTGTTTACTCGCGACACTTTTCCTACCATTAGATATACGTACGACGTCGATACTCATTGCATCTGGCGTGTAGCAATGAAAGAATGTTGCTGTCACCACCTCATCCCCCACCCCTCCTCCGATTACTCGTAAGTGTTATTGATATCCCCGCGCGATGAGTTCGTATTAATCGCCCTGATAATCTTATCATAGGAATCGAGCGCACGACGAAGGCGAACTCTTCGTAACGATATAGCCAGTCGTCAGCCGAACCCTATACCCTGTATCTATATACTGACGAGTGGATCGTAAGGGCACCTTATGTTCACGTATAATCATCCGCTCGAGCGACACGAGCCCAACTACATAAATAGCATGCCAAGTCGTATTTTTACCAATAAAAAACAAGTCTTGCGCCACGGAAGTTTCATTCTCATTCTCAGGAATCTTCAGCCCCACCCCGCGCATAAGAGAGAGAGAGAGTGAGAGAGAGAGAGAGGCAGAGTGCGCTCTTTGACGCTCCACCGTGCGACGATGCAACCCGCAACTTCATCCCGGTAAACTGTGACATTAATGTAAATTACGGACTCGACACGCGGCCGGCGTGCCAATGCCGAAATCGTCGGCGCAGACAGAAGCAGGGAGAGATTTGTGAGGCGCCGAGCAGTCGTCTTTACGAATGCGCTTAGAATTCATAAATCACAGCAAGAAAACGCGTCGAAAGAATACAAGAGTCATGGGATTCGTTTGTTTTTTGAAACGGCGCCGGGCGCACTTGCAAACTGCAGCAAACTGCAGGCGTCCGTGTGTATGGTGTGCATCAGGGGCCAAAATCGCAGTATGATTGGCTCTCCGCTGGGCAAGATGGTCAATGCGTGAAGGGACGCAGGAGCGGCTCCGCATATATCGGCGAGGTGAGCGCGACTGGAAGTGTAGGAAGGGCGGCGCGGGCTCGCACGCCTACATAGATCAATTGCAGGCGGCGAGCGTCGAAATTCGTGGTTTGGAAAGGTCGCGGAGGGCGTCGCGTCGCGTCGCGGCGCGTGCACGGGACGATGAGAGGCGATGCGGGACGGCATGGCGGTCCCGCATGTCGCGGGCCGAGCGAGCGCGACTGCCGCTCGAGGATAATCGATATTCCTGAGAGGGTTGGCAAGTGTGGTATACCGGGCGCTCGCCGGCAGAGCGAGGGAGAAGGAAGGAAGCGGCGGCGGCGGCGAACATAGTAGCAGAAGACCGCGAGTCAGATAGCGCGCGAAGGGTGAGAGCGCGAGGGAGAAGGCAACAGGCCGAGCGAGCCAAGGAGTAAGCGAGAGGGATGTAGGGCAAGAGCGCATAAGCAAAATAGAAAGAAAGGTAAACGGCGTGCAGTGGTGTGTGCGTTGTAGACGGGGGCAGACGGGGGCAGACGGGGGCGGCTGTAAGAGGGAAAGAAAGGGAAGAAGCTAGGGAGAGGAAGAGGACTAGAGGAGGCAGCTATCCTGACGGCGCGGGAGAGAAGAGGAGAGGAGAGGACAGGTTAGGGGGCTCGCGTACGTGCGGGCGTGGGCGCGCAGGGTCCTATATCGGCCTCCTTGTCGGACTCGCGCGAAACTAGCCGGCCGCGAGTAATTTTCGTCGCTCGAATCGTCATCGAGTGGCTTCCCCGGGTGAGCGAAGGTAGAGAGCCTTGCCCTCGGAGGGCACGTCTCTCTCTCCGGCGTGTATCGACACCCTTCCTCGCGGGCGCGCGCGAGAGAGCCAGAATCGCGTCGCTCTCCGCGTGCCTGCTCGCCTGCTCGGCTGCCCGGCTGCCTGGCCGCCCGTCCGCCGGTGAGCGAGCCCATTTTTAAACGTGGAGGTGCACGAAGCCAGCCAAGCTGCCGACGCCGACGCTCGCGACGAGCAGGAGGACGTCGCGCGAGTCCGCAGCGAGAGTACGAGGTGCAAGCGGTGTGCAGCACGTGCGTCTGTCGTCCACGGAAACATGGCTCCCTCCACCCCGTGAAAGGCATCCGCGGATGAGCGCGGCATACAGAAGCCGCTCTTCCGGCAGAAGCCAGCCGAACTTATAAATAGTGGTGAGTGGAACATTGTCGAGTCTCCGAGAGGGATGATGGCGAGCGAGAGAGCGAGTGAGCGAGTGAGCCTGCGAGCTAGCTCCAAGGTGGGAAAAGGGTGGGAGGCAGGGAGATCGGAAGAACGAGAGGATGAGACGAGCCGGTGCGGTGGAGCGACCGGGAGAACCTCATGGGGTTCCCTGTGCCGGAGAGAGCGCGAGAGTACCACCGGCTATGGCCGGCGGAGAGGGAGAGATCGGAAAAGCCCATGGTCTGTTACCATGGTGACCCCATACAGCATCACCCTATCCCGCAGACTTGTACTTCGACACTGGTTACTCCGTGGGCCAGCACGCTCCTCTGCGATGCCATGCCGAATACAGCACGGCTCGCTGCTCGCTGCTCGCTCGCTCCTTGATTCCTGCCAACGCCACTCCCCGAGAACCACGTGTACTCCCTTTTGCACATGTATCTCTTAGTCCCATGGCGTTGCATGCATTTTTAATGCAGACACCACCAGCAAGTAGTAGATAGCTAGACGGAAGTCGGGCTAGCGCGTAAAACACTGATTCGAGAGTTTTCAAGTGCCAGAAGCACTTGTGCTCGCGATAAG
Source organism: Crossocerus cetratus (assembly GCA_963675795.1). Taxonomy (NCBI): domain Eukaryota; kingdom Metazoa; phylum Arthropoda; class Insecta; order Hymenoptera; family Crabronidae; genus Crossocerus; species Crossocerus cetratus. The sequence goes on along the minus strand of OY776664.1, from coordinate 2,543,421 downwards.
TTCGGGAACAGGCTTTCGGAGTTGCTTGGCTTCCTCCCGGATTAGCCGCTCGGCGTTGGCGCTTCCGTGAAAAACGTTTACCACCTCCCGGCAATTGCGCTAAACGAAATACTTGCTCCTTTCATCGCATCGTACGGATCTAATGCTGACATTTCCCAGCTAGCCAAAGCTCGCATGCCCCACGGCGGATTTATCTCTTTCGCAGAGTGCGACTCCTAATTTCCGGCAGCACCCCGCCCATACCGCTCTCCGAGCTTCTTAATGAGCTTTCGTACTCATTTCCGGATCTTCTTACTCTCTCCGTGTTGGCGTTACCTTCGATCGCAATTAGCTCCACTGCCTAACTGTAGCTTGGACTCCCATACTTGCCGTATTAAACATGTGTCCATCAAAGGGAGGCAGCTGGCTATTTAATATGGAGGTATTCGATATTGGGCCGCGGTGAAGTTGTATTCGACTGCGACTCTGTGAGAAAGGACCTTGAGGTGGGGATCGTGATAGGGTTTTCTGTAGAATCGAAAAGTCACCGGACATTCCGGGAAGGAGGGTAGCCGGCACGCAGGTATCGGAGTAAATTATATAGACGATCCGATAACATCATGGGCGCAGTTACGAGTGAACAAGGGCTCGGTAGTCATCCATGGAGGATGAGCCCGATCCAACAGAGTCTGATGTAGTATTGTAGTATAGTAGTACACACATACATAGGTATATCCCGTACCGTAGGCGCACGCTAGGACGCCCTTTCCATTCCGACTGGCGTGCCGATTTCCACAGGGTTTTGTATTACAATTTTACAAGCGGCAAGCGGAGCTTTTCCGCATGCTTCGTCGAACCTGCATAAAAAGCGGCGTTCATGAGTAATACAAAGCGAGGGAGCGAGCGAGCGTGATGGCACAAGTAGCAGTAGCAGGAGCGTGTAGAGTGTAGAGTGTAGGTAGTCGTTTTTAACGCTGCGACGAGTTCGCGGCGTGGAATAGGATTATGGTTCGTAATTGCCGACGATCGAGCCTCCGTATACGAGCGTCGCTCGTTAATGGCGACGTCTGTGTATCGCCGGCGTTTACGTACCACGTAAGAGCGACCCGATGCTCTTGGGTAATTGACAATAATTAGTTCTATTGTTCCGTAGCGCCGAGGCCGGATCGCATGCGGACCAGTTTAGCAGTCGACGAGTTTAAAGCGCGCCTCTCTTTTATAACTCACATAAATTACTCGGAATGTCACGCTCCTCCTCTCTCGCTCGCGCCGACGGCTAAGAAAAGACGCGAGGAAAAAGCGGAAGATTGTTCTCGCCGGTGGCGCTCGAGTGCTGCTCCGCTCAATGGGAGTGCATCCTAGCGGGTATCATTGAAATGCTGATAATTGCAGGAGACGCGCGGCAGGTTCGGAAGCGAGTCCGATCAGCAATTCCGCGCGTGTCAAAGGCGACGAGCGTTTAACAGGCAGTTTCGAGGGTCTGACCACTTGACCGGGACTTCCTCGAAATTTGCATAAAGAATCCTCCGCGCAGTATATGTCTGGCTGGCTGTGTGCGTGTACAGAGAGGATGAGACGGCGAGAGGATCCACCTTGGCTTGGTCGCAGCCTATCTAATCTCTCGGTATTTGCTCGCCGCGGTATCTCCCTTAAACAAATCGGCCTGGCGAGTGCGGGCGGTCCTCTCGCTGCAGCATACATATGCCTACATACGTGCGTCGAATAACGCAGGCTGACGCGCGCACTCGTAATCTCCCATACGTGAAAAGCCTCGAAAACCGTTGGCGACGGGAAGGACATCGCGAGCCATCGAGAAAGTAGTCTGGGAATCGAGGCTGCGACGAATACATCTCAATTCCGCTCTCTCGCGACGTAACGCGTAACGACGAGAGTGAGTTCTCCGCGGCATGCATGCACACGCTCTCCGGCGCGGCGTGGCGCGTCCCGTGCATACGTGCAGCATGTATGTAGGTGGAATGGTGCGAGAGCTGGTTATCGGGGGACGCGAAGCGTCAATAAGGGGGCATAAGCGATAAAGGTGGAAAATGCAAGGAAAAGCGTGCGATTGGCTAATAAATAACGAGCGCCGACACCTAATTGGTCTTGGAGACCTAAATCCATAGAAGGGAGAAGCGAGAGGGTTGGAGTGTCGGAGAGCGATGGGGAAGGAGTGAGAGGCGAGATTTATCGTGGGGCCGGGGCCGTGCGCTCTCTGCCGGCGAGGAATCCCTCGGCCGCGAGAGCGCGCCAGTGTCGCGCCGGCGCGGGGGGAGCAGGGGCTTGCCACGCAGTGTCGCGCGTCTCTGTGTGTGCAGTGGTCGCTTGCTGCTCTTACGAGAGTCGTGTGTGCCTCTACGAGTCCCCGATATATATCCGCGACGAGGAAGCGCAGCCAACAAACAGAGAGTTCTTCCGCCGCTTCTAGACAGTATGTCAGCGGTGAGCGCTCGCCGCTCTTGGCATTCCTCGCGAATAACGTAAGCGAGAATAACGTAATCGAGATCGCGAGCGGCGGCGCGCGTCCTTTTACACGAGGAACCACTACGCGATCGTGCAGTCGCTCTCGAGCGGTGGAGCGAGCGAGAGGCGAATAAACTGAGATCGGTGATCGCCGGGCGAGAAAGAGCGAGCGAGCCAGCGGGAGCGAGAGGGAGAGAGAGAGAGAGAGAGAGAGAGAGAGAGAGAGAGAGAGAGAGAGAGAAAGTCGCTCGGTGGGCAATGGCGCGGGAGCAGCGCATCCTGAAGCCGACGTGTTCAGCAGGGCTAAGGTGATAATCGGTGGCCCCGCGTACGTGTGGCATGGTGTTTATTCCCAGCGAGAAGAGTTGCCTGGCCCGCTGCTGGACTGACCAGCCCGAGGAGGGAGCTTGGATTAGAGCCGTGTCGTGAGCCGCCATGAGACGCATCAGCGGTGAGTCGCAGACCCATCTCTCTTCTCCGGCCTCGCCATCGCCGATGTTACACTCGCTCCTTCGCCTTCCTTCCTTCCTTTCTACCTTCCTTCGACCACCTTTCAATCCCATGGATCTTTGCGCTCGCCCGAGAGCCCGAGAGCCCTGTCTTGTATACTCATTCCTCTCAATAGCGCACAGGAAACGCCAGTGCTCCGGCGAGCGCATTGTCACAATGCGCTTGTCATACGTGTGTATACCTGCGAGTATCCTGTTATCCGCATTCTAGCGCTCGTGCGGCTTGGCTGGAATCGTGCCCTTGGCTCTCGCGGTGTCCCTCGCTTCCGCTCTTGCCCACACTCGGGTATTTTTCCACCTGGAGGAGGAGGCAGCGTACCTACTCTCCTGCGAGGCCGAGACGCGCTCGGAGCTCCCAAATGTACCGAGCGTGCGTCTCTCTCACGTTGAGCTTGACTTTATCTCGCGCGATAGCAGCGTACGCCCACTATCGTTCCGAGTATTTACCATAACGGCGTTACGCCACTATCGTTGCCTCGCTCGCTCGCTCGCTCGTTCGCTCTCTCGTATTTGCGCTCGGCCTCGTGTTTGCCCGGCTCTTACTACCGCGAGAGAGCAGCGTGCGCTCTCTTATTAAAAGCGGCGCACAAAGGAGAACCCCTTGGCTCCTCTCCCATTGAGCCCGGTGTGCCCGGAGTAACGTGCGGGTAATATACCGCACGGCGACTCGGCCATCAAGAGAGCAGGAGAGAGAGGGAGAGAGAGCGAGCGAGCGAGTACTGGAGATCCTGTTTACCAGTGAATCGGCTAATGAAACAGGCTATTGCCCGACTCGGCCATTGTCTTTGGGCAGACGTGTCTACTGACAGTATCAGCTTCGCTCGCATTGAACTGCCGCAGCAAGTGGAAGTAATACTCCGCTCTGGATGCTCCGAGAGAGAGTGTGGGGAATTGGCGTAGCGCGACTACACACTTGGAGCCAGGGTAGAGCGAGAGAGAGCGAGAGAGAGGGAGAGAGAGAGAGAGGAGAGCCGAGGGTAGAGTTAGAAAGTGGAGTCGCTCGCGAGCGTGCTCCAACCTTTCCCCTTCTCCTAGAAGGACGCTCGCCAAGCGTTTTCTCGTTGTCAGTGCTCCGGGCGAGCAACGAGAGGCTGCCTTGTGCCTCCTGCCTTCTCGAAGCAAACCGGCTGAAAGGATGCATAAAATACTCGCGAGATTTGAATGCTACGCTCTTCCTCCTCCTCTCTCCCTCCAGATCCCGGCCGCTCTCGGCCTGTGAAGAGTATTCTTATGGCCGGCGAGCCGTCATTGACCGTCTTTCGGCCTGTAATCAAGCATGAAATGCAAATGCTCTCCTTGGATCCCACGGCGCGAAACGGCAGATACATACGCGAGTAACGATAGCTCGTGCGCTCCTTGCAAGTATCTCGCTACTTTCTCCTCTTGGTCTCTCTGTGTGTCCGTCTTCCACTCTTGCCTCCCTCCGGAGCAACTAAGCCTCCCTGAATCCCGATTCTTCCGAGAGCTATTTTCATTTACGAGGGACTGTTAAAAGTTAAACTACCGGCTGCGCAGCCGAGAGCCCCTTTCGACCCCCTTTCGACCCCCGGAAGACATAAAAATCATTGCGCAGCGCGCTCTAAAACCGTCTCCTCGAGACTCGCCGATACCTCTAGCGGCCGCCTCGGGGGGGAGGTGGCTTAGCGGGCCAATCAATGGATATTAAAAGCTCGACGTCCGCCTAACTTTATAGAGTGGCTGTCGTCGCTATTTGAGAAATTCGCGATGAGGAGCTGTCGTAGTAGCCTTGAAAACTAGTTGCCGGCTGCCACTCGGCTGGCTCCTCGAGGCCGTTCGATCCTCCAATGACAATGGCAAGTTGCACCGAGTCGCGTCCAGCCTCTCTCTCTTTCTCACTCGCGGCAGCTTAACTCGTTTCATCCACTGGGCGAGAGAGTCGAGGTCCGATGCTCCGACGGCGGCGTCGGCGGCGTCGGCAGGGCTTGCCGTAAATTAGAACCGGCGAACGCGCGCACTGGCCCTCGCGCGCGCTCTTTCTCTGACAAATGGCTGCCATTTAATTATGCTTCGACTTTGACAGCCGCTCTTTTCACCGTCCGTTTGCTCCCTCGCGCATTTTTCCCGAGTTTGCCGAGAGCTAGGCTGTGATTAAGGAACGTGCCTCCAATGATTAAGGAACCACGGCCTCCAGTGGATCGAGAGATTTGTAGGCGGCGGTCTAGGCGGGTTTTGGTGCGCGGAGTCACTCGATTCGATATCTCTCTCCGGCGACGGCGACGGCGATACGCGGACGACGGGGAGTGAGGCGTCCCCGGGGAAGATCGGTCCAGATAGAAAAGAGCCATGGACAATGAATGACAGGGATTCGATCATCTCTCGCGCCGGACCGCTGATCGTGCGGAGAATACCGTCCTCCGAAGGAGTCTATGACAGTGTGTCGGTGTGCATTGTGTGTGTGTGTGTGTGTATTGAGAGTCTCTGGCTAGCCTCTGCGGTGGCGGATTAAATTTTCCTTTGCTCTTTTCGCATGTTATTTCTATCGCTGGCCTCTCGTTATTTCGCCGCATGCAGCGTGCAAAATCAGCGGCGGCCATATAGGAGAGCCTCTTGGACCGTGCCCAGCCCTGAATTGGATGAAATTCGCTGATGAACTCGACGAGTTCGCAACTACCCTCCTCCACGCCTCGGCCCGCCGCGCTCAAATGCGCATCGGCCAAAAACGGGGGCCAACCTCCGCTCTCCTCCTTTTCGGAGCCATTGCAGCTCCCTCTCTCTCTTTCGATCGCTGGCTACTCGGTTTACATAAATCACCATGATATTTGCGCCCACACACACGCCGCCGAGCGTTTACGCGCGAGCGCCACGGGAATTGTTTAAATATTTGCACGCGACACCGGAAAACGGGCACGCGGGCTCGCGCGCGTGAGAATTCCGAGTGGGAATGCGCGAGCGGCGGGCAATCGGTCAGCGATGCTGGGATCTGTCCTTAGCAGTTAAACGATGGCTTGTTTTCCCTCGAAATTGCCAGATCTCGTAGATTTCCGGGAGAAATTCATCCGGCAGATCTGCCGGATAAGAGACCGGAAAGTGGCGTTCTGACTTGTGACGGAGAACTAGTTTTCGAAAAGGTGAGTCTACGTGACTGGTGGCGGACAAATGGCAGGGAAAAACTTGCATCTACCTGGTGTCCCATCCTTTAAGAGTTTAAGTGCTAGTACAGATCTAATGGCTGATGTAACGTGTTCCGGAAGCGTTTAAATGGCTGCGGGCAAAATTATGACGCGCGCGAGCGTCGTTCGCGCAACAAAGTGCTGCGCTTAATTAGTTGTTATCGTTAGTCCCTCGCTTGTCCGTGGCGAGTGTTATCTGATCGAGACACAATGTTCCGTCCAGGCCGCACTCTGTTTCCCTCGGCAGAGTTATCTCACCGAAGATCGCCGCGCGCTGGCTATCCTTCGCTCATTTATCCAGATAGATTTTGCTCGCGCAGCCACCGACATCCTCGCCTTTCCTTTCCAAGGGAAACCACCTTTTCCCTCGTCGGCGTGCAGTCGTGTAATAGTCGAGCGACGACTATCCCAAGTTCGCGCCGCCGGCTCCAACACGAGAGAGGCCAGTCTCTGGAATGTTTTCGCTGCGGGAAAATCCCGGCCGATTAGAGGGAATATTAGCCGGTCGATTAGCCTGCGAACGAATGCAGAGGCGCGCGCGCGTGTTCCCTCGCCCGCATGCTTGCCACGAGCCCCCCCCTTTTTTCACATGGGGAAAACTTCGAAATCGAGATGGCGGGCGTTAAACTTGCCGTGCTAATCCCGTGTGAAAGCGACCCCTGTGAAGTTAGCAGTACGTGTTTCAAAAACCTTAATTTTCTCCACAGTTGTACTGGCACCCCGTCGAGTTGTATTAAAAACTCTCGGGGTGCCACGGGAACGGTTGAAAAACCTGTGGAAAATCAAGTTGTGGACAAGCAGGATTGAGAGCTCCCCGAAATCTTCAGTTTTCCCCTGAGAAACTCCCTTTATATCGAATTCCGTGCATGATAGACACTTTTAGCATTAGAGTTTTTAACAGAACTCAACGGGGTGCCACTAGAACTGTCGAAAAATTTACGTTTTTTAAACATACCGTGTTAACTTCACAGGGTGTGAAAACATGTTCTCTCTCCGGCATTCCATCCCCTTTTTCCCGGAGGGTAGTTGCTCGCGTCTCCCGGTGGTTCGCCGTGGTTTCCAAAGGCTAGCAACACACCTGGCTCGCTCCCGATAAGAATGACACGCATGCCATTGGTGGGTGTGAGGTGGCGGAGGCCGCGCGCCGCTCCTGCTATCGTGTTCTTCCCCATTTGCCGAGGAGTCAAGTCGCTTATCGATTCGTTATAGTTTACTGCGAGCATGGCAGAGCCTCTCCTTCGTCCTTCTTCCTCGCTCGCCGGATCTCTCTGGCTCCTCCGCCCATCCCCTCTCTCGCTCTGAGAGTTGTGTGGAAGGTTTCGGAGCGAGCCAAGGGAGCAGATTAAAAAGAGGAAGGCGACCTGAAAACGTAGGTGGCTGCTGGTGCACCTACCTGCCGGCTCGGCTGGCAGTCGACCCACGCCGCTCGGCCCGTTTCTTTCTGCTTCCCATTTCGATTCGGCCGATTCGAGAACGGGCCGGATTCTCTCTCCGCTCTCCGCTCGCCGCTCTCGGGAGGATATCGGGGGGGCCCGCATTCGTATGCGTCGTTTCCTTGCAAATTCGGACATTCGCCGTAGATGCGCGCGCGACGCGAGAGTGGAAAACGCGCCGGCTCCGCCGTCGGAGCCCTCTGCCCTCCTCGTCCTCGCCCTCATCCTCGTCCTCGTCGTGAGGAGAAAACCCGTGTAGCCTCGATTCTCCGCCGGACGGTTCTCGATCGGCGCGAACAGCCGGGGGGGACCCTTGGAATAAGAAGCGAGATCGTATTCCTGGATCGCCTTTCGTCGATGCACTTGCGCGCGCGCGCCTCTACGATTATACAATAGCGGATTTCGAGGCCAGAGTCTCGTTCTTGCGGTTTGTACTAGTGCTCTGCTCGAGTCCGCTAGGGTTTAGCGTTACGCCTCGACACTGAGGTTGGTTGGCTTTTTTCTTCCGCCGGCTCCCCTCGCTCGCCAGGAGCTAAGTGGTTAATTGCTGTCGGACAGAAGCTTCTGTTTTTACTCTCGGAAGAAAGATTAGGTCGAGACGGATCTCTTTCTCTTCGGTAGCAGCTCGCTCCTGCAACAGCAGCCGCGGGTTATATCGGGGACACTCGAACCTGCCGGATTTTTATTTCGTGCCCGGCGAGCCCAGCCCTAAACTCCCTAAACGGCATCCAAGTTCTATAGGCGTGACCTTGCTGCGACCTAGTCCTTTGTTCGATCGCTGGAAAAAAGGACGTCGAAAGGGAACCGACGACAAAAGCCCTGCTCTCTCCCCCTCTCTCTCTCTACGTGTGGGGAGTAGCCTCTCCGTTCTTCCCCTCTCACTCTCTCTCGCTCGCACTACTACGTAGTACGTACTACTACTACACTAGAGCGTAGAAGGCAAAGCTCCTCTCCTCCGCTTGGAAACTCTCCCCTTTCAGCTCGCTGGAAAAAAGGTGGCCGCTCTTTTGAGTCGCGACGGGATGCAGTCGGTTCGGCTGCCGCGTCATTCTTTAATATGTATTTTTTCGCCCGGTGAAAGCCGCTCGATATTCCGTCATTAATGCTTTACAGGCGTTATTTGTCGAGCGTCTCGCTCTCCGCGTAGAAAAAGCGAGCGGCGGCCGGTAGAACGCGCCGATGTAGTCGAGCTCCGCTGCTACTTGACTCGATCCATTAGGCTAAATTGCGGCAATGTCGCGCGCCCGAGAGAAACTCGACGCGCGGCTAAGGATGCATCGGGCGCTGATCTATATAAATGACTGGGCCGCTCGATCGCAATCGGCAGAGGCATAGTCACGCGGCGCAAAACTCGCAAGAAAAGCACACCTGTTGCTACAGAGTAAGAAGTAAACACGTAAGAGCCGTACCTGGCGCACTCTCCCCTTTTCTCTTCCGTAGTCTCCGCCGGCATTCGCACAATATTATCTCTCGAGCCGCCAACCATCAAACTAAGGAGAGCATCATCCCGAGCCCGAATTAATTCCCCATCGTTCACTCGCCCTTGCAAATTGAGCGGTGGCCTCTCGCTCGCTCCGCGAATTTCAAACTAAAACACTGAGATATTTATGAGGAGGGGCGATGATTTATCACTGGCGCGCTCCTCCTCTCCTTATCTGTCTCGAGCTCGCAAATGAGCGAGATCTCTCCCGAAAAACCCATTGTTCCGCCTCTAAAGCGAAGCATACGGTTAACGAGAGAACCTATGTTCTGGAGAGCGAGCGGGGCTGAAGGGGGCAAGAGGGTGAAAAGCAATTTCCTGATGAATTTCGCGTATTACTTCTGCCATGCTTATTGACTCGAGCGCAGCCAATATCCGAGCGTTAATTATGCTCGTCTCTGTCGTTGTGTGGGAAATATTGAGCAGAGGTATCGGTTAATTCGTGACCGATAATATATATGTATATAGAGCACCGTGTGTATCGGGTGTCTGGCTGTGTGTGCGCGAGGGCGTAGACTGCGAGAGAAGCCCAAGAGAGAGAGAGAGGGAGAGGAGTGGCAGTTCGCATGAGGAAGTCCTGATCCCGTCCAGGTGGCTGTCGTAGCACTTGCTTGGGCCGTCGGGCTTCTGTTGAAATTGTTTAGATTCTGCGAGCGGCTGCCAGGCTCTTTTCCACGGAGCTTCCTAGGGAAAGCAGTGGCGGCAACGAGCCGGCTCAAGCATAGCAGCTCTCCTCCACTCGAATTCCCCGGATGCCTCCGGGGAACTCGGCCTCCCGGGGGAATGCCTTTTCGACTTTGCGCTCCGCGAGTCCTCTCATCCTTGAAACTCTGACACATTCGGCGCGCGAGTCGACGCAAAATTCCTCCGATATCCGTCTCTTAATATCAGCGCGCGCGCGCGCGCGGGGTTGGTACGTGCTTCTGCGCCGAGCACGCTCTCTCGCCCTCTTATCGCCGAGGAATGTTTGCCAAGATGCGCTCTCTCTCCCTCTCTCTCAGCGTTTTCCAGCGGCTTTGTTTAACGGGCACATTTGCGTAACGAGCGATTGCGGCTTCTCCGAGGAGCGTCACTGGAATGCGCTCGAAAGGACGCTCAGCAAGTGGCGCGGGCGCGCGCATAGTTGCGGTACGCTCGAGGGGAAAATGAAGTTGCTCGAAAAAGTGGGCCAATCGACGGTATGCTGGCCGAAAGAGCCGGTGCAAGGAGAGGACAGCGAGTGTCTGTCGAGGCGGAATGATCGGGGCGAGACGTGGTGCGTTCTAAATAGGCGGAATTACGGCTGCCCTGTTTTACTGTTGGCGGGCCTTGTTGCCCGGGTGTCAATTTTCTGCCGGCCGCCAGCTGATTCGTCGCCGAGCGGAGAAAGGAAGCGTGCGATTTGACGTAATTGAATAATCCCTCTGTCATAAGCAGTTGTTTAGAGAGGCCGATCGCGCCGCCATCGCCATCGCCATCGGGCGTCGCGCCCGTCCGCGCCCGTCCGCGCCCGTCCGCGCCCGCCCGCTCGATAGTCCCTCAAGTTCAACGACTCCGCTTTTCGGATGCCACGCGGCCACCTTCTTATCGTCGCTTTCTCGCCCGAGCCTACGCGCTCTCCTCTCTAGCCTCTGCTTCCCCCGAAATTTATCGCCCTCCTGATACCGCCAACGCGCCCTGATCGATCGCATTAACGCGTACCGTATATCAACCATTTCTCCTCCCTTCCTTATCCACTCGCACCAAACTCCCTCGGCTTTTTCGACTCCCCCCCCCCCCTTTCTCTCTCTAGCGGTCGCGTCCCTACGTACGTGAGCGGCATGTTTTTATTGTGCGCGCGGAAGATAAGTCAGAGGGCTGCGGCTCCGCGGCGTCCACTCAGGATTGAATTCGTAAGCGAGCTTAGCCTCTCGAGCCCCGGCTCTGTCTCTCGCAGCGTTGCCATCGTCGATTCAATGAGAAGCACGTAATGAATTAATAAAGTCGTCTTATCTAGCGCGAGCGAGCGAGCGAGCGAGCTAGCAGGGCAGTAAAGAACTCTCTCGAGATACGATTCTTCCGAGCGGCGGAGTGAGCAAGGACACACGGCGCAACTCGGCTTTCTGGAATCGACTATCCGTTCGGGCCATTTCCACGGTGATAGGATCTTTGCTATTGCCGGCGGTGGTGCGTGCTCTTAAAATCCCAACCTCGAGATAACAATATCCTATCCGCGCCGCTCTCCGATTACCGGTGTCCAATTTCACGGTCGCGTTAAACAATTATGCAAGACTGCAACCTCACTCGCCCCCCGCCCCCCCCTTCGGTTGGGTTATCGTGTAAAAAATGAGTTCACGACAAAAGCGGCGCTGACTTTACTGATGTAAGCGAGCGGGTATCGCGCCGGTTGCGCTGACGCAGCGTCGTGTTCATGCAATAACGTCGTCTACCAGCCACACTGCGCCGCGGCGCGGCGGTGGCGGTGGCATAAAAGTGCGCATCGTTAATGAGGTCACGATCCGCGACACAATTCGCTCGCCGGCACCGATGTGTCATCGCAGAATCTATGAGAGGACAATGCGCGCGCGGGAGCCGCCAGCTGGAACGATAAGCGCAACCCAATTTCGCCGAGGGCCAACACTCAACCGAGTAAAAGAGTAAAAGGGTATGAAGAGCCGAGGCGAGATCTATCCAGTTGGCAAAACGATACCTCCGTCCCTCTTTCCTCTCCGCCTCGCTATGGAGTGAATCGCGCACTTTCGAGCGGCCTTTTATTTCTTATCAACGCGCGGCGACGCCGAGCGTATCCACTTTTTGTTCGCGGGGATACTTCGATATGCCCGATGCGCGCGAGAGAGAGAGGCAGGGAGGGAGAGTATGTTTTACTCTCGTTATGTTTTATGTCGAGTGCCCTCTCCTCGTTAACCCTTTCGCGGACTGTGGGAAGCTTTCTACTCGTCTGCATTGGAAATTTATTGTGTCCGCGGAAATGGCATTTCCCACGTTTTGTCCACGCGCACCTGACAACCATCTCCGCGCGCTGCTGTCTCTATGCGCGTGCATCCACGAATCCACGTACTGGGTCGGGATTTCGTGTTGGGCCGGCGCGCAAGCGGATCCGACTGAGCTTCTTTCGAGCACAATAGGTCAGCGGCACCGAATCCCGGAGGGAGTGTTCTCCGCGGCATTGTCGTCGATGCGGGTAGAGGTTGGTATTTAGTTGAGAAGTAGATTGGCTTGGAGTTGGATCGAGCGGGTGCTCTCGAGGCTTGCTCGACTGGCAGCCAGAGGCCGGCCGGCCAAGGGAGCAGACTCCGAGGGGTTCGAGTACTCGAGACACGGGATTAAGCAATCTTGTCTTGCCGAGATTAGACGGGTATCAGACGAATCGAGCGGCCGCCCAATTTAGCAGCAACTTTTCAAAGGCCAGCCAGAAGCCGGCGCGGAACCCTCCGGAGAAGCCTCTCTCCTTCGAGTAGAGCAGTACAGCAGTAGCAAGCCACTCGGAGGGACTTAGAGCGCACGGCGAGAATAGACGCGCGAGAGGGACTCGTGTCGAGCGGCCGAGATAAATTGGATGAAATATTGCGCCAGCAATGCGACGGGGAGCAGTCACGCTCGTCATTCGTCTCTGGCTCCCGCGCGCGCCACCCCTCGATATCAAATCCTTCCCAGAGAGAGAGAGTGCTAATTCGTCGGGAGAGGTCTATGGGCGGAGGGTCGGGGTCGGGGCCAGGGTTCCTCGGCGGGGCCTCAATAGAGGAATGGCGTATGGGATATCCCGTACGGCTGCATCGATGAAAGGAGGTCGAAGGTGCATTGGTATTGGCGAGCGGCGCGATCGCTTTCGTCCATCTCTGAAAAGCGAGGGCCTCTGCAGGCCGGGTAACACGAGGCCTCCTCGCCACGTTATCCGAAACGTGCTTCATCCTTGCCAGCTCGAGGGCCCCCCCTTGTTTACATGGCTGGCGAGCGCCTCGACTAGCCCGAGCTCCGGCTAATATCGTACCCTCTCAACACTCGGCCTCAACCTCAACCTCGCCAAATACACCACCTCCCTCCACCCCACATTTCCGCGACCCTCGCTCCGCAGGTAGACCGTCCCGTCTACGCGTTCCCCTAAAAAGATTACTCCTCCCGCCCTTCCCTCCATTTATACCTGCGTTAGACGTCCTCCTGTAAGCAGCAGTCGCGCTCGTTCGCCTTACTTCTCTCCCACATTGGTTAGTGCGATTGGCAGGGAAAGGCGAGCGTCCGCGCTCCCGACTCCCTCCGAGTGATTTTGACACACGAGTAATTGGACTGTCGCAATGTCCGATGATACGTCGCCCCGCGAAAGTTAATACATTGTTAATCGGCCACCAGTCCACTCGGCCTTTAATATGCATCTCGCGTCTTATGCAATTCTTAAAGCGCGACGTTGTCGACGTTGTGCAAGAGGTTGTCGTCGTCGGTGTATACTGTTTATCGCGTGCAAACAAGCCACACGTGCCAGGAGTGAGTAGTTCGGGAAGAGTTAGATAGTTTGCAGTTGTCAATCCGGCGCGTGAGGATCATCTCGAAGCGAGTTGTGCCGCGGGGGCTAAATTCCGTTGAATTGGATTTTATTTGGTTTCTAATTGAGCGCAGTTGCAATCAGGATTTATTGGGCTTCCGCTGCTCTGCCGTGCCGTCTGTTACTTTTTCGAGGGAGCGAGGATGGGGGGGGGGGATGCTGGGAGGCCGCTCGCTGTACCATTTGGCCGGGGTTGTGTAACTTCAGATTACGTGGAGGCAACACAGAGGACGCGACGCATGGCGAGCAGAGAGCGGCCGGACACAATAAATGTGTCTCTCCCTAGCGATCCTTCTCTCCCGGCTCTCGCTGCTCCATTTGTTCCGTAGCTAGCGAGCGGCTGTGCAGCCTCGATCCACACACTCTCCTCTCTCACACGTACAAGGAAATCGTCAGCTCCCTCGAACGATGCCCTGCCGCCCCTGCCGATTCCGAGCATGGGCCGCGCGGAGTCTGTGGGGGTCGGGGGGCCGAACAGATGTTTGGAATTTTGCCCGCGCCATTCTCCGGAAATGTGAAATCTTGCCGTAATAGCCGCTGCCGCTGGCATTAGCCATTTTCCCCCTGGGCCGGCGTCAGTGTCGCGCGGTAGAGGCGGCAGAGCTCAGCGGGACAAGGCGAAACTTTGCATCGGCCGAATTTCGACGCGACCTCGATTCACGTCGGGAGTTTGTCAACTCTCGGCCTCACCTCTCGGCCGCCTCTGTACTCCTCTCCAAATGAAGTATATTCAATTTCCGTTTGGCCGTTAATATCGCGGCGACCAATAATCCCGGGGGAAGCAATTTATCGGGAGGAAAATGGCGCCCGGGCTGTTTTTGGCAGCTCGACTGTGGTCGCGCGCACCTTGGCAATTTCTGGCCCGGGCGGCCCCCTCTCGCAGCCGGTTTTCGATACCGCGCGCGACGTACTCTCGCGGGCTAATCCGCCGGAGAATCTCGCTTCGATATTACTGTCATATTCTCCGGGAGAATACGTACTTCGATCGCTTCCCGCTGTGTCTCCGAGCTTAATAACAATGATCTCTGCTCTCCGTGACGGCGGCGCTCAGAGGAATCAGCGGTAAAAGTGCAATTGATTGCGACTGTAATATTTCTACGGGTTCTCCTGTCGGCCTCCGCTCCGAGGCCACTGACCTCAGATTCTAAGCGAGCTCGAGAGCTCGAGAGCCCGAGAGCTCCGGAGAAAGAGCGAGAGAGCGAGAGAGCGTGCGACGAATAAAACAAAGACTTGGCTCGATGGGTGCGGATGCACCCGCCCGACCTTGACCTCCGAGAGACGTGATTCCTGCTGGCAAAAGCCCCCCTTGCATGCAACTACAGTTCACACTAGCTGCGACTCACTCGACTCACCTTCTAGTTACGTGCGAGTGAAGAGAAAATCTCAAAGAACCTACCTCTTCCCGCCGGGGATATTTCGAGTCAAGTTTATAACAGGTTCACACAGCCCGAGTGCTTTCAAGCCGCTTGGATTCCGACAACTTGTCCAATCTATGTACCTTGGCTATAAACGCGGCCTAGCCTCGACTACTTGAAACCAGTCGGCAAAGAATTGCCCAACGAAGATCAAGCTCCTTCTTTTCGCCTCTATTCAAACAGCCCCTTTCCCCTTCCAGCCCCCTACATTTCTCCTGGTCCGGCAGCGCGTGCATCTGCGTGTTACGTAATAAGCGAGCACGTCGAGCGCAGGTAGCTGGCGGGTTCAAGGTAATTATAGAATCATATATCCCGAGTGTGTTACACCGTTGCGGCTCTCTTTTGTGGACATAGCTCTTCTTCCATGTCAGCGGCGAGCGCGCGTGTTCGCTGCTTCTAAGTTAACACGGTCATTTCGTGGCTCGTTACCTGCCCGCGCACGTTACCCAGTTATTTTTCGGTCGACGACCCTCTCCTGTTAGCTTTAATCTCGCCGGGGGGTGGGGGGTCGGCTTTCTTTCCACCCCCTCCGGGAAATTGTTTCGGTGCGGAGAGAGGAGGCCAGCAACAGCAACCCCGCTCGCTCGCTCGCTCGTTACCCGTTGCTTCTCCGAGGAATTAGAGTGGCGATCTTTATTTCCGCGTTATTACGATTCCAGCGGCACGGAAACGGTCCACGTAATCGGCTGCAAGTGTGAGTGTGTGTGTGTGTGTGCGGAATAGGATTTAGAAACGATGAGGGGCCAGCGCGGATGATAGTGTCACGACGAGATTCGCTTGGAAGGACGAGGACTATAAACGGAGGCCGCGCTATTACGAGGATGCTACCCGGGAGTTTATAACTGCGCTGTGTACGCTGCACGTTCCGCCCGTCTTTCCCTCGCAATAGCTGGCGCGTTTTATACCTAAACGTGAGCATAGTTGTCCCTATGGCAGTATGGCAGGGAGGGCGCATGGCGTTGCTGGGTCGTGTGTGTACGGCTCACTTAGGACATTCCGTACGCAGTGTACCGTTTACCCTCGCTTGGTACACTGGTACACGTAGACCCGCCAGTTTTCCGATCCTCCGATTTCCAAGTACCTTCACCGGCGACACTCATCGACACGTATACCGCGCGCGCGCGCTGTAATTCTCAAAGTACCGTGAGAACAGTCCTTTTATTGTGTCTCGGTGATAATCCCGGGAAAAAGAGCGCGGGGACTTGGAGTTATCCGATAAAATTCATTATCGATAGTGAAATAGAATTCGCCGATGGGAAAGGAAAGAGAAGGGGATACTTGGAACTAATGAAGTGTCGGTCGCATTAAATACGTCGAGTCGTACTCCATATCTATACACCGAGGTGGCGCGGTGTGGCGTGGCGCGGGGAAAAAATCCTCTCCCGGTAGAATTGAATTTTCATGAGAGCGCTCGCTCCCACTATCTGACGAGGTGTCTGCATTTTTAAAGACACGGGGACGCGCGTGACTTACATATTCCCGGGGAACGAACGACTGCTGCGGAAAAGCTTACTGCCAGACTCGTTTCACGTACGCGAGGGTACCTGCGCTCGCCGTTACGTGCGTACACTAACACACACACTCTCTCTCTCTCTCTCGCTCTGGTCGCCGGCTTAAAATAAAGCCTGAGATGGGACACGCGCTAATTATCTCGGCGGTTGCCGGATGATTTGTCGGGCAGTATCCGCGTTATCTATCTCCCGCACGCGCCCCGCGCAGGTGCGGGATAATTTGCCGGCGCGTGTCAATCGCACGCACGTACTTACACGCGCCCCCCCCCCCCCCCCGGCGGTAATTGAAAAAAGCGCATGCCGCCGCGCTCGGATGCCTCCGGCAATTCCATCAGTTTCCGGCAGGAAATAAATGTAGCCGATAGCGGCAAGCGGCCTCGAAATAAACGCCCGGGGAAGAGTATCGGCGACGAGCGGCCATGCTTTATCGAGTGTCTCGAGATAGGTTCGGGGAGCCGAGTGATTCGATGGTTATATGTCGGGGGGGAAATCGCTGCCGGTTGGAATGAGTCGAGATCGTGTATGTTTCGATTTAACACTTGTACTCGTCGCGATTGCCACTCACCTGTTTCGGTTAATTGTCAAAGCCGCTTATTTATCTCGTCCCTGCAACTCTCTCTCTTTCTCTATCCCTCCCGCTCTTTGGTTTCACTTTGATCTCTACGTGCTCCTCCAGCTCGTGAGAGACTCCCTGGAATTCAGGGGGCTTATTAATTCTCGACGATTTGTCACGTAATGAGCCTACAGGAAATTCTTGCCCCGAGTCTCCGTGCAGTGAACGAGGGAAAGAGAGACAGAAGAGGCTGTTGGTTGTTGGATGCGTGAGAAAGCCGTATTCTGCTCTCCTCCACTTTTACAGTGTTCTACATATATTCCGAGAGCCCATCGGCTCCTCCGCTCCCGGCAAATACTCTTTACGCAACAATCAAACGATAAACCTCCCGCGAGATTAGCGCGCGAGACTGCGAGGCTTTCGAGTCAAAGTTTTTCCCCCGGGCTTTATCATCCGCAGATAAGACAAGTGTGTTACGCACAGCGGATTCATCAAAGTCAAGGTATCACCGAAACTCTATCACGGAATTAGTCCTATCAGCGGGGCTAGCCCACTTTTTCATCTTAATTTAAAGCCCCGCCACACGATGCGCGCCGATTGCTCGTGGCTGGCTAAAAACCGGGCGAATCTCCTAGGATGGAAAGAGCGCGCGAGGCAGGAAGGTGGTGGGACTCGAGCACGAGAGAGATTGCTGGACGATAAATTTCCAGTAGTCGAGTGAACAAGGACAAGTGCATTCGTCTTGTCGCCGGTGTCGCTCCTCCGCTATCGTGTAACGCGAAAAATGGTTGTCCGTAACTACCGAGAGACATCGTGGAGCCAGAGTTACTCCACGTCGCCCCCCCCCACCCCCCTCACCCCCTCTCTCCCTCAGCTGGTCGTCCCATAAGTTTTTTCTTCATTACATGTACGCCCGCTTCGTTTCTCGCCTCGGCTGGCGAGCCGATCGCTTTACGCCAGGAAAGGTGACGAGTTTCTCGCTGACACACTTTTGCCACCCTGGCGTGTACCCCTCTTCTCTCGCGCGCGCACACACTCGCCCCGTCTCCACCGAGAGTGGCATGTGTCCGTGGAGGTGGAGGTGGAGGTGTTGTGCGTTCTATCGAGTCCGAGACCGGGGCCCCCGTGTGCCCGATTAACAACAGGAACGGACGATTATCGATCGAGCTGGGAGACAGGGAGCGAGGGAGCGAAGGGGTGAAGGGGGCAGGGGGGCGGGGGGATTGGCGTTATCTTGTCCCGGCCCCGCTCTATCGCACGGGTCACTTTATCGAGGGCAGCGTGAATTCGAGCAGCAGGAGCTCCAGAAAGAGCGCCAACCGATCTACACGGCTCTATTTTCCACCGAGCAGCGCCGACGTTGATCGAACGGGCTCTCGTGAGTACACGGCTTTATGCCCCGTTTAGACGTTGCGCTAGTCCACGTGCGCGCATACCAATGGACCTCTCGGTGGAGAAAAAAAGAGGAAAAAGACGAACAAGCCTCCGCCAACGCTCGGACCCACACACGTACCCGTCTATCTATCTACATGGATACACACGCCCCATCCGAATTGGGGATTTCGAAATGGTCAAACATAGCGGATCGTAGCTCTTAATGCTGGCCGCGTACTCGCGCGACTATTCTCTCTTATTCGACGCTCCGCGACTCTCTCTGTTTGCCAGGGGCTAATATTGTTTTCTCCCGGAATTTACGAGTGGCGGGCGCGCGCGCTTGTTACCGTAATTATGCCGTTATTGCCGCACGCCCGCCCGTAATTAGTACGGTTGAGAACGCCGCGGATAGAATGGAACGGGATCGCGCGCCCGCGCGCGCGCGCGTGCCCCGAGTGCCACCGCGAATGTCATAATAGCAGTATTATCGGGTTACGATAAAAGTTTGCCAGAGGTTATTAGTTTCGGGCTCGTGCCCGCGCTCGCCCGAGGAAAAGGGATTTGATTTAGACAGCGGTTGAATTGCAGCTATATTAGTAAAACGATATGGTTTTTGTTGGTCGGCGCGGCGGCTAGGTCGCTAGATGTATGTATATTTGGCAGGCGGGAGTTCGGATTTAGGATTGCTGAATGAGATTTCCTCGGCGTCTAATTGGAGCGGCGGGAAAGGGAGAACAGAGCGTCCTCGGACAGCGTCCTCGCCGCTAATCCTGATATCTTGATTAAACAATTATGCTTCAGGTGTCTGAGAGTTTAAAGGCAGCTTTGGTGAGCGTCGGGCGAGAGGTGGGGTCTAGGGGGTCGCTCTACAAAAGAAGGAAGTTTATCGATCATAATTGCCGGGCACGGGACCCGTTCCTGTTCGTCCTTGACGAGGATCCACCTCGTCGCGATCGTCCACCCCGATGCATTATGCAAATTGCTCTCACAGTCCCCTCCCCCTCCCCCGCCCCCCCCTGAGCTTCTTCTTTCTCTTTCTCCGGGCCGGGGCCGGGGCCGGGGCCGGGGACGGGCGGTTTTTTATTTGGCCCTGGGTCGTCGGGTACCCTCTGCTTAAGGCCGCGTGCACATCTCGGCCGGGTATTTTTCACATTTAAATTCTCCTTCTCTCGTCGCTCGGGCCGGCCGCCACGATATCATCGGGTTGCTGCTCGCAGCGGCGCAGCAGCTTTCAGGAGCAGCAGCCGCGCGCTCTCGCGCGAGATAAGGACTCGTTACTGCATAAGGAAGAGACTAGAACTCTCTCGACTCCTAGCTCACGGACTAGCCTTCTCCGAGAGAGCGGTCCAGTATAAATACGCTCCTGCATAATTCCAGCGGGGCTAATCTCGAGCACCTCGCCAATAGTGAAGCACTTAACCACGGATCTCGATATCATAAACTCGAATGGCCGTAGTTCTTAACGCTGATATACCTGCCGGGCTCCCGGCCCCGGCTCCGGCTCCATCCACCTACGACTGCCGTTACCAAATCAAGTCCGATCGAACCTGACTCGCCGGGAGTCTCGAGAAATTTTCAATCTCCCCCTCCCCCTCCCCCTCCACCACCTCCTCCTCCTCGTCGTCCTGCTTGGTTGCTGGCTGCTGGCTGCGCGTCGCCAGGCCTCAGACATTTCTGTTACGCGGGCATCCGGCAACACGCGCGCACCAGGACTAGTCGCGTGTAGTAATAATCGCAGCGGGGTAGAGCGTAATTCCCGATTCACGCGCGGACCATTATCGGGAATTGGAGGCATTCCAGGGGTTCCCGCTTAGCGAGAGTGTGTGCCTGGCCGATGCGGGCTACACATCGCCGCAGCCCCCCGTGTCCTGTTCGGCCTCGCGGCTACTCTGTCCTTGCCGCAGAGAATACCGCCGGCGACCTTCACCGAGAGTCGCTTCTCCTTTCGGGTTGTGCACGTGTCTGCCGTAATGTGCCCCCCCCGGTAGATTTTTCGATGCCGCTCGCCGACGACAGCTGATTGACGAGCCCGGGGCCGCGCCAGTGGAATCATTATTAGCCGTCAGACGCTCTCGTTAAGGGACAAATGACTCTCGAGTTTTGTGAGTGTAACGCGCCCGAGCGCCTCCGAGGCGAGACTTGGATTTAACGAGAGCGCAATCGTGCTCTTGAGGACTGCGGCTCTCGGGGAATTAATCTTTCCAAGTTCGATTTGAAGATACGAGGTAAAAGCGAAGTTGTTTAATGAGCGCGAGTGTGTGTGAGTATTGTGGGTGGAGTGTGTTGTCGCGCGTGGCAGGATCGCGCGGGGGATAAGTCTACGGGGCGTCGCACTGTTGCTGAAAGGCCTCTACTGGTGAAGTATAGGAGGAGTTAATGGGGATGGGAGTGAGGTTTGAGTGGTGTCAGAGATTCCCGATGTAAAAGCGTGTTGTTTCGTGCTCGAGCTACTTTCCACAGTGGCGGAGGATGCAAGTCGAGCCGAGTCGAGCCGAGTCGAGCCGCGCAGGCACGTGCTCTTCCTTTTCCATCTCTTGTCGCCGCGATATTTCCCCCCATTGCTCTCTCTCCACCGGCCGGAGAAGCAGCTTGAAAAGCTCCCACTCGAAACTTTTTCTCTTCTCCACTTGCGCAACTACGAAAACAGACGCACTTAAAGCTCGCCGCTTTAATTTCTACGGACAGCTGGCCTAGGCCACACTCTCGACGCGCGCGCGACCTCTCCTCTCTCTTCCTCTCTCTTTCTCTCTTTCTCCTGCCCTTTCGTCTTACTTGACTTCTTTTCCCCACTGCTCTCTTCCTTCCGTGTAGGACGCGCGTGTGTGTGTATACTCAGCCAAGTGCGTGTGCGTGTGCGTGCTCTCATCTACCTGCTGCGTTTTCTCTTACCACAGTTTGACACTCGGAGCTGTCAGTTGGAACCTGCGCTCCCTCGGGGGAAAAGGAGTCTTGTTAAGTGCTCTTTAAATCGGTACTAAATACTGTCTCGTCACATTCTACCAGGCGACACGGCCACGCAGCCATTTCTCCATGCTCCTAATTTCAAATTAATTGGATGCTATAATTTTAATAAACCCCACCCCGTTTTGCATGTTTTACATAAAGTTAGCATTAAGTTTCGCGGTTTGGCTGACGGTACATATATGTAGAGGCAGGTCCGGAATCTAATTTTACCTCTTGACACAGATCTTTCGAATCCCATACTTCTCGCTGCGCCACATACTTGCTATGATCCTTGCGCGCATAGCCGCGGAGCCCATAAGAGTAGATATATCGGCGGCTTAATGATCAGTCGGAGTAAGAGCGCGTTTTTTAGCAGTCGGCAAGGATGACCTGGTATTTATAGGGAGACGCGAAACGATCGGCAGCAGCTGGCATTGCGTAAAATCGGTTACTTGGTCGCGTTCGCGCCTTGAACTGTTTCCCACGTACCATTTTCTGGCCGAGTTGGGTCGACTTGACTCGCGAGGGAAAGACGAGGCGACTCTGCACACAATGCTTGCTGAACCTCGCGATCCTCGTGGCCGCTCTAATTGTTCCAAAGCCTCCGTGGAAACAGTAGACGCGTGCGAGCACCTTACTCGACTAATTCATGGCTGCTTCGCTACATAAAATTATAACTCACTCCGCGTCCCGTTGGCCGGAAAGAAACTGTTCTCACACCTGCTCGCCAATCGAGTCAACTATAGCACTGGCAGTGGTCTAACAAGTACACTTCTCGCCAGTGCTTTTACGATCGTCACTCTTTATTGGCGGCGTAACAAAGTTGCACGGGAGTCCTAATGAAAATTGCAGAGCAGCCAGCACCGCCAATTATCCCGGTAAGGAGAGGCCGACGGAGGCCGGCGCGGATTTGGTGGAGGCCGCGAGAGAGCGAGTGCAGAGCAGTCGCGCCGATTTCTCTGTCACAAGCCGGTGGCGAGCGATATTTCAAAATCCGGTCGTTGGAAAGGCGGGAGAGACCGAGCGAGAAAGAGAGGAAGAGGGAGACGACCACCGGGTGTAAGCCAGAAGAGAACAGAACCACATCGACTTGGTAATACGTAGCGTGTCTTTTCATCGGCGATTCGCGTGCGCCGCTGCTGCCCTGCTCTTTCGTGTTATGTCAGGCGAATTAATAATACGCAGCGACTCTCCTCGTGACTACTTCACCAAGTCGCCCTCCCTCTTTCGGCCGGCTCTCCTCGACGCTGGTGAGCCGTGTGTATACTACTGGTATTGTCCCCGGGTGGCTGACGGAAACAGGAATTTTTCACTTTCCCTGTGTGCGCGTCGCCGGCCGGAGGTAATTAGACACGCGATTCTTGGCCGGGGAGGCAGCTGGCCTCGGCGGAAAGCAGAGCCATTAGAAGTACAATTCTTTCGGCGCTCCTTGGACTCGGCTGATTACCGGTTTCTCCTTCCTGCACTTCCGACTTCCATGTAAGGGATCCTCCATCTTTCTCTCTCTTTCTCTCTTTCTCTCTTTCTTAGCCTGGCGTGCTTCGATCGCTCGGGCCCGATTACGTAACGAGAGGAATGGAAAGCGATCATCGTGCGCCTTCGCCTTTCTTATTAGCTTCTTTCTCCCGGTTATTAGACTCTTTACCGTAAGGTACAGTTGCTCGTTTGCGAAGCTGCCGGTGAGCGAGTGCGCGGGGGGGAATAGTTTGGACTCGTTAGGCTCCGCTGGGAACGCAACGAGCCAACTGGACCATCCGATTTCACTCGTGGGAGCTACGTAACCGCGCCTGTCCATCGAGAACTTCTTGACATTCTTGCGGCCGCTCCCCCGGGGGGAACCCCGCTGTTTACCAGGGGGCGAGCCCGCTTTTCACGCGTGCAACATGAAATTTCCAAGTACCAGAACCTAGTGGACAGCACAAAGTTGGATAGTTGACCGGTGGCGCGAAAGAGAGTGAGGGGGAAGGTAAACGAGACGCGATAAATCTAGGCAACCGCGCCGTAGTAAGTAGCGAGGAGGCGAAGGAAGCCCAGGCTCATTCGCTCGCAGCAACGATTTCCCGCCACTTTTATCGGCGTATCAAGAAACAAATTGGCCGTAATTACTCTAATTTCTGTTGCCGCGATCCGGCCTATGTATGCTTTACGAGCGGCTCTCGCCGGCGCACGGCGTCCAGTCGAAAGAGTTACGAGGGCCGATCGGCCCGGCATCGAAGCCGATTTCCATATTTAACGGCCGCGCCAGGATTAGATCTAATTTCACGAGGCTGCATACGAATTTCCCTCGATCCCGCCCGAGCCTATCTATCTAGCCGAGAGCGAGAGCGCGCACGCATACGCGCCTTCCAAAATCAAACATAACTACGTGCTTCCACTCGCGATCCGCCGGCATCCGCCTAATCTCTAGCCTGTCGACGTATAGAAGTGCGCCGAGTGCGCGCCACTTGAAACTTGCTCGATCGCTTATCGCAACAGCCCAGGAAGATTGCATCCCGGCCGAGGCTCGAGGGCGGCGGCGACCTGCCCGCCTCTGCCTGCCTGGTGAACAGCACTCCCGAGGAGAGCGGAGCCGAGGAAAATTTCCCGGTTAACGAAAGAGCCTGGGGAAAGTGGGGTGGAAGTTCGCATGACTGGGTCGTAACGGCTAATCAGCGGAGAGAGAGGAGAAGGTTTGTTATAAGGGAAGAGCAAGCCGCCGTGGCGGCGCTCGGCACGCGGGCGTTAATTGTTTCCGCGATTTTCTCGATTATGATTATTAGCCGGGGGGATCCGTGGCAGCGAGACGCCTCGTAATTCCGCCGGGGGACAAAGGCTGCGCGGCCTCGTAATGACCTGGAAGAGCCGGCTAGTCGAGCCGCCTCTTCCTCCCCGCGACGGCAAACCCGTCTCTCTCCAGTCTCTCCGCGCGTTACCTTGCACGTCGGGCTCTGTCCACGTAACAGCGTGTACGAGCGGACGCACCAAGCCGCGGCTCTACATGTCATTTCTACACGACGCGGCGGCCCCGAGCCGACTCCACTGAAAGCGAGCGCGTCCTGCGCGCCCGGAAATGAGAGGGGGCGCCCGAGAGGGCAGAGGCGATTTTTTAAGGAGCCGTTCTTTGTCGGGGGCCCATCATCTTCGACTCGTGTTCCAAGATAATGCCACTCCGCCACCTCCTCCCAACTCCTCGGCCATTCCTAAGGGAGATAATGATTAATGCTGTGTTACCGTTCACTCTCTCCTTACCGTGCCCCCCCCCCCCCCCCCCGCGCCATTACATCCTCCAATGAATTCGTAGTCGTTCGGTCGTATTCGTGTCCTCTGATTAACCTGTCGCACGAGGACATCTGTTTCTCGTAATAGAGTCGAGTGCAGATAGCCCGGGGGCCTTCTCATTTCCATAGGAGAAAACACGTTCCTCGCCGAGTCCGTTTTATTCTCCAGGATAAACCGCGCGCGGTTTACGATTATTTTCCCTTTTCAATCGGGGCCGATTTCGAGTTCCGCCGTGAGTGAGTGAGGGAGAGGGAGTGGGGGGGGCGGGAAAAGCTGCGGGGGCCCGTGGAAGTGAAGGCGACGACGAGAAAGAGTGAATGAGGAAAGAAGCCGCGTGCGAGGGCGGTAATGAGAGGAGGCGAGAGAAACGAGCGACGGTGGTTTTTTTCCCTTCCTTCTCCTCGCGGCGGAATCTTACATTAGCCTCGGTGGATTACCATTGTTCGCCGCTCCTATTCGGGCCTGTAATTGAAACTGGCGAAAGAAAAGGATGGGGCGTTAAGTAAGCGTTCGCGCCGCCACGTGAGATGGACGTATCTTTGCGGGTTTATTGCTGACACCGAGACTTAGGCCGGTTAAATAGGCGTGTCGATGGCGAAGGTGACTCACTCTCTCCTTCGCCTCGCATTCATTACGAGCGATGGTGCGATGGTGCGACGGTGCTTTTCGGAAACCGGGAATTACCAAGACGACACTCGGCGCGACGTAACGAGGAGGCCCATTTTGTAAACGGGCCGGTGTAATGGTCCTCCGTTAAATTCCAGTGGCACCGGGCGCGCGTTAATTGACGATGGGAATAACTGTAACGAGCGCGAGTCGGTATTAGCCGAGCTAAATAACCGCGCGTGCCGCGGCCGCCGCGCCGGAGCTGGAATTAATCGTACGCAACAATTGCGAGCGTTACCGCAAACGCACTCGAATGACTGGGCGTAAATCAATGGGATAATTTATGAGTGCGCCGGCATTAATGCCGGATTATCCGATTAAAAAGCAATTGGAGCCGAGCGCGCGCGCCCGGCCCTGGCCTGGCCGGCCGCTCGAGTGCGCGCGCCTTCTCTCCAGCTCGTTTCGCGAAAAATCACATTAGCATCGGGAGCGCTCGCGCGCGCTATCGAACGCGACAGCCTATTACGCGCCTGTGGTTTACTACCGGCGTTTCGCATTCTGCCCTCCACTCCTATGGATATCGCCTTCGGTTATACCACTCGCTCTCTTTTCTCCATACATTTTACCTCTTGCGATTCCACCACTCCACGCCCGCGCCCTCGCCCGCGCCCGCGCCTTCTATTAATTCACCGCGATCGTCTCGATGGCAAAAGCAAACTCGACCGCCTCTTTCAACACCGCGTCTCCAATGGGCCGGCGTCGCTTTTCGCACCTGTCTCAAGGCGCCCGTCGCCACCTTTGCCGGCTTTCCAGAGACCAAAAGGCAAAAGCTCTCGGGGAAGCGCATCTGCCGGCGGCTTCCTCTCCGGTTCCCACAGCCAGCCAGCCATTAAGTTCCCATTGAGCGGCGGAACTCGGCGAGGACACAGGGACAAGAGAGAGAGAGTGAAGTAGAGAGAGTTGGCTCGCATGTATGATATATTCAGAAATCATCATAAATTCGCGGTGGGCGAGCGCGGCTGGAGCGGGGCATTAATTGCAGGCGAGAGGGTTGCGACTTGTGGCGCCGGGGAACAAAAGGCCGGGAGGGCCTCTCAGCGGAGGAGGAGGACAGAGGAGATGGTTCTCCGGTGCATGCGGAGCGAGGAGGTTGCGGGCCCCATGGAAGATCGTTACAGGTTTAGTCGCGAGGCGCCGAGAGAAAGCGAGACGCGGCGACGCTCGCCTCGCATCGGAGAAGAGAGCCCTCGCGAGAGCAAGGGAGACTAAGAAGAAAGGGAGTGAGCGAACCAAGAGAAACATGTCGAGGAGGTGCACAGGGCCTCCTCTCCACGGTGGAGTTCGACGCGGCGAGACGGAGAGGGCGAGTTCGACGCGGCAAGACGGAGAGAGCCAGCGCCGAAGAAAGGAGAGAGGAGAGCAGGAGGAGGAGGAGGAGGAGGAAGCCGCCGGAGAAAGAGAGAAGAAAGTCGAATGGTACAAGGGAAGCTGCGAAGCGGAGAGAGGCCAACAGCCGAGGAGTGGAAACTGAAAAGAGGGACAGAGCGCAGACAATGCATATCGAGCGCGGACACCCCTGCCAGACACTAAGACTCCCTTTCTGCCAACCTCGCGTAAACCCTCATCTCGTTCGTTCTATCAGTGTGTCCCTCGTCTCTCCTCGTACGTTCTTCTCTCCTCCCCGCGAATCCTTCCCCCCTCCACCTCCTCCTCAGCCAACTCTCAATCTTTCTTACTCTTCTTGAGAGAACCGCCGCTCTCCTAGGGGGAGCCTCTCCCCATTATTCCCGCACCAGCGCCATCCGGTGTCGCGGAAACTTTGAGACTTAATTGTCCCCCAGGACAGCTGGGAGGGAAATCTGTTTTTCCACTAATTAAAGAATGCTTTGATCGTCCGCTCGGATTGATAACAAGATTCTTCTTCCCCGGGAGGCCAACAGTAGTCTTTTACGGAGTCTCGTTGCATAGGAGGTGTGTCGGAGTCTTGAATGACTCAAAGGGTTCAAGCGGGAGATTCATCGTCGAGTTTCCCGGTTGGTTTTTGTCGGGACAGAGGCTTACGGCCTTACGGGAGGATTTGATGGGGTCGGGCGGTTAGAGGTCCGCTGACGAATGCATCCTTGTTTGTCGTAATTAGCCCTAATGAAGTGGGTCCATAGATTCATTCACCGCACCGGTCGAATTATGACGTTGTCGAAGGAAATCCTCTTTAAGCGAGGCGAGGCGAGGCGAGGCGAGGCGACGGTAGCGCGCGGTGCACTTGCAGTAACCCTTGGACCTTCTCCCTTGGAGGAGTCGCTCCCCGCGAGAGAGAGCACGTGTTTCGCGCTATCATCGCCCCGTAAAGTGTACCTGGCTCGTAAAGATTTAATGTCGCGGCGCTCGTAAAAGGTTGGAATCAAGGCTCGCTGGCCTGATTCGCCCGGGCATTACATAGCCTCCTCCGCCTCCTCCGCCTCCTCCTCCTCGGATCTAGGAGGCTCCAGGGCACTGGAGAGAGTCTGGAGACGTCTCCGGTGGTGGTGTTTCGCCCGCGGATCGATCCGCACCGCTCTCCTCTTGCCCGCTATTGGCAACCGTACTCGACACCATATCTCATCTCTCTCTTGGCTCCGCTTAAATCCCGGCTTCCACGTTTACTTCCAATCGGTCCCAGCGCTCCCGAGGAACCCGGCCGCGCCGCGCCGCCCGTCCTACACCTACACGTACACTCTCGCACACGTACATGTATTGTATCCAGTATCCGTCTCGCGCACCCGGCACACGTGCACACGTGCGCGCGAGCCTACGTCAGAGGCCGGCCCGGCAGTTATCGTGACAATTGCAGTGAAATATCGGGGCCGTAAAAGGCCCCTTTGATTCGGCGTCGCTTGCCAGCACGGGATTGACATTTCTCCGCTTTACTCGAGCCTGGAAGCTAAAAGTCCGCGCTGTCGTAATTGAGACGGCCCGTCGAGAGGGAGGCGGAGAGAGAGATATATATATGGACATATATGTAGCATCGAGGCGAACTGGAGCACTCGGCGTGGGGGGTGTGTGCCGATACTGCCGATGCTGGCAGCCCCCCTTGTATGAATTCTCCCTTGATGCCGGTAAGTGGCAGTGTCGATTGATTGGGCAAGAATCGACGCCGAGAATCATTTAAATTGCAAAGCCTCGGCGAAGAATGAGCCGCGGCGGCGGTAATGAATGAGACTTAGACGTATCGAACGATACTATGCGCGCGCGAGGAAGAGAGAGGGGGAGGGAGAGCGAGAGAGGGCGAGCATGTGTGTCGCGTGCTGGGATTATATGGAGGCCCCGCCGGTATTTATTCATTATGCAAGCCGCTTAAAACGGCGTCAACTGCTAGCTCGCAGCCGGCGGAGCATGCAAAAGCAGGCGCTTAAATCGTATCAGCGGCCTTTATTAATGACGAAAATGATCGGTAAACGTTTCCTGCCAGTTGGCGCGCCGCGCGCCACCTCCACGCCAAACGAGATCAATGAAATCTCCCACTCTCTATCGCGATATCTCTCACCCACGAGCCTCCCTGGTAATACTACCTGCTCCTGCTCCACTCGTATTACCTTTCTGCCACTCGTCTTCCCTCATCGCGCTCTCCGCGCGTTTCGGCACAATCCCCCTTGCAATCCTTTGCCCGTTTGTCGGATTACAATTACTCGGCCCGCGCGCGCTATCAAGCAATTCTACCAGTTGGCTCGCGGCCTCCGCCCACCCGAGCGCCCTTTCAATTCGTTCAAAGGACTCGGGGAAACTTTCTGCCATTTCGGCGCCGTCCTTTTCAGCGGCGCCGCGCCGTCCAAGTTCCGAGGAACTTGTCGCTGCCAAGTGAAACAGCGCTGTCCGGCCGGGACGAGGCGACCGAGGCGTGTCTCTTGGAGAGTATTGTATATTGCGCTCGATTCGCACTGCGCTCTATCGTTATCGTGGCCTTTGGAAAAAGGCCGAGTGCCGCGCGCGTTCTAATCTCCCGTTCGACTTGGATGAAGCTCGTAAATTAAAGCGATGGCCGAGATCCGCGCGTTCGTTTTGCATAGGTTGTTGCGAAGAGGTGCAAGCGCGAAGTGTCGCAATTGCGAGAGGAGAAAGAGCGTCTATCTAGGCAGGCGGGCAGGCAGGCAGCCTTCGCAGGGATTGCTGTCCTGATTCCTGGAGGCGTCTCACTCGACTCGTAGATCGTGCGGCGGATCAGGTCCTCCTTTCCGAGATTTCCATGTGGCTGGCGCGTGGATTCACGTGGCGCGAGCAGCAGCAGCAGCAGCTCTTTCAGAAGGGGGCCTACGCTTGGCCCACGCCGTTCGCCAGGAACCCGTTCACCCACCTTCGACCTCGCCCCTTTGCATTCGCCACCACCAACGTGCCGGCATCTCGCCGACACACGTTTCTCTCGCTCTTTCTCCCGCTCGCTCTCTCGCTCGCTCTCTCGCTCGCTCTCCCGCCCCGGATCTGGGTCCAAGCCGCCACTTTCTGGCAGTTCTCGTCGGCTCTCCACCACTGTCGTTTCCTTGGCGAAACTTTCGCCTCTACCGTAATACGTAACGAGTCACAGTGTGTATTGTGCACGCAGCCAATTGGTCGCATCGCGGTCCTCCGAGGCGAGCAGAGTCGGTTCCTCTGGCGGCCGGAGAAATTGGAAAGGAGGCGTCGGCGTCGGCGTCGCGGCGACGGCTCTTCGGGATCGACGAGGGCCCAGTGAAATCGGGTTTACCTTAGAAGCGGCTATTTTCGGCGCGGACACAGTGTTTGCTTGTAATGTGGAAATCCATGTGGCGGGCGCTCCAGCAGGAACGGTCCAAGGGCTCCAGTGCGAGAGAGGTCGAGGTGGTTCCATCGAGCGCTCCGAAAGCAGGAAGCCACTGACAGATTTATCCTCCTATATCTATCGGCTCGCCCTCGCCCTCGCCCCTCCCGCGGCCCCTGCATTTCGTTGAGCAGATATTTCTGTTGGCCGCCAAGTGGATTTGTGTATCCCAGCTGTCAGATGTCTTAGCGCATTCTTCGAATACAAAGCCCCGCTGGAGCCGCGCCCGCGCCCGTCCCGCGCCCGTCCCGCGCCAGATAGAGGAATTCAGGGGGAGGAAGCTTGAATCGAGAACTTTGCCGACGGATCCCTCCTTCCCCCGAGGTTTCTAGTATTTGCAGTCCAGCTTACGTCCTACACGCGGAGTACAAGGAAAGGACTCGTTGAGATTGTGGTAGGAGCGTTAACTAGTCGGAAGAGCGGCGAGGTTGACTCGGATCTCGGATCGGTAGAGCGGACTGCCGAGTGAGTTTAAAGAAGGCTCGCGGTCCGGGTCCGGTCGGCAGAAAGCTGCGAGCGGCCATAAATGGCCATCACCGCGGTGACTAGTTGCCTGGGGCCGCCGCCTCTGCCACCGGGCAAGCGCTTCCTCCAGAAGTCCTCGAAGAAGCTCTCCTCGACGTACCGGAGCTTCCGGGATCCCGCGGTCGAGTCCTGGATGCCGCAAGGATTCCTCCTCGATGCCTCGAAAGCGAAGCTCTGCCCGCGCGAGCGCGCCGCCAGCCCGCTCATCGCCTCGATCGGCAGTAACAGCTTGTTCAGGAGTTGCTCCGAGGGCAATCTCAATTCGCGGAAGAGCGCCGGCCTCGCGCACCCGCTCGCTACACCCTTGGACAAGTGCATCAAGGCGATCTACGGCAGCTGGAAGAACCTCATGCACCGTAAGTGCACACCATCGCCAGCGCACACCCGCCAGATTGGCCGAAATTGCATAATGCCGTGTCACGCTCGCAATTTTATCTCGGCTTCGTTAGCTCCAGACTCGCCGCGCCAGCGGCTCTCGCGCTCTCCTTTCCTACCTCAGGCCTTTTAGTATCAAGCCAGCCTCAAAGCCCCACTCGAGAACCGTTCTCTCCAAATATTAACCTTCGCCGTTTCCTCCTTACCACAACTAATTCCAAAGGAATTATATTATTTTACCTCTTTTTTGTTTACTTTTTATAGCATTTATAAGTTTTTTGTGATTGCGGAAGAGTAGGGACATTGAGGCGAGTTGCATGCCCACTCGGTTATTTACATACTCGAAACTCCCCGGCGATTTTCGGATTATCATCAACTGGTATTTACCGCGGAATCAAAGAGCACGGGGATATTTCGCGAAAGACTAAAAAAGCAGAGGTAGCCGGGCACATGGATGCGGGCGAGCGGGGCTCGCGACAGGTTGTTTGCCGTTGCCGTTGACACTAATGCGCTTAATGTAACTATGGTTCGCGGACGCAAGGGGGTGGGAGTCGCCTACCGAGTTCATAAGATAAATGCCCGGGCGACCATTTGTTCTCGTTATCGGGCCGCGTTCCCGCTAATACGTTTCCCCGGCATCGAGGCACAACGCTATATTGATTTATCTAGTGGTGGTGCGGTGCGGTGCGGTCGGTTCGCTCTCTGCGCGCGATAAGTGTATTCGGAGATTAGGCCGCGAAAGAATCCCGTCGCTTTTGCGCGGATAGGGCCGCGATTTCTGATATATTAGCGCTCGGCCGTTTGATAGCGGGCTCCTGGGGGAGGCTGCGCGAGACGTGGGAACGCGGTGCGACCTCGCCGGTCCAAATGCAGCCCCGCTGGCGAAGGTGCCCGCGCGCGCGGCACTCTTGCACCATCCGCCGTCGCCGTCGCCGTCGCGTCTCGGGCCAGTGGGATCGGGTCCGCGGAAACGAAATTTATCTCCATCGCTCGTTCATTGGATGCACATTCCGAGGACTCTCCTCTGTCGCTGGAGAGGCGGTTTTTCCCGCGCGGTGGCTCGCACGCTCCCTTCCCGGCCAACAAATCACGCGGCGGCTGGACAGTGATTCATATTCGTTTTAATACTCCTCTCTTGATTTAGAGGTCCGCGCGCATGCACAGCGGCCAGCGCGGCGAAAGAATCGCTCCGAGGGGATAACGGGGAAGGATGTGCTAACGCCGGTAGTTGAACGCGCCACTACTGTCGAGAAAGCAACGCGTCGCTATTGCTATCCAGAACGTCGACGATAAAGAAGCGCGGCTCGATCTCTCGAATTTATTTATTGGCCTATATTTGTAACCGGGGAGAGAAGTCGGACTTGATAGAGCGATAGGTTGAGGCATCGGGCCATTATCGCTTTGATGAATAGAAGCGCCGAGAAAGAAGCAAGAGTTACCGGGAAGCAGTTCTTTAAGATCGGATCAGTACCCCCGTCCCCCGGCCCCCCCTTCTTTTTTTCGAGGTCTTTTCAGCGGTGATGTAGTAGCACTCATTACTGCGCGCTCGCCGAAGGTAGAAGTCCGTCTTGATTCAGTGATCTAAGCCGGTGGAACGATCGCGAGAGAGTAGGAAAAAGCGAGTGGGAGAAGCCGGGTCGTTACGTCGGCGGCGGCAGCAACGGCGGTGGCAGCGGGAGCGTCGGCTTCGAAGCGGCTCTCGGTGGCATTACTCGATAAGGCGCATTTTCTCGTGAGCGCATATAAGAGACAAGCCCCGGCTCTCGGCTCTCGGCCCGGCTCGGCCAGGCCCTAGCCTCGCCGACCGATTATCACCGGATCGGGTCATTTTGCCCCTGCGATTTCATCGGGCCAGTTGGCCGCTGCTCCGAGAGCAGATCGGAGCCGAGGCGAGCAGAGCCCTCGGTTGAGCTCGACCGAGAGAACGAGAGAACTCTTGCCTCATCCAGCCGAGCGGGTTTTACCTCGGCAGGATACCTTACTAAGGATACGTCCCTTCTATCGCCATTAGGCTGCTCGTGATCCTCGGACAATTTTAACCTTTTAAGATTATGAGATATCCCCCCCCCCCCCTCTCCTCTCCTCCCAAAGGCTTTCCTTCTACTCAACCTCATTTGCCGCTGAAATCCTTCCACCAGGGATCTCTCTTTCTCCATTGGTCCCGCTGACTTCCTCGAGTTCACCGTCAATTCCAACATACATACATATACGAGTACTCTCCTCTCGTCCTCTCTATATATACCCGCGCTCGGTCGGTGAGTTGATTGATTCCTGAAGATTGGGTCAACAGCGATGGGGGCCGAACTGCAGGCCCCCCATAAATTTCGTCCTCTTTCGCAAAAAGCGAGGACTTTTAAATCGGCGTTACATAAGCGCCCGCGGGCCGCCGGCCTCTGCACTCCATAAATAAAACAAATTATGTGCCGACTGAAAGTAACGCGTTCGTTCGCCCGTCGATATGTATTCCGGCGCGGCGGCGGTGGCGACGGCGACGGCGGCCAACCAGTTTCCAGTCGGACAGAAACTCGAGATAGATAGAGATGTCAAGATCGAGCGAGAGAAGGCGAGGCGAGGCTCGCTTGAGAATGGCCACTCTGGCCGAGGCTGATTGGCGTGTGGACGCTGTTCTAACGCCACTTGACTATTAAAAAGTTTGTGTTGAACGGTACCCCCGAATATTAAGGGGGTTGGGGGGGGGGGGGGGGGGGTGCTCGAGACACACTAGAGGCTCAGTAGCCCGGCAATGCCGGATGGCGCATGCTGCTCTCCGTTGGAAGAGAGTGCTCTTGTAAAGGCCGTAGTAAGTCGTCTAGCCTCTGCCTCCTGGCTTTTGTTCGGCCGCTTTTTTCCACGGCGCACCGCCGCCGCCGCCGTGGCCGCGGCCGCGCCACGTATGACGTCGAGAGCGTATTTGCTATATAAGATCCGGCGTTTAGACAGGTTTCTAAAGGCGGTGAGATGCCGCGAGCTCTCCTCGCCGGTTCGAGTCGAGGTCGAGAAGCGCGCTCGCGCGAGCGCGAGCGGAGGCCTCTCCTGGCAGTGCCAGGGCCTCGACTTGGCAGAGTGCGATAGTCACAGAATGTATTTCCAGGGCCTGGCGCGATAGCACCGGCTCAATTTAATCGTTAGCCTGCACTCGCCTCCCTACGATAGTCGAGCTTTGTAACCGGTTCGCGGCAGACTCGTGCGACGCTCGGATACCTCCGATTATACATACATATATCTATATAACTATGTATATCTATATATATACGCGTACGTGTACTTGAGGAATACAGAGGAGACGCCGAAAGATTCCCAAAGGTAGGATTTCGGTTTTGGTCCTCTCTCCGATCTCTGTATATCACGCTTCGATACGTTTTACGAGTTCATTCCTACGACTCTTGGCGGCCCTGCCTAATTAATTATAATGCTCTCTCGCTCCCGCTGGCCGCGGCGCGCCTCGCCTCGCCTCGCCGCCGCGGCTTGACGTAGCACGTGTTACCCGGCCACTACTGTGTCCGCAGACAGGTTTTAACCCGGGGACACGACATTGCTCGGGCCCGTTTCACGTGGATAGGTCGGGCGGGCAGCGGCCGCGGCGGCGAGATGAGATTGCTCGCGCGCCCTCCGTGTCTCCAGTACATGCACTCCCGTAATCCCGGCAGCGTACTCTCCCGCCCGAACGCCCGAACGGCCTCTCTCCTCGCCGGGCTCCATTACCAATTAGACATTCTTCGCCGCTAATTAATTAGTATGCTCGCGAGGAGCCGGCGAGAGGAGCCCGGCTAATT
This sequence comes from Crossocerus cetratus, assembly GCA_963675795.1. Taxonomy (NCBI): domain Eukaryota; kingdom Metazoa; phylum Arthropoda; class Insecta; order Hymenoptera; family Crabronidae; genus Crossocerus; species Crossocerus cetratus. The sequence goes on along the minus strand of OY776664.1, from coordinate 2,508,779 downwards.
TCCCGCCCGCTGACATTAATTGGCAGCGAAGGCGGAGGACGACCAGGCGACGAGAGTTGTAGGTTCCCGAAGCCCTGCCCGCGCCCCAGAGGGAATCGGCCGAATATCCCCCACCCGCCCCCCCGGCTTTCGCAATATTTCCAGAGGCGAAAAACTCCGCGCTGGTAATTGGACGCGTCCGGTGTCCGGAATCACTCGTGTTTGCCGTTGCAGCCGGCCCTGTCATTATAGAATTTTTATCGATGCAATTTCGCTCGCCCGAGCGCACCCGCGCTCGCGCTCGCTTGTCGACGCGGCGCGGTGGCTCGTGTTGAATAAGGCGCGAGGGAGCGCGATGCACATTTCAGACTATTCCTATTCCCCTCTCGATAGATATAGTCGGTGTACGGATTGCATCTGGAGCAGCCGGACGCAATACGGCTCTCCTCCGGTTGCTTTATGGCTGTGAACATGCCCGAAGCCTCGCCCTCTCTTGTTCGAGCGGTGTTCTCGGGCCGCGGGTCGAGAGGGCGGCGTGGTATGCTGCGAGACGTCTTGGAGGATTGCTCCAACTTCCGTAATTATAACTTAAGAGTTTAATTACTTTTTAATTATTCGCGCGGGGCCCGCGTTACGAGCTAATCGGCCGGGCGGCCGGGCGGCCGGGCGGCCGGATTATCCACATATATTTTCCGGCCGGGCGCTCCGCCGGCTGTGATTAAAATTCGAGGGTGTAATAGGGGATTATTAATGCGCGAATTACACTTGGCTCTCATCCTCCTCTCGCTCCCCGAGAGGAGCCTCCTCCACCAACAGATTCTCCCCGCACTTGCCTCGATGATCCCCCGGTCCCGTTTCGAGAACATACTGCTCTGCTTTCGGGCCGCGCGTGCTTCACCGACGAGAGGAAACTTTTTCCTTTAAACAGCCGCGTCTCTATCGGCCGCTGGCTCGTCGATTACGATTACGCGGCATTTTTACCGGGCTCCTGGCTGCGGGCGCGTTAATTATTCGCGAGAGCAGCCAAAGCGGGGACCGTGGCGCATAGCTGCGGTCTCGGGGCCGATGCACGAGCCATCCAGTTTACGGAGTTTGCCGGCCTGGTGGCTCCAGCGATGCGGCCTAGCCAAACGCTCGTTTGAACTCCATAAAAGTTGGATTTCCAGCAGCAGCCTCTTTTCAAACTCGCTCGCCCTCCGCCCCCGTGTTTCGCAACGAGGTCCGCCTCGTACCCTACCAGCTCGCTTATATCCTCTGGTTAATTCTCTCTTTCTCTCTCTTTCTCTCCCGCGCGCGCACGATCCTCTTGCAGAGGCGTGCGGTCGATTTGAAAAAAAGCGCCGAGGCAGCATGGTCCGATACTTAGCGTCGATTGCAGGCTAGATCAAGAAGGCGAGTGGCTGGCATGATCGCCGGGGTGGCTGTGCGAGATAGGTGAAATCCGGCGGGCCATATTTTCGAAATACCCCGAGCGGGCAAATTGAAAGTTGCTCGTACGGGAGACTTTAAGGTAAATCGGCCATTTCACCTTGCAACTCCCTGTCTCCTCTCTCGCGGTCCTGCTCCGGTCTCCACTCCGTGAAATTTGTTTTCCCCGTAATACGCGCCGGTAAACGCTCGCTGGAGGAAGTAGACGACTCTCCTTCCCCCTCTCTCTCCCTCTCCCTCGCTCTGTCTGGCGGCGAAGGAGTCGGGAAAGTGGAACATTTATATTCCCGTGAGGACACGCGAGGGAGGCGAAGGATATTCGTGCGCCTCGACGGGAGGACTCGGGCCGGCCGACACCGAGGTAAAAAGGAGGCGGCCCGGAGCTCGAAGAGAGTCAGTTACTCCTTTATACATACATAGATGAGCGCGGAGAGCGGAGGCCCTTGGTGCTCCGCAGTCACTTACTGCCTCTCTTCCAGCTCGTTTGCCCAATTCCGGGAAAGGAGAGACAAACCCGTTCGGGCCGCAGCGCGCGCATTTATCGCCCGCCATAAAGCACCTTCGGCCAGTGCGAGAAGAAGGTAAATAAGAAGAAGCGGGGCCAACGCGCTCGCCCTCGCGCGGCCGCGATGCCTCCGCTCCCTTCATTCCACGATAATTAGGGTCATATCGGTTCAATTAGCCCGCACTATTATCCAACGAAGACACGCTATCAATTCCGCCGGATCGTTACTCGTTGTTAAGGCATAATCGAGCGCTCCCGCCTCGGCGCGCTCGCTCTCCCGAGGCCTCGAGGCATCGAAAAATAAATGCATTATTTCGCGCCGCTTATTAAGATGGTCTAATGGCGAGCGATAGCGCGGCCGCGAGTAATTACCGGCGGCGGTGCACTCGAGGCGTATTATCGCTCGTAAAGAATCTAAATCTGAATCAATCATACGGTAGCTTGATCCATTTCGGGGCTGCGTCGTGTCAAAATACTAGTCCTCTTGAACTGGCCCCTTTAATGGGCCATCGGCCTCCCCCTACCGCTCGACCTCTCTGTACATATCGGAGGATTAAGTGCAGTATTATCAGTGGGCTATCACGGTAATAGTTGCACAACCGCTCGGATAATGATATAATAAGAGGTTATTAACTCGGGCCTGCCCTTTAAAGAATCCTCTATCCTGCCCGAGCGGTAATTGAAAATGAAACGGTGATTACTCTTGCTTACGTAGCGGCGGGCTCGGCCTGTTTATCGGAACACTGGATATATCCGGGCGATTTCAATCGGTTCTCTGCCATACGCGCTCCTCTCGCCGCCCGCGCGTGTGTGTGCGCGCGTGTGCGCGTGTGCGCGTGTATGGTATCATGCACGTGTTATAAAGTTCCGAGTGAATTACTGTTTCCATTCCGGCGTGTTGTAGCTCGGCTCGACCTTCGCTCGCCTAGCTTTTTCTATGCCCTCCCACATACCTTTCCCGTTCTCCTTTATATTCGTGCGCCCGTGCCTACTGCCATTCGTTACGTCCACATATTTCTGGCCATTCCCGGCTTCCTTCGCTTGGCTTCCTGCCCTCGGCGAGAGAGTGCCGGCGCTCCCGAGCAGTTTGCAACTCGGTGCTGTTTGTATTTGCATTTTTCCATCGTCCCGGCGAAGCAGCTCAGTCATCGCCCTGCTGGAAGCCCCGGGAAATTACGGAGCGCGGCTCCGGGGAAAACCGGCAAACACACCCGCTGTCCTGGCGCAGTCACTTTTCATATCTGCTCTCTTTCTCTGTCTATTTCTCTGTCTCTGTCGCTCCAACCTTTCCTCCCCGATGGATGCATTATTGAGAGACAGTACTCGGCGCGAGCTCGGCGTGGTCGATTCGCGAGCGCACTTCCTTCCTTCCTGTCACGGTCGTTTAATTAATCTTAAATGGTAATTGACCCGCGCGGATGAATTCCGAATCGCAAATGAGAATTAGACGATTTAAACTGAGAATAAACGCTCGAGTGGTTTTCATGTTTTTTCTAGGATGTGTGTTAATCGCTTTGATGTGTGCTCAGTGTTTGATTGATAGGTTTGTTCTAGTAAGTTGAACTTATTGAAATATTCCTAGTTCAATGTTATCGTACTAGTCGCGGGTATAATCACGTTCTGCAGTCAACTAGAAACACACGCTCGGCTGTACGTGATTGTTCATTAGAAACAGTGTGTCAGCGTGAGATTAGCTGGATTTTAGTGGGGGGGACTCTTAGGGCCTTGATTGCACTCGACGATTGATCACCGGTCACGCAGCGGACGCATGGCGATACGTGAAGTATCAGGGACGACACGTGTTGCGCCTGACGGATACGCCTACGTCGTAATTCTTCCGAGGAATTCGATTATCTCGCGTGTCGCTTCCAGATTCCCGGATTGATTGGAACGAGAGATCCCGTATTGGGCCGGCCTTTGATTATGTCCTGTCTCCTATGCTCTCTCTCTCTCCCCGCCGCCCCCACTCCCTCTCAATGGAACTCTAAATTTCCCGGAGGATGAAGAGCCGCCGTCGATTTATGGTTCGGATCAAGCGAAACGCGCCCAATTTCGAGATTGCATTCGATTGCAAGTGGAATCCGAATTCGAGAGCATGCAAGTGATCGCTCGAAAGTATAGTTTCTAGTTTACTTTGTCTTCATACCACTCGTGTACTTTCCAAGAAACACGTCACGCGAGTGCCAATATTTCCACACAAACATTGGAACGAATTGTTTTTGCTATTTTACTGGCAAATATTTATATTTTCAGCGATACGCAGATTGTGTGAAATATTGGCCGAGGTACAAATCAGCTCCGCGTGAAACAGCGCAAACAAGCACAGTACCAATCAATTTTCGCCGTTCGGTTGGCCAGTTAAAATATTGATTTCTAAAAGTAACAATTCCAACAAATATTTCCTTCCCTTGCGAGAGCGAGGGATGGGGCTGGGAGGTGTCCTTTAACGGTGATTGCTCGCTTTTCATCGGCGGAAGTAAGCACTCGAGGGGCTCGAAAAGCCCGATAAAACTCGATCGTCCGATTTCAATAAGGCATTCGCGTCCGTCGGTCCGCCGGTGCAATTTTCCCCAAGTCGAATAAATCCTTTTCCATTACCAAGTTGCATCCTCGCCCGAGTTGGCCGCCTTCAACTCTCCTCCCGCCGCAGCTATCAGCAGGAAGTTGGCCCGGCGCGGCAAAACGATCGCTGCCAGGGGGAGAACACAAGAGAGTTGGCCGGAAGTTTCCGCAGGTGGAAGTTATTTTACTTGCTACGGAGAATGGCTGGCGGAGTCATTCGTCTGGCAGTCTACATCGGGAATTACTCACATTTCCAGGGAGCGCGCGCGCGCGAGAAAGAGAGCTAGGTAGACTGTAGAGAGAAGATTGCCGCTTGGCAAATCGAGCTGGCTACCGAATCGACTTGTTACCCTCGCTCGCACGTATATGTATGCGAGGCGAGCTTGGAGTCGACGCGATCCGCTGGAATAACGTTTGCCCGACGCTTCGATCGCTTTGCCGATGAATCGAGCCGTTTGTCCGTCGAGAGCTCTAATTTCAGAGTCGAGTCATGAATTACCGAGGCGAGTGATCGCAAGTGGGCCGTCGCGCGCGGTGCACGCTCTACGCTCTACCCTCCCCGGTATACCTACGTCTGTACCACTGTACGTACGCCGGGCTCGCGTACAGTGAGCGCATTGTCAGCTACCGCTTCATAAGCATTTATTCATTCGCAGCTTTTATATGGGCCTGCGTCTACATACATGTAGCGGCGCACGCTACTCACTTACTGGCGGTATATACGCGCCGGCTTTCAGCGCTGCTTCCCCATTATCATCCGGGGACACTCGTCTCTCCCGACATGGAATCGCCAAGTTCCCGTCTCTCCACTCCACTCGGCCGCGGCGGTGGCACGTTACCTCGACACTTTTCATTAGCAGCCGCCGATGCGCGTGCTACGAATTAGGTCGGGATTGCCTCGATTATGTCAGAGAGCCGTAGCCGTGTTGTGTTGGCGTGTTTACTTCGGCTCGAGCCCACTCTCCGGCTAGTCGAATGGAAACTCAATAGTTGTCGCGAGGGAGATCCCTTTTCTCCGAGTCACTGCTCAAACTATCCTCGAGAAGACACACGGTAGGTAGTTGTGTGATGCAACTTCCATCAGCAGTGTTGAACAATATCCGCGTGTGTACAGAGTGCTCGAGTTGGAGATTTCAGTTTCGGGGAATATCACGTTCGCAGCATTACTTAGGTGCGAGTGCACTTAGCGCGAGAAGGAGAATCGACTCTCCTGCTGAAAGAGAGTTTAGAGTTCAAGGAGTCTCTCGAATTGAGGTGGCTCTTGGAGCGGGCGGAGGTCGAGGTTTCATTCAGGAATTTATAATCCACCATCAACGGGTATTGTCCAGCACGAGAGGGAGAGAGAGGGAGAGAGAGCCGGTGCGCGAAGCCTCTGTCGCTCTATTAAAAGCCGACGGCTGCTCCCGCGCACTTCTCCCATTCCTCGCATTTTCTCCTCGGTTTCGTTTGACTTCTTAGTTGGCGCGTCCACTTGAAGTTTGCGTAAGCAAACTGCTAATCGGACGGAGTTTCAGTTGGATTGAAATAGCCAAAGTTCCCGTCGTTCTCGCACAAGGGGGCTTGCCGTGTATTGCTCGTTCTCGCCAGTGAAATTGGAGTGGGTGGGAAATTGGGATCTATAATCGAGTTTCTTTTGTAAGCAGAATAAAAGTTGTTGTTATAGAGAATATATATGGAGAATTGATCGGAGAATGTTGGGAATGGGAAAGAATGGTATAATCGAAGGACGGGAAGGGAAGGGAAGGGAAGGGAAGGGTTCCGGCGGTATTTCCTTTCAGACGAAAGTGTAGTTGTCGGAGGATGCTGGGCAGGACACACGGTGTGTTCAGTGATGCAAGTTGGCTCTTTCACGCTGAGTTTCTTCCCAGAAGATGAGCCACTCGATCGACGAGGCGAAGGTGGAGGAGAGCCTCGGGACTCGGGACTCGGGACCCTCGGCTCATTCCGGCGTGTCGCATGCAGGCTTCACGTTTTTTTCCCAGTGTTTGCGCAACGAATTTACACAGCCCGTTGACTTTGACCTCCCCCACCGCGACGCCGGCGGCGACGGCGGCGACGGCGGCGACGGCAGTCCTGGCTCGGTCAGGTCCTCCGTATTCCGCTGGTGCTTTCACACCTACACGCGGCTTCCTGTCCACCCACGAGGGCCAGGAATCTCGTGAAAGAACGGCGTTAATCACCTCGCCAAACACCGTTGCGCGCCGCGCTGGCTGCTCCTTTTAATCCAACCTTTCGAGTCCGCCATACACTTGGCGTCGCGTACCTTGCCCTCTCGCCTCCTATTATCAGGGCCAATGGCCCCTTTATCATTCCTCGATGATACCCTGCCGAGTCTACCCTCGATTCCCTATTCATTCTCTTCCTTTGATCATCGACCTCGCAGCCATATCCGTGCGACCCGAGACTTATACCTAAGACCAATTCTCTAGTCTCTAGTCTCTAGTCTCTAGTCTCTAACGCAGCTCTTCCTTAACGCCCTCTTTTCTCCTCTCCCCACGAACCATCCACATTATTTCCTCGCACAACAGTTCAATACTTTTCATCCAACAATGCCACTTGTCACTCGCGACTAATATCCAAGACAAACAATAACACCGTAGTTTCAAACAAAAGATAACTTGAACCATACGGGACTGAAATTCTTCGAGCGAACACTGTACCTGAGAATCCCAATGTACAGGGTGAGTTATTTGTTCTTTAATCATCCCCCTCACAATCAAATTCTAATTATTTCGATGATTGGTACAATTTAATATTATAAATAAATGTCAGTGCGTGGAAAAGACACGGTAAAGGCTCTGTATATTAAAATGACTAACCACCGCATAATTATTATTATTTTCAACGGCCTATATCCATCATTACCGATTGAACGGCAAGTGAATCATCCTGTACATACTCGAAAGTTCGGAGGATAGGCTTTTCCAGGGCACGTATCTGGGAAAAGAGGAAAAGAGGACATAGGTAGGATCCGCGGGAATAAGCGAGGCGTCGAAGCATCGTAATTTAATTTGGCGGAAGGCGCTTCCGATCCTCCCGAGAGGCGAATAAAAGTCGGTCGTGGTGTCTCGAGGTGAGGATCGGCGGATCGGCGCGGGCCAGGCGAGAGAAGACTCTCCGGGCGCCGCGCCGTAAGTATCACGCGCCGGATGGAGGTCAGCAGCCCGTGTTTTATTAAAGGGCGATCTGGTACAAACGGCTTGGAGGCCGAGTCATTGATTTCCGTGGATAGGAGCGCGGGTGTATCGGCTCCTAATACAATTTTAACGCGCACTCGACGTCCCGGGAGCGCGAGGGGGAGGAGGAGGAGGAGGAGGAGGCGGAGGAGGCGGAGGCGGCGTTTAGAGGGCCAGTTGAGTAATGCTCGAAAAGAACCGTTCGCTCGTTGCCTCGGTAGAATGCTCGCTCTGATATGCTCGAGATTAATACGTGTGTATTAAGGCGGGTAAAGCCGCTGCGGGCAAGAAAGCCTTCTTCAACGGCCTCCTCTCTCAAGGATGATACGCTCGAAGCTCGAGGCTCCGAGCGGGATCAGGCTTCTTCAATCGCGCTCTCGAATTTTTCCCTCCGCGCGGAGCGGCGGCAGGCTCGAACGTGCCTTCCAGCACGCGTCGGGCTTACATTTTAATAATTATCGTTGCCTCCGTAATAATATGCTCGAGCCGGCCGCGTCACTCATACTCTCTCCATTAGGTTGGCGCGTATATGCTGTCAGCTGGTTTCTTCCCGGCGGCGGTAACGCGAGTGGTGCTGAAGAAATGCGGCGAGGGCTGGCCCGGGGACAGAGAGAGAAAGAGAGAGAGAGAGAAGTTGCAATTTCGTTAGGGGTGGAAATAGGCCGTGCGTCGTGCTGAATCCAAAGGCAGCGAGAGCCAACCGGCTGGTGTTAATGATCTCTTGTTCTCCCGACGCTATCTCCTCGGCGGAGCCGCGAGCGAGCACGTTTGGTCAGCCGGTGGAGGCGTCTGAGACAATAAACCAGGTTTCCGGAATGCCTCGCGGCCGAGAAACAGGAACAACAAGACGAGGCGAAGGAGAATATAAGGAGTGTGCGGTGCACATCAGCGCACGTAAGGAGTCGAGTGGGAAGGGGAGGGGAGTGCTGGTGGGCGAAGAAGTGACTCGAAATTAGACTCTCGCTCGCGCGCACCTAAGAGCAGCCACCCTTTTCCACCCTCGCTCTCTCCTTCGCTTTGTTTCTCTTCCTTCTTCCTCATTTCTCTCTCTCTCTCCCTTACTCTCTCCCTCGCTCTCTCGTGCATCCGAAAGGAAGACGAGTGCTCTTGTGGCCGCATTGAGAGAGACCAAGCCTGTATATCCCGGAGACGGAAAAAAACTAGTTCCCGCTCTGATCATTAACTCGGTTTTAAAGGGGAGCGCGCGTTAAAGCCAAGCCGAGCCGAGCCACCCTCGCGCGCCCGCGCGTGAGTGCAACTCACTCGTCGCTGGTCCTCTTCCGCAAGCTTTTCTTCCCGCGGCGCTCTCGCGCGCGAGCCGTGCTCTGGGAATCGAAGACTATTATGGCACGGAGAGAGGGGAACCTCGCGGCCGCGGCTGCGGCGACGGCGACGAGCCGAGAGGACGCGAGGACGCGAGGAGAGAGCCTTTGCTGGCGAAGTCGCTTGCGGTATGTGCTTCCACAAGGATCTTCTCCCACCAGCTCTCTCACCCGGCCACACTCTCGCGTCCTTCTCCTCTCCTCGCTCTCGCTCCGTCTCGCGCCGAGCTGTTCCGTTACTTAAACTCCTGCGCCGGCATTTAAATGACACCGCGCACCGACGCTCGGCCCACTGATATTACTATGATAGCGCGGCGCATCACGATAATCCGCGCTCGCCATCGCGGATTATGTTTCGGCTTCGGGGAAAAAGAGCGGCGAGAGAGCGCACTAAGCCGCGGGCGTGAAAGCGCGCAAGAAATAAATCCCCGGCGTACGGAATACGCGCGCTGTGCGTTGCACTAATCGAACTTGAAATCATCGCTCTGCTACCGCCGCCGACGCCGCCGACGCCGACGCCGCCGACGCCGCCGGGAGTGAATTCCGGCCTGATTTCCGCCGGCCTGCGGCGATGCGGCGATGCGGCGATGCGGCGATGCGGCGGCACCCGGTGTGCTAGTAGCAGCTGCAGTAACCGCGCAGATGTTACTCCGCGATGCGTATCTAATCATTAGATGATAGTAAACATCGGGCTATCTCTATGTATTGGGAGTGTAATGGTAGAGTTTTTCTGAGCCAGCCAACGAAACGCTGAGCAGGATAAGTGCTCATCAGTAGTATTAACCCGTAGTTTGTCGGACGGGATTGCTCGGCTCGTGAATTGGAATTGGTGCATTGCCCCGCTGTAAATTGTTGCGAAGGATCAAGTAGAACTGGACTGTTGAAAGCTGTAGCATGCAAGTAGGTATAATGCTAATGGGCGAATGCGCCTAGCGCCTAGCGCCTATTTCGAGAGGGTTTAGCGTGCGGGCGAACGAGGTCATGCGCGAGCCATGCAAACTAAGGGTTAATATGATTAAAAGGTGTGCCGATGTGCTGTGCAAGGAGAGTGCGGAGTTGATGGCGATCAGTGGGTTATAATAAATGGTTTTGTGTGCTTAGTTGGCGGTATGAACCGGCCGTCCAAAGCCGTGGCCCAGGCGAAGAAGGTGGCACCGCCCGCTGTACCCGATGTGTTTCGACATTCCGGCTCCTCGTTCGGATCGGCGGGATATGCTAGCAGCGAGGATAGCTGCTTCCTACCCGGAAGCGGATCGGCCGGAACCAACGACGACGTGTCCTACGGGATGCCATCTGGAAAGAGCCCGGGACCTATTTTTACTCATCCTGGCTTCGCCTTCCCGCCGGTCGTCGGGAAGTACGCTCATGCCGAGGATCAAGGTGCGACACTCTCCTTCTTATACTATATTTAATCCCAGCGCTGCTCCTCAATTTAGTGCAGAGACTCGTCGCAATCGATAGCGCACGCAACGCGAGCCTGGTACAGATACTTGCTTTTAGTCTGATACCGGGCTCGCGTCCTGTCCAAGGGAGTTTGCCGGGAGTTTCTGCCCTATAAGTATATTTCACATTGGATAGCTGCACCGCGGCCTCGAAAAGTTATGGAGTTCTCGTGGAGATATTCCATGTGAGGAGTTGAGTAGCTGTTTGAGTGGGGTTCGCGCATTGAGCTGGTTTCTTCTGGCGGTTTCAGGTATCGATATGACGCAAAGTCCTGGAAGAGACAGCCCGGGTAGTTCGGGGTCGGGTTCCGGCTCCAGACACTCGACTGCTTCTCTGGACTCCGGCAGAGCGTCCGGGTATCACCTGGGACCGCGAGGTCCCGGGGCCCTCGCTTCGTCGCCCAGGTGCTCCATAAGTTCCCTCGGTAGCCACCCCGACAAGCCAGCTGATCTCGATGTCGTTCATGCTTGGCTAACCGAGCTGCAGTTCGAGGAATACTTTCCCCTCTTCGCATCGGCCGGCTACGACCTTGCTACTATAACTCGCATGACACCGGAAGATCTCACGGCAATAGGTAAGCAATGCCTTCTTTAAGACCGAAGCCAGTCAGGTTCGCGCAGACTTTCCCACAGACGGTTCGCTTCGTGAGACCTCTAAGTCGCTAAGTCAAATTGGATTACGTCTTGTAGCTGAGCCGCGCACCTCCTAAATCATGCGCCCGTACAATCCACGAAAATGCCACTTTCGCGCTTGCCGGTCCTTAACTTTTAGTGGAGAATCGTGTAGCTCATTAATCGACTGGTCGACTCAAATGATCCCTTCTCTCGCAAGAGGCCAGAGGGTCCAAAGTCGGAGGACGATGGTTAACTAACTAAGATAGACTGGCATATCAAGTTCATCGGCTCTGATCGATTGCTGTCCCAGCGCGCGTCTGGTGGCTTCCAGCGCGAGAATTTGCATCTTTATTGCGTAATTTACATTCGATCTGCGGGTGCATCGGGATATATCGCGTGTGCGCGCGCGCGGTCGGTCGGGGGCAGGGTTAGCAGTGCTCAAGATTGGTTTGCATTCACAGGAATTAAGAAGCCGAATCACAGGAAGCGGTTAAAGGCGGAGATCGAGAATTTGAATATAGGAGATGGACTTCCGGAGCACGTGCCCGGCTCGCTCGAGGAATGGCTGAGGCTCTTGAGGCTCGAGGAGTACCTCGGTGCCTTCCACCAACAGGGTATGCGCTCGGTGGAGGATGTAACGACTCTGACTTGGGAGGATCTCGAGGATATCGGAATCGTACGCTTAGGCCACCAGAAAAAGTTGTTGCTGGCCATCAAGCGAGTCAAGGATATTCGCGCCGGCAAGCGCATACAGCCGCTTGACCTCGCGCGATTACCACCGCATCCTGGACACACACAGGTAAGCATATATCTTAATCACTGTTGCATTACCACTCGGGAATGCTGCTCGATCTCTCTCAACTATGAGCATGCTCTATGCGAGTTTTATCGAGAAGTACCTCTTTCGCTCTTGTGAAAGCCGAGTTGTATGCTTATCTATTTCACTTAACTAGGGTTTTATCTCCGTATGATGACGCTTGCGCATTTGTATTCCACAGGAATCAACGTTGTAATCATGTGTTGTACTCTTTCCCAGGAGGTCGTTATTCAAAGAAGTGGTCCGGATTTGCCTTCGCCGGACGAGGATTGCTCCTCGCCGGTTCTGAGATCTTTCCAGAGAGGCGGCAATGATAACACGACCGGTGCCGCTTGGAGAAGTATGTACGCGGCACTGCCGACCGATTACAACACAGTCGGCCGAGCCGGATCGCGAGGAAAGTCCCTCGAGAGTCTGGAAGATGCGCCCCTCGGTTATCCGCCATCACCGGCGCCACCCTCGCATCAGCCACAGCCGCTCGATTGGCGTCCACGAAGTTTTGATGACGGTGATATTACACCTACAAATGATATTTCGGCTGTGGACGCTGGTGGCGGAACCCTACCACGACCAAGACACTGCCTTGTTCGGCCGCGTCCCGTAGCTAAGGTAAACTATATGTATTCATCCTTCTGTTGATCAGACCACTTTTTTATGGTATCTCATGCACGGAGACACTGAAATTTATTTCATTGTTACAGGTAACGGCCACGCCTGGGCAGTATAAGTCACTACCGAGGGATTTCGATAACAAATACCAGTTGACCTATGGTTTGGACAGTAGTCCGCATCTTCCGAAGAGATGTCCTCCATCACCACCGAGGCGACAGAGTTCTAGGGACTCGAACAGTACCCCCGTCGTTGGGGTTGGAGGTTCCGGTGTCGGCGACGTCGTGATAGACTGCAGCGGACCAGTGCCTACTGCTTCATGCGAGGATCATCACATTCATCATCAGCATCATCACTTAATTCATCATCCTCCGCCGCCGCCACCCGCACCTGCGCCGGCGCCATCGACTCCGCCGCAGATCAATCGACCACCTTCCTCTATGTCTCGTTCCTGGGGTAGCGTCAGCGTCAATGTCAACGAGGAACACGAATTGATTGCCTCTCTCGCTCTCCAACACCGCAATGGCTCCGATGCCAGTTTCAAGGTTCGTTGAACCCTCCACTCCTTTGGCGCTTTCATTAAAGGAAATACCTATGTACATACGCCAATACCCCGGGGAACGGATTTCTGTATGACGAGACGTAATCCCGCCTTAATTGGACTCATTTTTTTCTGTGCTCGTATTTCTTTTTTCTCGAATGTCATCCCGACACTCTCTTTTTTTCACGGCCGTCGCCCAGCCGTCGTATTTATGAGAGCTTCTCTTTGTTTACAGTCAAGTTCAAGCACGGAGTCGGACTCGCTGCCATTCGCTAATGAGAACGCTGGCACAATAAAGCAAAGGGCCGCACGAGCCCAAGAATATGTGACGGGAGGAACGAATAGCAATATAAGTAGTCACATGGTCGCTCATCATGGCTCCACCGGCAGTAACAGTGGCGAGCCGGCAGATGTGTTGAACGATATTGGAAACATGTTGGCCAATCTGACAGACGAGTTGGACGCAATGCTCGAAGAGGAGAAGCGGCAGGGCCTGAATTCATAATCCTCACTGCCTCTTTTTACCCATTTTGTAACTAGCGTTGCCATACAAAACGCCAAGTCCGGAAGGACTGCCTGTGCTGCAGGAAGAGTAAAAGAGTCGGCTGAGGTGGGCAATCAAGAGCAGTAGAAGTAGCGCTCGAAACTTAGGCTGCCGAGACCTCCGATAAATAAGGCGTGCACGCCGCCACGTCATGGTGCATTGAGGTGCCCGAGGTGTAGAGGATAATAAGTCGTGTTAGAAGCGAACGATTCTGATCGGTTGCAGTTGGTGCGGGTATATACACACGTTGAGAAGAACCACTTCCTCACGATCATTGTTTCGATTTACGTCGATTTCTCCAATTTCTTTGGGGAGGGAAGCTTTTATTTTTTTATCCGAATATTCGCGGACTTCCTGGGGAATATCCAGTTGTGCAACGGAGATTGCACAGTCTTTACGTCTCCTGTACTTCCCTGAAGTACTTATAGTATTACGTTTCTTTCCTTTGTATTTCTTAATTGCAAGACCGTTGGCCGTACGCCCACTTTTTCTACGGTAAGTCTTACGAGATGGAGTATCTCCATTGCCGCAGAAGCATAGTTTCAAAGGGGAGAAGAAATTTACTAAAATGTAAGAAGGCGTTAGATAAATTTGTACGATTTACACTTTGTGACTCGCCGCGATGCTCGTAAAACTAAACGTACACTTCGCATTTACACGGCACGAAGACTGACACTTTTTCTCTGGGAATTTCATCACTATAACTATACGAACATTCCAACTAGCATTCTTCCTTTTCCACTTCCGTCCTTCGGTATGAACGGTAACACAGGATAGATCGGGACCTCCATTATAGATTCTTTTTACGAACGCGCAACAAAAGCTAGGCAGCAGACTCTTTTCCACGTTCCAGAGTCGGGTAACTCATTTGCAATTGACAAATCGTATTACGAGGGCGAGTTTCATTGCAATGATCTCGCGAGCTTATCTCGCTCATTTGAGAAGGATTCTCGCATCATTTAGATGCCCCCCCCCCCCTTCCCGAGTTTCAATTAAATTCCACTGGACGCCAGTCAATACTTTCTATTTATCATCCATACTAATAAACATAGTGAGCTATATAAAGAGAGATCTTTATTGTTGTGTGGCGCATCCGGAACGACGCCGAGCATATGGAAAGAGCATCTATACGTATCAAATCAAAGTAATCGTAGCGGTGGAATATGTATCCTTCGGTACAGGTGTCCTGCTAAAACCCACTCCTTCGATCCAGTACTCCTTTACTACCTGGCCTGACCCGTACGGAGGCCCGGACCCATGCTATCTCCAGATTAGCGAAGCTATAAATAAGCCCGGGTGAGGCCCGCAGACTGCATTCCTCTCTGAGTCTCCGTACGATCCAGTTCGAACGACTGAGCAAGCAGACGTTAGTAAGCACAGTTTTCTCTAAGGAAATCCTCTACCAGGACTCCTTTGATGCGCACTCTATATTTTTTAGCCCCGTCGCCGTACGGGCAGTTATTCGTACTCGGATCCAGTAACGCTCCACCACCATGCGAGAAACTGAACACACATGCGTACAATCTCGACACTGATACACAGACAAGCAGACACACATACAGATACACAAGGTAGGACATATACAAGATCTTGAGGTACACACTTAAACTTAGGATTAATCGATTAAAAATCATGGACCGCTCTGCCGGCGGCCCAGCAGACTTGTCTTGTTAACTACTGTAGGTATATAGTTCTATATATACATATACAAATATATACCATTCTAAGCAGTGAATTTGGGGGGCATGTTTCGCGGGTGCTGCGAATCCAATTAGTGCGCCGCCGATGGCCACCGATTTATTAAGATTTTATATCGCCACCGCCGGAGATGGGCAGACTTCTATTCGAGTCACGTGTGTCAACGATATATCGACGATATATCTGGCCCTTGGTGCATATTACCCCTATTATATTTTATTGTATCTATTTTTTAGCCCACTAGATGCGCGTTATATTTAATGGTTCGTGGGGGGCGGGGGATTAATGTAATTCCGTGCGTGGCACTTTTTTCTGAGGATCGCAGCGTGAATAATTGTAATTTTATTCCCTTACGTTGTATTATTTAATTACTAATGCCATCATTGTCATTGTCGTCCTTGTTTTTCTTCTCACTAGTTTATGAAGTGCGGTGCCTGGCTATTGGGCATCGCGCGTGTCGTGCATATCCGCTTGTGTTCTTCTGCGAGCTGACCGCCCCTCTGGCGATTGATCTTTTCTATCCAGTGAAATCTGTCCGCCGTACTGTTTACGATGGCGTCGATTGCCGTTACAATAGCGATAGCGAGAGATAATATTAATGATTGTTATTCCTCTTAATAAGAAAAACGAAAAGATTACACCGACTGGATGGAGGGTGGCGGCACTCGTGTGACGAGTCTCGCACACCGATGCAGTGGATTGCATGGGACGATCAGGGAACGGAGCGAGTGGAGCTTTGCGATTGTGCGAACGCGTGCGATAAAAGGTGGAGAGCGTATTTTCGAGGGAGAGAGAGCGAGCGAGAGAGAGCGAGAGAGAAAGAAAGAGAGCATGCTAGGGAGCGTAAGAGATCGATCAAGTGCCCATCTCCGTAAGATGCAAATCTAAGACGCGAGAAGCAGGAAGCAACGCACACTGCCGTTTTTTATACCGCAGTTTCACACTACGCTACGGGATAAGAGAGACTTGACGTTAAGCATTTGTACTGTTCTAGGGATCTACACTCGTCGAGCATTTCTTATATTCTTTCGCAATTGTAAAGTAAGATCAGACTGATGACGGCGCAGCGCGGCGCGGCGTTGCGCGCTGCATTGTATTCCAGTCGATTCACGGGAGTGTTACTTAAAGCACGTTGATCTCCTTGCCTCTGCCATCGTTCTCCTTTGAGATGGAGTTTCGCCTTGCAGTGAGAGTTTCATTCGATACGCATACTTCATATGGTTTGATCTTACGCGGGTTAGGAGCGCAGCTAGTATTTCACGAGTGTGTTGGAACAGTCGTACATTCCTCCTGCCCTTCGCACTCGGCAGCTCTTTGCAAATAGAATTGTACATTGATTGCGTGTAATGATATTCAAGTTGATTGAATCAATTGCTTTCGACTAGGCTCCTCGATGATCATATCATGATTTGGCGCGAGTGCGAAGGCCCGAGAATTATTGAATCCTGACACAGATTGATCATGAGATCATCGCGCGTGCGCTGCCGAGAACTCTTTCACGAAGCAAACCAGCATCCTTCACCATTGTCTCCCACGCTCGAGATAGATTTCCGGTTAGTTCTTAGGCAGCTAAATCGAGAATTTCCTGAAGGCATTGCTTCTACATGGTGTATACATATTATACATATATAAATATATATTAAATTAGTTATAGTTTTTGTACAAACGTATGCGTCGCTGCAGTAATCGGTCAGCGCGGGATTAAAGCTCGCTCAAACTGCGCTTGTATGGACCCCCTCCCCCCCTTCCACGAACCGTCGCCCACGATTCATCGTCATCATAATCATTATCATTATCATTGTCATCATCAATTTGCCCGCGGGCCCCCTGCCCCTGCCCCTGCCCCTCCCTCCTATCCCCTTTAAGTATTGGTTTCCAAGGCGCGTTGAATCTATTCTTTGGTTCTACCATTATGACGAAGGTGATTGATCTTTAAATAAAGCCAATTGACGCACTCGACTCGGCTCTACTTCCTCCTAGTGCTACATCATCCCAGTGTTAGCTTTAACCAGCCAGAGAGACCTCTTAGGAATCTCTGCAAGCTGAGTTGGACTCTTCTATTTTCTTTGGACGGTGTTAGCGACAAGTTGTAGAAAGTTTGCAGGAGCGCCGGTGGCCCGAGAAATTTGCAAATTGGCTGGACTTGGCCCTCGGCGGGGCTTCGCAAGCACTTTCGGAAGTGCGCGACGTGTGTCAAGTCGTTGGGGAGTGGTTCGCCCGGTAGTTTCTACCGTCGGCTTCTCGAGATTTATTTTGCCAACTTGCTTATCTCGTTTTATGAAGTTGGCGAGTGCTCCGATATTGAGGATCAAAGTGAGCGAAGCGTCTCGCGGAGTCGGGATTCGCCGATCCTGCAAGAACGTGTGCTCGCCGAGATTGCGGGAGCCTTTGAACGCCGTTGTCGGGCATTATGTATGAACGCGAGAGACGGATTCGCCCAAGATGTATCTCATTTTTAGCATGAAATATTCAACAAGTTCACTCGGGCCGGATTTCCTCCCACCCTCGGCGAGCCTCCTTCGATGCATACTTTGGCCGCGCAGAATGCATCTGAAGTGAACTCGATTTTCTAATAGGTCGACCGGAAAAATGCAGAGCTCGGGCGGCCGTGTGGGAGAACAGCGGAGCTTCAGTTTCCAACAATCCATCAACTGGTAAATCGATTGCCGTTACACGGCAACGGAGTGGAGGGGGTTTGTTTCAATTAATGGTGGAGAACGGATTAACTAGTTTTCTCCGCTGCGCCGGGCAGACTTAATTACTTTTCAGAGAAATTGAGTTACGAGCCCGAGCCCCGAGTCCCGCTCCCCTCGAAAGAGAGACGGCAGATGCTGCTCTCGAGCTGCTGCCGCTCGTCCGATCGCTCGCTTCGCCCACGAAAGTTACACGCGCAAAATTCTGATCTAAAGATAAGCTCTCGCTTTCCTCGTCAAACTGGGTCTCATGAATTTTCATTGGCTATTGAATGCCCGCCAATTCGGAACGCTCGGCAAATTCTCCGCCCGCACTTTTCGCCCGACGGCTTTGGTCTCACACCGCACCGATTCGCTCGTTCGGAGATGCATGGACCGCACGCCGGATGCTGGGCCTCGGAGAAATTTACTACGCCCCCAGGTATGCGCGAGGACGAGCAAACGGGCTTCGTTAAATATGAAAAGGGACAAAACTCCAGATCGCTCTCGGACTTTTAATGCCTGGGCGCTTTCTGTTATTCCCGCTTGAAGATTCACGGGCAGTAAACATACTCCCGCGAATTCGCCGCGGGCCGCTATTAAATAATAATGGTGACGGAACTGTGCTGCGGATCGTGGATGTCACTTGCCACTTTCCCCGAGAATTCACTTTCATATAACGAACAATACGACGAATAAAAAGACGCGTTTTCTTTGCATTTATTTGAGATGGAGATCGTTTACGCTCTGTTTTGCGTTGAAGACGTAACTGCATGAGTCGATGCGTGATGAAACAAGAGCGTTCTCTTGGACGGGAAACGATGTGTTAAAAGGTGCGGCCTGACAAGCGACAAACCGATCTAGCCATACGTAAGGCGTCCTCGGATGCGGACGGAATCAAGGCGGAAATAAAGCCGTGGAATTATTAGAGTGTCAGGTTTTCCGAGGCACACAGGGCCACTTGGAAAGTGGGCCGCGCGCGTGCGAGCGTGCGAGCGTGCGGCTCATCGCCACCTTTTTAAACCCTGCCACTATAAGTACATACATATACACACCATTGATCTTTCCCCTCGCGCGATGTCCTTTTATTCGGGCGCATTTATTTTTACCGAGAATCCCCACACGAATGCGAGTGGGGAATTCGGTAGCGCTGCGTCCCGCAAAGCTGTTTGAATTAATTTGACCCGCTTCTTCAGAGGCAGAGGCTTAATTGGTCCAACGCGCGCGTCCAACTCGATTAATTCGACGGCCCCGTCGCTTTCGACTATTAGAAAGGCTTTTGTCCGTCAAGATGACGGCAAATGAAGCTCGAGGTCAAGTTGAATTGCGCGCCGTTCCTCCACCCAATTCTATTCAGCTGGCTTTAGTTCGGCCGATTTTATTGCGCCAGATGAATCCAATCGTATGAAGGGGATTATGTGTCGAGTGCTGGTCGATGTTATACCGACTCTCTGATGTAGAGCCTTTCGCCTTGGGCGCAATTGCAGCTTACAATTTCGGGACGATCCCTCCTGTCTGCAGCAAGATTTATTTTTCGGAGAGGATAAGTACATTTCTGTGTCACACTGCTAGCCACCAATTCCCACCCATCAGTATACTTTTGTGTCCTTGGCTACATTTAAGTTAAGAGCGCAAGATCGATCATTTCCATACATTTTTCCCTGGTTTCATTACTACCATTACATATATTGTCGGAGCGAACCTTGCTAGATTGGAGTGTCTGGAATGCAATCTCGGATGAAATCGTCATTTTCTTCAGTCACCTCGAAATGAACAGTGATGGACGTAACCCAGTTGCGCGGCGTGCACGGAACTTTCGTTGGAAAGTCCCTCGCACATAATTCGGCGCGATAGCTATAATGGAGTTTTCTTCGCCGGTGAAACCTGCCCTCTATTTTGCCGGCGCTCGATGCGCATCGGAGACTTCCGATTACGTGTCGCCAGACTGGAGGATCGCCGCCGGATTCTAATGGCGTCGATTGTTTTTCCAACTCTCATTAGCCCCAGGGGATAAGATTTCCGAGCTGAGTTTCGAGATATCTTAGCGAGATCGATCCTGCAGCTGCAGCGCCAGGAAGAGGCGAACCGTTCCGACGAGAATCGTGTGGGAGGCAACCCTCGATCGTGATTCACCATCTCTCCCTTCTTAAACAACAAACACCGTCAATTATCCTGCTTCCTAGTTTCCTAGCTGCAGCTTACATAAGCGCGCGCCTGCACGAACTGTATCGGAGTAAATAGCAAGAAATCGCTTTGGGATTAGAGACCAGGCGAACCTAAAGCTCGTAATTCTCTCATACCTTCTCCCCATCAATACAATATCCTCTTAAATTCCAACCTAGAGAACACAATTTAAAAAAAAATCCTACTCTAAATTCCCGAAAAATGCATCCAAGGTCCGTAGGCCAAGCTTCATTGCATCGCGAAATGAGGATTCTCGTTGGACGAGTCCACCTGTTAGTAGATCCTCGGAAAAGTGAGGTAGCGCTGGTCGGGCGAGCGCAGGCATCTCTCTCTAGCGAAGACAGCCGAGGTATTCTCGGTCTCAGTCGCGTGCGTGCATCGGTCCCGCACGCAGTCGGTTCTGTCGGTTGCAGCGAGTGATGGTGCGTCCTTCTCGATTCGGTCCGTCCCGCTTTCTCTGATCGGGTAGGTTCGGTCGGCGCCGCTCTCTCTCGCAGGGAGCCGATTGGCCGGCGAGTGCGTGGGGCGCTGCGGGCTCCGTAGCCAGCGGAGCCAGCGGAGCTCGCCGAGGACACTCTCGGCAGTCCGTGCTCGCCAGTGGTGCCGCTACCTTGGCACGGTTCGTGCGTCCGCTTTTTTCTCCCTGCGCGCGTAGGGCACTCGCAGGTCGCACTTGATCGCACTCGAGTCAGCAGAGAGAGAAAGAGCGAGAGAGAGCGTGGAGAGCAGCAGAAGCAGCGTAGTAGATCGTGTGTGTCGAGAGTAAGTAGTGCGCGCGCGATCCTCGGAGTGCGTCCCGCCTGCGTCGTTGGATGTTGCTGTTGCGCCGCCAAGGGGGAAAGAGAGGTGAGAGAGCACGCGTCCCCAGGGAGAAAGAGAGGCGTCCACTCCTCAGGGAAAAGGACGCCCGAGGACGATAAACGTGCGCTTTGCCACCTCGATATATCTCGACGGCGTTCGATCACTCGAGTTCTCCGGGCAACCGCGCTCGCTCGTTCGTTCGCTCGTTCGCTCGCTCGCTCGCCCCGGCTGAGAGAGGCAAGTGTCTAGTGCAGGAATTTTCGGAGTGCACCAGCGCCGCTGCCCTCGACACAAAGCCACAGTGCACTTCCGCGTTTATCGACTATCGCCCGAGAGACACTGTGTGCCGCCGTGCTGCTGTGCTTTAATCTTTTTCCCTCCGTCCCTCTTCCGCCCCCGCCCCTCTCCCCCGCGCGTCGCCTACTCGCCTCCTCTCGCGCTCTCCTTTGTCAGAGAGCCAGAGCGAGTATTTGAATGAGCGGCGTACTAGGGTAGGCAACCCCTCGTGTATCTACTCGTACCATCTACTCTCTGTCTGACTGCCTTTAGCACGGGACTACTTGGTCGCGCTTGTTGGGAACAGTGATCACTGCCCCCCCGCCGCCGCTCAGGTACCTGCGCATTCTTTCTGTCAATTGTCCGACGTGAAATTGGCCCTTTGTTTGCATCCTCGAAGAAAGCGAAGGCTTCCAAAGGAATGCAACGCAGACCTTTTCCTTTCAATCTTCGCGGTTTATTATGATTAGCCGTAGTGTCTTTCGCCATTTCGAAACACTTGTTTTTTGGTTAGGCTTCCGTTGGTCGCGATAACAAAAGGAAGATAGTGGCGCGAAAATTGCAGTTGCCGGCGGGCGGGCGGACGGGCGGTCGGAAAAATCGATGGCCAGTTAACAATAGTGGCGATAAATCGCGATGGAGCATCCTGGTTCAGTGGCGGCGGAAAATGGCTTGAAAAATGCGCAGGGTCATCCGATAAATAATAGGTACTTTGGTGCCGTTATTCATCGGAATGGTAGGCAGTAAAGTAGGCGACCTACAACGCCCGGCACTTTATGCCGGAAAAATCGGCATGAATCTCGGCACAATGAGCCGCGCATGCCGCAGAATGCAATCTTAATCGGGAGACTCAATGGCTAGAAAGCTGCCGTGAAACGCCCTTATAATTCACCGGCCCCGCATCCCATAAGTGGCCGGCAGCAAAGGGGCACAGCGATTTATGTTTATCCCCCGGAATATCCCTTTTCCTCTCGACCGCCTCTTAGAATCGAGAAAGCCTCATTTGCCCATTAAGATCCGCGCGTGACGCGTGTTTCTTACCTCGCGTTGCTTGTTACTCCGCTTGTCCCCGCGCGCGAGATTAATTCATTCCGCCCGAGCAATAGAAAAACTGGCAGGCGCGCCGTCTGGAAAAACCGATTGGCGAATCTCGCTCGTTCTGCAAGTGCCATTTCAGAAAGTGGATTTGTCTGGCGCGTGATCGAACGCCGTGCGAGTTTCCGGGGTAGATTGTCAAACGGCAGGCGCCGATATCGAACCTTAGTTTTGCTTTAGCTTTCACACCACGTCATTCGACTCCAATTTGATTCTTACACATCGCAGTATTCAACTATAATACTACCATTTCTTTTAGTAGACTGTTATCTGATAAATATTGGATTGGTGCGTCATTTCCTATCGTTTTCTCTCCAATATTAGCTGAGAAACATTAGGAGATTATGTGCCAACCCAGTAGATAGTTGAACAAAGGACAATCTAATCTGGTAGTTGGCCTGTTTCTTTCGGAAAGCCGGGATCCGCGCGAGTTAAAGCAGGGCTAGCACACGAGGTGCAAGGGCTGACGAGGTGCCGGAATCACCTGTCATCGCGCGTACTTGTCGGCATGCTGCTCGCCTGGGAGACGCGAAGGGACGCGAGTGTAGGAGCGCGCTCGGCGCAGTGTGGAGAGAGGCGAGTGGTCGCGCGAGCGCGAGCGGGAGAAGTACCGTTTCTCAAAACGGTCGGGGCCGCCAGTGCGCCGGTAATTTGCAACGTAAACGTCGCCGCATACAGTTAGCCTGGGGCGAAGCAGAGCGCGCACACATGACATGTACCTCCATACATACAGATCGGCGGGCGATCGCGGGCGATCGCCGCGAGAGTCACTCGCCGGCGAAAATAGTAAATTGTATCAATGGAGATTTATGCGCTAGAGCGGCGGCCGGGCAATATCGAGGTCAATTCGTTCCCGGGCGCCGCGGAGAAGGTAGATACGTAGAAAATGGGAGTGCAATTCCTCGGCCGAGCCGGCCTGTTCCCCTCTCTCACGCACCAATTTAACGGAGATTTCTTTCTGCGAGCGACTGCTCTCCCGCCGCCGCACCGCGCGCGCCTTGCACTATCGCTCCCTTCTAATCTCCGGCGGCAGCGTGCACCGGGAGCGCGCGATCCATTCAGTCTCCCCTGATCCTTATTTATGACGTTATTGCACTCATAATGGAAAAGGGATTCGCCGCGCCCACTGGATATAGCGAGCTTTTTCGGATACGCCTCGCAGCGCCGAGAGAGATTATTCCCCAAGTGGCGCTTGCTTGCTAGTTTACTCTCTCGACGGAGTAAGAGTATTAAATTTCTCTTAATCGTATGATCGGCACTCGGATACTTGAACTCGCGGAAGAGTAGGGTGCCTTTGTGCGGAGGCTCGCTAGAAAGCCGAGTACACGAAGGGTGTTTTCCTCGGCCACTTTTCCGCCGTCGACAAATCCTCGAGCTTATCGCTCTTCTCGCAGCTCTCCTTTGCGCCGCGCTGTTCAATTATCCGCCGCGAGCCTCTCTCTCTCTCCCTCCCGCCGCCACCCTGTGTGTGTATTCTTTGCCGGGCTCGCAAGCATCAATGAAATAGAAATCGAAGAGCCGCGTTTCGCCTTGTGCTCGCAGCGTTCAGCTAGAATGCCAGAAGAAACTCGGGGAAAAGAGGCTCTCTCTTTCTTGATTCTTAGAGCGGCTCCCTCGCTCTGTTCGATCGGCGTTATAACGCGAGTAGAATGCTCTTTTTCCAAAGTAGATCTGGATCGAGCGAGCGAGTGCGCGGAGGACGTTGGATGCGAACGAATCGAAAGAGCTGCCGCGACGAGTTGACTTTCGCCGGGACAGCGGCGCTGCTCTGTGCTCGGAGGCGAATCGCTCTCACGAGTTCAAATCGAAGCCTGAATCTAGGATCATCAATTCACTCGGGGGCGAATCGCTCGCGAGAGGAGGACTTCTCTCTCGGTGCCGGGCCGAGTACGAGGCTCCTTCGGGCGCGCTCGTGTAACTTTCGATCGAGCGCACTCTCGGTAAATGACTCCCATCCGCCGAGAGCTATTTCCCCGAGCTAATGAGGATTTCGTCTTGGAATAGAAGGGAGCCCTCGTCGATCAGCTCCCGCTGGCCCCCTGGCCCCCCCTTAAAGAAACCGGCCCTGGCTTCACTGTAATAACTCTCTAGTTTTCTCGAGTGCGCTGGAACGCGCGATACCCACGGTACTTCGTAACAAGTTGATCAGCACGAAGTTTCCAAGTGTCCAATTAACGAAGGGCCCGCGCGGTCCATCTGATATCCGAGGAAGCCTAATTCGCGGCGCGTTTACAGTATCCCGGCTCGTTCCGGAAGCGACGCTCCAGCGTCTCTCGAGATTGAGATCGCTGCGGTTACGACGTCTCCCATGTATAACACCCTTCGCCCCTGTCAACCATCATTCGACTGCAACGCGCAATTTTCATTTTCGTTACAGGCCTCGGGAAAGTGGGCACTGCTCGAAGAGTCATCGCAATTAGTTGCAATCAGAGTCATGGACAGCGACAACTGTAACGAAGCAACAGTTCTCATCGCCGTGAAGAGCTCTCACTGCCACTGAATCAGGACTAACAGGAGGAGGAAGAGAGTCGAGTGATATGCTCGTATACGATTCCTCGGTGGCGCTGGAGCCTCCTGCGGAATAAAATCATTGAGTGTTGCACAGTGGAGTGGCGAGGAGAGTCGAGGAGAGGAGGAAGGGGTTAAAGGGCCAGGGGATATCGGGTGCGCATCGCTGGGCCAGGGCCGCGAACAAAGGCGCGACCGGTGTACGTGAGACCGAAAGAGAAACCGGGATCGGCGAGTGGAGGCGGCTCTCTCGAAAAAGGCAGGAGAAGGAAGCGCGCACAGCAGCGTGCACGGAGGAGCGAAGAGGGGCCTGGCTCAGGTATCGCGCTCGCCGGAGCAACCAAGAGGCCCCCCCGGCTAACGGGAGAGGCCCAAACGGAAGAGGAGCGGGCGAAAGGGACGGAAACGTACTGTTAACATTAGCCGGCCAAAAGAGAAACAGAGTGGCTCGCCGCTAAAAAGTCGGCCAAACGAACACTCGCATTCGCCACGCGGGAAAAACATCGCGCTCTGACAGTCCCAAATTCCTCCAAACTAGTCGAGCATTCAAGCAGCACTAGCCTCCGGAGAAGAGTCTTACCGATTGATCATCAGAGAGCCAGAGAGTGGGGAGAGTGGGGAGAGTGGGGAGAGTGGGGAGAATCACAGCGGCGCGATAGAGGGTGCGAGGAAAAAGCTGGAAAAATTGGTGGCTGCCGGAGGGAGCTGGACGGGAAAAAGAGCGTGGAAAAGCTAGCGTGGAGTCCGATGTTCAGGGCCGTACGATGGTCGGGGCTGTGTCCGAGAATGCCCCGAGACCCGTGAGCGTGGTCGCCGTCGATGGTGGGGCTGTCGATGCCACCAGAAACAGCCTCGACAGATCTCAGGTACGCCTTTCCCCACTTTAATCCTAGAGCTAGTAATTCCTATCGAACCTTAGTCATAGGAAACTCGGCCGCACACGCGTCTCTCAAACAAAGCGCTTAATGTGCGTGACTTTGAACTCTCGAATGAAACAGTCATGTTGCCTCGAGCCACCGGAGATAACGAGATTTTTCCGCTGCCTTTAAGCTCCTAATGGACAGACTTTCTTGTCCTTACGGAATCTAAGACGTTCTCCTTATTGATAGACACGAACTTGGCGCGCTCTTTGTCGCAGACGCGTGATTGTTTCCATGACAAATGGAGCAGCCACGCAGTAGGCATGCTTTCTTGTCCTTTACACTGCTGTTTCATTCTTACCTAAGCACAGGAAGTTCTTTCTAAACCCGGCGCATTCCATTTGCCATTGACGCGCGAGATTGCCGCCGATACTCTAATAAGTTGGATATTTGCCATTGTGACGTATTCATTATTCCGTGACAACGGGTACCTCGGAACGAGCGGGCGCGATCCCCTCTGACATCGCCGTGACTCGTTAGCCCAAGTCAGAGGGACTTTGGAAGCCGAGGGGAGCAGATGTCTCGATCCGCTATTCATTATTTCGAGATTAGGTGCGGGCTATACTCGAAAGTCTATCGAGTTTCCGGCGTCCGTCCTCCCCCAGACAGACGCGAGCGTCGCGCTGGTGGTTGGTTAAATCGAAGTCGAGCAAATAGGTCTCCAATGTCGCGAAAGGACGTGCAGTCTGCTGCAAGCTGGAAAGCTGAGCAAATACGAGCACGCGTGTATGTGTGTGGGTGTGTGTGTGAGGCGGGGGTGGCAGACTGGCGGGAAACGGTGCGAGAGACTCGTAGCCGGAGGGTTGCGCAAACTTGTCTCTAAAAACAGGGGCCGGTGACCGGTGGCGGTGGTGTTCTCTACGCCGAAAGTGCTAGACAGGATTACGGCTGGATCAACACTTCCTTAATTCCGTCGGGGCGGTCTATGTTTACCAAGTTATTTCCGAATCGCTCGGCGCCGCCCGCCGCTCCAGATATATTGGCTGGCCCGCTCGCCGATATCTGTCCGTTTCCCGTTCACGGCCTAATCCGATCCCGAGACTCACCGGAAGCTCTATGCAGAAAGCATTAACGCGCGCTCCCGTGATATACGGGCCGGCGCGAAGATGCTCTCCTATTCTCGGCACTCTCCATCTCGAAATACACCCTGTCACCCAATTCATTCGGACGGACCTAATGGCTCGGCTCTGTCAAACTCCCCTCAGGCCAACAATTACGAAACCCCGCGTTCCCGGCTATCTATCCAACACTTACGGAAATTCCAAAATATAGTACAATTAATCGACCATGTATCGCGACTGGAGTGCGCTATTAATTTTCTGTTCTAACTCGGCGGTGCGGCGCGGCGAAACCAACCGATAGATCTGCTCTGTTGATTAAAATATCTCTGAAATATTAATATTATTCTATATATATATATATATATACATAGCGCGGGTTCTCTATTTCCACTATTCGCGTGAATGCCGCGGCAGGCTGCGCCAGACACGAGCCATTAAATTAAAGCGACGACACTGTCCCGACCGGCTTGACGTCCTCTCTCCATCAGATAGCACGTATATACGCGCTCTTGTCAGTCACAGGCAGAGTAGCGAACGCCAGAACCGGAGAAGAGAGACCGGCAGCCGTAGTTCGGTGTGGCGAAAGTGCAACCGCGATTTTCCGTCTGGCCCCCGCCCCGTACGCGCGGTTCGTTTCGGGGCCGAGCAACAAGCGACAAAGTTGGCATTGTGCGCGCGGTGATTCCGCGAGGAAATTCCTTGGGCGGCTTTGTGCGCGCGGCCGTGCCGATTAAGATCTCCATTTGTTTCCCTGCCAAAGGAAAGCCAGCGGAGCACGCGATGGCGAGACGACGAGGAGCAGCAGCAGCAGCGCGCGCGCTCCGAAGAAAGAGTCGTAGTCGGTGGTCGGGTGGGCTCTGCTGCTCGCGGGAGACTCGGGAATGTTTTTCGAGATGATGATATTCTTGCCGTAGTGGTCGAGTCGAGTCGCGTCGCCGGAGCCGGAGCGTTGCAGCATCGCCGCTAGAGACGACCCACTTCTTTTTAGCCGGCTTTTCAGCATGGAACGAGGAGAAGGAGGGCCGGCCCGGCCCTTCTCCACTGGCTCGAGTCGCCTCGGCCGCGTAAAAAACTCTCGGGGACAAGTGTAGCCGACTGCGAGGGCCCTCGCCGGGGATTATGCCGAAAAATAAACAGCCCTACGCACAAGCCGCGCCCGGCCTCCTTTTTTCACCCGGAGAAAGTTCATTTGTCAAGCAGTGCTCTTCCTGTCCTCCCACTATACACCGTCGCCGCTGCCGCGAGGCCTTCGCTCTCCACTCGATGTCGCTCTTTCTTTCGCACGCTGGACGACCAACGACGGACGGGCCCCGCGTCTTCTTAACAATAGTAGGATTTGGATTCAAGACGCGACTGGTTGTGCGCCGGGCGTCGGATCGGATTCCCATGGCGGCGGCGGCATCGTTTATTAAGGCAACGGGCACTCCCGATTGCAGGCCTCGTGGGATGTGGGATAGTAGGGCTGGCTTAGCTCAATGAGAACTGGGCGCCGGGCATTGAGGGATTCTCTGATTGACGACTTTCCTTCACTGCTGATTCTTGAGCGAGAAGACTCGGATTCTCGCAGTCTCGGTTAATTAACATTGGAGCCGAGCTCGTAATTCGAAGCCGGCTGATCTGGAAAGGCGCTCCGGCGCTCTCCTGACACATTTAACCTCGATCGATGCTACCTTGCCGGGCGAGAGCAGTTGTAATTCGCTGGAGAGTCGTCGCGGCTCGTTTTAATACCCGAGCTCCTCCATCTATTCTAATTATGAAATTGAGTTACATGGAGGATGGCGCGTTAGCCCGCCGCGCGCTCTACGTGTTGGGGAACCGTTAGACCTGGAAACGCATTATCCCCGAGATTAGAGAACAAGCTCTTCGTGCTCGTCGGGTTTGCTCGATACTTTACTGCTGCTTTGTCTCCGGAGCCGTTAATTACCTCTCTAATAACAGCGAGCCGGTGGACGCCGGCCACGGAGGACGTTTGCCCATTTCTGATACCGTTAATTCTTTGCGGCTACGCTGTTTTGTCGCGCCGGCAGCGCAACCAATGCAGCAGCATTATCCAGCGCGCGCGCGCGCACAGCGGAGAGAACAGTTCTCCTAATGATGTTCAAGTTCGGGTGATTACGAGCGTGCGAAAGACTAGCGCGCGCGCGCCTTGGGAAAGGAAGTCATAAGCACATTAGGAAAGCCAAAGCTTCGGGGAATCCAATCTTTTTGTTTATTCTGAGCACGAAGCATTTCTTTTTTCATTACAGGAAACGCGAGAGAATGTGCGCTCGTTCACGTCGACGGAGGCGCAGACGGAGCTGGGGCTCCACGGTGGTCCAGAGCTGCTGGGGGAGTCGGAGGATCTTCGGGATGCCCGGCGAAGGGAGAGAAGAATGCGGAGGCATCATCGACGAGCCTTGAGATCCTGTTCGGTGCCACCCTCTTATCCTGGAACGGTTCCAGGATGTCAAACAACGACAACTGCCCCAGGTGTTCCCCTTGTACCCCCTGCCAGAGGGTTCCTGCACCCTCCGCCACCGCACTTAGGCCTCCGAGGCCTCAGTCTTGGGCTACCTTTTCCCGTTCCGGCCAGCGTCTCGGCTTTCGGAAGGTAAACATTTTCTCCAATTGGAATTGGATCTCTTTATGTGTCGCTTAGCCGCGAGGGGCGAGGGGGCTAGGGGGTGGGTGGGGGTTGAAAGGAAGGGTTTGCTGGCTGGCGCATCAGTCCGCAGGTAGCAGTCGAAGACGTGTCATTGTTACGAGTTGTAGAATGGAAGTTCTTTCTTCCCTCGGAGTTCCGCGCGCAGTTCCACTGATTGACCCCCGCAATTAGTTGGTTTCCCCATACGTACCATTAGGAGATTGAAGCGAAACGACCGGCAGTGCGGGAGTCAATGCACCGAGTGCACATTGTGATTGTCTTTTCGGAGAGAAGTCCGTTACTTTTTCCACTCTCTCCTCGGCCTATATCCTTTACCCTTTTGTCTCGGCACCCCTGTGTCTCGGGACTCTCTTTCTCCTCTTGAACCAGCTCGCTCCCCCATTGCCTCCGCTAACTTACAATCTCACTCTCATTGCACCCGGAATTTCATGGGTTGCCGGTTTTCGGGCGGGGAGAGCGCGGGGCTTTATCGGACTGCGCTCTCGCTGATAGTACATACCCTCCATCCGCTTTTTTCCCTCGCTCTCTCTTCCGACCCTCGTTGCCCGGCCGCCCGCGCCCCCCTCTACATCCAGTGCATATTTACCCTTCCGCTTTCGGAAACGGTTTTCACGTTTTCATGCGATACGTACACATTTGGCCGTCTGTTAGGCCGGCTCGCTCGGGACTGATAGCTCGGCGATAGTGGACCGGCCCGTTACTTGGATATATACGCCAGATGAGATTAAAGGTCGCCGGTTGCATTCAGCGGCGAGCAAATATTCGGAGCAAACAGCGCTCCCGACTGCCACCGCGCGCCGCTGGATTAATGGTCGAGTTAGCGAATTCCGAGTTGAACGGACCTCGAATCGCTCATTTGCCCGTGAATGGGCTCACTCCGTGGCGGAAACTAACCAACGAAATCGGGGAAAAGCCGCCTTGTTCCGCGGGATTGATGTAAAACTTGCATCGGTAATGGAAGCGTTTGTTGCAGCGCCGCGGGCTATTTGTCGGGTATGCAGGAGGGAAAAGCGTCCCTTTTTTTCGTCGCCTTCTCCCTCGCAGGGCACGGGGATGCGGTCGGGTCACACGCGTGCGTAATTAGATTTGGCTCGACGCCCCTTGCGACCGGGGTGCGAAAGTATCTGGCGGAAAGTCACGCGATTCATTCCACCGGGAATCCCGCGGTACGCGTCCCCACGAATTCCCTTGTCGGCGGGCGATGTTCCGCGCGCGCGCGTATCGGCCAACACCGACAACAATAACCATATCATTCCGGGCGCCTGCGGGAATAGCGTATCCTTGGAAACTTTCTAATGCGTTACTGTGCCATCGCAGCTTAAGCGAGTTCCCAGCTCGCCGGCGAGACTCGAGCTGCCCGAGCGATAAAACGGGACAATTGCGATAAACCAAGGCGAACTTGATCTACATTCCCAGTGTTTTCGAGTACTGGGACGTTACAGCATTTATTTACCGGCAACTCCTCCCAGACTTTGCCTTACAAGTGGTTGGCGAGTTCTTTCTATTTCGCTCAACTCGATCATTACGCTGTTGCAATGACAGTCGTCACATACTACACTTTCAATCTATGGAAAGTTTGTCCATTTTATTAAATCATGATGCTGTAATGTTGCACGAAGGCACAATTGATATTATTAGTCTCAATATCAATCTTCCATAATGCTATTTCAGGACTTGATTTGATAGTATTTATTTCTTATATCAAGTTACAATCAAAATCAGTTTTAATCCAATAACCAGTAGATCGTCGTTCGTGCGTTTGCGTAGATCTTTCTTAGAATGGAGGCTGAGGCAGGAGCGAGGAGATTGGCGGTAATCCGGTTTTCCGGCGGTCGAGCACGCAGGGGACGATGTCTGTACGGGATTGACGAAAACTGCATAATGTTGGGGGGAGGCGGGCGAGGCGGGCGAGGCGTTGGGCTACGGAGGGTAAAAATCGAAGGGTTTGGCGGTTGGGTGGCAAGGTGGATCGGTGACACACGAGGGTAGCGAAAGGGAGAGGACGGGCAGGGCGCCACTGGGATCAATAGTCGCGTAGGACTCGCAGAGCACGAGCCACCCTCGCTACTTTATGGTCCGCCGCCGTTTTCTCTGCTCTATTAACGAATCTTTCGAGGGAGAATCCGACTCGTGCAAGCCGTCGCCGCTCCGCTCCGCTTCGCTCGTCCTAGTACAACTCCCACTACTACTATCACTACGTCCTCGTACTCCATGTCTCTCGCTTACTCTCCCTTTCCGCTTCATTCCCTCCCTCTCTCTCCCTCTACAGGCCGGTCTCCCGGCATCCTATCGTTGAGTGTTGCGCGCACGGAATCGATTGCCTCGCCCCTCGCCGTTGACTCGATTTCCATATTTACGAGGAGCACTCCTCGGGTCCAAGCAAGCAAGGGGTGCGCGCTCGCCTTCGCTTACCACCCCCTTGAATGCTGAATTTATCCGAGCCGGATCGAATTAGAATCCCGGGCGAAATCGGTCGCGATATGTCGGTCACCCTTAAACTAGCCGACTAGCCGGCGAACTGCCACGCTCTCCCTCGCACGCGCGCCGCCCTGCTATTGCAATTCCGCTTGGGATGGCGCGCGACGGAATTTATCCTTTAATTTCTCGGCCGACGTGGCCGACGATTTTATGTTGGATTGGCACTACGGGAGTTCCGAGTGCGGACGCCGATCGTAGTTTTAAAGTGCCGATACTACATGGACGGCACACGGGGAGCTAGATATAGGCGGTAGGCCGGTGCTCGCTCGACGGGCCGTAAAATAAGCAGCCGGTGATTGGGTATTAACGTAATTTTAAGCGGTCGGGGGTAATGGAATTGCAGTTAATTGGGTATTAACCCCCTTTTCGGTGGACGTCGCGTAATGGAATTCCCTTTAATCAAACGTGTACAAGATTTTTCGCCCGGGAGATTGGCCTTGCTCGAACAGGACTCAGCCAGCCCCTGGTCGCGTTTGCGCGACGTTCCAGTTGAGTGTCGTTTTTCCTCTCTCGAGTTTAGGAGAGGTTTTGTACTACGAATTTCTCAAGAGCCCCCGGCTAACGGCGGGTAGTACATTTCCGGGAGGACGGGGACGAATGGCCTCTCGTTAAAAAGGAAAGCGGGATCGCACAATTGATTGCGCCACTGCCGGGACCGCCAGTGTGCTTAGGACTGCATGAATATAACATTGGCGACGAAAAGTGAGCCCGAGCGCAGCTTTAATTAAGAGAAAGCTCTCGCGCCGGCTGATATCATCCGTGGCCAGTATATTAGCAATTCTCGTCGGGCGTTCCGTGCTCTAGTATGCTCCTCCTCCACCCCCACCTCCTCCACCTCCTCCACCTTCTCCTGCTGCGAGAGATGCTGGAGCGGCGACGGTGCCATAATGAATTCGCGCACTTTTCTCCTGAGCCGCCGTGAGCCAGCTAAATTGAAAAGCGTGCCCCGCGCGCGCGTTGCACGAAAATGGAGTGGAATCGTGAATCAACGCGTTGACGATCTCACGGCAGAGCAGAGCGGAGCCCTGGTGTGCGCCGCGAGAGTGACACGCCTCCCACGAAATGGCTGGTTGGCCGAAATGAGCGGAGATAATTGAGTAGGAAAGGTAATTTTAAAGCGGGGCAGCGCCTAACTGAATTACCGCTAATTGGCTATTAATACCTTTTCGGTGGCGCGGCGAGCGACCGTAATCGAATCTCCGCTGGCCGGTAGACGATTTTTGCCGCGGCTTTCGATATCCAGGGAAACCACAAGCTTGAGAGCGGCACGCTCTCCAGTTTGATCCTTTGCGCGCGACGAGCACCGCTTTTAGATTGCCCCATCTCATTAAATACATTTGGTTTAATGAGCGGTTATATACAGCGCGGGTGTGATTAAAAATCAATGTTCTCGGAGCTCTATAAAACCGAGCTTTAAATCCTCCAGGTTTATTCGGTTTATTCAATTTTCTTTTTCATAAGGAAACTCGTGGAAGTTTCCTGTTTGACGAGTACGACGTTTGAAACAGAATTCCGTAATGAATTAGCACAAAATTGAGATTGATATCAGCTCTTTTATCCAGTCGATCGAGCAGCAATTAGAGGAGAAGGCATGCTAGGACGACGCGACGCTCGCGCAATCTTCTATGGCGAAATGTTTAGCCTTAGCCGGTGATTGAGTCGCTCGAGACAATCGAGGGAATAAATTGAGCGAGACTACCTGGAAAGACGAGATATACTTGGCAGTTTGATCGCGGTTCGCTGGAGATTGCCGTTGATATTTTTAAGTGTTCGGGACCCCTTAAAGGAGGAATGTCATTACGCCAGCTCTTTGAAATTCGCGGCGCAGTGACAATCGAAGCGGAGGCAGGCGAGAGTGCGCTCGCATTTAATGCAGCCCAGGCTCACGCCTCTCTGCCTATACAGCTTTGCGAAAGAACCTATTTACTCAGCCTCCGCGCTATTACGCTCCATTGTACCAATCAATTATAACAAACTCCTGCTAACTTGCCGCTCTCGCCTCCTCGCAAGTCCTCAAACACTAACGTGCTCTTAAATGCTCGGATTACTCTAACGAGTCTCATCTGCGATGCAGATTGCAATTCAGTAATGAGAATTGTCTACGGGTACAGGGCAAGGCAGGACTTGGAGTTAATTTAAGGTAGAGTGTCTCCGCGCCTTTCCCTCGCCATCATCGTCATAGTAGCAATAATTCCGCGCGCAGCGAATCGGTAGTTCGCCGGGTCTGGTAATCTACTATTCGACACGCGGTCGACTGGTAGTTGAAGTGGTTCCCTGTTGCTCCTCTACTTTCCAGCTGAGAGCGGTGTACAGTTGGTACGGTGCCTCGGGTGTCCGGGAGAGGTAGCGTGCACGCGTGGTATAAAGTTCAACGCATGCCGCCGAGATCGAGAACCGTTCGCCGGCCTCCGAGCCCAAGAGAAAGAGAGAGAGAGAGAGAGAGCGAGAGGAAGAAAAGCGGTCGGCTCGTTTGTCGCCCCTGAAAATCGGGCCGAATCACGTATTACGGGCGAGAAGGCCGCGACACGAGGTGTCTCGGGCGATCGTGTCGAGGGCTCTCGATCCAGATGGAATTTAGACAGGGTGTCGCGGGCCGGTGGACGCGCGCCGGTTTTGCTCCTCACTTTTCTGGAGATTGCGTCTGCGGCTGACCACTCGATGGCCACTTCTACTCGCATGTAAACCGGATCGCAATGCCCGCGCGCGCCTCTTCTTCTTCTCTTTTGCATGCTCCTCGAGCGGAGACGTGTCTTCAGACCTCAGACCTGCCTCCGCCGGGAGGAAGAGCTATTCTAGCGTTCTAGCGCACCGGATAGTAATCACTCGACTGCGAGCCTCGAGGAAACCGGCATTTTCGCCTGCCAGACTTGTTATCCATTGCCACTTTGTCCGACACGATGGAAACTATGCGCGTTCTTTCCTTCCTTTTGTTGGTTATCGAACAGTCATATTCAGCAGGCCGGCTCGATTGAAACGGTTCAAACGCGCTAGCTAATTAAATTCTCTCCCAATGCATTGTTCCTTTGAGAGCAGGTGACTCGAATAGGGTCGATTTCGACGCACCACGTCGCACGATGCAGCCAGGTATCCCTGACACAATTGTCTTGTGTCGGCGAGCCGTTGATTGCCGAGGCCAAAGTTGGCAAACCCACGAATGCATAATTCGTAATTAAAGCGTCGCGTTGGACGTAACGAGACTCGGCCATCCCAACTCTATTCCTAGTCGACAGGCGCGCGTGACGGTCGTCCACCTTTCTGCACACGAATCTCGCGATTCCACGGTGCGATCGGCGCGGACCAATCATAATTTAATCGCGACAAAGCCGCCAATAACTAATGCCGCTTGATTACAAAGCTGGCCCATGTAATTCCCGGCCAACAGCCAGGAATATAGGAACACACCTTGGTCTAAGATAACTGGGTGTAGTGAGTGGTGTCGGTGAGGTTTGCTCAATCGAGACACCCGGCCTCTTGCAAAATCCGGAGTCTGGCTATGCATTTCTATGCACTGACTTCATCGGGACAGGCTAGCGAAGCGCGACCCTGTCTGCTCTCACTGATACATTGATATCGTATGCACCATACAATAGAGATATTCTAACATAGCATCTTACGAAATACTCTCGATAATTCATGTGTCGGCTAGTCGAGTGGAATGAGCAAGTGGCACTTGGTGCACCGGAATCCTCGAGGAAGATCCATGAAAGGCAAGTTGCCGGGGCGGCAAGCGCGTCTCTGGCATTGTAAATCCAGCGTGACCCGAGAGAGACTCAAAGACGAAGAGTCTGGGATTTGAGGGACGCAAAGTGAGCGGAGCGGAGGCGCATCCGTGTGGAGATGCGAGATGCGAGCGGAGGCTAACAATCGAGCGAGTGTTACGCGAGGTGGGCACCTTTGGAGGGAATCGGCGGTCGCGGCCGGTCGCGGCTCACCTTTCCTTTGCCGGTGTAAAGTACGGCCGTGGGCCGTTGTAGGTACCTTGGTGGCTCGGTGCTCGAGCACAGAGTACTTAGCTGGGGGGCAGCCGTGTTCCTTACGGCAGTGTGTGTCAGTGGGTCACTCAAACGATCGCTTCTTGTCTTCCAGGGACGCAGTGCCGAAGCAATGCTGCGGCCTGGGTTCGCCGCCTGTTCGCTGGTGCATCCTCGGTGTCGGGGTCGTGGGCCTCGTTTGCGCCGGTGCTGGCGCCCTTCTAGGCGCCCTCAGGGCCTCCGGAAGGGACCACATAGCAGTTGCGTTGCTCATGATTGGTAAGATATACTCTTTATCTCTCTTTTTCATTTAGATCGACTTAATTAGAGCTTTCGAGAGCTCGGGACAGTTTCACGTTCGGTTATACTATAAAAGCCAGGAACCGAATAGTTGCTTAGTTAGTGTAGAATCGAATAGCATGCAGACTACTGGTCTGCTTCGTTTAGAATATACCGGAAAGCCGGGCATTAGTTTAGTGCCAGTGCACCGGCAAGTAGAGAATCGTAGAAACGAGTTCCTGGTTATTAGCAATTAAAATCTGATTGCGTGATTGGCAATAAACGCGAGCAATGCCTTCTATCTTTCGTTTCGCGGAAGAGGTTCGTGCCATTAGTGATTCCCGGTGGGAAGACCGAATTTTTGCGGCGACGGGCAGAGCGTTATCGTAAGGTACTAGCGTGGCGCCGCTCGAGATCGGCGATAATCGAAAGAAAATACACGTGCGCCTGTCCATTCTCCCGGCGCGGAGCGGAGCGGAGCAAGGTAGCGGTGCTTGCGGATGAGGAAGTCGTGCACGGCGCATCGAAAGTGTTCCCACTTTTAACAAGCGCGTTCGAGTTGTTCTCCCCGCTCGATCGGGACTTTCTCACTCGGTGAATTACAAATTAAAATCCGAGAGGCTCTCTCGCGCGCGGCGTATACACTTCATTTAGAATTCCAGTCTCGCGCGCGAGACATTGTTTATATTAATTGGGAACTCGAGTACAATGCTCGGCCGCGTTGCGTCACGAAGCCGAGTGCGTTAATGGCCGGGCGAGTGTTAAAATGAGGAATATTACGTCAGGCGACCGGCGAAAGATGACGAGTGGCACTTTGCTTTCCACGATTGTCATGCAAATAAAAAGCGGCCGCTCTCAGAATTGTCTCCGTTTCTCGGCCGAAGAGCGCATAATGTCTGTACGCGTATAAATTCGAAAGAGGCTCGCTCTTTCGCTCGCTTGATACACGCGCGCGCGCCTCTTGAAATTCGCACGCCTGCCTTGCGTAATCGCACTCCGCCGCGGGAATGAGAGATGAGTGGAGATCAGCTGTGTTAGAGACGCGCCAGGACTGACAGCCGGTAATCGTGGCAAGGAACATCCGCTGTCCGACAGGCATAAGTCCTGTTTCAATTTCTCCCCGATCTTACCCATCAGCCTCCATCCACTTGCATCCTTTCATTCCGGGTTTCCTCTCATTTGAAAATACTCCCTCAAATTAACCCTTTGCACTCTCAACATGTTTTACACTATCAACTAATATCCGCACCTCAGAGCCGACGGGATGCAAAGCATTAACTCGGCTTTTCTCTATTTTTAATAATTCCTCATTTTTATCATTACATCGCCGGATAAGTTTGAAATGGATCCATCTGATTGCATCGGGGATTGCGACATTGGCGCAGGTGGATAGGGCTCGAATAGGTCCACGTACCAGTTCACAGAGGAGGGCTTGCGTCACCAATGACGTTCGTGTCTCGAGAGGCAGCAGAGCCAGCAGAGCCAGCATTTCCGCGCGCGGTTGCATTGCCCCCGCGGCTTGGCCGAAACTTTCTAATGAACCGTATACATATATACATATACACCCAGCGCATTATCCATGCTAATAGGAAAGTTCGCCTCCGCCGTGCAGAGCGAGAAAGAGCGGCAGAATTTTGCGTAATAGTTTATGCATTGCCAATTAGTATAATGGTTTCGCGTTTAAGCGTATGATATTGGAGGATTCCCCGTTACAGTTTCACTTCCCTTTAGCTTAGACGAGCCGCCGTTCTTGGATAACTCGATAGGATTTAGCCGTCGAAATTATACTCGCCGCTTCGGCGAGCTCGTTTCGAGCTAAGCTCCGTCCACATCACAGGTGTGCCTCGGCCAAACTCGCACTCCATTCGCGATAATCTTCCTTTGGCAGTGGTGTGTGCTTATCAGGTGAGCGTGCGGTGAGCGTCGGGTCACGTGTGCCCGTCCAGTTTAAGTCAACGCGCCGGTCATATTCTTTGGCGAGCGAGCCCGTAATGTGAATGGAGCTTTATCCCGGCGGCCTCGCGTGCTCGCGGCTGCCGAGCGGGAGCGCGTGTGTACTTTATGCGGCTCGGTGCAACCGCCGTTTGATCAAGCGCCGCGACGTTTCATTAATTGAAGCCCGCCCGCCTCATAAGCCCCTGCCCCACGACGCTCTACCCCACTGGCGCAGTCGATCCCGCTCAAGGCACACCATGTGCGCCATCCGCCAGATTTCCTCTCGCTTCCCTCGCCGAGCGACGACACGGACTTTGTCAAGGGAGAGACTCCACCCGCTCGTTAATTCTTTCCACCGCTTTGCCAGCCGGCGCGCTGTAGAGTCAGCTTCGCACAGGGAAAACCTTCTCGGTCGGACTTTGCGCGCTGACACGGAAATCTTCCTGTAAACGCTCGCGCGCGCGCGCGCGCCTCTGCTGCCCTGTTGACTCGCAAGAGTACGGAAATCTTTAGGGCTGTTTTAATGCCTGCACTTAGACTAGTCGGCCTGATTCTACTCGTGGCAAACTGTGCCATGTTGGTATTCGGAGTGAGGATCGAAAGTATTCGCGTATTCTCAGAACGCGTGGATGAAAAAGGGCAGAAATTGTTTATCATTGATTAAATTGTCGTGTAGCTGGTAGTAATTATCTACGCGTCGCTTTTAGTGAGCAATAACCCCGTGCGCTCTCGATGCTGCCCCGATAAATTACTCGTCAGCGTCCAGTGGCAAATGCACCGGCGCAATAATAAGTAATAATGGAGAGTTAACCAGTCGGGGAAAACGAGTGGGTTCAGGTCCTTCGGGCGGGAAGGATGGGGGTTGGGCGTGAGAGGAGAAAAGAAGCCCTGCGAGCGGATAATCCTCGCCCGATCAATTATATTAATAGTCATACGCGTGCACTGGCAGGCCGCGGACGAAGGGAGAAGGGACAGGGAAGATGCCTTACGACAGGAAGGCGTCGAGTTAAAGGACGAGGGCCAGCAGTCGAGGCAGAGAGAGAGGTCGGGGTAACTCGCCGGAAACCTGTTTCACAGTCGCAGCCAGTGGGTTCCTCGCGTGGCCGCCAGCAGTTTCTTCTTTCTTTCGCACGAAATCTTCCAAGATCCACTCCACGATCCTTTTCCCTCGCTCATATATTGTACACGGTGATTCACTTGCCTTTGAATCGACTCACTCGTTTCTCTCTTATTACTAAACTGAATGCATATTATATGTATTATCAAAATTACATAGTTTTATTTATGCATATTCACGGCAAGAGATTTAATGGAGATTCATAGGCGAGCAGACGGAAAATAATTATGTAGGATTATAGGTTTATGATAAGAACCTGTACACAGGTGTTCATGCGTCAGTAATTTCGACCTGTCGGCCCTCAGTCGTCAATAGGGCCAGGTCATTTTTCTCGGCCCGAAGCCGAAAGTGCGAAAAACAATAGGCACCCCAGTACTGTATTCTCTATTGTCTTCCCTAGCCCCGGAGTGGGGAAGGCAGGGTTGCATTTTGGTTTGACAGTCGGGGACGTCAGTCACCCCGGGATCTTCTTACCGACAACACATAGATTCCTTATTGAACTCGTAGTGCGGCTAGTATTTTTGCATTTATCACTCATAGTGTGTAGACAAATATTGAGGAATATTCGCAGTACAATTGAGAATTCTAGATTATTTCTAAGTAATCTTCGTGTCGCATTGTGTGTGACAGTGGTGAATTCAAAGGCAAGTGAATGATCCTGCACAAGTAAGAGACGCAGCCGAGGCCGTGGACCAGATTCTCCCCCGTGAGAACGGCGAATCGCGAGGGCAAAAAATTGCAGCGGCAGCTAGTGCGGTGTATCCGACTAGATAGTGCG
Source organism: Crossocerus cetratus (assembly GCA_963675795.1). Taxonomy (NCBI): domain Eukaryota; kingdom Metazoa; phylum Arthropoda; class Insecta; order Hymenoptera; family Crabronidae; genus Crossocerus; species Crossocerus cetratus. The sequence continues at coordinate 2,468,822 of OY776664.1, read as the reverse complement.
AGCACCCGCTGACGCAGGTATAAGCGCGCGGCGCGCTAGTTGCAACAACGAACTTCGCTGCATTCCCCTGTCGGTTTCGCTTTACGCTGGAATTTCGTTACATCGGAGTACGCGCGATATTAGAGCCGTGACCACGTGAGAAATCTTGTTGCGCCGCGAGCTTCCTAGCATTTTTCAAATGCCCCCCTCCCTCCCCAGATGTTGCTCCATGTACTTGATTTCTCTCTGTTTTCCATTCATCTCCCTCGGTGTCTGACGCGCGGATATTAACGTTAGAAAAATGGACTTGATACGGGTGTAGGAGCTTTACCGATAGATAGATCGTGACGAGTAGGTATTGGTAGGTGTTGCATGTGCGAAGCGATACATCGTACATGACACATCGTTACCGAGAGTGTCAAATACATGGTGAGACTTGTATCGCGATAGTCGTGTGTGCAATATGTATCGATAGGAATCTGACCATGTACGGAACCTTTTAGAAATGCAATATCGTGTTGGCTTGTGCTTTTTGTGTTACTCGGCTCGGAGGTTGAGTCGGAAGTTGCTCCCTGTGGAAGCAGGGCGAGTGTCTAGGCCGATTCGTAATCCGGCGGGGGCGGATATAATTGAGGACTGTGGAATGATAATGATAAGAGCGTGACGGCGGCTTCGGTCGCGCACAATACCGGCTATAATTGCGCGTCCAGGCTCGAGAGGTGGTGTATCCTGGAGCGCTGCACATTGATCGCGCGCGCGGCCTTTCTGCCGAAAGCCCTCCCGGCCAGGGGAATGACGATGAAAATGAGAGGAAAACGGCTCGGGCTAAATCGCTGTCTGGCAAAGGACGCTCGCTCATCGCGCCGTCTCGTCGAAATGATTGCACCAACTCTCCGCCGGAGACTGCTACTTGAAATCAGGTTTGTCACGAAGGTCCCGGGCGAGTTACGCGGCCAATTTTCAACCGGGATAATCAGGAGACTCGCAGTCTCTCGCCAAGTAGTAGTAGTAGTGCCCGGAGATTATCGAGGATATACTTATCTCAAACTGCAGACGGTTTCGATCGATACAAAACTTTCATTCTAATTCACGAAAAAGTTACAACTCGACGGATTTATTTGCGAATTTTAGGTAACTGTATAAATGTTCCTTTTCCGAGGTTTTTCGGCCGGTCTGAAAGTTCGACTTCTTTGAAGTTTGAAAGCCTTATTAAAAGACGCTTTGGTACACTCGGGCTTGCTTGGGGCGTACTAAAACTTTTGCGAATCTCGTATTGCTGAAATTATTCTGTAATTGCACTTGCTCAGGGCAGGGACCAGGTAGACCCGACTGAATTGGGCAGAGTAGGGGTTGGCTGGCGTATTTAAAGACAGGCGGAATCGAGTGCTGAGTAATGCAGTCGAATCCACAGACGGGTGAGTTGCAACAAACTCCTTACCCGTCTGTGGGTTCACCGCTCGCTCAGATTTAACATGTTGACTGCCACGCCAGCTAAATTCCAGTCAGACACGCATTTTTATCACACATTTATTTATTTCTACGCGAATAATAATAATAATAATTTTTAGCCAAAAATAGTAAAACTGTTAAATATCGGGTGATGAGCAGTCAAGTTTTTTAGTGGTAGTCAGGTGTGAGTGTAACTTAAAGAGCGAGCTACGGTGAGAAACCGCAAGAGCAGGAGGGCCCAGAGCGGCGGCGGTGTACGGGCGTACGGTCAGGCATCGGGCGATCGTGCGGCATCGAGCCGAGCGCGCAGAGAGCGCACGTAGTAGGAAAGAAGGGGAGCCGAGCTCGCAACAGTTACTTTCTAAACGTGGGCATGTAACCTGCGACCCGCGCAGAATGCCTCTCACAATGGAGAATGCTCTAACCTACAGAAATCGATATGGTACGCCCACACGTGACGGCCTGCAGCGTGAGAGACTCGCTCTCCCGCTGCAGAAATCGGGAAGCGCGCAGTGGATGCTGACCGTCGCCGATCAGACATCCACTTGCACTCTGTTCTATTTCATTCAAGTTTCTCCATTTTTCTTATGGTTTCTTAACATTTTTAATCTTCCTGCTTGACAAACTCAGCAAAAGGAGAGGATGGTGGTTCTGGGGAAGTTAGGATTTATAATGAACTTGCTGATTGAAGTTCGCTGATACGGAGCGGCTCTTAATTTTTCGTCGCGCGGTAATGGGAGCATCGCGATCACGTCTCATTTGATGATATCTTTGGGGTGCCGCTTAGTCGGCAGATTTTTTCCTCCCCCTCGGGAGAGTGAGAGAAAGAGAGAGAGAGTGCTGTTGATGCAGCAGCCCTGAAACGGATTTAGTCGATAATTGCGCGAGGGTAGTGACCCCAGGCAGCGGAGCAGGGAGCACCCGGGCCCCCCGATTATTTCATTACGATGAAATCGGCGACTTTGATCTGGATCGGAAAAAAATTAATGAGCTGGCGAAATTAATGAGTGCCGCGCTCGCACGCCTCTCGACTCGGCGCCGTTAAGTGATAATTGCCGAGCAAACGTATCAAGTGCGCTAAGCAAAAGCTCGCCGGTAAACAGACAACATCGCCGATTAGTCCGCTTAATAATTATACGTCCTTGCAGTTCATTATTTTCACTGTGCCGCGATACACAAGCCTTTTTCCGCACGACTCTATCATTACATGCTTTCCCAGAACGAACCGGTTCTTCCCGTCCTCGAATTTTACTGCTGCCGCGACGTTTCTTGCGAAGGACCGAATTATTTGTCGACCAACAAGTCGGGAAGAAACGTTTGCCCTCAGAAGCAGCATAGTGTCGACGCTCGACAAGTTACCGATTTTGGCCAGGCTACCGATAGATCTTTCATCGCGCGGCGGAAAGGACTAATTGTCGGGTATTAACACTCCGCGCGCAAACACTTCCCAGTAATTAACTCTGCTTCCCGGAGAGACATGTCGTGGACTAATAAACCCTCCTAATTACGTCCGTATTCGGGGGAATCGGCCCCACGGAATTCGAGCTGATTCTCCTGGAACGCGCCGGCCATTAAATTATTGTCAGTGGGCATTGATTCTCTCGTAACAAATAGTTGGATTGGAATTGTCGCTATTCGTTATTAAATTTGATTCCACCTAATGAGGGCATGGGGTATTTGCAACCGGAGTGTATTCGCACAGCGCAGTAGCGAGAAATGAGTGGAGCAGAGATGCGCGATGGGTGTGCAAAGGCAGCAGAGGCGAGGCCTGCTGGGTTAGATCCTTTTCCGCGGGCGAAGATGTTTTCTCAGCTCTCACTATTCACATGCCGAGTTTCGTGAGAACGAGAGGCGAGCGATAGCGCTTACGATACTGTCAACTTTACTGCGCGGCCAACTTCTTACGGCGCACGTTCACGGTTTTCACTCGGCACTCGGCTCTCTTTACAGAGACATAGAGACTCGATCTGGAACGACAGGGGCCACGTTCGACTAAATCGCTCACGCTCCTCCGGCTAGAGCGAACCCGGGAGCAGACACCGGCGGCACGTCCATTTTTCAACCGGTTTTCCCGCATGCAAACTCACCGGCGACCTCCTTCCGCCATCTGTTTCATAACCGACGCTGATAATATCGAATAATACACCGAAAGAAATCCACCGCGGGAGCAGAGCAGAGCAGAGCGGGTTTGTCTTAGGTTGCGCCTCTCTCGTTCCTTCTCCGTGCGCGGCGAGGCCTGGAAAAATTCCGGCCTGGCCGCATTTCTCGCCCGTTCTCCCGCCGCCGCCGCCGCCGCCGCCGCCGCGAGAAAAAGCGTTTCTCCCCGCAGTCAGCCACTACAAAATTTCTTGCCAGACTCTTCCCCGATAGTCGAGGAAAGGAGTTACCGCGCGCGATGCCGCCAATTTACCGCTGAGCGGGCAATATTTGTTTCGGGACCAAGTGCCACTGCACTCTCTCTAGAAAGACAAACATTCATTCACCTCCCCTCACTCCCTCTGCCTGCCATCTGACTTTTCCCTCGGTCCTGGGACAGCCCGGAGAAAATGCAGCGAGGATTTTCGCTCGGGAGAAAAGTCTGCCGACTCCGAAGCGAAAATTGTCCACTCGGTTGCAGAAGGACCGGGGAAAAAGGAGGGCAGTGCACTCTGCCGCTTAGATTCTCCGGTGCGCCGGAGGAGAGAGGGGGCAGCCATTAGGTCGTTGAAGCAATTTGTCGAGGAGATGCTTGTTCAAGTCGAGGGAAAGTTCGCGGACGTTACTAACCCAGGAGAGATGTCCTTTGTGTTGCAGGGATAGGAGTGGTGCTGGTGACGGTGAGCGCCGTAGCGTGGCGGGTGACCAGCCGAGAAAATTGCGGTAGTTTCTTTGGTTTCACCGGGATCTCCGGCCGGATACCACCCGCCAGGCCGATTCATCCCTACGCTGCCATGATTTATCCGGAATTCCAATTTCGGACGCCGCCGCCGAGCTACCAGGTGACAGAGCCGCGTGCCCGATTCTTTAGTCGCGCGAGACTGCGCGCCGAGGTCACACCTCGTTACACTCTTACTGATAGATCTGCCCTTTGGGAAATGCATTGCAGTGCTAGCATCCTTGGAGGAGGCGCGCACGTACTACGTGGCGTCTAGGAGATCGGCAACGCTGGCCGCGAAGTATGCATAGAGTGAGTTCGTACTGCAAATACCAGTCGGGCGTACGCGGCATTTCTTGGACCTCTTGTCCTCCCTCACGCAGTATTACACGCCGCGCGAGTACATTCTTGGAGCCGCGCCAGATTAATAAGAGGATTCGCTAACAACGCCTGGACAAGCCTCTCTTTCTAATCACTCGATGTACTCGCGTTTTATTGAACCTTCGACAACTGCTGCTCGACGGGAATGCGTACTCTGTAATCGATTTAATCGACGGTTTCTCTCCTCGATATATACTCCCCCGGGCCGGATGGAGGTCACTCAGTCAGCGAGATGGATCGCCCGGAGTCCGACACGCGCGTCACCTCGAGTTATGAATATGTTTTACGGATTCCTCGGGAATTTCAATTTCCCGCAGGGCCATTGTCGTACCAGTTGAGGCGACATCCGAGGAATTTCACTTGGATTTCATTCGGGGCCGACGCTCGTTCCGCTTCATAATTCAGCGAGATGGCGCGCGCGCGCGCGCTAATCTCGCCAATACCACGACTCTCGCCGGTTTTGGTTTCCCGTTCTCGACAAGCCGTCGCTTCCCCTAGGGATCGTTTCATTAGAGCCGGCAGTCGGCGTGTTCCCGGTCATCCGCTATCTTGACGGGCAAGCTCCACTTTCCCGCAATCATCGCACCGCAGTGCCTCCAAGCCGTTTTCAATGTTGATCACGGACATAAATAGATGTTCCCAAAGCGCAGACACACTCAGGAGATGCTGACTCGGATGTAGATGTTGGGCGACATTAATTTAAACCAGCAACTCTCGCGCATGGGGTAAATGCGTGCTTGGTAATATGTCGTCTACATAGGATGCGACAGGGGTCACTCATGCTGGTTTGACTTAATGACACCTATGCCACCCGTTTTGGAAAGGAAACTTGGCACGATAAGACTAACGTTATTCCTCTTCTTGCAGGCGAGCATGCAGGAGTACAGATTACGGTTGTTGCTGCTGGATCGTCTGCAACCTACGTCATCACCGCCGCCGACATACAGGTCGAACGCCGGTAGCATCATCGCACCAGCAGGCACCGCCGGCAGGGACAGCAGGCCGCCGAGCTACTGTGCAAGATCAAATGTGCCGCAGAATGCGACGATCGTGCCCTCAAAGAAAGACGCGAACCTCGTGAGGATCGTGCAGACCGAATCGGAACCGGTCATCCTCAGCGGCGATCAGACGCCGCCCGTCGCGGCCGTCGAGGTCCTCGCGCACCTTTAGTTCGTCCTCGAACTATCTCTTCTTCTACTTCTCTCTCTGTCTGTAATTGTGTGTGATCTAATTGCCCCCCGCCTATCAAGCGAGTCCAAGCTTTTCTCGAGCGGGCTGAGTATGCGTGAACTCGAGACGGAGCTTGGACTCACTCCTCGTAGTCCTCGTACCGCTAGCTTCCAGCTCGTCTCGCGATCTCGTGACTTGCAAGAAGAAGAGTTCTTCGAGACCTGCTGTTCGAAGCGTGGCCACTTTAATAGGACGTTCTGTATATACTTCGGCTCGACTTTCGAATACTCTTGTCGCTTAAGGTCGGTTCACAGCGAGCGGCGTTGCGCTCTCGTAGTCTCTCGCTACTTGATACTGATACGTGTTTTGTGGGTACAAGGGAGATCTTTCGGCGAAGGATTCGTCCTCCCTGAAATAGCGTTGCACGAGAATCGAGGTAAAGATCTACAGATCTGTTGGAGCGTCACTCATTGCGATGGACATGACCTGTCGTGCAATATTATTTATTGTTTCTACCTTGTACTGATTTTGGCAGTCGGCAACCAGTCACTTTTAGATGTACTGTCGCAATCGAGCTCTCTTCATAGTGTGCTGTGTTCGGGCGACGACTGCCAAAAGCATCGCTAAGTAAATCTGATAGTGTATAGATCGGAACTACTCTGCGTCTGATAATAAGAATGCACAGGACGGCGAAGGATGTCGATTGTTGTACGCTTTCGAATAATATTAAGTATTGGTCGAGCATGATATAAGAGGGAGAGAGAGAGAGCGTGCGCCAATTTCTCAGAGATGTGTGGAGGCGGGAAGGCCATATTTTGGGAGGAAGATTAATGTTATGAGACTGTTATTCAATTTATTGTAAGGATTCGGCACGAGTTGTGGACTACGTAGTGCAGAGTGATTTTGGCGTCCTTTCTTTTAATTGTACGTAAGGAATATTACCAAACGTAGCCAACGTCAGTAGTAAAATAGACGTGCTTGAAACTGTTTATTGTCGAGAGGAAGCTGCATGCGCTTCCTCATCTTGTGGATACTCTCGTACATTTTTGACGATAAAAAAGATCTGCAATTTAACGATTGGTTTAATCTGTAAGGGGAGTGCAGCACCAAGTTGTCCACTGTTACACAGTCACACAATGTATTTTGCGACGATCAAATCGAACAGATCGCTTGGAAACCTTTTATGTGTTGAGGTGTAATTAATGAAAGGTAGCCAGAGTTTCACGCATTCTTCTAAAGATTCTTCCCATTCAATCAGTGCTGCCGAACGCTTTAACGCAGTGTCTAACATTTTGCTACTTCTCTTGTCGAGCGGCGACGCGCTTTGGGAAGATGCGCGTATTGCGCGCGCGACATATAAATATTTTTGTAATTACTTCGGCATCGTACTATGTGCGAGGGAAGGAATGCGTCGGGATACAGATTGTGCCGTCTTCCTGCCGATCTTGCAGTAATCGAGTTCTTCGCATGTGTTTCTCGTCTCGTAACATTTTAACTTGCAGGTTCATAGAACCGCGGGCGAAGTACACCGATCGGTAAACTGACAAATATTACTATGTGGAATTCGTTAGCCAGATACTTAGGTACCTTTGGTACAAACTTGAACAGATGCAGCCAGTGATAGGAGTAGGCGAAGTACTTTATGAAGAGTTGACACTCGTAATAATTCTATTTTTCATACCATAGAATATCAATGGTAGTGAGAATCCAGATATTAGACGCGGTTACGCGTGTACGCAAAGTGTTAATGTAAATGAGGGCCAAGATCGACGTACGCAAAAGGCTACGTCTTTCGCTACGACAATTTTCGTGCAAAATTTTCCTTCTCGGGGTAGGCACTAGAGAGTTCGGAGCATTTGTAGAACCGCACGTCTCAGAGTTATACTTGAAGAGATATCAAGACTACTTGGCGCCAGACTCTACCGAGTCTCCCGATATGTTCAGTAGTCTGCGAATGGAGCTAGGCAAATTCTTGGAGGAATTCCTTGTTCACTAGTTGATAGAGAATCTCGATTACTGTTCATCGTGTGAGAACGGCTTGCGTAAACAATAGTTAGGGCATACAGTAGCGTTAAAGCACGAGAGCGAATACTTCGAAAGGGCGGCCTTGACACTTGTTAACCAAACTCGCAATGATTCGTGATAGGATGAAAGTGGGAGGAGAAGGGGGTCGGATGCGAGATGTGAATTTGTTGCGGAAGGGAGACGCGAAGATTAAAAGAGTCATAGTTCGACAGAGTATGTTGTTCCTTGATATTACTGTAGGTGAATTTGTATATTTGACGAGGACAAATATAAAATATATGTATCTAACTAGCTCGATTCTTAATGCGACTGTTTTTCCGTACACCAAGCCACGCTTGGCGATGACTTTTTGGAAGACTGCCCCGAGTCGGTCCAATCTTTTCAAGGATTAACATCTTGTATTTTAGAGTGCAGAACCTCGGCCTTCGGGGATTCCTAGCATCTGTAAAATTCTTTACAGTTTCGTTTCGCTTTAGTACCACTGTCGGGTATTTTGACAATAATTTTTTTCATCTCCTTTCATCACTGCGGCTAAAGATGCGTATTGATTGTGAGATGGGAATTTTGGTAGGATACTATTTCGAATTGAAAGCGGCAGTCTTCCTCGAGTATGTGTATCATATGTACCTCTCTAGCCATCATACATATAAGGATCTCGTTAACAGCAACGAAATCTCAGTACGGATTTTGACCAGACTATTATTGTGAGACGATCTACTAAAGTTTTATTACTGTGATACTCTTATTTAACCACACCGGAGACGATATTATATATATATTATATATATATACGTGTCTTAAATTAATGACTATGTAACTCAGATTAATGGACATGGCAAGTGAAATATAATCTTGAATGCGAATCCCATGTACCTTTTCTGAGCTAATTTTTCCCATTAGGGTAATACTGACAAGAGGTATTGCCGAATTCTATCACGGGGTCTTGTACGGTGCCTTTGTTAACTTTAAAACACCATTAGGGTCGTATTTTTGTATCGTTCAACATCTATTTTGCGGGGATAGAAGCCGCACATAGTTTAAGTCGTTCTGGCTAGATTTTCTAAGTTGGACCAAGTCTTTTCAATTTCTTCGAATTTTTCCTAATTTCAAAGTGTTACTATTATATTAGCTACCTAAAAGCTTGCAGATAGCTATCGCCAAAACTGCGCAAACTTTTTAGTCAATCCAAGAATTAATCATTTAGTAATTTAATCAAATCATTTAAGTTATTATTACAGGTGCTGGCATGGAATTCATGGAATATCATCTTACCAGCCGGTCCCACGGTCTTTGCATCCCTGCTGTCTTCAGAGTCTCCAACACCAATGGCATTTACAATGCATATGTTGATAATAATGTATAACAACAGTGTATAACATCGTACATTGTTTAAATAAATCAAATGAATCCCATATACTCTGTCTATTCTTTTAAAATATTCCCTCTACTTTCTTCCATCAACGCACTCTACGAAATATTTTCTAAATTCGAATCCTTGAAATTTTCCGAAATTTTCGTTATTAATGACGTCGTCAGTGACGTCATCACTGAGTCGAAAAATTTGCCCACGATTTAAGAATACCTCCTAGCATATCATGTATTCCTGTTAAAATATCAGATACTTTCCAGACATTTTCGACCGATTTTAGAATTTGGTAACAGGAACACATGATCCGCAAGGAGGTGTCCTTAACCTGTGACGTCAGGAAAATTCCTGGAATTTTCGGGAGAATACCTCCTAGTATATCATGTATTCCTGTTACAATATCAGATATTTCACAGGCATTTTCGACCGATTTTAGACTTTGGTAACAGGAATACATGATACGCAAGGAGGTATCCTTAAACTGTGACGTCACGCAAATTCCTGGAATTTTCGGGAGAATACCTCCCAGCATATCATGTATTCCTGTTACAATATCAGATACTCTCCAGACATTTTCGTCCGATTTTAGACTTTGGTAACAGGAACACATGAACCGCAAGGAGGTGTCCTAAACCTGTGACGTCACGCAAATTCCTGGAATTTTCGGGACCCCTTGATTTAAGAATACCTCCTAGCATATCATGTATTCCTGTTAAAATATCACATACTTTCCAGAAATCTTCGACCGATTTCAGAATTTAGTAACAGGAACACATGATCCGCAAGGAGGTGTCCTTAACCTGTGACGTCATACAAATTCCTGGAATTTTAGGGATATACTTGTTTCTTTGGTTTTATTATTAAAAGTTTTCATTCGTAAGTTTTATATATTTGTAGAATAGTATTATTCATTTTCTGTTGCCCGTGTGATCGCTGCAGAGTGGTGTTTGCATCCTAATGGTGTACTTCAAGTCCTGGGTAGAAGTACTTCAATTCATCTGTCAAGTAATATAACCAAGAGACTTTATAAAAGATGGGAAGGTGCGAATTTACGGGAGTAGAATTAAGGGTAGAAATATATGCATAAATGGGAAGGAGACAGAAATGACTGGGGGATGATATTAAGAAGAATGATGGTGAATTATGTGAAAATGGATACATGATAACAAAAGAGGACGGTTTGGAATGGACTGGACGACCTAAAAGGGTGACCAACTGCAGACAAACTTTTTGGAGGAACATGGTTGAGTATCCAATGTGCGAGGCTGCGTGAACGAGGAAATGAAAATGTGTAAATGTTATAAGTAATGTTGGATGAGAGGACCATGCGTATGTGCCAAGAAGAATCAAATACTGCATGCGAGATCCATTGAAAGTTGTGTGGATGACGAAACTGACTCCTAGAACAATTGGAGGTGTAGCAGAAAGTAGATGTGCAAAAGTGTGGAAAAGTATGGTTGTAACATAGTCTGGATATAAAGGGAAAGGTTCCAAGTAAAAGACACCGTTTGATTTATCGCTTGCATCTTCCAGTCTAATTGCAACTTCAACTTACACACGTGGAAGTAACATTAAAAAATAGAAATTCCCATTAACCGCAGGGCAAGATAGGTTTGGGCTGATAGGTCACCCGATGCGCGGTTTGTCAGACAAGCGACGTTGGAGAGAATAATTTATAAGTAATCGATAATTAAGAGCTAGGTGTAACGACACTAATCATCGACCGTTCTTAAAGGAATCACGCTGTTCCTTTATCCACTATTTTCGACTCTTTGGCCTGTTGACACTCTTCTGACTTAAGTCGTGAACGATGTGTACAATAATAAATAATACGTCTCCGACGAGAACAATATTTGGTGGAACTTAGCAAGGAAAACCTCTAGTTAGTATACAACGCGATTCACCCACACATTCCATTTTCCACTCAGTCATACTCGCTCTCAATACTATCTGTCTCATATGAAAAGTTGGGATGATAATGCGTGATGCCGCAGAATACTACTCAAGAGTAAAGTGTGATCGCTTTGCCACCTCCACCCTTTATTCAACCTCTTTCTCTACAAAAATACTCGGCACGATTTGATTCTCGTCGCCTCTTTTACTTCTCGGTCGATCGCATGCTCTACTGCTGTGTTTTCAAACTAGTAGTCCCTTAGTGATTCGGGCTCTCCATAAAATAGTTGTATCCGCGGTGTGTAGCATGTAGAGTACGGAGAATACAAGTTACGTCTAAAGTTGCTCGTGTAGCACAATCTTTCCTACACTCGAAGAAAGGGGAGACTGACATCGAACCGGCTGGGACTCGCACCCTTGGAACCAGCGAAAGCACGACTTTGGGTTCTCGTATCAATGGGAACTGCAACTGGCATAACTACGTTTGTCATTGAAACACGATTGTAAAATACCAGCAAGTGATTTAGAACCTTGTGGAACTTGGACTTTAGGTACACTCTATTAGGCCGGCTGTTTAATCGGATAATTCTGGCTATTTATATTGGCGATGCCAATAAAACTTTTCCCACGGCCCGGGACCGGTTGTGGCGTTCTATTTTTATCGGATTTCCCCGGCATCCTATTTGTCTTTAAAATTCCGGGATTACAGGTGCCGCAGGTGCGTGCCCGCCGCAACAACTGGGCCAACGCGATTAAGCGGGACGCGCCGGACTAATTAAAAATGGAATTACGCGAATAAACAATACCCTCGGGGCGACACTAATAATTAAAATAAGAAAGCGAGGTAAAAGCGGAGGCTTACTCGGCGCCAGGCTGACGAATCCCGAGGAACGGAGATCCCCAAGCCGACACTTTTGGTGGCCAGACCCAACTGAGACTAAGGACTAGGTAGGCAGGCGGCCGCTGGCCAATTTCTATAAAGAGTTGCGCAGGTAAAGCGGGGAGTACAAAGTTGCTGACGAAGTTTGACAGTTCCGTCGGAATAAGGGAATGCGTGTTTGATAAATTAGTCTTTTATTCGAAAGATCAGTTCTGAGATGATATCCGCTTGACACGATGTAAAATATCGTTACATAGAAATCTTAGGTACTTAAGCGTTTTCGAGTCTCGTTCCTCGAGTCTTCGCATGGACAGCCTTTCTCGCTCTCCCTTTCTCTCTTTATCGCTCGGTGATTAGATCAGTGGCTACGCTGTCACGAACGAGAATATAAACGGGCGGCATTGGCCGGGCTCGCTTCGCAAATAAATAAAGAAAACACGAATTACATTCGATCACGGCTACATCCTTGCCTTTCTTTGCTCGCTCGCTCCCTTAGGGGTGGCTCGGACTACCAATTCTTTTCAAAATACAATACATGCTCCACAACTTCGACTGCACGACTCTTCAGACTTGTTAGACAAATTCTGCGGGATCTGACGGACGAATTCTCGTGTGAGCGGAATCGGATAAGCGCGCGGTATCAGTGATGCATTAGCAGCGAATTTGCCCGGACCCTCTGGTCGAACATCTGCCAGGGAAACGTGGCCATCGGGCGCGGGATGCGAATTTCATAATACATAAATTATCGATAATCACCATCGCGATGCTTGTAACGGCAATTAACCCCTTCAGTGGCAGTTGTACTGCGCTCGCCGCGAGACTGTGCGATTTAACTTACGACAGGGTAATGAGCCTCGTAATTTATCGATTAAGGCGGCCGTAAGCTTTATCTAAACTTGTAATTGGCCGCTTGGGAAAAGAGAAATTAATGGCGAGGAGACGTTAATGCTGCGAGTTCGGAGACCCAGTGATTCTTGCGGTCTAATTGCAAAAGCCCGATTCGACCAATGTGACACAAACGTACATAAAGTTTCAGTACGTTTTATTAATCGGAGGTGAGTCGGGGCGTACTTCCACTCCCGATGAGGAAACTAATACATGAAAATCGGGCGAATTACGAGGTGACGCGTACCCCTGTTAATTAAAGGCTTATTATAATTTTCGCGGTTCACCGACGACTGGGCGTGCACCCTAGGCTCGGCCGTCGCTGCAATATCTATCGACGCATTACCCTGATTAATAATACCCGCCACCGCCGAGGACGCGTCTCTCTGTTTCGTTCTCGTAATAATTTAATATTAATTAGACTCCTCGCGGTATTTCCGGCAGGCGGGTTTAATCAGTCGCGACTTGTAAATTGGAAACCGTCCGTCGGATTATCAGCGGGGGCACCCGGCTGCGCCATCGAGAATTAACACAACGCACAACGCTCGAATATGAAATAAAAACTTGATCCTTACGTTAATTGCAATATCCACGTCGAGCGAGCTTCTAATTAAGAATCCAAACAGTCGCCGGATGCATTATTTAGCGTACGATAACGCGACGCACGGGTATTGGAAATGTCGACAGTGTGCACTGCACTTACAATTTTATGAACAACGGCTGATCCCTGCTCACTCCGCTGACCTTTTTGATTGTTCTTGCGCGATTATTGATAAAACGGAAGGATATGCATTACTGCAAGCGAAAAGAGTCATTCTCAAAGAGAGAAATAGCCGTGGAACATGGCAGGAAGTCGGGCTTAATTCTTCTCGCATAATTATACGGGAGCGCAGTTTCTCTCCTGTTTAATACAACCGAACCACCCCTGGTTGCTTCTCCACTGCTGAGTGTAAGGGCTGCTCTCCTCTTCATTATTCACGACTGAATTTCTATTTTTCGAGCCTGCCCCCTAGGGTCCGCGGCTCTCTCCTCCCTCCTCGAGGAAAGAAGAGTGTTCTTTAGTGACGTCTTAATACCTTTAGCTGCCTCTTTCTCTCTCACGTTCACGCCGGTACTAATTGACTAGCATCGTTAATCACTCTCATTTGGAACTTGCTCTCTCTCTCTCTCGTTCTCTCTCACACTCTTGCTAACTTTACATCTCTCTCACCAATCTCCGACATTCTTATCCTCTCTTCTTTTTGGTACAACGTGCCTCACCCCCACTCCCAGCGTCCCCCCAAGTCTTTGCTCTCTCCCTCTGCCAGTCTTTGTCTCGAGTTCCAATTACGCGACACGCCACTTTCAGGCCAAATCCGGCAGAAAAAGCATTTTGTTTATGACGCGTGCCGTTTTTCCGCCCCAAGCGCCAATTTAATCTGCTTTAATGCGACGCCGTCTAATTTAATTAACTTAATCCGCGGCTCTCGGGGATCTAACGATCGCAGGCGCGTCCGGGGACCGACTGAGGTTCGGGCGCGCGCTCTCCGGCTCTTTTCTTTTTCCCCGGGTCAAACGGTGACCCCAAACTTCCCCGTATTCGTTTTTTGTTCTGCCCTTTTTTTTTCTTTCATTGCCGGGACGCTGTGTTAAAATCGCCATGGATTCTCGGCTGGTAGGTTTGAGAGTACTCTTCTCGAGACAGAGAAGTAGCTTGATCAAGGGAGAGAGTCTCCAACTGGGCGAGGGCGAGTGAGAGTGCGGGTGAAGTGTAGACGGAAATCGTCGAAGAGGAGCTTTGAACCACGACCTCGATCGTCTCGAGGGGATCAGATAAAGAAAAAACGATACAATAAATAGAAAGCGAACGCAGCCTCGCGTTTCGCTAGGAATACGCTTGAGGCGAATAATAATAATAATAATAATAATAATAATAATAATAATAATAATAATAATAATAATAATAATAATAATAGCAATAATAATAATAGTAATAATAATAACTGTTTAATTAGTAATAACTTAAGAAGGCGCCTGAATGATAAGAAGCGCATCTCTCCGCGTTTTGAACCAGCGAGCCGCACTACGGAGAGTTGAACCGGCCGTCTCGCGTTAATGGAATTTACTCGAGCACAAACCTTAGGATATGTTCCTGGAATCCCACTCGATTTGAATTCTCTCGCATTGCCGCGGAAAGTGATTGAAAGGATGACAGTAACGCGACATGTATGATCGAGCACCCAGACAAGGTTGCCCGCCGGTGCAGCAGCAGATTCAACTCGAAGGGAAATAAGCTCGCTTTCACGGCATGGCCAATCTGCGTTGGTTACTTGACAGATAAATTAAAGGAAAACCAACGAGCCCGCGGTGCCTGCTTTAAGCGTGCAATTAAGCGGTTGGGGAATTAAGACGCGGGAATCACGAAATAATTTTCCTGCTGGAGAGAAAAAGCATCGGGCCGCGGTGGCGTGATGGTCGCATTAATATCGAGACGTCTCGCGTTAATCGTCGGATTTGCCACGACCCGCTCTCCGCCAGGAAAATAAGCGGCGAAATCCCCGGGAATTATGGCGAGGAAAAACGCAATAAGATAGCAACGGTATTGGTTCGCGCCCCCAGTGGGAATTAAAAAGTCCGATCGAAAGAAGTAAAGCGAAAGAAATGCAAGTCTCGCTGCTGCCTATAGTGGCAGAACGAAGTCGTACTAATTAAATCGGGGGAGCTCGCGACGCACTGTGACTACACCGGCTAAATCAACGGCAATCGAGAGAATCCAAATCGAGTGTGCGGCATCGGGAACTTGGATTTTTAGACTCGATACACGAGAGCAATTCGCCATTATGGGACTAGATCGCACGATTCGGCCTCTCACGGTTCTCTCCGTGGCCCCGCTCGGTTTTCGAATTCTCTTTCACTCGTTCCGCTCGCCTATCGCTTTTATACACTCGTTGAATCACTATCGCAAATGGACAGACAAACGTTCCTGCGCACTCGTTCGCAGACACACACAAACACATACATACATAGACGCACTCATACACAACGCACGTATAGTTACGGCGGACTGGCATACTCACGCAAGTGCAGTTGTTCTTTCTCTACTATGTACACAACTATTTACAATGGTATACAGGTGGGCCGAGACTCGATGTGTACTCGCGCCCGGCAGAAACACCGTCGAGGAGAAAAATAGTCGTGAGGCTATGGACGCCAAGGCGCCACTGACGGATAAGTTCCACTGGCCATTGGAGTCCTTTCTTTACCCCCTCCATGTTACACAGTGGTTGCCTTCTCGGCAATGCCAATCAGGGATAAGGATTTGTTCGTGATTCGACCTTATACACTTTGAGGTACCTTGTACCTGTTTCGCCGCAGGGTACGGCTACTTCTCAGTAGTCGTGCCCTCTTCAATGTTTAATCAGTCTAATTTAATTGCATGAAACGCAGAGTACCGCTATACCTTAATTGACCCGGGACGACTGTTTTTCAAAAGCGCAATTGCCCGGAATTTGCACTCGGGCGCGCCCAATTAATACATTTGCTATGAGTCATCAATGGAGTGCTTGGCGTGAGCGCCGGGGAAAGTAAGTCGTGCAATTTTAATCCTAGCAGGCTGGCAGCAGACAGCTTGGAGAGCACGAATTTCCTCTTGAAATAATTGAGGATTACTGTTAAAAGTTGAGTGATTTCACTGCGGGCTCGACTGTAAAAGCGAGACGAGGACAGAGAGGAGGAGCGGATGGTCTATTAGAGAAAGCTTTTTGAAGCTCGCTCCAGTTTATTTTTGAGCGAGACATTTCGAGTAACGAACACACTTCGTTTCGCTGATGGTTATGCTAATGGAGCGAGAATTTCAGTGCGATTGCCGTTCAAACCGAATCCCAATTGCAGTGAATAACATCCGTTTATTTTTTTTCCCCTACCATCTGCCTCGGCTCCCGTTTAAATATTTGGTCGCGTTTATCCTATCCGCGTTCTCCCCTCCTCCCCTTTTCGCAGTTTCGTCACTCTCTTCCTTGCCTGCACTCAACTAATCAAAGCATTGTTTCAATATACTGACCGATAGTGTTTTATTCGCGCGGTTTAATACCAGAGAAATATCTGAATAAATCCATGTTAAAAGAGCTGATCGTCCCAGACTAATTCGGTTCTCGCCTCACGCTATTTCCGAATAGGGATGGGATAAAAATCGCATTCGATTCTCATCAAATGCGATCGGTTTCCCTCGAGTTACAGTCAAGGCCAATATTCCTACATCTCCAATTCCCTTTGGAGAATGTCCCTCTCGCAGGATCTTGAATCGCCCGGGCTAACACGACAATGTAGAAAGAAGATGCAGTGGAAGACGGTGATTGTCGAACGGCCGAGTATTCCGCGCCGACTTTCCACAAGCGACTCTTGTGTGATATTTATCCGGGCAATTCGTCGCTTGCCGGCTTTATGAATAGCGTAAGAAGAACTGATGCTCCGCGTCTCCACTGCTGTTTTCAGATCCGCTTGGTTATAGTCCCTTTTACATTTACAGACTTTCTCGGTGAAAAGTCAGGCAAGGAATGAACGAAGTCTGACGTCGTTGAGTACGATTCTTTGGCTTTTACGTGACTGGGCGTGCTCGGTTTCCTTCCATAACAGTTGTGTTCGGCTGCAGACGTAGCTTCCTTTTTCAATCTTTCACTCGACGAAAAGAGTCTGCATTGGCTGTTCCGTACTTGGTAAATTGGATGCCAGAACCAGCACGATATTTTTTCGACGCCTAGCACCCTTCGTCCTTTGGTTTTGTCTCGAGCAATGATAAGGACCCACTCGAATCTTTGGTTTCGTCTCACCGGGGTTACAGGAAATCGGACCCACAAAGGGGAGATCTTTCCTCGTGGTCCTGACTTTTTAACTACCGTCGAGCGCCTTTGGTATGTTTGTCATCTCTTGACCTAGATATCTCGAATATCATCGCTGATAATTCCTTTGACATTCGTTTAAACAGAACTCTCCCTCATTCTCCTATTCTTCCTTACATTTCTCATCTTTGATTGTCTACATTCTCCTTTTCCAAAGCACCAAGATCAAATGTCTCTCTCCTCGTTATTCTTCCCTCTGTCTCTATGCACTTTGATTCTTCCTGGGCTTTCCCGGGCCTCAGGACTTTATCAGTACCTCCCCACGGTCTTCCTGCCTCTCGCTGCTCCGATAGCCACGTCTGGAGCATCTCCAGACCGCAGGAGCAACGCTCGAGCCTCGCTCGTACGAGCAGTGCGCTCGTTCTCTTCGTCTGCGTCTCCTCTTTCTACGCTTCCTCTTCCGTCTGCGTGACAATGCAGCTTCGCGTTACGTGGTCCTCGGCTGACCGTACGCGAAGCTGACCTCACGTCATGGGTAGTCGGGGTGCATCAGGTTGTACATGACCGCGAAGATCGTGCAGGCGGCGTAGACCCCGAGCGCCACCCACCAGAGAAGCTGCTCGTGAAGTCGCTGCTCGAAGTTCTTCAAGACGAGGAGGCCGATCGTTAAGCCGGCCAGGGCGCCGGTCAAGTGGGCCACGTACGACACCGGCGGACCCTCGGCTCGGTACATCTGCTCGGCTGCGTACCTGTCGTAGATCGCGAAGCCAACGTCTGCGCTCGCTGAAATCAGAAAAGTCCAATTTGGTTAGAAAACCTTCGCTTTTCAATTCGCCGTAAAAGGAAACTACTTTAGGAGTGCGAGTGTATGTACTCTGGTATGCACGGTGGATCTATTTCTAGTGGAAGGTGCTTCCCTAACGAAGGCTTGAAAGGAACTGAGAGTACAGGCCTGAAATACCCGAGGAAGACCCGGCGACAATTGGAAGGAGGGGAGAGGGAAAGCCTGAATTCCAAAAGCTATGCGCCTGCATGCAAGCAAGCCGGGATGACCGGGCGTAATCAAGACACCACATCCATAATCATTCACACTCCCGCTCCTCGATCTAAGATGGATTAAGGTTTCCAAGCGCCCACTCCTCTCGCCGCGAAAAGGAAGAAGAGGACGGGGCTCCGCGAGATCGTGCCAAGCGCGATAAGATTCAAGGCGGAGTGACGAGCAGGAATTTTTCAGGAGGCTGCTTTCGAGGTGCGATATTTCCACGGCGAGAACTCTGTCCCGCGAAAACAGCGCGGCGAGAGCGCGGGCGAGAGCGCGGGCGAGAGCGCGGGCGAGCGAAAGGGGAGATAGGAAGGAAATAATAGGTGGTGCTCGTTCCTCGAAGAAAGCGCGGCCAAAGGAGTGAGGAAAACACGCCGGGAGAGAGGGAGAGAGAGAGAGAAGTGGGCCGAAGTGGGAAGGAACGAGAGGAGAGAAACCAGCCGTCGGCTATTCCGTGGAAAGCCCTCAAAGTGTCGTGCACTCGAGAGCTTTTCACCAGCTTCTTCAGCGGCTTCCAGAGCGTCGCCGGCAACACGAGCTGAACGAGCACGCCGATGACGCTGCTACTCGACGAGTAAATAGCAAATAATTTGCTCCTTCGTTTGTCGACCTTCTACACCTCGCTTGCTCCCTCTCTTTCTTTAGCTACGCTATATCCCGCCAGCACCGAAATTCTCCGCTCTCCAGCCAGCCCGACCCATCCTCCTCCTCTGCAAGGACGACTCACCGGAGTCTCCGGTGCTTCGCTCTGCAATACGCACACCAGACGCAATCTCGCACGGGCTTTCTCTCCAGCGGGCAAACTCAAATGTTATTCTCCCGGTTCTCCTTGTTATCTTTGATTCGACGGGATCTTCTAGCGGTGTAATGGAGCGGCTTCGCATCCACTAAAGATGTGTTGACACGCCCGCCCCAAAGTCTCCTCACTCTACATTCGCAATCGACGAGCGTACCATTTTTGATAACGAGATTCTCGCGCACTGCCAATTTCTGCGGCTTCATTTCGTGTTAGTTCGAGCCTCCACGTTCCACGCACAGTTTTCCATCGGTCCGATATGAACACAGCCTGGCCATTGAAGCGTTCGTCAGCGCTGTCGCGAATGTATCGTCGATGGGACAAAAAAAGAGCGGGAGGGAGAGAGAGGCCTGTGAAATAATGGGACATCGATTTCAGCGGCTAGTGCGGCCGGGGAAAAAAAGCGAGGCGAGAGAATGGGCGAGTGGTGGACGAGAAGTAATCGAATGTCCTCTCTCGCGCGAGCGCGATCCCTTTCTCGCCGTTTCTCCGCCCGGCGAGACGCCTCGTCCGCAAAAATGTTCACGGACGATCGCCACCTATCTTTTAATTAAAACCACTGCCTCCATCGCCATCGTTCACCCGGCGGGCGAGCGGCTTTCTTTCCCGTAGACAGGTGGATGCCTCTAATGGAAATATCGGTTTAATTCGCGGGGCGCGTTGCAACTTTCCGCCTATCTTGCGACCTCGAGTTTGATGGGCTTGGAAGATTATGTGGAGAGGACGCGTGCTCCTGGGAGAAGACAAGCTTCCATAGTGAAAACTTTCCGCGCGACGTGCGACCCATGTAAAAGCCTGATGGGGCTCCAACGCCGGTGACCGACGCTAGTCAACTTTTGTCTTACTCCTCGAAATTCCCTCCAACACGAACATCGCGACACATACGTAATACAAGAAAAACCAACACGCGTCCTCGACTATTCTCACAATTGGATAGAAAATTCCATGTGGCAAATAGACTTCTCGGAAAGCCGAAACCGAAATACACCAAGTCGGCTTGGTTTCTGAGAACGGGGATGGGTGGGTGCGGAGGATGTTAATTTTCGAGGAATCAATTCCTGACGTGGGTTCACTCTCCGACGGCTCTCGCAGGGTGAGTGAGGGATCGATATATGTAGGACGGGGACGGACACGCGAGTGTCGGCGGAGTGGGTTGGAGCGGGAGCCTGATGGATCAATTGTGGATTATTATCCTAATGCTTACCGATCACGAAGATCCCTATTAGTCGCACGATGCCGAACTCCATGTTGTTGTAGTTGAGGAGGACGTTGGCCAGGTGGGCGGCCAGGAGTGCGTAGACACCGCCGCTCGCGCCCACGAGATACACGTCCGTGTCGAACACCGAAGTACCCAGGGAGCCTGTAATCACCAACAGCAAGATCCCCCTTGTAATCCATGTTCCTTTAGTGCCCAGTCATAATCGGCGAATTAATTGCGCCAATATACAACCCGACCCCCCAGCCATTAACTTTCGATTAGCTAGACACCTTTCTCCCCAGCTTCCTTTATTTCTACCTTTAATTATCATTCACCGCTGAGCGTATCGTTTCCAGCTCAGTGTACGGAGTCACCCGAGTGGCTTTGTACCGCTGGCTGGCTACTGTAATTACGCACATACACCATTAGCGAGCAAGAAAGCCGCCCGGCTGGCTCTCTTGATTAAAGAGCCGCTAATGAATTCGTCAAATATTAACGCGTCCGCCCACTCCATTCACCCTCTAATTATCGATTCACTTTCACTGATAATCATTCAATACTCACTCGCACGAGTCGCACGTGATTACGGTGCGGCATGGATAGGTTTTCAGTGGATACTGGATATAGGCGAGCGCATAGTAGCGCCCGCGCGTTGCGGTCTACGCTGCGAGTAGTGCGGTCAAGTAGTATAGTCGGTCGCTAGTCAGACGCGAGGTTCCACTGCAGCGAACAAGCCGAGCGAGAGCCGTCGCTTACCTATTTCGGGCCGGCAGTTTTTCTCGCTTGAAGCATGTCAAGTTCGTAGGTCTCGGGTGGGCGGAAGCAGCAGCGGCGGCGGCGGCAGCGGCGACGGGAGCGGGAGTTAATTGCAAATTGAAGCGCGCGCGCGAGGTGAGCCACTTGGGCTCTCGGAGGATGAACTAGCGAGAGGAGTGCGAGGCGGCAGCTCAGCCAGCCGCACGCCCGTTCGTGGTTAAGTGATTCACTCTCGAGTTAACGGACACGAACTCGAGAGGACACGGAGCCGGTGTGCCTCCATTTACTGCTATCCTCGGATCGTCCTCGCTACCCGGCGCCGACGGCGTTCTACATGGCTTATCGTCGTTTACCTAATCGCGGATTAGAACGTATTAGAGGCCGCCCGCGCATCTCCTCTCCCGGCTCTTCCACTCTCTTGTTTGGCAACGACATTAAACAGCCGCGAACCGCCCTATTCCCCCGGGCTCGATGCTATTCCTTATTAATTCGCCGGTAGACTCTTAGTGTCTTCTCGAATTTAGTGCTAGCGGCCCGGTAGAGTGTGGAGGGTAGAACTTGGATGCTGCCAGGAACCGCTTTCCTTGCAAAACGGCAGTTCCCCCAGTAAAGATAATAGGAAGTAATGTCCACGGTAAAGCCAATTTAACGCAGAGCGCCGAGTCAGTGAATTACTAATTACGCAATTAAATGAATTTTTGCACCGGTATGAGAATAATGGCATGACATAACAGGATATGTACAAAACTCGCTCGACAGTAAACGTGTTAATTGATGAATTCCTGGTGGCTCCGCGGAGCGGCCCGAATTTCGCAATTCGCACCTCTTACCCAGCCGTGAGCGGCGCGACGGGGCGACGGGGCGACGGCGCGGGTGTGACGGGCCGATTTGGAGAATTTCCGGTCGACTATAACGGCCCGGCATATATACGCGCGCGGGCAAAAGCTCGGCTAATTTTCCCCAATCAGAGTTAAGCGGGCGTGCCATTTTTCAGCGGTAATAGTATTCCCTGGAGGATTCGCTACTCCACGCTTGATACCGCCCGACTATTTACACTGCTCGCAATTAAGCGGAAAGTATTCCCCGGCGCTCTGTTTTCGACGCGTTGGCGTTTTTTTCCCAATATGCATCTCTCGTTCCAGCTATATGTGGGCGCGCGTCCGCTCGTGTGCACGCCCGATAATCCATTTCCTCCATTAGCCGGCGATTGTTCAGCGCGCAAGGACGCGAGCGAGGGCGCCGCCGCCGCGGTGCCCTCGCAGGAGAGGAAGCTCGAGGGAAACGAGATCGTGATTTCGCACGCGTTGAATAGCGAGCGCGCGCGCGCGCGGGGTAGAGTCGGACAGAGCGGGGGGTGAAGGAGGCGAGGGAAAAAAAGCTTCGTCCAGCCCTCTTGTGAATTCATGGCCACTCGACAGACTCGCGTGGAAATGAATCCCCGAGGATCACGGAGCTCCGGACTGCTCGGTGGTTCGCGCTCGACTGAGCCCGGCCCGTTTAAAAACAGCAATAACAAGCAAATACATCGCTCGGCCTGCTACGCGAACCAATGGTGAAAGGCGCCCGATAACCCCCGCTATTCCCAAGTGCCGCATTGTTAACTGGCTGAGAGTGCGACCCTTTTCCCAGGAAGACGATTTCGCCGAGCGGATTTCGATTCCGAGACACGAACTACCTTGCGCTCCACTCTCAGCCCTCGCGCCGCCCTTTTTCCCTTATATCTCCCGTCCGCCGCATGACTAATTTTTCGCAAACTAAGGCCATCTTTAATGCCAGCTATCACGCAATCTGCATACACCCTTGGGACAACACTGACCCAAGATGATAAGTGGACATTAGCATGAGGGCGCACCCTGTTTACGCAGTATACATTAACGAACTCGCTGAGCGCTGTGACTCGAGGCCTCGACGAGTGCCACTCGATCGGCAGGAATGCCGAATTAAACCGGCCCCTGTGTACCTCGTCTAATACTGGATATTAGCAAAGTCTATTGAGCGAGAGCCGTCGGGGCGGCTCCCAAATTTGTCTGACTAGGGTTACACAGATGTTATTGCAAGGAGGGCTCAGTCTAGCCGGTGGCATTACTCATTAACGCCCAAGTAGACACTAAGGGCCTAACAGGATACACAGGGCCGCCGCACTAATTCAGCTTACTCGTATCGGCGCATTCAACATTCACCAAAGCATCGACCCACTTATCCCTGGGCCTGACTAACCATCCGCCCGCCACAACCATCACTGATCCGCCATTATAACGGTTAAGTAAAGTTCAAAGGGTAATCGCGTCCGCGTGGATTTGCAGTTATTCTTGATTACAAGCTTGATTGGGACCTGCATAAGATACGTGCGGGTATACTGATAGCGCGCTGCCAGAATGAAGTCTCGGTATCAAGGGGGATCATTGTTCGCCGGACGGAGGAGGATCCAGTTTGTCCGGCGAGCAGAGCGGAATTAGCCGGGATTGTTGACACTGGCCCACGAATATTGGCCGACTTGCCCTCGAGTTCCAACTACCAGCGATAATTTCGCCAAGGTCTCAAGTTTATTCGCGATTGCTTTATCCAAGTGTCAAAGTATCGATTTGGAGATGGGAAACGGTATCGAACGGATGTAGAGTAAAGAGATAGAAAGAGTGTCGAAGAGTGGACGTGTGTTGATTAGGAGCGTTCAGAGTAGAACACGAGACTCGAGAGATTTCGACGAGGTTCGCGGGAAATTCGTGGAAAAGATAGAAAGAGAATTTTTCGAGGGGAATTCGGTGGACGCCGCTTCGAGTGGTCGTCGATGTTACTCGGTCGATTCTATTTTCATTTTTTCAAGCCGAGCGAACGTGCGAGTGAGCGACCGACGTAACGAGAAGTCCCTTAGCCCCCCTTTCCCCCTCTCACCCTCTCACCGAGGAGGTGGTGGGCTTTTTCGCCGGTGCTTTTTAGGGGTTCTCGCTCGCTCGCTCGCTCTCCCACCTGGCGCAATAATAGTTGCTGCAACTAGAGCGCGTGCAACAGGTGCAGCGAATCGAGTAGGAACGGCCACGCCAATAGCAGGCAAGTAAAAAAAGGGAGAGGATGAGAGGCGCGCGGGATGCTGGTATACTCGCGTCCTACCCGCTGCTCACCTCACTCGAAAAGCTCATACACGCGCGGGGCTCTCTCTCGCCCCGTGGCGGAAAACGGATTTCGCTTTTACGCGCTCGCTTCTCCGAGAGTCCTCCATCGACGAGTCCCGTGTAGCGGATAATTCGCCGATAATTCGATGACGGCTTTATTGCGGTTCGTCATCTATCCACTGACTTTCAAGCCAACCGAGCGATCGCCGCCTCTATCTCCATTCGACTAAAACACTAACTCCGTAGAATCGGCTGAGATTTCTCTCGGTAAGAAGGAAAAGTACAATTACTCCGAATCATCGCTTTCAAGGAGGAATAAGTAAGTCGGCGGGCGCGCGCGCGCGCGACGTATAATATTTTCAAGGGGCGAAACTACGCGCGCGAACGAGCAGCTGCGGCAAGAGTCGCGCCGGACGAAAAAGAAGGCGAGGACGAGGACGAGGAGAGTAGCTGCAGGAGGAAAAAGGAGCGGAGGGTAGTCGGAGGGTAAAGGTACGTCTCGGCACGTAGCCCGAGACAGAGAAGAAGCGCGGAGAGGCACCGCGCGCGGAAAAAGGAGGAAAAAAGGGGGACGGATGGCTGGACGGAAAAAAGGTAAAGTGGAAAGGGAATTGCAAAGACAGCCGATGCAGCTCGTATTGCTCGGTCGCGACGAGAAAATAGAGCGTGCATTTAGAAGGCGAGTGCAGGCATGCCGATGCATTCGTAAAGAGGGACGCGCACCAGCCAACCAATGGAAACTCACTGCTGGCCAGCCAGATCGGGAGAGAGAAAGAGAGAGAGAGAGGGGCATGAAAAAAGAAAGAATTTAAGAGCGAACGACGGAGAAAGAATTCGCGATATATTTTAAGACCGGAGATTGCACGTGAATTGATCTAATTAAGGCAGTCGAAAGAAATTCGCGAGGCCCCGTTGCTCTAATTGGCCAGTGTCGGTGGCGAGAAATCTGTCACTGAATATAGAAATCGTTCCGCATCGGGGAATAGCGGTAGAGACTCCCACTCCCTCTCCCCCTCCCCCTCTCTCTCTCTAGAGCCGAGGTCGTTTCCATTTTCACGTACTCAACACTTGGTCGAAAGAATATTCGCTCTGATGGAAATCGATCGTGCCGAGGCAGGAAGGGTGCTAGTGCTCTTCCTATTGTAAAGAGGGGTCGATGAAGGGTGAGGTTGCGATCGTAAAGCGTCTAATCATTCTTCGGGGCGTGTTAGCAGGGAAATCAAAAAGGAGACTGACGATGTGCTAGGCTGCTTTTACCATCACCCTAAAGATAGAGTTTCTTCTATCGGGAGCGAGTGCTCTCTGCCCCCACTCGGCTCCTTTTACGATAAGTCGCCTGTATGAAAAGGGGTGCTGGTCCCTTTCTTCGAAGGCGCATCCATCCTTAAAAAAGTTGGGTGATACGCCTTCGAGATTAACCAAACCGGAAATCCACGGGGGCTCCTGCGGGCAAAGTTTTAAGGCCGAAAGTTTGGCGTGAAAATTTCCCTCCAGTATTCCTCTGGACGTCGGGCTAAAGCCCAAGTAAATCGCAAGGAAATTTGCCCTTCCTGGGCGAAAGTGGTCACGTAGGCCCTGTCTTGCTAGAAGAAGAGACTGCGGTTCCTTGGAAAACAAAGGGAGTCGTGTCAGAGGGCAGTGAGGGTAGCTACTGAAAGCACGAGCAACAGAGAGAGAGGGAGAGAGAGAGAAAGGAGAGAGGCTGGCTTTCCTCCTTCTCCGTATTTGGGAGGTTCGACTAGCATTACGTGTCCGTCGCACTGAGACGCGCCTCGAAATTCTAAGCTCCGCGTAGTCGCCGTGCAAACCAGATGGGACGAGGGTCTGCCGCGGCGAAAGAGAGCCTCCTTCCCCATGGAGGATACGGGCTTGCGGATGGTATTAGGTCGTTACGAGGCTGTCGTGGTTATCCCCGATGCACCGTGAATTTATAGACTCCTTACCCCCTTGATATCGTCGACGCTCCCCGTCCGCCGCTTTCTCAACCACTCTTTTAATCCAACTTTTACCAAAGCATACGCCGTGTACACGTCTTATCAAAATTCGACGTTTGAGAATGCAAAATCCAATCTCGCCGCCCTTGAATGTCATTCTGTCTGGTAGGAGGCATCGATTGGCCGCGCGAAAGAGGGAAAAATGTGAAAGGAAGGGTGGCTTCTCGATGGAGAGGAGGAGAGAGAGAGGGAGAGAGTGCAGTGGACTCCGGCGAGAAATGGAAATGGGGGCTATTCGAGCCGCGTTAGATCCCCCTTTCCATCCGTTGTGCTTTCCCGATGTGCTTCGCACCTTACGCATTGCCGGGGGAAATTTCAGCCCCCCACCGCCCCGCCCCTAAGTAAACTACGAGAACTCGACGGAAAATCGATGCCGCGTTGCGTGTTATCCCGTGGGAGCCATGGGTATCGCAAACTACCAGCTCAACCATTCCGCAGAGCTAGAAGCAAAGAGGTTCGAGCAGCGGCGCTCTCGGCTTAAAATAGTGAGGATTGTCTAATTCAAGGATGAGGAATTGAAAAGTGCCGGGCGAAAGGATACTCGAGGGAGGTCCAAGGACGGCTGGACGCGGTATCGATAGCGTTGCGAACGACTCCCATAATAGCCGTGGTGGCGAAACGAGACGACGGAACAAATGGGGAGTGTGGCCGGGCAGACTATCGAAAACTTCCATTAACTCGGTGGATCTGGCGGGGCTCGAGAGAACTGGTTCGCGTGAAATGACTGCTTCGAGCCGGCTCCGGGGCTTAAGCCTCGCCCGTAAAACTCTACAGCGAATAATGCTTTATGCCGGACTTACCGGGCCGCCCGGAGCAATTAGGAGCTGGCCGGCGGGCGTGCGAGAGCGAGACGATCCCAACTACCTACAACTGCAATCGTATTAATATCCCATCGAATGTGCTCTCTGATCACGTCCGTTCGATGCGCACGCAATTCGACGGGCGAGCCACCATTTCCCGGGATAGTCTGGCCGCCTGCCACGCTATTACCACGGCTAGATCATCGACGACACCATGAAATCTCGCATCGACCTCGTTAAGGAAAGCCCCAAATACCAACCGGCAATATTTTTTCCCTCCACCTATCTCTGTATCTATCAACATGTATATGTATATATGTATCGTCCACGGGTTATCGCCGCTTTGAGTGTCAAATTTTCTCATCGATGTTACGAGACCGATCCCGGCAAATAAAACGCGGCGGAATGCCCGGCCTTTTTCGCGCTGCCAGTCTCGGTTTTAATATCTCTTTGAAGCCGCGATGCACCGCGCGCGCCCGGCAAAACCAGGGCATATTTCCCGGACAAATGATATTAAAAGAGCCAAGAGGCAAGTGCGCGCCGAGAGAAAGGCTTAAAGAGTCCACACCCAAGAAAGTGTAATTAGCAGATGTCTACACGTCAGACACACTGCTTACAAGCCGGAGGGAGAAGTTGCAATATACTACTATTTCTCTGGGGGCCTCGCCCCTTTCCTTTTGTACTCGCCGACTAGGACAGGCTTCGGCAAATGAGGAGTGGCAAACTAGCGGGAGCAAGACAGTAGCCGCGGTCGTGTCTCTAAGAACCTGCGAAACTCGGAGCGATCGCATGGCGCGCGAAGGCAGAATGCAAATGAGAAGGCGACGCGCGCGGAAAGTACGAGGTGAATTGAGGGAAGAAGTGAGTTCTCCGAGGTAAAAGGGGGACGCGCAGTCGGTCTGGGGGATAAAAAGTGCGAAGGCCTGGTGGTCAGTGGCGCTCGTTATCGAAAGCTGGCAACGATAATTGCACGAGGAGACGGGAGCAGGTATCGCTGGGGGTGTTCGCTGGAAGCGGCGCGTCAATGAGGGGTTTCGAGGAAGGCCGGCCACAGAACGAGACGTCGTATCGTCGTATCGTCGTCTCGACGGACGACTTAGCTCTGCGAGCACATGCGAGCCACCCTCTCGCGCCCCAACCACTCCGGCACGCAAAAGGCTGATGTACCCGCGTACGTGTGCGAGCCACATGCAAATAGCCGGCGTGTTCAATAATTGTCGGTGTGTGTCACGCAATCGGCACGGCGCCGCCGCGACACCAAGAGTTGCATTCTGCATGAATGAAATTACGAGGGCGAGCAACTGCCGACTGGCCGGCATCACTAACCACTGGCTGCCATCGCCGCCGCCGCCGTCGCTACTGGCTTTCCGACTAGCCCTCACTCGGACCTACACGCATCCCTCACTCGTACTAATCACAACCGAGTCGCGCGGCCAGTAATGACTCTTAATCATAGCTACGAGACTCCCTATTTTTTCTCTCTCCCCCGGCCAACTAATCGACGCGCGCTATGGCGGCGCGGCGGCTGAACTTTCTTGCTGAATAATGGAAGAATGCGATAAGCCGCCGCACGATTTATCAGGCTAGTGGAGACTCGCTCGGATGTAAGCCGGCGGGTGTGCTCGGGCCGGGGGAGGACTAAAAAGGTACACATCGTTAGTTATCTCGGCCGAGCAGACACCGAGTGCGTCTGTGTACGCGGCGAGAGCTTCTGCTCCTTCCGAGACTATCGCCATTAAACACCATCGGCAGAGCTCTGATTAAAGGTATAGCTGGCCCCTGACATATTTACTCTCCACCGAGGAGTCTATGAATATTTTATATCCACCTCTCCCCGTCTTACGTAAGACACGTGGGATTCCAAGTGGACCACAAGGTCTCGTCTCCGCCCTTCCAGACAGGATGAACTGTGTGACCAACTTTCTTACGAGTTAACTCGACTCGGCCGAGATCCGTCGCGTAGAGGTGGACCAAGCGCGCGCGCGGGCGCCGCGGCGCGTTTTCTTTCCCACTGACATTAAAACACACATAATACCCTAATGGATTGCCGCACGCTCCTCCTTGGCTCGCAGACATCGAGTATAAAGACGCGGGGCTCTTCTATGCTGCCGCGGAGTAGGTAGACCATTTCTACCACTTCAAAGAAGAGAGTGTGCGAAGTCGGGGGGTAGAGGGGGTGGGAAAAAATATCTCCAAAGTAAGGCGTCGCCTATATGCGGGCGAAAGAAGCGGGCAATCCGCGAAAGTGCATTCTGCTAACTGAACCTCGACAGATATGTGCTTTGGAGGCTGAATACTGAATGACTCGCAAGGTGACACTAGAGATTGCGGATTATAATGCGCTCGGGGTCAATTCAAGTTTACATTGGCAGGAGAGGAGAGTATAATAGTCATGAAAGGCCGCAAAGGGCAGAGGTGAAAAGAGTGGCGTGGTGCACGATGGGTGGCGCTCGCACTTGCATAGTTGCAATCGCATTACATCCTCGCGACCGCGATGCATACGAAGTAATCTTGTCGCGGTGGCCCCAGACAACCTGTCGCCATGTCATCGTGTTCTCTCGCTCTCTCTTTCTCTCTCTCTCTCCGTCTGCCGCCCCCCGGGAGGGAGCGACGCCGCAAGAAACACACGGTGAAACACAGTCGGCTGGTGCCTGGAGCCCCGAGGAAACGGCGCGGCGAGCCAACCGGCGAAACTCTACTACGCCAAATGCATCCGAGTGCCACTTCCGTAACCGCGTGCCTCTCTACACAACATATCATGAATATTCGAACGATACGAAAGTCTATAGTCTCCCTCTGCTCTAGAGCCGCCTGCCTTGGAAGGACATTAAAGTTAGTAGGTTCTCGTAGCCGACAATTATTAGAATCTGATTCACGAAGGAATATTTTGTCTGCACTGCTGCGTCTTGGGGAGAAAAGTTATTTCGCAAGTCAGTTCGGGGTGAAAAGCTTGAGAAAGTCTAGTGGAGCGTGTGTCCTCAGCGAGGGGACGAAAGAGACTGCTGCTTTACTTTACTATTCAAGTGAAGTTCTTTTGGCTGTGAACGAGTGCAGGAGTGGGGACTGCAAGGTCACGAGTAGACGCGGGTGGACTGGCGCTCTTTAATTAATTAGGGTGAAGGACGATCATCACTCCTCCTTTGGGACCCGACTGCGAGGTCTCGCAGTAATTGCCAGACTCGATTCCTCCTAGCCCTTTATGAAAAAAAGGAAGCTCGCTTCAGGATTTCCGGGCGAAGTGCTCCTCGAGTGTCACGCACCTTCGTAATCACAGGGCAGCCCCCTTTACCCTCGCCTACACTTTTTGCTGCGGAAAGCTCCAGTGGATACGAAGATATTTTCACTGTGCTAAATGATACACTTTATCCAAACAGTAGAAATGTAGTCCAAGGGCTAAAATTCATTAATACTACCCAGTGAGGGAAAAGGGCGATTTAAACGTTTTTACCGGAATTTCATGTTAGCCGTACTTGAGCTTTTTTCTAACCGAGCTTTGCTGTTTCCAAGGGTGCAGATGGCTGCCGCAGGCAGAATCCCTTTGCGAGGACCTGTCAGGATTAACGACAGGAGAGGGAGAGGCGGTCGCCTACCATGAACTTTTCGCTTTCGACGGGAGGAGCGGGAGGAGCGGGAGGCTGCACGCTGATATCTTAATCCACCGTCAAAATCATGCCGGGATTAACGGCGAGGCGGCCGCTAGCGCCGCAAATATTATGGCGCAGTGGCGCCGCCGTAACGAACGAACGCTTTTCCACCCGGGCAACGGCAAACGTCGCCTCGACCCACCCTTTTTGAGGGAGGCGAGAGGGCGATCGTTTAATGGGAAAGCGGGCGCGAGAGCAACCTCGATAAGACTACTTTGCATTTCCGCCTTTTCCCCCGACTTACTTTCGCGCCCCCCCTTTAATAAGCAACGTCTCCCGGCAAGCAACAGCGACTCGCCATTTCTTCAATATTAATCTTATCGCGGCTGGCTAGGCTTGTTTAATAAAAACCTCGCCAGATTACCAATCTCACTGTCCACCTTCCCCGGGGCTACTCACCTTGCTCTATCAAGCGACTCTTCTCCCCCCCCCCCCTCTCTCTCACTCTCTCTCTCTCTCTCTCTCTCTCTCTCTCTCTCTCACTGGTCTGTGAAACTTTACGAGCAACCCCCCGCCAAGGACTTAATCACGAAGAGTATGATAAACTCTTAAGAAGCGGGGGCCGAAAAGTAGGCAATTCGGCGGGACACTTGGCGAAAATGAATTCGACATGAAAATGAGAGCGGCGGAATAGAGTGGCTAAGACAAGTGAGTCCGAAAAGCGGCACCGCTCTCCACACGACGAGCGGGTTAGTGCAAATTTTCCCGAGCATTTTCCTGACCCACCATTTCCTTCAGCTCTTTACCGGTCTCTCTCTCTCTCTCTCTGGTTGGTGTTTCGCACCGGCTGCCCCCCCTGCCCCTGCCGTCCAATTTATCGTTCTATGGTGCGCGCATCACGCTTTTCATCAGGCTCATCTAATTCCGGGACAGTTCGGGGCTGAACCGGCGACGCTCGTCGCGCGCGTTTACGAGCTCCTCCGCCCCGTCCTCGCCCTGTGCATATCCCGAGACCAGTACTCGGAGAGAGAGCGAGAGCGACCGAGAGAGAGAGAGAGAGAGAGGGAGTTTATTATTCATGCGCTCTATTTTGCAGCGTTTTACTTTCATGACTGCTAATAACCCGGGATCTGCGTCTAATCGAATTTATGCAAATGGCAATTAGGTTTACACGGATGTGCGCCGTGCGACCCTCAGCCTCTCCGTCTCCCTCTTTCTCTCCCTCTCTCTCTCTCCTCGTCGCTTCTAACTCGCACTAGCCAGAGTACGCCTCGCTCTCTCGAGCCCACCCGCGATACGTGTACCCGATACACGCTCCCGCCGCTGCACACGCACGTCCTCCCATTTGCAGAAACACGCACACCACCGGCAAGAACTGCTTCTGCTACGTGGCCGGGCGGCATTAATTCCCGCGAATAAATCTGCCGAGAAATTAAGCGGCGGTGCGCGAGCGCGTGCGATTGTTTGCCCGAAGTAAGTACTCTCCGAGACTGGAGGAGCGTGTGATCCTCAAGGTTTTTAAATTGCTTCCTGGAAGCACTGGCTTGGCTTGGCTCGGCTCGGCCGAGTCTCTCGGCGGCTAATGCCGTCCCCGGCAAAGGACGGAAGCAACTGCTATTGAATTATCGTTAGACGTCCGACGATCTCTGTGCAGCGCGCGCTCCGAGCGAGCGAGAGGAGCCGAGAAATAAAGAGAAATGACACTACTCACCAGCGAGAACTCCCGCCATGTAGACCGCCGCGATCCTCAGGCTTCCGTGAACCATCTCCAAGGGAAGTCCCACGACCACTTGTACCCCCAGGTTAAACAGTAGGTGAAGCCAGCTGAAAATTAAGGCAGGCACATTCTTGAGATCGTTCCACTTTTCCATTAAATCTTGGACAACAATAGGTTCGGTGCTAGACCAGTGCAGGCAGGAGAAAGAGTTTAAAGAGCACTATTCCCAGCCCAGCACTGGCCTCGCCCTCGCCGGCATTGGGATAAAAAATCAGTCGGCCCTAAATCCTCATGGTAGATCTCGGATAAAGGGCGCGGCGAGCGCGTCGCCTTCCTAGAAGAATGTTCAATGGGGTTAAAAGAACGCTCGACGAAGACGTACATTAGGACTTGGCCGGCGGCCCACTAAAGAAGCAAAACGGGGCTATCAAGTACTTACACACAACTATTCCGGGTGCCCCGTCGCTCTTTCTCCCTCCCGCCCAGCCCCTCCCCCTCACTCCTTTGTCACATAGTTTCGCGAGACAAAGTTTCGCCGGCGGGAATTTCGCAAGCTCTTGCGGAATTAGCGGGGCCCCGAGTGAGAGAGATATCGCTCGAGTTTAGGGAGATATCGCCCGAGTTTAGAAAGATAGTGTGCGGTGCTTGCGCGTGCCGCTGTTATCATATTGAGGAGAGAGGGGGAAGGGGGTCAAAGGAAATTATCCGTCTGGCGAGGTGCGAGGATCGTATTAGGGAAAGATTCAATTGGTCTCGCGTGACTGGGCCGATGGCGCGCGCGCACGAGCCAGCGGGACTCCATAGTATGTATATCTGAATGGCGGAATCTGCTGGCCGACAGAAATTATAATCCACTTAGCGAGTGAATTTTTATTGCACGCAATGAGGAGCGCGCGATACCAAGCCCGGCCGGACGCGGTCGGTGCGATGCTAACGAGCGCAATAAATTGCGGAATATCTCTCGGCGGAGTAGGCAAAGGGGATGGAGGAGGTTCGAGCTTTAACAGGTACACGGGAGGAATCGCGGCTCTTCCTTTGCCAAGTCGAGGAGTTGGCGTCCTCCAACTTTCAGAGCGAAGAGAGTCACTGGCTTCGCTTGACCCGCCCTCACAATTCATCGCTCTTTTAATTAGTCGTATCTAGAGATAAGAGGCAAGACACGCTCTCCCCGCGCGCCTCTCTCGATAGAGAAGTAGGAAAGGAGCCGAGGAGACTGGCGGAGTTCAAAGGGTCCTCGTGAAAAACTCCCACTGGGTACTTCGCGGACCGCGATAAGACTCCCGAGTGTTATCGAGCCTCTTACACATGACTGAAAGATCCTGCGAAACTTCTCCGCCAAGAAAACGATAAGTAGCGGCCTCTCTCTGACAGTGCGCGCCGCGCGGCTTTGCTCCACCATCCTTATTAAGGGCGTCCATCCCCCTTCAACCTACTTAATTATTTATCCACAATAGGATCTGAAATCCCCGCGAATTCGAAGTCAGCAAACCACCTAATTACCGGGGACTAGATATAGCCGGCAGCTAAGGTGGAGGATGGGCCGCTCTCAAGGAGAACTGCGGCTAGCGAGATAAAAGGTCGAAGGAAATTCGAGACAGAAGTCGGCTCGATCCGACCTCCTCGCCAACGAGAGAAACCCGACTGCCAAGGAATTAAGGCAATTATGAGTTTTATCTGCAGAGCGAAGGTGCCGCGGCTACGAGGACCGCCCGACCTATCTCGCGTCTTACGCGCACGAGAGACTCGCAATTCCAGGATAATATCCACTTTGCCCGACAAATAAATCAAGGGAATAAATTACGATTAATACAACTGAAACTGTATCTCCCAACGAGCACGTAGTCTATTTTTAGTGGCGCGCGACATATACACGACTCCGGCGAGACGGAGAATTCCAGAGCGGCGTTTCATTTGCGAAGCCGGTCGCTTTAGGAAAACGTGAGTCCATCAAGGGGCAGCGGGTATTTGCATCGGCGACGCGTCTCGGCGAAACGTCGCGACGACTTACGACGTGGACGATGTGTCAAAGAATGCCATAGGCGGCATCGACTCGCCATCGAGCGTAGGATTGAAGCGCCGGTCGCTCGCTGGCTGGGGAGCCCGAGTCATTGAGGCCGCGATTCGGTCAGAACGCCAACTTCCCGTGCCGCGAATACCAACCAAACGAGGAGAGCGCACTGTCGCGCAAGAGGCAGTCATTGGGAAAACAGGAGTCAGTGCACGACGGCAATTGCGCCGAGCGGGGAAATAGGCCGAGGGAGAGAGGGAGAGAGAGAGAGGGAAACAAGTGGCGCGATTCTCTAATGGTTCCCGGCTAGACAGCCGCGGAATAGTAAACGCAAAACAGAAACACATGGTACGAGGAGAGCGTGGCGACAGGGGGAAGCCGCCAGTCTCGTCGAGCAATTCTGATAATGGAGCCAACAAACACAAAAAAAAACACCCGGCAAAGGACAAGTTGCCGGAGAGCAAAACGATAAGACCAACGCATGCGCTCGGCAAAACGCGATCGCTTTTGGACAACTCGGCAGTCCTCTTCCTCTCCAAGATCACACGGCCAACTCTACTCCCCGACTAACTCAACCGCCAAGACAATACCGTGGATGCCAACTAATTGCTGCTTAATTAACCGAAACTACCGGCTTCCCTCGGCGAGCTTTTGCTTGCTCTTCCGTTTCTACTAAACCTGTCTCGGGCTGCAGCGGCGCAGGCCGCCCGTGACTCGAATAATACACGATCAGCTTCGAGACAGACTGATTAGTCACCTCCGGCGGCAACAATCGATCTGGATGTCCAGTTGGAAGCCTGCGCTTTTATTGCGAGTGTGTCCCCGCCGTTGACTAATTAGGTGTAAAGGTCGATCGGTGGGATTTCAAGTCGGCGAGAAAAGTCGCTTGCTATTGAAAAAGTGTTGGCTAAGTCGGAAATGCCAGCAACGGGGAGGGAGGGAGGGTTAAGGGTGTCGATCGGACGGAAGGATACTTGGAAGTGCAAGCACACTGCGGAGGTTTCGCACGCCGATGTCACGAAGTGCCGACTCCTCGGAATCCGTCGAGTCCTCTTGACCAAATAATCGACGAGCTTTCGGTGGCTCTCGGTTCGGCGCCGGCATCGAAAAGTATTTATCAGAGCGATTCCCTCGGGGAAACTTGGCCGCCTGATAAAGTTTCGTCGACTTGACTCTAATGCTCCGCGGAGGGTGAGGGAGGGAGGAAGGGCAGGAGGAAGGATTTCGTCACAGGTAGATCTGGTGGGGCTCTAGTTGAGGAGAGCTAGTTAATCACCGGCGGAAAGTTCTTACTGACTGTGTTCCGCGCCGCCGGATGATGCTCCGACGTCGGCGCGCTGATGCATCAGCGTTTCACGATTCTAATGCATATAACGAAGTTGGCCGAGGTACCCTGGGGACACCGGGACTTGGAGGAGCGGTCACCCTGCTCCTCTTATTGGGAGGACGCGAACTTGCCTCCAACTCCATCCAATACTCTTTCACTTGTGCCCTCGGCAGCCGGCAAAAGGAAGACGCACCGCTTTCTTCGAGTAGCTCGGCCACGGCCAACTTCGCTCAATGCATATCGCTGTTACCTCAACTTTGCCAATTTTGACGCTTTCTCCGCACGGCCGCCGCCGACGCCGCCGCCGACGCCGC
Source organism: Crossocerus cetratus (assembly GCA_963675795.1). Taxonomy (NCBI): domain Eukaryota; kingdom Metazoa; phylum Arthropoda; class Insecta; order Hymenoptera; family Crabronidae; genus Crossocerus; species Crossocerus cetratus. Next base: position 2,432,483 of record OY776664.1, on the reverse strand, counting down.
CGTAAACTTTCATTGAGGGGACTCGAGAAACTGGGAACCCAGCCGTGATTGCCCGGACTTGCTAGCTAGCTACCGAGAGCCAACTGTGTTTACTCGCCATCCAAGAGCCACTCGCATCCCTCCACCTCATATGTACTGTCGCGATGCGCCTTTCGATTATCGATTGACAATTCTCTTTCTTGCCGAGCACGCTAACACCTCAACTCTCCCCGATTCGTCCTCCCTCCCGAAGCTTTTGTCTCTTGCGGCAATCCCGCAAGAATAGTTCGCTCGATAGTCTGGTCAGCGATGGAACTCTTGGAATGAAGAGTCCTTTAACGAGAAGCGAGTTCGAAAGCTTCTTTACACTTTGCTGCTAAGTGGGAGGAGGGGCAGGAGGACGAGGAGGAAGGAGGGAGACAGGTAGAGACAGAAGGTGGGAGGCTATACTCTTATCTCCGTACTTCCTTCCCTACTTTTCCTAGTCGATCTCGATTGACTTTTCCTCCAGAGTGGCTCTAACGTCCCCAGCCGTGTATAGTCTGTCTCTCTACTGCTCTTTTCTGCTTTCCTCTTTCTCTCGCGCTGTTTTTCTATAATCATCAAGCTGGCGCGGGGACGTTAGGCGAGATCGAGGAATCAGCCGATTACCCGTGAATTGGGGATTCCTACAACTATCGAGCACATCTTCCACTAAGGGGGGGGGGGGAGAGAGAGAGAGAGAGAGAGAGAGTGAGAAGCGAAGAAGTTAGTAATAGACGATTCAGTGTTCCCGAGGTGGATTAGAAGTCTCCGGTATTCGCGTACGTGGCACGGAAACATCCTTTCAGTTTCAGGCCATTTTCGCCAACTCTGCGATACCATTGTCTGATTTGACACGGCGCGCCACGTTCACTTCCTGCAATTACCGCGATTGTCTCCATTTTTCTCCTGCTTCCGCTCTTCTCACGCGCTCGCCGACTCCGTTTCACGACATTCTACTCCTTCTCCTCCTACTTCTCAGTGCCCTCCTTCTTCTCCGTCTGCTCGTTAAAGCACACTGCGAATCTATGCACCTTTCGCGCTCACTCTCCAACGAATACAACTTTCATCTCCGTTAATTTTTCCAATCATCCACTCCGACCTTTGGCAGCGCAAAAGCAAAATGACAGTCATCAATTAAATACATGGCGTGCGGTGATGCAAGTATACATACGAAAGGTGTATGAGATTCGCACGACGCTCGGCGTTTTGACGCCCGCAACTTGGCCAAAATATCCAGAAACCAATAAATCTTGGGGCGGCGCGACTCCTCGGGAATCCATGACTTTTCATTAACTAAGAAAAGTTGCCCGCACGATTACGGCGTCAACGCTCCGCGCGATTGTTAATGTTTGTTCCGCGTGGGCGGCGGCGGCGGTCGCGCGGCGCGGGAGCGGAAAGTTTCCGGGCTAAGGCGGCAGGAACAAAGCTCGTTGTTCACTTGTGTGGCTGGAATGAGTTAGCAAGTGATTATGGGCGGATGGGCGGACAGGAGGCGGCTGCTAAAAAGAATTCACCCTAGTCAGAGCGCGGGGAGGATTAATAGCGAGGGTGAGTAAGTATTTGGAAGTCGGGCGAATCATCGGCGAACAAGGACTAAGGTCCTGATGCATTGCGCGGCGCTTCTCTCTCCCTCGGAATACATACTTGGAATATCTGCGGAATATTTCCCATTGTCCCGCGGCAGTTCGTCTCTCGCGTGTTTAACGGCTGTCGCGTGTGCCGCCGCTTTCCTGTCCGTATTCCCGGCCAATTGGATAATTGAAGCCGGCCACTCTACACCAAGCCTTGGATATCCCTCGCTCTCCTTCGCCCGATAGCCGCCAACCCCGACAAGTCTCGACGCGATACAAGAATCGCCGGAGAAAAAAGTCAGACGGGAGTATCGATAATGGCGCGTATTGTATTCCAAGCTCCCTTTCATCCGACACTACTCCGCCGCTCTAGCCATTCAAATACATATTTACAAGCCGTCGCGGAAGCGAGTCTCGCCGGCGGAATAAAGTAATGGGATCGATCGCGCTTGCATAACTGTCCGTCTGCCTAGTCGCGGCTTTAACTCGACTCGCGAGAGCAGTGGGACTCGTCGCCTTTTACGAAGATCCGGAAAATTACATCAAACTGTCTTCTCGCGGATCAAACAATCCAATTGTCAACTGGAACAGCCGTGCGGCGACATTTAGCGCGCGGCGACTCCTCGTCTCGTGCGCGTCTGCGTTAGTGGAGCACGTAGCCGAGGAGTTAGAGAAAGTTGTACTGGGAGGAAGGAAGGTACTTGTTCAAAGGGTGGATAGAGAAAGAGGCTCGGCGAAAGAACTCAGACTCGCTAATCCGTGTCTGGCGAGAGCTTTTTGCGGTCTAGAGTTTCTCCTAGGCGTAGCATGAATGGGGGAACATGAAGACTGACGTCGCCAGACTGGCATACTCCGCGGTCGTTGCAGGAATAACGAGGTATCGATGAAAGGGGAGGAAAAGCGAGACAGCTGTTCTCATTAATTAGTACCGTATCGCAATATCCTCGTGGCCCGGAAGTAGCGGCCCGCAAGATCCCACTGGAGGGTGGATGGATGCTCGATGCACACAGAGCAAACTTCTTTCCCTACTGCCGCTCTTCTACCTCTACCTCTCCCACCCGCCCTCTTTTATGCAGATTGCTCGATGCATCTACATCACTCGGCATTCCACGGGAATGTTGCAAGTGGGTGCAACAATTATTCTCCCGTCACAGTTTCTATTGATCGCAACGCGACTGTCGTTACGCAGACAGTTTTAAATCGATTACTCTGATTGGAGAAATGGAACAGTGGGCAGTTTTGATAACGAGAGCGAGACGAGTAAAGAGAGCGCAATGTGGGTATAAGTGAAAGGAGAGTCTACTGGCCGATACCGCGGTCCCCCAAGGCGATGGGGAGCTCTCGCACATTTCCACCCTTTTCTCTCTCGACACGGGAGAACTCGCCGGGTCCACTCGCTTATCGCCGTTTCCATACGCACGTAGAGAAAACGCCCGCCTTATCTAGCGCTCCCATGAATAATTTAGAGAGCTCCGCTGCTCTCCGCTGAAAACTTGGAGCCCGTCTCCACGCCGCGCCGCGCCCCGCACTGTCGGACGACTACGTCTGCTGCGGAAAAACCGGGCGAGGAAAGAGCGAGCGCGCGCGCCTTTCTCGCCCGAGAGCTATCGTGAACGAATCACCATTGCCGAGTGAAAGGGAACTAGACAGAGGGTTTCGAGAAGAAAATATAACTCGCTTGCGGAAGAAAGGGGTGCGCGCGCGCGCGCGCGCGACCTACCTCTCTATGGAGTTTCGGCTTCCATGTGTTTCCTCCTCTCCTTCATCGCAGTCTGCCTTTTGCCTATTTAACCCGCCCTGTTCCGCCAAGATAGCCCGCGAGAGTTCACTAATGCCCTCCGGCCACCATTGTCTGCGTTCCTATTGACTAAGCCCTTTACAAAGCTACTTTCGCAAAATACATATACCTTTATTACCACAGAACTCTCCGACGAAGAATTTCCCCAATAAAAACATCAGTGCCCCGCGCGCGCTATGGTAATGCGAGAGAGATCCGGCTCGCAAAATTTACCGCGACACTCCCGCTAAACCAGTGGCCAATGCCAATATTCCGAGGGAATTAGCGACAGGAATTAATAGAATCAAATATAATAAAAGCGGCCTCGGGGGCCGACCGATCAAATTCCGCACCGAATTCCGCCAATGAAATTCGCGTCGCAATCGTGAAACAAGCCCGCCAATTGGAAATAGAAATAGCAACGAGATTATTTGCGACGAGTCGCGCTGTAAATATTACACGGAGCGTGCATTGTTCGCCGGTGCGCGCTATGCGGCTCGGCCACGGCGCAAAAGTATATTACCCAAACGCGCGCGCGCGCGCGCGCTAATAAACGATATTTATAACGACAAAGTTCGCGCGACGTGTTATACTCTGCCACATCGAAACGGATAAATTGAGGACGGAGCGGGAGCACACAGTCCTAGAAAATGTATAGCACAGCAGGTTTCGAATATCAAACAAACAGTGGACAGGAGTGAGAAAAAAGCGCGGCTGAGGTAGCCAGAGAGAGAAGACAACTATTTTAAGCGATCCGGCGGAAATTTGCACTGACGCTTTCGGCAAACATATCGGCGGCGATTTCAATTCCCGCATTTTTCCAATAATCACCGGGAACCTCGCCCGGGCGCGATCTCCAGGACGCGACGCCTCCAGTGCCTGACAAAGTAATATCTCGACGAAAACACACCCCGGGAAATTCGATCGCGCTCTCCGGCCTGTATTTCAATTGTGGCCGAGTGAGCGGCGAGGCACAGCCTGATGACCTCACAATATTTCTGCCCACCTTCACCGCACTGCTTGTGATAACTTTCCAATTGCTCTACCAAATATTCTGTCAATACCCCAATACCTACTATTTGCGTTTCCAATGCGCAATTTGAGCCAACACTCGTGAACATCGCGTCCTATTCCAACTGTTGTCACATATTAATATCGCTTTCCAATGTGAACATAGAAATAATCCTCTATTAATGGGAGCAAAGTGGATTACTCACCCGGCATGAAGGAACATGTAGAAGGCGAACCTCCAGAGCTCCAGGCGTTTGTCCGGCCTGTAGATGAAGACACTGTCGATCGGTACCGGTCCCGCGGGATTCATCTTGCCCATCGCCACCGTGTAATACGTGAAGAAGCCCAGCTGCAAAAGAAAAAGAAACAACCGAGTTGATAAGCGTCTGCTGTTAGAGGAGTGGAAGCTTAGATGCTCCAACAATTTGCTGTATTTAGTTACCAAGAGCCACGAGACAGATTGTAAGGTCCGAGAAAAACGGACCAAGTCTATGGATCCTCGGCTCAAGACCTACTGAACTCCTACTACGAGCTTTAGTTCATTAGAACCTCTCAAAATTCGCAGGGGTGGAAGTGGTGGGGTTCAGGTAAAAACAGGGTCGACCTTTCCCGGCCCGCCGTGTTTCCCCCCATTTGTTGTTGACGTCAAGTACCCACCTGACCCTTTCACCCGCGACACTTATGAATAATAAATCCCCCGTCGCAATAAATATTTTCAGCCTTCTTTTGCATTACCGCGAAACAGCGAATGTCTACCCAACTGCAGATCCCCATCGGTTTACTGTCCACTCGTATCTGATAATTCCTGGGGGAATTTCCTTGACACGTTACGATTAAATCGGCGAACTTTATGCAAACAGCACGCATGTTCATTTAATGCCTTGGGGCTTGAAATATAAAAATTCATAGAAAATTGTACGTGCATCCGGGTGTAAAAGCCCATGCGAAAATGCAGGACAATGCCGATGCGAAGCACATGTACCACGTTTCCCATGAATTGTCGCGCCAATTTCATTGGACATCATTTGCAATTAACCGCAGTGACCAGGAGTGTCGACGGTTCCCTGAATTCGGAATGACGATGCGCCGATGTGCGGATTGATTGTAACTGCGCTCCGGTACGTATGAATCGGTCCAAGTGCTTCTGAGAATATTTCTCGCTAGCGGCCGCCGGATGCGGTAAAAGGATATTGTGCAAATATGGAGCGAGCGATATCGCCCGTCGCATTATACAAACGGCGGCCCCTTGCGCAAAGGATCCCACAGATATTGCGGGAGGGCCCACCACATACTATGTATACGTATATCGAGAGACAGGGAGACCGAGGTAGCTGAGGGAATTCTTTATTATACGCTCTAAGAGTAATTGCCAACTACGAAACCATGCGCCCCAATACCGTATTATTACCTTAGGACACTTTCAACCGCATGAAATTTCCCTCCCACCCTCTTAAGAATTCCAAGCGATATCGAGGCTATGATTCTGCTAAAAGTGTATTTCAATGTAAAAGCGAGCGGCTTCTAGCTGCTTGGGAATTCGAGGGCGCCTTGGGTCTACTTCTATTGACTGCGGGGGTTGATTTAGCCGCGCTTCCTCTTCCTCTCCCGGGAGAAATTCGCTTAGAGATGTTCGTATTAGACTGGCAGGCAGGGTAGGTTGCAACGAGCAATGTGATAAGTGCGAGATCGCTGAAAGGTGAGCGCGTAGCACAGGCGGCCGAGGTATGGCTTGGCTTCGATCCGCGAGAAATTGTCGGCGAGAGTGTAAGAAAGGGGGCGGGAGGGAGTGTTGCTGGGGAAATATTGAGAGGAGACACGCGAATTCGACTGCAGGGTGCGAGCACGAGTAAGTACAATAAGTAGAGACTAAGCAGTCTCTCTATTCCCGGTAGGAAAGGGTTGAGCCTCGCGGAGCAAAATACTCCCGTTCCTGGCTCGGCGGGAACTATCGAAACATCTTTATCGCCGTTCTCTACCCGAGCAGCGGTTCAACGCTCCTTTTATTATTTCAGCGCGGCGCACGCCACCCGCTTCCACGAATCGGCCAAAAGGCACTCAGACTGTCTGACGACTTTCGATCTGCAACTGTACCCTTCGCCGCGCTTCAATTAAACTTTCAAGCTGATCGCCGATCTTCCTTGCATTTTTCCCCCCACGCAGAGCTTTTCTATTTTTCTCATTCTCTCTGCGAGATGCAGCATGCGCATTTAATGATTATGTGTGTCGACCAGGCTTTAGAAGGTATTCCAGAGGATAATGGAAAAATAATGTTGCACTTTCGTGCGACGAAATTGAGAAATGTCCGGAGCGTGGGTGTCCGTCTACCTTTATCCAGCTTGCTATGTAAAACGAGTTGTACTTCTTGGCTATATCTTCGCACCTGCAGTTACCTTCCCAGCGATTTATGGCGATAGTACGCGCGGCACCTCGCCATATTTCACAATCGTCCGCGCGAGGGCAACCGGCCCGCTCGCTCGCGACTTACTATTAATCACAAGCATTATTACGCCGCTCCCCTGATAATTGCGCCAACTATTCCACACCGACGCCGAGAGCCAGCGCGCCATCCTACCGGCAACACACACCCGCCGCGAATGACTAATCGGCTCTGATTATAAGGGAGAGGGCAATACGTAAAGGCGCTAGGACCTAGGACCAGCTATCTCTCCGATTGAACGGTAGCTGTTGCGGCGAAATTCAATACGCGTCACTCCAACCAAATGCTTATTGGCATCTAATCATTCCTGTCGTCCGACTCATCAAGCAGTGTAACCAGAGAAGTGTTCGGTTATTAGAATAGAGTTCCGCTTAGAACTGCTCTGTACCTGTCCAGTCGCTGACATGGCAATCAATAGAATTAATAATCGATATCTGTCAACCCTTTATCGCGTGACACACTTTGGTTCGTCAGCGAGAGTGTTATTAAAGATCCGAAATCATCTATCGAATTCCGGCGCACTCGGACTCTATTGCTATTCGTTCTGCGTAGAGCATCGGTGGATCAAGGGGAGACTACCGCGGCCAGGGAGTAGTCTGGACGTTTCCATGGAATTGCTCCAATTATTTCATTAGCAAGGGGAAAGAGGAGAAGGCCGACAAATGCGAGCACGCGCGCCCGCCCTATTAGGAGAGCGCACTAAAAGGAGATCCTTGTAATAGCTTAATAAGGACGACTTCATCGCAAGGCGGTGTGATGAGAGAGCGTGAATGCGTGTTTCTTTATAATTAGGAACAGCAGTCGCAACCTCGCAACTACAGCACAGACTGCGCCGGCACGCTCTTCTCCGGCAGCTACAACAGACTCCCGCCGATTATTACGATTAATTCGATTAATACTCGGCGGGGAAAACGGCTTAATCTCGGAAATAAGTAGAGGGTAGAATTCGATGAGCGATGGCAGGTAACTCGATCCCAGAGGAATTGTGGTATACGCGAGCCTGCGAACGATACGACTAATTGCAGGCCAATTGTCGCGTGCAGGCCACGGGAGTAGCTGCTCTTGACAGCCGACTAGGGGAAGCGACCACGTGTGACCAACATATGGTACCGCCTGGACGTTTATTACATCATAATGATCCAGATCGCTGTGTAAATGTAACCCGCCGCTCTGAATGGCCCAAGGAGGGAGAGAGAGAGGAGGAGGAAACTGGTGACCCTGGTAGGATGCATCTCGCAGCAAGGGCGGAACGGATGATATAAATCAGGGCGTGTAATATCGTGTCGACGGTACACACTAACAGTCGGGACGCTTAGGCGTATTGTTTGTGTAAAGTGCGCGAAATACGTACAATGGCTTCGGCCGGGCATAATGTACAATGCTTCTATGGAACAAAGAGTTACGCCTGAAACAAATTGGCTTCTCTGGCGGGCCTCGGCGCGTTCCTGCCGCGTTCCTTCCACCCTCTTCCTGCTTGCCTAGCGCTCGCCGCTCTCACTCTTCTCCGCTCTCCGGCCACCCCTACGCTCTTGCGAGCACCCTCGCTACTTTCCTAACACTGTTTACGCCGGCGACGCCGAGCTGGTGTCTGGCACACGTATTTGCACTCGCGGCAACTACCTTAACTTCAATTCATCAGCAAGTTTCCCGCTGCCAAATCTGCTTGGGAAGTCGGGGAATTTAATGTTCTATCCACTTTGTTATCCCCCGGCCTTTTTCCTGAAAGCCCGCTCAAGAGAGCGCCGAGGGGGCTGCGGCGAGGGAGAGGCGGGAGCGCGCGATGCCTTGAATAAGAGGAGATAGAAGTGGGAGAGAGGATAAAGGAAGCCTAAGTCACGGGGAACAGAAAACGCGTGAAAAGCGCGCGGAAACCCGGAAAAGTTCCGGCCTCGAAGCCGGCTACCCGCTAAAACAACAACCCGCCCGCCCCCGCCCGCCCCCGCCGCCCCAGCCGCCGCCGCCACCGCCACGCAACTCGCGCAAAAGGAGGCCGAGAGAAAATTGCATCGGGTTAAAAGAAAAGGAAGAGTTGCGGGCCGAAAGCGGGAGAGAAGAGGCGCGCACGCTTCGGCTCAGTCAAGTGGGAAGAGTGACGCGGAAAAAATGAAGTGCGAAGCCGACTAACGATAGAGAGCGGTGGAAAAAACGACGGGACAGAGGGAAGATCCAGCAATCCCGTAACGCTAGGCGCCCTCGTGATGGCCCGCTCTAGAAAGATGCAAATGATGGACGCGCTCAATATGCGACGGAAGAAATGTTTGCGCCAATTGCTTGGGGTGCGAGCCTTTGTATTTGGAAAAATGTCGCGGTTGTTTGCACCGATCAAAGAATAAGAGACCCTTTATAATTGAAATTAGAAAAATATGAATTGTTATGAAACTTGACTTTCTAACGCTCACACCTTGAAGCATAAAAGTGTCGGCTGTCATCATGCTAGATACGATCTATCCATACGGAGCGCACTATATGTCGCAGCAATTACCGAGATGAGCTTGAGAATGGCAAGGCGACGGGCAGAGATCTCTTGCCTCCGAGGAACCTTTTACACCTGGCTCCTTTCTTTATCCCTGGACCTTCATCTACCTTTCCCGCTCTCCTCGCTACTCTTTCCCTCCCTATCCACCCTCCCCCTCCTCCTGCTCTCGTGAAACTGGAAGTAGAAGTCTTTCGACTTCTGCCCCATGAATTCTTGGGAATTTCTACGTGAGTTCCTCGGACAGTGGGGTAATTGTTCCGGCGGATCGGGCGGCTCTCTGTCGACTTCTTTCGGAGGCATTACCGCGCGAAAGCGGACTCCCGCTTAACTTTCCCGTTGACTTAGAATTGCATTTACCACGCGCCCGAGAGATGATTAACTCTTTCGAGCCGCGGCCGAACTGCTCTTGCGTGGAAGAAAGTGCCAAGTAGCACTGGCGAGAGAGTGACTGGAGCATGTGATGACACTTCGCACCCTTTCAGTGAGAGAAAGTCATGCTTTTGTCAAGGGCTGAGTGGTGCTAGGCTATTTCTCGGCCCTCCTTGGCAAGAGCGAGCGAGCGGGCGAGCGGGCGAGCGAAGCACGTCCCGGCGATGGCCCCGATTTTCTCCGAGCGAGGCTCCGGCAAGTGTTCCTCGCGCGCGCGGCCGCGCGGATATTAATAATACAAGTCTTACGAAGCACCGAGTCCACGTGCGAGTGCATGGGAGGGTAATAAAGGGTGAAATACGCGCGATGTTAACATGCAGTATTACCCGGGAGAACGATCTTCCTCGAGAAAATCAAGCGAGGACACTCCATCTACATTCCTCGGCCGCGAGGAACGAGAAACCCGGCCAAGGAAAAACTCTAGTGCCAACTGCGAACAAGCCGCGCCAACTTCTCTCCCGAGTGGAGTCATTCAAGATCGATCCGATTACGACTTAATTCCTCGAGAGCGCGTGCAATTCATTGCCAGTGGCAGTGGGGTTCGCGTGGAGCGACTTGCGAGCGCACTTGCCCGAGACATTCTTATCAGAGACACATACCAACCGGCGCTCTCGGTAGCCCCGCATTCCTGCCGGCTTGTATCTTGTATTCTCTCGGCGGCTCTACATACCGCGGGACGTACGCTCGCGCAGCATCCACGCCAGAGACTCGACACGGTGATTAAACGTCACGCCCGCTTATAAGTGCTCCGGGGAATTCTCCTTGAGTCGCGTGTGATACCGGCATAACTATCCCGCGCTGCATGTCGCAGCGAGCCCGGAGAAAGAGCAAAGTTTCCCCGGCAAGCGGCGCAATTCAACTGCGGTTACTCTAATTCGCCCAACAACCCAGTCATCGTTGCGGCAGACCTTATGAAAGAAGGGAAATAAGGCAATTCCCGGGGGTGCGCGAGTAAGACAAGCGAGCAAGCCGGGTGCACCTGTACCGAGGGGACGTCGGGGCCGACGGGAAAGGAAGGGGATGTCTTATTCAGGGGTGGCAGGCCGTATTAAAAAGTTTTAATGATCCCAGGAGAGAAAGAGAGCTGCCAACGAATGATTATAATCAGTACCGGGCCGTTTAGAGTTAATTAGAGACTGGGCCTCTTTTTCCCCTTTCGCACCCTCGCTCGCAACGAAATTTCTTCCCTTACGCAACTCTGTGACCACAATGAATCTTCAAGACCATATGTACAGCCAACTGTACTCCTAATATTCCACGAAATCGAGGTAAAAATAAATCGTAAAAGCGTATACAACTCGCGTGCTCAAATAAAGGTCTCGCAAACCTCACTCCGCGGTCGTCTAATTCCGACGGGCAGGAAAGTTCAAGTATGACTCGATGTGCCTGCCGAATCGATAATCGAAAATCAGGTCAATCGCGATATTGCCAGCAGGATCAGAGTGAACGAGGTATACAAAAAATGCAGGGCTTATTATTGCCGAGTTCGCGTCGGCATATGTTTCCGAGGCCTGGTTGCGTGTCAGGGTCGTCGGGAGTGATTTTTAATTTAATGAAGTTAATGAAGAGTTTAAAATCCCGATCGACTAGCAAGGAGGAGGAAGTGGCGATGCACGGATTTTCTAATGAGCAGCGCGGCGTCGGCGTCGGCGTCGGCGGCAGGTATTACACAGAGGTCGGCAGTAGGTGTACGCGCGATTCGTTTCGTGACTGAGAATCGTTATGCGGCGAGTGGGCAAAAATGAAGCAATTAGAGCAAGGGGTGGCAAATGGACCTTAATAAGAGTCGGCCGCGCAAAGGCGAATGCGTCCGGATTTGAGCTGGCTCCCCTGTTCTTGACGCGTACCGCTGCAACCCTTTCGCCATCCAACCCCCCACTACGCAGCTTCTCAGCCAGCGCTCAGCTCCTTCGCCTCTAATTAGAAGGCTGCCTTTTCTCCGGCCGACCCATCAATCTCGGCAACATCCTCGTCAATGCATTCCTTTCCAAAGATATCGGAATTCCCACCAGCCCAATTCCCACATGCACGTACAGCCGGAACGGAAACATACGTCATCGCAGCTTCGACGCTCAAGCGATCCGACATCAAAAGCGTCTAATTACACTTACCGACTATGAAACATACGCGTCCGATATAATATGTAGACGGAATTCGCTAAGTCGATCAACGTGTTAATCGAACTGCTCGTAGGAAATTTGTTGGGCTAACTGCTGCCAGTCGAACAAGGTTGAGGCAGCTATTACGAGGGGATTAAACGACTTTGCGACGAGTTGCCTGCCGCTATTGATGAACTTTGCGTGAGTGCGCTTTATGAAGATTGATATACACTGGCTGGCGGCGAAACTTGGACTAAGTGCACACTCTCCCAAGAGTTCTCCCTCTTTCCGGCGGCGAAATCTTTCGGAGGGCTCGGGGAGGGTGGGCTGCCGAGGGGGAGCGGCGTGCTCGGAGTGCGGTGCGACTGGTGCGAGTAATATTTGTGCGTCGACTCTAGGTCAGCCGAGGTCCTTTGTGATCTGGCCGTTTCGCTCGCGGCCCTGCGGCGCGGCTGCTCCTTTTTCCCCGAGGCCTGCGCACCCGTGCCTCGTAATTAATTAATTCTCTCCCCTTTAATCCCGCTCTGCAGAGCTCCCTCTCTCTCCCTCCCTCTCTCTGTCTCTCTCGCTCTCCCGATCCCGCACTCTATCCTGTTGGTTCCTATATCTCCGGTATGTGGCGAACCTAGCGAATCATCCGGGATATCCGTGGTCCCGTTCTGTTTCATTCGACCCCCGCCAGGCTTTGTAATAAATTAGTTCCGGCTTTTATACCACCGACGTCCACCGCACCCCTCGGCGCCCTCGGCCCGAGCGTGTTTCACTAGCTTCTTCCCTCGCACTCCCTTTAACGTTGCAGAACTAACGCGAGAAATTAGCACGCATAAAATGGAGATGTAATGAGATGCTGCGGCTTCCAGCACGCAAAGCTGAATAGAGACCGGGGGGAATGTGTGCTCGGGAAAGAGAACCAAGACAACGCTTTTCCGCCGCTTCCTTGCTGGCTTTTGATCTACGCTGTATTAGCGAGTGCCTCGGCGCATCGCGGATATCCAGTAATTTCGAGAACGGGATATTGTGACGGCTTGACATTGGCTTGGACCATTTATCAGGGCCTTTTTGATTTAAGGCCTCAAGTGAGCTGTGAGGGATGGGGGATTTAACAAGGATGTGTATCGGGAGAGAGAGAGAGGGAGGACCGACAGGCTGGATGGACTCTAGAGCAGCTTAATGATGAGAGTTCGGCCTCCCGAAATGTAATAGCGGCGCTGCTCGCTCGTTTATTCCTGTAATGGAAGGTAGGCATACGGTAAGCCGCATCCATTACCATTACAAGACCCCGCGGCTTCTGGAACCCGGTGTTTCCCGCCATAAATCAAATCAACATTCTTCGTCCCTCTTTTTTCCCCTGGCTTTCCTTCTCCCCCTTTTTTTTTAATAAAAGTCTCTGTCGATGTGGGTTAGTCTGACGGGACATTATATTACTCCTGACCACTTTATTAAACGGCCTCGTGCCGCCGGGCTAATCCCCGAGCCGGCACTGCCGCTCCGAGAGTTTCCCGAAATCCTTCAAGCACGCATTAATCTTTCGCCCGATTAAATCACCCTGCATTATATTCGGCTTAATTAAGCCGAGTGCGCGCGGCAACTAGGGCCTTCTTTTGCCCGTGGCAAAATGCAAACTCGGCAAGTTGCCCCGATCGAGTGACGCGGGATCGGGCGATGAGGGGGTTGAGCGATTAAATTGCATTAGCCGGCAAGAGTGCAAGATACTCGGCAATCTAATTAGTCACCGAATTGCGAGGACCATCCGAATGGATGCTGATGGAGGGATCAATAGCCGAGAGGACCGGGAGATCCTTGCCGTCCCGAGGACTTCATAACGGCGAAAACTTTTCGAACGATCTTCCGCGTACAGTTCCGCCGGCGTCGCCGGCGCTCGGGGAGCGATTTAAAATTTATGAGGCGAAATTTGCGAGATTGCCCAGACGTATCGATTCCCGTGCGCCAATGTAACTCCGAGCCAGCCAAGCGGCTAAGTATCGCCGTAAAGGAGAGCTAAGTACGCCAAAGACGGATGGTGCGTCAAGTACTGCCAAGTACTGTCATGCACCGGCGACTTCTATTAAGCAATTGATAATTGAAAGTATAAGTCGCGAGGCGGCAGTGCAGTTGTCAGTTTCGGTGGAAACTAATGCTTTCAAAGTGCAAACTTTCGTGCGACAAAGCTGCTTTCTGCTCCGTTCAAGATATCAAGCCGGCGCGGCGTCCTCGCTCCGTGGAAATTCATCAAAAACTGGCGCTCTTTAATTCGCAGCTGCAAAAATTCGTTGCTCCGGCGTCGGATCGCGAAAGTTGGACAAGGGGAAAAATACCCGCTTACAAATTGCTTATTTTTCGAGCCAAGACGTTTCTCTTCGTCCAGCTCCAGCGGAACCGAAGATAATCAAGGTGGCAGGGGAGAGCGCTGGCGCAGCCAAGAGAAAGGAGAGCGAGAAAGCCGAAAGGGAGATTGAGAGGGAAGGTATGAAGCAAGTTTTCCCCGGATTCTTTTTCACCGAAGCTTCCTCCTTTTTCCAGTCCCGCTGCCCGAAAGGACGAACATTCGTGCGCGGCGCCGAGTTCTTTCGCTCTGTTTCTCCCCCCTCCCCCGCCCTCCTTTCTTCGTCCGGCTTCCCCGTGGATCCGGCGATTACTCGTGTATAGTATACCGGGCGCCTGCCTTCCCGAAATCCGACTGGAGCTCCTGCAGGGCGCGCGCGTGGAAGGACTGGAAGGAGGCACGAAAGCTATCGCGGAGTGCGCAGCGTAATATTGTTAGGTATGCAAATTAAACCATTCAAAGGCCCTGATGAACTTGCCGGAGTTCCAGCTTAAAAAAGAAGGAAGGTGCCGGCGGCGGTGTAGGGTTGCGGGGGACTTTCGTGCCGCTTGGCAACGGGAGCGAAAGAGAAACAGACTGAGAGAGCCAAGAGAAAGCTTGGAGAAGCGTAGAAGCAAGTTTCCACTGGAATCGTAGCCGACGTCGAGTCTTTCGGCATATTCGGCCCCTGCACTCGCTAATTCCGAGTCTCTCGAAAAATTCGCGAAAAAAATATACCCGCCACGAGAATATTCCCTCTTCGCAAACGAACCGCGACGCACTCAGTCTGGAATTGCAAACCGAGGCCGAATTTCTCGACTTCATATCGGAGGCGAGCGAGGCAAGGCGAGGAGGGCGAGGAGGGCGAGGCGAGACGAGGGTCCCACCAAGTGTAAGTCGAGAGGGAGAGTTCGATTCGGCAGCGGTGCGCGCGGGGCGAACCGCTCCGAGAGAGAGCCCCCGTTACTCCAGCCGGCAGACGTCTGCTCGCGCGAATGGCCCATGGGAGACTGAAAATTATTACTGGCCCTTCTGGAAGCTCCGAAACTCTCCCTCTCTCGCTCCCACTCTCCCGTGGCCGGGTTCACACTCGTAAAACACCCGGGGCGCACGACAATTTACTGTAACTGCGGTTTCCGTGGGCCAAGCCACGGCGGGAGTAGACTTGCCCGCCGCGCCGTTGGAAAATATTAGGCATAAAGTGTAGCGATGTGTGTATCGCGTATGTACCTAGCCTCCCCCCACCTCGTCCCTTCGCCCCTCGTCAAGCCGGCCCGATGAATTACAGCGACAGCATAGTTCGCCCCCGGTGCTATTTATGGCTCGGCGACCAATTTCCACGAGACGCTAGCAGGTTCAATCGAAATGACGAGGTGCATTAAGATATTCCGGGGAGTTTCCGCCGTATCGCTGCGGAGGAACCAGCAGTGATAAGAGCCGGGACGGTGACGTCAATCGAGAGTCGGCTGCCGAGGCTTATCGAGGCCGGAGATAGAAAGGCGGAAGTGGCTCTGGAGATGAGGCGAGTCCAAGTTGCACGGTTCCACGTGCTTACTGGCGTGTATGGTAAGAGGGGTGGGTCGGTGAGTTGGTAAGGGTGGTCGTCGCGGGGACTAGTCGGGGATAAGCAGTTAGCCGAGTCGCACAATAGCCGCATTAAGGGGGACAGTGGTAGAAGTCAGGGATTGGGCAGGCGGCCGAACGTATGAAGACAGTGGGGAGTATAAACGGCTGCTCGGACGACGGGCGGCCAGTAGTACGAGTCGGACAATGGTCAGCCGGGCAGCGACAGTGGTTGGTATCTATGCTGGGATCGGACACGCTCGCCTCGGCCGTATTCGGGCTCAGTTAGAGCTAAGGCCAAAGCGATTGTGTGCGCGAGCCACGCGATCATCTCCACTTGCGATGTACACTTTGTCACGGGGATTCGGCTAAGTCGAGGGGAAGTCTCAGGTGGAATGGTTCACTTGCCGAGTGACTTTGTTAAGAAACAACTCTCCTTCTCCGACACTGCAAGCCGGCGGGCAGTTGCTCTTTGTGGTTTGTGCTTCTTGAAAACAGGACAAAGTTAACTCAATCGACGTCGAGGAATGTCTACGCGACAGGCGACAGTCGAAGAATATCAGTAGAAATGGAGCAGCGAACGATACGCCCGTTGGTCCATCAACCTTCATTCCCATGACTCGGCGATCCATCTAGCGGTGGCGGAGCTTTGTTTCTTTATCGTTTTATGCATCCACTGCCATCTGATAATTGCACCGATAGTAGTAGCCTCTATCTAGCTGCGCTCAAGCGAACGCATTAGCGAATTAAGGTTAAGCATCGCGCTCCAGTTGAAAAAGGAGCGGGCAAAGGGGAACGACGTGGTTGCATTGTCACGGCGATCGCGATTGAGAATGACCGAGAAGAGTGTTTTTCTCTCTGCGCTACTCGGCCCGATAGCGCGCCCGCTTCCATCAAGCAACTCCTTCGATTGCGCTCTCTGCTATCGCTTTACCGCAATATCATACAACAGAGCAAAGCTCCCTTCATTTTCCCTGGCAATTTCCTTCGCGTGGAGATAAGAGGCTAAGAAATGGTTAAAATATCAACAAACTATTAAGTAATTATATCAAAATTAATACTGCACGCCAGTGCCGATTAAGATGAAAGCGATTAGCAAGCGACATAGTGGTGGTGCATATCGACCGGTTTGGTAAGTAAGTGTCAGGCGTGAGGCGGCCGCGCGCCGTCTGGCCACACACCGACTTACACTACTGCGGCTAATACGTTCGCTGCGCCTGGATAGGCAACTTTGTTTCCCATTAGAATGAGTACAATTTAAGTTAATCGTCGATCGAATATCGCCCTCTGCACTCTAGTTTATAAGTCTAACGACCCGCCGCTCGGAAATTGATTGCCAGGGGCTAGTAAAGCGATGGACAGTTTCTGCGATGGCAGTGGAGAGTCCATCGTGAAAACTTCTTGGCCGGCTCGACGAAATAATCAGAGTGGAACGCTGCGTCAGTCGATGGCGGCCGCGCGGCCGGCCCCTGTAGAGTGCAAATTTGTATGCGGCCAAGTTTATATGGTACCCCGGGGTCGAGCGTTAGTTTCATTCGCTCCTCTTCGCCTTGGGCCCCCGCTCTACCGCCTGTACCGCCTGTACCGCCTGTACCACTGGATCCCAAACACCCGGCGAAATTGCCGTACGCTCGCTCGGCCGACCGGCCTCTCTCGCCCGGTTAATAGCCTTCTGAATCCTATCCTCCAAGAGCGTTTGCATATTTCAGCGTGCGTGCGGGGCTTAAGGCGAAATCGCACTCGGCGATCGCAACGAATTCAGCGTCCAGAATGGCCCGGCGGCGCAGCCCCCCCAGAATGTTGTAGAGAAATGTAGGTTCCAAGAGGGCGGTTGGTCGCTCTCGCTTCCTTGGACCGAATTGGAAGTAGCCAGGGCTAATGGATCGCGCTTTAATATAATTCGACTGGATGCACGTGGTAATTAAATGGCAAGGAGAGCGCGCGTACCCTCGCCATTATCCTGTCGGGCCATTCTAGTAATCCCGTGTGCAGCAGTACCGACGGGCCGAGACGTCTGCTTCGAATGCGAGGAGCGAACAGGTGTGTCAAGTATAGCTTACACCGGGAGCTCGCTCCCCGCGACTGATTCGCTTTGATGCTCGCTATAGTTCTCCCCCCGAGCCCCGAATCAAGCACGTCTCTCCACGAGAACACGGCCGGATATTTCCAAGTTTCCTTTCTCGTCTCTTTCCGTGTGGACAGCTCGTGCAATCCGAGCAAGTATACGTATAGCAGACCAGCTGCGCAGCGGCTTTATAATCGCTTTACGGCCGTTTTACTGTCGCGCCGAGACACGCCGGCTCTGCCTCGCACGCGTATCCTCTCCAACTCCTGTCCAACTCGCCGGATTCACTCTGCAACTATCACCCGCTTGTTTCCAGGCGCGCACCGCTCTAATTGTCTACGGCGAGAATCCGAGCAACACCGGACCGCTAATACTCCGCAGCGACTTAATGTTTAATGCAGGGGCCGGAGTGCCGGGGAATTCGAGGGGCTGGTAAAATGCCACGGCAGTTGGCTAGTCGTTTCGTTATCGCGTCTCGCTGTCCCGATTGCGAGAGATTAGAGGCGCGCGAGCGAGCGAGTGCGCGCGCGCCACGTCACGAAAGAATTGATATCAGTATGCATGCATCGCGCATCGCGTTCGGATGGTTCCAGACGTAGAGGGTTGCGGCCAGTGGCGGCCAGTGGCGGCCAGTGGCGGTGCACTCGCGGGCGATGCCTGTCCGTCGTGTGCCAATTTCCACGCGTGTTATGGAAGATGTGTAACTAGATTAGGACGCTCGGGACGCGTGACTGCCTGCTGGAACGCGTATGTCTCTTTGCGCCCTGCGCCCCTTCGCTCTAGCTCTCTCTCAGGCTACGTGACACACCTTCATTATCGCCGGGCAGACACGAGCCACGGCCCTTTTAAGGGTGACCCCTAACTTTCGCACTCAAGACCTTTTCTCATTAGGAGGGCGAAAATCCCGGCGAAACTGGCGGGATCTTCTCCTCCCGCGGCCCCGAAGGATTGCCTCATGAATAAAGCATAATTAGCGATATATCCTGGCGATGGGAAGCGGGGGATGCGGAGGCAGCCGCTTTGGGGGCCGAGCCTGCCGACATTTACGTTCATTGGAAAGGCCGACGCGGACGGGAACGCGGCCACGCTGCGTGATCTCTCGCAGCTGCCGGGGCTGGTTCGCCGCATGATTTTGATGTGCACCCGCTGCAACTAATGCTCCACCGGACTGACCATTCGATCATTCGATTATCGCGTTGCCGAAATTAAGGTGGACGAATATTATCGCGGTGCATGTGATATATGTTAGCCGCGCGGTTGCACGCTATTATTAGCGATCCATTAGGCGGAAAGCATATACACTCGAGGGCAGACATTTCCACTAGAAAATATCAGATCCGCGCATTAATCCCGACGTCCAGCCATTCCAAGATGAAGGTACTCAGTGGTCTTTGCCGAGTGGAGGCTGAACTTTTTTCAATTGCTAACTAAGATCCATGTATATTCAAGAGGAACTGGCCGAGTGCCGTCGGAGAAAAGTGTTCTGCGGGAAGCGCATTCAGAGTCGGTAGGAAAGTACTCGAAACCGAAAGAGAGTCGAGAGAGCGTGGAACGCCAGCCAATAAAGGCCGGTTTGGACAAGCCTATCTGCATGAACGAGAGTACTCGGCCTCAGGTGCGTCATACGTCGCACGCTGGAACGACACGAAAATGGCTTTTCTTCTCTCTCGGGAGCCAGCCCCTCGGCCACCACACGCCAATTTTCTCCTCTCTCACTCTGCATTCACAACCCCCAACGAGAAAGCCCGAGAAAGAGAACACCTCCCCCCCCTTAGTCCCTACTTCCTTAACCCGTAGAGAGTCCCGAGGAAAACGGCGTTAAGAGTGAAATTAACACGCTCCGCGTACTTTCAATTACCCGGGCCGGATATTGAAATGTTGAAAGTTGCGCGAGCCGTCTCGGACGCGCGAAAAACACCGCGGCACATTCTATTAGCTCCAACTGGTGTACATACCTCGAGAGCGGGCCGGTATAGTTCATTAAGCTAATTCCACCGACATGATCGCGCACCGCCGGGGGAAATATCATGAAGCGCGGGCCGGGCCCGCGCTCGGCCACGCCGAGGCTAGGCAGGAGAGCTTTCAGCTTATGAGGAAAAACTATTAATGTGCTTTCCATTATCGGCTGAAGTTTCACCGTTATTACATTAACGGGGCTAATGCGCCGATCGCCGCCAACAGAGCGGTCGTTTAATCGCCGCGTCCGACACTCGGTGCGCTCCGATCGCGATCTGCCGGCGCACGCCGTTTAACCGGGGCTCGAGGGTTCGTTGAATATAAGCGTAGATCTGTTGAGAGTAATAATGTTATAGTGCGTGCCAGAGAGAGAGAGAGAGAGAGAGGGGGGGGGCAGCGGTAATTCGATAATTCGAGAAAGCCGGCCGCGCTCGATGGCCAGCCACCGCTAATGGATTACACCAACGGCGACAGTAATTCGCTGCCATCGATGACAGTCTTCCCGTGTTATCTCTCCCCTTAATGTCCAGCGCACGCACGCGCGCGCACACACACGCCACCCTCATGTAGGCCGCTCTGATAATGGAGACACAAAAACCCTCTTCACTTATTCGCCGAGCGGCCCGGCTAATCGTGATTAGCGGCTGTTTGAACAGCTCTAATTGCACGACGGTTTTAGACGAGGACTTAAGGGTGGGAGGGAGCGCGGGGGAAAAAGTGGGGCAAGAATTTAGAGTGGGTGGGAGAATGCGAAGGCTAACAGTCCGATTTTCTGATCTGTGGGATGAGGTAGGTGGAAAATTAAGAGTAAACAAAACGAGAGAAGGGGAGAAGGCGAGCTTTAGCTAGGAAAGAAATCTGAGGAGATAGAAAGAAAATAGAGGGGAGGAAGCGGGTATTAGAAAACGTGGAGTGCCGCGGAAACCATGCACGCCGGCATCCGCCACAATAAAGGAGAAAGCACAGCTTGGCTCGGAAGACTGACGGAAATTGCTTACTCAAATCGGAAGTACTAGTCAAACAGCTTCGCCGAGCGCAAACGATGACGCCTTGCCTCGAGAATGTCGGTAATACCTGATGAAATATACAGGTACAGTGATTCCATAAAATACATGGCACTGTTGGCGCTCGCGATAGAAAAGCGTCAAAGGAAAGCTTCGACATTCGTGCCTCGAACACGGAGTACATGTCGCGCCGAGTGTGCCAATGCCAACCCCCCAGCCCGGGGATCGCCGGGACAAAACGCTTATCGGCAGCTTTCCTGCCCCGGATTCTATCGCGATGCCTTATCCCGTCCAAAGTCACGGTACGCCCTCGGTAATTCAGTGGAGTTGCGAGCAGTTGCCGCCAACACGTAAAACATACATCGCCCGCGAGAAACAAAACTAAAGCGAGGGAGAGTGACGCTGAACGGTACAGTAATCTATCGATTACACTTATCGGCTAAATGTTCTCTGTGCGCTGGAAAAAAGGCGTCCCCGGACTCTTAAGAATGAATATCGAAAGGAGATGGAGAAAGTGTTGAAAGGAGAAAGTTGGTGGGTAAGGTAAAGGGGTGGTTGGATTCAGCTTGGAGGTAGAGATGGGAGGGTGTGGGAGCGGTGGTTACGTAAAAATGAGGATTCGTCTCGCGTGTAAGCAGGTGTACACGTGCTTTCATGCCCGCAGCCGAGCTATGAATGCCCGAGTGACGAGCCATGGAGAGAGAAGACTGGGCGCTTGTATACCTAACGTCGTCTGTTGAGCTTTGCTCCCCCCGCCCGCCCCCCTCTCGAGTACATATGTACGAAATGTATGTACACGTACATTCTGGACTGCGCCGTGCCGCTGCGTGTGCTGCGAGCCTCTCTCTCTCTCTCTTCCTCCCTCGCGATGCACGTATGAAAAAGGTTGGAAAGCGAGCGGACTGTTGGCCTGTTTTCACCATCGCATCGGCCAGACCGACAGACCCCCGAGTATATGTATAGCTCTCTCTCAAGCCGTAAAAGTCTGATGCACAGCCTGACTCCGAACAGCGCCGTCCCCGCGTCTCACCCTTCCGTCTCCGTAATTCCTTATGACGCCATCTTCGTAAATATTTATTCGACCCCCGGGCCGGGAAATTCTCGAGCCACTCCGCCGCGGACGCCGCCGCCCGATAGGACGATTCATTCCCGTGAAATCTGAGGGAAAAGTGGTGGGTACAGTGTGGCAGAGCGCGGCTGGGTAAAGCTCGCCGCGAAGAAAGCCGCGTCTGATTTAACCGGGCAGCCTTCAAAGGGAAATTAACGGAACAACGGAGCGCCGGGGATTTACAATCCTGGAATCAGTTGGCGCAGCCCAGGGAGAAAAGTTCTCTCCCCAGGCCCCTCCACTCGATGGAAATTTGTTCGCGGCCGATTCTCCGCGAGGGATTGCTCGCGCGCGCGGCGAGCCAAGGGCGTGAATTAACGGAATGCTTTACTTTATTTCGAGCGCCACGAGCTCTCTTCACTGGTGCGCCACTCACTGTCTCGCTGCGGCTACGTACACGCCCAACTTCTGAGGCTTTGCTTTTCGCTGCGTTTGTGTCGAGCGCCTCTTTCTCTGCCCCTCTCTCCCTCACCCTTTGCGTGGTTTTCCGCGGAAAGTGTTGCTTGTAAATGCGCGCTGGCCTGGAAGCACTCGCCGCCGCTCCCTCTCTCTCTCTCTCTCTCTCTCTCTCTCCCTTGCCTGCCTCGCGCCGCTCGGAAAAAGTGTATTTTGAGGAAATAGGAATTATTGTGGAAATCCGCGGCGTTCCAGTCACCGCCGCCGCCGCCGAGGAGCCACGATTTTCGGGGGCGCTGAATTTTCCCAAGTTGGAGGCGCTCGCGCTCGCTGCACCGCAAGGAGAGAGCAGCGTCAAAATATAGCGACGACGCCGCCTTCGAAATAAATTCCATTCACGGAAACCCGTTGATCGCATCCCGGCGTATTCCTAGGGAACATCTTCCATTCTCGAATTTCTCTCGACCCGCACGCGCGCGCGAGCGCGTTCCTAGAAATCGCTTCTTTAAAGAAAGCTCGCAAAAGCGAGTTTATGGTCTCGCGATAGACAAAAAGCCGGTGGACTTTTAATCTCGTGGAAATGTTAAGTTGGCGAGGGGAGGGTGGTACGTGGTTGGGCGAGTCCTTTTTCCCTGAGCTGTCCTGGCTTGTAAATCGCACGGGTCCGGCCGGTGGGAAGGATGGTGGGAAGGATGGTGGGAGTGGTGTTTGCCGTGTCGCGTCTTCCGAGCACTTAGACTAACGGGCGAGGAAAGGCTCCGACGGAAGGTGGCAGGGCGAGAAACATCGTTTGTGAAGGGACTTCTTCCCCAGTACCAACACAATTTCTTTCCCCCGGTGCTTTTTCGAGAGATCTCTTCCTCCCTGAGGAGAGACAGCCAAACCGTCCAGTATACACAGGCTGGCAACGCTGAAATCCGAACCTCTTTTAAACTGCGCTCCCTTTGATTTCCTTGTCAACTCCCCATTTCATCCCCCTTAAAGAACTTCCCTCCCTTCCCCCTCACTGTCAGCAATAAAGGACGGAATTAGAAACGCGGAAGCAACAAGATACCTCGGATAACGCACTCAAATACGACTTCTCTAGGAGAAAAAGCGACATGGTTTCCGGGACGCGCAACACCTTCCGAGAACGCGGGCCGGGCCTTGCCTTTCCACTTTGAGAGCGTGTCTCTTCTTACGAGTCGAGAAGTGAACACCTTTCTGCCTTGGCTTCCTTTCCCTCTGGCGCGCGGATGCTGCTGTGAAATCCGGTATTCCCGTATACCGAATTCGCGTGCACCATCAAGCGTAACGAGGCCGATGCGCTTTCATCCCGACACATATGTCTCGACGATCTCTTCGTTGCCCGGGCGACTGGAGCGCGACCGAGCCCACTGGAGGAACAAGCGTCAGGAGAAATATCATCGGGCCCAATTCGAAGCGCTCTCGCGCTGATCCGCGTCTTTATTTCGCCCGACGGCTGCGATCCCGCGCGGCGCAACGGATCCCATTGCGAAACAAAGTTCATCGACCGCTCGAGCAAACAACCACCGGCTCCCTTCGTCGCTTCGTCGCGGCCAATCCCCACGGACACATAGTCGAGTATCAGGCCGTGGAAAGCATGCGCCAATAGAAATAATCTCGACGTGCTCGCCGCCGTTTAGCCGCAAGTCCCGTGCGAAAAATCCCTTTCGAGTGCAGCCGTTCGTGCGCTCCGGCATTTAGGCCGGCGCACTCGCTCGCGCTCTTCAATTGTAATTTCGCGCGATTTCACGCCGAGCTTCCGACTAACCGGCGGCCAACCTTCGAACCGCCCACGCACACGGCCACCCACCCGAGAAATACTATTCTTGCCTCGTGGCGCGTGTTACACGTGTAACGGGGGGGAAACGAGATGGTGAAAAAAAAAGAAAAAAAAAAGAGCGGGCTTTTTCGAGCGAGCACTGTTCTGTGTCAGTTGGGCCCCGATCCGGAAGTCCAGTGGCGACTCTCGGCCGATTCACACCGCGGGAAGCCCGCGGCCAGCCGAGAAATCCCGTGCCAAGTGCGTGCCACGCACTTCAAGTCTTTCGCCGAGTGCGCCGCACGGTATGAACCAAGTAGTAACGAGCTCCGAATGCCGAGCCAGGAGAGGGTGAAACTGCGGCCCAACACGCGACTAGTCTTTTTCTACGCAGGGCGAGAGGGCCGGCGAGCGGAAGCGAGAATGCGCGCGAGCGCGCACACGAGTCCCCGGACTGGTGAGCTCGCGTGCTCATAAACGGCCAACTACTCTCGCCCGTTCTTTCTCGTTGGCTTTCTCCTTTCTCCGCTGGCGATACTCCGCATGCGGAGAATCAAATACACACCCTTCTTTATTATACCGAGGGAGCGAGGGAGCGAGCGAGCGCCACCGCCATCAAACCAGTGCAACGCCCGAGTGCAATCTCCTCTGCGTGCCCCGAATCTCGGAGTCACGTCAACGCCAGCCCCCCTCGAATACTGTTTAGCCGAGCGTTAAACTTTCGCCGGACGCGCGTCCCCGGTGCAGCTGACCTTCGAACGGTGCTCTGATTAAATTCGACGAAACGCGATCCGCCACGAGGCAAGCAGGGATGCTTGGCGTTTGCGTCGAGAGAACAAGCCGGAGACCGCAAGCCAACCGAGCAACCCCATTACGACAAGGTTAGAGGATCGAGCTAGAGAACGACGTAGCGCGCGCGCTGCAACTCGTCGTCGTCGTCGCCGTCGCAAAGTCTCTGACCCTAATCCAGCTGTAACTACAAGCCGTCCATTAGCCGGGGGCAAGAAGTGGCCGGCGAAAAAGGCGCCGGAAATAAGGAGCTCAGCTGGAATGCAGTCTCGTGGTTATACCGGGGCTCGCCAACCCCCGAGGATTCCGGGGCTCAGGGCTCAAGGACTGCCACTTTTTCCCTCGCTGGACGAAGCAAGCCCGATGCAGATCCCTATCCGAGAGACCCCCCCCCCCTCCAAGAAAAAAAAGAGCTCGCCCCCCTCTAAGTGTAAGACAGTGGTCAGGTAAGGATCGCTCCTCGAGCTCTGCGGGCCACTATCTGCCGGGAGAAAGTAGGGAAGCCCGTATTTGTGTTATCTGGAAAAAGGGAGACAGCCCCGGGGCGAAGAGTAAGTTAATACCCCCGCACGCTCACCCGCCAAATTATTATCATCCCTCCACTTAAGCCGAGGACGCGCGGATTCGAGTGCTCACGGCTTGAGCGTTGGCCAATTTTAAGGCCACCGAGATCACCTGCTCGTGAAACGCCCGAAAGTAGGAAAACACTGCTTCAATCAAGCGGATGATAAGGGGGATTCTCTTTAAAATGAATTGGACTCCCCAGACACGAGAGCTCCGCCCGATAAGAGTAGAAAGATCTTGGACGCCGGAAGCCGAACCACCCACCCACGAATTCCTACCCACCCGCTCGCTTTTTACGAACAAGAGCAAATGGCCTCGATTTAACACGCGCCAGGAGAACTGCCGGGGAGAGAGATACAGAGTGATTGAGGCACTTAACCCTTTAATTAAGCGAAAAATTAACTCTCCTTATCCGTCTTCGACTTCGACCTAAAACCCTCCTGCATCGAGCAGCCCAAAAACTTTCGGCCTCGTCGCCCCTCCGCTGCTATTACTAACAACCAAGTTGCTTACTTTACGGTGACTCGAGTGAGAAAATCCAGCACTGGGGGAGCAGGGAAAAAATCTTTACTTCCTTGGGGAAACGAGAGAGAGAGGAGAAGAGAAAAAGGGTGAAGAGCCTGTTGTTACAGGAGGTCAGTCTTCCCCGAGGCTCCGGCGTCCCTTCACTTTCCAAACTCCTTAAGAGCGAGAAAAAGTATAAAATTCACAGGCCACTCTCGGGGGCAACATCGGCACATTTGGTTGGTCGGAAAAAATTGATTGGAAGACCGGAAAGCATACACCGAGAGGGATGGTTCGCGCACGGTCCAATAAATAAGGAAGTGGAAAGACAAACGCGAGTTAATAGACTGCAAGATGAGCTGGGAAGGGGCTGAGTGGGAAGAGGTCCATATGGCCGGGGAAATATGGGGATCGAATGGAGAGCCGGGCGAGTAACTCATCTCCTTCGAAAAATAGCGGCAAGATACGAGTGCTCGCGATTCGGAATACATACTGCGCGGCCGTAGAGTGGGAAAGCAAGTTCGAGCATAAACGGCGGGCGGAACGAGGGAATAAAATATCCTCGTTACAGCGGCCCCGCCCGAGGGAAGAATCTCCTCCCTCGCAGGAATAAAGAGAGCGAGTGGGAAATGTTTCTTCTGGCTATACCAAGCACTCAGCCGCGCGTTTAATGAAGGAGTAAACGGGGATGAATGTTGCCGCGCCGGGCCGCGCCGGGCCGCGCCAGGCGACTATGCATGAACTGCATCCACCGGTATTCCCCTATAGATTGCTTCGTTCAGCCCATCTCCGCGCCCTAAATAACTAATAAAGGAAGCACAACAAGTCCCTCCGTTAAACAACGCCGAGTCGTTGCTGCGAGCGGAAACAGCGAAATCTACCAAGTGCGCGCTCGCTGGTAATAGAGAGAAAAAGGGAAAGGCCGCCGCGCCGGAGGGAAAAATCATAAGGGAATATCGGCCTCGCTGCTCCGCGTCCTATCAATAGCGTGATTGAGGAGTTCTGTCCCACTGACAAACGGAAGCTATGACACTGAAATATAACCGCTTTTCGCCCTCGATTGCTGATATCTTGGTACGCGGATTCGCACTCGGCTCCCGCCGCTTTTTCTCCCGGCTTATTCGCCTCGCCTTTTTCACGCGACAGACGAAAAGGGGAAGTGCGGGCAGATGAAAGCGGGCGGCGCAGTGTTGGGTGTCGGTGGCTCGGTGGCTCGGTGGCCCGAGAGAGGCGAGCTCTTTACGAGGCGGGCCCGCGTTTAAGAAGATTAGGTTTACACGGGATCTTAGTTTCACACGAATTTACGGAATCGCATCCTGGGACGAGCAGCGGCGCCCGATGCCGAAGCCCGCGCGTACTTTGGCGCGAGTTTAAAGCGGAAACTCCTCTCGACTCCTCTCTGCCGCGGGCAAAGCCGGCGCGCCCTTAGTTACGAGGGGTCCGAAAAAAAAGGACGTCGCCCGCCTCCTAAGGACGATTGTTTTCGGTACACTTGCTCACTAGCACGGAGGACACAAAGGCGCAACTCCGCCCGGCGGGAAAGAAGGACGATAGAGAAAGATAGAGAGCGCGGTGTTTCTCCGGGCTCTTAGTCGAGCCAGCCTGATACCAGTAAATATCCGAGCCACCTTATACACGCGACATTAAATTTAGCCGGCGCGACGCCGCGCGGCGCTTAATGCGCCAAGTAGAAAAATAGGGAAATTCTAGTGCATCGGATATCCCGCCGGCTCGAGAGATTTGGCGCGAGGGAATCCCGGCCCCCAGCCCCCGGCCAGTCGAGGATTCCTCGGGGCGCGTATGCACAGCCAGAGAAGAGCCGGGAGGAGAACAAGAGAGGGGCAGCTGATTAACTGTAACCATCGTAACCAGTTCTCTGTTATGTAAATTCGATTTAAGCTGTTAACATAACTTCCACGGGAATCCGCACTACTGCCCTGTCACGGCGAACCACCCTCCGCTATCGCGTATACTTCTCAAGCTTCTTACAGGTAGTTGAGCGTAAATCACGAGAGGGGCGGGAGGAGGGTGGGATATTTGCATTTTTCAAACGATGCACGTCACTTTAGCAGCTTCGCGCGGCATAATACTCCGCTCCGGCTAAGGCTGAGGCTGCCCTCTTTTATCTGCTGGCCTCGGAGAGCCGGAGAGAGGAAGAGAGGGAGAGAGGGGGAGAGGATATCGGAGGAGGTGCAGATCCGCGATCTAAAGCCCTCGATTTTCCATAACTCAGAGCACCGAGCTTTCCCTTCCACTCTCCCTCTCTAATTCTCTCTCGCTCGTTCTCCCTGGCATCGCGCGGTTACCCTCTGTTATTCGAGGCTTATCTCCGCCGACTTTCGTTCATCCGCATACGCCTATCAGATTCGACGTTGCTGCTGGTACCGCGGTCCACGGGCCGAGCGCGGCAGGAGGGAGCACCCTCGCTCGCCTTGCGCGCTGAAAAATTGTCTTTTTACGGATACGGAAAAGCCTGGCTGAGGGAAAGAGAGCTAACGCTCTTCCGCCCCGACCGCCCTCACTCACACAGAGACAGAGAGACGTACACACGTGGCGGCGCCGAGAATTATTCGGATTCGGGATATCCGCCGGCTGATACAGAGTTTCGGAGGCTGCGGGACGTTTATCGTTCGAGTTATCGTGAGATACGCAATACGTTTCGCGCTTCCTAGCAGCGCGCGAGCGCGCTAACGATTTACGGTGGACTCGGCCGAAAAAGAAGCCGGCATCTCTCGGGTTTCTCCCTTTTCCGAAGGCCCTACGCCGCCTCTCCGTCTTATCTCGTACTATGATAGATTGCGCGCGGCCGACGATCCGTCTTGATTAAACGACAGCCGGCGCCCGAATGCTGAGCGTTATTTAATTGCCGTGGAGAAATTGCTGCGATCCTAGATACACGAGTCTTACTGATAAGAGTTTGAACCAGTCTCTATTAACACGTGTACCGCGGCTCGACTTTGCTTCGCGTACTACTACAAAAGGAATCAATGGCAACTGTTGATAATCGTTTAGCGAAATGTTGTTAGCGTTCAATCATCCGTGGGCCACTTTGCTTTCTATAGAACGGGCCGGGAGAATGCAAATCGGATTTGGCAATAGGACAGTAGAGAGGCAGAAAGAAAAATCCGATGAACCGTGCTGGGCACTATGGCGACAGGAGTACAGAGTGGAAAACAGGCAGTGTCCGAGGGGGAGAAAAGCTCCCGAGGCTGGCGTAGGCCAGGCAGAGGCGGCTCAAAAATCCGGCCGATTCCTAGTCGTAGTTGCATTAGCCGGTTACGTGACGAACTTGCCCGATTCCGCGGAAAAACTCGCATCTGCCGGTGAAACGAGGGCCTCGACACGGAGCCCACCGGGGAAACAGGAGGAAAACAGCCAGATAGAGAGAACTAAACACAGCCTGCGCGTTTCCTGCCGTCTACATAGCCCAGTGCTCGATGCGAGAGCGCCGCCAGCACCAGTACCAGTAGCGGCAGCGGCAGCAGCAGCAGCAGCCAGATAGAGATTGTCGGGCCGAGCGAGATTCTAGAGACGTACTTTTAATTCGTCGGGGAAATAAAGTCCGAATGGCCGCGGGCGGATCGAGAGCAGTTCGAGAGCGGAGATTTTTAGGCGATTGCCAACCAACCGTCCCCCCACCCCCTCACTACTATCATTGCATTGGCTTTCTTAGCCGGGCGAAATGGTACGCGCACTAAAGCAAAAGAGAGTTAAGCTCGGCTTCCGTTCCGCCCCAACTTTTTCAACCACTTCCTCCTCCCTCGATTCCACCATTCTCTTTCTCTTTCTATTCCCGGGGCGCACTTCTCTCTCTCTCTTTCTCTCTCTCGGGCCTTCACTCTTTTACGCTTCCGGCGGCGATATCTTCGATGCTGCTGATACTTTTTTCCCTCTCCGATGCCTTCCGCTCCCTTGTCCGAGTGGGAACTGGTGCGCGAACTACGAGCCTCCCACACTTTGCAGCCCGTTGAGTAATAGTTACTTGGAGGGAGATTCAATTAGAGGCCTTCTGCCTTTCCAGCTGATTACGATGCCCGGCTTTTCAACGGCCGCGCTGCCAAAGGAGCTCGATGCTGAACAGACTCATTACCGATTTGTCCGATTTCTCATCGGCGCGGCGTCTTTCTAGCTCTTCTATCGGAGCGTCCGGATTGCACGCCGCTGGGAAAAGGGCGGTGGCGCTTGTTCGCCGGTAAACAATAAACTCATATACGAAAATTCCTGGCCGCTCGATGGGAAGGTTCGTTGCTGTTCGCTGACTCTATGGCATGCGTATTCTCTGTGATCATTTTCCACGATGATTTCCCGGGGGCCGCTCTGAAAGGGCTTTCCGATCGCCGGCTGTACTTGAATTTCATTCCTGCTTCCTTTCAACGCCGGTGAATGCTTTTAGGACGCGCACTATCGGCCAGCCCTTCCAATTAAACGAGCGGCGAAAGAATTTATTGGGAATATTCTGAGACCGTGGTCAGCCCTCGCAAGCTAACCCCCCGGCGGCCCTTTACCCTAGGCTAGAATTGCCCTGTGAAATTTCTGGCCGCTCGATGCGATTATAGAATACTGCCAAGTACTCTTTAGAGTTGGCGCGCTCTCTTTAGGTGGCAAGTTACTATTAAGGAAGACGATACTGTAAATGGCTTCCGCTTCATTTGCCTGGCTAGCCTTCCTCTTTCGAGGCTCTCTTCCTCTCCCTTCCGAACGACAATTGTCTTGGGAATGTCTTTCTCACCGACAGAGCCTCTCGGGTGCTTCTAGTATCTCGATTAATCTAAAGGCAAGAGGGTCGCCCCGTTGCATGCCGAAAAAGAACAAGACCCATTCAAAGTTTCGAGCCCCTTTCGATTTCCATTTCTCTCGGTATGTGTCTCGCGAGCGTTTCACTTTCTGCTATGTAGACTAGGATCGGCGGCGCGCGTTACTGCCTCCCCCAAACTTCTCTCTGTCTGGCGCACCCGCTCGGCCATGCCCACCCCATTCCATTTCCCTTTCTACCGATTTCTTTCCGCCACTTGCCAACTTCCCGCTGCGCTCGCCGGTATTAATATCAGCCGGATTACCCTACTTTCCCTCGACTTTCTATCCGGGCGGCTCAAAGGCCCGGAGAATTCGACGCGGCCTCTACTTCGAAGACGCGCTCGCAGTCAGAATTTCCACCGAGTCCCGGCCGCGGTTCGCCAGTAACAGAGCATTCTGGTGAGAGGAAAAAAGGCGCGGCTTGTTTTCCCTCGAGTGTCGGGGGAGAGAGAGAGAGCCGCGGGGGAAAAAGAAAAAGTGGCGCGGAAGGATTGCGCCGGTGCACTATCTGAGCGCAAGATCAAATTTATATTTATTTCAGGCTCGTTCTCGCGCCGGAACCGGACAAATGGCCGCGATATTTCAAGGGTAATCTGCCGAGTGCAGGGGGGGAAGGGAGATAGAGGGAGTACCAGCGACAGATTCAGCCGTGAGGACGGCGAAAGAAGCCGGTGTGGGAGAAACACTTGTTTCCCGGCGGGGAAATTCGAATAGGATGCTGTAACCTTCTCCCCCGCCTCGAGCGCTTGGTTAATTACATTGGATTCTAATTAATTTCCAGCGGAATTCCAGCTGGTGTAGCATCGGCTATTTTATCAGGGTTCCGGAAAAAATTCTCGACAGCCCTGTCCCTTTTTTTCTCTCTCGCTTTCGTCGCACTTCCATTACCGAAAGGATTAAAGGCGACCCTTTTTCTCTCTTTCCCGCGCCCTGTCAGGGGAACGCTGCTCTCGCCCAGAGTGCGGTTGATAGCTCGCCCTCACGATTGGATTAAGGCTTCGATCTCCGTGTGTTCAAGCTGCGCCCGATAATTCGTAATTCCTCGATAAGCGAGCTTACCCAACTCGGCGACATACGCGACTTCTCTCGCAGAGAGGCCGCTCTCCTACTGTTCCGTCCCTTCAGACTTGGCGATTTGTTGTACGCTCGCGTTTATCTGCCGCGCGCAGGACGAGCGCGCTCCGGCCAACTTCTTATCATCGCGCGCGGCCAACTTTCGGCTCATCTGATAGACGAAACACGTGGGGACGCAACGATTGTGCCGGGCTCCCGCGTGACTTACGGCCCTCTTTAATGAAGGAGCAACGATAACCGAAATTGCCTTTACATCTCGAGGCCCTCATCGTCACTGATCAAGCGAGCAATTGCCAAATCCAATCTGCCCGAATCCACGATCCGAGGGACTGCGGATCAAGCGCAGCGAGATCCTAAAATTCTCATCGGCCCTCTCTTTCTCTCTGTTCCACACACTGACGCACTATAATCGCGGGGATCTGGCCTGCGATAAAAGGTGTGTTCGCTATCGGGCTCTAAATAAATTCGTCCATGATTCGGCCGGACGATGTGGCCGGACGAGCGAACAAGCGGATATTAACGAATTTCGAAATATTGGCAGTATTGTCCTCGAGCAATATCGACGCGCGCCAGCCGTAAGCAAGAAAAATTGATGCCCGGCATTGCGGTGGAGTAACTGGTGCACCGGCGAGATGCGAATAACCGGCCGACATTAATGGAAAACGTGCGCGAGACTTTTCAATAAATCCGAGGTCTTTCCGCGATCAAAGAAAACGTACACTTTATGAGTGGGCCATCGAACGGATCTAAGTGTAATAGGCTTTCCTAGGACGACAAGAAGGCCATTAAAGAGCTGGAATTAAGCGCCGCCTTCATCTCGATTTTACGCCAACCGAGGGAGAAAGTAAGACAAAGCTCTCGGCCGCGAAAAAAAATCTGGCGTTAAGTCGCTGTCGGAGTAGTTCGGGAATGAATTCGAGCCGGTCTGCGTTACGCTTGACGTACGAGCGCAAAATACGCAAGAACAGGTTTAACGACGTTAATGGAGGCGCGGGACAAGATAGAATCTGCTTCATCGGGGGCTCAAGCTTTTTCTGAGAACCTACGCTCGCCCCAGCAGCCCCCGTTTCCCCCGCGAATCCCCGCGCAGCGTGTACTAATAAAAAGAGGGCGAGAGCAAGCTTGCTCAACAAGTTGCAAGCGAACCTTGAGAACTTTCCGCGCAAGCGAGAGAGAGAGAGAGGGGGAGTGGGCGCGCGGTGATCGGCCACGAGGAAAAATGCCCGTGGGTAAATATCTTGGAGCCAAAAATGAAATTTGAAAAGTGAGTGCCGAGCCGATCAAGTCAATTTATTGAGCAAATCAAGATGAATATTCAGCGAATCAAGCTCAAAAGGAATCCCCTTGATTTTCCGTCGGTAAAACCAGACTCTAGATTAAAGGGACTTTGAGATCACCAAAGGACTCTTGCACAGCTTAATAATTCCGCGCGCTAGTTAAACCCGCTGGTCGTACGATTTTTATTACAGGGGCGGTGTGCGCGCGCGTTCCCCCGAGAGTGCTGTGCACCGCTCGTAGTCGTATTTCATTGGAATCGGCAGAGAAAATGAAATAAACTTCCGGAAAATAAAATTGGAATGCCGCGTGAAAGAGCGTCGTCGTCGTCATTGGCTGCTCTTAAAGAATTCCGCGCACGTCCCGAACCTTCAAAATTTAATTACACTCCGGCAATAATGTTGTGCTCGTGCGCGGACGCGCGAGAGCGAGGGCGAGCTAGAGGGAAAGAAAGAGAGCGCGCGAAAGAGCTACCCCCGTTGGCATCTCGGGAGAATTGGATTCTAATTCCGCATTCTACCGATATTACACACCACACTGCTGGAGGATTGGAGAAAGGGCGGGAATGAGAGGCTGGCTTATGCACACACCTTTCCAAAGCTTTTTCATCGCGATTGATTTCCCGCCACTCTATTACCCACCCCCGCCAGCCTCATTAATAACCACACTGGCAAATAGCGCCCAATATTTTGCCGGGCAGACTCGCTTGATATTTGGAAATAGAGTATGCCGGCAATTAACTAGCGAAAAGGGCTGCGCAAATGCAACAAGCACTTTAAGCGAGTTTGCTTTGGCCCCGTTGATTTGCCCTGGTGTTTTACTGCTGATCAAAGATTGCCGCGCTACTGGCAAATTCGGGCGGAAATAGGCCTCGCCTCGCCCTCTCTCTCTCTCTCTCTCTCTATTTTCTTAACCTCTATATTTGCGTCTCTTTATAGACGTATCCAACCGAGAAAGCTATATGTATAGTGAAACTACATATTAGTTTGTCATTCAAGCCTCTCTGTTATAGAAAGGAGCAATTATTTACTAGGAAAACTGAATATATCTGACAGTTTAGCCGGATGTGTGTATTCCTGGATAAACCCAATACATTTACCTAATCCCTAATTCCATCCACTCAGACGACTCGACTGGTGTCGAATTAGCCTATGATTGCTTCCACCTTAATCTCCGTCCAATCATCTCGACTTACCTGAAACAGAAAATGAACGCGAATGTCAGTCGAATAATTAAACACTTTACCGAATAATATCGAATATCATTTCGATAATAGATAACTCCCGTCACTTTTTCCTCGAGCGCGAGAGCCCACCATTTAAGTCTCACAGCTCGGCAATCCATAAGCTCCCGAACCGCCGCCCATGATCAGCCGGTCAATTAAAAGTTTCGCGGTCTATTAATTGAACTTGCGGCTTAATCGGGGACGCGCGCGCTGAGGATTCAAGTAAAATTAAAGCGGAAATCCGATTAATAAATCCGCATGCGGCGGGGATTTCACGCGGTTGAAAAATGGACACTGGGGACACCTCTTCCCTGTGGCGCGTTTCACTCGCAGACAGTCACTGGCGTGCGGGGCTTTCGAAATGCTTAATTCAATGCTGGGAGAACTCAGCGGAAGAGCGGATCGAAGAAGAGTTGAGTTCGGAGTGTACGGAGCGCGCGCTGGACGGCGTCGAACTGCATATTTCTTGGGAGCGCGCTGGTGTAAAGGTAGGTATGTAGGTAGCTACTCGTAGACGCGGTAACCTCGACCATCAATTACACTGGGGGAAAAGAGCGCGAAAGGGGTTGAGGGTGAGAGGAGCCGGGTCAAGTGGAATTTGTAGGTATTGTGTTGGGTGCGGGGGTCGGATGAAAATTTAGGGGAATCAGCGCACCCATACCGACACATAGGTATGGGCGGGCAGGCACTCAGCTTGCGATACGCAAAAACGTCAATAGGCACGTCGTAGATCGGGAAGACCGACCGATTGTCCCCTGTTTAAACGGTTAATCGATAAGCGCACGGTTACGACTTCGTGGACTACATCCGCTGTTCTGCATGAACCTGCGACCCTGCCATCGTTTACGAGGCCATAAAGACCGTCTGAGTATTTTGCGCACTTCCAATGGAATGTCTTCTTCCGGCCTTAGAGCTGGCTCCCACCGATTACATACTGGCACTCATCTTGCGACTCACAGTAAAATCTCATACTTTTAATAAATTAGTTAAAATGATTAAAAAGCTAAACTTGGAAAGATCACTAAAATAATTAAATGCATAATGAAATGGCTAGCGGTGTACTGGAGGGTTAATTCAAGAACATTCGAAGCATCAGCCGGGATATCCGGCAGTCCTTTACTGAAATGCCCTCTTAGCGGCGATTGTCAGGCGTGCTAGGTTAAAAGTCTGATGAGCCTACTGATCCGAGATTACTCCGAGGGCAGCAGCATCCCAGCGCCATCGAACACAGTTCGACTACAAAGCCGGCGCGGAGAATAAGTTCCGAGTGGGATAAGGCGGAAAGGAGCGTTATCCGAGGCGGGTAGGGCGCGAGTGAGAAAGGGAGTGAAGAGGGTAGAGGTGTTAACGAGGATTCACGAGGGGTGCACCATTTCGTTGGATAGATCGAGTCCCGATGCGACCTTCGTTTCCAAGGCGAACCCTTATCTCGCCGGGGAGGTGGTGCGCGCGTCCCCTCCCGGTGGCTTCGTAAATTCGGCGATCTCCCAGCAAACCAGGAAATACCGATCGTCGCCGCCGTTAAGCTCGTGAGACCCCGACACTTTGCTCCGAAGGTGTCACCGTTGGAGCACCGGCTCGCAAGATAGCGATGGACCAGCGCGCTCCTCCAGCCCGCTCACTTTTTCTCCCATCTCTCTTCTCCTCGCTTGACCACCACCGCGGATACTGATTTTTTCACCATCATCCTATCTCCTTTATCCTTTAATCTTCCTGCCGAACGCTTTGCCACACTTTCCCTCGCCTTCTAAATACTGGATATATCGCAGACTCCAGCAAAAGAATTGCTCGAATTCGAAGATATAAAGATGCGCGCAACCGGCTCAACTCTCGCTCTTATCTTCGATTTATTTATTGCGCTTCTTCCCAACTCGGCGATGCGCGCTGCTCCCCGCTACGGTCTTTATTTATATAAGACAGGTGTCAGAAGAACCTGGGAGGGGGATTGGACCACGAAGATAGTAAGGAACTCCATGAATTCAACTGCCAATAATCTTGAGGGTGTTTCCGCTTAATGAAAGCCATCATCTTAATGGTCCAGGCTCAATTAGGAGAACTTGCAGTAAAGCGTCGGGCAAGAACGTAATACCAGTCTCCAATGTTATACACATAAACCAGTAAGGTACACCCCTTTCCTTTACCGAACTGGCACGTTCCTCCAATGACCGATCTCGTCAATTTCCTAATAAAGCACGCCGTTAAAATCTCGATGGCCAGTCTGAAAACACTTGTATTTTCTTTCAAA
The DNA here is from genome assembly GCA_963675795.1 of Crossocerus cetratus. NCBI lineage: Eukaryota > Metazoa > Arthropoda > Insecta > Hymenoptera > Crabronidae > Crossocerus > Crossocerus cetratus. Next base: position 2,396,051 of record OY776664.1, on the reverse strand, counting down.
CTCGATAGGAAGATTGGGCGCTCGGAGGGCCGGCAGAATATGGTCCCTCGGTTATTCGATATTCCCTGTGTGGTCCATGATCTCGAGCACGGGGGTATCGCTGGATCAAACGAGCTGCACACCACCACGTACTCGCCGGCACAAGAGATATATATATGTATGCACATGTGGGGAGAGGAAAGGAGAGGAAAGTGGAGCGCGGTGAAAAGAGAGGGGAGAGAGAATGCTTCCCCGGAAGCTTATTGGAGGCACGTAGTTTACACGGCGGGAGGCAGGAAGCGACCACGAGTAGATACCGGTTAGGTGGATAGCACACGGACTACCGAGCTCGAGCCAAGGGTGGTTTCCTTCCAGGCAGATGCTCGGAAGTGCGCCGAGGACCTCTTCTTGAGTTATGGCCGCACGTGTGAGTACGTGTGTACCTGCACGCCTATCTGATATCAAGCGCACCCACCCTCCCAGCTGACCTTAATCACTCCAGTTAAGAATCCCACCCTCTTTCGCTCCCGGATAGCCCCATCTCTCACTATCTACACCTTCCAATTCACTTTCCCCCTCTCCCCCCAACCACCCTCTTCTTTCCTCTCCTTCCATATTGAGATCTTGGTTATAATTAAGACTCTCGTACTTTTGCTGCAAACCAACTCTCTCCGCAAACTAACCCACTAAATTTCCTCGCGATGCTCCAGCAGCATCTCGAGCGCACTGGTTCCCTCTCGCGAGATAAAGGGGAAAAATGCTGGTAGCGCAGAGAGCGGGGAAGAAATCTGTATGAATTAGTAGTGCTATCTCTGGTACAATGGGACTCGCGGCACACATTGAAACTATGAAAGCATTGCCATCACCTTCGGGGATGCTATCGGCCGGCGCGGATCCCCGTCGCCGGCACATTTATCTGCGAGATTTATCCCGAGCGTTAATATCGAAAGTTGCTTTCCCCCGTCGTATTTAACAAGAGGGTAGTTCCGGCAGTTTGCGAGGCCCCGCATCCCGGAGGCTCATCGTGGACCAGGCTGCGAGAGAGAGAGAGAGAGAGAGAGAGGGAGGGATGCGAGAGATGCCGGCGGCACGCGAGACACAGATAAGGAGAGAAATAGGAGACAATGTAAACCGAGTTCGTATACCTATGCAGAGTGCGCGCGTACCTATCTCCGATATGAGAGCACGATAAATGCGCATCCTTTCGTCCACAATATGGCGTTCGAGGCCCTCGCACAAGCTAGTGATGTCTGCTCCGGGGAAACAATCTTCTTTCATGGCTTTCTGCCTGGGCTTCTGATTCTTTCACAATCTACGCTCGAGTGGAGCGTGAAATGGTAGATTTTTTGAGTGGAGCAGAAACTACGCCGATGCTTCATGTTAAACTTTTAATACCCGATTCAGGGAAGGCGGAAGGGGGCCAAGGGGGTTGCGCACCCTTACCCGCGAGAATGGATACTCCAGACTGCGGGGAACTTTTGTTTCGGGTACGAGGAGTATCGGGGGAGTTCCTTTTCACGGTGGTGCGTTCGTCTAATAGAGCGGCGTGTAAGAGCGAATTGTACGGGGGTGCGAGAGGAGCTCGGCGGGTTTCGAGGGGCGCGGGATTGGCCAGGGTGCCGAAATTAACTCGGCGGAGTCATGTATAATTGAAGGAAGGCGATCTCGAGCGGGAGAAAGACCGACACCCTCGCAAGCACACCGGCTGAATACCGAAAACCGCTACGGCAAGACTGCACGATTCTCTCACCACCCCAACACCCCCCCCCCTGCCAGCTCGGCCCTTCGTATTTTCCCTTACTCAAAGGAGGCCTGCCCTCCCCGTACTTGGCGCGATCACTTATGCATTGCCGCGCTAATAATTCAGATGAATTTTCGGCGAGAGCTTCCCGCTAATCGGTCGGTTTACAGCCGCACACACACGCGCGCGGCCTCGGCGTTCCCGGCCGCGCAACTTCCCTCCGCCCAAATTCCCTGCATCACCGCGAGCTTAGAAGCCGCACGAAGCTCGACTAAAAAATTCACCAGGTTCTAACGGTCGTAAGCTAAGAGGAGCGGAGTTGGAAAATTGGAATGCCTGCTCGCGAGGGTGGCCTGGTAATTAGAGAGAATCGGATATGTGAGAGGTTGAGAAGGACTTTAAGAGATCGGTGCCCCCATCGCCGTCGGAATATCATGACTCAATACAGCCATCAGAACAATTCTTCCCCTCGTATCTCCTGTGCAATGCGAACATCGAGAAGGTGATGGCCACGAGGGTGAGGGTTCGCAAGAGAAAAGTGAAGCTGCGTGTAAAAAAGGAATTCCGTCCACCCTCTTGTCTTGTACATTGGTTATCCAAACACTCAACGATATCTAAGTTTCTTCTCAAAAGTGCTAATCACCACCAATTAATACAGGAAGAAGTGGGAGCCTGGCGGAAGGAGTGGCTCGAGCCGCAGGACACGGGTGAGAATTGAAAGAGGGCGTGGAACACTCGACGCGTGCAGAGTTTCTCTCCCCGCGACCAAGGAGCCAACACATTGAGATGTATGTGTCCTGTTGCAGGCGTGCAAGGGCCGCTCCTTCAACTGGCGTGTACACGCGCGAGCATGTTAACGAGCAGTGGCTGTGCGGCTATGAATGCGAGGAAGGAGCTTGTCACGGGCCATCTGGACCGCTCCGGCCGGATATTCGAGGGCGGCGGGCGCGCGCGCGCGCTCTCCGGAACGGCCGAGTCGCACCAGACGAATTAGGGAAGAACACGCGCTCCGGATTTTCGAGATTTCCGGGGTGCACGACACGTTCCTGCTGACACACACACACACAGAAAGACGGTGGGGGCGGAAGATATCGCTGGCCACTGCTCGGCCCGCGATGACAGGCTATATTTTTAGAGTCTATTTTAAGACGGGGGATTGGACGTAGGCCGGCCGAAAGAGTGCTCAATAATTGACAGGGTGGAAGGATCTTGATGTACGTGTATGACAGACTCCCCAAACTTCGGCCCCGTGGGTCGTCGGAATTTCGATCGATCGGCAGAGGCTACACGCGCCCGTGTAAACGTGTCCGCTGTCTCTCTCGGTAGCGTGTCAGCTCATTTCCCAGGGGCTCCGGGCCCAGGAGTCCCGTGTTCCTGCGCTTATGTATTTCGGTACTCCAATTGACAGGCCAGGCCGAATATACCCTCGGCGGCCAGTATAAGGAAGAATTGGATCGGACAGGGTACACTAACCCCGGGGAATCTTGGCCCCGACGATATGCCTTGCCACTGCCGCGCTAATTATAACGCAGAAGAAAGTCCTGCCGTGTTGGAAAGAATGGGAGAGCGGCATCGGGCCGAAAGACGCGGCCGTAGATGGCGGACGATACCACCGCCTAGCTACTACTAATTAGAGAGCAGGGGAGGGAGCCGATGCGTGTCCAACGAGCCTCTTCTTCCGCAGAAGTCCGGCTTTCGCGCTTCAGAGAGAACCGTGCCGAGAAAGTCGCTCTCGCGAGCGCGCCACGGCTACTCAATATCTACGCCTCCTCTCTATACATATAGATATATACATATGTATAATTGACTACTCCAAGTTTTACGGCTGCATTCACCGCGCCAACACACAACAGGCTCCATTGAAAGGTGAGGGCACAACAAAAAAATCGCTTCCAGTTCGCGTCGCCCTCGGATGCGGATTAATTGAAAGTGGGTAGGTGGACCAAGTCGGAGGGAGAGAGAGAGAGAGTGAAGGAGAGTATAAGCCGTAACCTGCCCTCTCTATCGGCCCTTCTCGGTGCATCCCGCTCGCCGCTTCCTCTCGAGGCCAGCCGCGAAAAGTGTGGGCGAGCCAGCGAATTAGCCGGGCTGCTAATTAAAATAAATGCGATCGGAATAAAGCGGGGAATTACGTGTGTGTATGTGTGTGTGTGTGTGTGTGTGGGAGGATGTGAGAGAGCGGTAGGAAAAGGGAGAAGGTTGGCGCACTCTGGCGCACGTGAATAGAGCGTTAAGAAGAGCATCCTTAATTGCTGCTCCGGTGGCTCTTCCGCAAATAAAACCGGCGGGATGATAGGCGGCGTCGTGCTTGTTAATAACAGGAGCGAGTGTTTCCGAATAAAAACGAGCGAGAGAGAAAGCCACCCCCATCGACTCATTGTTTGACCCCCCTGCCTTTATCCATGACCATTCTCTTTCAACTCACTCTCTCTCCCTCTCTCTCGCTCTTGGCTCGTTTTCTCATCTATCGCAACTCGCTACTATGCACTCTCCGGCGACCTCCAACGCACCGGAGTACACCGGGCTTCGAGCACGAGTACACTTGGACGAACAACACTAGCTACTCCCGGGGACTAATAGCCACACGCTCGATGGACTAATGGCCGCGCGCTCGATGGACTATCTAACGCAGCTGTGCGCTCCGTCGACTAATAGTTTTACGGGGAGGGGCGGCGGCATTCATCAGAATTCATCTTGGCGATCTCGACTACTTCTAATTACCGAAATCACTTGGGCGCCGGACCACCGCTCGCTCTCGCCCGGGCTGCTGAGTTCGCGCTCCCTCGCCCACCACCTCCTCCTCCAGCCCCTCGCCGGCGGCGGCCGCGCCGCCATTAGACGTCGTACTTTTAACTGGATTCGGCGCGCAAGTTTCCGGCGCGCGCTCGCCCGCTCTGCTCTTTTAATCCCATTGCCGTGTACCGCCGCTCTTTATTTAAAGCCGATGTCCTCTCCGTCCTCCCGGAGGACAAGGGGGAGGAAGGAACCAAGTAACCGGGGCGGGGGTTGGGGGAATATACGGCAAAGTGCAGATGTTCGTCTCGCCCCGGGGTTTTTTGTCGGTCTACGGACTCTACGGCGAGAAGGAACCCCCTCCCTGGGCGGGGGTCGCCTCTTGGAATCTATCGCCGGAACGTGAGTGGAAGAAGTGCCGCGTGCCCTTCGGGCCTATTGCCTTATCGCTCTCGTCTACGCCGGCCTATCTCCCCAGCGGGCATCTCGCACTCCGGCGGCTCATTCGAAAGCGATAACGATGATTTGCAAGCGTGCAGCCCCGATACTTTCCGCTCGATGATATTTCAGGCTAAAGCTATCGCTCTCGTAAATCTGATGCGCGCTGCTCCTTCCGACTGCGCGGCGCGCTACCCTTCTCACTTCTCACGCCATTACTTCAAGAGAGGCAAGGCCACTGCTTTCTCGGGCACCGGGCTCTACCTCTACTAGTATATTGCAGGCGCGATGTGAAGTCTATTCGGCGCACGGGCCACTGTTAATCAATTTGCATGATGACGGACTGCGTGTTATCGAACCGTCTCTCTCGAGGAGAGTTTGCATACTGACGGCTAGCAACTAGGAAGGAGAGCGAGAGGGAGAGTACATTAGTGAGATGAAGTCAAGCGATTTCGAGAAACTGCTCGCGGCGCTCTGATGTTTTCTAAGTAGCACTGCTGCATCGATAAGTGAGTATGAACGCGTTCTGGGATTGGCAATGAAGTCGAACCATGGCGTTCGATGCCATTACCCTAAGGAGAAGAGAGGTTCGGTCGTACGCGCGGATCCTTGGATCGAGAGAGCAAAAACGTCTTGGCGGCCTGGCAGCGACGGCAACGAGCGACGCCGCCGGCGGAATTGGAGAAAGCAGTGCATATAAACGAGAGCGTATGGGAAACGGTTCTCCTGAATTTTTCACGAGCATCTCGTGGCTCGGTCGAAAAAAGGTGACCCTTTCCGCCGTCGCCACCGTTGCCGCCGCCGCTGCCGCTCCGAAAGTCCACATTACGCAAAGCAAACTGGATTAGTAGCAGGTGAAGCATTGGCCATATGTATATCGCAGGTCGGACGCACAATTTAGGCCAAATGAACTTTTCACTCTTAATGAAGACTCTACATGCAAATTCTAACGCGGCTCTTTTTTTAAATTCTGCTTTTTTCCTCGTTGCCGGTGAAAACGGATTGTAATTAGAGCGCGAAGTTGTGGGCAAATTGTGTTAAAGGATACATTATAAAACAGTGGCGGGCGGGCGACCCGCGCAACATTCCGTCGTTGTAATCAGCGGGCGCAACAAAGTGTAGAACACACAGCGCGAGGCAGGGTGGGCACGCATCCTCTGAATTACCCCTGAAAACTTTGTTATTAGCCGGCTGTTTATGCTTTCACGCGATTACGCCGGCGGAAAGGCTCGCCAAACATTTCTCCTCGCCACTTCTCACTCGACGACCCACACACCACTGCTCTCCGCCGGCTTCCCGCGCCTTCAGAATAAATTATAAAACACGACGCGATATCGCTTTCGGGTCGCGCGCTTTTTCCCCCGAGCTGGCTCTCTCGGCCGCCTCGCTCCGCCTCGGTTCGCCTCGCATGTGGAAATGCGGGAAATTCATATAGTAGCGACATATTCAGTGCTGCGAGAAATTCCTGGTCGCTGAACATTACAAGCCAAGCGTAATGAAAACCAACTGGACCTACGAAATCGACGAGTTCACGATTACTCTGTAACTGCGTCGTGAAAGTATAGCTGAAATCGTACTGAGAACTGGTCGTTCAATGCGAAAGGGCAATTTCGTCGGGGCCCGCGTCTTTTTGCTTTTTCCTGCGACAGTCTAGTTATGTAGTTTGCGAAACTCGCCTCGAGAGCAACGAGTCAAACGGTTAAAAATACTATTTAGGAATATTTCTCTCTCTTTCTCCCCCTCGACATCTGCCCCTTCCTCCCTTCCTCCCTTCCCCTTCTGGCTATACTATATCGCGAAACACGATTTCCGTCGAGTGGCGTTGGGAGCAGATCGTCGCTCGTTAGCGGAGTTACGTTCTCGTGAAAAACCGGCTCTCTAGAGGGAGGGAGAGGGAGGGAGAGGGAGAGAGAGAGAGACGGCAGTCCCTCTCAGCAGCCTGGAAAATCGTCGAAACCCACTGCCTTCAAGGAGACGCACACTTCCTACACAACTCTGCGTAGTACCCGAGACCCGAGACTTTGCCCTTCTTCTTTCTGCCGTGTACCGTATACGAATGCCCGGGCAATCTCAGGGAGGGGCTTGGGGCGCCCTCTTCTGACTGCTGTTCTCGCCGGGCCACTTTGTTTTCGCCCTGGCACCCTCTAATTCCGCATAAATTACTCGTAAACTATTCTTACGGCGTCGAGGAGGACGACGACGGCGTGAGTGGCGCCGCGGTTTTTAACGCCCCTTCATTTCCCGCCCTTCTCGAATAGCACCCTCTCCGCGCCCCAGCCCTTAAACCACAAAGCCCTCTCGCGCCCACCAGCCCGCTAAAAAGCTCCCGCGGCCAATCCAACCAAACTCCTTCCCACCCAATTTCCGCAAACGAATTTCCTGCCAACTACGTCCTACCGCCAATGCACTCTTCTTTTCATACGTATGTGTCCATTACTGTCGGTTATTTTCATTATTTGCAGCGTTTTTCCATTTTCCAGAAATGAAAGAAAAGGAAGCATGTACCCTGCAGTAACTTGTCCGGCACAATGAATGATTTCAGCTCTGCCGATTTTACCAAATACAAGTTTGCTGTTTACCCTGTTTGGAGAAATTCAACGAGTCTGAAAGTTGGGGAGGGCGAGCGGCGAGCGGCCAGGAGTACTACTCGCGGAAGTGCATCCGGGCTGTCAGTCGAAAGTCTAGAATTCGAGTTTAAAACAATACTGAAGGTATGAGGAGCGGGGTGTGTTAGGAGATGGCGGGGATGGGACTAACGGGCTAAAGGGAGAGCCATAAAGAATTCCGAGGCAATAGTATCGCGATTCAATGTCCAGAGACAATACATATTCCCTGGCAGGAACAATAAAGGCCGGGCAGGGTCGTGAATGGGCCGGGGCGCGGATGCGGTTCGCCAGGATTTACCGGCCACTAAATAACGAGGCCAATAATGGGCATAATAATGATAGCGCCGATGAGATTATCGAAATTGGAAAGACGCCAGCAGGTTCCGGCCTCGGCCGCTCTTCCGCACGCAATCCTCTCTTCCTCTCTCTTTCTACACCTTTCGCCAGACTTTTTTCTCATCGGAGACAGCCAATGAATTGCTCCCTTTTACAGCACGGTTAACCTGCCTCGTGTAAAGCATATCAATTATTCTAAGCCGAGGATACAAATTCCTTTCACTCACACTCCAATAGAAGACGGAACCGCTCCCAACCCAAAATACCACAATTATTCCAATGCTCTCCAACAAGCGAGACATTCGGATCGGCGGAGTTAATCGGCGCAGCCGCCTCGCGGAAATTCGGGGAAACCGTGCCAAATGAAAATAAGGAAGACGCATCGATCAGGAACGGAGGCCGACGTGTAATTACAGAGGTTCGCTAATGAGCGTCGTGACGGAGATGCAACAACCCTCTCCCGTAATGATCGGTAGAGTTGAATGAGGCAAGTTTACACAACTAATCTGGCGGCTTAGCCCGCGGGTATCCGTGGCTTATCGAAGATTTCCAAAGGCGTGCGGCCCGCGCCACACCGACGAAGCCTCGCCGCCTCGCCGCCTAGCACAATGCCATTAAGCGAGGCCTAAAGCCGAATTAATCGAAGTCTATTTGCCGGCATGCCGGCCGAGTTTACACAGTCGCGAGGCTCCAGCGAGCGCCGCCGCCGCCGCCGCCGCCGCCGCCGCTGCGGCACCCCCATGCTCGAGGCGGCATCGACGTTCCGCCGTAGAGATTCTGTGCCGATGACAGCAATGCACCCACAGCCATACTACACGCCTACAATATCCATTTACCGCCCAATTGTCAGCCATTAGCGCCCTCGTCCCTCCGCTGGCCGCGCCGCCGTTAATGCATGCACGCGGCCGAGTGGCCCAAACCGACGCAAGCCTCAGCTATCAATGCATTAAAGCCCCCAACACTGCTCATTGTCCGGCGGTCTCTACAAAGCCGGTGTAAGGTAACTTTCGGCCCGCGATCATTCAGACTTGAGACAGTTGTACTCCGCCTGCGCACCACCGCGGCTCCCACGGCGTTTTACATTAATCAGAAGGAGCCAATATTGACTCGGGCGCGGGCCTAGGACTCTCCTCTCCCCAGTCGGCCGCGCAGGATGATTGCGAGCGCGTGACACAACACACGTGCCCCGCCCGCGCGGCAGACCGTCGCGTTACGAATTAGCGCGGAGAGTTACGTAAGGCGCACAAACAGCCGCCGATCTGTCACGGTGTGTCGCAATTGCACGGGGAGCGCGGAGCCGCTCGCATCGCGCGCACTCTCGGCGCCGCTCTAGGTGGCTACGGGTACATGCGCCCGAGAGTCGCTGCAGGGCCTCGCGAGAAGCCGCCAGAGGGAATATTCAATGTGATCTAATAAAGAGGTGGTAGGAAGCAGGAGTAGGCACGAAAAGCCAGCCCCTGCGTCGCGGTGGGAGGGTGGCTGGTCGCTCCGACACACCAGCAGGATTAGCCGGGGGAGTATCGAAAGCTGAGAAGCTGGCATGTAGTAGCGGGACGACGATGATATCGAATGAAGGGAAAGCGCCGAAGGCAACGCGCTGATATAACAGGATGAAGACCTAGAGGAGAAGCCGCAGAGCCCCACCAGAGCGATCGAGGCCCGATAACTACCCGCAAAACCGCGCGCGCTCCCACTTACGAGAGCGTCAAGAATTCCAAATGATAGTGTGACCTGTCGACGCTCTATCAAGCCTAGTCCGCCAGATCGTACAATCTTCCGAGATACTGTGCGTGCGAATGTCAGATTCCTCGATAGAGGCCATCTGTAAGCATAGGGTGCTTGACAATCGAGTAATTGTACCTTTAAGCGCGGAATAAATATCGATGTAATAGCTCTGAGCGAGTGGAGCCAGGATATATCGCGTGAGAAGCTCGCTGCCGCGAGCAGGACAATCGTGAGAATGCATGTAAGGGCTCCCGCTGCCGAGGAGGAGATGGAGGTGGAGAGCGCGCAGGTGTATAGGAGGCATATTTGCGCGGGCGTTATGACTCCGAGGCGAGCGGCGCACGGATGGCACAATATCCGAGCGATATCAAATTGATGTTTATTCAAGTGGCTGCGACGTAAACGACGAGGGTGGTGCCCTGCGCTACACTGGCGCACTCTCCGTTCACACACGAGCCTCGCTCGCTCGCTCGCTCATGCACTCCGCCATATGTTGCCAGCTCAATGCATCATGAAGCCCGCGACAGGGCAGCCAGAGCCAGGTAGGGTATTCGCGTGCGCGCGGTGCGTACATTATGCCGTAACGCTGCCGCGAGAATTGCGCCGAGAACCGGGCCACACAGCAGCCTCCTCTTCCTGGGTACACCTTCTCTGTACACCCCATCTTCCTGCCCTGTGTACCCTGGGAGACGCTCGGCGTTGCAACCTCTCGCCGCTTACACGCGCGGTTTTCCCTCATCGAAACTTGCTTTGCAAACCGACCGCCCTCGACGATGCCTGTCGAAGGATTAGCCTCGAGATCTGCATTTGCCGGATGGCGACTGGTCGATGATAATCGCCGAGGAAAATCGCGCAAAGTGGCCAATGAAAGGAGCGGCTTCAGCCGAGCGTGCGAAAAAGCACGCGTGTGCCTTGAAAATACTCGAATTAACGGCGGAATGGGTGAGAAATGGCGGCGGGACGTGGCCGGGCGATAAGTTTGATACGTCGAATGGGAAAAGGATAACCGGCGGAGCTGGTGTGGGGGGAAGCGCGCGTCGGGATAATTCGCCGACGATGGGAATGAGAGCTAGGAAATTCAACGAGCGGCGGATAAACGCTCGCATTATGGAGGCGCGCATACGTGTGCACGCATATGCACTTGGCACCGTTACGCATTCGCGAGTAAATACCCACTTACGTATGTAGATCCGGACGTTGCTTGCGGAATAATCGTCGGGTAAGTATGTGTGTGCGTGCGTGTGTGTTCTGTGGGTGGCCGCCGCCGACAACCGGCGGAAAAAATGTCAGCGAAAGGAGGCGGAGGAGTATGTCGTGTGTGTGTGTGTGCGTGCGCACGCGCATCTCGTCTCGTGCACAGGAGAACGCGGGCGAGGAAGAAGAGTATGAGAAAGAGAACTCGCGAACTGACGGATTGTAATAATTTAAAGTGCTTTTCGTCCTACCGCCACTGCACTCTCTCTCTCTCCCTCTCTCTGCCTCTCCCTTGCGTCTCGTCTCCCTCTCTTTATCTGGGCGCACAATGCAGGTATATGCGTGTGTAGTGACTAGAGCGTGCACAGAGAAAATTACGAGGAGAAGAACGCGAAAATGGGACAACGACTGCGAAATATGCACTCTCTCTCTCTCTGCCTCGGGCGTTGGGCGCACTCTGTATTCTCATTTTTTCCGAGCCACTCTGATTCCGCCGCTTTTTGCCTCACTACTCCCTCGGAAGTCCTTCACATATTGCTCTCGAGCTTCAGTCACTGCATGCATTAGAACGTTTAACCCTTTTAACTATTTATCTCGCGAATTCAAAAAGTCCTCTATTCTCTGCTCCTCTGTGTCTGCCTCACTCGGTCGCGGTTGCGGTCGTGCTCTCCGACCGCAGCATTTTCCTATTGACTCGCAGGAGCCGCGACGATTCAAGCCTTTTAATGGTGGAAACCTAATAAGCCAACGGAAGAGAGGTCTCGAGCGGCGATGATGCTCGCTCTACCAATCGCGACTGCGAGATACTCTCCACCTGACCGCTGCCAGCCAACCAACCAACCAACCAGATGGAAATTTAATTCCTCCGGATGGCAGCTATCGCGCCGGATCCCGGGGGACAGGCCGATGTCGTGGAATTCAATCTTGAAGGGCAATGTGTACCAAGATCACTCGTACCACCGGAGACCGCTCGCCTCTCCAAACTCCATGCACGGCGCACTACGCTTCTCGCCTGGGGATCATTGACTTTTGCGAAAAATCGAGTTTGCTCTTCAATATAAAAAAAAGAGAGAGAACCGACCGATTTTAATCATGTCAAAACTGGGATCGCGTGCGATTATTACTACGGCGAATAAAATTTCCAATTTTTGCATTTATTGTGCAAGCGCAAATGTAGATTGAATATTCGTTTTAACTCGGGTGCGCAGCTCCGCACGTTCTGCCTGCTCGCCGAGTTCACACATTCGCGGTGAATTCTACGGAATCCGAGGCATAGCCGGGCAAAAGCTTTGAATGCATTTTTGCCAGATAAGAGAATTTTCCGCAGTGAATTGACCTCGTTTGTAAATAGTTCCTTAATATTAGTCCGGCAGCGCGCACTTTGCCAGTCGAAAGACGGAAAGGCCTCGGAGCCTCTAACATCGTTCCCGCCTAACAAGATTAGTTGAGCCGGCGAGTAGTTAGCCCCGCTGCTGGAGAGGTAAAGTCCGACAGGAATCAGAGGCGACTTTCCAAAGCCTGGGGAACCACAGAGCAAACCAGAAATACTCGCCGCACAGAGAACACTCCATCATTAATTAACGAGAGCGTATTTTAAAGCTAAGCGTGTACAGAGCGCGTCCATTTAATAAACCGAGAAATTGCGTTCGACCATGTTTTCTCGCCCAAACATCGCTCCACATGCCAACATTCACTCCCAACAGCCAAATCTCGATATTACCGAATCTACTCTACCACCAACTTGTTACAACTTACTCAGAATGCGGTAGATGACCAAACTCGTCTAGGTGGCGGGTGATAGTAGTAGCGAGCCCTCGAAACAAGAGGGCAAAGAGTCGTATAATAGAAACCACAGGGATGAGAAGCTGCTGCCTGCAACGAGTTGGCGTCGGCAGTACGGTGTACATACAGGAGCGGCGAATGAAAGCGCGTAGGTATCGCCCGACGATGCCTCGCGGTTATTTAGACAACAGTGTACGTCTCTTTGCCGCGCGGAGCTACTGACTCAGGTTGAGTGAGGTGGCTAGCGGTAGAGCGCGGCTAGGCAAAGAGAGGCCAGCATCGAGACAAAGAGACAAGAAGCTGCCGCCAGTGGGCGAAGTGGGGGGGGGGCTGGGTAATATAGTGCAGGACGAAGGAGTGCGCCGCCGGTGGAGCCCGGCACTTTATTGCGATATACATAAACGAGAGCGTAAACACTGGCGAGCGAGAGAGCAGGGGTCGCGCGCCGAAAGCCCCGCTCGGGACAACTTTACTGCCAAGTGTAAATACAGGTATAAGCGAGCGCGCCGGGACATGCGTAGGCTATGCGAGGCGAGTGTGGGTGAGGAGGGTGCGAGAGTTGGCTGTACATAGAGAGCCGAGGAGAGAGGATAGTTGGCTCGGCCGGGGCTAAGATAGATCGAGATAATCGATTCCCCCGGCTGAAGGACGGCCTGGGGGGATGAAGGGTACGGCGGGCGATCGAGAAAATGTGCGACAGCTAGAAATAAAGGTCGGTTCCGCGCCGAAGATTACCGGGCGCTCCCTTTAACGTTGTATACGATCGTGAAGTGGAGTGGAGATCCTCTCCCTCTCTCGCTTTCCTCCTCTATCCAGCAGGAGCGGGAACCCTTGGGGGCATGGCTGCCACTTGCGAATATTTTCGCGAGGGTCTATACTGCCGGGGAGGACTTACGGCTGCCGCAATCCCCTCTTGGCCCGGCGATTTTCCGCCCGATCGCGGTAGGCCCCCCGTTTCCCGGTAACGACGCGAATTTCCCGAAATTCCCGGTGTAAATATACATGAATGTATATAGGGTATAAATTTGTATAAGGGAGCCCGACTCGAGTGGCCGAGGGTCAAAGGGTCGGTAGAATGACCCACTCTCTCCCCCCACACTCACAGACGCACACCGAAGGCGAGCCTCTCAAAACGAAGTACGACGAGCGTGTGCCCTCTCCAGCAATCGATCGCGATATGAAATGGATATGCTGATTCCGAGTCCTAACTTTGACTTACAAATTAGCCCGCCGGGAAGATCGGTTAGCGGTGGCGGTGGCGGTGGCGGTGGCGGCGGGAGAGACGAGCGACGCCCTTCCACCTTGCGCCTATCAAATACCACTCTATATTCTTTCAGCTAATATTGGCATTAACCCTCGCGGAGGCGGCTCCCCCGCGAGGAGAAAGAGTCGGAGACAAGTGCGAAGATCGATCCCCCGCCGAAAGAAAAGGGAAACTCAAACTCGGGGCGACGCGGAGGCTGGGAGAATGCGATAGGGAAGAGATCTGCGGGGCTCTCGGAGGGCGCATGCAAGTGTAGCTACTTCTTGGTGGCCGAGGCAACTGTCTGCGAGGGGGTGGACAAGGGGGACCAAGATAGGGCAGAGTAGAAAGGAACTCGGGTTAGCAGAAGGTAGAGCTGTGGTAGCACCTTCGACCTACGTAGCCTGGCGAGCCGAGAACGATACATCACTCGGAGCCGCGCGCCACTGAGATAAAAGTTTGCCGCTCATTGCCGCGAAATATGGCGGCAGCCGCTGCCGTACGTAGAAACGGACAGCGCTAGTTATCGCATAAACAATATATCCTCCAAGCACCGGGTGCGCTCTGCGCACCTCCCCTCCCCGCCTCCAACCTCTTCTCGCCACGAGCACTCGCCTGTCGCCTCGTATATCCTGGGCCTGTGACTTGTTCGCACACCTACCGCCGTGCACACCTCACCTGGACTAAGCCTTTGACTTGTGCCAACTGAAATGCAACGGGCGCCAAATCCCACCACGCACGCTCACCCCACTCCCGAAGTTATAATGAAACCCGAATGCCTTTCTATAACTTGATGGGATCAAACGAGCCTTTTTTCACCCGGCGGGGAAAAATTGCGGTGCGGCGGGCAAAGTACGTTGGTAATTAAAGACAGTCGCTCGGCGAACTCCCATTCGAGAGGCGTCAAGTGTCGAGGGGCCGCCGACTAATTGCCGGAGAACAGAAGCAATATCTAATAACGCCGGCAACGAAATCAGCATTAATTAAGGGACTCCCGGCGGAAGTGCGGAGAAGGTGGGCCACCAATTAACGGAGACCTTATTTCCGGGTGAACGTAATGCCCGATGAGCGGAAGACGAGTGCGAGGGACGGACAAGAGGAAAGTACATAAGACGCGCGGCACTTGGGTGCAACCGTTCCCTTTCCAGCTCTCTTGCGTAACCGTCGTATTTGCGTAACGAGCGATCTAAATACGCAATAATAAATTGAACCACTGACGAGAGACTCTTGCCACTCTCTGCGAACCACTGACGGTGACAGGGGGCTCTACACATACAAAATATCCAACTCCAGATGCTTCAGGTTGTCAGCCAACTAATGAAAACATGATTTTCCACCTGCGGACCATACCTCGAGTACACTTGGCATTGCGGTAATCGAATCGCGCGGCAATATCAATTAAAAGCAATTCTATTAAACGGATTGTTGCGAAAGCTAGCTCGACGGATGGGTATGCATCCGCTGAAATATAAACGAGCTGGCGCCCTCATTTCCTTTTTGCTGCAACATCGAGAAGGGAAAATTTGGATTGCGCCGCATGTCATAGATCAGTGCCACAAAATTGCGAATTATCGGCCTGCTGAACACGTAACACCTGATACGCATTGTCGACACATCGATCCGCTATTTGAAAACTGAAGCCCACTGTTCACATTGTCATTTTGAAATTCGTTTCGCGAATATCGTGGCTTTGCGGATCAAGTACACTTCCCCCTCTCTCACTCTCTCACGCGAGCGAGTGCGCGCTATCTGACGGAGGGGTTTGTGGGAATTAGTTGTTCTACTGTCATAAACAGTCGCCAAGCGGCTTGTAAACAGCGGTAATTAATGGTCGAATAATAATTGACGCCGGCTATCGTCGGGGCTCGTTACAATTTCGTTAATAACGGCCGATAACGAGTTTCGGGGAATGCGAAATTAAAGCTTGCCGGGCGCAAAGATCATTATTTCCTGGAATTACCGGTTTCGAGCGGGAGCACCGCCACCCTCTCTCCTCCTTCGGCCGCTCAAACATTAGCCCGAACCGGCCGCTAATTATTTTAATCGGATCACAATAACGGTCAATCGGCTTCACAAATCGAATACTTTAGCCGACGCGATACAAAACATTAACAGTGCACCGCCGCGATAAGCACCCATCGCTAACCGGATTTCATTACATCTGATCGGCTTACTTCCGGCGAAAATCGTCGCTAAATTCAGCCGCGCCTCCGCCGATCGCGCCCAACTTACCGAAAGCGGATCTCACCCGTTATGGAAGCAGGTTCTCGCTTCCCGATCTTAATTACGCCAACCGATCGATACACCTCCCTGCCAGCAACAATGTAAGCCTTTGAGTCTTGGCCCTGGGAATCAGGCACTTCCTTTGCGGTGCAAATGCAACCCCGACCAGACTTACGGCTTTTGTGGCTGGACCTCAAGTGCAAGGATTAAAAAGCTAGTCGGAGGGAATGAATAAGCGAGCGGGAGAGAGGGAGGGAGGGAGGGAGGGAGAGAGGCGGGAAGGTGTGAAAGTGTTTGTAGCCGAGGTTTGAGGGTGACGAGGGACGGGATGCGTATGATTAGTGGAAGCCTTTGCGGGGAAAAAATTAGCCTCGTTAAGGATTTATTAATCCGACTGGCAGGGAGATCAAAGGCAGTGGCCGTGGCATATCGGGGCGTTATCTGGCGGGCGGCGGCCGGCGCACACCACTCGCAAAGGATAATTACTTCATCCGCCAGCTTCCGCAAGGGAACACGAGAGCAGGAAGAGCAGGAAGAGCGGAGGGAGGGAGCAGGAGAGGCATGAAAGCAGAGATAGGAAAATAATGAAGAGACGCGACGCTAAATGAGAGAGGGGAGGGCATTGTCAGGCTCGCAATGCTTCCGGACGCCGTCAACCCGATGGCGACGCCCGGAACTCGTATCAAATTCCCGGTTTGCTACGCTAAATCGTCTCCTCTACCACCTCTGTGCGTGAACCCTCCATTATTCGAATTATTTTTCGAGGATACTCGTCCGTTACTCGCCTGTCAAACGGCAGCGCCACCGCGCTGTTTACGCATCGTATGTACATGGAATGGACTCGTCAAGATATCTTTCACAGGGAAACAGGATACAAATTCCAGGGGCATTCGAGCGGTGCTGCATGAGAATTCTGTCAGTAAATGGCAAAGTGTTGCCGACAGTACGATGAAAAACAATGGGGGGAAAGGCGTGGCAAAGGGAGGCTGGCTGCTTCTCGAAAATACGAGAGCGTGAAATTCACAATACTTTGTCGCGTCGTTTTCGTCTTTAATGGCAATTCGCGCGCGGTTCCTCTTTTTCCCGCACTCGTTTCCCATTGCCAGCGCTGCTCATCAAAGTAGAATGCAAAACCAGTCGCAAATGGAAGGGAGCCGGCAAGCGGAAGCAGCAGTGCGTAGAAAGGACGAACAAGGGGAAGGACCGCGAGAGGAAAAAGCTTCCGAAAGGATGAGATATTCTAGTGAGGTTTTTAATAAATAACGACCGACAGGCGTTTGGTGTTTCCGGCTTTTTTGCCCCCCACCCCTTTATCCGGCCATTTTCCGCTCGACGCGTCAGAGGCGCATCCTTCGACCGTATATTTTCATTAAAAATTTATTAATCAGAGCCGGACTAACGGCCCGAGATCAAAGGCGTTCCTGATTATGTACGCCTACCACACACTACCCAGCTTTCCCAGTGTAATAGTTGAAACTGCGCTGAACATCCTGCACCACACTCAAGATGGATTTCCTCTCGCTCTGCCAGTTTCTTTGTCACACACACACGCTCTCTCACTCTCTCCCTAGCTCTTAACTGACTACTAACTACTAACTCACCTCCACGAGTGTGATGAGGATGATGAAGAGCGGCGGTGGACAGCACGAGTAGTGATCGGCATAGTACTTCCGGTCCCGTTCTTCCGTGAGGAACTCGTCGCCGATCATGCGGACCATCCTGCAACAGCAAACAAACCAATTCTCCAATCAGTTGCAAAACCTTAGCTAGAAAATCGAACATTTGCCCATTAATATTGCTGCCTGCAATTATCTCGTATCGACTCTGTATGTGGTTCATGTGGAGATAAAAGGGCAGCGGATCACTCTGTGTCCGGCAAAGGAAAGATAGAGATCAGTATGAAATAGCCGGCGGGACAGCGGAGACACGGTGGTTTTTGATGGGCGCGACGGTGGAACGCGCGGGACTTTTTCCCCGGAGCGAAGTCAGAGTGCCGTTTCGAAATGTTTATCTGGCCGATGGTAGTTTGTGTTATCGACACCCCCGAAGCAACCGCAAGCGGCCAACAGAATGATTGAATTCCCGGTGACAGTGACAGCCAGCTGAATATGGAACGGAGAGGCGCGCGGCGGTGGTAGCCGGCTAGCCGGCCAGCCGGCCAGCGGTGGCGGCCGTATTTCGGATAATTAGTTTATCGGCCGGTTCCCGGTGACACCCGATATCACTGATCGTCAGCGATGCGGACTCGTTTTTTTTTTATCGATACGTTTACACAGAGAAGCGTGCCCGGCCAGTCCCCGGCCCCTCTGACGAGTTGTGGAACACGGAGCGACGTCGGGGCTGGAAAATTCGCATCGGCGGAAAAAGGGGCGCGCAAATTATTGGCGGCTTAATGCAAGCTTGCATATACATACACGTATGCACGTATGACGCAATATGCGCATCGTAGAGTGGCGCGTTCATGCCGCTTTTAACAAAGAGGATCACAGGCATAAACGGAAACAAATGTGCGTCAATGCTTCGTCGAGTTTGTATTCAATTTGCAATGACAGCCGAGAGGCACGAGCTTTTGTTTTTCCAGCGCGGACGTCGACCCGCCCCTCCACAGCCGCCGCTCCGCGCTCTTCCTCTTGCCGAATAAACGTAATCAAGCGGCGTTTCAGTATGTCTATTAAAAAATTGCTGAACGCAAAGCGAGCCGCGCGGCAAAAGTACCTGAAATATTAAATGACACGAAATGTGCAGCCGCCGCGCCGCTAGCAACACGACGCCTGCGCTATGTTCGGACCTGCCAAGTTCCCCGGGAAATTGGACTGCCGATTAAAAATGTCAGTGGTAAACGGGAAATACGGGCGAATGCCGGTCAAGCGTGTCAAGCCCCGCGAAAAGCAAATAAAATATCAACATAATTTCATTGCGAATCCCCGCCCTCCTACGATGCATATGCTACACATACATATGCGTATGTATGTACGTATTCCTCGACGAGTTCACCCTCTCTCGCTTTATCAAGTTGAACGTCTTTTCTGGATACTCATTAGTACCAACCGCTTTCCACCGAGACCGCAGCATTGAGCCCGAGCGTGCAACAATTCTGCAAATAAACGCATTTAACGCAAACACAGGTATACGCTAGCTGCTACTACGTACGACCTTACGTACTTCAATTAGTAGGCGCGCGAATATCAATCTGTCTCCCGGCGGTGTTCAGTGGGTCAAGTTCTTATTAATTATTCCCGGCAGACGACATACCATCGAGTGATGAGGAATTACACGGAGGAAAAGGCGGTCGCGAGCAATTATCGGCCGATTTCCAGCGCAATCTCCCTCCTCATTAACTCTTCGCGCTCAGAGTATGCTCCTGCCTCTCACCCTATCTCCCTATCTCTCCCTCCCTCCCACCGCACTCTGTAGCTTCCGATCGAACTAACGACATTAATTGTCGCCAACTTTTAATTGAGTGGGAGTCGGCCGCGAAAAATTTTAACGAGGCGATATCGCGGATAGTTGGCGAAACTACCAACGGAATTGCCGGCTCGCCCGTCTGTCTGCGTGCGATATTCAATCGAGAGGGATATTAGAAAAGTTGCGGGGCCGACGTCGGGGATCAGGATGGGCCCATACATTGAGACCAGCAGATAGAGGGAGAGAATGGCCGGGCCGGGCCGGCCCGGGCGCATGCAGAGCTGATAAAAAGTTTCTTAGCCGGCCGGGTCAGCTGTCAAACGCACCGGGCGAGCGCGGCGGATGGGAAACAAATTGTACGACATTCAGATCGTACCCATGGCCCTGTTCGCCGGGGGAATAGCCTCCTCTCCTTGGAATCCCACTCTTGACTTATCCTTTACATATTCCACCGACATCCCCCACCCAACTGTCTACCTTTCCGGAGAGACGTCAGACTTTCTATAGACTGCATCCGATGAAAAGTACCCGCATTAAGTCTGAACAAGTGCGTCTTCTCGTCGGGAGAAGCACACACTTTCCTCTATCTACAATATCCACTGGCGTGCGAAAGTCGAGCAAAAGCAAGAGTTACGTCCCCGCTCGTTAAATGCACAGCAAACGCGGCTGTCCATCGGCTGTTGGCGACGACTGTTCTCCTCCCACGAGCAAACGCCTTGAGGACAAGGCGTGCTGGCACGGCAATTGCCAACCTGCCACTGCGAGTATGTACAAAACTCGAGAGGAGCTTTCTTTATTCAAGCGCTGACAACGAGCTAGCGAAAGTGTCGGGACAATTAGAGCTCGCGCGCTCTTACGACACGTGGCTAAAGACACACGCACACGGCGACACGATCGAAGGTAAGTTTGAAGAAAGAAAGCCTGCGAGGAGCCGAGGGGAGGGTGAGGGGGAGAGAAGGAAAGAGAAGTGGAGGAAAGAAATTCCATTAGCCGATGAGAGTCCATTATTAAGCGGGAAGCAAAGCTCGTGGATTCTCGGCGGACGCGCGTTGCGGAAGAGAGAGTGGTGCACGGCGCACGGCGCACGGGCCGACAGCTCTCGGCGGGTGGCGCACACGTAGGGGGCGCCGGGGCGCCGGGGCGGCGCAGGGGATGGCTCTGTTGAGGTTCGCCGGGCATTTCGCGTGGGTGAAGTGTAGCGCAAGGGGTGGTAGTAGCTGGCTGCGAGCACCAGCAGCGTGCAGCTCGTAGATCGTGACACCGGTATATTTGTGCCCGCAGACCGCAATGCGCGGCTGGTTACCTAGCCGGCGTAATTGCTCGCCTAACAACAGAATAAATATCCTCCTTTTATCGTCCCTCGGGCTCTCGCGCGCGCTCCTACCACCACCGACCACCGTCTTCCACCTCGCGTTCGCCTTTTCACGATTAACGATAAAACTCTCTTTCCAAGCCCCTTTGAGCCTGCCCACAAGACCAGTCCACTCGGACGAGAGGCCCCGAGATTCTAATACACGTCTTGCCATGATCCGTCCGGGAGAAACTGGAGCAGTTGGTGAATACGATGCGGCGGCGGCACGTGGTCTCGGGCTAATGGCCAGCTAGGATTTCGCGTGGAGATCGCACGAGGGCGATTTCCAATTAGCGATGTGACCGATACAGCCGAGCTTGCAACTGAAGGAGGGAAAGGGGAAAGTACTGGGGGATTCATTCGTGCTCCGTCTCCCCCGTCGCCCCCGGGTTCAACGGCGTCCAGTTAGTTCCGCCGTGGGTTACGGTGGGTACAGGTGGCACACCATTCGAGAATGAAGAGGGAGGGGGGAAGGGGGGGAAGGGGGGAAGGTGGCGGGAGGGCAAGGGAGGGAGGGAAGCATGGGGCTTCGCCCGAAGGATTAATTGCAGCGGCAAGGTGTATCGAAGCTCCTCCATTAATCGTTACAATGGCCGTAGCGCGCTAGTCCGATAATTGATCCAGCATACTCCTAGAGAGCGTCGCGCTCCGCTCTATCGCAAGTCCGCAGCGAAACGAGACTCTCATCAGCACACATTTGTCCAATGCACAAGTTTCACCGCTGCCCCTGAGATTCCTGTCTTCCCTCGCCGACCCGCATCAACCCTTTCGCCCTAAACTCACCGCAATGTACACCGCAATACATGGCCGAGTAAACAAAATATAAATACTGGCCGACTTCCGTCTCTAATTAGAATGAAGCAGCCGGCGTGTAATTCGGATGGCGAAAGCCGCGCGGGAGAGGGATCGCATGTGTAGGCGGAGCGTGTGCGCCGATAAATGTCGGACAACGCGTTAACGGTAAACTTCCTTGATGGATACTGATTAATTGGAATCGGGCTTTCGCTGGGGAATCTGTTGGATTAATGGCCGCCGACTCCAAAGAATAGCTGTAATTAATGGAATGCACGCCGAATCAATGGCCACTTGATCCTCAAGCCGCAGACTGCACAATCCGAGCAGGCCAAGTCCTGCCCTCGGTGAGTGCGCACAACTATCGTCGCACGCGGTTCATCTAATGCGGCAGAAGAAGATATGTATATCAATTCGACGTGTCGAAAAAGACTGTTCCGCCCGATTGCGATTCGAAGCACGCGAGAGTAACGGGTGTTCCTTGAAAACATCGCCATCGATTGTCCCGCGCGATCGCACGGAAAAGAATCTACCACGGCGCGTTCCTTGTCTATACGTGTTGCAGCAACATTGTTCATTCATTGGTCGCATACTAAAATAACCGCTCGACGCGTGGTCCAATCTGTATATACTGGGAACACGAGACGCGTGTGTCCAGAGAATGTAAGGTGGGGGGGAAGTTCTCACTGCGCGCAAAACTTTGCCGACAGACACGAGGCGATGATATTACCAAATTGGTTCGGAGAGTTAGTTTTCTACGCGAGAAGCTTCTCCCTGGGGAGAATGAGGCCGAGGAGGAGGAAGAGGAAGAGGAGGGGGAGAAGGTGGAGGAGTACTCTGACCAAGAGGAAAGTAAAGAATTGACCCTGGAGTGGCAGAGGTAAGTAAGCCCGTAACGACTTTAACTACCTCGTCGACCTATCGCCTCTAATTACTGGGCGACGAGGCGGCCGCCTCCTCGCGATCTCGCCCGAGGAACTTCGTCTTCCTTCGAGGCACCCAGATCCTATTTCCAACTCTCCACCTCAGTCCCTCGCTCCTCTCCCTGACTTCCTCACCAAAGCACGTTCCCAACTGGAATTTCATTTTTCTATAATGCGATACTCGTCGCGGTATTACACTTTTTTTCGACATTAATACCACGCCCCGAGAGACTCTGTGAATATCGCGGGCCCGATATCCAGCGGTACTTGGGCTGATCGAGGAATTTCGCAATTGGCAATAAAAAGTATACATGAAATTCTTGGGGGGCAAGTGGAAGACGGCTACGGGCGGGCGGTCGCGCACCCGCCGAAAGGTAACTGCGTGGTCCTCCAACTCGATTTCACTCATCCGCGATCAAAAGCCTGCTGGGAAATCGAATCTCCAAAGGATCGCGTTGGACCACGTGCAGATTGGCTATCGATTGCCAGAATGGAATATCTCGAGACGTGACTGCGGCATATATCCGACGTTGCTCACTATATCTGCGAGCCGGCATCTCGATCAGAATCTTAATAACGATCCCACTGACGTGTGTATCGGTCTAATAAAGGGAGGGTTCTAAAATGCTTCGAGACCTCGGTTGATATCTCTCCTAAAACGTAAAGACCACCCCTCGAAATATCAGGTCAGCGGCATCTCGAAATATATAGAGACATTCTTCGCCCGACGCTGATGGCATTGCGACAGGCCATCATGGTGCGGCCGACCCCCTAAACTGCGTCATAAGACAAGACAAACTTAGTCCTATCAGGTGCAGGCGTGTACGTCATTCGCCATAAACTTTTGCACTAAATCGAATTACCCCACGATCCGCATCTCTCATATGCTCCAACTCCGCCCCCCCTGGTTATGTGAGCAGCCAGCCCGGTCCACTCAGCTACGACCGGCACCAGGAAATGGCCGAGGGGATGCGGATGGCTCGGCAAAAAATGCCGCGAGCTCGTAAACAAAGCAAGGCATAGCGAAGGTAAAGTGCAACGGGGGCCCAAGTAGGATAAGTTCATCGCGGCATGCGCCGCTCATAACGGAAAGGGATAAGGGCGTGACGTAAAGAGCCCGAGTCTACTACTGACCGTAAAGATGCCAAGCCGAAGAACCCTGTCAACCACTCGAGGCAAAAGCCACTGGCTACAAATTATAAATCCGTATACGGCGACTTCTCACCGGCCGATTTCAATTTCCCCGCGCGTAACTCGGCCCATTTCGATGGGATATCGGCAGACGATAAAGTCTTGGACCGAGCGGAAGGTGCTCGAGTGTCGCTGGCGAGGAGATAAGATGAGGAAAAATGACCCGCCAGTCGATCGACCACGGACACAGCTATAAGCGTAAGGGTAGTTTCGATGTGGCGATGGGCCTGCAAACGCATGTCCGAGAATGCATGAAATTACGCGGAGGTCGCGACGTATATGATTATTATGTAGTCGCGCGGATATCCGGCGTATTCCCTCCAGGGGTAGAAGGGAAATTTCGCGATAAATCAAACGTGGCCACCGGCGGCGGCGCTCAGTGTGCCGGGCACCCGGGGATCCAGGAGCTTCTGTCCGCCGGGGAAACAAGATTTTCGCTCGGGCGCCCATAAAGTCGTTTAGTGTCCCATGCCGTTGCAACCACCGCGGCGCTGTGCCATCTCGGAATTCCTCAAGCAGGAAGGAGGGTCCGAGGCTTCCGGGATTTTTGGATCAAGCCTCCCCCCTAATAATAATACATCACTAGTCGAACGGAAAAGCTCGCCGCGGATCATCAACCCTTTACTTCATTCCAGTGGGCGTGAGGAGGCTCGGCCGAAATTAGATCGTTCCCCAAGTAAGCCTCTTCTGCGGTCCAGATACTCTATTATTGATGAGGGCTGCTGCGCCAATCGGCGAGCGCCGCCGAGAATGGATTGCTTCTTATCGAATAGAATTCGGACGTCAAGTGGCGCCGGCGAGGAGCTAAAGTGATTGGCAGCTAATCTCGAAACTATCAGAAATTTGTTGTATCATCCGCCGGCAGCCAAGAACGGGAGAGAGAGGGGCAGGGGATGGGGGTGGGAAGATTCGCCGGTATCGAGGCGAGAAATTGCTCGAAAATACGTGGGCTAGCCTCCTGCAAACACGACTTTCCTCGAGAGCACGACGAACCACCGTACCACCTCCGGGACTCGGTTCTCCGGGGAATCTCCGGTGCTGGTGTTAAAGGAAGTACAATACAAGAAACAGTGCGAGAGGATCGAGGCGAGTGAGGCTACTGCTTGAGAAAATGGAGGTCGGCAATGCCCGCTCCAATTTCTCGGACGTAAAGCCCCACACGTCGCGATATCCTGAAAAATGTATCCCCTCAATTTTTGACAAAAGCCGCCTCGCCCTCCACACTTCTCCAAGCCGCTGCAACCCCATTATTCCTTCGATACCGTCGGCGCCCATCTCCCCAGACGACTTCCAACTCTCAACTAAGCAGAGATCGAACCCGCTCAACTTTCCTTTCAGCCTTAATTAAGAAAAACAAGATTTCCCGTCGAGCGAGCGCGCACCGGCTATTGCCGGAGTGAAAGAGAGTCCGTGCTCCATTGAGGCCCCCGGGATCGTTAGTCTTCTAACGAGGGAGGCTATCATTCTCGCAAATAAATAATAGGATTACAGATGAACCAAGTGCTCGCGCGAGCGCGCGCGCGCTTTAAGATAGCGATCATCGGCAATCGCGGATAATAGTTGGAGTGCGCGCGATAAACGTATTCGCGCGGTCAATCCACGCTCATTAAACTTTTAAACACGGCTATCCGAGCTATTGACGGAACGTGATCACGCGAGCGGCCCACTGTCACGCGATCTACTCATCGAACGGTCACTTGATTAATGCTGAACATCCCGCCGATACACGTAGCAGAGCCTTTTATTCCCATCTGTATATCAAGGCCCTCATCTACCACCTCCGAGTACAATTAACACTCGGATCGGAGTGTGGACGTTACGATCGAGCTACCAGCAATAAGCTCCGCGGGAGCTGCGCCACGTAGGAGAAATACGAGGACGTAGACTGGGAGGGTGTGTCACGCGAGGACTTTGTCGGAGAAGAAGGAAATTGACTTCTGGCAGGTAAGGGACACGTGCTCGGACTACGTGCATCTCCGTGCCCGAGCGTCGCGGCGCGGTGCGGCGCGGCGCCGAGGCACGTTGCGCCCTAAGCCCGTAAACGTATTTCGCCGCGAACTCGATCGTAAAAAAGCTGCCTCTTACCCTCCCCAGCCCACGAAAATCTTGTCACCATTTCGAACGCCCACCCCCTCTCACCCTTGGACGTGCAGTCACTCCAATTTTCTTTTACAACCGTGTGCCGGGCTAACAAATTCGATGATCAATTCAAGCCGGGAGAGCCCAGTGGGAAATAGCCGATCGGGCTGTTTAATTATCGCCAAGTAAACAGCGGGGATATACCTGGCGCGTGATCGTATTATTATAATCGTTGCCCTATTTTAATGTCCCGGCGGGTCGAGCGTTTGGATAGTGTTTCCGATTATTTATGCAGCCGATTGAGACTATCGCTCGCATATTAGCTGCCCGAGGCAGCACGCGCATCCGCAAATGGATAATTGAATAAAACGTACTGTACTGGCTTGCGTTTCGACCTCTGCCGCCCTCCTCACCCTCCTCACCCTCCTCACCCCCCGGCGTAGGGGATCGAGCTCTGGTTTGCCGAGGCTGGATTCATTGGATTCGGAATGTACGCTCACTCGTAATTATTTGAACACTTTGCCGAATGTAGCCGGCACGGCCTAGCTGGCCCTGGCTGCTTGCACGCACGCTTGCTGCGCTCCAGCAGGCCTACGGGATCACCAAACATCTAGGCACCAGTGTACCAGGCTGCCTGCAAGCGAGCCTGTTTGCCGATTCACGTGCAAATTGACCGAATCCGAATTAAAACATATATGTTCTGCGGCTTTCGAGCGGCCCGCCTACTTCCAATACGCGTAATTAAACTAGATAGCAAGAGATCGGCCTGATAGCTGCCTCAGTGTCAGCGGGCGATCTCGTCGGCAGATGATTCTGCGGGAAATTCGCATGGCAGAGGCCGGATTGGCCAATACCCCGAGCGCGCGACCGAGCTATTCCGACGAAATCATCATGCAAATACCGAGCTGCCGATCCAACTCCGCCCCGGAATTCCACCCTAACAACAATTGACTCGACTAGCCCCGACAGCCGCGAAAGGCGAGCAACTTTCCACGTTTAATCCAAGTGCGCGCCAGGCCGCAGCTCGTCCGGGCAAGTTCGGGCTCGGGGACAATAATTCGGCGGGCGGCTCTGTAATCATGAGGTAGAGTTATTGAAATCCCGCGGAGATCATTTCTCGGCGCGGAGCCGCTTGCAGTATGAAATAATCGGCGAGGCAGAGATTTATCGGGGATTTCTCGGGCGGCAAGCTGGGGCCGGAGTTACGACTCCTGGAGTCCTGGAAGAGGATATTCTCCGGCGGAGAGCAGGCGAAATAAATCGTCGCGGCCGATAATATTAAAGGAATATTTCTGGCGAGAGCTCTCTCCCGGTGATCGCGCACCTCTCGGCGGCTCTCGGCGGCTCTCGGCTTTCGGGCTGGATGCGTTATGTAAATTGTGGCTCGCCATCCAGAAAATAATATCCCCTGTCAGTGAGGACATCCCTCGTTCCGGCAGCGGCGCCCTCTGTCTCGCCGCGCCGGCCGGTCCCGGCTAAGGGAAATAAATAGCTCTGCGATAAACTCGAGCGACACCCTCGCCCCTCCGGGGCCACCATCTTGATTAAAAGAATATCTCTCAGGAGTGAGGCGGCCGAGCAAAGTCAAAATCGACGCGCCCCTCAACCACGTTCAACTCGGCCCATTCGCTTTTTCGGTGTGCGTATATATCTGATGGGAAGGAGGTCGCTCGGCGCCAGTGCAATCCAAAGTAGAGAAGAGTTCTCGCATAATGGATAGGCGAAGAAGAATGGCCGGACGCGCGGTATAAAACAAAAGGCGCAAGAACGATCGGGCAGAATTTCGGCAAGGGTTTTTCGTCTGGCTGGAGGAGCTGGAGGAGGTTCGGCTTCCTTGGCAGCAGATAACCGAGAAACTGGATCAAAGGGTCCTCGGTCCTCGGGCTTTAGCCTTGGCAGGGCGGCAGGGCGGCCTGGCTGCCCTATTTTTCCCGGCCGGGCGTTTCGCCTCGAGATATCGGAATATTCAGACGATCTGCGGACAGGGCGCTCAGCCGAGCGCAACGAGCACGAACTCCCAAAGGAAGCCTTTGAGGAATAGTTTCTCTCATCCAATCAGCCTGATATCCACTATCTGCAAGAATTCCTGTCCGCGCTCGCTCGCCTGCAACTGTCTCCCGGGTACGCCGATTACTCGATGAATCGGGGGGGAAAAGGCTAAGTCCGAGGCTAAGTCACTCGACAATTTCCAAACGCAAGTCCACCGGAGACACCTTATACAGATATTCCCGGGCACGTCCCAATCATAAGTACATAGAAGCACTATTTCCACACCGGAAAAGCTTTGAATAATTCAACTACATTACCAATTGAAACATGCCCCGCAAGAGATACTTTCGAGCGCGTCAAGACTATTTCGAACTCTGCGCGGAATTCCAACGTCACGATTATTAAATAAGACCTAATCAGTGTACAAGCTAACAAACCGACCAGATGAATACGAGTTGAATTTGAAAGTTGGAAACCAGGGAGGAATTAGAGCTGCGGCGGGCAAAGGTCAGCCAGTCTAAACAGGCGATAAATAATAGCGGGGGGCTGTTATTAGGGGATTCTGCGGGGCAACCAGTGGCAAGGCTCCGGCCTCGATCCTCGACTGTCGCAACCCGGAATCCGTATGTGCGGTCGGGCGGGGGCGCTTGAATCATTCTGACTTGCAGGCCGCGCTCGGATAACCAGGCCTGGTTAAACCGGCGGCGCGGACCAGCCGATGATCTACGACCCTTTGGTAAACCGCACCACGCGTTAACCCTTTCACTCCTGCAGGCGTCCGCCCCGATAGATCCCTTGGGGTTCGGCGAGTTGCGCCTGCCATGCATTCCGCACGCTAAGATGCCAGGCATCGATAGCATAGGTCGCTCTCCTGATTTCGGTATTTCATTCGTGAATGCCACTGTCACGCTCTTTTGCACTGTTGATATGCTGATCCACCTGCATTAATAGATGGAGATAGATCGTCCATGTAAACACCCATGCACACAGACGCAGGCGCGCGCGTCGACTTGCCGCTCCGCTATTATTCTACTCGATTCATTTAAGGGCCTAACTCGCTGTGTTTCACCGGATTATTGAATTTCAATGTATCTCGGACAGCGAGCGCTGTTGTATTTCTTGACCAGGTAAATCAGAACCTAGCACCGCGCGATGATGTATGACCCGCCGCGCGTGGTAAACCACATGTGCATTAGCCCCGGGCGCTGATATATGTGTAGACACGTATAATTTTGGAGATCTCGACGCGGGCTTGCCAACTAGCGTAAGACACTTGCGCCGGGAGAGTCTTGGGAATTTCGATACGAGCTATGTATCACTGTATACATTACTATCTATCTCGCCGACTGATTCCGTAAATGAAGCCCTGACTAATGTTTGACTCCAGTAATCCACTCGGCTTGGAAAGTGCGCCCCAAACTCCCAGTCTATCGAGAGTGTGAAAGGGCGTTTGAGGTGCGCGGGAGTAATTTAAGGCGCGTGCATGCGAAGCAGTTAATTGCGGGGCTGTTGTAATAAGCGGCATAGGTGCGCGCGTTGCATTCATCTGCTACTCGTTCCATGTGGGGGGAGACCGTTAACCCGCGAGGAATAAAGTGGAGTGCGCCGCAGTCGAACAGCCACGATGGTAATTAAAAGGCAACGCGCGGACACACCAGGGAGAAACCGGACACGCGTTGGAACCCGGCGCTCCGAGAGCTAATGAACGGGAAAGAGGACGAGAAGCCGATCTGTAGCCGGCAGCGGATAAGCGATCTCCGATGGAAACTGGTGATTCGATAACGCGCAATCAAATGCAATCAATCAAATGGCGGAGCTTCAAGCGGTCAACGGCACATACATGCACCTATATCTCGAGCAGGAGAGGGAACCCCCTGCAGGAACTCGATCGGGAATATTTGTCACGCTTGGCCGATCTCTCTATCCCAACCGTGTCATCGGGAAACGGCGCTCAATCGATGTTAGCACATTCCGTCCGGCAACACTGTGTTACTTTTAATTTGTTCGCTCGATCGCCTACAAGCGAGTCCCACTAATCACTCGGAAAGCTTTCCCATGTCCGACAATGTTGCCCCCCTTCGAGCGCCGCTGTGGTCATTTTGCAACTGGCAATCTGCGAAGACGATAAAACTGCAAAGTAGAGCAGGGATCGATGAGAAACCCGTAAAGATGCAAATCGGTAGTGTCACCGGTGTGAATCACGTGTTCCACGCCCCTGTATTCTTCCATCAGGCAGGCTATGAGCTTAAGGAACGTGTCGCTATTGCTTCCTATCTTGCTGGACAGCCTGTTCAATATCGCCGGGAGAGTCTCGAGTCAAATGGTGGCATTGAAATCATGAGAGCACTCGCCGATAAAGGGAACGTTCTAAGGTCGAGGGCGGCGCACTGGTGTCGATGGAGGGAGACGTGATTAATCGGGATTCCGGGGCGACGCTGGAGGAAATTTCCAAAATTATCGTGGTGACACGCGACGAAATAGCCGACGGGGAGAGAGAGAGAGAGAGGTGGGGGGGGGGGGGGGGGAGAGGTGGGGTCGACGCCATCCTGAGGGGTTGGCGGAAGGGTGGCTGGATCGGAACACTTCGTCGCGAGGAACAATAGCTCGTTTGGGGTCGCGTAGCTATGCAACGTATGACGTATAGCCCAATATCC
This sequence comes from Crossocerus cetratus, assembly GCA_963675795.1. NCBI lineage: Eukaryota > Metazoa > Arthropoda > Insecta > Hymenoptera > Crabronidae > Crossocerus > Crossocerus cetratus. Next base: position 2,365,667 of record OY776664.1, on the reverse strand, counting down.
TTGGTACACGCCAGCCGTATGCTTCTCCCGGTCTCTCATCCCTTCTTGTCGCACACTCTCTCCAAGCCTAGTCTCCTCTCTCGGTCGCTCCTTCTGCTCCTCGTCGACTGTCATCGTGCGTTCTACTCTCTCCGGCCGCTCCTGGCTCTCCCTCGTTCCTGGAGGCCGGGAGAGAGTTCGCCCGCTCGTTGTCCTGCTGGCCGTCCTCCCGTTTTCATCGCGTTACCCGCTCGAGCACCTAGTCCTTCCACCCAACGCCAGAGAGGGAGAGCACGGCCTCTCCTCTCTGTGTCTACATCGCCCTCTGCCTCTCTCCCTCTCCCTTTCCCTCCGACTGGCGGATAGTTCCATTGCCGACGCGTGTATAGAATCGCGGGCCGCCTGTACTGTGTGCATGTACCTACACCGTGAGGGCGAGCGTGTAATTACGTGGCCCGCGGCTAATTAAACCGGCGAATATCCACGCTTCCCCTATAGAAACCCGATGTGCCGGGAGCCGCTCCGCTAGAACGCGCCAGCCTCCGCTCTCACATGAGCGTCTGTGTGTGAGCGTGTGTATGTGTGTGTGTGTATCTGCGCGTGTGTGCACGGCCGTGCAGAGGCGCGCGCGAGGGATCAGCGCGCGAGAAGATTAAGATGCTGGATCCGTGTCTCCAATTACATATGTTCTCCGCTCCTCATATCGCGTGCGCGCCGTGTAATTTAATATCGGATTATAAAGACCGATGCGCCACGAGATAGGCGGGCAATTCTACCGCGTGATCAATGCGTCTTCTCGCTCCCATGCACCTTCTGCAGGGACGGGCCACCGTCGCGGGAGGGGAACGTGACTTTATCTCGCCGTCTACGTTTACCGTGTGAATCAGGGATAAAAATCAGTCGACTGCAGGGGCTAAACTAAATAGAGAGATCCGAGCGGCCGTATGGCCGGTTTAAACGAATAAATTGTGTTAACACGTCTCGAGAGGAGGTCAATTGGAAGCGATCGGGAGTAAATCGGTGAAAACCGAGCGTGCCGTTCGATCCTTTTTCCCCTCGGTCTGTCGCGTTCTCTCTCCCTTTCATCCAGCCCCCGTGCATCTATGTGTGGGAGTTCCCGAGCGGTGTGTCGATAAAACAAAAGTCTCTATTGACGGGCGGTCCAGACCGCGATGCATTACGCGGATTAAAATGTTTCCGTTTCCAATTAGTCTCGCTGTGCAGTGCAGTCCAGTGAGCGACCGCGTCGAATTAATGGACTTCCTTTCACGCGATTTAAATAGAACAGTTGCCACGGCGATACTTCGCCCATAAACTCCTGATTTTCCTTACAAATAAAAGTCAACAAACCTCCCGGATTTCCAGACGGCAGCCAGAGAGTGGCTCTGGTGCAGGCAATGCGGCAACCGGAGTAAGAACGAAATTCGTGCGGAAGCACAAGGGAGAAGAGGAGGAGAGAGAGAGAGAGAGGGGGGGGGGGGGGTGGAGGGAATTTTGCGAGACCTGTAATCACCGGCGGCTCCGCTAACTTTGTCCTCCGCCGAGTTGAACCACCGGATTATTTGCGTCCAATATTGAATTCCACCGGCGTATAATCCGCCGGGCCACAATTGCCCCCACAAATATTGCAAACGGTGTGAACCGGGCCCCTTTAATAATGCCTTATTAAACTGGAGGCTCGCCCGCGGCATCGGCTATGTCTACCTCTCGTCTGCCTCACCGAGTCCCTTTTAATTCTCCACCGCATATCTTATTACAAGTATACATATACCGCCGGCCAAAACCAATCTGTTCGAGATGGGCATGTAAACAAAACCGGAAAACTAACAGAATCGTTTAAGCCCGTGGCACACTCCCGGAACCCGCGTGCATTATTAAAATAATATCGATTTCGCCGGATCGCCGGAAAGTCGCACAGTCTTTACCGACTACGTAACGCGGAGCTCGGCGGCCGCGCGCAGTAGTATAGGTCGTCCATTAGTCAGCCGCGCCAGTGGACTCCAAGCCTCGCCTGGCCACAACGACCCCGGTAAACTTTACGTATTACGTGCGTCATGTAAACCAAGTACACGCTCGGCCGCACATTGAAGGATACTTTTTGCCAAGCGAAATGCCAACGGTAGGGTTCAACTTGTCGGTGAAAAGCGGCAATTTCCGTGACGAGCGGGGAAAGCTCGACGGCACAATGTGTGTTGGGGTGGGCGTGACCGAGTCTGTCAAAGAATGTGTCCGATGCTTGGACTCGCGTTCGCGCGGGCGCTGGCGCGCGCATGGATCCATCCATCCGTCCGTCTATCCTGAGCGGGAGGAAGTGCGCGTCAGGAAAGCCGACTGGTGGCGTGAATAGCCGCGCTAGACGACTGAGAGAGGACGAGGGCACGGCCAAGCCAAGAGGAGCCGGTTGCACCGGACGTCCCGACGCTCGTTAGCGCCGGTAATTGTCACTTGTTAGGTGCGACAGGCTGCCGCTGCCGCTGCCGCCTGCCTACTAGTGCGGCTCTGGGCCAGCAGCTCGAGCGCCGAGGCTGCCGGGCCGCCGGTTTTCCAACGCGCACTCCAAAGTCCCCCGTGCCGCTGCCCGAGAGCTTTTTCGAAAGCACTCGAAAACGTTCGCAAGCCCGGTGTGCCCGGTGCGCCCGGTGCGCGGGCCTACGAGACCGCGGCCCCCTCGTCAAGTGGCCCTTGTGCCGGCCCGATCATCGAGTTAGGAACACTTCAGCCTTTTTCAAACTGCTGACCATTAGGCGCCAACGAGCCCGACACACTACCGCCGGACACTGACATTCTCCTTTGCTATCATTCCCATTGCAGGTCAAAGGAAATTGACTGTTCTTCTTATGGGATATTCTCTGCTTCCCAATTCAACAACAATTGCGACACATCCGCAAACACTGATCAGCGCTTATTTCGATTACTTCTAGTGATTGTAGTCTAAGATTGAGTTATGAAAGCAACGCTTGCAAGCGAGCAAGTAATCCAGAGAAGTGTTTACATCGTTGGCGATCGATTCGCCCTTGCGCACTTGAGGGGTTTTACACGAGCGAGTGCCAAGTTTTCACAGCGCTGTGATCAAGTGGCAGGAAGCGCGCTGGGGTGACGATCGCGACCCCGTCATAATACGTGATTGAATTAATACCAGGAATACTAGTAGCTCGCGTTCCACGGATGCGAAAGAAACACACGTAGGAAATATGGCCTAGAGATTACGTAGCACGCACGAGAAGATCTGATCTCTCAAACATATCTCGCGAGCGTGACACTCGGATGAAAAACCTGCTCGGCGCTTGATCGTTGCATTTCTCATCCATGTTAATGAAGCTCGAAAGTAGGTAGCGCGTGTCGCAGTTCCTGCGAGCCCCCTGCCGGCTAGTCACAGTTACATGCATGACAAATTCGACGCATTTCCCGGCCACCTGGCCTCTGAGAAAAAGCTCCTGCAAGCGCCACCGGCTAGGCCGCGGCCTTATTGAACACTCGTAAAAGCACATCCAACTTTTATTGTCCCTTCCAGCTCATCTGGGAGGAGAAAATTCTGCGGGGAAATTGCCCGTATTCGCACGCTCGCTTATGTACATACGTGTGCGTCGGTGCGACCCAGCTGCTTAGAAAGAAAACAGTGAGTCGAATGGAAATTGTTCGAGCAATCCGATCAGTTTTTCCAGGGTGAATTGAATCATAGATCATTTGTTAAAGTACTGAGTCAGGAGCAATATCGAAAGTGTATACTATGTATATTATACAAAATCTACCAGGCAAAGCTAGAAATTCTAATTTCTAGCGCATGAGGTATGATTTTTTACTCGAGAATTATATCACTGTTGACAATGGACACAACGTGAAACCTAACACACACGCAGTGTACACAATCACTTGGCGCATAGACGCACGCGCGCTCATAACAGAAAGTTTGTCCGGAAAAAATGCCGGATAAATCCGACGAGCATTTTCGCTGAGCGAAACGAAACGGTGGCGTCTCGTATTCGTAACGAAAAATCAGCTCCCGGTGGGATTCTCGTATAACGAGGTCGCGTGTATGGGTGCCTGCTGGACCAGAGAGCCGATAGCAACGAATTTTTAATAAAGACACCACCGACCGGTAGGTTTTTCCCAACGAGGCGGAAACATTGCCGACGAGCGAACGATGGTCCAGCCTCTGATTATGAGAGCGAACCGTGCATGTATGTTATTATTTCACGTGTTCCAGATTTTCAGCAATTTAACGCAATTCATTCGTGATGTTCGGCGCGAAATGCTTCATTAACTGCTAAATGCGCTTTCGGTGTCGACATGCTGCATGCACTTATTACATAACCAAAGCGCACTGCGGCCCATACCGTAAAAAAGTTTACGGGGGACGCTTTGAGCCAGCTTGTAACGAAGCCTCGGTGTTTTCCGCGATATGTCGAAGCAGCCAATTTTCACCCCCTTCGATTCCCAGCGCGGCAGAGCAAGTCCCGAAGAAGAGGAGGGGGAGGAAAAAGAATGTCAGCGGGCTTCGCCGGCAAGTGTCCGCAAGTCAGCGCAACTTGCCAGGAGATATTCAAGCCTCTCGAACTACACCATCCAGCCCCGCACTATGCCCGCAAACTTTTCTACTCTGTTCAAGTTGAACAAACCGTATTTTCCGCCCGGCACACCCGCTCGCCGCCAAGAGCACGGAAATGCAATCGAGAAATGCGCGCATCTCTGCCAAGCAGCTATTTCATAATACCAATCGCTCGCCAAATCCAAATTACAGGAACCGAGCGCTGCCAGCAAGCTAAATAACCGGCGGCGCGTTCGCAGGCGCGGAAATACCATTTTGTATATAACAAAAAAATGCCGCCCGATTACACACCGCCAAACACATAGTGAATTACCGCAGGCGCCGATCCAATTTGCCCCGTTCGTTCTTTTCACAATCGAGAAATCCTTGAAGCGATTTATACGCCCGGTGCGTCCACGAAACCCCATTGAGTTTATTTACTCAGATATTTATGCTTGAGCTATTTGATCGGCAAAATGTTATTTGTTATTATCGGCGTGAAGCAGTGGTTATTTGGTCCCGACTTATTTAACTCATTCCCCATGCCCCCGTCGCGCCGTTGCCTCACCTCGTCCGCTCGTTACTACATTCGCCGCCAGCAACTCAAGCGATTCCAATTTCAAATCCCCGAGTATTCTCGCTCCGCGCAAACATCAACTGCGCCGGCAGGTGTACTATGCTCCGCGGCAATATCTCGCCGCTGTTATTACGGGAAGGCCGGGCCGAGATGCGGGGAAGGCGAGTCCAAAGAAAAGTTCGACTCTCTTGAGCACGCGTTCGCGGCAAGCCAAGACAGCAAAGAAAAGAGATTTTCTCGAGCAACTTTCCACGGGATTACAGTGCGCGCCGCGCCTCCGCTGGAGGGAGCGCGTGCTTGTATCGATGAAATGGCACTGCGTCTATTTTTATACGATATTCGCGAGAACACGACAGACGCCGAACGGGCGAGCGCGTTACTCTAACAGGTGCCCGAGAATTGAGGAGTATCGGGGAGAGCATGAGAGGCTGATCCATTATCCCGAGTGGAATTAGTGCGCCACCATAGGCCGACGCATGCACGCATACATAATTTAATACGACGAGCTTAATAACCGCCCTCCCCACTGGCAATCCTCTTTTCGAGGAGTTCTCGAGAGGCTAGGAAAGCGCGAGTTGCTCGAGCCAGTTGCTTTTAGGAGCTTAACGAGGGAAATTATTAGGCCGATTAGCCAACGCCAATGATCGAGAGGGAACACACTCGTCTGGCTGGCTGGCTGCCGCTCTTCCCACCAAGATACGCGCCAATTCTCCCATAAATCCTCTACCTCGGAAAACAAAGAGTCCACGGGGGATTGGAATTCCATCCACTGGCGATCCTCTCCACCCTCGCGCGCCAGAGACAGAGAGAGAGAGAGAGAGGGAGAGGAGGGGGGAGTGCTTCTCCGCCTATAAATAATAATGGCGAGGAAGAAATAATGGCCAGGCACAATGGAGAATCACGGGTACGATTTCAATTTTGTTAGAGCAACGCCGGCGTGCTTTTTCTTCTCAAATTGACTCGAACGCGGCATAATGCAAAAGCGAGAGCGCGCAGGCGCGCCAGTCACCGGGAGAAACAGACGGAATACGAAGGAAAGGCGCGTCGGCGGAGCCAAGGGAAATAATGAAAGGACAAGCGAGCAGAGCCCGAGCGGAGAGAAAGCCCGAGGAGAGCGGGCAAAAAATGACCGGCTGAAAGACCGGGAGAGCCAGAAAGAAGCTCCGAAACAAAAGGCGGGCGTACAGAGAAAACGAGTAGCGTACAATCGGAGAGAAAGACGACGAGTGACGATCGAAAGCCAAACGGCAAAAGGCGGGGGAGCGGGACTGACGCTATTGACGCCGGTCCGATTTATTTCCGGGGCCCAGAAACTTGCCCGTCGATTTATCCGGCCGGCGGCGCGGCGGCGAGAATCGACGGAGGGGTGTCGCCGGATATATCGCGGGGGCGCGCGTAACTCGCGCGATTACTCGCGCGAGCTCCCCCGAAAATAATTAACGCTTTGCGGGCCGGCGCACTTTTGCACGGGAAGGCAGCCACTCGATATTAAATACGATTAATCCGCATCCGTTACAGGTGTTACCATCAAACTGGAACGGCTCTCTCTCTCCGCACGCCCGCCCGCCCCGTAGTAATACTCCGGATTCATGTGTCTCTTCAATTCCGATGGCCCGCCCGCGTCTCCCTTCACCCCCTATTCCTCCACCCCCCGACAAACCAAACGGATATTCGCGCGGATTCGCGCTCGATCCCGATTTCGTGGACTAACGCGATCGCCCCGCCGCCTATATGTAGTATCGCCGTGAATTTAAAGCACGCGTTTGGCAACGGGGCGGCCCGTTGCCCGCGCGCAAATAAAGTGGATGTAAAACTTTGACCCATAAACGGCACCAGTGATGGACCGTGCTCATGGCTTTGTCGGGGTTGCTCGTAAAAAGTAATAAAGGCCTGATACGAAAGGTACATTATTGCCGAGTTTGACATATACGCCATCAAACAAGCGAATATTGATTCAAGCAATCCATTCGATGGAACCCGTTCAACATCCAAATTCTATCAGCGTATAATTCCATGGGACAACGTCGCAAGCCGGCAGTCAACTTGACATGGTGTCCACTAAATTCGCCTGCGACTCCGGAAGACCGTGTATACGCCAAGGAAGAAAATCCCCGGGGATTTTCCCTGGCATCTCGAGAAACTCGCCTCGGGGAAAAATGAGCGCGTGCATCGTCGTGAATTTCACGCGAGCGCGAGCACGAATGGCGAGAAGGCCATGAGCGAGAGAGCACTCCCCCGGCAGAAGGGGCGCGGGGCGCGCGTCTATAGGAAGGAAGCTGGTAGGTAGATAGATGTGCGTGTGAGTTTCCCTCGGAGAAAGTCGCCGAGTGAAACAGCGAGTGGAGCGGCTAAGTAAATACGCGAGGCCGGCTACATTAAATTTGCGAATCCGAGATACTGGCGGCTCGGGCGCAATTTTCCAGGCAGGACATTCATGACCGCCGGAGCAGCCTGATGAGATTATTATCCCCGCGAAAGGCTCCGAGCGCCCTCAAAGTTACTTGGAGCCAGGGGAGGTGGAGGAGGTGGAGGAGGTGGAGGAGGGGAGGTTGCCGCGCTGCCCAAGTCCCAGGGTAAACTGGAGCGCGAGCCGGTCTCCTCTTAATAAAGTTTCGGTGGCCCGTAATCAAGCGAAACGGCCGAGATTACCTGCACGCTATACACCCTTCTCTCGCAATGACTAATTGACGGCTCGGACTTGGTATTAGACGAATATTACAATCGCTCGCTACACACGCACCCTGCGAATCCCCGATAATCATTCAGCCGTGATCAATAAAGGCCTGTTAGCCCGAGCCGAGGACTTAATTTCATACCACCACCTGTCGATCGAGCGCGCAGTCATCATCGGCCGCTTTTTTCGACAGATATATAGTATTCGGACAAAGCGATCGCCGACACGAGTGCCAGGTGCAATCGTCCATATTAGCGATTTATGGAGATGGTTTTTTCGACAGAGCCACCGACGCCGATCGATGATTCGCCCCGAATACACCCCGGGGAATATTATACCCTGCTCCGCGACGGGCTTTCTCTATTGTTTTCTCAACAGCGGAGATAATTATTTACGAGTGGCGCAATGCCTGCCGAGGACGCGACGAGCCGCAGCCGCGAAAACATACTCCCGCGGATATATCGGCGGCGAGCAATAATTTCGGACGTGTTTCGCGTGTTCCGCCGATAATAACGTATTGTCCCCAACGAAATCGATCGGCGCCGCTGGCCGACAAATCGCCCGCTCGCCAACCGGTAATGGATTATTAGCCTACAACGACTGTCAGCGAGTCTATCGTAATAAGCGCCCGACGACGTGTTATCGAGAACCGATCTTGAATATGCCAATCGTCAACTCGATCCTAATGGGAAACACGCTCTGTGACCTCCGATTATTTTTCGCTAACCTTGCCAAAACAGTTTCATACTACATCGAGAGAGTTAAACGCTGCCTATTAAGGTCTTCTAAGCGGTCTAACTTGAGTATTCTAAGTTTGCTTATCCGGTGGCGGACTTGGTGTCACACTGACGTCTACGGTTCACTCTGCTATTAATACTTGTCAGTTAATGGGATAGAGCTCGAGGGTGGGAAACTTGTCGGAGAAATGTTACATGGTATAGAACCGGAGCGGCGCTGCGGCAGTGTTATATTCGCGTGGCAAACTAAAATGTAAAAGTACCAAGCTGAGAATAAACAGTCCTACACCTCGTTTTTGTCGCGTCGTGCCGCGCGAAAGGCGTAATGTACACTCCATTGAGCGGAATGTTTTCATCATTTTTTCTCAATTCGTCGCCTGCGTTTCCTTTCCTAGAATAAAGTTTTCTATTTTTATTCTCCCCAGAAAGACTGACTCCGGACAAAGTGCCTGCTTGCAGCGACGACCACGTCATATTAAACAAAAAATGAATAAATAAAAAAACGGTGCGGGGCAGACTTAAATAAATCATACGCGAATAAAACCTGGTATGTTCACGAGGTTGCCAGGAATAACCAACAAATGTCGAGTCTTGTGGAAGATTCGAAAAAGTTATTTCTAACGCATACTTTGGATTGTTAGGAATTGGTAAAGGGTCTTGCGGAATCCCGGTTAGCAGAGCAGAGTAGAGCGAGCGGTAGTTTTATTTGCTTGGCCGAGGCATTGTTTGCATGGGTTTTTCTATTGAGCTCGGCGGCATTGTTTACCGAAAACAGGGGGTGACCTTCCCGCGGCTGGCCGTCGCACCGCCGATCGACAAAACGTTTCGGACATTGTATCGACGACTTTTTTTCTGCTTGTTATACGCGAGAAATTGGACACCCATATTTTGCCAAATATTCTCCCGACGCGCATAGTAATCCGCTTGACAAATGCCGTCGCGTGACCGGATCATAGTCGGCAATGCTTCTACACATAAATACTCATCTGTCCCACCGACTTGATCGCATTTGACAAAAATGTCCAGTGCGAGATATATTCGGGATAATCGGTCAGACGCGCTAATGCCGTCGGCAAAGTTGGAGATTTATCTAATATCAACACTACCAATTTATCACGAGCCACCTCGTTCGACAAAGCCCCTACATTTCTCCAAAATAAAAAAGCACCAATTCTACTACAACCGCTGACAACTACGATCATTGTATTTCTGCTCGAGCAACCGATCTTCATCCAACAACCAACCAACGATCATCCATTTATAGGAAACGCGTTTTTCCACTCTGGAACTAATAGGCCGGATGTCCATACGACGTGAAAAGCCCGCGCTCTTGCCCGAGGGTAGGGAAAAGCAGAGAAAGACGCGTGGCACGAAATAAAAAAAAAGCGAGAGAAAAAGAGGAGTCGTGTCGGCACACGCCTTTTTCGTGCGTGTCGATTTTCCGTGCATCGTGGAAAAAACAGGCTGACTGCCGCCGTTCGACAGATGGTACCGACGGCCGATCCAATGCATCCGAAGGCATCGAGGCACCCTGTTCCACGCGTTTTCGTTTCGATTGCAATCTCCTAACGAAACAAACGCGACCAGGCACACTCCCATCCACACATCCACACGCACACATCCAATATTACATTCCCAGCCGTCGCTCATTCCGTATTTACGATCGCGGCGTTATTAACGTTGATACATTTACTATTTACTATTTACATAGTATAACAACAGGGGGTCCTTCGATATGCACTATATCATCGAACTCGAACCAATGGCAATGCAATTTCTCCAAGCTAATTATGGGACAGCCAGAGCTCTGCCCTCCCAGCTATGTAACACGAGCTTCCTCAAATCTTTCTCCGAACTGGGCGATTGCACTTGAACTAGAGCGGGGAACTTGCCAGGTAATTGGGTTATAATATAATCCGGATTTTCGAGTGTCGGGTACAAAGGAATGGAGCGATCTCCGCTAGGAATCCACATGCGCGCGATATCAACTATTCGACAGGGCAGTAAATCGTGGGTGGGTCGGGGCCACTTCCTCGACACTTAATACTTCCGTAACGATGGGGATCTGGCGGGCGGGTGGGATCGTTACCCTCTCGACGCGAAGGAAAACAAACGAGCGAGAGAGAGAGGTCCACGTGGCCGGAATGGGAATCACGGCGGCTGGCTGGATGGCTCTCCAATTCCGGTAGGAGAACGTGACGCTTATCAATGCTACGAATTGACGCTTCCTCTCCAGCGGAATAAAAGGAATCCACGTATCCGACCGCATCAACCGTCTGACTAATCTCGTCGAGCAAAGCTCGCTCTATTGGCTTGCACGCGTCTGTCGAGCGATGACGAGGCTAACGAGGAAAAGGTGACAGTGTCCATTTGACAGTTCGCGTAGCGAGAAAGTGCGGGCGGGCGAGCGGTTATGTGATAGGAGTGAGGCATGTGGAAGAATTGCAAATGCATATTTACATGATCGACGTGTGCTGCGGCCTGTCCGGCTCGCCGGCATGGTTGGCGGCGTGCGCTAATCCCTGCACCTGTGCACTGCTGGCAATGGTAGTCCTGGCCGGCTGTCGCCCACTATCCTTCAGGATCTTCTTGGTGGTGGTGGTGAGCGGCACCGCCGTCACGCACATTGTCGTCCGCCGCGGAATTACGATCACCTGGGCAGCACGAGCACCTCGTGCCGCCTCGCACAGACACAGCCGATATTCGGAGAGACACGCCTCGGCGACAGGGAGAGGACACCACGACTACCGAGGACTAGCTCGGTGTCAGCCTCGGACAATCTCTATCTCTTTATCTTAGCTCAGTTTCTCTCGCGAGCGAATCTTTCTGCGACTCCTCGCACGCACGCGGAAAATCCCTGGCTGGCCCTGGCACATGCGGAGTTCTCGCTGGCGCCGATTACTCTTGATCTACGGATTTTTCTCACTGCCACACGATCCAGCGCTGGTGCGAGCCAAGAGCGCGCGCCGCGAGATACTATTGTCGAGAGGGTGGTTTAAAAAAAAGAAATACAAGGAATCCCGAGCGCAGCGTAGATCCCACCTCGTGGCGCGCCGCGGCCCTACTGAGTGACTGACTGACTGAGTGACTGCCTTGAACCGAGGGGCCACGAGCCGCCTTGCGTGGGTGCACACGCGGTTCACCGAGCTGGAGGGGACGCCGCCCCTCTGATTCGCCGCTGCCACGAGCGCCCGCTGGAGGGGAGCCCGCCCGACCAATCGGGTCGCCGGTCCGACCGCCAAGCCGCCGAACGCAGCCTTCGAAAAGAGCGCGCCGCACTTCGTCGCGAGCCGTCGCGCGAGTCGTTTCGTTTTTGAGGGTGTTGTTTCTTCTCAACGATTCTTTCGCCGCCGAATCTCCTCTACTGGAATCAGAGTCTCGATAGGTTGGTCGTCAGATTCAAGTACATAGCTGGTGAAGTTAGTCGGAGCGGGCGCCGTTTCTTGGATTAGGAGAACTTTCGTGAGAGGAACTGTGCCAGTGTTACGCGAAATCGAGGACGTTATGTAAAGGTCCTGGCAGTGCGAACTAGTTTGACTGAAGTGCGGCAACTTGGAAAATGGACTTCGTGAAGTGGGAACGAGTCTCGGGCCGAGTGCGATTGAAGTCTTATTTATGTCGAAAGCCTACCTGTCGCAATTTCTCTGTGGGGTTCTGCGAGGATTCTGCTCCACGAGCCTCAAGATATTATGTACATTGCATCTGTCGCGCTTGAAATTGGAATTGTGGCATTGGCAATAAATATGTACCATCCGTAAATTTGTGCGAGTCTCATTCTTGAGTCGACTTTGTTCCAACCGATTTCCCTGTGTCCTCTGTCACTCTTATCCCATAGTGTGTGAGATGGAAATCCGTTAGGAGAGTTTGCTGTTTTGCGAGGTGACGGGTGTCGATTATTAATATGAGGGAAGGGAGGCCGAGGAGAGTGAGTGGTCTGCCAATTCCGGAAAGTGATGGAGCAGGTACACGCAGGTCCTTGGAGGAAGGGCCGATCTGTCGGAGTAAATTGCCCGGTAGTCTCGTTGGGTACCTGCTGTCCCTGCCCCACCGAATTCTCGCCTCGGGTCCAGACTGACCCTGCGCTCGCTCGCTCGCTCTCTCGCTTTTCGACCTGACCAGGTGTTCGCCGATCCCTCCGATCTCCTGTCCCGCCGCCACCCTGCGCGCTTAAGTGTTTTTCACGACCCAGTAGTTTACAACGGCCGCCTTTATGTCCCTTTATTAACTGCGAGGGCGATTCCCTCTACGTGACTCGAGCGAGTTTCGGCGGATTTGTCGCCGCGCAAATTTCCCCGGCTTTTCCCATGGCCACCGGCTGGAATTAACAAGATCACGTGGACAGGTAGGGTCCGACTTTCCTTCGCATTTCAAGCGAAATGCGATTGTTGACGTGTATACAGATGCATTGCATCTCCAACTTCTCCCTCCCATAGAGCGCACGCTTTTCGACACAGCAAATCCCAGGTGAATATTTAGTTGTTGAACGCGCATTAATAAACAAACTTTTGCACTGCGTATATATTGAATGGACTGATACATGGAAAATGCATCAACTAGAAAACTCTGTCGCTTTGAATCCGCTTTCCACGATCTCTGAGACTTTGCTTAGAACAAAAGGCCGGTGCTTCCGAGGAGGAAGACTAAAAAGCCAGGAGAAGCGAGAGCGCCGCCCGTAATTCGGGCGATTCTCCTTTGAGCTAGAGCTTGAGACTGGTGCAACTAGGCCGGCAAGGGGCGTTCATCAAATGCAAGTATGTATCTCGTTAGGCGACGGTGTGTCCGAAAATTCGAGTCTCTGCCTGAATTCCGAGTGTCAGAGGAAGCGACAGGCGGAACCTTGAGCCTTTGCATAGGCTGTGCTTCGTTATTTTCGCAAAGTGCATACACGCACTCTGTGAAAGGGAAGCCCCGAAATGCGAGGCAGCCTCCACAAAGAGGCCAACACCATGATCACCCTCCTTTTCCTTCTCCCTCTCTCTCTCTCTCTCTCTCTCTTTCTTTCGTCCGAGCCTGTAGTACTCGGGGAGTCGACTTATGTGCCCTCGAGTTATCCTAAGCTTCTGCGAAGACTATTTTTATCGCGCCGACTACGTACTATGTAGCCGACGCTTGTTACGCGGATTTACAAGCAGCCGCTCCCCCCGCGGGCACAAAAGAATAGTCCGCATGAATATTCATCGGGCGGTGGACCAATATCTGGAGCAGCCTCTTTCATCCCAAGGGTGGAATAACTCTTTGCGCGCCGGCGAAAGTGGAACAGCCGACGGCGGCCTAATGAAAGCCAGCTCTAATAAACTGCCATTTACCTTTGATACCGGCGTCGCGCGGTCAAAGCGTCTCAATGCTGCGAGCTTTCCCGATGACAATGGATTACGCGGAAGCATCTCGTTAACGGGGCCGACAATAAGATACAGTACTCTTGCCCGGCGCGTTTGCCCCGTAGCTGTCGCGCGGAGAAATATCCCGAGGTAAGAGTATGTATATATCGAGTTGTTGCGGAAAAGGTGAAAGCAGGCCGCGGGAGGACGAGGGGCGAGACGGCGAGAGAGAGCTTTCTGGCCTCCAATTTGCCGGGGCGGTCGTTTTTTAGTAAACTGGATGGCGCCCGCCGAGCCCGCGCGCAAGTCAGAGGGAGAAGGCGAAGCGAAGGGACGAGCAGGAAAAAAGAGGAGGATGTTCAGAAGAAGCTCTTTGAAGGAAGGTGACAATAAGCGTCGCCGTTTCACACAGTCAGACCGAGGAGCGACAAAGTCGTGGTTTCAAGACGCGCACCACGACGCTTTTTCCCTCCTCCCTTTGAAGAGGCTGCTTTAGCAGCGTGTAAGCAGGAAAAATTGGGCCCCGACACGCTCGAGGCCTCTTATTTATTCCATTCGTGGAAATATTTGGTCAGCGGCGAAAGGACCGGCTTTGACCACCTACTCCGCGCTAATAAGAGCTACTTCACTCGATGTGCGCATGTTAAGCCATGAGATCCACTTAATTATGGACGTTCGCCCTACTCTTCACTCTATCTGCCTGACGCTACTCCGAGAACTTTAACAGAGCCTTTATTCGCCCGCACTAATAATAGTATTGGAATATGTATCATTGTTAGCTAGAGCGTGGAACCGGCGGTGCAGGTAGGTAGGTTGCATCGCGATAAATAAGTCGCTTTCGGTTAAAGCAGGGGCCGCCGGTAAGGAAAGGAGAAAAGGTGGAGGCAGGAAAGTTTAGTTGGTCGGGCCGAGGCGCATTATTCCCGGGCGTTTCTCAAAGTCCGCCTTAACTCATAAGAATTTCGCCTTCTAAATCATGCTGAAATTCAATGAGCCACGGAGCCACCTTAACCGTGAAGAATAGGGCGAAATCTGGGCGCGGATTAAATCCGAAGGAAAGGCGCGCGCTGGTGGCAAAACGAGATCGAGCCTTATTACGTGCGGCGAGGATGTAGCTTTTTCATCCTTAAAACAAATCTTCCCCGGCGCGCTAACTCGGGAATTATACGGCGGGCAAAAATGAAATCAGTCACATTAACTTAGCCGGGGCCGGGGGCCGGGGTCGAGCTTCAAGCCGGAATTTACCGCTCGTGAATGTTCGCCCTTGCCGTGAGTATCTCGTCATCACCTTTCGTTCGAATGTCAGGCTAAACTGCGACGGTTCTCGTTGCGACGCGTAATAAAAGCAGGCCGATATTACGGATGAATCCTGGTTTACGTTGGAGCGCGAATTTACTCGGCTTGTAATAGAAGTAGAGCATAAAGAACGATCACTGTCGCCCGTTTCGCCTATCAATTTCCCTATTGAAATATGCCGGATCCGACTGCGCTCATTAATTTTCATACTTGCGAATGCTGTGCTCGCGCGACGTTCATTAATTCTCATTTTTCCACGCCTTTCAGTGTATCGCCGTTTTTCACTATCGACGGAAGCGCCATTCTCTCTCTTCCACCCTTCTTCGCTCACACCCTCTTTGACGCCGAATGAATAAATGTTTACAAACAACAGTGCGAATAAATGCGCATCGATAAATACGTAGGCGTCGATGGAGCTTGATCCTTCGCACTCGCAGTACGTAAAACGCGGAGAAGTTTGCAGTTTTCTCGAGCAGCGCACTTTTCCGATAAGCATGCAACAATCTCGCGGGATCGCGTGTAATTAACGCGGCGGCGCAGGAGGAGGAACTTTTAACCGGACACATTACGATAAACCGCATCTGCGGAAGGATGCGGTAAATGGCGCAGTTTCAGGTTCATGGAGAGGAAGGCAGGCAGGCAGGCGGGCGGCTGCTCTCGGTGGGGCGCGCGCGTGCGGCGCACGATAATACACCGTGCCTTTTATGGGTTTCCGATAATTTTGCTAACTTCCCTAATGAGCGCACTGTATTCTATTGAGCCAACGTGTAGACCCCCAGTCCCATTACACTTTTCCCTGTCGTATTGTGGATCGTCGCTCCGGCACGATTTCCCGCAGTTACCAACCCCGAGATACTGCCGAGCCAAGAGACCGAGAACGCGGCGTCGCTTCTGATTTACTTGCTTAACACGTATTATTGATGAAAGATCTATGCATGCCATGAGCCGAGACGTTGACGGAACGAAATCCAGAATAACCTTCGGACTCGAATGTTTTTTTCGATAGGAGGAAATTCGAGATTTCCCGAGGCTTCCAAGACGAATCACCGGCAATAAGACGAGTCTTTTTCCTGGTGGGGCTGGGGCGTCTCTTCCCATGGGTGCCACGTGATCGTTCGAGGAGAATTTGCATGCCTCCTGGACGACGAGCGGGTGACGAGAGCGTCGGCGTCGCGCGCGGCGCCTCCCAGCGCGAAAGAAGCGTGACGATCACGGGAAAGAGGGTTGCCTTGAGACTTAAAGGTTCAGACCCCGCCGAATTCCAAGTGCGCTCGCGTTACCTGCTCGGAATATCATCCCCTCATATTTCCTTCCTCCGCGTTCATCCTCCACTGTGTAACGGCGACGGCGACGATGGCGACGGCGGCAGTTCTGCCACGCTCCTCTTTCGCCCTCTATTTCTATCTCGTTCTGCTGAGGGTGGCACTCCCTTGTCTGACGAATGGCCGGCGCCCGGCGGACGATATTTTATTTGCAAAGCGGCCCGGGAGCGAGAGAGATGCAGGTTGCTGCGGGCTCTCGCTGGCTTCTTATCTTGTGTGCACAGGAATTTCCTCAGGTACATAGCGGCCTCCTTCATTCTCCCTCTCTGTCTGTCTACCGTGGAAGCTTACCCCGTGAAGGACTGCCCGGAGACCTGTAGGGAAGGAGGTGCCAAGGGGTTGTTTCGCTATCATCCCCAGTTTCATCGCGATTCCTCTCCTTTTCACCTCTTACACTCAAGGTTTTACAGTATTAGTCGAGCGGCATCTCGCTCTGTTATGATTACCTCAGTCAAATATTGACTTGGAGGCCGCTTTACAAGCCCCCTCGCCCCCTCCTCCTTTTTTCTCGTGTTTGCGCTAATTTCGCAGAGAAACGTCGCGATTCCCCGAACCCTCCTATTGCGGTCCCCTTCTATCCTCATCTCGTATACGTACTCTGGTCGACGGTGTCAGTGGTGCGATGAATTATTTATGAATGGCACCCGGGGATAACAAGTCGCATCTCGACCAACCACCTCCCTCCCGCCGCCTTCCCACAAGATCCTTGCTGCATATCCCCAACTATTAATCTTATCTCTGCGAGCGAAAAAGGGATAAAAAAAGGAAGCGTGGATTAATTTGCGCGAGATTACAGGTCGCCGGTCAAAAATCGGCGGGACGAGCGACCAATAAATTTTCATTAAGAACACCTGGAAAGGCCGGGGCACTAATTCCAGTAATATAATTTGCAAAGGAGGAATATTCCGAGCATACCCGCATCACCGCTCTCGCCTTATTTTCCTCTTAAACCTTCCGGAGGGCTTCTCCTCTCGGACGTCACGCTGCCACCGGCACCAATTAGAAATTCATCATTAAGCCTCTTTACGCTCGCCGAATGCGTTAATCACCGGCGGCCCTGCGTTCAGTCGTCCACGGTAGCGCAGCTTAGCCTGTTTACCAATCACAGCTGCCGTACGCGTTCCGCTCGGCTTGCCGGCGCGCATGTTCCCCTTGAGTGGCCAATTGTTTCAGTGAGAAAATCGGCAGCCAGGTGTACTTCAGTGGGCGAACGTGCCGAGAGAGGAGTCAGTTTTAAGATAGCGTTTGGGCGGTTGCTCGTGTCAAGTGGGAGGTCGGCCGCGAGAGTGGCTGTCACCGTCGAATAACTCGGAGAGAGAGCTCGAGGCTCGCTTGCCGAGGGTAATCCTCCCAGCAGTGAACACCGCCCGGTGACTAACACCGGCGCGAGGGTGAACTACTCGAGCGGGAGCGGCGATTCGGGTCAAGAGGGCTCGAATCTATAAGCAATGAGTCGAGGCGAGCTAACGAAACGTATCGGCCTCTGCGCACCAAGATACGAGCAGTCCTCCAAGCGGAATCTATCAAGAGACACACTATAACCCGGCAGCAGGAAGCCACCAGGTCCCCGCTCTGATGTTTCGCAGCTCGTCCACTGCACCGGGACTCTCGGAAGCGTCGAGCCAACGAGGCCGGCTTCCCCCGCATGGGTAACGATGCACGGCATAAAATGCCCGCCACAACTACTGCAAGAACGCTCTCACTCTTTCGTCCCGGGATCCCCGGGATCCCCGGGATCTTCCGGTGGAATAGTAAAATGCGGACCACAACAGCACGGCCCTCAACCCTCCTTCCCGCTCAACTGTATTCCTCTACTTCTACTCCACTCGCTTTTCCGACTGCTAACGCGCGCACCGCGGCCTATTATAATTTACTGTTACGATTACGCGTCCTATTGCGATCAAGTATGTGAGATTTAACAAGGAAGAAACTCCTAATTGATTGGAGTGCTAGTGCTCGGCTTTAATGTATTAATAGTCTGGGCTGGATATGACGAGTTGTAGTTTAACAGTGGGTTGAAGTCGAGCGTCTTTCCCACTCGGCACGTGTATCCTCGGGCTCCTTAATGAACTATCGCTCACCTGCGGAAGAGGGGCGGTTCTTGCACGAGCAGGTGGAAGTCGTTCTCCGAGCAGACCTCGCGGTCACGATGGTGAACCGCGCACTTGAAACTCCTGGTGCGCTTGCCGCTCATCTGTAACAGAAGATCGTTCTCCGGGTGAGACATGTGGATGTAGTGTAACTGCCGGTTGTATTCGGAATTCGGGCGGATCGCAATTCAGCGAAAGCATGCCGTAACCGGTTGCGTTGCTATTAGACAAAGGGAGAGTGCATCTCTCGCCGGCATCATCGCGAGTGAACGGCACATGGTGGTCTGACGGTGTGCGCGTGCATAAGTGTGTGGATTGCGGGCCGGCGAAACAAAAGGCGGCCGCGCGCTTCCTGGCACGATTCGCTCGAGGGATCCTAGCTCGCGCGCCACGAGCTACGCGACGTCTGATATTTGGGATCGAGAACCGTTAACGCGGTTAGGCAAATCCAACAGCGAGAACTACCTCCCTGAAGAAGAACTCCCCACTCCTCCTCCTCCCACTGGCAAGTTGCACTGCGAGCTGACTACTCCTGGCAGGAGCTCGCTGCTCGCAGCCACCTCAGTGAGAGGGTAAACATCCCGGGCGAGGAGACGCGTCCCACCGCCAATGTACACATACCACTTGCACCGAAGAAAGTGCATCCGTACGCGCCCCAGATGAATTTCCCTTCCCTCGAGGCCCGGATGCACGCTGACCCGATCGGCCTCGACCTCATATAATTCGAGCGGCTGAGGTTAAGTGTTAGTTGGCGGTAATTTGCTCTTGTAACTCGATGAAACTTGGTTTCGACTTAACTTGTTAATGTTTGGTCGAAAGTTCCGACATCTACTCGACGGCCGCGTCTACCTTCTACCTTCTACCTTCTAGCGTCTAGCGTCTACCGGGCGGTCAAATCTTGGGGGAATGATGAAGCTTGAAATGAGGAGTATCGTAGAACCGAGAAGTATCAGATGCGGCTGCAGTGGCTCGAGCAATAAGGTGGATCGTGTAAGCCGGTCCTAACTCATTGAAACTTAATACCTCTCTTAGTTGACAATGGCCCGACTAAAGGAGAAAGAGCCGGCTCTTAATGGACTGGCCGTGACGCCACTGCTCACTATCGGTTCCTCATTGAAACTTTAATTCCCCCGGCGTGTTTGCCCTGACTTCCGAGGGAAGTCCAGCGCGAAAAAGCCGGCGTTCGCCCTCTCCTTTTCTCGCCGGCTCGCCTCCTCTCACTCGCCCCTCGGTATACAGTGGCCCACCGGTGCAAGAAAGCCCCGACACAAAAAGCTCTTGTCGCGACGAAACAGCGGCCAGCTTCCGCTTTCCAGGAGTAAACGCGCCCTGGTACCAGCGAAAGGAACTTGGGAGGACAAAGCGTCTCTTTAATTTCGCCTCCCCCGACGGCGAAGAATAGCTTTTTCGCCGTGGAGCATTTTCTTAAACGAGTTTATCGCTCTCTGTATGTACAGTTTAAGAATCAACTGCGCCAGGCTAGTTGGGCACATATACTCTCTTTCGCATTGTTGCGCCACCCGGAGGCCTCTAAAAAGCAGCCGACAATTTGCCCGACCACACAAGGCGGACTTAGTCGACTGCGTTTTACCGTAATTCGATGTTAATTCCCGTCGAGCTGTGCGCGGCCGGCACGACATTTTCCCGGCCAAAGCGCAAAGCTCTGGCCGACTCAAAGGTGAGCCGATGAATAGCTGGCCCACTGCTGTTCATACTTGAAGTCGCCGCTGCTCCGACGCCGGTTCGCCGAGATTTTCACTGGCCGATCCCGTGAAAAAAATGGCTGGTGTCCGGTGTAATTCAATGAGAAGGTGCGTGGTGGGGGGGAAAGAGACACGCGAGATTCGTCGGTGGCCTGGCGGCGGCTGGTCCGCTCGAGTCAAGTAAATCTTCGACGTGGATTTACGAGGCCGGGGAGAGAGCGGCTTCGCGTGTGTCCCGTGTGCCGAGCGATACTATCGCAGGAGGCCAGGAGGGGCTGTGCCTCGTAGAGCTCGTTCTATTAATCTCGATCGTTTGTCTCGAGTTTATCGTCGCCGCAACCTCAACAACCCGCCCTGCCACGAGTTGCCTTCATAAAGTGGAGTTGTCCGTGGAAAAATGGCCCGGGCCCGATCACTCTCGCGAGATTTGCGAATTCGGCCGGCGCGGTTTCGAGCGAGGCTTGCCCGCTGCAACGAGGATAAAGGACGATAATGTCGATTGGCAGGCAAGCGGGCAGCCAGTCGCACAGAGAGAGAAAGCCCGAGAGAGGGAGAGAGAGGGAGAGAGAGGGAGAGGGAGGGAGACGTGGGGCGCAAGCAGGCAAAGTGAATTGAACGAGGGAGAGAAGCGGAGCGCACAAGCAGAGAGTGGCCATGCTGACTATTATCGCGCGAGGCCAGCAAATCCAAAGCGACGAGTCAGCCCGTCGTAAACACGGCTACAAGCGGGAGTTTAATTCGATTAGGGCACGATCACCGGATTGCTCGATCGTCCGGCACTGAATTCGCGCTGCTCCTCGTCGACCCTTTCCAGGCTAACACGCTCGCCCGCCAGCTAACCAGGCCAGGCCAGCCGGGCCAGCGGCCTCCTGCCAGCTAGTCAAAAGGGACCGGCCGGGACGAGAGCTGATGGCCAAGGAAATCGAAATCGCATCGCAGCCAGTCAAAGGGTCGACCTTGCCTCGCTCGGACGGAAAAAGGGACGGAAATGAATCGAGACGCATGATCGGGCGCGTTCTGCTCAATCTCCAATATCAACACACCCTTCGCCAATTGATTTACTCGCCGGGTTTAATAAGTGTCGCGATCCAAGCCAAAACGAATTCGGTATTTGCCTTCGCTCAGATCCAATTTATCGTACGATTCAATTAAAGCTTCAATTTGTTGGTACTGTCTAAGAATTCTGTTCTCGAAACAAACCGATTGGCCCACTGCTTCCCAGATATAATCCGGCAAAGGGCCATTGACGTTCCATTGTACCTCTGTGCCAATCAAGTCGGATGGAAGGGACTGGAGAGCGCAGCAAAGCACAAGCTGCGGAACTGCAGGGCGGAAAGTGAGGTTTGCGCGAACACAGGAATCCACGATTCCCTCCTGGTCCGGCGCGCGGCCAGGCTTAATGGCACGGATTTCATTATGCCGGGTTTGCATTACACCACTCGGCAAGTGGCCCACCGATTTGCGATGCAAAACTGTTGCTCGGGAGCAAATTTGCACTTGGTATAACTATCGGCTTCGGGAGGAGACGAATGTCTGCCTGCTAATCAATCGATCCTCACATTCGCGCACAGCAATTGATTTGGCTGAGTTTCAGTGGAAGCGAAACGTCTTGACACAAGAGTCACGTCCCCGTGGAGGAGAAAGATGAAGAGGGCCGTGTGGGTGGTAAAGCGGTTGCTAGTAAACCTAGAGTGAGCTACTCGAGGAGCTTGCGGCCATTTTTCGAATTGGAATTAGATTTGGCGAGGGTCCAACCTATCGGCCTGGGAAGCCTGCTCTCAGAGGATGAGTGCATGCTCTCCGTAGGTGAGGCTAATCCAGCGTGCAATATGTTTAAAGCCGCCGGTTAATCGGACCGACCTACGCGGACCCTATCAACGCCACGAGATTTCATTAAGGTTCAGCTCGGCCGAGTCTCGTTATTTTTGTCCTCTCTATCATTTCGGGTGGCTCGTTAGACCTGGACACTAGTTGGCTGGGCTCTGACCAACGACAAAAGGGTAGGACGCTTATCAATAATGTCGGCCGCCCTCCCAGTGCTCATTAGCGCAGACCTCGCTCTGCTAAATAACAATATTTCTCATCAAGAAGTTTCATTGCGAGAGGAATTTCGCAATTCACGGACACTCCCGCCGAGTGCACGGGAGAGCCCGGACATTGAAAGTTCCGCAACAACAAAGTGCCAGATTCCAGTGTGAGTCCCAGCAAACCATAGAGTTTGCCAAACGTCGCTCTGTGTATTGTTTAAATGCAGATGGAGAGAGGGAGAAAAACAAAGGAAGCGCTGGCTTCAGTTGAGGACAGAATTTCGGTTAGAGAAGCCCGAAGCAGGCGAATCCATTTACAAGCGTTAATTGTAATTTTAACGCCATCGAATCCTATGCGACAAGACTACGCTGGGGGCGATAGCGTCCTCTCACCCGCAAATCGGGAATCCGGCGTTTAATTAACAATTATCTATTAATATTAATTCGCAACCGCATCGTCCACCGGATTTCCCAGCGAAACTAGTTCCCCGATCGTTATGTCATTATCTCTTCCGATTGTTTGTATTACTGGCTAGCACCGATATAACGCGAGAATCCAATATAGTATAGGAGAAAAGCCTGTGTTCGCAAGCGGCCTGCAGCCATTGAAATAAAGAAGCGGCACTCGAAGATGTCCGTAGACTGGCCGTAACTTATTATGTATTTGAGTCTGGAAACTCGTGGAATCTCGTGATTATTGGAGCAGACCGACAAAGGGCAAGAGGCCTGATTCGAGAGGGCAAAGAAGACGGTAGGTGCGCGGGGATCCTTACAAAGGAGAGCTAACGATTGCTTCGACGTCGTCATCGTTATTCCGAAGGCAGAAGGCAGAAGGCACAGTAGTAGGTCCGTGCAAATCATAGGAATCAGATAGCAGCCTGGTGACCATCCTCTGCATCTGACTGGCGAAGGCCCCCCTCGCGCAATGGTGCCACCCCTTCGTTTACATATCTATCGTGGACCGTCCCTCGACCTACCACGTCCCCTGAAATCGCACACGACATAGTTAGCCCTCGAGCGGCGACAATGCTTTGACGAGCATTAAAGTTACCGCAATCGGATGACACGTTTCATAGCCTGGTGTCCACGCTGCCTCACTCTCTCGCACCACTTTGTCTTTCCACTCGACGAACAGTATAGCTGCTCTCCGGGCTCCGGCATTAGTTATGCTAGGAGTTATCTGTAGGGCCAGCTGTCCGCCAGAAAATTCCCATGCTCATGCAAACAATTCAATTTCCCCGAAGCTCACTAGCCCGAGCGAGCGCCGAGAGCGCGAGAGGGTGGCCTGGAATGTTTGAAGGTGGCTCGCCTACGGATAGCTAACACTTGGTAACACGAATTTTACAGGACGGGCGCGGAAGTAGCTTGAAATTTCCAGTGGCTCGCCGGTGCGAGGGTTTGGTGCATGCGCGGGATATTACCCGCTCGAAAGCGAGCGAGGACAGAGATGTCAAGGTCCGAATGCACCGAGGTAGAGGTGAGCGACGAATGTGCGAATAACGAGGGGAGCTTCTCTCCACGGATCGCGCCAAGTCTCGTTTACGCCTTGCGAACGCCGCTCGAGATTCTATCTCCTAACGACGAGAGCGAGAGAGAGGGAGAGAGAGAGAGAGAGAGCCCTCTCTTCGCCCGGCCATTCTCTCCCTCTCGAGCCTGTTCCTGTTCCTGCTGCACTCTTCTGTCTTGCCGCGCGATGCGTGACCGGGGTAAGGATGGCACCGTTAGAAACCGCTTCTACGTGTGCTCACCCACTCGTGGCGAGGAACACGTACCGCCGCGAAAATAAGCTCCGGAGTTATAAGCGCCCGGGGACGCCGAGGACCAACTCCTCCTCCACCACCTCCTGCGCTTCTTCTCCTTTTTCCGGCCGACGCGCCATCGAATATCTTCCTTCTCCCGGGTCACCTGATCTCTCTTTCTCTCCTTCGAAAGGAACTTCCTTTTTCTATCCGCGGCAACTCCGTCTGACTCGGCTCACTGCTACTTTCCTCGCTCTCGCAGCGGTAATGCTCGCATACCACTCGTCGCACTGGGAATAGCTTATTTCGATTTGGCCGTCGCCCCCGAGACTCGCTGCACTTTTTCTCCGATACTACGTCTCCTCCCAGGCTTTATTGGGAAGGCTGATTTATAAGTTGCCGCTGGATGCAGTCCCAGAATCAACTCCCGCGGGATTCCTTTCAGAGTTTTAGCAACCCTCGCGAGACGCCGAATCTCCGGAGCGGAAGTGGTTACTATACATAAAGTTTGAGGGTTGATTGGGTTCTCGCGGATTCATCGTGCGATCGCCAGTTAATACAGGTCCGTTGAACGGAGGAGCTGGAGGGGTCGGTTTCGTTTCCCTCGACGCCCCAAGTGCAGTTGACTTGAGAGCCGCGGATCCGATCGTGCAGCATTTGTGGAAACGACGCGGTCGGGTAATCGGGCTTTACGGGCGAAGACAATGCAAAGTTGCGAGAGCACCCTGGAATACCAAAGCTATCGTGATCCTTCGTTAGCGCGGATTACCACGTCCGCTTGAATGGCGCCGGCTTTAAGGAAGTCCGCCGAACGAGGACGTTCCAGTTCCACGGCCCGCGATTTCGGATAATTTCCTCTATTGGGACGCGTTTCAAGTATGTTTGACGAGTATGTATTTCGAAGCAGGCCTCCTCTTTTTTTAAACGTGATTTCACGGCGAAAGGGGAGAGGTAGTGAGGTATCTCGAGGTACGCATCGGTAATTTGCCTCACAGATTCGAAAGGCTGGAAGTGCGGCCGGCATAAAACCTTTGCGGCACGAAATCTAGTGCAACATCCGTTTGCCCGAGGCTCGTTACGGCACTCGGCCAGCCGCAGTGGGACAGAGAGGCGGCGTGTGCGTCGAGCGAGAGTGAGATGGCTGATAATAATAAGGTGCTTTCATAATTGCCAATGTAATTAGAGGGAATAGGCTGAGGGGTCGGACGTATCGGATGAAACATACTTCCTCCGCCGATATATCCTTTCTCCCCGTTCCACCTGGAGTCTCTCAGCCTCTTTCACCTGGCTACCGAACAGACCCGCTGCTATCTTTTTCACGCGTTAACCTTGCCCGAGCGATTCGCGGAAAATGTCACGCTCTTATCAGGATCGGAGACTCCTGCGAACGGTTAACGGTGATATCTGGGAGGGGGGCGGGGCGGCAGAGTTACGTCAATTAATTACCGTGTAGCGTAATCCGAGCTTGGCAGTTACGCATAAGCTGGCTGAACTCGATCCGGTTTGCTCCAACTCTCCCGCTGGCTTAACTCTCGAATTACCTTTGAGATCGACGGGGTTGCGAGACGCTCGCCAACCCGCCGATAAAGGATACCTAAAATCGTTTGAGTTCGATCCCCTCGCTCTATAATAATTAGCGGGGAAAGATAATAAAGTTACTGAGCGTCGATCGGTTAGTGAAGGGGAATTGGATGGACGCGGGGGACGCGGATTGGGCACGAGCTATTAATTTCCCGGAGGGGGGGCAGGTAAAAGTTTGGCATAATTAATGGGCGGGCGGGCGGGCGATAGTCGGCAGTCGTTTTGAATAATTCAAATAATTCGGGCCAGACCGATACTCGCCGCTGGCACGGTCCAGTTTATTTCTCGATATTCACGGCCGCGTTATCCCAATCGCCGGAGTTACCGGGATTCGGCGAATTATTGAAATTTCTCAGCTTGCCGCCGCTTCTGGCAAGGTCCCGCGGTTATCACGAATTTATGCGTCCCCCCACCCTACCTCAGCCCCCCTTCCACTGCCCATACCGAAGACAGTATCTCGCACGCTCCCCTACCCCACGTTTCGATAACAATTTCCAGCCTTGACGAACCCACCGCAGCGCCGGCCACTGCGAGGGAAAAAAGTGCTCGCAATTTCGCAAAAATCTCCACCGCCAGTAGCAAATTTACCGCGGCTTCGACAGATCGATTGAATATCCGTGGACACGTAGACGAACGCATTGACAGACCAGATGCGTGGGATTCGTGCCCGGATTTTTGGAAAAATGTCGAAAACACCCTGACACACCGACAATCTATCGAGTCAGGGGAGTTGATGTTGGTTATTCCACGTACATTCATTTCCCGACACGATGTTACCAATGAAATGCGGCGGATGCAAAAAAGCAGGGATTTCTCGAAGCGCCAAAGGAGGACAAGCCCTTTTAAAGGTAGCAGAATCGAGTGATCGATCTGAATAAAAAGGGAGGCTGAGAAAGGGCCCGCGGCAAATTGATTGGAGCAGGGGCGGAATCCTGCCCCCGTGTCTTGTACCAAGCCGGATATTAGTAATTTCGGTAAGAAGGATCCTTCTTGTCCAAGGAATAAAATTGTCGGCCGGCCTAATTGAACGAGGGGACCGAAGCGTACGGAGCAGAGGGTGGCTGAGCCATTGGAACATAGATAAGCCGATCTACCAGTAATACAATTACGCTATGTCGAACGGGGCAAAGTGTTGCGCCGGAGAAATTGGCTATCGTTGGTAATTGGGGTGGGCCGGATTATGTAAGTGGCCGAAAACTGTTGGGCTAAATACCTAATCAAGCCGGCGCGTCGGCCTCAACTTTTAACCGATACTTGACGGTAATCGAGCGGCTCTGGCTACTAAGTTGATTTACCCCGTGATTGCTATCGAGCTTCGGCAAAACGAAGTCCAAACTAGGCCAGGCCAATTACCAGGCGAAAAATCTTTAATGGAATGATTGGCGAAGTATCCTACTGGGCAACTGAGGATTATCATAGGTAGGAACACACGCGCCAACTCTCTGCATGCAGCAATAAGGAATTACTCGGATAGTTGACGCGTTTGTGGAGGAAGGGGAGTGGATGCAAGTTGGAGGGTATGCATGGAGGATACACGTAAATTTGACAGACAGCGAGGACGAGAGGACGGGAGGACGAGAGGGCCGAAGTAGTTGTGGAGCGGCGCGCAGACGGTACGTGCTACCGGTGTCCGGAATTGTTAAGTTCAGGTTCGTTTAGTGGCATTTGGGGCCTAGGACCCGGCTGCCAAGTGCGCTCCCAGGGTCAAAGTAAACCGCGCCGGGAAACTTTGCCGCGTCGTCGCCGCGGAACTTTAGCTCTGCCACGCCACGAGTGCACTCCGCCCTCCGAGTCGAAGCCCTCTCGCCCTCTCGCCCTCGCGCCCTCGCGCCCACCCCGAACGGGTTTGAGGGCTCGGATATATCGAGGTCTATGTATGTGCATACATATACGTGTATAGAGAATTCCAGCGTCTATACTGGAGCCGCGCCATTCTCTAGTCGCGCACGCTGCCGTCAAGTTTTAGCCAGCCTGCCGTTAGAGATGACTACGCCGGATGTGTCGGCTTCGCCGCTCGCACTGCCGGCGAGAGAGATTCCCACTGTTGCCATCGGTATATCCGAGGATCACTCCTCAAATTTCCTAGCACTGACGACTTCGACGATCAGACATTCAGAAATTGTGGGCCAGAGATGTGTGCTTGTCAGACTCGTACTCGGAAGATCTGGATTTGACATGTTCGAGTTAGGTTTAGTGGTCTTCTTCTTTGAAACCGAGTTATTCGAATCGATACAATTGAAAAGGAGATGTCAAACTAATAAGAAAGATAAGTAAAACGCGGGATAGTATTAAGGCGGCAGTGGCTAGACGCGAATGTTAGGGTTACTCGGATTCTTCACGCGGAAATGACGCTCTTTCGAAGTCAGCGAAACGCACCACTTCTTTCACCGGCTCTCCTCACCCATAACGAATGGAGAAAGTTTGGCCGCGGAATTCCCGAAAGCTGGCCGCCGGCTTCGGGAAAAATTTACGACGCCGTCCCCGCCGCCAGCTTGAAAGCCGCGAAATCGCTGAAATAACGTCGCGCGTAGATTCGATATCCGACGCGATCGTAAAGAAGCACGTGATGCCCGTCGACGAGAATTACCCCGACTCGACGGTCCGAGTCCAACCGCGAATTCCACTCCAAGATTTAGTGCGATCGCCCTTCGCCCCCAACCTTTCCTCCGATATTTTCGCGACCTTACCTAACACTTGGACTTTTCCTACTCCACACCGTCTTTATTCCAATCCGATCTTAACACTTCGAGTGTCCAACGCTAGAAGCGCCTTTATCATTCATTCAAGGGTTTATTAAATCATTCAAAATTATATCTCTATACATAGGATTCAATTATAATGACAGCTACCGATCGGTGCAAGATTCGAATTGCCCAACTCATTTTCTATTTAACAATGGAAACAGAGCGGCTCGTTAAATCGAGCGAGTGTTGTCACGTGCTGCGCCACCAGGAGTAATTAGCACTTCTCGCCTAATTAGTACTTTTCATTAGCGACGATGAATCCGCGGCGAGACTGAAGGTCGGTGGGTGGGGGGACGCAGGTTACATCCGGCCCGACACCCATTTAATTTCCTCATTTGCGCGCCAGCTCTCTTCGACTGCGCGGTGTCGTCTGGGAGCCAAGTTGTCTGCAATGCTACGTGCACTCGAGATCGTGAGATCTTACCGGTACCATCGAACGCCCTCTTATCCTCTCCTCGTCGCATTAATTTCCACTCGGTGGCCGAGAGTTTGAATTACAAAGGAGAGCGCGCGAGCGCGCGCGCGTTCCGGAAAATATTCCCGGCACCGGTGCGGCAGCGGCGGTGAAGGCTTCGCGAAAATTAAAGTAATTAAGTCGAGACGGTGCATCGTTGCAAATTGCCTTTGTCGACAAGTCGCCTCCCTAATGCCATCCGCGGCCCCCGGCACCGCCCGTTGTTCTTCGGTGTCCGCGACTTCTACTACTTCCTCGTTACAACGAGTGCACTTTCGCCACTCCCCGAGCACCTTGTTCGCCCCACCACCCCCCTTGGATGATAAATTGAATTTTGCACGCGGCATCTTTCCACCCGAGCGCCCTCTACCCCTTCCGGCCATCCCCGTTAACTCCTCGGGAAAGAGAGATAATCACGAGCCGCAATTACGTGACTGGCGGCAAGCGATCCTTAAATAAGGCAGTTATGCACATTTCCAACATTTTTCGAATTATAATTTCTCCGTCCGATTGAGCCGACGATTCTTCGTGGCTTGTGTTCATTTAAAACAACTCAGCGACTGGGTGCAAGTGTTGCGTAAAGTACATATATGTATGGCGTACTTTCTTCCGTCTTTTGCTTAATATTGCCGCTTCTACCGCACTTGCGGACACTTCTTTCCTCGTTAGTTTACCCGGCTTCTTCCAGCTGCTTCCGCAATTCGTCTTCCCAATTCCTCACTCGCTCTAGCCCTTTATTCTCCTTTATTGTTCCCTCGGCGTATCGAGAGGCCCTCGGAAAGTCGGACAGGGTTTTAAAAATTCGACTGATCCAAATTTTTGCCAAATGAGATATCGGATGGAGGACGAGAGAATTCTAAGAATGCGCGTGAATTTAATGTTCTATCGGAAGTCGATTAAATATTAAAGAGAATCTATAGGGAACTATCGGACCTGGTGCATTCCAGACTAGAGTTTGCGCGGCTTTTGCCGATAGTAGTCTTTAGAGAAAACCGCATGAACTTTCTGGTCAACCAATATAACACCGGAACCGTCGAATTAGGAGGAACTCGGCCAAGTTGGGAAAAGTTAGAAAAATCTTGAAGATGTGAAGAGGTGGACGTTGGAGATTGGAGCGTTTTGGGTCTGGCAGCAGGGGATGAAGGTGGCGGGCAGGCCAGCCCGAAGAATCCGGGAGGTCTGGAGGTACTCTAGGCGCCACCTGAACCAAACGACTGCCGGCACCCTGGCTACCTACCAAATTAACTTTTACTACCATCTTCCCAATTAATTTACAGGCCCTCGCCGGCGGCGGCTAATTGCGCGCATAAATTATCCGCACCCTCTCTCGCAAGAGAGAGATTGTCCGTTCCGTGCCACTCTCTGCCGGGGATGTCCGACGCCACTCTCCGCTTTTCCTTCCAGCCTCCTCTTCTGCCTCGGTGTGTTAACTTGCACTCTCCAAGACTCGCTCTACCCTTCGCCGAGTCCTCTAGCCGTAGAACGACCTAGAGCTGGCCTCCGCTGCCGATTTCCCTCGCTCTTGACCTGCTCCTCGATTCCACGCTCGTCCCGTTAACAACCCCCTTCAGCCCTTCAGCAGTTCAGCCTCGAGGATGGACCGACCAAGAAGACTTCATTTTCTTCTTGCCGAGGATGATTGGCCTCGGATCAAGTACGAGGTGTCTCGAGCACTCACGTCCGACCTCCACCGCTCCGCCCCGATTACTGACGCTCAAATCCACATTTTCCACGGGAATGTTTGCCTTCTCTACTGCCGAATGCCGATGCCATAGGTACTTGCAGATGTGTACGTGCAAGATGCAGCCACACGTGCGGTTTGTATGCATTTCCCCTTGCTAGTGTTAATCCCGCGAGAAGTAATGGTACAATTAATTTATGGGATTTCCTTGATATCGCGGTGGGAAGCCGGCACCCAGCGGCGAAACTTGCACCTCATGGGATCGCTTTACCCTGCCGACAATTGCGCTGGCGGCGGTACCATTGGGAGTTTACATCTCTTCAAAGTAACGTCGAGCGTTTGCCGAGTGTCGGTTGCCGCCAATTACGAGCGACTGACAATCGGCTGGCTGTGGAAGCGGCGTTATCGGGTTTGCTCTTCTGGGGCATTAACTTCCCTCAAAAGATGCTGGCCCGGTGCGACGGCGGCGGGCGCGCGTGCATACATGGATCCGCGCGCTGGCACGATGCTTACTGAAATCCGGTAATTCCCTTGCAAATGCGCGTGCGACGGCGATGTAGCAAAACTCGACTTGATGTCTTCTGGAGGGAAACGCATCGAAATCTCCCTGGCGAAATCATCGCCGGCGTGGGTCGAATTCAAGCAAACTCCTCTCCCGTCACGCTTCCGCTCCTATCTCCCTCCGCCGACTTTCCGCTCCTCCGCGCCCCATACATACATATAGATGTTAGCCGGTGCCTTGAAGGAAGAGTTGGACGAACAGAATTAGCGTGAACCGCCGCCGGCGATCGGGAAAGTTTGACTTTGAATCTCGTCGCGATTCGGCACTCTAATTAAGGGGCCCGGCGCGCCCGCGCCCACGCCCGCGCCCGCGTACTCTGTTTCCGTTTTCCCTGTGCGGAGCTCGCTCGGCGGCCAACTGCTCCTGTATCTCTCTGTGCACGGACTAAATCGCCGCTCTGTCCTCACCCGAATACACCGGCGCTTAATAGTTCGGCTCGGCGGTGCGCACGAAAATTAAACTGCTCGACTCCTCGCCGGGGCTTTGTTGCGCCTGTCTTTGAAGTGGGCGGAGCGCCTTAATGAAAATTGACTGTCCATTTAATTGTCCCTTGCTGGCGAGAAGATGAAAAGGGGACCTTAAGCGTAATGAACTCCTTTTTTTAAAAGGACTGGTACATAGATGGAACGAACTAAACAAATGTTTCTGTTTTGTAGCGATTCGTCTCTATTGCACGGATATTCTGAAAAGGGTCCGCTTCCTTCTCCCACGCGAGACCTCGTTTCCCGCGGACGGCCGCGCGGCCGCGCACCATGATAAATCCGTGGCCTATAAATCAGCGGGCATTTTTAGGCCGGAACTCTTTGACAAGCCAATTGGGAATTGTTTTGGTAAACGGCGGCGAAGCGGTCGCTGAAAAATCATGAGGTACGCGCTTTCCGCCCTCGGCTGGGGCCGCCACCGGGCCATTCAATCCCCGTCCCCGACGAGAGCTCAACTGCCCGGCCGGGCGACCACTTTTATTTATCGCGCGACACGACGAATTTCGACCCGGATTTTCCGCCCGGCGACCATCATCGATGACCACTGCACTCCATTTTTTTTTCTAACTCTCCCCCGGTCCAGCACTGCCGCCCGGTAATGCCCTCGACTTTACGCGCCTTCGTGCAACGCTCAAATCAGTTTCTTGGTAACTGAAATTCCACCAATCACGCATTTATAAAAATTGATACAAATTACTCTTAGCCGGGAGGGAAAATTGAGAAATAACCGAACTATTGCAAGGCTTTAGTTTGTAATCCGACGAATCAGGTGGATGGAAAACTAAGCTTTAGATTTGTCAATTGGGTTTGAATGAGCTAATCTATAGTCGAGTGATGGATTAGACTAAGCAAGGGGTTGGATTAGCCTCGAGGAAGGTAAATAAGAAACCGTGAAAGTAATACCTCCGTGAAAGAGCAAGCTTGAATGGAAGATTATCGACCCTCGCTCTCTCGAACTCCGGCCAAGTAAAAAAGATGCTGTCTTTATTGAGAGCACATTTCTTCCCCCGGCTGCTTCCCCGTCTCGTAAAACCTTGGCATTGTAAACAACACCATTTATCTACCGGCGGCATGCTAACAGAATTATGGACACTCTCTATTGACAAATGTCCGGCCAACTTCATTCTTTTCCCCAGACTCTACTTGGCCGAGGAATGGGGTATTTTCGGCGAAGATAGTGAATTATTGAAAGCGACCGTGGAGAGGATGTTGAGGCGCGATCGCGGTGAAGAATGATAAGAAGCCCGCGGGAAAGTGAGACTAAAAGTTTAAAGAGTCGAAAGACGAAAGCGACGGGAGACGAGAGGAGAGGAGGCGAGTGCGGACAGAAGAAACTTAGAAGTAGGTATACGATTTGGGTTAGCGCCAGCCTCTCTCCAAGCGACGTTGCGTGACGTCGGGGCGCTGCCTGGCTAGCTTGGCGCCGCAATTGCCACGCTATGACCCTGCCATAAAGTATTATTCACAACCGACCATCGACCATCCACCATTCTCCACGCTCGGCCCTCCAACAATTCGCCTTTAACCGTAACGCCAAACTCACTGCCTCACTTTTCCACCCAGGTAACTGGGATCCATCGCCGGCCTCCACACTGCCAAAACTGGTTACCGTCCGGCTAAAGCTTTTTCGACCACACACACCCTCTCTTTATCCCGTTAGTTCCGCCACAGAATAACTTTCTAAACCCGAGAGCTCGATGAGTTATAATTGAGAGGGTGCGAGCTCGAGCAGTGTCAATCACGGGAGAGACAAGTACGAAAGACTTGATTCTTCAAAGTGAACCCAACTTAATCCACGGAGAATGAGAATTGCGCTCTCTCCCTCACGAAAGCATTGCTCGCTCTTGACGGGAGGACGCTGTCGTCTTTTGCCAGTCGTTTTCCCTGCGG
The DNA here is from genome assembly GCA_963675795.1 of Crossocerus cetratus. Taxonomy (NCBI): domain Eukaryota; kingdom Metazoa; phylum Arthropoda; class Insecta; order Hymenoptera; family Crabronidae; genus Crossocerus; species Crossocerus cetratus. The sequence goes on along the minus strand of OY776664.1, from coordinate 2,332,286 downwards.
TGTATAAATAGGCCTTGGGCCGCCTATGTGTCTGCTATGTCGTGACGATCGCGACGACACTCGAGTTCCTCGTCTGCAGATGCGTCTCGACGCCCATGACGATACCGATCGCGACATAATCCACGGGGATCGCCAGTAAAATTAGCGCAACGAGGGCCGTCCGGCGTGTCGGCCGCTCCAAAGCAGACTACCCTGGCCTATTCTCGTTTCAGGGCTTCCTCTCTCCGCCCCACTGCACATCTCTCACTCTAATTAAACGCACAATGCAATTGTTACTTTCCCCCGGATTTCCACTTTTCCGACCGAACCTGCCTCACCCTCTGCTATTTTCGGAGTTTCTACGTGCTTGTTTTACAGCATTGTCTGTCGCCGTTTCGTCAATATGCATCAATGTCGCCGGCGGAGCGGCTGAATCGCTGTTATTAAACGAGACGAGCCAGTGAACAAATGGCGGCGGAAAAAGTTAGCCGAAACAACACGCTGCGAACAACTGTTCAACCGAGAGTGCGAGAGATCGTGTTAAGGAAGCTTCTCTCGCCCGGCTGCTCGTTCAATGTGGCTTCGAGTGCTCATTATACCTCGGAAAAGCTTTCCCAGCTCCCAAATAATGCAACGGCAGCATCGCGCAGTCATCTCTCTCGCGGCAGAAAGAAATCCTGGTCTGTTGACCTTAATCTGCTTCTTGACTCTTTTCGAAAAGGGCAGCACCGCCTCATAAATTCCGGCGAGGTGCATGCAAAATGAAGGAACCGCCAACGCTCTACACTCAATGCGCGAATCTTTGAGACCACGTTCTTCTCCTTTTCCGCCATCCCTAAAAATGATACCTTGATGTCTCCGAGCACTGGATTCCTCAATCTCTATGAAAAGAGGATATCGACTCTTACCATCGACTTGATTTGAATTGCGAAAATAATAATGACGATGCCGGTTTTACGTTCGGTTCATTATTTCGTTGCATTTTGATGCAACGAACTGCCGAGAAGAACATATTATTGTTAATGGGCTGCCACGCTGGAGAGAAAGGTTGCTAAAAAAAGAGCGCTCGAAAACACGGGATAGAATAACGTGGAATAATTACGCGCCGCCTAAAAGAAAAACCGAGGCCTAATTGCCTCGGGAGTCTGTGACGAGTGCAAGACGATTTCCTCGCTCGGCGTCGCCCGGTAAACTCCTCGGCAAGAGACGCCAGCTGTGAAAGCGAATTATTTATGAAAGCTGAAACGAGAACGTTGTAAAAGCCGGCGGGCACGTTCGGTTCGTCTCAGTAGATGTAACCTGGCTCATCGCGATTCACTTAGGAGGCGGCGTTCGCCGTTTCGCCACACTTACAGCGCCATAAAAAATGTAGCAGGATATCATCTCGGATGCCAAAGACAGAAATCTCGGTATTGCCACGTGACATCCGCTCGTAACCGCTCGGTTCTCGAGCGGACGGCTTATACCCCCCACCCCCACCCCCACCCCTCGCCGCCGTAATGGATAAAACGAGAAATATTTATCGGCTGGATACAGGGGCTTCGTTTCTCATGTGGCATTTCATTTATCACCCGAAATTCCAATCGAGCCCTCGCATTATTTGCGGTTGAATGGCCAATATATCGAAGACAGTTTCATAAATTTCATTGCTCGCCTGCTCGGGCGGCCCAGACATTTTTCAATGCTCAACTTATTTGGGCCACCGCCACCGCCACCGCCGCCTCTTGTAGTCCTCGACGTGACGTCAATCTTAAGGGAAGAACGATACGTCGAAGGGCGGGGGCGCTGCCGTTCTCTCTGTTCTACATTCTTGACAGATAAAAGTTCCTAGACACGACGGCGCGGGCGGCGCCGCGGAATTTCCTCTGTGCTCCCGTGCACATACGCTCGATTGAACTTGTGTCGCCGAAGGCGACTGACACGCGCGCCCGCTTCGGATGCATTGGTTCGAACGTTAAAGCATGTCGTTATCCATTGGAATATTAGATAAAGTTATCCCGCGTGAAAACTAGGTCAGATTCCCTGGGCAGCGGACGGAAAACGAAATCTCGGAGTCTCTCCTCGGAAAACTGATGTATCGCGTACTATTGTAAAATACATGTATTCCATGACTGGTCCCTCTGTCACGGATGCGCAAGCTTCGCTGAAAGAGCTTCCATCCCCTGGAAGATCCAGCATCAATTTGCATAGCGAAGCCGAGCAAGAGAGCGGAGCAAGTCATCGCGCAATGCTCGCATGCATTTGGCCGGCATGCATGCCAGCTTCCTGCGATCCTTTTGCCGAGGATCATACGTTTATTTGGTTACATGACGATCCATTAAGCTCGCCGGGCAAAAGCCGCGGAATATTCATGCTGTCGATGCGCGCTGATGGACATTTATTTGCGCTCAATTATCTATCGAAATCCCGCACTAACACTAGCGCCTCTTTGTTTGGCCGGCTCGATTGTTACTGCTGATTCTCAATAATACGCAGGCATGCCGAGCCACAAAAGGGTTGCAAGCTCCAATTCCCTCGGGCTCCCGCTCGATCCAGCCACGAAAAGTTATCTTCCGCATCGCGGCGCTAACGCGCTTCACTATGCAAAGTATTCTAACCTACTGGTCGGCCGATTCTTCCCTCGAAATCCAATTACAAGTAGGACGCCGGCGGACAGACTGGGGCTGTCGGCCGGCAGTCCCTATCAGCCCTTCTCATTTCCATTTGACTCGCGGAGAGAGAAGACGCCCGCCAGATAAGACGACGGAGCGAAGATCCATTCGCCCGGTTCACAATACATTCGCGCTGGCCCTGTGTCAAACAGAATGGCGCGATCCTGCAAAAAGCCTGAGAGCATCCACCACCGGGGAAGCTGATTCCTCGCACAATGGAAGAGAGCCCGAGCAAATCTGCGGCACGTTCGATCCAACCCACGTCCTCCAAAAAAACATCCATGCCCTTCTCCTCTTCCCTAAGTCCCCTTTTCCTCATTCTCTCTCTCTCCCTCCCTCCCTCCGCATAAGGGCACCTTGCGGAAATTAGAATTTTCACGGTGGACCCGAGAAAGCGAATCCCGCGCCCGGAACCGGCTGGCATTGATGGAACACCCCAAAGTCCCCAAAGCCGAGGAGAAGGCCATGCACGCCGGATGACTTTGGACATGGCGTCAAATCGACGACGAACCAACCAAACCTTCTTCCAGTCTCCATCCCTCGAAATACGACACGCCAAATCAATATACGATATGGCCCTTATTCCCCAATCATCACCATCGCATCCCCCGCCGGGAGAGAAGATCGAGATAAATGGGGAGATTGTGGGAAAAAATCCGATTCTACTTGGACTCGGAGCAGAAGAAGTTAATGAATCCCGAGAGCCAATGGAGGAGGAAGCAACGAGGAAGTTTGAGATGCCGGTAGACGATCAACTCGAGTGGCACCAAACGTTTAACCAAGCATCAACTACACTCCGCTCTCGAGATAATTATAAAGTTTCCAAGTCATTAAGACGCTCCGATTCTCTGCCGATCGAATGAGATCGAACCTCGGCAACGAGCTGTCGCCATTAGCCTCAATAATCCCGATACTTTGAGCCCCTCAAGAATAGCTATAGCTGCCTCCCCTCCCCTGTCGACCCGATACCCGCTAACTTGCCCAAGAATTAACCGAATGCAATTAAACGTAGCTCCGCGGGACAAGCGTCGCTTATTGACAGGACGTAGAGGACAAGTAAGTTCTGGCGGACTGCTTTCTGTTTGCGCGCCAGTTGCTAACTGGCAGATATGAGATGCGAGGTCGCTCGGTATTCGGAATATACGATGCTGTGTAGGAAAGCCGCAAAATACAGCGGCGTGTAGGGGCGGGGCGGCGTGTTCCCGGCTGAAATACACTGGCCGGCCGAGGGACTAATGCTCTAAACTATTTGCAATAATATTACGTGTTGCGGTGGTCGACGGGGCCCTTTGAAGTAATAGAAACTATGAAATCCCCGCCGAGAGACTCTATGTCTACATAAACCGGCAACGAAATCCGAGCTTCCCCTCCCCTTCCCTGGCAGGCCCTTTGCCCCTCGGTCGGATACATACGCGAAACCGCTATTTTTGCCGCATTCTATACGCGAGCATACGTGGAATCGCATAATCACGTGGGCGGGCAGCGGGCGCGGGGGTGCAGCGGCTGGAAACTCGGGTGTGCGGCTCTCGGTTGCCGCTTATAATGAATCTACTCTGCGGTCTGTCTGTGCCATTAGTTGCACTGTTGTTTCGGGGGAGCGGGCGAGTGTGGGGGCGGTTGCGAGTAACAGGCTCAGCCATTATCACGATAGCGAAGTGTAAAGAGGGACAAGGCTGCCTTTGCCGAGATCCGACAGAGGTAACGCAGCTATTTGCAATAACATTTGTGAGTGTTGTGCATCTCTTCCTGCTCCTCGCTCCCTCGCTCCCTCGCTCTCGCGGCCTACGCGGCGCGCGCGAGCAACGCTCATCCAAAGTCCGAGGAACTCGGTCCTACCAGAAACGCAGCTACAAACCGCCGCAAGCATCGGCGGAATTAATTAACAGGCGCCTCAAACGACGAACCTTCGACAAACACGTGCAGCGACAGAGAGAGAGAGGGAGAGATGCCGCGAGCCAGCAAGAACTCCTCGACTTCCTACACGCGTACTTGTCGCACCACTGGCACACGACTCTACGAGTAGGATGACGAGGAGGAGGAGAGGCGTTCGTAAACTCTTGCCGCAAATGCGACTGCATACTAGGTAACCCCGTAGAGCCCATAAGTATTTGCTCACCGAGGGTTGAAAGCCCCTCGCCCGCCGCCCTCTCTCTCTCGCGCGCGCGCGCGGGCAACTTCGATTGCGATTGCTGTTTGCATACTAACTCGAAAATGTCATCGCTCGGCAAATTAAAGTTTCGAGGAGTCCCGCGCCGGGACGCCCGCCCGCCCGCGACCGCGACCCGTCCGATTGAGACTTGGGCGGCCAAGAAATGACATAACTTTCTTAGCTCGACGGCGGCGGCGCGGCGTCGAGGACGCGAGGCGCGGAAGGTCGAGTCGCGGCGGAGAGGTCGGCAAGATTCTACCGGTTGATTGTCGCAAGAAAATAATTAACTGGGAGTTCATGGGGCTGCATTAACTAACCCCCGCGTATTTTCTTAGGGGCGCGTATGCAGGCGCGCGTTCCACGCTCCCGGATGTGCTTGTGAGAGGGTGTTTCAAAGTACCTAGGCCAACGTGTTTGTGCAAGCGCTGCCGGGTGCATTGGGCTGTGTTTGCGAAAGGGTGGCTGCGGCTCTGGCGGCGGCGACGGCGCTCGCTCGCTCTCCTTCGCCGTTACCGTAATTACCGGCCTTAATAAAGATTATAAAATCAGTTACCGTGATTTAGTACGATTAAAGGCAAACCCCGCTCCTGAGGAACGAGCGAAGGAGCGCGCTCTGCTTGCCAGCGACAATCTACGGCTTCTACGGCCCACGCTCGACGCTGCGCGTCGTTTATCGCCCGGAAGACCGCCTTCATCCGTCCTATTCTCGCCACCACTTATTCACACACCTGTTCCACCTGCGTGCTTTTCTATGCACCCCCATCCAACACGAGCGCGCGCTCGCGCTCGCTTACTTTCGCTTCCCGGAAAATGGCAACGACTGCGCGCCTCCATGTTGTTCAACCGCGTACAATTTCCGGCAAGCAGCGAGCGCGCCCACTCTCCTACGAAAGAATAAACGATTTAATGCAAACTGGAAATATATTCATTTCCCGTCTGTTTTATTCGGCATGCCCGGTGGCTTTCAATCGCGGCATTTCGGGGCGCTCCGCTTTTTTCCTGTTTTCAAACGTCCAAACTCGTGCGTTTCATGGACGGGGATGTGGACGATCTACTGACTGAGCGAGCCGCGGTCTGCTAATCTCGGGCGCACGTGAACCACGTACACGCCGGATTAAACACCATGACACGCAGAGGGCGGGGAGAACGCGATGCGAGCCGCATTAAAATCCGAACACGTACCTCTGTTAGCACGGAGCCGCTCCAGAGAACGGAAGCTGTATCGTCTTTTTCCGGGAAAGTGTGCGCGCGTATATCTGTGCGTACTGGAGCGAGCGGCTGCCCGGGGAGAAGCTACGAGCTCAAAAATCCGAGGGCCTCGCTCGCACGTAATACTCCCGACGCCTTTCGCCGGCTCGCTTTAAATCGCCGTGTTTCCAAAACTATCTGAAAGCAACCGCGAGCTGTCGCGTTACTCTAGTTTCCGGGATCTGCCAAGCGGCAAGCTGCGCTCTGACTAATGAGTGAGGATAGTTGGTGTACGCAGACACATAGACAGAGCGAGGGAAGAGGGTATGAGAGACCGGTGTTACCATGGAGCGAGCTTTCGACTCGATTGTCCCTACGGTAATACGATTTCAGGGAGAGTAGGCACAATTAAGCGTCATGGGGTTTCTATGGAAGGAGTGGGCACGCAATGTCGAGCAGGGGCCGCGCGCTCCAAAGGTCCATGGGGCTGAAAGTAGGTCGTCCTGCCACGGGGGACAATGAATCGATAAAGGTCAGGCATACGGCAACTGGAGCGTCCATCCGCTGCCAGGGCCGAAAGCCCCGATGATCTCGTAGCCCGATAGGCCAGCCTTAATGAGAATGTTTCTTAAGTGGCTCCGCGACTCTACCGAGAGGAAAATAGCCGATGCCGCCGAATCTCTTCCACTCGACTGGCCGAGGTAATTACGGATACGATAAGCCCAACCTATCGAGAGAGATCGCTTTCTTATCTGTTCCGGCGAGATCTGCTCGCGGGAACCTCGCTAATCCCGTTTCTATCAACTAGCAACTCGCAAACTCTCGTCTTGTAAATAAATAGCGCCCGTTGCCACTCAAGAAGCAGCCGGAGAGAAGTAAAGATGATTCTACAGGGATGTACAAAGTTGGACCATGAATTATATCCGAAGGCCTTCTCAAGAGCACACCCTTCCCCATAAAGAATCGTGCTTCACTCTTCAGCTCTATTCCCTCTTCCTCAAAAGGAAAGAACCCTCCGTCTTTAACTTAAACCCATCTCTTCCTCTCCCGCCGGATACTCGACAAGTGATTTATTCGGATTAAACGAGCTCTCTCTCTCTCTCCCTCCGCGCTTTATTAAAGAACAAACTGACACTTTTCTCTGGATCTCGTCACCCCCGGATATCTCGGCGACGAGGGCGGGATGATTGAATTAAGCCGAGGAAAGCGTCGGGCATCAATCAGGCCAAGTTCCCGGGAGCAATTGAAAGGTGAGCGACATCGTTTCCCGTCGATTGCAATTAGTTGCTTCCTTAAGAGGAAAGCTGGCCGCTTGACGAAGAAAGGGCGGACGTGTCGGCGGGGTTGATATAACGTCCGGTGGAATTAGCCGACGAAACGAGAGGATAGTATTCGACAGTTTGAGATACAAGGCGAGAACATGGGATGTAAAAGGCGCGGGGGCTGCAATTAGTGGCCATTACATCGCGGTCGTCCTACTTCTTGCCTCATTAACGACCTCGTGCCTACGTGCACTTAACCAACACTCGAGCCCCGTCGCCGTACATAATACGACGCCATCGACACTCGACGACTCGACCGGGTCGACGGAGCAGGGGACTCTGCGCGTGTCTTCGCCGGGCATAATCCATCGCTCGGACATTGGCCCCTTCGCTCCCCAATGTAAAAGGTGAACTTCATTTATTTATGGGGGCGCGCGCCGAGCCGCTCCAACAGCTAATGTTCCTCGTTCGACTATCAGCGGGCTGACATCTCGCCCGACCCCAATTCGGTCAAGAACCCTCGACCCCTGCGCGTCGCGACCGCCGCCCGGCCAAGACTATCGGGACTCACTGAAATAATAGCCAACTTGTCGGCAAACATTCGAGCACCAAGTGGTTGGCGACGGGTCGGTGCTTCCGTCAACGAGGAATACATATATCCGTTATCTGCGCGGGGCGACGAGCAACACGCTTCGATGCTAATTACATATCGGAGGAGCAGGAGGAGGAGGTTTCTCCCCATTTCCTCCTGATCAATCGTCACTCGAGGACACTGAACTAGCGGCTCAATCGACTGGGGAGCGAGCTTGCAGAATGCAAACCCCCCGCATTCAGTATTCAGCGCGACACAAAATGCACTGTATTCCGAGCGATTGCCGGTCAAATGAGCTGCTAAGCGGCAAGTGGCGTCCGCACAAAACCGAGTGGCGGAGCGTGTTTGTGTCTGTCGCGGGGCTTGAATGGATGATTGTCTGACGGGGGAGGGTTGAACAACCGCGCTATGCAAATACGCAGTGCATTAATGGTCGTCCCCGCTCGCTTGCTCGCTCGCGCGCGCGCGCGCGCCTGCGACAGAGAATCGATTCGCGGTCCATTGGAGCCCCGAGTAAGATGGATTCTCTTGAGAACGAGGGCCATTCTGGCCGGGCGAGCTATCTAATTATACTGATTGCTTCGCTCCGACGAGTACATCCTTCCTATCAGATGTAGGCCCTAACCCCCAACTAATACCTCGATCGGCGTGCAACCTTACCTCTGTATACCGTGCAAGTGAACCTCAACTCCTCTTGGACTGACGTGCTGTAAAGGAGAGTGCGATAAGCTCCGGGCTAAAGACGCATTAGAGCCTCCTAATGCGCCCGCTCGGCTGACCCTGGTCAAGGACCACTGGGCCGCTTTGGAATCGCTATTGGCGCCGCCAGGCCAAAAAACTCTCCCACTTATCCCTAAGTGCTGCTGACCTCGACAACAACACTGTCAGCAGGCCGGCCCATCAATTCGCCATGCTGTAACGAAGCAAATATTGACTGGTAGGTTGACCTCCTCCACCTCAGAGGACGCAATCTTGACTCGGCTTTGATGTCGACTCGTTCTCACCTATATACCCTGTCCTGTCCTCTCGCCCACCCCACAATCTATCCTCCTCCTGTCCCTCTCTCTGAGAGAATTCTAATCATTGTGTTCCGCCTTCTGCGAGCTATCGCAGCCAATACTCGATGCTTGTTCTATGAAAAGTCACATCTCACGCGAGCAATCGTTCATTCGGCCAAACAGCGGGGTAAGTGATCGAGGATCGGGGAGATGCGAGCGTGTGGTCCGTGGTAAAGAGTGACGGGCGGAGAGGAGAGGAGAGGAGAGGAGAGGAGAGATAGATTCGAATTGTAGTAGAAGAGCGCGCCTTCGGCTATTCGGGTGATTGCTCGTCAAATCGACTGGCTGAACTGGCTGCTGGTTCGTTTGCGAGCAAACCGATCGATCTGCTTCGTTAACGAGAACTGCGAGACAATACCTCGCTCGCTCCACTGTCGGGATATGAAAATTATGAATCACTGATCACTCCCCGCCGCGCCGTCCTCTATTTCGAGTCTACAGGTCGCTGAATTACGATTCCTCGAGATTCCCCGCGGAAAAGAGCACACGTCTTTTTAATTGCGCGACGAGGCCGACGAGATGATTGCACTTGAGTTATTCAAGAGGCGATAAGATTTTGGCGCCGCGCACCAGCCGGCAACTGTTTCCAGACGCGGCCGACACGAACAGCCTAATTACAGCGTGTATCCGGGGAAGCGGCGGAAAAGCGAGGCACTCAATCGTCGAAGAAAGAATCTTGGCGTTAAAAATAAACCGCGGAGAAAGAGAGGAGAGCGGCAGACTCCAAGACGAACGCAGACTTTTTCGGAGCACTTGGCGATCGAGGGAATGTAGAAACACGAGGGTTTTAGAAGAGGAAATGCTTGGACGCATTTCGTTCGGAAGCGCGACGCCACTGACAGTGGGGCCAAATACATACGAAACCGATTCGCCGATAATTGGAATAATCACCCGGGCATTCTCTGCATTTCGCGCACGGTATTGTATAGAATTCAAATAATGCGAATAATTTCGGACAAAGTGGCCTGATTTCATTGAGGTGCGTGGGAGTGAGGGTCAGATTGCTGGGGGCTAAGGGCCGCTTTAATTAGCTGGCTATTGTCGCAGCAACATAATTGCAGGCAACGTTACCTCCGCGCTATGTTGTCGCCGGCATGAAATATGGATTGTCACCTGGTCAGGCACAATGGAGCTAGTCGGAAGTCCGGCCGAGTGGTCCTTGGTCCGAATTAATCGGCGCTTAATGAGTCCACGAAACGGCGGCGCAGTCGTCCCAGTCACTCCAACGAGCCGCGGCCCACTCTCCCAATATAAATCAATTGAGGAATCTCCCTACAATTCAATCTCCCCGCTTGTTTTTCAAGGCGGCCGCACTCGAGAGGTCTCGTATCAGCGGAAAATTCGCAGAAGCACCGCCCGTAACTTCTCGCTCGAGTGCAGCAGCGCGTCATCCATCAAATCGAAATGAGCGGCTGCCAGTCCAATTGAAACGCGATACAGCGGCCTCGATCGATGCCGCCAAGGAGGGACTTGCTCTGGCGTGGCTCGTGAAAACGGCAAACTCTACCAGAAGACTCTAAGCTTTTTCGCCAAGCCGTCCGCAGCTCGGAGGAAGAAATAGGGAGAGAAAGAGGGGGGAGAGAGGGGGAGAGAGGGAGTCGGAGACAGTAACAGTGCGAGTGCGAGTGCTTAAGTGGAGCCAACTTGCCCGAGATAGGAATAATACGATCCATAAGACTGGAGCTCGCCCGAAGACGTCGAGATCAGAGTGCTCCTGATCTCAATCAGATTGAGGATAGTTCAGCTAAGCAGAAAGATTGATGATTATGGAGGAGGATCGATTTTATGAATCCCCTTCTTCGCGGAGAAAGAAGACCTTCTCCTCTCCCTCGCATCCTTCCTCTCCAGCCCAAGTGGAGGGTAACGCAGCGTAGCTAAGGAGAGCCGCCTAGCCGCCTCGGAGTGCTGGATCCATCGAGATCGAGCAAGTTGGATGTGACTTTGCCTTTAATTTTGCATAATCCATCGACGCCTCCCAAGTTTCTAGCCAGTTTTAAGTGATTCGGCGCGTTTAATGTTACCCAGATATATATCCAGCTGGCGAGTGCCGAATTACCATATCCGGCGAGCGAGCGACTTCAAAGGGACTTTACGTTTTCGGAAGTCTAGTCTAGCCAGCTGACATTTCCCCGGCAAGTCTTTCAGCGTGCAATTGAACTCTTACTTGAACGGAGAATGCCGAGTTCCAGCTGGATTTCGGCTAATGGACAGCTCGGCAAGGAGGAGGAGGAGGAGGAGGAGAGGGAAGGCGAGGCGAGGGTTTCTTGCTCTGGATGAACGCACGATGTGTAACGAGAGCGAGGCAAGTGCGAGTCCATGGGGGTCCAAGTCTGACTCTGGCCAGGAATAGAAGTCCGTGCTTACAGCGACCGCACAGCCGTCTCTCAGCGTCCCGGACTCTGAGTCAGCCAGGAGGATTCCGTCTTGGAGTTCTCCCTCCCATTCTCGTGCCGCGAGACCTTCAGCCTCTCGCTCGCTCGTTCGCACTTGGAATGCATTACCAGACGACACGCTCGTGCGACATAGTGCCGTCGCATCGCACGTGCCACTTTGCACTTAATTCCTCGGGCGGCAATGTCACACCGCCACCATGTGTCTTGGCGTTTTGCGAACTCGTAATTCACCAGGTGACGCCTTCCGATGAGACGCCGCCTTTCATTCCGACAATCTAAATGAAGTCTATGGAGCCCGCCAAGGAGCCCGCCAAGGAGCTCGCGGACGGAAGATCGAGCAATGCCCAGTCGCTTGCTGCCGCGCTCGCCTGCCTATACGCTTAACGAGCTTACAATGCATCCCACGAATTTTCAACCAACGGACCCTCGTCACAATTAATCGAGCTTTAATGAAGCGCCGAAATTCCCGGCGACAAAGTGACTGGCGAAACTTTGTGCCGCGACAGCACTCACGCCTCTGGCTAAACCAGACACAATGGAATGGCGAGAGCTCTTAACCCGGATCGCATTTCCATAGACCAAGAAACGGGACTTCATCAGGGAAACACCCTCTGATCAGATGCACGCGCTCTTCTCTTCCTCCGCCTCTCTCCCTCTCTCCCTCCAATTCTCCCTATCGAACTTCCGACGAGAAGAAATCAATCGCAGCAGTAAACAATGGTAGAAGCGGCGATGATTCGTGGCGGAAAAGAGAATTTTGCTTTCGGAAATTTGTTGGTGCGCGTCGCTCGGGTCAGCACACGAGTGAGAGGACGCAAGCCGGAGGTAGGTAGAGGAGGCAGTGGCGGCGATTTCCGTAAGTGTTCTCACCGGCGCATTTAAACTTTTCCAATTCCGCAGCATTTCATTTCCCAAATGGTCCGGAGCGCAGCGTCCGCTCCGGCTCTCTTCTGCCCTCGCTTCCTTTTCCCCACTTGCACTGCTTTCCATCGGCCGGGATATCTGCCTTCCTCTCGCCTGCAAAATTTCCACTTCTTCTTCTTCGAACCTCCGCCGGATTCCCTCGGTCCCCGGCGCTCATTCGCGTAAAACAGAGTATACTTCTTTCGGGGCGCCGCGGCGCCACGAGAGAGAGAGAGAGAGCGCGCCCCTTTGAATGGCGAGAAACGTCGGAAAAGTTGGCCCCGGGGTCCTTTCGACGGGGCAGCTTCTGCTTTTTCCTGGGCAGCCAGCTCGCATTCTTCTCTGAGGGCCGCCCGATGACGCGAGATGATAGTCCGCCTCATTTGGCAAGAAAGTTGGCGGCGAGGACGATACTACGGGGTTGATGATGATTAGTGGAGAGCGTGTAACCTCATACTTCTCGCACGAAACTTGGACCGCGAGAGTGTCTCATGGTAATATCTCATAGTACATGCGATGGCAGTAATGCTCTCCATTAATAACAAGCTGGTACTGTCACAGCCCTATTCCAGTAATTCGCATTTTCCATTTCGAGTGTGTCTGTCGCAGGTATTAATTCCCGGATCCATCGCTTTCGACTTTATCAAGCGCGCCCCAATTCCGAGTAATTATTAATCATCGGCAAAACAAGCCGCGCCGAGAGCGGAGCGCGTCGTACGCGCGCGCCCGATATTTAAAATCGACGCATTAAGGTTTTAGCGATTCGGTGTATTATTAGCTTCATTAACGAGGCTACCGGCTAGCCGTGTATCAGTACACGAGGTCGGCCCCGGCTCCATTTACAGTAATACATGATTTTTGCGCTAATTATATTTTAATGTTGAAGTGGCCATTACCGGAGTAACCAGCAACATTTCCGACATCGGCCGCGGCTCGTTTACGCCGACGGCCCGATGACTTGCACGGCCAGTTTTAATAACAACGGCGCGCGGCCCGCCAAGTTTCGAATTGCGCTAATTAAAAGTAGGCTAGAGGTAGAGCCGCGCGGACACGGGGCGAGCGGGCGCTCGCTCTGATAATGCCATAATTAATCGCATAATGACTTCGCTACGGACACGAACCCTCGTTATCGTAACTCAACGGGCGCCACACCATAAATTATTTTCGGACTGGCAGCCCGGTGACGGGGCTTCGTCAACCACCATGGGCGATGTTCGAGCCTATCCCCATGACGGTCTTCATTTCTTATTTACCACAGGATGTCCCGGCCGACCCGCCGCCCCTGCGCGCTCGCCATTTCCGAGGATTACAGGGGAAACTGCGAAATTTCGTGCTTCGTCCGCATTTATTTATGAATATTTGATCGGGAGGAAATTTCGCTCCATTGCCGTTGGACACTCGGCAGTGGCGGTGAATTAAAAGTTGGCGCCGCACCCTTAAAAATTCCATTAAACCGAGGACTCGGCGGCAGCTTCCTTTGCGAGCTCTCGTTACTCACCACCGGGGATCAAGAGGGAGGGGAGGGCGTTAAATCTTTTCGTCCCCCCCGTCAGTCGATTCGCCATTGTCACCGCCGTATTCCTCGCGGGGCCAGAAGTAAAACGGGGTATTTCGCCGCGTGCATAATTCAAATAAACTGCCACTCGAATTTATACTGACCCCTAAAAGTTGAAACGCCCGGGGCACGCACGCTCGATTCGTGAGAGGCGCGCTTAGCCGCTCGAGTGGCCGGCGGTGCACGTGACTTTGGCCACAAGTGGCTAATACCGGCGGGCGAAACTGCGTGCACACTCGGTGCACCATACGGCCAGATAAAAAGGGCCGAGAGCCCGATTGTCGTTCCCCGATGAAATTCCCCGCTGATTATCAGCAAGCCCGTGGAATTAGAGCCGGCCGAATTTTCGTTGGCTGATTTCATCTCATTGTCGGGATCTCGAGGTAGATTAGCATTCCGAGCCGCGCGCTTCCAAGGGACGCCTGGCTCGGACGGTGCTTTTCCAGCGGGAGATAGAGCGAGAGGGTGAAATATCTGAGTTGTAGGTAGACCGAAATATGCAGGCACGGGGTTGTCAACCGTGCCGTGGTACTTGGCATTGGCCCTCGTCTCGGCAAATCGTTTTGTCTTGGCTATCTCTACTCTCCACTCTCTCCCTCTCTCTCTCCCTCTCTCCCTCTCCCTCGTCCTCCGTCTCACACTCGAGCTTCTTACTCTCGCTCTCGCGAGAGCCGGCAACTTGGTCGATTTGCATAGCTAGAGACCGAGAGCGAGGCCAGTTTCGTCTCGGCTATTTCCTGTCGCATTTTCCACGGGAATAGAACACCGGGGCGCCCGATCGTCGACCGCATTTCTCCCGGGGCCGCTTTGAACTTCGCGGCTCCAGGAACCACCCCCGCTTCGCCCAAGCCCTTTAACCGGGACAGCTAGGCCAGGGGATGCTGCTGCCGTTGCTGCCGCTGCTGCTGGATGCTGCTGGATGCTCCGCGCTCTATCTGTCCTCCGCCGGCCCGCCACTTCCGCTTCCTCTGACTTTGACTTCCAGCCGGCCGCGGCCTGGTATGCCCTCATCGAGATGATTGCGTGCGCCGAATAACCTTGCGCAAACTTCCCCTCGCTTCATTCGATTGTTTGGAGACGCCGCTCATTCCACTCCGCTTCGTGCCCGCCACACTAAACGATCAGATGAACTTGCCCGCTTTCCTGTTCCATCCAACCAATAGATATCCAACAACGATACTGTTTCCACGATACATGATCCATTATGGGAAGAAAACCCGTTGTAAAGAACCATCGTACTTTTTTATAAGTCCAATATGAGGGAGAATGTGAATTATAATTAATTAATAGAAGAGCGACGGGGAGAAAGTGTACTTTGAGGTTGCGAGTACTGTCGCAGTGGCCCGTAATAAAGGGCTCAAAAGTGTGAGAGCCTTGTCAGCGCAGCGCATATTAAAATCTCAGACCCACCGACACAGCATCCCTTATCAATAGGTCGTGTGTCGTGGCGGGTTAAAAAGCGAGGGTCCGCCAGAGCGAAAAATGAAACAATCCCGCCGGTTTCCGCAAACTCACCGGGCAACAATCGTTCAGAGGGCGCTACGCGCCGCCAATTTTCAGGGCGGTCGCGCCTGCAGAAAGAGCCGCTGCCGAAAGTGGGTTCCTCGAAAGAGAGCGAGAGCGAGAGGAGGATTGCCGATGCCGCGAACGATTAACGATTTTCAAGTGGCCGCCCTGATAACGCGCCGGCTCCTAATAACAGCGCGCGATTACGCCCTCCAGCCGCGTCTACCTTTACCTTATTGAATCGGAACCGGCCGAGCCCGATACGAAGCATGGATCGCGTGATTAATGACTCGGCCGAGGTTCTCTCCATACCGGCGCTCGAGAGAGAGGGAGAGAGAGGGGAGTGCGCAGGCGAGCCGAGCAAGAGAAAGGGGGTGCGCGCGCGTGTGGTTACGCTTTCACCACCGCCGAAAAGATTAACGGAGTAGGTCCGGGGGTAATCCTTCATTTTTTGATTTTCTCGCACGACATCGCCCGAATCGACTGCGCGCCACTTACCGCACGGGGGAATCAAGTTCCGCCGAGGGCTGGGAATTACCCGACAACCACCGGACAACCTCACTACCCCCGATGGAAATACACATTTCCACCCTCAACGAGCACCAACTTTTCTTCCGAGGGCGCTAAGCTCGCCGCGTTCCAAGCCTCGAGATAGATCTCACTGTTGAAGGAACGGGCCAAGTAAACCAAGGCAGAATTAATCGGGATTCTATAGTCCCATTCGTAACTCAATCTCCCGATTTCTCCTGGCGAGTAACCGAAAGAGGGCGATGTAAGTGAGGAATATTAATCGGCTTGTTGTTTCTGCGAAAAGTTAATTAAATGCCCCATCGTTCACTTGAGAATGCCCAGGATTTCAGTGAAATTACACGGCGGTTTATTAAATTCCACGGCAAGTGCATCGTCTCCTCTCGCTCAACCTCTCTCTCCGGCCCTCTCGACCAGCTGGTATTAAAGCCACATTCTTAAAATGCTAATGCTCCCGCCGCCGTCGCGATACCGGAGAGCCCCCGCTCGCCCCCCGCCGGACCAGAACGCACGACAGCTTTCATCGATCGATTATCGAGAAAACGACCGCCATGCCGGCTTATTAAATTATTAAAATGACCGCTTCAATTTCGCCACGATTGACTTAACGAGCGATTTCTTTTTCAGATAATCAAAACTCTATTATAATTAATTTTGCAACTGGCAACTTTCTCCAAGTGACCGGCGATTCTCGTGAATTTTGTACTATGCTGCATCATTTGAAAAGGGAATTCCATAGAAGGGGAAAAGAAAGGAAATGCGACACAAGAATCGAGGCTGTCACTCGCAGAATCATGAAAGGGACTTGAGAATGAAAGCTGATTCACAGTATGTACACCGCGAAAATGAATGGTATTTCCAAGCTTAAATAAGAGGAGTGGAGAATCGCACTGAAACAAGATTCACGCGAAACAATTCGAAGCAGAGCTAGGAAGGGCTGGGGGGGGGGGGGGGATCTGTACAGAGAAGCGAGAGAAGATCGGCATGGAGAGGTCCCTTATTAGAGGAATGGGAGTGCGCGACAAGGGAGAGTAGCAGCTTCCAGGATGATTACAGCGAGAGCAGAGGACCAAGAGGAGGATGTCGTCGATGGACGAGCAAAGACTACAAAGGGTCCTCGAGATCCTCTGGACAATGTGGCGCCGAGCAGCGGATCCTCCGCTCTCGCTGAATCGAAATTGGGGTCAGCCGCTTTCATCGGCCGCTGTATTCCACGAGAGAGCACGCCCGGCGAACCAACGGTCATTTCGCGGCTTCACCACCTACCAGCGCCTATTATCTTCTGGATTACTCTCGCCAGAGCCTATCCCTGTTGCTCCAACCACCGGACACTGCGGGAGTTTCGGCCGAATGCGAAATTTGCATCGGTCGAGTGCCACTCGAGCCAACCACCTCCTCGGGCGACCTAAGCCGAGTCCTCGCAAAATAAAGCCAAACACGCGCAATACGTGTAAGCGAGCCGCTCGCACAATGAATAAAGTTCAGAATCACTGCCGCCCCCCTCACCCCCTTTCTCGCGAAAAAGAGTCTTTGAAATTTCGCGCTCGCCGTGCACGCGAAAGAATAGGCGTGCAAGGAGAGCAAGGTGGATCGATGCAAGCTTTCTCTGTTATTGCCGGCACGTTGCCTTCCCCTCCCAGTGACACACACCGGCACCCAGGACTTATCGCTTTCTAGTCAAATGATTTATGAGTCGACGGTTAAGCATGATGCAGCGCGCGCGGCCAGCATCCCGTGCACAGGAGTGCACTCTCCGAAATTACTCGTGATTCAGTAAGCCGATGCGAGTCGCATCGGCTCCGTGCGCGCACACTGTTTTTGCTTTTACCGGCTGCCGGGAGATCTATAGACCGGGTATATATCTCAGCGGAAGCCGGTCTGTTACTGTTAGTCCCTTAGATGGATCGCATTCGATTCGCCCGATATCGTCCTTCTCGTTGCATCCAATGTTCCCCGCTCGGCTTGTAATCTCGCAATCATAACTTTCCCCAGAAGAAATAACCTAGAAACGCGTTATGTACCAGCTGGCCGACTGAATGATGCGTGATCGATGAGGGAATCCAATAGGTTCCCCGCGCTAATAAAAGGCCCAAGTGCGGGCTAATAAAGCGTAGACATGACGGCCGAGGGATTCGTCGGTTAGGTGACAAATCATGGAAAGGGTGGGAGAGAACGTCGACTTGCTCGGATCCCTCCAGTCCATATTCCCTTCGGCAATGGGGGCGGTGGGGGCGGTGGAGGCGGTGGAGGCGGCCGACAAATCGCAAGATTACCGCCACCCTCGTAAAATGAGGATCGCGATAAGGAAATGCGGGGATGAGGGGCCGCTAAACAAGAGCGGGATAGATATTTAGACGGCAAGACTCGGCCGCTCTTCCGTCACACAACACGAAATTGCGGTCGTCCCCATTCGACGTGGCCTTTGACGGCGGGATTCTAATTTTCTATCGAAAGCGCCAACAAAGAACAACGGGTTCACTCGAAGAGCGGCGAGCGCCGACTGTTATCTACTGGTATCGGTGGAAAAAGAGAGCGGGAATCTATCAAAGGAAAGGCGAAGATAAAACTCGACGAAAAGCAACGCGGCATGCCTACGTAAACTCGGCAAGCAGCCGCGCACTCAGAGACCAGCAGAGCACCAGCCGGGCCCAAGAGTCACGTTGGCGCAGAGGCTAGGTAGAGAGCTAATAGTCACTAACGAAACAAAGAAGGCTGGCTCCGCACCAAACGAAGCTAATTTAACGAGACGAACTGTCGCCGACCAACCAGACGGAGCATGCGTCAAAGGAGCGCTAATACAGTATCAAAGTCAACGCGGACGACAAAGGCGGCGGGCGGGGGACGTCCTTCTGAGCCGCCGGAAGACGAGCGACTCCACCGACCTTTCCAGGAAGGACAAAAAACGTAAGACATTCAAACGACCGAGGATAACGATGCACCGTATACCTGCCTCTTCTGCGAACACGCTCGCCCCGTGTGTGGAGGAAAGGTCTCGAGAACACCCCCCCCCCCCCCCCACCCAAAAAAACTCTTTATCTTATCATTGCTATTGACCCGCATTCGCATTTGTTCAATTTCCACGAATAAGCGAACATGGGATCGTGAATGTATGTAGAATGGTATGGTGTAGGTCGTAGGAGATAAAAAGCTTAGGAAACTGTGCAGGTTCCAGGAGCTAATGTAATAAAAAGGATGAAAGGGGGCAGAGTATTGGAGATGAAAGCTTGTGTAACTGGAAGGAGGGAAACTGGGATGGTCGGAAGAGGATATGGAGGCTGTCAATCGTCAGCGACGTTGTCACTCTCACTAGATGTAGCGGAGAAGCAGGACCAGGGAAGAAAGGGAGCGAAAGGTAAAGAGGCCGCGTGGCGAAAGGTCGAAGGTTAATACGTCAGGTGTGGGTGATTCGGAGCTGTCGGGGGGAGTGGGGAGTGGGACGAGGCGGTTCGGGGAAAAGCTAATTTCCCGGGGAGGGAAAGCGAGAAGGAAAAGCGGTAGCAGGGCGACAGTGTATTAAAAGGCCGGGGGCCAGCGAGTCAGCAGAACCTTTTCGGTGATTCGCTCCCTCTGCAACTCGTGTAATTTATATTCTTTCATATCCAAGCCACCCTTTCGCCTTCACGGCGTGCTAGAGTCGAAAAAGAACAAAGCCGTTGCTCGTACGTAAGCGCAAAGGGAAAGGGATGGCTTGAATTCTTGGACCAAGTGACCAGAAACCACTACAAACAACTGCAACGACTATGTCGAGAATGTCTTGTTTTAAAACTCGCAAATTAAAATCACAGCGCAGATTAAATACCTTGGATTTATTGGGACTTTGTATCTTAGTATTTGGAATTATAATAAAGCAAAAATTCGGAAGGTTGCTCTTTCTTATTTTCCGAGCCTTCAGAGACATTCTTCTATGAAATGAAAGCATCCGTTGCTCAAGAGAAAAATCGTTCTGGAGAATAGATGGTTCGGCGCCTCCCCCCTCCCGGCCAAGCGTGTAATTAAACCAACGCTTTATTGACAGCGGCTGGAAAAGCAGCGGCCCCTCGAGAATTACGTACAATACATACTCATCCCGTTGGCGGGAAGAACGGGCCGATACGCGATATGCCTCGCACGCAGAATGGACCGAATGACGCCAATACTCCCCGAGGCGAAAAAATTGCGGGGCGCGCGCGCGCGAGCGGATGCATCTGATAGCGCATCAGGTGTATTCGCATTTCGGCTTTTTTATTCCGAATGTCATAGCGCTCGATCAGTTGTAACAATCAGACGCGTCCGGCCACGTATTCGCGTATGCGTATATCCAGATGGTTTCCAGTATCCAAACAGTATCGAGTATCTCGCGCGCAGCCTTCGCTCTTTGTTACGAGGCGCGTTAAAGCTTGTTAATGTATCGACTTGTTGCCCGGTATTATTTGAGATCGAAAGCCTTGCTTTTATTCGGCCGACAATTCAATCGGCTCCGGAGAATTACCCGCCGAAATCAACTATGTATAGCGGAGCGAGGCTAACAAGGTAAAGAGCAATTTCGTAGCATTGGAAGCGTGCCGGAGCGGAGCGCGCACTCGTCGCGGCCCGCGCCATTACAGGCAACCACTTGCAGTATTTTTCCACCAGCTGTAAATGGGAATACGATTATTGTTGGGAATGAAATATCGTCTAGTGAAAACGGAGTGCTCGGCGCACGCTCTCGCTCTCCTAATTTCTCCGTAGTCGCTACGGCAAAGAGCGAAATTACCCGGCTTGCCTTCCATCCTCCTTAACCGCGCGCACTCGTTCCTACGTTTGCATCGTCCACCTTCATATGTATATGAACCTCGCTTCGGAAAACCAAAGCGCCCGCGCCCGCGCGCGCGCGCTCGTGCATTAATTCACTCGGAGCATTAAAATTACACGTAAATTCCGTATGATTTTATTGCCCCGCGAATTTCGTCGCGATTCCCTGCCACGGGCTTTCATTAGTAGCGCTGGTGCACGATTGCGAACAAGAGAGCGTGTGCTTGGTTCCCGCAACCGCTCGGCTCGCGGGGAAGAGAGGGAGGGAGAGGGAGGGAGAGGGAGCATGGACCACTATGCCATACGAGCCAGTGCGTTGTTTATAAACGAGCATTTCCATGCAAATTCCAGAGTGTGCTAGTAGTCGAATACTCGGCCTAGCCACTGGTTAAAGTTTATACCACCGCGCGCTCGACACAAGCCCCCAAATTATTTGCCCCGAAAAACCAGACCCTCCGCCCTTCGCGGCCCTGCTCCTACACACTGGCCGATTAAAACCGCGACACTGGATTTCTCCAGTGTCCCGACACGAGAGACCTGCCGTTAAAGTATCAAGTGCGGAGCGCGCTGATGGCTCGCTCATTATAAACCCAGTGGAATGCTTGCTCGCCTGTACTTTCCCATCTTAATAATGCGATCGCTTTTCTAGTAAACGTAATCCGAGGCAGCGCGGAGTTTGCCACGCGGGTTTGTCTTGGAGGTTCTTAAGATTCAATTCCCCGAGATTAAGAGGGCGAGTGGAAGAGACTTATATTGGTCGGTCGGAAGCGGCCAAGAGTAAGCGCAAACTTTTCGTCCCTAGTAATTGGCCTTCGATATCTCGAGCATGCAAGCGAGCGCGCGCGAGAGAGAGAGAGAGAGGGAGAGAATTTCACTTTGAATTACTATCGTCCCTCGTTAATTGGTTCCGTAAAACAAACCCGAGGAAATAGTTGCGGCAGTGCAAGACACTATACTTGGCCTAATATGTAGACTAATCTGCCACACGTATTTACTAGGCAAGCGCCCGAGGCATCGTCGCCGGAAGACGTTACGTTTCTGTGGATTTTCTCGATGTAAGGGAAACTCGGGCCAGCAGCACGCTGGCTTGGCCAAGTTGCGGCCTCTGCCGAAATGCTTTATGCTAAACTGAGTTTATGCCTGGGCCGTTATTGAAACCGGGAGTGGGATTACGAGGCGGCCAGCCAGAGATACGAGACGGGCGCACCACCCCCGTTAAGGTGTCGCCGGCGAAACACAATATCTGCAGACCTTATTTATCGCACCAACCCACCCACCCCAACCCCCTCGCCTCCACTCCATCTCTTCGCTTAGTCTTCAAGTCAGAACCTTTCATTTTATAGGCTTGCCTTCCCGTTTCTTGTCTCGTCTCTGACTGTGCAATGTGTATCTTTGAATCAGCACTCTATCCATTTTTTATGTATTAGAGAAGAATTTAAAATTGTTTGTACATAAATAATATAAGTAGCTTGTAATGATCCTGCAGTAGGAATCGCCTGCACCTGAGCGGTGAACTTATAGTGACGTGATGAGTTTCGACCTGGACTCGAGGTGGAAAGTAGTTATGACGAGACGCTACGGCTAATTCCGTTTTCCTCATAGTCGAGCCTGGTAATCTGATGCTATTGTCCCTGGAGCAAAGGTAACTCGCTAGATTGGCGGGGTAACTCCGACCTTCTCTTACTCGGTGTTTCCTTTCTCAAGGACGAATTAGTAAGGTACGACTTCTCGCTCGAGTACAATTCCACGGGAAATTGCAATCTCCTGTGGCGGCGGCGACTGAATGACAGGCGAGTTGATTCCGCCGACTCGATACACGTCGCGTTCCCTTTTATGCTCGGTGTCTCTCTAAACGCCGCCATGATTTTCGAACGCGACGTGACACGAAGTGTCTGCCGAGCGGCCCACCAATGCCAGCCCGCGTTGATACCGTGAATTTACGCGTCGCCCTGAAAGCCGCAGGATTTCTCGAGGATTTCCCGAGGCCGCTCCTGCGCGCCGCAAACTTCTCCCTCTTTTTAGCCGGCGAAACTCTACTATCTCCAGAGCGAGAGCGAGAGAGAGGGAGAAGGAAGGGAGAATC
The DNA here is from genome assembly GCA_963675795.1 of Crossocerus cetratus. Taxonomy (NCBI): domain Eukaryota; kingdom Metazoa; phylum Arthropoda; class Insecta; order Hymenoptera; family Crabronidae; genus Crossocerus; species Crossocerus cetratus. The sequence continues at coordinate 2,309,669 of OY776664.1, read as the reverse complement.
TGGCAAATTCGGCCTGTCTTCTGCGGCGCGCGGAGACGATTTTTATTGTTTTCCGAAGGATTCGCCGCGGTGATTTACGTCGGTGGGGCTGCCATAATGAAAGCGAGATACCAGTTTGACAGTCACCAGTATATCTTTCCACGGAGACTCGGCGGCCGCGCTTTTTCAGCCGACTATTACTCGTAATCCCTATAACCACCCTGCGGAGTTCTCCTGCGACCAGCCAGGATGCTTTCAGACTGGCCCAAAAACTCGATCAATAATCGAGCAAGAAAAACTGCTCTCAAATCGATTTATCCCACTCGCCGGCTCGGAATCTCGCCGACACAGAAATTCCGCCAGTAGACACACGATCGGTCTACTTTCGCCCGAGCAAACAGTGAAACTTTGGTAACGAACAGACCGCCAAGATGGAGGGAAAAGGGGGGCGCGCGTGGCGGAGATCCTCGTGACAGCCTCACGCACGATTTGCAGATTTTCCAGGACGAAGGAGTGAGCGAGGAAAAGGGGGTCGCGCGAGATAGCCGAGAAACAGACGGGCGCGTAATACCGGCAGGGGGGGATCGAGAAGATTTGGGAGGCTGAGAGCGGCCCGGTCGGGGGCTTTTGCCGGCTGGTGAAAAATGCAAAGCCATCGACACGAGAAAAACGAATGTTCGACCGTGCGGAACGTGTACGAGACGTGTCGATGAGAGCGCGCGCCAGACACACCGTCTACCCCGCCGCGTACACTCAGCCACAATAATGGAAAGCAATCGTGCCACCGGTACATCTCGCCCTCGGAACAACACTCCCTCGACAACGATGCCCTTTTCAACCCCCGCCCAACCCCGCTTTCGATGACCCGCACCAAAAGAATGTCTGTTTTATTCGAACCGAGGCACGAGCGCCGAGCGACGCCCCCGCGCCCACTTTTATTACGCTTTCCCTTTCATCCGTGTCTCTTTTTATTTGTCTGCGTTCGGCGGGATTGTTTATTAATGCGGGCTAGATTTGCCAGTCAGCATCGCCGGCCTAGAATTATTTCGTTGGATATAGCCAAGGTCTCGCTAATTGAAATATACCGTGCGAATGTGCGATCACTCTTTCGCCGGTTATTAGTCGAAAGGTGGGAAAATGTCTGGAGATTGGAAATACGTTGGGGCGTCGAGCGTTTCTGTAAAGGATTGTACGCGAGGTGGAGAAGTTACAGGGACGATCTTGCATGGAGAACATCGGTGGTGCACGCGCCACTGCACCCACTCTCCGCTTTCCTATCCCGTTTTCCCGATGCCGCGCGCGCCGCGCGCCTCTCGCTCTTTTCGGCCTTCCATCATCGGGACACGTGAATGCGAACTCTGCATACTATGTAGGCGCCAGGAAGAAAGCAGAAATCGGGCACGAAGTCGCGATATGCCTTTCACGCGGGGGGCGGGCGACGGGCGACGGGCTTTCGGCCCCACCGAAACGGCCCAGATAAATCGACGGGAATTTCTCTTAGCTGTTTCCTCGCGATTTCGCAATAGCATTGTCGCCGAGTAATCGATAGCCCTCCAAACAAACTTGCCGTCCCCGCCGCGCCGCTCTGACTAATCTGTCGGAATATCCGCTGGCGAAAAAACCTCTTTGAAAAAGATTCGGAAGCGGATGGAAATTTTAAACGAACCGCCTCTCCTGCCTCTGCCGCCACGCCGCCGGGATTGAGAAATGAAGTGGGTGTCTGTATTGGATGCGAGCGACATTGCTGGGGGAGGCCACGGAGCTAGTGGAGGAAGGTATGTATGTATATGTATATCGGACGCAGGGGTGGATAGATAGAACGCTGCCGATTGTCCGTAATCCTAGAGGCAGCAGGTTAACATGATCTCAGTTGCACTGGTTTTTCTCGGGGCCAGGCCGGAAGCGGCGCATTACCCATTTCCCGAGGGCCGATCTATTCAATCTCGATGCAAAAGCGATCTCACGTGCAGTAATAGCTTGTCAGCCACACCGAGGCCGCCTCTGATAAACGGCAGCTTCCCTCGGCAATCCTTTCTTCACTCTCTATAGTACGAATGGCCTCGCCAGTCGGCACATAATACCCTCGCCACTATATGCAATCCCCGGCGAAGACGCGCGCCTCGACCCGTCGACCCCCTTTCCCGTCCACCTTATCGACGAGCCCTCGCTGCCGCTCAAGGATTCCCATTTACCAGAGCCGACTCGCGCGCGCGCCGACCTATTTGCAAATGCTATAAACACCCTCCCCCTCTCTTCCCGCCACTCACTTTCCAACGGGCCCGATATCTCCGTCGACGCGTCGACGGTCAAGTGATTCCGAGTGAAAACGACAGCGCGACGCTGTCTCTATGTCGTCTGTCAGAGATACTGCCAACCGTCTTCCCTCGAGATGTACTACGTATCCTAATAAAACTGTTTTACCCGTTGATATACGATCTTATTGCTTTCCGCTGTCCGTGCGCCTCCGAGGTGGACTATGTTTATTAGACGAACTGGATAATCCAAGACCCGTGTCAGGGCTATAAATCGAAAGGTGGAGGCTGGACCGCCGCTCGGAGACAGCAGGCACGTTTTATTCGAGGGAAACTGAGTGGGAACCCTCGCGCGGCGGCCACCGGGTGCTCGGCGTCCCTTCTTGCCGGGGCACGCACTATTGAAAATTTCGGCTCACGTAGTGAGACTCGGGCGACCGAAAATAAATTCCGCACTCGGGCGAAACGAGTGACGGAAGAGTCGACGCTGGCCGGGCGGGCCGGAGCGGGCCGGAGCGGGGCGGAGCGGGGCGGGAAAATGCGGACGAGCAAGGGAGAGACAGTGTACTCGTGAGACCAATATTCCCGATAGCGCCACTGAGACAGACGTTTTCTCATTTCCGCGGACAGGACAGACCCCCGCGTATCCGGAACCACCCTGACCATTCCTCGTTTGTCTTCGTAGCCCGTCAGAAAAGCGACCTTCTCCACGTCTCATCCATTACTGCGCGCTCTAATAGCAATTTGATATTTGTCTTACACCCAGCCACTCTCTAGCGCGCCCAAAATAATACTTCGCTAATACTGCAAATGGTTTATTGCCCCTAAAACTCATCTTATTTATTTCTATGTATTTGCACGAGATGTTAATAATGTGGGGCGCGGAAAAAATTAGGAGAGAATGCGTGCGAGAATGATTGGGAAAAGCGAACCAACGAAGTTTAAGTTAAAAAAGAAAAATACGGAGAAAGTACTTCCCACCGAAGCAACCACGATCCCACAATCCTTGCAATAGAGAAAACTAGTATTACTTATTCAGGGCAAATCGAATGAACTTAATTCAATGAGATGGATATCTTTTCCTCCATTAGACCGACTAATTCCCTAAATGCCGTGATCGAGAATCGTTTGTCTATTCCGGCAAGGCTCCCTAGTAGTTTGACGTCGGTTATAATTGGCTGTCGGTCTAGCATGAATTATACCAACCCCTTTCGGATCGTTCATCGAGCTATTATTAGTAGCTCGCTTTCCTTTAATACCAGCTGATAGAGCTCCCAAGCTATTTCCGCGTTCCGCTGTCTCGACGGTATATCGAATAATACCACCGTCCGATTCGAGCCCAACCCCCTCCCTTTCTCTGCCGCGCATCGAAGAAGCAATTTGCAAAAGCGAAAAGTCACACTCGAACGCTAACCTACTTTCGCTCCAAAACTGTGCTACGACCACCTGTTCATCGGCAAAGTGCACGCTCGGCGATTTGCAGGAGGTTCTTTTTTGCGGCGACGGCGGCGGCGAGGGGGCCAGCGGGGAATGCGCATATTTGCGGAATCACGTGAGCGGGATTGACGCGTGACGTGGGGGCGATTGGGCCGATGTTAATTAAGATCCCAATGACACGTGAGGGCCCTTTACAGATGGCCGGTCACAAGTCCGGCCGAGTGGATGTGCATCAGCTGTGCCGGCATTTCAACACCATCGAAAATAGCCGCCCATTGAAATCACCCTCGGCGGGGCCTTTGTTCTGCCGTCTAAGCCGCGCAATTAATTCACATGAGAGCGGGAATCCTGTGGGCGCCGCACTGCCCACCCACCATATTGCGTAAATATCAATCTATCCCCGGACTAATGAAACTATAAATAGCCGGCCGCTGTTCGCACGGGGTTTGCCTCGTAATAGCAACACACACCGTGTCATTTCGCCGGGAAAGCCTGTAACTAAATGCACACACAATGCGCGCGCGCGCCGCTCCCCTAAATAATAACCAGATGGTAAATTCCCCTCATTTAACACTGCTGAAGGAAACAGGAAAGAGCTTTTAGGCGCCGCCCAGGGTAATAATGCCGATTTCCCCAAACCCCGCCGCCCAGTGCAAAGTCCCCATTATGTGCATTCCCAGTGAAAAGCCGCCCACTCGATTCGCCCGGATATACCATTTCGGTTTCTGCCAAATAATCAAACTCCCGCGCTGCGCCGCACTGTAGAAAAGCCGGCAATGTGATACATATATCCAACACATTATCGCAGTACTTTGCACGGCATCGAAATGTCGCGTTGCACAAATTTCGCTGAAAATGTCGGTTGACATGAGAGTTGACAGGGTGCGGCGGGAGATGGAAGGTTGGAGGGGCTGTCAGTTTCGTAATAGCCTGGGCATGGAAGACCTGCGGGTTCGAGTGCAAGCAACCCCCTACCCAGTCACCTTGGCAGCCCTTCTGTCCTGGCCCGTCTAAGTAAGCCAGACACTACACCATAACTCAGGATAATCCCCCAACACCGGCGAGACAGCGTCGACACACGCATACAACGTCGATGCCAAAAGAAACAAGTGCTTATATGCCTTATATACAAGTCTCCTCTCCCTCCGCCCCTCGCAAAACAATGAGCTTCGACTCTTTAATCCACCGAGAGTCCCCCAACACCGAGAGCCCTCGTCTCCTGTGCTATGCACACGGCTCGTTATTTCGCGGGAATTTAAATCCACTGGCTCGACGCGCCGGGAGCGAGCGAGCGAGCGAGCGCGACGGGGAGCGCCCGGCTAATGCAACGAGAGTTAGCGGTGAGTTGCGCGTCGCAAAGTTGTCGCAGCACAAAGCCCAAGCTGACGAAATAATTCCTCGGCGCGAGAGCTTTGCGGCCGGACGGCCGAGCGTGAGGAATCTCCTTTTCGGATTTCAGGAAATCTGTGCGTTCGCAACTAGAGAACTCCCGCGGGTTCATAGAGTTATGTACTTGCAAGGATGCAACAAGCCTGTATTAGAATTGATGTGGAGTCGATTTGTAACTCGACAGGGCCGGTAATTTCCAAGAACATTCGGAAGCTACTAGGAGTGAATGAGATTCTTGTAAGGCGGCAGTGGGAAGAGCTCCAATCTTGGCTGAATCTCGCCGTTCAATTCCTCGAGAATCGGCAATTCCCCGCTCTTTCCCGGCGCGGCGGAGAGCCACGCAAAGCGCAAAGCTGCTATTTACTGCGCCCGTCGCCCCTTTGCTTTCGGTGAAATAACGCGCGGCGCGGCGTGGCGCGCTGCGAAAGTACGATGGAAACAGAGGCCGATCAATGGACTTTGGAATATAAATAGCAGAGGAGCAGAGTGAGCTAGCCGGAGCCAGAGCCAGCCAGCCAGCCGTAGTGGCTGACGGGCGCGCATCTGCGACGAAAAGGGGTTGCCGTGGCATTTATTTATTTATTTATTGCGTCTGCTTCGCGAGGCACCAGTCGCCACTGCCGCCGTGAAACTGCACTGCTGCTCTCTCACGCTAGTTCACATTTATTCCAACCCTGCTTTTTACCCGCTCGCCGCCAGATAGGACACGTTTCGCTCTATCGCCCAGGAGAACACACGCCGCCCGCTCTCTCGCTCGCTCTCCCTGTTTTCCTCCGTCCACTTTGCCTCAAACGACTCGCGAGAAAAAGCGCGCCGCGCGCTCAGCCGCCCGCGTGCCTTCCTTTCACAGAGTTTTATGAAAGCCAGAGATTGCTCGCGTTGCATCGCGTTGCACCGCGTTTTCGAGGCCGGGCCCCTTTAGCCGCAATCGAATTCTCCTACTTCTCCTGCCTTCTTTTACCACGCAATCACTGCAGACTCGAGGGCGAAACGCGGCATACACCCGCGCAAACAACTAGCGGCCCATAATTCACGCAGAATTATCTACTAACAAACTATGTAGCAGGGGAATAAGAAGTCGCGAGACGAAAGGTGTCCATTTACTCGGGAAATCCCACCAATGCGTTGGGTCAGATTAAATAAATAAATAGGACAGTGAAAAAGAGATAGAGCCGCGCCTCTGCCGATCCCCTCGCCGCGAAATAGCTTTTACACCGGGCTCGTAATTCGCGCGGCCGACTCATTTGCATAGCGCGCGTCCTTGCAATAATGAAATTCTATTTCGCAAGCGCGCTGGGATCGAGTGTCGCCCGGAATCCCGTGCTCCGCGCGAATAAACCATACGCTAATACCAGGCATAAATAGGGAAGCTGGGTGCTGGGGCGCGCGCCCGGCCCTCGAGCGTAAAAGAATTAGCCTGGAAACGAGAGACTACTGCTATCGCAGCGGCTCGCTAAAGGGACGCTTTGCGAATTTCTCATTGCCGCCTACAAGCCAGTAAGCACATCTTCCAACGTCTGCCCTGTCCCCGTACCACTCTACGTCCACCGAGAGACTGAAGAGAGCCGGTCTATCAAGTATCCGGAAAATGTCATGCGAGCCTCTATGGAAGGGAACGGCCGGAACACAATAGGCTGCGGGCCGGCCCGGCAGAATTCTGTCACGCCGATCAGCCCGAGGGTTTACGTACACACATAATCGAGGGAAAAAGCTGCCTGGTATACAGCTAATGCTTGTGGAAAAATCCGAGGGAAGCATTTTAAGCGGAGAGAGCAGACATTGCATGGACGGTTCTGTAGTTTTACAGGCGTAGTTCTACTGGAAAGTAAGCAGTCTGATTTCTCCCGTTCTCCATATCAATCACTATACATACATAAAGATGCGCAATGTCGCGAGGTCCACTGTTATTCCCCAGGCCGAGGGAGAGAAAAGAGGAAAAATGCAAGGAACCCATTCGATTATTCAACAGTACCAGGAAGGATCTGCTCTGTCCTTATGCTGTTGTCCCTGACGGCATTATGAGCTTCCCGTAGCCAGCCCGGGCACACTCTCCTCTCTTCTCTTACTCCTTGCCCATATACTTCCTTACGCGTGCTCTTCCTTCATTGCTTTCTTCCTTCCTGACCGCTTTCCAGAAGCGCTTTAGCGCGGCTCGCGATGAATGCCGATGATCCTGGCATTCGGCGGACCAGCCTCTCCAAACATTTGGGGCCCACGGCACGTACGAGGCCGTGAGACTAGAATTCCACGGGCGGGCGGGCGGTCGGGCGGGAGGAGACTCGCCGGTCGAGAAAGAACGGGACTCTCTTGCCGTGAGAATGATACGGGGTGGAAGGCTGCCTGTGGACCACCCTCGATATAGGATCGAGAGGACTCCTCACGGCGACCCTGCTTTACCCAAAAGTGCTTTTTGATGTCGCGTCCACTCTATTTACCTTACCGAAATTACAAGAATATTCCTACCCTATCATAATCCCGCTTTTTATATTGATATTATCTGATTTAGAAATGTCAATAAGGAGCCATTTGTTTATGAATCAGTTTTGCGGGATCAGTGGTGCCGCGCGCGATCGTACAATTGATAGAAACAATGCCGCGCGACGGATGGAAGGAATACTCGGAGCGCAAAGGGTTAATAGCTTTATAAACTCATCGATCTTATTGGAAAAGTGTGGGCCTATCTGTCAGAGCGGGCCGATTGAGGCGTTCATTCATCATTCACGCACGAGTGGAAGGCGTGAGCGCGCGGGCGCGCGGCCTCGCGTCAGGCCAACAAATTGTAATAGGAAGCGAACGACGTGTTAATACCCGTCAACATTAGTCGATCCATTATCCGGTTCATTAGGGGATGCCGGGATTGGAGGCTGGCCGCGAATTAAAGCCGCTGCTCGTTCGGAAGAACAGCGAGCGGCGGCCACCGCGGAAAAAAGTGGGATTAAGATCGGGCAGATGGAGTGGAAATGCGGCCGAGTGCAGATGAGGCTCTCGTAATCCGGCGGCCGCCGCAAAACGGAAAATAGGTAATGCTTTTAAAGCCATTATCGCGGCCGCCTTGCGGACTTTGATGCCGGGATAATAACGGCTCTGATAATCCACGTTTGGCACGCTCTCCGCCTCTTAAAACTATACGCTTCGGTGTGGCCAGTGTGTCGCCAAACGATTCAACTTTTTCTTAATGTTCAAAGTCATAAGGAAAATCGGCTCAGACCATTCGAAAATTGCGATAATACAACCGAGTTCTCTCCCTCCCGATCCTAATTATTATTCGTTTGATAGTCAAAGTAGGGAGGCGAAAGCGAAAAGGCCATTACGTACCAAACGTATCTAGGAGAAGGGAGTGATTACGAGTGCGGAGGTTTCAAAGCCGGTATAGGATATTGCAACATTACAGAATGAAAGCAGGAATTCAGTCCGACTGGGAAAGAAATGACAGTCATAATCCATGAGAAAACATGGTGAATGCAAGCACAGGGCGGAATTACATTTTAATTTAGCATCGCTGTAAGAGAAGAGGACGAATGCTCGCGGGGGATGTAAAGAGGACTTGATGGGCTTTCGATCGCGCGGCGTGTATTCGACTCGAATTACACCGAGCAAATTACACGAGGGGGAGAGATATCTCCATACATATCTCCATACGTGTACATACACCGACGACGAGGCGCGCAGGGCCGCAGGGCGCATAAAGGCGAACGAATTCAATCTTCCATCGTGGCCCGGCAATTTATTTCATGTTTCGAGCGAGCCATTCGGAAAGGGCCAACTCACCGAGACTTGTGCCTGCTGGGTAATTCTATCGCTTTTACATTACACAGCGGGCGCGCGCGTGCCCGCTGCGAAAGAGCAAGGGGATATCGGCATCGGCGCTCGTCCCGCGAGGAAAGTATCGTCGCCGAGCGGGTTTTGCGCGAGCGCGCCGCGGTAGCTATGCGCGCGACAACAAGCGACGCAAAACAATCCGTAATTACGGCGCATTGTAATTGTCGTTTAACCCCGGCACGCGGGAGCGCGCGCCTCCCTCTGTCAGGAATGAAGGACACAGAGGGAGAGGAGACAGAGAGAAATTATTTTCGAGCCCGAGGCGTTTCACCGCGCTACGTGCTTCTGTCTCCCGGCCGGCCTCTATGTACATACGCCACTTCCTCGCGACTCTGTCAAAGGGAACACGCATGAAACTCGCATTGTATACAGCCATCCGTCTAATCCGCGTATGCGCGCCGTCCCCTCCCTCTGCGACTCTACGTGTTAACTCCCGACGCGTGCACACCACATGCTCAACCTAATTTCGCGTCGGCGGAACCTCATTTACACGTCTTTAAACCGGCAGGTTAAATAACCAGGCTCGCTCAACGGCTCCGAGAACTTGATTAACACGAGCCGATGGATACGAGCCGCGAGACGCGAATACTCGCGCCGGCGCCGACAGCCGCCGATAAATATCGCGCATTTCTTCATTTATCATTGCATCCAAACCATACGAAACGCAAAAGGTTTCGTGTAAATTCGAGCCGTGAAATTTCCCTCGCAGGGCTCGGAAGCGCTAAAAGTGAGCCGCTGCAGTCGAGAGAGCAAAAGCCATTCCCGACGCCAGGACAATTCGTGCGACTGCTTTTAATATTCAAGAACACCAGCTCCGACGGAGTGCGTGGATGCCTCATAGCTATGTGGTGTATACGCGAGGACTCGGTCTCGCCGAAATTTTAGGCAAATGAAAAAATGTCGCGCACCGCCGAGCGCCGTTGCATTTTTCCCCGGGGCATTTGCACGCTAAAGGGGCAAAAGCGACGCCGAGCTATCGGGACATCTGTACTCTGCCAGAGACACCAAGGCCGACGCCCTGTCATAGGCAATTTCTTTTTTGCCCGTCCAGAGCGACCAGCACCCTGACAAATAAATCGGAGAAAACTCGGTGACACCATACCACCGCGCGGCGCGGCAAACAGACAAACCTTGCCAAGCGTATAATATATGCGCAACGCGCTATTAGACGCGCCATTGATCTGCCAGGGTATAATTAAGTCCTCCGAAGTGCGAGGAATCCGAGGCCGGCCCGCCCCGCCGCCGGACTTCAAAGTAACCGAATGCCCCGAGAGAGTGAGGCGCGAGGCGCGAGGCGCGTAGTGGCAATCGAATCGGGCGATAAATCATCGGGGGATAGAGGCAATCGAGGAGTATCGGGATTTAAGAGGGTAATGTCGAGAGGAGTGGGTGTCCACTGGCAAAAGGGTCAGCCGAGGTGTCGGGGGAGCCGGGGCCACGAGCACGTGGTGGGTGTGAGTTGCGGGCAGCGCATTATGTAAGCACCTTGCAGCATAATCCTCGGCAGGTACGCAAAGCGAGGACAATGGCGCATTAACCCAATGCTCGCCGGTGTGTAGTATGTCAAGTCGGGGCCCAATGGGAGAGAGCACATCTCCCGTTCTCGTGCTCATTGTCAGTCGAGTGCCGTTCCCATTGTACCAGGCCTCCTACCGCGAACGCACGCTTCGCCGCGTTTCACGCGTCTCGCATGCTCTACCTATCCGCATCTCTCTCTCTCTCTCTCTCTCCATCTCTCCCTGTCCGTCTAACTGCGATCCCTCTGTCCCCGTGGCCCAGGAGCCTTCGAGCCTCGCCCGCCACCCCCTCCGCTTCGCATGACAATTTCAATATGCCTATGGTATGCATCTACGCGCCACTATTGTGGCCTAGAGCGCCATACACTGCTTCCCGCTTACACCTTCCGCCTGTTAAGCTCTTTCCTGAATTAAGGAGATGCAGATGACGCACCACGGCCCACGCACCCCGCCAACTTCTAATCTGCAGCGATGGCGCGCGCGCGCGGCCGCCAGTGCCGCTCGTGCAATCTCCCAAGACGCGCGCGATGGCTGCTGCGAGAAAGCTAGTTGTATGTAGTACTCGCGGGCTATCCTTGATAGCGCGTGGTAACGAGAGAGCCGGGGACATTAGGATCTAAGCAGCTGTTAAAATTCCAACGGGCTACGTAGTTCTCGAGCACTCGTGCCGCCCGTGAACTAGCTCCTGCCTCTTTTAAAAAAGGCGGCCGTTGTCTCGCTTGCTAATTAGCCGACTCTAAACCCCGGCCCGATGTTCGCCCGCTCTGCTTTAATCAGCCGTGGCGGTGCAAACAGTGAAAACGTGGCTAAAAGTGTCGAGGATGTATGCTCTCGTGTCTCGGTATTCCGGGCACGAGGGGACTCTGCCCTGTCCTGCCCAGCCCTGCCCGGCGCGCACAGTTGCGGACACAGTAGTCTAGGTCGCCTGCTAGTCAGACGACTCCAAGTTAGCCAAGCACCTTTCGGCGGCCCGCCCCGCCGATTCAAAGACGCATCGAACGACAATGCTAAGTGCGAGCTAAGCTCATTAACATTTGCCAGTCTAAGCTTAGTCGGGCCGTTAAGCTTAATCCGCGTGTCGGCCCGCCGCTCGACACGTGCCGGCCCTAATTCCCAACTAGGCGAACTGCCTGCTACTATCGCGAGGTGTTCGATCCCATTCCGCCAGTCTTACGCTCCTTCCGTCACTTCGAAACGAGCAATATGCTCTTAGGGGAATTTTGAATAATACGCGACACACGTATGTTTGCCGCCGGCGATTGTCTTAGGCGGCAAATCGAAATCCATCGATTGGTGGGGAATTGGGAGGCGTTCGGCGGCCAATTGGCGCGACTGCCGATCATAATTATAGATGAGCGAAGGCAAGAGGAATCCTATCGGGATTCCTGGTGGCGTGTGCCGGCCGGTCACGGGCGGCCCTCTTTATAATTCCATTAAAAGGAAACTCGCAAAATTTCCCCGGGGACTCGTCACTCCCGCTAACTTTCTGTTCACGCTCCTTCTCTTCCTCCCGTCCCCTGTGCGTCTGTGTCTGGCAGTATCTATCTGTGTGTGTGTGTGGGAGTGTGTGTGTCCGAGGGCAAGACTGGTCGCGATGCACCCTAGCCAAATACAGGTGCGCTGGTTACTGGCTCGCGCTCCCGAAAGTTTCGGGACAGGCACAGAACGGATGAAATACCGGCGGGCACAGTGCGCATTTGGCCGGCCACGTTAATTAACGCGTTCGTTGCTTACTCCTAATCCAGCGGGGCTAACATCGGACTTACCCTTGATTACGGTATATGCCGAGGAAAACGGGCGGCTGGCCAGCAAAGCCGATCGAATGCCTCCCCGAACCAAACTAAGATGCGCCGGCTGCTTCCTCTCTCTCTTTCCCTCGACCGGACCAAAAGCAAGGATCGCTCGCTTCCAATTAATAGCCGATTAGCCTCGGAGCGCAGTAAAAAGTCGTGGGGTAGCGCGAGGCGCGGGAAAAAAGAGCGAGGTCGGCTTAAGAAAGAGCGGAAAAAAGTAGCGGCTGGCAGAAGGCGTCGGGGCTGGTTTCTGGCGGGGAATGATTAAACGAAGCGACGCAGCGACGCAGCGACGCGTTGGGGGTAGGTAGTCGCGCGTCGACGCCGTCCGCCGATCGACGCGCCGAAGGAAGAACGGCTGGCCGGCCGGCCGGGGAAGATCTGCAGAAAGTAATATTAATAGCACGATATAAAGGGGGATAATCCGCGCGGCACTCTCCTACGGGCCGCGCTATTTGTAACGATCAATACGGCACGGCGTCCGAGGGCTCGTTTTTCATGTGGCGCCCGGCATTTTTCGCCCACCTAATAATCCGGCCATCGCACACACTGGCGTAGCCTCAAGATCCGACACTTCTGGGAGGTCTGCTTACACCAAACGAGCCACGCTTCCCTCTTCAATTCGGGGCTCAAGGGAAAAGCTAATCCTTAATATGTACTGAGATATTGCTATTGGAAATTGATCTGGTCTTACATGGTTAATGGGGAGGGCAGATGGAATGCTAAAGATAGGATCTGATAGTCTCAGATCTAAAAAGAACGCGCGGTCTACGCCCGTGCCCTCGCACGCGCCCTCAGCCGAGCGATGAAAAACTGGCGGGCTAGGCCGCTTGATTCATTCGGAAGGATATTCATATTGTGCCCGATCGGATGACCCACGATTTTTCACGGCGACTTGGATTTTTTTCTCTCTCTCAGCCAGACCCACGTCTACGTCTGACGAGGTACGGATCCGTGGCGTGCACGCGACACGCCCCGGAAATCTGTCGAGTCGGCCCTTACTTTTCCGAGCTGTTTGCCCTCCATTAGACTCCTGCCTCTAATCGATCCTTGTCTCTCCTCCGTAACCGGCTTTCGCCAGATGGATATTCCATTGCGATCTGCCTCTCTAATTCTCCCAGTCGAATTAGCCCCGTACTTTTCCGCCTTCGTGACGATTATCGAGCCGCGCATCGATACATCACGATACCCACGAGACGTCTGACCACTTCCGATTGTTTACAGAGAGTAGCACGGAATCGAGCACCGACATGCCGTGAACTTTGCGTGTAACTTCCCTCCGATGGAAGACAGAATCGCGTTCTCCGTTTCTGACTTCGAATTACGGCCTGGAAAGACTTCATACTGAATCTTTCACAGTAAAGGATTATACGCTCGATATATATAAGATTCCGAATTTAATATGAGCATAATCTAGGAGAAACGGGAATATTAAAGCGATTTAAACGATTTCCGTCGCTCACCCGCACGAACAGCCGTCTCTCAGTCTCAGCGACTTTATGGAATCCGTCCCCTCGACGTATTCAACGGGCCAATCTTCTCATCTTAATGCGCGGTCGAAATATTTCCCAAAGCTATCCCGCCGGAGAATCGACATACGAAGGCGAGTGCTCGCCTGTCTTCGACTAGTTAATAACCCCTGCCAGAATTAGCCTCTATCCTTTGCGAGAACATCAACTGCGCATTACGATATAAATCAGTGCCACGCGACAGCGACAGTAATTCCCCAAATAAAGGCCGAGCGAGTGGTGGGTATGTCAGGGGCTGAAATAAAAATGAAGTACTGTCAGTGGAGGAGCGCATATCTCAGGGCCAACTCCCGCCAGATAAGAAGAGGAGTAATTCTTGAATATGGATGTGGAGGGAAAGTCACCTTCCTCCGAGGGTCCGCTGTATCGCTATATTATGCCCAAGCACAAACAGTTCGTTCGGGGCAGGACACCGAGCGAAATAGATTGTTCTCTGCCAGTTTTTTACGGCTTAAAAGCTCGCGCGAGGCGTCAGGATATCGTTATAATCTGGCTGGAGAGGGTAATAACAGTCGGTCGACAGTCGTAAAAGGAAAAGTGGCAAACGGAGCCGGCAGATTGCCACGGCAATGACGGTAGCTCATTGCCAGTAACATCTTCAACAACCTGGCTTTCTCCTCAGCACTGATTGTCTGTCGCGCGGATTAAGACGCAAATCTCTCTATAAATTTGTTACTAAAACATCTCTAAAGACAACCTCGACCAACTGATGTATTTCCGAGGTCCGGATCAATCAGTGCATCGGCCTCCCTAGAATCGGAGCGCAGTGCATGAAACTAGTTCGCTTCTATGGGAATTGGCTGCCGAATTGGCTCTGGGAAGTCGATCCTCCATGGGGCAACCAATCTTTGTCCGCCATTGGGTATTCCACGTTCGGAAGGTATACGAAGAAATAGATATATCATCGGACACGTTACGGTCGTTAAATATCCACTATCTCCACAAGTAGCAAGATGGAATTTTCAAAGAGTCCTCGACACACTCTAGCTATACCGATCAACTTCGCAGAGCTTCGGCCAGTAACAAGCAGCCGGGCTAATGAAAATCATATCAGCCAGGGCTAATCCTCGATGCATCCTTGATGCCAGAGCTCCAATCATCTTGTCTCATGGCGAGCGCGTTACACGGGGGCTTTAATCAAACTCCGATTGACTTGGGAGATCAATTCAGCGTGCTATTGCTGACACACGTTCTAGCACCTGCAGTCAGCGGATTAGACGGACATAGACAGGGTACAAGTGAAGTCGGGTGACTAAGTGATATAGTAGTTGATGTTGGATGGAAAATTGTGTGAAAAATGGATTATCGCATGATGGAATGGAAGAGCCGTATTCGGCGGGGAGGTTTCTCTCTCTGTTTGAGGGTCGCCGTATTTTTGTATCCCGAGCGAGTATTTCATCGGGAGGCAAGGAGACGCCATAGACACGCGCCTCTATACGTACTATACTTATTTATAGACTGTGTCTCTCGGCTCGAACGCGCGAATCTTGCGATATAGCCCAAGGAAGGCACCCCGGGTCTGCGAAACGTGTTCCCGTCTCTCGCTCGACGGCCACTGCCTCGATAAATAGGCGGGGATCCTGCTCGACACTGTCGACAGGTACCCCGCACATCTCGTTACCCCTTTGATCTACGAGTACGCGATAGGTGCTCGCTGCGAGACGATCCGGCCGATGGGAACTGGTTTGCCATCACCGCTGACACTTTACGGCGCCTCGCTCTCGCCTCCAAACACACGCGCCTGTCACCAGTACATGAAGTTAAACCCGAGTCTTTTCTGCAAAAAGATCTCGCCGCTGCTTCGGCCACTTTGAGCGCTGAGTCGAGTCGAGTTGAGAAAGCCGTGGCTGGGTCTCATTGAGATTAGGTCGCGGTGGTGCTAATCAGCCGGGGGAGGAGTGATCGGGTGTCGGGTGGAATGGTGACTGCGGCGTTCCGGTGTAACCCGGCGAAATAATGCAGCCGACTGCTTCGGATCACTTTGCGGGGGGGCCGGGGGGAGATCGCGGTTGGCCTGCAGCTCGTTTACGTTGCGCATCGCCCGGAGCGGTGCGGTATCCGTCCGGAAATCGAGGAACGTTTTAGGATCGCCGGAGAATACAAGCCAATAGGCCTTTACCCGAGGTTGCGCATCGAGCGGCCTCTCACTACATACTACAGACACATCGATCGATCCCCTCCCACCCCCTCCCACTTTCCCGTCACCTCGTCCTCCTTTTGTACCAAGCGAAAAATACCATTATCTCCGGGCACGTTTGCCCGGCAATGCCAAGACCGAGAACGCCTTTCCATTAGCAGTCCGGCGGATCGCCGGGGAAAAATAATGTCAAGAATACTGCGCTCTTTATTTCGGAGAGGGACGTGAATCAAAACTCCAAGACAGAGGAGATCGAGAATAGACCACCGGCAAACTGCAAAGTGGCGAATGCGGGAAATCGGCCGGTCAAAGCCTATCGTAAATCGTGAATGAGACGAGTGGCGAGAAACACGTGTAATCGTGGCGGAGAAAGAGGATGGAAAGGGACGGATAGCGATAGAGGGAGAGAGAGAGATTTCACGAGACCAATATTGCGGTTCTTTGTGCTCGCCGGTTATTTTGGAGCTCTTTCGGGAGAGACACGGCTGTCTCCATCCATCCTCCCTTTCTCTTTCTCCCGCGGCCATGGACACATGCATGCTTGCGAGCCGAGTGTCGCGATCATCGTGCACGTGCTACCCAGGCATGAATGAACGACCCCCACTATCGCAGCCGGCCTCTATGTGTGACGTGTAGGTACACCGCGCTCGTGCACTCGATGAATGGAGCGAAAAAGCTGGGTGCACGCCTTTTCCGCGTACATACATCCGAGAGACCGAGAGACCGAGAGCCCCGTCGACCGCACACCGCGCCCGGCACGTGCTCTCCTCCTTCGCGTATTAAGCCCGCGCCATCCTTTTGCAAATCTAATTACTGCGCCGCGTTAATTCCCGCTCTGTTTATTGCTTGTAGAAGAAACGCCAAACTACGCAATGGTCGGCGGCCAAGGTAGAAAGGCGGAATAGTTTAGGAGAGGTTTGTTCACTAGGACGATCGCAGCTACGATACGATGGGAAAAGAGTGACTACCGATCGACTATGATGACTGCGCTGCCGAATACGGATGCGGAAATGGAGGGGACGTGACTGCAGGGGATGGCCAAACGGGCGCACCTGTATCCTGTATACATAGTTCGGCTGGCAGTTCGATCGACGAAGAATGATGCGCGAGTGCCGCGCTTGAATTTCAATGGGAAATAAAACTTTTCTGCCAATCTTATTCCGTCTGTCCTATTACCAGCGGCCTTTAATTATTTCAAGAGATTAATCTCCCACTGGCCCCCGCTCCCCCGGCCCCCGGCCCCTCGGCAAGCACGTCACCCCCAACTTTCCCGGGGGCGAATATTGAAACACGCCCGGCCGAATTATATTCGCCGGCCACCCGCTGGTTCTAATTATCTCGCGCGTGTTGGCATCCGCTGCCCATTAATTTACGCGCTCCACTAATTTGCCGCTGTATTCACTTAGCGGGATAACGAGCTGTGTACCTGCCCGGGATATCATTCGCCCTCGAGGTGTATCAGAAAATAGTTGGGCCAACAATCTCCATTACCCTCGTTGCACTGGCATGCGAGCTCGGTTTTGCAACTTGGCTTTTCGGCTGTCTGGTCGCGCGAGGAAGCGGCGAGTTAGCCGAGTTCCTTAATACGGATATCACGCGAGTACGTACGTACGTACGTTTCTGGAAATGCGGTGCTACCTACGCTCTTCCGGTTCTCGTTAAATTCCACTCACTCCAGAGAGAGAGAGACAGAGAGCACGCTCGCCCCAGCGACAGCTGAAAGCGAGACGCCTCTCTCCATTCCTGACACTCGTCATTTGCAGCATCAAAGTGAACGCATCGTATCAAGATCGAAGCAGATCTCTCAATCGAGCCGCTTTCCGCGTCAAGGGAGGACATGAAAAAATTGAGAGAGGGAGGCCGGGGGTAAAGGGAAACAGGGCCGATAACGAAATCGATTCAAAATACGGGAGACTCGCCATAAAAATTTCCAATTTCCCCCGAATAATGGAATTCCGATCCGGAAGGGCGGCGCGGGAGGGGGCGGAGGGAGCGTTCGCTCTTTATTCGTGGAGGCTTACGAAAAACTGGGCGCGCGTACCTGTTGGTGGGCGGCGAGAGCGGAGAAAATCACTATGGGAGGCGAGAGAGCGAGGAGGCAAGTATGTAGTGCAAGTGGAACAGCTCGGTGGGTAGGCGAACGAAGGAAGAAGAAGAGATTGACCCGGTTGACCCGGTAATTGCTTGTTTTATCTTAATAAGCGCGCATACCATGCTGCGCCTCGCCCCGACTACATCGCCTAACGCCTAATCCCGTTTAATTAAGGCAAGCGTCCTAAGGTTCCCTCCGGCCCTCGCCCTCTCCTTCCCGTCCTCTCTCGCTTTCAACCAGTCGTTCGTTTCCTCTCCGCTTTCTCTGCGTCCTATTATTAAACCGTAAAACGGAGAGATAATGCGGAATAATCGCGCCGAGTAATTCGGCCGAGGCGGTGACAACGGAACGTGCGCCCTCGGCGTCCCGCCTCGCATACCGCCACTCCACACATACCTATTCCTTTACGGGATATCTCGGGCCAACGCTTCACCGATCCTAGAAGGCGCACCACGCTCAACGGCTCGGGCGAATTAATCGAGCAGCGAGTTAAACATTTATTAGCGAGCATTTATTGTATCCGACACCCACCACCTACGCTGCCCTTCGGACACTGTGGAAAGCGGACGATTGGTCGCACGGTACATGTATCGTTAAAATCGTTCTAGTTTTCGAGCGTGGGGCTGCACGGCCTTTCCGGCCCACTGAACCAACTCCCCTGACAATAAGCTAGATCGGAAATGATCTACTATCGACTATGACTTATCATTGATTTATTATCGGTTCTTCGAATGAGCCCCGGCTCTACCAGACTCGTCGCGATTCTATCGTTCAGGAGGTATTACACTTCGAACTACAGCTAGTAGGAGGTTTGCGCTAGTCTTTTCTCTAGTCGTGTCTTATGTCACGCGAGACGCGAGACGCGAGTCGTGTCAGTCATGAATTAATGATCGTATTAATGAATGATTCCTTGCTACACCTACACTTGGATCGGTTTTCGAGAAGGCGAGTCACGCTCCTGGAAAAAGTCTCTTCGAGTGGGCTCGACAAGGGCCGATTTTATTGCGCAACGCTCGTTATCGATCTCTCGAGTCACAAGGCATTTTTCCTGATATACAGGCGACAGGCCGCCTCGAATGTACAACTTCCCGAGGCGACACCCAACTGCGCACCCACGTACTGTCACTTTTGCACAATGGCGCGAAGAGAACCGCACACGTCCTACGGCGGAATCGAGGAGAAAAAAGTCTCGTAATTATCTGCGGCGCGCGCGCGCGCGCGGCTCTCGTGCGGATTTCGATCTCGGCTGGCTCGAGTCTGCGGTCGAGTAAGGTTCGCTCTCGCTGGACGATAGTGCTCGGGAGAGGCTATTGATTCCATTCAATGGCTTCACCTACTCGTGTACTAAGGACGTAGGCTGGCGCACGACTCTTTCCGCGTCGGCGAAACTATTGACCGGCGCCCATTGACTAACCATTCATGCTCCTCATTCGAGAGCGGCCACTCTTTCGCCGAGCGGCCACCTCGACATCCTGCATTCCGCGTGCCCTCGCAGGTGACAGCATCGCCTTATAAGGAGCAGAGGAGCGCTCCCTATTATTTTACAGCCCGCTCGCTCTAACGGGTGGTCCGCGCGTAAGAGACGGGGGACTCGGGACATTTTTAACCGGTCGCGAGTAACTTATGTCATCAGTAAAGCAGAAAATTGAACAGACGGCGCGCAAATAAATCGAGCCCTCTGAATCAAGCTTTGTCAGGGAATCTAAGAGCGCTCGGAATAATAGAAACGAAATGATAATAATAAAAATGGCGAGGCAGCAGGGCCGCCTAGCCGGAGGAGGGGGGCAGACGGGGCGCGAGGCCGCCCGGGGATGGGGGGCAGGTATATGTGTGCCGGGCGAGAGAATTTGCATTTAAAGAGAACGCGGATCCTGCCGCTGAAATACGAGTGGACCTTGCGCGATCCCAGCGAGAAACAAGAGAAAAGGTACCTGGGCCGCGCGCGCCGCCCGAGAGTACAAAGGGCCGCGAAAAGGGATAAGAAAAAATAAGGGAGGAAATTCGCCCGTGCGACGAATAGTCCGGCATGATACTATGCAAATGGACGACTAACGAGGCGAACTGGACTCTCTTGACTATCCGTTCGAGGATACACGCGCGCGCTCGCGCGCTCCCCGAGCCAACACGCATACATGCATATATACTATGCCGAAGCAGCGAGACAAATAGTACGAGAATAAATGATGTAGTGTCGTGTAGCGAATGAATTCGTGTAATTAAAATGTAACCAAGACAAATGTTGCGGTTGAATGAGGGAGCGAGGAGCGAGGAGCAAGGAGCGCTGAGAAAGATGGATGGAGATGGAGGGACGGAAAGGACCGTACACGAATCCACGGCACCGCTGACGTACGGTTATAGTTAACTCCGATCTAATTTGGACAGATAAAAGAGCGGACAGCAGCCACCGGTGGGGGCGGTGGGTAGCCAGGAGATATGGAAGGAGGATGTATAAAAGGGCCAGTCGAAATTAGAGGTAAAATAAATCGGAAAGTTGCCTTTAACCCGCCGCTCGGCGCCGCGCCGCGTACAAAGTGGATGTTTAATCCCCGGCATGGGATTTAATTCAGCCGCGGCGCATTAAAAGGAGAAATATACGCGCGAGATAGCCTGCCGAGGGGAAGAGCAAATGAAGAGGCCGGCGAAGATCCCCAACTGACAGGCGAGCGCGCGCGCGGGCAAAGATGAAAGAGCATTGTGCGCCTAATCCAAAGAGATCAGTAATTTCAATCTCCCCACCGGCCGCTGGATGCGCCATAGAAAGATCTCATTTCCAAAGTGTTGGCGCTACCATTCAAGTCGAGTCGCATTCAACTCCGAACACAGACCTGCCTCCCTACCCGGGGGAATGGCGCGGCGCAGCGTTCGCGTCCCGTTCCCGCAAAACATTGTTACCGCAGCCTTTCTCCCGCGCCAAGATCGAACGCATTAGAAGGCATAAGAGCATCAGCGCATTCTCCCCGTTCGCCGATATTCCCCGAGCCCTTTGAGCCGCTCTGCTTAGGCTAATGGTCAATTAGACTCAAATCTGATCGCATTGACGGGGGTAATGGAGGAAATCGCTGGGTAACTCGGTGGTCAGAGTGGTGGGCCGTCGCTGCGGCGGGTTAAGAAGCGAGCAGCTAGCAGCTAGCTGCTCTCCTCTTCCCAGTAAATCCAAACGTCCAAGCCCTTGGAGAATTCCCGGCTAAATCCTCGCCGCGCGCGCCCTCGTAAATATTTACGGGAGAGACTGATCGCATTTGCATGTCCAACTCGCCGCGATTTCTAAACGGGAACATCGCAATCGAGACCGCCCATTTCATTCGGCGGACGCTGCGCTACCACCGACGATACCGGCCTGCTCCAAAGCGCTATCGAATATTCAGCACCCGCGCCCACCCCAGACCACCTCCGACTCTATTTCTAACCAAGAGTCCACCAACCCTCTCCGCGCAGCTTCATCGATCCTTGTATCAATTAATAGCACTATCATCTGCCGACTTATTATTTCATACCCGGAGCCGATACAGATACAGATATCATTCCAATAATTCCAATGAAATTAAAATGTGACACAAGTATGGCAAGTTCATCTCACCGTTGCCAGGCAAAGTATAATTCAGGAGTCCTTCGACACTCACCTGCAACAGAAAAGGGAACATGGTGAATTTAAAGTTGTATAAACCGCCCTTAAAATCGTATAGCTGCTACTTTCTTAGCAAGTACAAGAGATCTTTTCGCATTTTCATCGAGAAGTAATAACTCTTAGGGAGTTTGACTAGTTACAGAATGATTCCCCGCCGGCAGGTCCAAGTAATTTCTTATCTCCATCGCTGGGCCCGCTGCTAGTCTTTGCGCGCCTTTGAACTCGAGTGTCTCCATATTGCGCACCGGTTGGTAAGCGCTTTCGCGTGGAAGTAGCAATATAAGGGGACCGAGGCAGATTATTTCCCGTGGTCTGGTAGTCTGACTAGCGGCATTCAGAGTCCCGTGGCGGTAGCGTTTGAATAGTGACTCGTACGGACGGACAGCCAGCGCAAATGTGGAGAGGCTCACTCTGCGTTCCCTTCACAGGCCATGGGAGTCGGAGAGAGAGAGAGAAGGGGTTCGAGGGAGAAGACAAGAGTCATGGAGAGTCATGCGTCGATCTCTCAAAGGGCTTGAGTGGCGCGTTTCGTTCCTTTGCGCGGAGCTTTTCATCGAGTCTGCCGAGTGTCTGCGTGACCTTTCGGGCCCTTGCCTCCCTTCAGCGAGTTGCGTACATATGAAAAAGCAAAGCCCTCCTGGCATTTGCGGGCCAAGTCATAATCGCCGGGAGTCTGAGCGCCCGTATGATCGCGGAAATGGCCTTTTCACCGGCCCCCATACGGCTCTCCTCAGGGGAAATGTTAATTGCCGTCTGTTTGCCTCAATGCCGCGCGTCCGAATAGCCCGACACTAATTCGCCCCGAAACCTTTCATCCCCACTGTTCGGTGATTAAACAACTCGGGGATTACGAATCAATGGATTCTTTCCCCCGCGGAAGCAACCCATCCGCGGCAAGTTATAATGCTACCCCTTCTTAGAAAAATTCAACAAGACGCCAGTGTGCGATTGGCCCTCTGTGCCTTCCCTACCTTCCCTACCTTCCCTTCCATTCAGCTGTTTATGATTAATTATTTTCGCATTCGAAATAGCATTACTCTCGACTCCCAACTTCCCGCAGCTTGTTAGCCATTGAGTACGAGGCAGGCCACATGGCCATTGTGAGAAGTTGAAAAATGCTGCTTTATCGAGCTCGCTTTTACTATCTCCGGTGCGTAACATTAGAGTAAATGGCTCCGAATGTCGGCGACGCTCCGGCATCCAAGTCCTGGCGGGGTATTACTTGGGGCTCGGATGGCTCTTTAAGCAATGGCAATCGAAGCATCGTGCACGAGCGCGCGTAAGTCTGCCGCGTTTACAAGCCATTACACGCTAAAGGGACAGGTACACCTTCCGGCGACTTCAATCGGAGAATTGGCCCCATAAAAGGCCATAATAAAAACGGCAAGGGCCGGGAGACAATTGGAGATCCAGTTGGCAGGGAGCAACAGTACCGCGGACTCCCGATGAAAGTGTATTATAGGAGGCTTAGGTGGAAAGTTGCCGTCTCTATTAATTGTTTGCGAATTCCCGGCGTTTTGTCCGCGCGGCGAGATAGCGCGGGCTTACACCGAAATCTCTTATAAATCCTTGGAAACTTGCGAGCGATAGTGAGCGCGCAGCACGCGCTTAAGTAACTAAGTACGAGGAAGAGAAGCCTCTGCCATCGAGATCAGTGAAGACCCGACAAATATTTGTCTTCCCAGTAATTCGGAGCTTGGTAATCTCTCCGATTTAATCAGCCCGTCCGACGATCCCTTGTAATCTGCTTCCTCTTATAAAGCGACTTTCATAAAGCAAACGGTAGGAATTGCAAGTATTATTCCGCCTCGAAGAGCGCGCTCCCACTGAATGGCGCAAGTTCCTCAGTGGGCATCTTCGACTCCAAGTAAACAGCCGCCGTCGCCGTCGCCGCCGCCGCGTCGTTTCCGCAGCTCTCGGCCTCGTAGCCTGAGCTCTTATTGGGAGGCGCGCGCATAAAAGTGGGCGATATTTTACTTTGACGGTGCGAGAGGCCACTCTTCACGGACGCCAGTGGATCGGGCTTCTATCGGCAAAACGCACTGCACTACTCTTCGGGGCTGCTTTTCATCGTAATGCGATTTCCGAGCGCCGGGCATCGGATTATCGGGCAAATCCACGATAAATGCGCGCGGAAAGCTCCTTCCTCTCTCGTTCCTCTCGCATACTAACGCAAAGAGGGAGAGAGAGAGAGAGAGAGCCGCGCATACCTTCGAATTTAAGCGACGCGAAATAGCGTGGCCGAGTATGTGGCCGATAAGGTTATAATAAAATTAAGAAAACATCCTCCGGCGGGAAAGTGGGATTGGCCGCGTAGGAGTGTCCAAGTGGCGCACGACCGCACGACCGCACGAGTCGGTAAGAAGCGATCGCGCGCGGTCCTATTGCGAGTCTCGACAACAAAGCGAGCCGGTGCGCGGAGGGAATGCAAGTGGCACGGGGCCGATAGGATAACCCCGTTATTGTCACTGAAATATCACTCGAGCCATGCGGCACGTGTCGCCGTTAATAGCGATAACCATGTGCGCACTGGCTGCTAGTCAAGATAAACCAATGTTAAGTATGCCCGCATCCACCATCCACTACTCTGCCCTTCCCCGCCAGGGAAATGGACGAAAATGCGGGCGAAGAATCCGCACGCTCTCCTTTCCTTACACATCGCTTTTCTTTCTCCTCGAGCAAGGAACTAGCTACTACCTTGGCTTCTTTAAGCTAGGCTCTCGCGGTGATTACGGCTGACTCTCCTGAATAGTCGATCGGGGAGGGGGGCGACTGGTGGAAATGGGAATTACGTAGAAAGAACTGGTTGAATTAGATGGAGCGCAGTCCGAAGGAAAATAGTTGGCTCCGAGTATTCTAGTGAGATGGGAGCCGGGGAGGAAGCGGCTGAAGTACCCACTCTCATTTCGCCAATGAACCACCTATCTTTTTCGATGACGTCAAGCTGCTCGGCCATTCTAATTTAATTCGCAAAAATGCCCAGGGAGATCCCATTCTCCCTGCCTCCTCTCTTTCTTTCATTCCATCCCGCCCTCTCGCTCGCTCGAGTGTCTACAGGGGTCCATGCACCCTCTGAAGCACCTTTCACGAGTGAGCATTTAGCGTCAATAACGCTTATCTCGAGCCTCTCGCGTGGTCGTGCCAAGATGCCAATGGAAAGAAAGGATTTACTGCGTCTTGACGGCCTTTCCAATTCAGATCTATGACCTCGACTCCTTCTTAATAAAACGCCTATTAAACCTTCCAGAGTTAGAATAAACTTTCGAGAAGAATAAAATATCAGATATTCATAATAGCAGAGTGTCGCTCCGCATTAAAACGCCTCGGGCGTCGATTTATTTTGGCCTCCTCCCGGAATGTAAAATAGCCCGAGAATGTTTCGCGCCGGAAGTTAGCGAGCCGCTCGCTCGCACAAGTGAGTGTAATTCCTTGGGCGGGCGGGTTGGGTGCGCGCGCACCCAAAACTTGCCGCTTCCAATTACTTTGCGAATTAATTGTCAAGTCCGCGGCGCAACTCCGCCGCTTAAAGTTGCTCTGTGTGCCGGCATAAGGAGCGTCTGGTTCCAGCTAGTCCATGTTTACCGACGACTGAGAGGGAGCTGAAAGAGCGAGCAATACTATGCAAAGCTTCCGAGAGCGAAAACCGAGTCGAATGGCACAAAGAAACCGTCCAATTCCTCTGGAGGAGGAAACGGCGGCAACGCACCGGCGCGGAGCGTCGCGGCGGATTTAGGTCGCAGGAGAAAAGGGTTAGAAGTGGAAGCTAATCAGCGGTGATAATCGGATGTTCGCCAATCCAGGGTGTGTGGCAAGAATGAACGGTGGGGAATCGAGAACAAAAGGCGGGCGGAGCCGAGTAGCAGGCTTTATGGAGGAAAGAGAAAAAGGACGGAGAGACGGGCGGAAGGAAGGAAGGAAGGAAGTCGAAGGGGACGCGGATCGTCGTTAGTCCGCTCGCTTTCGCGTTCTTGGCAGCAGCGTCTGACTAAAGCTAGCCTTACATTCCCTCTTAAGTCTGTCTCCCTTTCCCTCTCATCCTGTCACTCCCTCTTTCTTCCTCTTTCTCCCTCTTTCTCCCTCTTTCTCCCTCTCGTTCTGTTGCAAGAGGCACGTCATATTTACGCGTCGTGTTTGCCTCCGCTGATTACTGTTTGACGTGCTCGGCTGCCCCCGTGCTTCCGTCGCGTGTCTTTTCCCTACTGCTGGCTCTTTCTCCTCGTACCCTTTACCCACTCGGCCAACCTCTCCTCCTCTCTCTCCCTCTCCCACCCACACGCACTCGCCCTCTCGCTCCACGCTTAATCCTTTAGCCTGTATGCCGTCCGTGTGAACACGTATGCCTACTACGCCCATGCGAGATGGCTGGCTCATGCACTCCTACGTAGCCGTCAAGAATTCAGCTCAATACTCTCCGCGCGCACTCTTTTCTCCCGACCAAACTTACCGCGTCTGCCCCCCACCCCTGCCCCCTCGCCGAGCTCAGCCTACGCGATACACCTTCTGCCAAGTCGACTACATCGTACACAGGCCGTGCAACTTCACGAGTTACGCTTCCCAGAAATGGCATCTAACATGTGAAAGTACAGCCGGTACGGTAGTTCTGTTTTTGCGGGGAAAACTGATCATTCTGGCTATCCATGCGTTCCGATCGAAATGCTCGTCGGCGCGCCACACTTTTTCTCCGGGCCAATTGGAACAACGCTTACGCCAAGGATAGACGCGCGCGACCAAAGAAACAGATATAACTCTAACGGGCATTCGACGGGAATGAGTGAAGTATAGAGTCAGATTGGAGAGTTGATTGGCAAGGTGATTGAAGTGTGAAAGCAACAAGAATAGAAGTGGGCATCAAATTTTCAATGGAGATTTGGTGGGGGCTTGAGGTTGGAGGGCTCGTCGCGTGAGGAAAGCTTGGCCAGGTATTTCCATAACAGAAGGATTGCGTGATATCCTAGAGAAGGCGAGCCATAATGGAAATGAAAAATGTTCCCTTTGCTGTGGTTTCCAGCCCTCGTATTAAACCCCGGGCAATTTCCATGCGTTTCCGCGCGATACCCCTTTCACGAACCGGCCGAGAGAGAGAGCGAGTCGGCGAGACAAAATGCGGAGAAAGGGAGTTGGCCAGTGTGTAGTCATGGCCAGGGCGGAATGTCAAAGGAAATGCACGGGCCTCCAATGGTGCCACGGTGGCCATATTACCAATTAAAGCACCTAGTAAAAGAATATTACAGCGGGTCTAAAGCGATCTGCCGGTAACGACGTCACATTAAACTGCTCGCTTTTTAAACGGTTTCAGCAGCCCTCTCTCTCGTAATCATGATCACCCGGCCATCCGTGGACACTAAGCGGCAGCAAACCTTTTTTACAGCTTTACGCGCAACTCCTTTCAGGCCAATCGTAATTCACCCCAACCTTATCAGCCCTCTATCCTTCACGTTAGCCTCTTTCATTATTTACTTGCTGCTGCCTTGCAATTTCCAGAATTAAGAAAGTCTAAGGCATAAGTAATGAGGATACGAATTTTTCGGGCTTAATTAACATGTGTATTAAGCTAATAGTTTGATACTGTTGGTAAGTCGAGTGATTTTTAGCGAGCTCTCGAGGAAAAGATGGAGGCAGCATGCCGTATTAAAAGCGTATTACAGAAACTAGGCGCGAGCTCAACTTGCTGATTATAAATTCTTTCTTTCGCGAAACTACGAGTATTCCTTCGGCAAGCCTCCACTTTTCCCTCTGTCTCACGAGGCCAACGGCCAACTTTCCTTGCCAGGGTAATTGTGCCGTCCTATTATAATCCTATTCCGAGCGGGCGTCGCGGAAAAATATTCCTGTTTCACTTCGTCCTGACACTGATACACCGCGAGTGCGAACGGCCCTCCAAAGTACAGAGGAAAGTGCCGCGGTAGCCGCAATAAGAGAGCCGACAAAACTTCTTTACCGCCGCGTGAAATGCGCCCCGGCTACTTAACATCTCATTCGTAGACATTGCGGGAGCCCGAGCGCCCAATCTCCGATACTTTGTTTTACAAGAATGAGGACCAAAGTTATGAATCATTCCCGAGAATGGATTTGACTAGCAGCAATTGGAGAGAAGTCAGTTTTGAGCAAAATCCTCGTTTGCCCGGAGAGCCAACGTTTTACACATTCAACGCACGAATTGTATAATGTTTTTCGACCAGCATTATTTAATGGAAATAAAATGCAGGTTACGTTTTGCGATCTGTCGGGATAGCTCTTTAAGCGGCGTACTGGCGTAATGGTGCTGGCGATTAATGAGGTAGCTAGCTCTGTAGGTGTCCCTCTCGACACCGAGGGCTCTCCAGGGCGAGTACCATTCAAATTACAACGTGACACCACTTGGCCAAACGGAAAAGTATTTTCGTTATCCGACACCGGCGACTATTCTACCCAGTTTCTTCGCCGAAAGCTGTACTTCTCGTGCAAGACCCTCTTTGCCTTACTCAGATCCGCGCTTGTACTTTAGGTTTCAAGAGTAACCTAACCAAACAGCAGCAAAAGTCGAGTATACACTGTTCTTGCCTAGTGTAAACTTACGGCTTTAATTCTGAATTAATTTCTAAGAAAGTACACTGCCAGCGAAAGTATTCATTGAATAATACACTCAAGCAGCACCGACACCAGCTAATATTCTACAAAGAGCGCTAGCCTTCGTTCACTGGCGATTAGTTGGAATAGTCCACACTTGCTGCCAGCCTGCCAGTACGTGGACTCCTCCAACATATCCAAACAACTCCGACTTACCAAGTACCAAACGCGTTCCATACCCCTTCGGTCTCGTCGTCTCCCGAATCTCTATTTCCTTGAGTACGACGTGTCTCCAATAATTCGAACGTAGAAACTTGCTTCTCCCACGATGCCGGCAATCGCATGGTCCACTTGGCGTCGCTGACACTCGGTCTCATTGTCGCACTGCACCGTAGCACACGACAATAATAAACTGCTCTTCCTAGGCCGCCGGCGGCCTTTTCGGTGTCACGAGGATTTCCGAATTCTCGCGAATCAATTAACGAATGACGCGCACTTGGGAATCGCTTCTCCTTCGGCCGAGCGTCGCGTCGGCTGCCTGCTCGTGCTCGTAAACACGAAAGATGCCAACGCTGCGCAGCCGGCACGCATGTTTACATCCGCGGAAAGCTTTCGCAGTTGTTTGTCCTCAATGTTCTCTACCGAGGTATACGAACTCCGCGAGATAGCGTGCGCCTTCCTTGCTCGAGTTGGGAAAAGTGGCGCCGCGAGCCCAACCGTATAACCTAAATGAGCAAGATTCGTAGTATGCTCCTTTGTGACGCGTCGCACTTCAAGAGCGTCTTCTGTATTTGCGCACGACGCTAGCTTGTAATAAACCGATTGGGAGTACTCGGAGTCCATGCGGATCGTGACGATGCGATTCACTTAACGAATTTTTGGAGGAAAACACTCGAAAGGATCGGAGCGAGATCGACTGCAACCTAGAGACCTAGACCCACTGACACAGTAATGGTGGGCATCGACTGCTGGAGTCAGGTGTCCAACAGCCTCCTGTGCTAAATTTAGAATATCGATCGCGTCTCCTGGTTTAGGTGGATCGATAATTTCGAGCGTGTGAGTGTCTCACTAACACGCCCTTTGCCCTCGTTATAGCTTGACTCTTATTAACCTCTGTAGTATTATATGGGCGAACAGGATACACTTTTTATGTAGTCAGCGAATACGTCATTGAACGTAAGCAGCCTCGGCGGTCGGATGTGCATTGATATGTATACACATCGTGTACATTGTTCGATACTGAAATACTCAAACTCAAAGGGAATAATAACAAAGTACGTAACCACTATATATAGTGGTTATACACCACTTGTACCCAAGTTCTCCATTTTCCCGGGTTATTTTCACCGGTTATTTTTAGCATTCGCCGACGACATCAGTGGGTTCCCGACTTCCTGCCCAAGTATTAGCGATTTAATGCTCGAGGCGCGTTAACCTTCACGAGCGCGCTAGAGTAGAATTCAGTAGATGGAGGAGATACGTAGCTGGTTGTCTTGGCCTCCGGGCGTGCGGTAATAAGCGTATTAGAGTCATTATAACGATCGCACGCTAGTCGCACTCTTGATTATTCCCGGCTATCGCGGCATCGATCTGCGATATAATGAATCATAGAAGGCAGGGAGTGCTCGCGGAAGCACGAGGCAGGAACTCGCTTTCATGAAGGCGGTCACGAATCCCCAAGCGAGAAAAGGGCTAAAGGACCTTCCCTTAATTCCTGGCGGCGACGAACCGGGGATTTCGTAAAGACACAGAAATAAGTGTGCTTCCGGTGAGGACTGGTTGTCCCTAGCGTGTCCCTCTTGGCGCGCTAACATATAAGTCTTGTCGGAGAGAGATGTGACGAAAGCCTCCGCTTTTTAAATAGAGCACCCTTCCTGAGATAATCCAGAAGCTTCGCCGCGCCTTGAGAAGGCTCTCGGTCAGCTCGGATTGATGGCTGCGCACTATTTATTCCGGGCTTTTTCTCTCATCTGGGAGTACTATTTCTATCAAAATACACGGGGCCCTGACTATCTGGATATCATTAAGGGAATTGCTTCCAGGAAGCGGGGTCAATGCAATTCCCTTTGAGGCCGCTTTTTAAAAAAGAGCCGCTTATTTTTACGCTTATTCGCCAAGCCCAGGAGACTTTGTTATGGAGCAATTACTCTAGGTGGAACGTACTCGAAGATATAGACGCGGCTAAGGAGGACTTATCGCGCTCGTAAAGGATCGCTATTAATTGCGGGGGGCTTTTTCGTGGCAAGTACATACTACACGTAGAAGTGTTCCTTTCAATGCACCAATAAACCCATCTTGGGGAGCTCACCCTACCGCCCTACCGGGCGTTTCGAGTCTCGAAAGCGTATTAACTGGCGTTACGACGATCATATATTTTCGTTCGGCGGGCCAGCGAGCGCCCAGGGGCGAGCGGGAATTTGCGGGAAAAGCGACATTAGGCAACCCAGCCAACGACTGCGAGAGGGAGAGGGAGAGGGAGAGAGAGGGAGAGAGAGTTTCCCGAAGGAAACAGGGGCAAGCTTCGAGGTTTGAGAACTGTGCGGGCATTCTTCGGCCGCCGCCGAAGAAAAGGTACGCTCTCGAGGATTTCGTAGGGGAGCGGGCGCGCTTTCGGTTTTCTGCAAAATGCGGGCTTAATGAGCTGCACTTTTTGAGCGTCGGCCTCTGGTTACTCGCTCATTACGAGGACCGAGCTTGAAGGCTGCCAGGTTCGGAAGTAAGGAACTTCTCGAGTAAGGAATTGTTTCTCCACTTTCTATAGGGACACTCCGCTGGCTCTCGAGGAAAGCTCGGACTTGGTCCCGGGCAAGTGGCGCGCGGCCGAATTTCGCCGGGATATCGAAATGGCAGCGGGCCCTCGCGGCCTCGTTAACAGGCCTGATCTCGTATGCATAAGGGATCGGGCGATCATTATTGCGAGCGTGAGAGCGAAACGATGTTTCATTGATCCCGCGGTGCGGTGTGGCGCGGTGCGGTGCGGTGCGGTGCGGTGCGGTGCGGTGCGGTGGTTCGGGAGTAGGAGGCCGGATGGACGGGACGCGCTTCGAGAGCGGCGAGGAAGAACGGTGGATGCAATTGCGTGGCTTCGGTTCTGCTCGGCTTCGTCTTTTCATGCGGCCCCGTAGACGCATAGTACAGAGAGCACGCGCGCGCCCGCGCGCGGCCCAGTCCAAGCGGCCGCCGTAAATATTCGCCGGGCCGAGAGCTTCTTGCATATTCATTCCTGGCGGTGGACGTCGGCACAGAGAAAAAGAGAGAGCTCGCCCCGAAATAATGGCCGTGCTTTTCGCCGGGACACGCAGCCTCCAATCTCTAGCGGCCGTCCGTTCTTTCTCGCCTTTTTCTCCTCCCCCCAACCCCCCAACCCCCCAACCTCCCGTCCCCCTTTCACCTCACGCCCCGTCTACTCGAGACAGTAGCCTCCTCGGATACATCCCGAAAGCAGAGCGGCCCTATGCAAGCTCTGCAGGCTGGCTATGCCTCTCTCCTGTAAGTGGCACACGCATCGCATGCCCAGGAGGTGCCGGGGAATTATGCGGGGCAACGCGCGGAAACGCGGTCACGCTCGTTGAATCGCCACCATGCATTTCGCGATAGGAATGCACTCGCCTACGGGGGACGAGGCCGCTTTCAATAAGCCGGCTTATTACCTCGAGCAAGAGCAAAGCGACGCGACGGGAGCTTTGAAAAATCGCTCCCTCCGATCCAAATTCCCCACCGACCAGAGATACTTGCTATTCTCATTGCGAATCCATAATTGGACGGGGAAACGTGAAAGCTCCCTCGATGTACAATCGAAATGAAATAATCATTCGCAGCGCTCTGCAAGCAAAAATTCAGATCTCCATTATAGGAGTTGGCACTTTTGCGAGCGCGCTATCAAATGGCATACTCGAACGTGTACTCGGTACGGAAAGCCGGGGAAATGTATGACTCAGCAAGTAGTCTACTTGCATCCTTGCAAATTCCGCACTTTCGCGCAGTGGTAGATATGTAACGAAGATTCGGTTACTTTGGAAAGCTACGTGGAACTCCGGTTAACTTGGAAAACACGCGCTGCGAGAGCGCGTATACCTCGGAATATCGGCAATAAACCTGGCGGCAGGCTGGTCTGCTGCGAGTGTCCTCGGGTGGAAATGTGGGCCAGTTTCAAGTGCGCTCATAGTCGAAAGAATGACTGTGGTAACCGGGGGGATTGGCAAAAATAGCTGCTCCTCCGACTCGGACAGGGTTCGTGAAGTGCAGCGGCCGCTTTTCGCAGTTCCGGAGGGCAGGTTCGTGCGAGCGCGAGCGCGAGCTCTGTACCGCGGAACGACGATGCATAACGGCATAACGAGAGCGCTTCCACTCCGCGGAGGAAAGTTACGACATGCTTAGGCGGCACACGAGCGACAGGATGCACTGCGCTCTCGCCGATGGAAACCATCTCCGTTGCAAAAATTCCCCAATTTAACCCCTTTTCCAGCCACCACTGCTCTTTAATACGAGTCTACGACGCCTCGCATATTCCCACCGGAAAAGATTCCCAAAGTGAAATCCTCCCTTATCGAAACTATCCAATTATCGAATTTTTAGCTGACCAATACTCTCCCAATCGAGCGTCTGGCTCGAGCACTCTCGCACCAGCGATTTCCAGGGTGGAGCCGTAATTTCTCGGTATAAAGTGAGCACACTATGAGGACACTAATTTGGAGTTTAGGTTGGCGGCACGCGCTTATTCTGCAAATAAGCGGTGTGTCGCCGAGATTACATAGTCGCAGGACTTGGCCAAGGAGTCCCGATAGCGGCTTAACGGACTCGGCTTACGGTAGACTGGCCACGCTTTTCTAGCAAGGCGCACGCGAGAACTAGAACGCGTAACATTTTAATAAACGCAATTACCGGGCGAGCCAGAGTCATTTAGGTGTGCAGTCTATGCCGGCAGGCTTCCTCTCCATGGAGGGTGCTGCCAACCCACCAGGACGTATGTACACCGACTACACGTGCGCCAGCGCGCGCACTTTGCTCGAGCTGTCTTGAGAATAATCCAGAGCCCTCCATTAACCGGCATATTCAGCGGCGGCCTATGCAATTCCATCCAGCCAACTGAGCTTTCGCCCAACTACAACTCTCCCTCTTGCCCTCACGACTCTCTAACTCTCTCTAACTCTGTAACTCTGTCTGCTCCACGCGCCCTTCGTTTTTCCCCAATCGACCCTTCCACTTGTCTCGCCGCCCTCTGCCCCCTTCAGATTACAAGCGTCTTTTTTACCTGGCTCATGGAATTTCTACGGCGGCGAAGGTGGCGGGGTTTCGAGATCGGGAACGGTAATTAAATGCCTGCCGCTTGTCTCTCCTCTTCTGCTGAGCTTTCGAGCACTGTCAGCTGGAGCGCGACAGAGCCTAGTGTGGGAAGAGAGTGCCTGAGTAGGGATAAAGCTGGTATGTACTAGATCGAACTTGCCAACCAGGTACTAGTTCTCATACTTGACCTATATCAAGTTCTTGGTGATAAAGAACTAGTAAAGTAAGGAAAACAATCTGCTAGCAGAGCTCAAAGAACTACATTGTTCACTCGCCTTTCCTGCCTCACTTCTGCACGTCAACATATCCAAAGTTCCAAAGTCAAGCCCCGCATACATCAACCTGCGAGATTTCCTTATGGGAAATGGCTGCTCGATCACCGGAAGTCGCGTTTGCTCCAAGTCGAGTGCGCGATGAAAGATTCAAGTGCGAAGCGCAATCACTGGCAGACTAATTACACGGAAGAAGTCAAGGAGGGTCAACACGGAAAACTTATCAGACACGGGCACTGGCTCCCTCAATTTCCATCGCAGCCGTGTGTTACATTAACAGCAAACATCCTGGCGGTAGTAATTGCGGTAACGATAATTGCAATCGCGATAATGAGGACAATGGTAGCAGCGAGCAGCGGGTCCATGCTCGTAATAATAACAAGAGAGAGCTAGAGGGAGAGGGAGAGAGGGGGGAGTGCGCGAGCGGGCGGCCGACAATGTCGGTGAGTAATGGGAGGGTTGTAATTAAATTCCACGATATCTAAACCATTTAGCCCCGGGAGAAAAATGATGAGCAGGGAGTTGCCGCGTCGCCCGGTGAATGTGTGAACACAGAAGCACACACACGCGCGCCGACTCTCGCTGTCTCTTCCGATTCACCGATAAGGCGGCGGCACTTTTATCCCGCATGCGGCGATAGCTCGACGTGCAGGGAACATATGGGCGCATCGGGAGAGGCTGCGTCAAGGATTACGAGGTGCGACGTGTAGCTAAGAAATAAGAAATAAGGTCACGCAGTCTCGTCGGCAGCGGCACTTGCTTTCTTTGCCGACCGGAAGACGACGCAATGTCGTTCGGGGAGCTTTTACGCGAGTGTTACGGTAGGTATCGAGAGGTCGATGTTACGAAGGGCACGTGCAATATCAAGAGTACTGGGAAGCCTGGGAGGAGTCGGGATTCTCTGGTGCAGCTCTGTACTACATAGTCAATACGCATCCACTACCATTTGCGACTTTGCGAGTGGACTGGCGTCCGTGCCGTTAACCATCTAGTACAGTGTCACGTAACTTACAAGTTACGCAATCACGCGTCTGCTTCCTCGAGGTTTCTCCCTCGATTTTCTTCGCCACTCTTCCTTCGAGTTCCTATCATCGTAATACTACAGGTTATGTAAACCTTAGTGAGAAATTGGAAGACGGAGTGTTAATCACGGGTGGGAGAGGAGGCCTGGTGAAATTTGAGAAAACTCTTGGGAAATTGATGGAGCAATTTGGCCGTTGGTCACGCTGATGAAATGAAGACAAAAGAGCGGAGCCGTAGGACATATTGGGGATTAATTGGCTGGGAAAACTTGTCAGCGCACCAAGGAGGATCCGCCGTCCGAAGGAATCTTCCCGTGGAGGAAGACCTCCCTGTCCTAACCAGGCTTCATTTTCTCCCTCGACAATGGCAGAGCGGCCAGAACAAACACACCGAGAGACAGAGAGCGGCCAGGGGGCCGAGGATCGTTGGAGTGAAATTGCTGTCTCGAAGCTGAGCCTGGGCTCCGCTTTGTGCCGGTGACCACAAATTAACGAGCGCGACGCTCAGGAGATAAAATAACAAGCCGCATAAAAGAGCGCCGATACGCACCGATTACACACGGGACCTACCTCCGCGATAGCTTTTTCGGGGATCCAATCTTTCACTCGGCTCTATCTCTCCTCTCTCCTCTCCTCTCTCCTCTCCTCTCTCCTCTTGGCCAACGCGCAGGACCGGCTCCAACCTCCCACGCCTCCTCGCCGAACACGTGTTCAATTCCTACACGTTATTTCTGTCGCTTCCAATTACGAAATAGACAAACATTTCATATCTCGTGGTTCCCGCTCATTCAAGATCATCACTTTATGACAATGATTTGTTCTAATGCAGAATCGAAGCCGCTTGGACAGAGCGAAATTCGACAGGCTTTGAAGAACTCTAATATGAAAGCGAAGTGGGAAGACAGCGCATCGCGCCGGGATCTAATCAACTTCTTTGCGGGGCCTCACGCGTGCTCGTGGACGCCGAGGGCAGAAGAAAAATCCTTAGGAACGGGGGATACAGGAGCCAGCTCCCGCCGCTTCTAGCCGGGCATTAATCCGAGGTGGGCTTCCTCGAACTGGAGGCGAAGATGATTCAACTCGCGAGGAGGCTGTGACCACGAAAACCAAGAGACCTCCCAGCTGGGGCCCGATTCCGGCGGCCCCACCATCTTCTATCCAGCCCGCTTTTCGCCGGCTGGCTGGCCCCGACTTAATAGTTCGCCTTTTTTGTCCCGCGATCGGCGCGCGGGTGGCGAGATCCCCTCACTCTCGTCCCTCCCGCTCCCGCTGCTTCTCTCATTTTATCTCAAACAACACGGCTTTTTTCTCCGATCGAGCGAGAGCGAGCAAGACTCCGAGTGTCGACGAGGAAGAG
Source organism: Crossocerus cetratus (assembly GCA_963675795.1). NCBI lineage: Eukaryota > Metazoa > Arthropoda > Insecta > Hymenoptera > Crabronidae > Crossocerus > Crossocerus cetratus. The sequence continues at coordinate 2,273,620 of OY776664.1, read as the reverse complement.
AGCGCCCGGTCACTCTGTCATTTATTCTTTTGCGGCGTGTCCCTCCTCTCTTTGTTGCTTGTTCCTCGGGGAGCTCGGGGCCGGCGTTCCTGGGATACACGCTCTCTCCGAGTTGCTCTAATGACAAAGCGAGCCACACTAATTCGAGAAGAATAGTCGCCACTCGCTCCACCCTCTTTCTTCGGCTCGCGCTGCGCCCGCAATATATTAGCTCCGGCGACCTGGGCTAGACTGGGATTGTTGAGACTACATTTTCATTCAACGAGTTCCTCTAATCGATACGCTATTCCTGATCGGTTCACGGAACTATCTCGAGTCTCTCGGAATCAAGCAAACACTCCAACTCCCCGGAGTTACAGTCAGCTAATTTCACTTACTGGGTCAATCGGTGGAGTCCTGTTTCTCGAATGCTCCATCTTGATTATCTTTGGCTGCACGACACCCGACACCCGAGGAAGTGTCATCGATCGAGGGAGAACGAAACGCGCGGGATTTCCGGCATTTCCGGGATTTCCCCGGAGCTTCTAATCTGTAAGTTTGTAGTGAGATAGTCGATTTCGCTCGTTCGATTCGAGAGCGATCACGGGCGCCGGGAATCCTATAAATGGGTGGGTGGGACTCGGTATCAGATGGTCTGACTCACTAGCAGTTTGGCGACAGGCTCGTTTATCGTGCCGAGCGGAAAAGTCAGCCAGAGCGGAAAGCTCTGACGGCCGGCGGATCTTGATATCGGGCCGGAGACGTCTACGGTAATAACAGTACTCGAGTGTCGAGCGACAGGGCGAACACGATCCACGCATCGAGGAACCAGATAGAGGATAGAGCCAACTGGTAAAGGACGTCATTGGATCGCCGGGAGCGCCTCTCCACTCGAATCCCCGTGACAAATGAAACTGCATTACTCCGCCATTACCGAGAGCGAGGCCGAATGTGTTGGAGAGATCTCTCGGTCGAGGACAATTAGAGCCGTCAAGGTCCAAGTAGCATCGCAGTGCAATTCCCAGGGAAGTATAAGGAAATATGGGAGGATGAGGATATATCTGGAGGAACGGCCGATAGAGAGGGAGTCAACAGAGGAAGAGGCAGCAGTCAAAGGGCCCGCAGGGTGATAGGGCATGCAGATAGCCAGGGAGCCGCCAGTGGAAGGGTATTCGAGCGTGGCGAATATCGAGGGTGAGAGAGCGGAGAGAGAGAGAGAGAGAGAGAGGGCCGAATGAGGAAGACTAGCGCCTCGAAAAGGTGGATGCCCAATAAGCGCTCGATAGCGTGTTACACGTTGAGCCGAGAGACTCCTGCGCTGCCGCATGGAACTAATTAAAAAAACCGTGGCTCGGCGCATTTTAATTGCGGGGGCCCCTCTCGCGAAACCTCGCCGCCGTAATTTATAGCGGCGCCCCCTCCCGCCCTCCCGGCCCGGCAGGATGCATATGAGCGAATTAACCGTAAATTATCGGGAGCGCGCCAGACCTTCCTCGACCTATCTCGTCTCCTTAGCCGAGCGAAAAACCCCCACACAATCCGATTAATATATTCACGTAATAAGACGCTAAGCCGGCGGATTCATTTAGTCGACAATTAATGCCTCGGCGCCACTTAGCCTGGGAAACCCGGAACATCGAACCGAGCCAGTTGATGATCATCGCCCGTTGCCTTATTAATCGAAGAGCGCGATCTTCTGCGAGATTAATTATTTATATGGAGGAGTGCGGCGAGGGGTGTTGGAAGCGTTTTTCCATGGTCGGAAGGTAAGTCGTGTTTACGGGAACGAGGGAGATCGTAAGCCGCGAGGTTTACTCTGGGTGATCCCATGACTCCTCGCGCCCGAGGACGATACGGTTTAATGGTTCGCCTGAGAACCCGAGGCACAGAACCTCCCGGCATCTCCATCTCCATCTTCCGGAGCCTCTTACCTCCGCGGCGGCCAACTTGCACGCCTCCTCCTTCCCTCTATCCACCGGGCCAAACTCCCTGCTTAATACTTTGTTGACCGTTCGCCTAGTACGAGGTTGCGCCTTCGTGATATGCACTTGGTGTAACTAGCGGGCCCGTAATGGAACGTTTAGTGGTCCGACAGCCTCTTATACGGACTATCACCCACCGCGCCCCAATCAAATTTAGACAAGACCCGGACGCATCTGCTCAACGAGCTACCTACCCGCCGTCGTTATCCTGCAAACAGGCGAGCTTTACACCGAGAATTAGTGTAAAGTGGCGGAGATTCCCCCCGCTCAAAAGAGTACTCGTGTCGATAAATATGATGACCGTCGAGTTTTTGAGTCGGAGAACTGGGACGAAGGCTGGAAGGCTGGCCTGACGAGTGTCTCTTGGCGGAAGGATGCTCGGGCGATGTCTGTCAATCGCATTGAGAATGCAAGGAGGAGGACGGGCGTCGGACAAACTTTTTAATTACGCTCGTTACCGCCCTGATACGGATAGAAAGGGGAGGGAATGGGTGGTTTGCCGGTGGCATTCAGATTTTAATAGGACTACCCCCGCGGCCTCTGGAGAACGACGGCCAATTCGACCCTTGCGGATCTGAAGGGGAGAGGGCGGAAGGGAGGGAGGCCGCGCCGGTGCCAGTAGGAGATGCGACCTGATTGAATGACCAGGGACAAAAAGGGGCGACGACGACCGGTCGCTGCTTCTTGCTCGACCTGTTATATCTCGTTAAGAAACAATGCCGTGTAATAATACGGTGCCAAGGGCGCTCGAGTGACTCGCGCGCGCTCGCCCAATGACTACCGAGCCGTCGAGCTTCTGTTTCGAATGCATCCCGAGACCACTGGAGCACATTTCCCCCTCGGGCCGCAGATTATTATCGATTACTCCTCGATTTCTGCCCCGAATTCGTTTCTATAGACCTGCTGAATCCACTGTCCCCGATAATAACCGATCCTCTCATCAACTTTCAGGCCGAATAAAGCGCCTTCCACGGCTTCGAGGAGTTGGTCCCGCGAGGGCGTCGTCATCGCGTCCCATCTATATTCGCCTCGCGCCCTTGTATCGAACATTTAACGTTTAACCTTAACGGAACGATCCTCGATGCAAAGCCTTCCTATACCAATCTCCCGATTACCGCATCCGCGTCTGCAAATCGACTTAATAATCCTTGATCCGATTAGAGCGAACCTCGCCTTACAGCCAGTCGATTCCTCATCCCCGGCTGGTAATCGCGTTACCAGCCGCTCGCCCGCCGGGAATAAAAGGTGCCGTTTAAATTATTCCAATCAGTTTGCCGAGGTGACGAGAATCGACTGGGCCGATTCGAGCCAAGAGCCTCGAGCATTGCGGCGACGAGGGAGCGGGATGGGAAAGGAGGCTCGATATTGAGGAATCCGCGCTATTGAACTGGCTGTAAGGCAGCCTCTTTAAGTAGAGGAAGGAGGAACTAATAATTTCGTAAACTTGGAGCGGAAGGGGGGTTGGGGGAGGGGGGGGGCACTATAATTTCCAGGGCATAGAAAGCCACGGGGGAGAAGGAGAAGGGCTGTCGTATCATCAAAGTCGGATAGGTAATAACGTTCTTGCAACTGGCAGTGAGAAATGATTGCCAATCAAAGTTGGTGTTGCGCGCGACGACTGCGGAGATTCCTCTCTTTTCCGGGACTCGTTAACCAACCTCCTCTTCCGGCCACCCTCGTCCCGTGCCCGCTTTTTCTTCGAGGTTCCCTTCAGCTTCTTTCGACTTTCCTCGGACATGGTCGAGGATATGACTGGAGAGCGCGAGCTCGTAGGAAAACTGTGTGGAGCTAGAGCGACGAGTATTCTGGGCGGCCGGTTCGTCCCGGTTCGTCCCGACGCGACGCGGCGTCAGGATAGCGCCTGTCTTCTCGATCACCGATGGTCGATGCTTCGTGTGATTTGTTTTTCCGTTGGCACGTTCCCGTCGGCCTCGCGTGATTAATGAGGCAGTTTTCGGGGGCGCGAGCCCGACAGCCTCGGACTCCCTAATAAATATCTTCGGACGGGTTCCTTTATTCAAAACTCGCAGCCAGCAAAGCCCTCTGCTGGAGCGTGCGTCGGACGGAGCGGTGAAATCCGCCAGAGAGAATATAACCCATCGACGTTTAACTGTTAGCGAGCAATGTTAAAGCAGACTAAAGAACGCCGAATGGGAAAAGGGAGGATGGCGAGCAAGTAAAATATGAATCTCGGCTCTAATTTCCGAACGGGGGCATAACTCATGGCGGTGTCAATCGAGGCAACTCATCGTGCGCGCGCGGTGCCGGCCGGAATGAGTGAGGGTCGAGCGAGAGAGCGAGAGAGCGAGAGGCATCGCCGCGTCGCCGCTCGGATCGAATCGGGGGACATCATCGCTGCCCGATCTCATAAATATCCCGCGGTGTCGTCATGCCGGCGCGACACAATGATCGCGGGGCCAATAAAGCACTGCGCGGCCGAGTAGATCGAGAATGGCAGGCCGATTCCGGCGTCCAATTATCGCAATAAATCCCGCAGGATCCCGCGCCGAGGCCAATAAAGCACGCGAGGACGCGCGAGGACGCGCGAGGACGCGCGAGAAGGAAGGAAGAGCGATGGAGGAGGAGTATATGGTGGCAGAGCTGAGAGGAGCAAAAGAATTGGCACGACCTTGCCGGAGCATGGCCGAGGACGCGGATTCCAGGTTGCTCCTCTTCTCATCTTGCTCTCTTTCTCCGGGGCTCGCTGCTCGATCCCTTCTCCCCCGAGAAAAGGCCATCTCTCTCCCCCTATCATCTCTCGTCTTCTCGCTCTCGCACCTGTCTCAACCCTGTTGTCCCATCTCCGCTCGCGCGCGCGCGCGCGCTCCTGATGATCCTTCCTTTGGCTTCTTTGCCCTCGACGCGAGGTCCGTCGGCTTCTTTTTCTCCCTGGCTGGCTGGCTGGCTGGCTGGCTGCCGTCTGCCCTCCTTGGCTCTCTCGCTTTGCTATCTTAAGGCTCCCTTCAAACCAGTCATCACAGGCGGATGGCGCGAACTCGCAGATATTAGATTGGAAGGAGCCTTCCACGGGACGACGGGACGCACCGTGCACGTTGCACGTAGGCACCGGCGCGGCGCTACTTTCGACGCCCGGATAAACTCGACTTGGTCTCTGCGGCTGGCTTCAAGGATAACTGATGAGGCCCCTGCTCGCGGCTATACACACAGTAGTCCTAGCCTTATTACTCGCCGACCACTCTCCTACAGCTCTCGGCCACTCCGATTTCTATCGGCTCTAACTTTAGCTTAATTACCAGGCCGCGCATTCCACCCCCTCTGCCCCCATCACCCCCCCCCCCCCCTTTCCAACTGTCCTCCGCTGCGGGGAGGACTCTGCTGTCCATTATTACTACTCAATTTAGGAGTAACCCTATTAGCTTATTAGCCGGCGGACAATTTCGTGCGTATCCTCGTCTGGAGGGAGCCTAAGCCGCAGGTGATTATGGGGAGAGCCCCTGGAGTCCTGAGAGCACACGGCCAGCCAGATCAGAGGTGCCGCCTTCTGCGATGACGGAGCGATCTTCGCGAAATAATCACCCGTCTGTCGAGTCTGCCGGTCCTGTTTTCTTCTCCGCGCCGCTACACTCTACCGGCGAACGAGCCGGCACACCCCGCGCAAGGTAGTCGGCCGTGTGAGGCCGATTAATCACCTCGCAGCTATGGAAACGCACCCCCGGACATCCAAATCCCCACTTGCTCTCCCTCTCTCCCTCTCTCCCTCTCTCCCTCTCTCACTGCCACTGACAGTATATGCATCGCTCGCGCTCCTGTCTCTCACTTTTACCTCTGCCTCGACGATTATCAGAAAAAATCCCAAATCTGAGTAAATTATAGTCAGATGACGGGAATGGGAGAGTTTGTGATTGTGGCGAGTCTGGTTTAGATGTGCGAGAGAAGACTCCTTTTGTCGAGTGTAGTTAAAATGAAAGGATCCCCCGCTAGTATCTCAAACGTGAGCCGCGGGCTACGTGATCGCTGTACTGGAGGATGCCGGGTGAATTCAGACGCGCAACGCGCAGGGTACCAAGCATAAATGGGAGGTTGGCTGTCGGGAGTGGTGAAAAGCCCGCTGTACATAAATATATCGCGATGGATGCGGTCGGGGCCCCGGGGGTGGCGGCAGCTCGCTCATGAAACTTCCCGGAGAACTGGCGTGCGTCGTTGAAACTCAGCAGGTGAAAACCCTCCCGAGATATTTGACACTGGAAGCCATGCTAAGCTGTCGGCGTCGCCGACTCCCAGTCAGGGTGAGCCTTGCACCCATCCCTCTCGTTACAGCTTTAACTGCTCGCTCGAGATATCGATCCTCGTATGGTTCTACACTCGCGCGACCGAGTACTTCCTCCACTTCCCCTGCCAGGTGAATCCTACTGTTCGATACGAGACTTTTTCACGAGTCTTGTATGTTGAGCTTTGCTTCAGTTTCCTTGGGAATCCTATCAGCCATGTATTACTTCCGAATGCTTGAGAGCCGCTGGTACTTAACACTCGATTTGCAGGATTTACGACATACTTGAATCGAATTCGTTGGACTAGCCGCACGAATTAATGAGCAATTCCCTTAGTTAGAGAATTCATTGATAAAAAGCGAGCGAAGTCGGAAGATTAATGAACTAGAGTAATTGTTACATCAGTGGTTGGTGGGGAATGAGAGGAAAAAAGTGCGATAAAGTCTGAGGTGAGAATACATGTACGCGGTGGGATTGAGGCGCGAGTGAACGGTGTGCGTCCGAATGCGAAGGTATCGTCATTAGCTCGTGTGTCGGCGCCCGATGTGTCACGAATCGGCCGAATCTCGTTCATCTTGAGTGCGCTCGGCTGCCTTCTCCACCTGCTGGCCGGCCTGGCCGGCCCTCGTTCTTGGGAACCGCGTCGAAATTAGCCGGATTACCGCGGACACGGGACGACCTCGAAATCCCCCCAGCGCGTGAGGGAGGTCAGCGAGGAAATCAACGGCACGAGGAGCAACGCGCAACGAGCGTGACCTGACTACTAGCGAAGCTCAAGTCCCCACGAAACAGGTGTTAGACACATTCGCCCTCGCTCGGCCCTCCTTCCTCTCCTCCCCAATCATCCCACTACCAGTCACTCTAATGTTTCGATCCTCTCATCAGGATTTCACCACCGAACCTCCGATAGAATGCACACGCGCACTCATTCCCCTTTGAACCATTATTCCCAACTATGCGCCGATATGTTAATTATGAATTACAAATTATAGGATTATTTACAATTGTATTCTAGATTATTATTATATTATATCGAATAACCAGTAATTTTAATTACATATGATTGTTTAATGCCTGTCTAAATTATAGTACGGTGCGTTGATTGGAAGGCGAGTTCACCGCACCCTAAAAACGACTATGTAAAAATACTCGAGTGAAACAGATTGAGGTTGTAGTAGAGAGTTCGGAGTTAATGCGGGAAGCAAGCAGGATTTTCGAAGAGCACACAATACTGAATCCCATTTCCTGATTCCCGCGTGAGTCGGTTGTCTATCGCGGCGAGTGTAGAGGGGGGAGGAAGGTGGGACAGACTGTCAATAATTCGGAGGAAGGGAAGCCAGCGTCGAAACAGGTGCGCCGAGCGAGAGCATGTCTGGGCCACTGGCAATTCTCTGCAAGGAGGTTAATGATTCCGGCTTTACGTCTAGCCGACTAGCTGGTTACTACTCTGTCGGCTTTGATCCGCGACCATCCTCCGCTGGCCCCGGCGCTGCGTGGCGTGGCGCGGCGTGGCGCTCACCAGCTACTACGTCCGAGACAATTATCGGCCCGGACTTTACGATACTGCGGATTAATTGAATTCCCTGGAGGAAGCTGCGATACGAGCGGCCCGCTTGCTCTCTGTTTTCATCGTCGACAGATTCTAGATCGGTTATGTATTCCACCGGCTCAATATTCTAATCGAACAATTACACAAATCAATGTTAAGGGTATAGATACATTATATAAGCTTACCTATTGGCGAGATGGGAAATGATTAGGTCATCAACGGCGGGATAGCCGTAGAAATGTTGAATTGATGCGCGACGAGCATGATAGTTGCCGAAATCGGCGGAGCTCCCATACTAATCAGGCAATCTAACGGTCGGAAGCTCGATAAAGGGTCGATCGCGTGGATCGAGAGCGGGCATCTCTCCGCGCGTATCATGCGTTCCGGTGGATGAAGTCGTTCGGCAAGGCTGGCCGGGCGTTAAAATTGCCTGGGCATCGGGCTGAGGGAGGGTAAGCCGAGCGAAGGGGGGATCGATCGACGGGAAAGACGAAGAGGAAGAAGGAGAAGAAGAAGAAGAAGAAGAGTCTGGTTGGGGGCAGTGGCTCGACGAGGAGCAGCCACGCGACGAGGAGAGCGCGATAGATAACCGGCAGTCGATTTCACGTGTAGCGCAGGTAGGGTCCGAGGGCGATGAGCGAGCGGAGTGGGGAAGCGGCGCGGCGAGAGGGAAGCTAACGACGCCCGATGGAAAAGAAAACGGGGAGAATCGAGAGCGAGCGGTGCTGAGCGGATCTCTCAAAGAGGCAATTTCGTAATTACGAGAGAGGAACGGCGGCAACCACGGGTAGGTACTACGTAGCGAGAGCTGCTCCCCGGAACGAGATCGTATCGCCTTTTTCTTCTCCGGCTGCGGCAACGGCGACCGCACTGCGCGGGGGCATAACCCTTTCTCGATAAGGATCGACCGAGCCTACCCTACACTCTTTTCCCTCGTCGCTCCTCGCCTTACCTCTTGGACTCGTCGACTCTTGGCCGTCGGGCCAGCCGAGCGACTCCCCCTCCCCACTTCCTTTCTCCTAGGGCTACCACGCGCACCGCTTATTCGCACTAAGTGATTTAACCCTGCGCTCCCGGGGCACGCCAATTTTGAGTAATTGCCGAAAGAAAGTCTTCATTTATGGCCGGGCCCTTGAAACGCGCCGCTCAGGCTAATGAGCCCTGTAATCTCTCTACTCGATAGCGAGCACCCCCCACTTAAATGGGGGAGAATCAACCCGGCGCTCAAACGATATTCTTGTTGACTCGCATTCGCACTTCTCTAACGATTTCGCGAGGAGACAGCACTCTCGCCGAGGAGGGAGGGAGGGAGGCTGCTTTCCCGGAAGAATGCGAGAACATTTCGGCCGCAGAATGAGACTGGCTCGCGGGCAGGGTAAACTCATTTCGCGGCCGGCGAGAACGACGGCGGCTACGTTTAATACCGGCTGGTAATTCCGCCTACTTAACGCGGACACGCTAAAGCCGAAAAATATACAGCGCGGCAGCCAAATGCAGAGGCCATTCACGGCGTGGCGACCTGTCTGCTGCCATTCCGCTGGAAAGCCGGGACTGGCTGGCCCGTTTTCGCCTCGCTACCTTTCGGCTCTCGGCTCTCGGGCGAGAGCGCGGGCGGCGCCGTCGCCGTCGCGTCCCTTGCGTGAAATTAGAAGAACGAAAAAATTGGGCGCGTCGTCCCGTGAAAATGCACGCCGGTACGCTCGGCTCCGCGCTCGTTCGCCCCCGGAGACAACGCTATTATCCCGGGGCTAATGTTCCCGGGGAATGAGAGGGTCGCGCTGTTTGACCGAAACGTGTAAGGACTCGGTGAGATTTATCTCGACGCGTACCTGGCAGCCGGTTTCACTTGATCACGAAATATTCCGCCGGCTGCTGGAAAGCCGGTGCGCCGCGCTCGAGAGAAATTTCACGAGTCCTCGTTGCTCCGGGTAGTAACAATATTTAGCAACCACGCCCGCCCGGTCTCTCGGTATTTGCTCGGAAGACAGCTGCGTCGAACGATATCTCTCTCTCTCTCTCTTTCTCTCGGTCTCCCACCGTGGGCCTCTCGCCGATTCGCGCTCGCTAATACGGAAATCAATCGGGCGAGCGGGCGAGCGGGCGAGTGGCTTGGAGAAAATCGTGCCGGGCCGGTATTAGCTGCAGCCCGCTGATAATAAAAGCATAACAGGCGCTAGCTCGCGCGTGATATCCATCGGTGAGCCGACTGATGATTTGCCCGGTGGAGAATCTAGCGCGCGATCAAGTGGAGCACAGGCCGAGTATACCAAGCCAATCTCGCCGAATTTCTTTACAACATCCCTCGCTCCCTCTCACCCTCTGTGCCCACTGGCACGAGCTTTCTGATAGATTAGAGATTGCTCGACTGGCACAAAGGGGGAGTTGACTGCCGCTAATAAGCTAATGCAGGAAGCAGGAGCGAGCTGGGTAGACCTTTTGCGCCCGGCGGCAAGGCGGCGGTTTACACATCGGCGGCGGGGAGTACGCGCGACACGAAAAGGCCGCACGCGGTGCCGGCGGTGCCGGCGGTGCACACTGCTCTGCTTCCCTTAGCCGAGGAAACGTGTTCCTGTGTCGGTTCTGCGGTTTCCTCGGCCTCCGCGCCCCGCGTTCCGCCCGAAACTTGGCTGGCAAACGACTTTGCGGCTTGGCCGGAGATATCTCGATCCTCCGGGCGCCGCCGCCGCCGCTGCCGCCGCCGCTGTACCACCGAGGTATCTCCGCACCAGCCAGTCATCCTCTCCGCAGCCGATCGTTACCCTTTACTGTTCGACGAGGAAACTTTACTTAACGCTCGCGCGTACGTGAGTATCTTCGACTGGATGTGTTTGCTCGATTCTCCTTCGCCCGCCTTCCAACCCCCCATCATTCCTATCCCGAGACCGAACCATCATTTTCGGGCTCCCGATGCACGCCTGATTAGTCCAACCCTCCAGTATAATACATTGTTCAACAGTCGAGTGGATTAAAGTATCGTTTCCTCGAGCTCGGTACAAATAAATTATGCAAACGGCGCGCGCGTGATAAAATGCATTTCTCAGCCGGCGGGATCGAGTGGCTTAATAAAGAAGGACGCAGAGAGGGAGAGGGGGGAGGCGAGCTCTTTTAATAAGGGCAGGGCGGTATTCGTTCAAAGGGGCGGAAGACAGACATTCCGCTCTCATCCGGCGGGGGGCGGGGGGGAAGGGGGAGGGGGAGGTAGCGATTCACTCTTTGCAGAGAGGAAGAAATAACGCGGGAAAGAGGTGGAACTCGTAAGTTGGCCGGGAGAAATTTCAGCGTTCACGCCGCCCGAGCGGGAAGCCGCTGCGTCGTAACAAAGGGAAAGGGGCATCTCTCGACGGGAGACGGTGAGAGGCGAGCAGCTATCGGGCAGCCGGGAAGAATTAAGTCGAAAGGTGGAAGAGTAAAAGGGAATGTTTGATAAGGCGAGGAGTGGAAGCCTGTCCGACACAGCCTTCCAGCTTCCGGTTTTCAGAGGTGCGCGAGCGCGCGATGATATGCACCGTTTCGTAGCTGGTTGTGATACTCGTAGCCGAGTGCGGACCTTCGAGAAGACCACTCGTCAAAGCGGCTGCGCGTCGTAGTTTTTTGCTTAATTAGCCGCATGAATATCTCGTTAAACGAGATTTCGGAGCCGAGATACGCGCCGCCAGAGGAGGAAATCATGTTTCCGCGGCTGTTTTCGAGCGCCCGCCTTGAAAAGGATTACAAGCGCCAGCTAATTCGCATCGCGCGCACACGAAATACGTCCGAGATGGGAAAATTTAAATATCGTGCCGTACCCGCAGAGTGAGAGGGAGAGAGGAGAGAGGAGGAAGAAGGGGGGGGGGGGGGGGTAAGGATTCGTTTACGCGAGCTTCGACCTACCAGCCGTTTCCTGGGCCACGTAATGTTCTTTATCCCATGCGAACTACCAGCGCTACCCGTGAATTCCAGTACATGAACTCTCTCCCTCTCTCTCTCTCTCTCGCTCCCTCTCAAGGATCCCTTTACGATCTTGTTTCCGTGATAACATCGCTCCTTATTATCGAGTCGCCCCTTCCCCACTTGGCCCCGATATTGTTTACCACGCTTGCCATGCGCAGCCCGAACAGCACACGAGAGAAACATACACGCTAAGTAGAAAAAGCGTCAGACGCGCCAAACTCGCAATCTAGTGCGACGGATGCGAAGGATCTGGCTGTAAAAAGGTGTTGGTGAAGGGCGATCGTTATTGCGAGTGGATCGACTAGTCCCAAAGTCCCGGGGACAATGGTGTCCCATTTAGACGGGAGTGTCGGATGTGTCTCGGCAGGAATGTCTCGTGCACGATGCTTTCGCACGCTCAGCTGTCCAGCCTTCCCAGCCACGTAAGTCCGATCAACATTTCCCTAGTGTCCAGTTGAACGAGAAGCCTACTCGAACGTTACATCCCGACAAAGCCGATCTTCTTTCAGTCTCACACTCGAGAAAAGCCTACGCGCCGACGACCGACGCTTTCATACTTTCTACAACCAACAATGATCTCATCTCGCGGCAGAGATATTCCGCTCGGCGAAAAGAATCAAACTTTCGAGCGGAGGGGGAAAGAGGTGGAAAAAATCCGGCGGAAAGGAAGTTTGGTAAGTTGACGCGCGGGATTGAACATTCTAATGCAAATCCGGACGTCCGAGAGCCTAACGCGAGTGGAACTCGACGAGCGGACGGTGACTCTGCATTAATATATTAAACGCGATATGAAACGGCGAGGGCCCGATGCGGGGGCGTATTCCTCGGCCCCTCTCCTCGACGTCCGTACTCTCACTTTTGCTGCCACCACCGCTAAGAGAGCCAACGGCAAAGAGTAAAAGAGGACTGGGGAATAAGAGACGCACTTAAATCGATTTTCGATGCAACGAGAGCAGTGAATATATATTGGCCGACGAGAGCAATAAATCTCGGGCAAAAGAGAGCGCGCGCGCGCGAGCGAGAGAGACTGGAGGAGCGGCGCGGCGCGCGGTAATAATGCGGCATCAAACGCATTTTATTTCAAGTCGCCGCCAAGAAGGGACGGTGCAGTCGCTTAATTACGAGAGGCATCGATCACTCAATTAAGGCTATCGTGTCCCTCGTCGAGCGGCTATCGCATTATACTTGGACGAAGGATCCTCCTGATCGAAGGACACTCGGCCCACTGGTACTGCTTTGTCCGTTGGCTTAATCCTCGCATACCGCTTTCACGCGTACATGTTTTCTCGCACTCTCGGCCCACACACTGCTTCCTCTCCGCTCCCTCCAGCCGAGTAATTAAAATTCAGAGCACGAGAAGCAGCGCGCGGTGGGGCGGCGGGGCCTTTTTTCGCCCGGCGAATTTCTGCAATTCCATAGAGCCGAGTTTCATGAAGAGGGTTCGTCCGTCCGTTCGTCCGTCCGGGAGATACGTGTGCGGTGGTTCGGGCCGAAGGATCATTTGTTTCCTTTTCCTTGGAGTGTGCCGCTGTATACCTACGACTGACAGATTGCTCGCACCATTATGGCGGCGCTGGCTGGCCGAGATGCAGGCTTAATTGTGAGAAAGTCGGGGAGGAAGAAAGGGCTTCGCCTCCTGCCTCCGCAGATTTCCTGTCGCGTCATCCTGCCAGGCCTTGGCGCGAGCTTGAGCCCGCTGCTTACGTCGCGCGTAATTAGTTCGGGAAAAATAAAGAGGGCGAAAGAGAGAGAGGTGTCCCTCGAGCGCGACAAACGAGACGCAATTAATGGAGGCTGGCACTCGCGAGACGCGCCGGGATCGGGGATGCATGATTACTGGCTGAAGGAGCGCATTCTCCCGGTAAGCGAGACGACGCCCATAATTGCACCTGCCACTGCGCGAATCCCCCCTGTATATATCTGAGAAAAAAGTCACGCCAGTCTTTCATTAGCGCTAATATCTGTACTGACGCTAGCAGCGCTGCCGCGTATTTTTATTACCGTGAAATCTATTATAAGCCGCCCTGAATAATACGGAACCAAAGCCGTCCGGCGGCGGCGCGGCGCGTCCCGCGGCAGAAACGATTCAGGGATAATTGAGGGCGGTGAGCGAACGCGATATGCGATCACGACTGTCTATTCCGTTTAAGGCGCCGCGCTGCTCCGCCGCGAATAGAACGCCAACGAAGACGAGAAAGAAGGAAAAAGGTCCGCGCGATCACCGGAAATACATATTGTGCAATAAAAACTCTTGACACGCGAGAAGCCGACCAAGTACGACGGGCAAGGTGCCGAATCGGCTGGTGAATCACTGGGAAGACTGCGCGCATAGTATATGACTATATGTATACACCTCGCGCGCTCCCATCCACGCTCCCATAAACTCTAATCACCGAACAATGGCGAGGAGTGTGTGTTTCTCGAATGACGAATGCACGCATCTCCACGCAGCATGAAATTCAGACGAGCAGACGAGCAGACGAGCGCACGGCAATAAGGGCGGGGGTGGTGCCGGAGAAAAATGGCAGGGGAGAGGCCGAGAGAGAAGGAAGAGGCGAGGAGGCGAGGAGGCGAGGAGGCGCACGCCAGTTCACGTAGGCTGTAATTACCGATATCGGCAGCGCGATCGTCGGGCGAAACGCTAGAGCTACGACGGCGCGCGGCAACGAATAACGGAAGACGGAGGGAAGTAGAAAGAAAGAGAGGAAGAGAGCGCGAGAGGGAGAGGTTGGAAGGAGGGAGGTAGGAGAGACACAGAGGCGCACCGGGTCAAAGGTGATCTCGAATATCCGACGATACGCTCGCAGACAGCCACGAGAAATCTCTGCCCACCTTGGTACACCCTCGGTCCAATGCTGTCTCGCTTTATTAGAGGCGCTCTCCACTCTTTCTCCCTTGTTTTCCGCTCTCTCGCTCTGCCTCCAACGAATGTAGGCAGGTACGGAACAGTGTATAGTACGAGGGTATACCTCGATATGACCGTAAACCATAAGGATCTCTCGTGCCAGGGAACCGTGGCGAATCGCCCATTGACCACCCACGTGGCTTTGGGCTCCTCATCGCCGCTATTTCTAGTTGAGACTTTCTTTTCTCCACCCCCCTCTCTCCCTCTATCGTCCTCCATCTCCCTATACGTCTTCCTATTTCCTATGAGTGAACGCGCTTCTTTCTGGCACACGCGTACACACACGCCCCTTTGAGACTAGCTGATGCACACCCTCCGGGCTTACACCATGCCAATCGGATGGCTAATTATTAATGAAGCGGGACGCGGACGCGGCTTACCACGGATTACCGGGGAAACTGGGCTCCCTTGATGACCTGCTCCACGTCCTACATACATGTACTCACTATGCGTCTTGCTTTCTCGCAGCATCGATACTTTGACATTTTTATAAGCTACTTTTGCATGCACAATTGGACAGGAGATCGGAGAACTGTGGAGTAGAAGGTTCCGATGTGCTCGGACGTAATTCGAGCATAATGGTCGCTCGCATTAGTCGGAGATTAATCATGGCCGGTCCAACAGAAGTTTCGCTGGGCCAGCGGGACACTCGTCGATTTGCATCGACGTCCCGAGAATTTATGGTCCCAGTGTGATTACAGTAAGTAAAGTAGAGTTTCCGGTCACTGGCCCCTTGAAATCTTGTCGGCTTTTAAGCTCCATCACCAAGCACTCAGTTAATTATCGAATTCCTTTTTGAGCCCTTTGCACCGCTCCCAGTGCCGGAGCGGCTTCTATTCTCATGGTAGGTAGGATATTTGCGCGCGCGAGATGATGGAAAGTCGCCCGGAGTGTATGAAACGGGAGACAGAGTGCCGAGTCACTCGTATTTCAAGCGACCGAGCAATTCTCGCGCTCGGCCTCGAAAGCCCGCCATCCTCCATTTTATTTGCAGGAACGTAATTTCGCCGATTTTCATAAAGGAATCCCGCCACTGTCGCCGTGAACGTTATCGAGGCTTGGTCACCCGGGGACATTTTTCACCAAGCAGCGAGAAAAAGTGGAGAGGAAGCTTTTACGCGCGAGGAGGACAAACCGAGACCAATTCGAGGAGACGATTAATCTTTCGTGCGCCTCTGATGAATACATCATCACGTATCCGTCAATTATCCCCACTCATATCGGGGCCTATTACCACCCATTGATCGGATGAGTGTGTCCTGCAAGCTGTTTACGAGATCATGCAGCTCGCCGAGAGGCCGCGAGGAGCAGGCTATCGGGATCGGGGATATCGAAGGGGGTAAGAAGAAACGAACAAGAGCTCACTCTCACGCGAAGCCAATGAAGGAATTGGCCCCGGTGAAAGGAGCGACGGCGGAGACGGCGGCGGGAGGGGGAGAGGAAGAGAAAGAGTTGGGAGGGATCCATTGGATTCGGCATCGGCGAGCATTAACCTCTGGATGGACCATTAGCCCGCACGTCCGGATAAAGTAATTAGCCTCGACCTCTCGAAGCGGGCGGCCTCTTCTTTCTCCGGGACCCAAGTCGAATTCTTTCGGCGCTTCCTCTGGCCAATTTGCCAATTAGCCTCGCGCCACCATTGCTACCGCCTGCTCTCGTTACCTGCCCACCGCACCATTCATCTCTCACGCTTCCCGATCTTTACCGGCGGCAAGTGCTCTCCGCTCCCACTGCACTCGCTTCCACCTTTACCCGAACCACTCAACCCGCCGCATTCTTTGTCAATCCCCCCCCCTTCCGCTCTCGCCGCGCTAGGTGTTTCTTGGGGAATCTGATTAAAAAGAGGACTCTGACAATCCCCCCCGAGAATTCCGGGATGATCCGCGACCGAGCGGAATGCAAACGGAGATTAGTTGGCTTGGCGGAACCCCTCGAAAACCACCCCCCGTCCGTCGCGAGAGAGGGCGACTTTCTTATGCAAGCGTTTTCAATGCGGTATGTACCTATTTCCCGGCCGGAATTTCCGACGCGCTTTCCATTCTGACTGGAATCCCCACAAATATGCTGGAATGTGTCCTCCCGGAATATTGGATCCTCGCGGGGAGCGCGAAGCGAGGGCGAACCCTTTGGAAGGACTGTTGGTACAATGCCCGATCGAAAAGCCCGCGAGTATTGGGATCTGCTGATTATTAAGGAGAGCGCGGCTGATTGAAAATTCTCTCATTAATTCGAGGAGATATATCGCGGCGGGTTTGGTTGCGAATGTCGCGTCCTGGGAGGAGATGGATTAAAGGAGAAAAATGGTCCGACGAGGTTCTTGTGAGGAGAAAGATGCGCGCGGAGAGTCTCTCCCTCTTCTGGAGTCATGGGAGGCTGAAGGCAAGCCGTTGATGCCTGGAGGAAGATGCTCGCGGGTTCTCCCTCTTCCAGAGGCACGAGAGGCTCAAGGCGACCCGTGGGAGCCACGCGCCTGCCGCGCGCCAATCTCTCCCTCCAACTGCGTCGTCCTCTCCTTTCCTACTCTCCCGATGCCCTCGCCGTTCACCGACTGACCGATCCTCCTTCTACTGCACTCACCGGCTCACCGCCGCCCGAGAGTCGAGAGCCGAGAGCCGAGAGCCGAGACCTCCTCGCCAAGAGGTTTACAGCCGCCTCTAGCGCACCATTCATCCATACTCCCAGCCGCACCACCACGCACCCGCAAACCACACCATTCCAGTCTCACGCAATCATTGCGCACCTTGAAACCTAGCCAACTCATAAACAATCTTCATTAAAATTAGCGCCTTCTATAATTCCACTCAATAACCTTTCATCGCTTTCTCACTCCTTCGTTTGGCGGCAGCAATAAAAAAGCGCAGAGAGAGAGAGAGAGAGAGGGGGAAGAATGGGATCTGAGCTTGCAGGAAGAAATCCACGTGAAAAGTGGAATCAAAGGGGTTGGGATTAAATGCAGTGTGGCTACACGTTCGGGTAGGATCGGGCGCGACGGGAAGAGAGCCAGCCACGTGAATAGCCCGTGTTTACCGGGGAATAGCTCGGGGACAAGTTTGTTTGGAGCGGGCGGACGGGCGAGCGCGGGCGGGCGTGGAAAAATGGATGGCGCCGGGATTTGTGAGGTGTACAATGATAGTATCAAGAGGAGCGCGCTAGAGGAGAGCACAAGAGACCCGCTACCCATTTCTCATCCGCGGAAATCGCTTTCGAGGAGACGCTGAAGCACGGCCGATGAAAGCGTGTCGTTACTCTTCCGCTTCGCACTCCAATAAACCGAATTTATCCACCGAGGAACCGCCGCCGCCGTCGCCGCCCGCCGCCAACCAAGAGAAATCCGTGCAAAAGTATTTCATCTTTACGGGAGCAAGCGGCCCGAGCCGAGCCGCGTCGGCAGGGACTCGCTGTTACTTCCATTGGCATTCACTGCCACAACTCTAGCGCGGCCGGGAGCCGCCCAATGGAATAAAGTAACGCGAGGTAAGTCTCGAGATATTCTTGAGAAAGTGGGATTCATATTTACCCGTGCGAGAACGGGGATCAACAGGTGACGAGCTAAATGACACTATCCCATCTGCTTAGCACAGCCCTCCTTCATCCAGCCAGCCTCAGGCTCAACCTCTCTGGCTCAGCCTCTCTTTGAATTAAATCCCATTCCCAGAATCTCGCCCGAACAACACCATTTCCATCGAATCTCAGCCGTGCTCTTCCGAGGGCAGGACTTGTTTCCCTATTAACGTCGCGGGGGCGCTGGGAATAAAAAGGGGAATCTTTCCGGGAGAGGAGGGAAGGGTTCGCTCGTTGGCCGAGCGTGTCCCGGTGGACGTTCCATTGGACACGATTTCAAGCCTCGCTGCTCGTGTAAAGTGAAAAACTTTCCTCGCTACTGCCCCCCTCCCCCACCTACCGGGGGTGCAGGCGGACGGGGATTACCAATGCACCTTTTTTCTAGTGTTACCAATTAATCGCGAGGATCCCGACAGATACTAGGCCAGCGCCACTCGAATAGGACGAGACAACTTAATTCACGGAGCGAAACTAGCTCGCGACTTGGCTGCGAGTGGAAGTCTTGGAAATCAACTGGCCTCGACGCAGCAGAACTTGAGGGAGCTTCTCGCTCCGGGAGAACTCGCAATTCAGTCAATAAAAATAGCGAGTATTCCGGGAAACTTCCTTAATTTATATCGTCGGTCATTTGCTTAAGTAATTACCGGCCGGCCAGCTGACAGTGGAAAATGAGGGCGCCCGCTAAGAAACAGGCTGACTGGCAGGCGCGAGCGCGGTCGGTGGAAGTTTTAATAAATTTTTAAGTGCACCAAGTCGGCCCAAGTTTCGCGCGTCCTCCTCTCGTTAGAACTTTGGCACGGGTACATAATTCGCCGGCATTCCGATATTATGGCTAACAGGTTCCAGCCAACTCCGGCAATTGCCGTGGGCAGCACTTCAAAAAAGCTTCCGCAAACCATCGGAACACTCGCTCAAAAGCGCACGCTCGGTCGCTCGAGGATCCTCCGCTCGATTAAACTCACCTGAAACACAAAGAAGAATTGCACGCTCAAGCTTCGGTTTCCTATCTGATGGCAGTAGATAGTGAATAGTCAAACGGAAAATTCGGCTCGAATTTGGTCTATTCAATTAGAGCAACAATGTCTGTATTCATTAGGCCATAATGCATTTATGATCGCAGGGCGTCGGGACATGGCCCCTAATTGCAAATATGATAGATGAAAATGGCACTAACCAGCGCGAGCATATTCAACCGGACGGCTAACAAGCGCGGCCTCCGGCCCGTCGAATAACATAAATGGAAGGGGTCCTGTTATTGAATAGGATCTGTAATTTCGCATCCAATGTAATCGTATCGATACTGTATTAGAGAGAAATGATAATGATGAATCACTTCACTCCGCCGGGCGCGTTTGCCAATTTACATAGCGCGTCGATGCTCGGAGGTTGGCTCAGGTGGCCGAGGACCGACAGACACTCCACTGCTCCGCTGATAAAATGCGATCACTGACAGTGAATTCATTGGGGGACTACCGACGCGTTTCAGAGATCCCTCCCTCTCTCGCAATAGAACCATTTCCTCTTTTCCTGGAATAACCGAGTGAAATAGCCGGGCTGGCTGAGCGCGCGCGTGCAGCGGATACTCCTTGCCAGTATTGCCAGTCTGATGTGATAAACGCGTCTGAATCATTCATTAAATTATGGGTTATCGAGTCCCGTCGGTGCCGGCCTCGGCGCGTGCATGCGACGCGAGAGGCGGCCGGGGGGCAGGAGAGAGGGAGAGACAGGGAACACGGCGAATGGAAATAAAGGGAAACACAAGGCGCCGGCTGTCGACGGCGAACGGCGAACGGCGAACGGACAGACGGAGCACCAGGAGAGAGATACACGACAGACGGAGCAATGGAAGTGTCACGAGCAACTACATTTGTTCTGTCGTTTGCACGAAATCGATTTCACAATCGCTACCCCTGCCGCCTCCTCCACCGCCTCATCGCGCGGCTCCACCGCAGCCGCGCGTGCTCTCCCCGACACGCAAACTACCAGCAAAGTCTTTTCCAACACTGGCTCCGGGAGTCTACCACTGTACACAGTACAGGAGCGCGGGAGCAGCGGTTCACGGTGAGCTGTTACTGAATTTTCTTGATAAGGGAATTCCGCCGGCTGAGAAGCAGAAGGAGAGGGAGGCGGGAGGCGGGAGGGAGAGCGGAGACACGTACGAATGCGAGATCCGAAAATTTCCATTTAAGATAAAGCCGCCGGCTGTCACTCAGCCGGCCTGAATCCCGGTGATTACAGAGGGGGGAGAGCCGGGCATGAAAGTAGAATTCGCCGGGATTGCCGCCATGAATGACACGGAAAACGAGGAGAAAAGGATGAGAGAGGGCGCGCGCCACCCCAGACCGGCTGCCGCGGCTGCCGCGGCTGCCGGACGCCAAGGCGAAAGGCGAAAACGAACGTCACGGTGGCGGCGATGCAAATCAACTCCTAAATTAAATTTAGTCGTACCGGCGGGAGCAATTGGGAGCGCGCGAGCGCGCGACCGCGTCGCCAAAAGAAGGGCGAACAAGCACAGTACGGAGTGCGCGGCTCAAGTTTACAGAGACAAACTTTCGCCCGTCTTGGACGATGCCAATCGGCCTCGCACACGTCCAGCCGGGTCGACAGTTCGCTTTCGATTTCCCCGTCCGAGTAAATGATTACGGCGAGGGCGATGCCGCCGGAAGAGCGCTCGATTCCCCTTCGAGCGGACACCGGCCCTCTAATTGCACCGGTTTCCTAAAAGCGGAAATGTTTATGGAGTCGCGGCTATTTCGGGAATGTCTGCTGACGTAGACGTGGCTCGGGCCTCGGGCGCAGGGGAGTAGTGCGTGGGGAAACGGTGTAAGCAGGTCGATCGCCGAAAAGGCGCAGGTTCGATCGGGTCCGCTCACCTGGCCGTTTACCCTGTCGGGCTCGGGCTCGGGCTGGTCTCGCCGATAGTGACGTCAGTCGTCCGCTCCTGTCCGATCCGGGCAGAAAAGCCTCGAGGCCCTCGAGGCTCGGCAGCAAGAGGGCCAGAGTGGGGGGCGGGGGCTGAGAGGGGGGAGAGGGAGAACGAAAGAGGAGTGTGCGTGGGCGCGTTTCCCAGGCTCGCGCGACGATTCCCTCCACGAGATCTGGCGCCTGCTCTCCCTGGGCTCTCTCGGGCTAAGATATTCGGTCTGGCCGCGCGCTCGACTCGAACCAGATGAAGGTGTTACGGCGCCCTGACTCCCCCAAACACGACGAGCGATCGCCTTTCTTCGGCCCGCCACCAAACCACCAAGAACAACACGAGAGAAAGGACGAGCCCGGACCAGCCCGGACGAGCGCACGAGGGAGACAGAGGCAACGGCGAAACCGGGTAAAGGGAGAGGCGAGGAGAAGCGGAGAAGCGGAGCCTCGAGCAAAAGGAGCATGAGAAGGAGAGACTTCTCGGGCTGCGCAGCGAGACACGTAGCCGCGAAGGAAGGCAAAAGGAGGAAGCGCCAATTTGGGAATCAATGAACGAGATCCAGATAAATATAAGCGAATGATGTTCAATCCTCCGAGGGCACCGCGCGCCTCCCGCCGATCCTCCTTTTTCCTCGGGCCCGCCAATATTTATGCAGCGAGATTTAATGTGGGAGAATCCCGCCGAGGGATGTTATCGCTTAATAGACATAACTCCTGCCTGAATCACTAAGAGATCCGAGGCTTAAATAGCTTCTATTATCAAATCCCCCTCGACTTATTTATTTAAATCCGATCCTAAATCAAGCCAACCATATTAGTAGCCGGGCGTCCGGCTGCCGAAGCTAACGAAAACATCCCGGCAAGTCGGCCCCGGCGTGAGAGAAGAAAAAAGGAGTTTAAACAGAAAGAGGGTAAGAAAGAGCGAGGAGGAATGCAAAAATCGCGCGTACAAACACCGCGGCGTAGGAATCCCGTGAGCGCGCGGGCGCTTGAGAGGAAGAAGGAGGTCGCTCGGAGTCGCGCTCGACGGAGAAGTGCGCGAAGCGGAATGAGAGCGTGGAGCAGCAGCAGGAGCGACCAAGCGAGCGAGGGGCGGCTGGCATTGGCCTGCGAAAAAAGTCGCCCTCGGCGAAGAAGACGAAGAGGCGGTAAAGAAGTGGCAGCCAGCCGAAGAAGAAGAAGAAGAGGAGGAGGAGGAGGAGGAAGAGGAGACGATGAGTCCGTGGAAGGAGACAGAGGGATCGGTACCGGGGGAAGGAAGGAAGAGGAGGCGCGGGGTGGAGAGAGAAAAGGACGAGGCAAGTGAAAAGAAGAAAAGGAGAAGAAGAGTTAAAGGGCCGTTGGTATGCGGGAGCGTGGGCGTGGGTCCAGACTGGGCGCGTGTCTCTCTGGGTTTTCTCGTGGGCCGGGGCCTCCGCACCGCGCCGGCCAGAAGGAACCAAGGAACCGAGCTGGAGGGAGAAGGGAAGAGTCGCCGACGCGACCGAGGGAGGGAGAGAGGGAGAGAGGAGTGCGCGCAGCGGACTAGAGTCCGGGGATGCAGGGCTCGCGATCGGGAAGAGAATAAGGGACAGATCGGCGAGAGGAGCCACGCGAATGCGAACGAACGCTGGATATCGCGTCCCGGGTGGGCAGGATCGCGTCGAACTCTCAAAAATTTATGGCCGGCGCTTCGACCTACGAGCGAGAGGTGTTACTCTCTCCTCTCTCGGCGTCACTCGGTGCGGCTCGCTCGCTCGCTCGGTCCTTCGGACCTTCGGCTCTCCTCGGGCCGACGGGCCAAGGGGGCCGACTCACCAAGATTTACGCAATGCCGCCAGGAAAGTGAGAACCACCATCCAACGAAAGAGAGATCGCGCTCGTTAACGTCCGCGTGGATAATCGATTGTACGAGCGGCTTTTAGCCGGCACCGAGACCCTGCGCTTCTCTCCCTCTCTCCTCGCCTCTCCTCTCCTCTCCTTCCTAGCAGCTCCAACCCCCCTAGTCTCCGTTGTTTCACCTTATCTATCGGACCTCTTCCCTCTGGCCCTCGCGGCTATTCCACCAGAATAGGCACCGTGTTACCATTCTTTTGCTAGTCCCACCCTGACACCACACGCTCCCAACCAATGGTTCGTTGCTCCTGGTGGTTCGCCCGACTCCTTCCACTGTTGCGAGATCGCCAAAGAGGATTAGCACTCTGCCACCGGGGACTAATTCTTCCGGAATTATCATAAAAAAGCCCAGTAATCGTTAACAGGCCATTCTGCTGGGTTTACAGACCAATTAGATTTCATCGCGTCAGATAAGCAACTTTTGAAGCTTTCACTCTTTCACCCCGATCGCTTCACAGTAATCATCGGTGTTAAGAACGGTAGCCTCGACATGCGAACAAAATTGACCAGAGTTTTCCGGAAAATAACGGAACACATAAGCTGCTGCGGCATTGGCATTATTCGCCGGGCAATAACGCCGCGATCCCCCCTGTCCACAGTAGCCGCACGAGAGTAGCCGCACGAGAGTAGCCGCGTGCGGCCGATCGAGGGACAAATATAGCTCGAGATGCTGAAAGGGTTAAGAAGGGGATCGGTAACCCGCTCAAGGGCCGCTATTGGGTCAACGACAATGGGCGCCGATCTCATAAATCGCAAGTTCGCTCCCCGGGAAAGAAGTCGGTATCCGCTGATATCGAGGGCGCAATACAGTGCGGTGCTCGGGCGAATGAATTTTGAGTGCGCGCGCTCGCGCTATTACCCGAGGCATCGGGACCTCCTCCCGGCGAGGAAAGGCTCCCGCCGCCGGAGAACAAGGGAGAAGAGCGCCGCGCGTATTATTGGAAAACGGTAAATATTTCCGGGCGCGTATGCCGAGTATTAAAAAGCGGGAGGGGTTGCGGAGAGCGGGAGCGTTTCGCCGGGAATCTCGTTGGAGGGCACTGCCATTACCAGCGAAGAGAGTATAAGGAGGCGAAGGGGAGGGGGAGCGTCAATGCTCGCGTTGCTCCCGGACGAATTAAAATTGAACGATACAGCCGGGCTTTTGCTTTAAAAGGTTTAAAGTGGGCCATTCTTTCCCAAGGAACCGACGGGCGGACGGACGGACGGACGGACGCGCGCTCGGTTCCGGGCACGTGAACGGTGTTTTGTCGGCGCTCGTCATCGTCGGACTCGCAATAACCGCTCGACAAATATTTAACCTGCTCGGGGCAGCGCGTGGGAAAGCTCGAGTTGTACACCAGCGTAATGCGGTTTCGGTGTCGCAATGTCCTCTCTGTGTCTAGGAAGATCGTCGGAAAGACCTTTCTTCGCCAAGTCCTCCCCACGCCCCCCTTCAAGATAAGTCGGTTTAATGTGCCCGTGGGTTTCCAGTGGTTTAAGATACTGAAAGAACGGGTGTTCGGAAATCAGTGTTTAAGGCGAATGATTTGATTGGAAGGCGAAATCTTTGATCGGAGAGGCTCGAAGGGGAAGTGTTGTAAGACGAAGAGTCTAATTGGGTTGTGATGATGCCGGCGGCCGTTTCTCCGATTACCTCGGAGCAGAGGCTGGCAAGATGAATTTGGGTGAGAGGAATCCGGCCGTGTGATTCGGCTGGGGATCTCGACGTGGCGGAAACGAAATCGGGAGGAAAGTACCGCGCGATTCTCGTTATCGGCAGTCCGATAAGCGTGGCAAACGAGGGCCATTCCTCTTCCGGTGATTGTTCTTTCGCAGCCGATCGCGCGTGTAATTTCCGAGGAGAAGAAAGGATCGCTGCAGCCGCGGCCAAGGGGAACAGAGAGGAAGAGGGGGAGAGAGGTATCGGGAAGAATCTGCGAACGACTGTTCGCTCCCGAACAATCGAAATTCAGGAAGGCGTTAACTTATACCACACCTTGAGGAACGCGAGGCTTCAATGGAAAAGTGAGAACTCCTCCAATCGAGAATAACTCAAGAACAAAACGCCCCGGCTTCGCTAATAAACTTCCCGGAACCACTGGCTCCAAGTTCTGCCGAGTCAAACTGGCACTAGTGGACCGAGACCGCGCGTGCTCTGATATAAGTCGGCAATCTCGTATCATGGGACTAATTCATATGCCAGTGTGCGAGAGTGTTAGGTAACTTTGTAAAACGAGGTTTGTAAATTGGCCGGGCGAATGTCGCCTGAGAATTCCCGTATCAGGCAAAGTATCGAGGTCCCGCAGAAGGCGAGTGTGGAACTCGAGGGAAACCTGAAAACACTGTCTCCCTCGGAGACATTGTCGAGAAATCATGCAGAACTCTCGAGGGCACTTGCAGCTAACGAACTTGCGAGAAAGTTAGGTGAAAATAAGTCGATCGAATGATGTAAGAGGAGTTTTGCCGAGATGGTAGATAGCGTCTGACGAATTATGAAGTATTTCGAAGTGAGGTCGGAGGCAGAAGCTTCTTAGGGATGTAAGGTGGGAATATCGATTGGCAAGTGGCTCTCGGGCCGGCTCCGTTTCCTTTTCAAGAGGAGAGCGTCAGGTTCGCTTTACGCCTTCGGGGCGCACTTTCGCCCTTTTTCCCCAATTTCCCGGCGGAGCAATCCGCCCGGACGCACGCTGCCCGCTTTCCGTGGTTATGCACTTTTCTTCCACTGTTTCCGACGTCGATTTCCATAACTCGCAGCTTTACTTTCCAGGGCCTCACTCGAACCTCCTCTCCTTCCGGCAAACTTTACACTCCCGACTGTCCCATTCGCCTTCAAATGCGAAGTCGCTGTATTGTGTACATGCGTAACTAGTCTCGAATTTCTCCGCAGAATTGAAGACTACCCAATTAGTGAAGAGGAGAAATGTAGTGTTATCAGCGTGGCAACTGATATTGGAAAGTGCGGTGGGTAAATGAGTCTCGGATAATGGAATTTTCCCGGTCGGCCGCGCGTCATAGCTGGCGAGAGAGCGTGTCTTAAGTTTACTCCCGCTATCGCGCTCACCGGGTTTGCTTGCCGAGGAGGAATCCTCGGTGTGTGTTTTTTTATCTAGCGATCGCGTCTCGTAAAAGGAAGAGCGGAACGCGCGCGGCGCGGCGTGAGCGAGCGGCGTGAGCGAGCGGCCTGCCAAACGAAAGTAGGCGTCTCGATCTACAGCGACGTTTGCACTCGAAATTCCTGCAACTGGAGTGTACCCCAACCCACATATAGAATTCCAGAGTCGCCTGGTGGAGGCCGCTCCGCTCCGACTCGACGAGGGCATTGTACAAGGGCCTGGAACCTCCCGGGGAAAAAGAAAAGAGAAGACCAACCAGTCGGACGATCCATGGCTGATTATTTATCTCATTGCTTATTAAACGGCTCGAGTGCAATAGTTAATTATCAGGTATGAAAAGATGGTAAAATTAACCAGGCAAGGATAGGGCAGCCAGCGCGCGCGCTCTGTCATTATGCAGATTCGAGATTTCCATCGGGGAATTTCTATCACGAAGAAGATGACATCTTGGTGGGCACGGATTCTGCGAGCGTTCGTATCTCCGGGAATCTCTAACGGGTCCAGCCAGCATCGGAGAGTCACCATCGCGAGGCTCGGAGGGAGGAGGCCGCCAGTGGGGGATCAGGGATTCAGGGCACGTACGTCTCGGCGCAGGGATTTCCGCGATATCGAATCGCCTTATAAAGTAGACGATCGTTCGGTGATCGTTCAGGAATATCTCGCGGAGAGATAGAGAGAGAGGGGGGGAGGGGGGAGGGCGTAGAGTTCTTGCGACACTGATAACCCACCGGCGATCCCAGCTCTAATTCCATAAGGAGTCCTCGAGCCTCCATAAGTTGGGGCAGCGAAAGCTTTCGGCTGGGAATGGAAGGGTCCCAAGTAGCCAATCATAACGGGGCCAACGAGAGAGCCGATCGCTGTTTTTCGCCGGGAATATAATTATCTACTCTTCCGGTACGGGGTGTTGGCTGCCAAATGAGCCGGCCGGATAAGGGAAAAAACTCTCGCCAGGAAACAAGTGCGAGTCGGCGAGTCGGCGAGTCGGCGATCGGCGAATCCCGACCAATTCCCACGGACCTCGCTCGAGTCCGGTGGTTCGAGTGCAGCGGGGCTCCAGCTGCGAGCGTAATTTATGCGGCACATTGTACTTAAGGCACGCCTCTATCGAGCAATTTCGGTGCTCGCCCAGCGATCTTTGGACAGCTAACTAATGTCGGCCGCCGCCAGTTTTTGCCCAATTCGATCGCCGATTACCCGCGCGCCCTACCGCTCCAATCGCCGGGCTATTACCACTGATCATTCTTGTACTTTCACGGTTTCCCGGCTCCGCTGATTCGTACATGCGTGTTTTAATCGAAAAACACCGCTACTCCCAGTCGGCCTCGCCAGAAGCCCCAAACAGATTCGTTGACGGTACACGTCAGTTCGTACCAACCTTTCTTTCGCTTCGAGAACACTTGCAAGCTCAAACTTTACCTCCAAATTCATCTGCATTTTTGTAATAACTCTGTCAAAAGGCAAACTACCACGATGTTACATTCAATTTCCAAGTACACGCGTGTGCCTTCAAAGTAAAATGTATTTCGATTTGAGGCGGGCAGAGGCCGAGTTGGTTTCTCGGCCGGCCTCGGAGTGGAAAAGCAGCAAAGGAGGACAGGTCTTGCATGCGAGGGGGCTAATTCTCGTGGAAGCCTCGATCACAATGTACAGAGGGGAATTACGGCGTTATTGTTCGGCAGATCTGGCAGATTGGGATTCTATATCTGGACGCGGCTTTGAATTCTGTAATGGCCGAGATACGTGCCGCGCCGGCGACGGTTCAACACGATCCCAAAGGTGGAGCGCGTTTAAACGGTCACGTATCGTGCGCCAGTGATAAACGCATTCATACGTCCAGCCGGCGGTTTTCGCGGCTGAATGCAAGACAGAAATAATGGCCCCGAAGTGGTCCAGCAATTACGGCCTTAAATGCACTTAGCCTCTCTCTCTCTCTCTCTCTTGCTCTCATGTAATTTTCTTCTCCGTCCCTAAATCCCAAGAACCTTCACCAAACGGTTCATCACCTCTGAACACCCTTGACTCGTAATGTCACCCGAATTCGAGTTAACAAACAACGCGTTAATTGCACAGTCTACGTATTAATACAAGATCAGCAGGGTATTTTAATAAAAAATTAACATATTTATTCTACATACATATTCCCCGCGGATCAATCTACGGACCACAAATATTATTTGGAGAGAGGGAAGATGAGACGAAGAGGAAAATTGAGGCATCCCAGAGTAACAGTGCGAGAGAGGGGGTGGGGGGCGAAAGGGCAGGATGACAGAAAGGGTGGATTGCGAATGGAGGATACCACGGAATGCAAGTGGAATGCCGGCGCTCTCGGGGGTGGTACGATTCGGTAATGACCGCACGTGTACACCATAACAGATTCAACCGTGAAGTCCGTGTCCCGGCGAAGCCCTTCGTTACATCACCCTCTCGAAAGCATGCAGGAACTTATCTGGCTGGTGTTGTATGCCCGCGTCCCGCCAGTTTACGGTCAAGACGATGATGAGTCGAAATTGTCCCGGATAGTTTCCACTGGCGCAGGGAAACTCAGAGTGCCGCGAAGAGGGCAGGATTCCTCAGGATGAAATGGGACTTTCCTGAGTGACAGCGGCCTGTCAGTAAATCGGCCCGGGCAACGTTTGCCAAGCTGCTAACTTGGATTGAGCGGGTGTAGCGTAGAGGGAATTTAAGTTTCCAAGATACGAGGACGCTAGGTTAACAGGGGGAATAAGTCCGCCGGTAGAGCGGAGGATTAGAAAGGGGTCAGGTGAGTTAGACGAGGCTGGCTCACTGTGACAAGTAGATCACCGGAGGGGTAGACATCAGTGCGCATTACAGGCCGAGACTCGGAAAATACTATATATCGTTGGAGCGGGGGCAGCCAAAGGAGCAGGATGTTTCTGGATTGCTCGCAAGCACGTATACTCGAGGGCAGCCCGGCGCTAGCCCTCGCGATCTATCTCCACCTCCACCTAGAGCGGAAGTAATCGTTTTAACGTGCAATGGCACCGATCGTTAAGTACCGCCAGCCGCCTCTTACGTCACACTGCCATGTCGGATCGAGCTCTGCCTATCTAGCGATGGGAACAAAACGGGCTCCAATCTTTTTCCACCTATCTCTCCACTCATCGAGATACCAAGCATCCCGTTAAATCCACTCGCAATGCTTCTCCGCTTCCCACAAACGAAGCTTTGCCACTGGCAAACCTTGGAACGCGCGCACGAACAATTGACAGGAGTCCCAAACGGCGGAAAGATCTGAATAGGAAGCATCGAATTCCCTCGACTCGAGTGAGTAGCTAAGAGGTCGGCCCTTGACGGTATGTATGTAGATAGTGGGAGATGCCGGCAGTTTGCGTTTGCAACAATCATACATTGGATTGTTCCCGGGGGGAGTTTTAGCAGTTTAGATCGAAGCGAGGTGGAAGAGGCCCGAGGATACATGAATGGTTGGACGCGGCGAGGCGAGTGGTTGATCGGGCTTTCGGTGGAGAGAGCGCATCGAGTGCCCATCGCTAGTTACGACCGCCCTAAGACTACCTACGTGCTTGGCTACGCCTCGACACATTGCCTCGACCCACGCGCCCATTGTCTTCTCTTTCGGACGCCGCTGCCTGACATAAGGAGGAACGAGATACCAACTCGCGGATATACGTTTCAGGCCGGCGCTGCGGCGGCGACGGCGCGCGCTCCTAAGCCCACGGAGAAAGAGTTCGGCTCGGGGATTATAGGCAGATAGAGCCAGATACGTAGGACGATGCTCGGTTATAGGGACCCACTCGATGGCTCGCGGAGCCGCTCGCATCGTAGGACGCGCGCGCTCCCCGCAACCAAGAGATCCGCCGAGATAATTAATAGGAAGTGCGTGAGCGCACGCGCCTCAACCAGAAGAGGACGAGAGGGAAGGAGCAGCGAGGAGTGCTCGCTCGCTCTCTTGAAATATGCCTGGCCACTTTGCTCGACTGGCTGGCTGCCTTTCCGAACCTCGGCATCGCTTGCACGCTTGGTGGATTTTTAAGGGTACGTCACTCGGAGGATGCTAACGAGGTCTCAATCGATCGAGCCGCCGCTACTTCCCGAGGCCCCACTAATCCGCTTTTGTTTCTTTGCCGCGAAAGCACCAACTATATCGGCCAAAGTATTGGGACGGGGACTAGCCCACCGCCCTCCACCCTCACGCGGCCATTAGTTACTGCTTTCCTCTTGTTAGCCGTGCGATCGGTTTTTTTCTGCCTGGAGGAAAGTTCGAGTTACATAATTGCTCGCTGAGACCCCCCACCAGCCTCGGCGCGGCCGAGCAGAGAAAAGCTCGGAATCAGAGGACTCGTAGAGCAGGGCGACTCGCTTTTCCCGATTGTGTTGTATCGGCATCTAGTTATCGGCGAGGGCCGAGATCGTGGCCGATCCCCGATAGAAACTTAGCCAAGTAGAGGCCATTCTGCGAGACCCAATTAACAATCTACGAGGCGAGGGCTCGCCGAACAATTTACGTAGATGCAGGTAGAGACTCGTAAAAGCGATGGTACCGGAGGAGGCCGGTATTCCGTGAGTCTCACGGCTCGCTCGCGACGTGAATCATGCCAGTTCCGGTCCGACCCACGCATCTGTGTCCCTGAAACACCCGCGCATCGGGGTCTCGTCCTCGTCTCGCCGCATCTCCGCGCTTTGAACTCATCCCGGTCGGTTGCACGCTCTCGCATCATCCATCCCGCGCACTACCGCCCGCCCCGCCGCCCCGCCGTGTTTCCCCAATCGACATTGAGACGGTCGTCGCAATTCCTACAGTCAGACTGATCCGAGCATTACTCACGCGTCGCTCGGAACAGGCCGCAGAGAGCAACAAACTCCGGATGACGCAAGAAGGTCACCTCGAAACTGGCCGCCAGTCATTCCGCGGGGGAAAAAAGGTCCAGTTTTCAATTGACCGGATTCTGCGCGAGGGATTCTTTCCGCTGGAATAACCGGCGCTTAGATAGCAGGCATTCGTTAAGGACCTCTTGAAAGAAACGATCGGGAAGTATGGGCGGAATCCTTTCAGACGGCCGCTGCCGATTCCTTAAAGTAATAGGACTATTTGCAGTAACGACGGAGGCCGGCGAGTACCACTCGAGCACTCCGGCCGAGAAAACTCTCCTCTCCATTCCCGGCGATCCGAAATACAGGAAGAGCTAATGAAAGTGGCCTTATATGTAGAGTGGCGAGCGCGGAGTGCCGAGGCTGCGGGAACCGGGCGACGACGCCGACGTAGGAACCGAGTAATTCTCACGCCAGCTATATTCGCCGCCGCGCCGAGAGAGCCCAGGAGAGACAGTACATGGCGTCCAATTATGAGGACGCCCGAGTCCCTCGCATGCTTAGCCCGTGAACGATCGTTTAATCGCGGCCCACGTGACTAGACAGGAATCAAGACGTTAGCGCGCGTTCGATATGCAGGCCGTAAAGTGAGCCGCTGGTGTCCGGGCGATAGTCGACTCGCCATTGTTCCCGCATCCCGGCCATCCATACCATTATGCCAATGATGAGACTCTCTCCTCTAAGTGTACGACTATGCCTCTCCCAACCGCGTACCACTATCCTCGCCCACTATCCTATCCCATCGCCGGGGGATATTCCCCGATGGTTCATCATCCAGCATCCAGCCGATCCTATGCCGCGCGCGTGCGCGCGTGCGCGTAACCTTCGTGTAACGTGTAACGTGTAACGTGATCGTCCTGCTTTGCTCACCCTCTCATTATCGACACCAGCCCCCCACGCGCCCAGAGTATCCACGCCGGCATTCTGAGCATGAGGCCGCGCCGGGGTGACACGCGGGAAAAAGGAGGCCGACGAGGGAAGTGCAAAGTGTGATTTATCGCTCGGCGATCGTCGAGCCTGCCGATGATTCCCTCGTGGAAGATTACGCGGCTCAGTGTATCCGCGTGTCCGCGTGTCCGCGGCCTATCAAAACACTTTGCTTTCGATTGCTCGACGGCGCGTGAAGTAGCCTCGCGGTTGTCGAGTATGACGTTACCGGATGCGCGCAAGGGCTCCGTTATTCCGCGGGTAAGGATCAAGGGGATTTTTGGCGGACGCGCGCGCTTTAATGGCTGTTTGGGAGAATCGGCAGGGGATTGACGAGGCTTCCGGCGCGCAGGTACAATGAGACGGTAATGGACACCGTCGCCTTTTCTCGCAGGATACCCTCGCCCCTCCAGGGCCTCCAGCGGATTGATTTCACGTGGGGGAACAGTTAAAGGCAAGCCCGGCGCTATCGATCGTCGTCGCCGGGCACGGCAACCAGCAACCGGTGGATGGTGGAAGCAATAGCTCGTGCCCTCACAACTAATAGTATATATCGCGGCCGACAATGCTCTCTCGCCTCGGATTCGTCCCCCCTTAGGAGAGCTCTCTCCTCTTGCGGGGAAAAGGGGAGAATGATGAAATCTGAACGCGCGAGCAATTTCCGGCCCGGCCTGGCCTGGCCTGGCCCTCCCTCCCTCCACGAGAGCGAGTCCGCCAGACGAGGGGTCAGCAGAAAATTATCATAGATACAATCGGCCGGGTGAAAAAGCGCACCTTCCGGCCCGCGCGCGCGCTGAGAGGCCGCGCCTCCTCACTTGTCGGCGCCCCCACTCTCCCCCCCATTCCGATTCGGACCGGTAAGCTGGGAAAAAAGCCAACAATGCAAACACAATGTAACAATTGTAGTAAAGATATTTCTGTTGGTCGGCAGGTAGGAGGGAGAATCTGTGTTTGGGTAGGTGTGAGGTGCGAGCGATTGTAGTTTCTTTGGTGGCGGAGCGTTGGAGCGTTGGAGCGCTCTAGTTTGAAAGGGCTTAGCTCGCCCGGAGACACGAGAAGACGTGATAGGATCCAAGGCGGCCCGGGGGAAAAACAATGCATCGTGTGCTGCTCGGGGCACGCGTGCCCCCTGTTATAAGAGCCCTCGGACATCCCTCACGCCCATTGGCCTCTCTCTCCCCGTAATAGGAGAACGGGACTTTGGCCACGTAATGCTGGCGTGGCAGACAACTTGGAGAGAATCCCGGCGAGGCGCGAACCCGCCCGCTCCAACACGTGGCCCACTGTCCCTTCGCGCTCTCGGACCTTTTCACCCCCATCAGCAATACCTCCCGAGCGCCTTTCGATAGAAAATGAATTTCTCCGAGGAGCCATAGCCCCATCCGCTGAATTCCGTGCATGCGCCGTCAGTTTGATTATTCGAGTGCCTCCACTCGCAATTCCGCACGAGCTCGTTTTCATTATGAGCTCGTGTCGGAGGGTGCGGAGAATGAAAGGGCGAGGAGAGTGCGCGCCGGAAGGAACCGGTTCCGCCTGGGATTCTATTAATTCGAGATATCAGAGGATTGCGGATCTTTATTGAATCGTATGGCGCGGAGTCGAGTACGGTATGTGCGCCTGTGTGCGCCTGTGTGTGTGCCTGCGCGTCTCTGTGTCTGGGTCTAACGAGGCCTTTGTACCAGAATGCGCGTATACGAAGCCGGAGATACCGGAACCAGGAGTACACCGCAGCTGTTTCGCGAGCTATTGATTCGGCATTGAGTCCCGACGATTGCCAGGGCGAAACGCTCCGATCCCCTGCCAATGAAATCTCTCATGAATAAGCATCGCCAACTGCTGCCCCGCCAGAAATATACGCGTCTTAATTCTCGCCGCGTTTACTCGAAAAACCCCCTCGAGATTCGCGAACCGATTAAATACATATTCCCGAGCACAACATGTACTCGACATTAAGAAATACCTAACAAAGAGTGGAACGCGCAAGGGAAAATCGAAAGGTGTGTTGGGTACATGGTATAAGTTG
This sequence comes from Crossocerus cetratus, assembly GCA_963675795.1. Lineage (NCBI taxonomy): Eukaryota > Metazoa > Arthropoda > Insecta > Hymenoptera > Crabronidae > Crossocerus > Crossocerus cetratus. Next base: position 2,239,801 of record OY776664.1, on the reverse strand, counting down.
CAAGGTAGGTCGAGGCTAAAGCCCCGCGATTAATTTCCCGGGGAAGAAGCAGAGCTCCCAGCATGCTAGCGTTGATTCGACCATTTTTCAGCTCACCCTTCGCCTCGAGCGGCGCTGCGGCGCTGCGGTACGCGGGCACGTGAGCCAATTGCCAGGGCGATATCGCGCACTCTTGCCGGCCGCAGGAAAAACCGCTGATGAAGACGAACATCCGAGCGAGCCGCGCGACAATGCGATAGACCGTGAAAGCCCGATAACGTTCCTAGGCCGCTGCCGCGTTGCGCTCCTGTCAGCCGGCCTGGCAATTATGATTAAGAGCGGCCTGCGGACCCTGGACAGCCATTCCTCCCGATTATCCAGCAACGCGGAAATCGCGGCCAGCTGTGCTACGGAGCCGCGTGAAAGACAATCGAATCAAGGGGCGAGCGGCCTCTCGAGCGCCCGCTGCGGACAGAGCGGATAAACCTGCAGCTGAAAAGCCCGAACGAGAGCTGGTTGACCTATTGGCCGGCATTGAAAGCCACGAGGCTGCAAAAGTCGGCCTTTTTCCCCCGCGAGCCGGCCAGGACGTCCACTGACGGTGACATCGCGTTCATCAGCCAGCGAACGAGGGAGAGAGAGTCCGAGAGTGATCGGCCGAGGCGCATCCAGCCTGTACTAAATTTATGTCCAATTTCGTGGCGGACGCGGAAGCGAGAGTGGTTCCCTCTCATCCCTCTCTCTGGCTCTCTGTCGAAGAGGGGAATTTTCGCACGGGGATTTTAGCTGGCAGGGCCGGCAATAAAGCTTGGAGCAGCGGCGGGTGGACGGACGGCTGTAGCTCGACAGCGCGCGTTCGGCAGGAAGGAGGCTCGTGTACGAAGAGGCAGGTTTCGCATCCGGTGATACGCAGCGGCAAAGTGGAAAGAGGCGTTCGCAGAAAACAGATTGATAGGCCGGCAGAGAGTCCGAGAGCCGGATGGGAGGTGAAGGGGTGGGGGGAGGGGGGGGGGGTTGGATTGGGAGGACACACTAAACAGAATTGGGATTGAATATCGAAAAGCACTCGGGTCCCAAGCGTCCTCGTCGTTCTCCCGCGAGCGCAAACCCTCTCGTGTCGTCTATTTAGGGCGTAACAGGCCTGCGGCCGGGCTCCCGCACCAACGGCCGCACCAACGGCCGCACCAACGGCTGGCCTCTCTCCTCTCTGTTTCTACGATTTATGCAGAAAGGGAATTATTCGTGACGCGGGGGAGAGCACGCACCGTCCGATGCGGCACGCGATCTATGACAAGACCGAAGCTTCGCGCAGCTCTGCTTGAATAGCAAAGTACGGATATCCGGTGAATTAGAAGCCGTCGTTTCGAGTGTGCGCCACCGACTACCCACTATACCCGCCCGGAACCTCCACCCTACGACTCTAGACCACTAATGCAATAGATTGAAACTGAGCCCTCTGTAACGCAAAACTACAAGCCACCGAACGCGTTTGATTTCCCATTCGCTCGCCCCTCGCAACTGGCAACTCTACACGAGCGGATTACACCCTCCCCGAGCCACTCACTTCCTAAAGCAACCTGAAAACCTCGATGCTTTAAACCTGCCGGAAAGCGGAAATAATGCTCAGCCTGGAAATAAGAAAGTCGAGTTTAAGAGAGTAGATCTCGAGGGGGATAGTTGCCCTGCGCTCGGATGCGCGTGACGGTGGCGGAATTTCGGTAATTACAAAAAATACTATCAAAACTGGGAGCAATAGCCGTCGGTAGACTTTAGCAGAAAACAGCGTTAACGAGACGCGTTAACAAGATGCCCTTTATTTTTCCCAGCCAACAAGAACAAGGAACGAGAGATACGAAAGAGAGAGAGAGTGGAGGGGTAGGGGGTGGGTCTGATGAGTGAATGGAAGCGAGGAGGAAGGAAGGACGGAAGGAAGGAAGGAAGGAAGGAAAGAGGCATTGTCGTATCCGTGTTTCCGCGGTGTGTTAGAGGGCAAAGGGCACGGGTTTTATCCTGGGCTCCTATTATCCTCGCAGCGAGAGCCTGGCAGAGAGGCATAGCGACAGAGCGGCAGAGCGGCTGCCTCGGCGTCGGATCCCCTGTCCGAGGCTGTTTTGTTCTCGTTAGGCGGCTGCCTTTTCGTTAATGAATCTCCGCCGTAATTAAATGGCGGGACACAATCTCCGGTGACTCTTTTAATTAACGACAATTACGGAAGAAGCGATTACCGGGCCGCGCAAGATGACGAGAGGCGCCGCCGGAGACTGCGGCGAGCCCCCTTGCCCCCTTGCCTGGCCCCGAACAGCATGCCAAGTATCAGCGTAGATGCTCGCCTCCTGCTGCCTCGTTGGCTGCCTCGCTGGCTGCCTGTCGCTTCTTCATCTTCTTCGCGGCTCGTTTCACCCTCTTCACCCACTTTCTGTCCGCTTAAGCCCTTAATTACATGCACGCTTCGCGCCTTTCCGATCCCACCCAACCACTCCACCCGTCACTCATTAAACCCGCTTGCGTAACCGAAACTCCCCAACACAGGCCAACAGGCCACTGGAAAGCCATGGGATTAAAGCCCGAACCGCGAACCGCGAACCGCCAGCCGAAGCCCCTGGCTCTACGCCGATACGCACAAGAGGATGAAAGAATGTCGGGATATCTATGTATTTGGCGGGACGTGTAAAAAGGCTTGTTAAACGGTTGCGGCTTTATAGTCGGCCGTAACAGTTGGCCGAACGCGCGCTATGAAACTGATGTAACCTCGGGACACAGAGGGCCGAGGCGCACTCACGTCCGAGCGTGATTTAACCCGATCTACATCAAACATTCCTGGTGGCATCGGACGCGCGCGCTAGGAAATCGCGGCTCTTAGGCGGCGAGGCTCTGCAGTAAAGTCGGAGCGACGCGCTGATGCTCGGATCGGGCACTTGGAGGGCCGTCACGGCGGCACGCAGTAAACATAAAGTGGCTAGAATATCGAAATCGCCCGGCGGGAGCGTGCTTCCTCGGCGGCGCCCTCACCGCCCTCGTCGCCCTCGCCGGCGACGCTCGGTACATGCATGAGCGGAGGAATATCGAGGGCGAGCATTCCCGTTCCTCGAATGACGGGAATACGCGCGCTCGAAAATCGATCGGCCAAAGGAGGATCGAGGGGGGCAAAATCTCTCCTCGAAAGAGGACGCGGCCATCCCATGGGCAGCGAGTCGCAGGTACCGCTTTTCCATGCTGACACTTCTCGAACGCCCTGAATATCTGCCCACGTGAGGGACGAGGGCAGCCGGCGACGGCGGCCACGGCGGCGACGGCGGCGGGGGAAGTGCAGATTTACGATCTAATGCAAATTTATCGAGATTTTATTCGCGCCACCCACGCGCGCTTCCGCTCCCAGCAGAGCCGCCGCGACGCCGCGACGCCCCGCCGCACTCGCGTATGTATGTTGTAGGTAGTCTGGGAAAAGCGGAGGAGAAGCCGCTGAAATACTTCCGGAGCAGGCGGCGCTTGGAAAAAATGCCTGATTCCTCCGCCGGAATTATGAGTGACATCAATTTCTCGGCTGACCTGGTCCGCGCTATCTCGCGGCGGCCCGCGCGCCGGCAAGAAGCCTGCGGCTCGAAAAAGGGAGCGAGCGAGGCGGGCGGGAAAGCAGCGCGCGAGGAGGGTTGAGCTAGCTTTTATTATACTCGTGCATGACTGCTGGCCGGAGCTCCGCCGCCACCTTTCCTCTCGAGCGAGAATCGTAAAAGGGACCGCGCGATATATTGCCCTCCTGATTTTTCGAGAGACAAAGTGCCCACTGGCTTTTACTCCGTCTCCCCACCCCCCACACATATTATTTCTTCGGCCCTGCGAGGGAGTGGACGGTGAATAACCCGAGGAAAATTTAGGGAGTACCTGTGGCGAGCAAACCCCATGAAATCTTGCGCGCCAATGAATTCGCTTATGGACGAGGAAAGCTCCCTCGTCCGTTCCAGATAGGGAACTCCACCTTTTAAAGCTATGTGTAGACAGACCGTTGACACTCGAGGAAATCAAGTGCATCCGGCAGAAGAACCTCAAGAACCGCTGAAAAGACAGAATGTAAACCGTCCGCCCGGAATGCCAACAGTAAACAGAGTGCGCAATCTCGCGAGAGCGAAGTCGACTGGTCCATCGAACTCTAATGCGAAAGAAGGTTGAAGGGGAGGAGGGGAAATGTACGGGTCCATCTGGCGGCTGCACTCGGACACTTTCTTCGGGCGATATGGAACATAAGAAGGAAAAGTCGGAAATCCTCCATCTCTCGGCTCCGCGTATATATATCTCCGAGCATTCGCGTCATGCAGTTCGAGTCGGCGAAAAGTTCCTCGCGGTTTCTTTGCGGATGCTGCGGCCCGGAGGAGAAGCGAGACCGAGAGAGAGGGAGAGGCTGGATATCGCGGAGTAACTCTCTTAGAAGCCATAAAGCCCGTTCTCGGCAACCACCTGGAATCCTCCGGAGGACTCGGCCCATTTTCCAGGTGGACGGACTTCCCGAGTGCATCATGGAGTACTAGAAAGCGAGAAGGAGACTGGGAAGAGATAGAAAGTTAGAGAGGGAGAGGGAGAGGGGGAGAAGAGGGCAAGATGATGGCAGACAGTTCGACAGGTGTTTTTAAAAATCCCACACACTTTCCAAGATATACTCCCTCACCAGTGCATTCCATCTCTCGAGTTTTAACGGGCGAACTATAGTTTTGTGCACGTGATACTACTCCCTAAGTACCCGAATATCCGCCCGAGAACTTGGAGGAAGCTTCATGTATTTTCCCATTCCTCCATATTACGGAGAATCCTGGCAACTCGAGCTATGATGCATCGAGCAGTCGACGAAACTTATAGAAAAGCTCCCTGAGAATGATAATTCTTCTACATTTTGTTTGTTTGTCACTACTGAGATTGTTGCGTGAGTGTCTGATTGCCAAATGAAATGGTCGAAGAGCAATGATTGAGAATTTGGTGAGACAGTATACGAATGAGATAGTAATAGAAGGAGAGACTTGCGCGGCAATTACTATTGCTAGCAATCGAGGGTAAGAGCTAACGAAGCAATCCACTCGTATCTTCCGCAAATTTGCTTTCCAGTGGCTTTCCCTCCATCACTAGCCGGTCTGGTCTGTTCCCGGGGCAAAGGACAGCCAGTGGTTCTTACAATCTCGTGGTTGCCGCGGGAACTACTCCGAAAACCGTAAACCCTTTACTGTTGCCGGCACTTCAAAGGGCAGGGAACTTGGCTTTCCGATCGGGCAAATACTGGAACACTCATCAGGAGAATCTAGAGTACTAGAGTACGAGCGTCGATCCAGCGGGCGATTTGGAGAATCGAATGATGGAAAGCTCTTTTGCCGGCGGATCACCGGCTTTTCCAACTTGACTGGCAACGTCTTGGCTCGCGTGCGAGCGTTCCTCGGGAGAAATATCTCGGGAAATATTGGCGGAGGCGCACTCACTGTTCTCCGAGGAACAAAAATGCCCCCGTAAAGCGGCCGACTCTTGGAAGGATGCGCGGCGGACTTTTACTATCCGTAAATATCGGATCGTAAATTTGCGTACTGCAAACTACCGGCAATGGAGTTGGACTGGATGAGCGATATATCCCCGGCGAAATAACGAATGCGGATTCTAGCGGAGGAGAAGAGCCGGAGAAAGGAGTCAGGGGTGCGGAGGGAGGGCGGGGAATAACGAGAGGAGGAAGAGGGTGACACGATCTCCGGGGGAGCAGATTTTATGCTGGTTTTTCCTCGCGAACCAATATGAAGGGAATTTCCGCGTATTCACCCTGCGCCAAGACCCTCTGTGCTTATTCAGCCATTCTTCATACTTTCGAGACTTAATCCGCTAAATTTATGAATTCCGCGCTTGCGGATTTGCCCGCCGCCGCCGCCGCCGCCGCCGCCGTCCCCGCCATCGTCTCTCTCTCTACTTCCACTTGGCGAGCATTTATTCCCTCATTTTCCACGAGGCTTCCTCCTATTGAAGATCGTTCCGCGCTCCCAACCCTCCCGGATCCTCTCTAAAGCGCCAATCTCCCCGGCACTAATTAGGAAAATAATAAATAAACGCTGGATCGGAAGGATGCATCGCGGTGCTTGAGTTAATCGTCGTCTCGGCGAGCGCACTCTCATTTCGCCCGGAAAAGGTCCACGCGGACTCTTCACTTTTTCACCTGGGATTATCGGAACCACCATAACCAGGCCGCTCCCTTGAAAAATTAGCCCCTCTTACTCACCCTCTTTCCCGCCGGCGAGCTTTAAGCGGCCATGATTTTTTAAACGCAACCTGCCCGCGGAAAGATAGAACAAAGCTCTCGGATTGGATGTCCCGGCGCGGGAGTGGGGCTAGCTGAAAAAAAAAGCGGCAAATTCCTTTAGAAAAGTTCTATCGGCGAGCGCGAGTGTTGATGCTGATCGATACTTTATCGGGAATCACGAGGATAGTTCCTATCGATAGGAGCGATCGTTGAAGCGGCTTTCAGCGGAGCGACGCGGCGGCCAAATGAATTTTCGCCTTTTCATAGGAACGAGACAAAAAACCTGCCTCGTAGATATTTCCGTGAATGCGCCGATAAACAAGAGAAGAGAGCGAGGGCCGAGCGTCGCCGCAGAATGGCGTGCACGAGGCTGCCCGCCGCCCGCCGCCCGCCTATCGTAATCGCGATTACGATATCCTGCCCTGATATTTTATCGGTGATTTGGCCAACGGCCGATTTTATGTTGGCCACCCGCTAATTACCCAGTTACCGCCGGTATCGCGCGCGCGTCGAAAAACGCCCCCCTGCGGCCCACTAAGGGAGATTCGTCGAAAAAACAGCTGGAAATATAGGGCTCAAGCAGAGAAGCGACAAAAAGGGAGAAAGAGTGAGAGGGGGGGGGGGGGGGGGCTTGGCAAATCGAAATAATTCGGGAAACAAAGTGGAACCGATCGCACGGGCGCTCTGCCAAACCTTTGCATTTTATGGTGGGTTAAAGCCGCTGGGCCCAACTGCTGAAAATCAGCACGGACTTCACTCTAATATTACTTTTTGAATATATTTGCCAGCCGCTACTCGATGTACTAGTCGTCGAAAGTATGTTGCTGAACTCCGCCGGTGACACGGCAGAGAGAACTATTTGAAAAAGCAGTCCTTTTAATTACGACTTGGGCAATCGCTCGTAGACACGCTAGAAAATCTGAGTAAGAGACCACGCGATCATTGCTTTCACCATTGTATGCTTATATCAATTTGCATATGCAAATCGCCTTAGCGAGTTGTATCGCTTTGAAATATGCACTCAAATTAACATAGCACCTCTATCTAAGTATTGATCTCGGCTTTTTGCCGACTGGCGACCCTGCGGTCGAGTTCTATCGGACAAGAATCGCTCGGTTGTGTAAGTATAATTCTTGCGTGCGAAGAACTCGAAGATTGAATATGAAAAATTCGTGATACACTGTCAAAATTGCGATGATACGCGGTGAGGCTCCAAGTGGAAGTTTATTGGTACACGGGGCACGTGTGAGACGCTTATCGCTCATAAAACAATAATCGAAGGCTCAGCGCGGCTTTCAGCCTGATCTCTCTGGTGAATTCTTGTGTTCGACTTCGGATTACTCGACGAGAAACGGCAATGAGTTCTCTTCTGCTTTTCTCACAATAATCGACGTTTCTCTGAAAGCCAGTGGGAAATGCCGTCGTCCGAAAAAGTGCATTCACCTCACGAAACGCGTGGAATTTCTAGCGATAGATATCGGTCTTTTAATATGTGACATAAATCGACTACCCGATGATTATCTAATTGTTCCCAATCTATTATCTCGGGATTATATTATCAGGAATACAGTTTAATCGTTCTGTTTACAAATTGGAAATGTCGATTGTAATAGCAATCGTAGCAGAGAATCTTTGCCGATTTTCCGTAATAGTCGGACGATCTCATTTAACTGGAGCCGGCTGTGTGTCGCGAACGCAGCCGATAACAAACAACTAACAAGGGTTTTACGCGCGCTCAAATGCGGAATTCGAAAAGACGCCGGAATAATTAGTGAAATGTTGGAAAGCGCGCGAGAATGGGAGGTCGGTCGGGCGGGTTCGAGAGGGGGCTGAAGGTTGCCGTGTTTCCAGGCATGAAGCCGATTAACATTTAGCTCGCTGCACCCAAACGAGTCGGTCCTTCCGTCCCGACGGAGGACTAATGATAACGTTTATCGCATTGCTCCGTAGTTAATCGAAACGCTCGTATTTCAGTTGATCTCCATTTCCCCGACGCAGCCACTCTCCCCCTCTCACTCTCCCTCTCTCTCGCGCGCGCTCTTTGTTGCCTTTCTCTCGCTCCCGCTGTCTCTGACGAACGTGCGATTTTCCTCGCTAAATCGCGCGGATAAAGCCATTCTCCCGAGCGCCAGAATTGCTCGCGCGTACTCTCATCGCACTCTCGTCTCTCTCGTGGCAGTTTTGCCCCGCTCTCAGGCCCCACCTCCCTCTTTTGTCCCTCTGTGTGTCTCCGGCTCTGGATGAACGGGTATTCGCATCCCAAAATGATTATCGTCTGGCTGGCGTTATAGCCGGCTGACTTTGAGAGACACTCTTTTCAATGGCGCCCTGCTGAAACAAACGCTTCGCTTCCTCCAAAATATTGCTGCGCCCCCCACCCCCCAAATCCACTTTGACACGAATTCGCCGACTCTGATGCGGCACAGTAGCGGAATGTTGAGATTTGCCGATTAGGCTGATGGTGATAGGATGCTGATAACTGGGGGAATTATTAAGTGTGCGAGTGACAGGTATCTCTTTTTTAACTGAGAAAGCTTTGGCATGAATGGAAAAGAGGCTTGTCAGTTGCACGATTCATAAGTAAATAAGGGGATAAAAGTATCGAGTTGGCACGATTTCATCGATCAGGCCGGATGAAGTCTGGACTCCCGGGAGCGCCGCCAGTCATCGGGAATCCATCGTAAAGAATTTACGGGAACATCTCGCCAGCCTCCCACGGGCTCTCTCGCATATTACATCGAGGAAGCGGGCGCAGCCTGCTTTGCTATAAGTAGCCGGATTATAGCGCGAGAAATCGTCTTAGGCGTCGATATTGCCGCTGAGTTGCGAGTGTAGTTGGCCGGAACGAGCGAGCTTAGGCCAACTTGTACTGACTGAGCACCAGAGTAGGATGCCGCGAGGTGGGAGCCTCGGATCCCTTGGTTCGTGGAAAGTATATCGACGGCGTTATTGGCCATGCTAGGCTCATTTAAGCTGCTTTCAGTCTCATAAACATATGCCGGCGTTCGCGTCGCCCACTCTCGCCCTTTCTTCCGCAGACTACCAGCCCTTTTCTCTCCATTTCCGCTATCAGTCAACTGGCGGAATTACCGGCGAAACTTTTCCCCTGCAGATCCGATCGCTCCAGGGAAATCTCAGGATCGCCTCCCTACGATGTCCGCCGGAACAATCAACAACTCTCCCAGGACGCACCGCCACTGCGTTTAATCCCCAGTGTATTTGAACTTGGAGTATAATCGCGACATTGTCCTTATCTCCCGATGAAGCATTCATGTAACATTGGAACACGATGAAAAAGGCTGTCTGGGATTTCTCGGAGTTGCATGGAAGTGAGAGTCGAGTGAAAAGGTCGATTGGAATGAAAGTGCATTGATCGCGCGGAATTCGTTGTACTTTGAATCGCAGCCTCCAGCGGACGGACGTTCATTAAAACCGAGGCATTAATCGCGCGTGCGAATTAGTTCGGCATGGGGCCTGGAAAACGCCTGTTAAAATTGGCGAAGTTCGGCGCGAACCGTTCGTTACCGCAAAGCGCGCCGAGCGCCGCCGATGCGGATTGTTTAATAACAGGAGCTTTCGCCCTCCTGGCCCCGATATCCAGCTGGCGACGCATTGTTCCGTCATTAGAGCGTCCGCTCGGCGCGAAAAACAATAATTCGTCAATGCGGCCCGATTGTTATTTATCGGCGGGAGCGGCCAGCAAAACGATCCGATTCGATGGGCGTAATGAGAGAATGGCCAGGCGCTCTATCGCCAAATGGAAAACCTTCCACATGCCACATGCCACATGCCACATGCACATGCCGCTCCGTTCCATCAGCATCAACCTGTTAAGTAAACAGGTAATAACGATCGCATATAAATCGTCTGGAAAATGGTGTGCCTCAAGGCACTCTCTCCTCTTGTAATTCGTATTCCGTGAGCGGCGAGCAGCTGGGAGGACGCTTCGGCCCGCACGCCAGGGCTCCCGATGCCCTGCCGATGCGCTGCCGTCTAATTCGCAGATCATTTTCATGACTTCCATTCAATCGGCGCTGGCCGGCGGGCCGATGCGTGCCAGTGGCGGGCAAATAATTCAGTGGCGTACACACTTTGCACTGCTCGGCGGGGGGGAGGGCGAGAGGAGATGGCCGATAGGACAGGAAACATCAGCGCGCACACCGGCCTCTACATGCACCAGCCGCATACTATTTGCGGTGCCGTGGAATAATGTTGCAGCGCGTGTTTAACTTTGCATAGGCTTCGCGCGCGTGCCGCGCGTAACGATTATGCCGGAAATCCGCGAAACGCGCTGCATAATTTTACGAGTACTGTTCGGCGAAATATCGACGCGCCCCCGTCGCCTGGTATTTCGAGAGCCGACCAAACTCTGTACTACATATATCGCACATTCGTACAGGAAGTCCGCCAGCGACGAAAGAGTTGTGGGCCGATTTTTGGCACTTGGAGTCTTTGCATTTCTACGCGCTCGGTATCAGCCATTCTCTCTCTCTCTCTTTAGAGAGAGAGACCAGTCCAAGTATTCTCCCGGCACGAATTGGTCAATAAAATTGCAAGTGCGGCAAACGCTGATTCCCGACCTATTTTCTTAGAGGGCTGAAAGGATGGGTAGCCCGTGATGAATCCGTGTAATATTAATGCACGCTCCAATGGCTTTCATTAAAATCGCTCGTTTACAGGCCAATTAGTTTCGGGGTAATAATAGGACTGTAATGGAGACTGCCGTTAATAAGTTAGGACTGGCTGCGGCAAGCGAGACTTCGCAACCAGGTTCCCGTGCACTCCTGGATAAAGATCCATCGTTTCGCGACGAATTATTACTCCCGAGAGCCTATAAAACTGCCGGCCAGCAGTACATACATGTAGGTATAGGTATATGTGGGGTGGCCGAGAGCGAGAGAGCGAGAGAGCGAGGGAGAGCTGCTCGCAAATACGGCCGGTCAACGCTGGGACCATTAAAATGGTAATGACACTGTAAGTCAAACGTGTATATCGGGTTAATTACCCATCGCCGATATTTTTGCGCGCCAGCGCCGATCGTGCGCCCCCTTTATCCCACTCGAAAATACCGTCGGTTATAAAAGATCCTTCCCAGCACCTGTAATACTAATAACTTTTCCCAAAATACATATACTCGCAACTCCCCCCCCCCCCTCTCTCTCTCTCTCTCTCTCTCTTTCTCTTTGCTTTCCTTCGCGCTGCTATCGACCAGTAGCTATATTGCATTATCCTGAAATCCCACCGATTAAATAACGAGATCGAGCCGATGATAGAGTGAGTTTTGGCCGGATAATTCGTGGTGGGCGTTTAATTCAACTTTTGGCAGGCGGCTTTCATTGCCGGTATTCGATTACGCAGGTGGGGAATGGAAGGGAGGGGGTGGACGCATGCGAGGCATGCCTTTTTCCCGTGTGCCGAGGCTTTCATCATCAGCGGCAGAATGTTATTTGGCGTACAATGTCGCCGGCTGAGCGGATCGCCTGCAATTCGTTAGGGCCGCGCGTTACGGAAACACGACTGCGGATCATCCGGTAGAAAGGCTCCGCCGGAAACCTCCTGCGTTATTAAACAGTCACTCGATGCATTGCGCCCATCCTAGCCGGCTTTCAGCTTTCCGACAAACTCGCCGGGATTCGATCGGTAAAAGGGCCATCGATCACATAATCAGAGCGATAGTCCCCGCCTGGATTAATTCGAGTGGGCCGACGGTAAACGGCCGTCTGGATTATCCCGGGGAGAAAAGGGAGCCCGGTTGAAAGTCGTGAATTTCCGATTGAGGGCTCAATCGATGCCCGGCAGAAATTGAAATAAGTTATCGGCCTCCTAATATAGAGGGCCGAATCAAATGGCCGTCGAGTAATCTATGTTGGAGCGAGTTTTTTACGAGCTCGCCGCCAACTCGATTGAACGGTTTGGAGAGCCTCCGAGGGAGAGAGAAGGATAGGCTCGAGGATGGACGACGAATCCGTCGGAAAAAATTCGGTAAACAAACTCTGCCGCGCCGCTCCCGTCACTGCTATCTGCGAGGGAGATGCTCGACTTTGATTTCGCCGGCGACCATTTAAATTCGAAACTCCGTGTCAGCCGAACGCCTCGCTGAATAATGAAGAGCAGTCACCGGGCCCGGAATGATCGACGATTACCGAGTGGGCTGGTATAGTTAATCGGCGAGCGCCGTCTACGCCTGAGGATGAGGAGGAGAAGGAGATAATTAAAGCTTTTCGCCGAATGAATTGAATCTCCGAATCGGACAAGCTGCCGCCGTCGTCGCCGGATCCGCCGACAGCCTTCAAACTTGAGCAGTTTGAAGGAGCAAGAGGAATTAGCCGCCTAATACCAAAGGGAAATGTCTTTCTCGCCAGCTCCCACTACCTTAATGTCCCTCGAGACACGTGCAACATGTCGAGAACTTCTCTTCACCGCCTTCACTCCCCACACCGCCCACAAACCTACCCCTTCCTCGGCACACCTGCGAATTGACGTTACACACACTCTGCGGAGGGAAAAAATGCATGGAGAAGGAAGTCGTGCTTGAATCATCGGGGATACGCTATGAATCGGATTGGGCCGGTGTGTCTGGCAGGGTTTTCGAGGGAAAGATCAATGGAATCCTGGCGAGCGGAATTACTATTCCGGCGAGAGCGCCGGATGTCCGGCGTCGGCACAGGAAAGCGTGTCTCGTCGATCGGGAAAGGTAGCCAGCCAGCCAGCCAGTCAGCCACTCGTGCACCGCGTTACCATCATGCGTGCATGCACGTACCACGCTACGTCACGCGGCAACCATTCAATGATCGCTTGTTCTCCAATTAAATTCACATGCCGAAATCCCTGGGGCCACCGCGCTGGCCGACGCATTTTTTTCTCTGCCCTCGCGATCGAACTCGTGCTTTCTTTCGCCGGTCCAATAGGAATCGGCGAGGATGACGGTTTAGGGGTATCGATTGGATGGATCGATGGAAGCGTTCAAGTTGGAGGAAAGTCGAGAACGTCCTTGCGCAGCTGCAGGCTGGTGCGCGCCGACATGCATGCTTCCGGTACGCGTTCATTCACGAGTTATACCACAAGTGTAGGCTTCGCCCACGCGGCACGCGCTTCCTTCACGGGAAAGCGTGAATCATCCCGTGTACCCACTCGCATATCGTAAGCCAGTGATCCGAAGCCAGGAAGTCCCTCTGTTAAAGAGACATGCACGCACGCGAGAACCACCGTATGGCGCGGCATCATGTTCTCCTATCGACTGCACACTCTCCGCTGAGCTTACTCGCTAGAGGCTCACCACCTTGCCCCTCGGTCCATAGGTTTCTCTCGGCTGTCGAACCGACTCATTCCACGCACCAATTCCTCGCGAGCCTCCAAATGCAAACAGCTAGGTGCACCTGGGTAACACCTGCTCCAAGAATTGACAACTACATAACTACCGCAACGAACCCTTCTTCAAACGCGATCCTCGTACTTTTCACTTTCGCGTTCTATCGTCATTTCTACCATGGAAATTGTTTCATTTAAAGAAAAGGTGGATGCAGACTTTCCGTCGATTTGATTATAACTGGAGTAGAAAATGGGCCGAGGGAAAATCGCGGCGCGAGTTCAATATAAAATCTGCATAGAGAGCTCGATTTTTTGCCGACACTTTGGTACGTGAGCGAGGCTTGAAATGGCGAACTTTGATGCAAGATTCACCGATCTACGTAGATAGTCGGCATCAAGGCTGGATTGTGCCTCGACGGGAATGCACCGGATTCTCCGGGAATTTCCCGGGGAATCGTGATTTGATTTGGGAAAACGGCCGTCGCCGTGGGTGCGCGTTGTGCCCGCGGCTTTTCTAAATTCGAGCCGGGCATCGGGATCCTTTGACCGCCGGGCCAAATGGAATCATGGCTGCGCTATTGCGAGCCCGAGCTCGAGTAGTGTTGCGGTGGCAGCTGTAAATTGCCAATTAGCAGCGCGGCCCAACGCAAACTACTACATGCTGGCTTTGTCATGCCAGCCGTCCAGTGAACGCGTGGCCCACTCAACTTGCCCACTTTGACACCTTCTTCCCGCGGATTAATCAATTCGTCGCTTCGATTTCTAATTACTAAGAATCACGCGGACATTCCTGCTCTTTCGCCGAAAAATCGCCGCTTTCTAAAAGAGGTTTACCACTGAGCAATGTTGCCAGTGGTTCGCAGGAACGGCGGTTGGTTAAAAATAACGCGTAACACTTACTCCCGAGAAACCTTTGGCACATTGGCCGGATGGTGGTAGGTTGGTCTGAAAAATCGCTGAAATTCCCTGCGTCACGTAGGCTACGTGTCGAGGTGCGAACGTGCCGGGTAAATTGTTCGCCGATTTTCCCCGGGCAGCCCTAATCTCAGCCGATCGCCGCCATTCTTGCCAACCTCTGGCAATCGTCCCCGCCGGAATATAGTCCGCAGCTCCGGAGCTCCGGCAATCGCGAGTGAGTGAAAGCGGACGGTGGGGAGACGACGGCGGGATCCTAGAGTGGCAAGTCGAATGATGCCCGACTATATCGCCAAGTGTATCAACGCGCGGCAGATACTATTTTCACGGTCGAGCGTCGAGCGTCGAGCGTCGAGCGAATCGGCGCGGCGTTTTAATTGCGTCGTTTAATCTCCGCGCGCGGTTACTCGCGTTCCCCGGCCGGCGGGAACTGCGGGACTTGGCGTTGGTCAAGCGCGAATTCCCAGCACTGGGAAAGGAGAGAACCTCGAGAACCTCGAGAACAAGAGGATCGAGCAGGGAAGCAGCGGGAGCCGACGTGGGAACCCGGAACCGCCGTTACTTTTGCCACCTTCTTTTCCGTCCTTTCTTACGAAATCAAACGCCTCGGTAACTGGCGAGTCATTACTGGCTGCTCGCCGTCGCCAATTCTGCGCTGAGTCACTAAACACTGCTAAATCCTCGCAGTCCAAACTTATTCAATTGTATAAGATTACAAAGGCAAGTACTTGATGCAAACAGTAGTAGAACTTGTGAGGAATATGTCTGAAGAAAGATTAATGCCAGTTCCTTAGCTGTCTGGTAGCCCTCGCTCGCGAGTTTCCTTCAGAGTCCTACTCAGAAAGAGAAGGCAATTTTCGAAGGGAAAGAGGATGCGGGGAAAAAGTATATTAGGGCAGGGCCGCGAACAAGAGACGCCCGAGCAGAAATGAAGCGGTAAACGAAGCGAAAGCCGTTGGCCAGTTTTCACCCTTGGTCGAGCTAGCCAGGATTCTGCGAGCCGGGGAATTACAGCCGCTCCTAATAGGACTGGGCTCAGGGAAGAAGGACGGAAGAAATTGAGAAAATAGCTAGAGTGATCCTGGATGTCGCGAGGGGATCACAAGTAATGAACTCTAAAAGCTGATGCGGCTCGAAAGACTTATTCTCCCAAGAGGAGAATCTCGATTAATAGAAGTCTTGTTCCCTCTCGAAATGATGCCAAGTCGAGAGGAGAGAATGAGGTTGTACTAGTCATTAGTGCGCGGGCCCATTATTCGGCTTGCATCGCCCTCGGAGACCGTTCTCCGTTCTCTGTTCTCCGAGTCACCTGTCGGCTCAGTCTTTCGGAGCACCTGCCCATTTCAATTGGCTACAGATCGGAGAGCGACGTGGGAGGCGGCTGCCGGAGCGATCCTCTGCATCCCCCGCGAAAGAACACGTCTCTCTAGCTAGCTCGAATTCCCAGGGTCCAACGGACCGCGGCGATCATCGACGCTCCCACAGCCCACCTATATATTTCGCGAGCGATCCACAGCCTGCCCGACACATATCGCCCTAATTTCTATTCTGCTGGCTTTTCTGCGGGGAAAAACAAATATGACGAGCCGCTAAAAATAGGAAAAATCTCATGAGGAGGTTGGCTGAAAAATTGGGGAAAATCTGGAGAGAGATTTGATAGTTTGATGCTGCGTATCGACTTTTGGAAGTGAAGGCTCCAAAGTATACGATGAATGCGAAGCGGCTTTACATATATTCAACGCGCTGATGTTCTCTATCTCTGGTGGGTTTCTCGAGTCGCAATGCATAATCGCGGTTGCTATTCGTTAGAAGGGGCGACAGCGTGGAAGACTGGAAGAGTGGAAGAGCAAGGAGAGCGACGCCACCCCCGTTAATCGTCGCGGCCCTTTTTCCACGGGATGTTCCCCGGGGAATGCCGGGAATCCGGGGAAAGCACATACCGATTTTCGGCGACGGGCAAGAAGCACCGAGGAATTCGGGATCGAAACGGCGAAATGACGCGGCCGCTGGATAAATGTCCACGTAAATTGCCCGACAAAGGAGACGCGGCCGAGGCAGAGGCCCCCGCCTATAACCCCACATAATGAAACTGGCTCGAGCCCGCTTTCACCCCCTGCTTTTTCTCGGCATGCAACGTTTCTTCCCGGGCGCGCGCTTCAGCGTATTTAACCGAATATAATATCATCCCTCTGGCCGTGGAATCCGTGAATCGGCCGGAACAATGGGGGAGAAAAAGCGGAGGACGGACGGCAATCGGGCGCAGGCATCCCCCGATGAGAACGGAGGACTCGTCTCGATAATACACGCCCGGCCGTCGACGGGAGAGCGAGGAGCGAGGAGCGAGAAAAGTTAATGAGATTTGGCTTTGTGAATGGGAGACAGTGCGCGGAAGCAGCCGCTCCCCGGCGCGCATAATCCTACATTATTCATTACAAAGCGCGTGCATTACTCTACGTCACGCGCACCCAGCCATAGGTACGTGCCGGCAAATTACACCGGCAACAGTATCAAAGCGAATTATGATGGATGCCTCAATTATTAGCCGGCTGAAATGCTTTCGATAATTCGAGCCCTCATTTCCCACTGCGCACCAGATTTCCTCCAACATCAGGCCATTCCCCAATTCTCTTTCCTATTCCTACCAATCCTCCCCGAGTTTCAGCGATAATTATCTGATTCTTCAAAAGAAATACTCAAATTCACAATAATTCTGTCGACATAATAATTCCGATTCGCTCAAACTCAATCGAATTCTATATGCATTGGAGGTTTGTCGAGAGTGTATAGTCAAAGAATTTTTGCCCAACATGGTACAAGACCGCTTTCATCTTTGAACATGGTAGAGGCCTGGGCGAGCGTGGCCAAATACTAATAGAGGTCTGCGGCAGATGTTTTTAACGAGAGTGGACGGGCTTCCCTCCGCTCCTTCTCCTACTAAGACCTCGAGCCTCCACAGTTTAACCACAGTGTGCCCGCAGAGAAGTTTTATGCCACCTGCCGAGAGATCGAGCCGGGATTTTCGATCGACTCCGCCGGAAATCGAGCGGCAGAACAAAGGAGGGCGAGCTCGATTTTTGTTCGGACTCTCCGGATTCATAGGCTCCATTTCCACCGCTGGCAGCAGTCGCCTCGAGTGGCCCCCATTCGCTTATTGCTCGATCGCTCTACGACGTCTACGTGCAAGGGAAGAGTAGTCCAACTACTACTTAGAGAGGAAAGCGGCCGATGGAATCATGGAAGAAAAGAGGAAGGCAGGAAATGGTAATTGCGGACTTCACTTCACTCGAGAGGGCAATTGACCCGCGCGTCACCTGTTGTAGGCGGTGCAAGAGGAACGTCCACGCATCCTAGATTCATTGTTCCGGCTTTATTCACCGCAATGCAACCTTGTACGACATTGTCGGGCATGCAATTATAACGGTACTTACAACTCTCACCGACCAGCCGCGTTCGCTACTCCCCGGAAAATCCAATCGAACACTATTCCATTCCACCCAATTATTATTTAACTCCTTCAGTATTCACTCGGCGACGAGTCGGCGGGCTCTAGTTTCAATTCGCCGGTAGGTAGATTTAATTCAAAAGAAAGTGGGAAAGCAGATTTCTTCCCGGAGCCGAATGTTGGCGAACGCCCGGGCAATTGTTCCCATTTTGCATTTCTTGGGAGTAAAACCTTTGGAAGATTCATTGGGTAGCTGGCGAATAGAGAGAGGGATGCCGTGTTAAATCTCTCCGTCTTTTTCTCCTCTCGCCTTGCTTCGCCTCGCCTTGCCTCGCCTCGCCTTCCGGGGAGACCAAGTTCCCCGGAGTAACGAGCGTCGATGAGACGCTCGGCTCCTTTACCCGTAAATCGAAGCATCCAGCCGATATCCATTTACCCCGAAAAGAAGGGGCGCGAGCTCTCCGAGCAATCCTGAGAACGTTAAATCGCCACTCGGATTGACTGTCGGGATTCCTTCCGACTTCCTCCAAACACCTGATACACTTTCAACCAGTTTGTACCTTCGATCGCAGCTGATACGAGACCTTTTTAACAGATTGCGCGGACGGCAATCGGCCCACTCAGTTGCTCAATCCACTACAGGAATAAATGCCAGTAGAAAATGTTTCCTTTTTAATTGGTCAGAGTGAGTGGGAAGGTGGAATTCACGGGATAAAAGACACCTGATGCTCTGGAGATTTTGGGATAGGAGCTTGGCTCGATTAAGGGCTGGAATCGGTGGGTTTGCGCAGGAAGTTAGCTCGATGAGTGATTAAGAGGAGGAGGAATTAGATAAAGGTGCAGAAGCAAAGGAGCGAATCCTCCTTCTGCGGGACGAGGAGGAATTTCGAGTCGTTCGCCACCTGTCGATGTTGGAGCACGTGCCACCAGCTGGAGCATTGGCCCTGCACCGCAGCCGTGCACTTCCAATGCACCAGACGAGCCTTCCTCCTTCAGCTCATCCTTTCTAAAGAACCAAGCCCTTTATTCCCCAAAAACCTCCAACATCATGCCTTCAAGGATCGCCCTCCACACGATAATCAAACGCGAACAATTACACTTTCTTACCTAATTCCGAGAAAAAGTTTTTCCAATCGCGATTAAGAAAGAATCGCAAAAAAGCATCGGCGGCCATTGTTCCGGTAATTATGTTAATGTAATCCTGTTCTTGCGTGGCGCAGTAAGAATTGGAGAGAGTAGTTGGGCCAACTCTATCGGCGAACTTGAATCACATCGGTTACGCTTGAGTCTCGGGATTCCGATTATCATAATTATGTTTCCGCCGGGCGACCAGAGCTCGGCGGCGAAGTAGGACGCGAAGAAGCTGGGAATGAGACGATATCATCGTAATCGAACCGATCCGCAGAAGATTGCTCTTCGGGTTCGCATGAGTGGCGCGCGTCCAACCGGCCCGAGAGCGCCGAAGACAAAGTCCCCCAGCCCTCGATAACCAGCCGAGCACTCGAACCGTGAATCGGAGACTTCCCTTTTTGCTCGCCATTCCGAGAACTTTATTTCACGGGGCTTCCATCAAGTTCCATCGCCAAATTGCCCGAGTCCCTATGGGCAATCGATGATCGACCTCATTGAGCGGTTGATCTCTCAAAGACGAACGTTCAAACCAACCGACACTTTATGCTCGCCTTTCTTCAGAAAGATAATTTATACCAAAAAATGCCCCAGGTATGCATAACTAAAATAAGTGAGCTGCCCGAATGTGGGATTCTGGAGGATATCGGGAGACGAAAATGTGCAAGTGGCGAAGTGTAGGAAGGGGCGGGAAACGGGTGTCGATTGAGTTGTCGAACTGGCTCGGGGGTGTTTGGGCCGCGAACTTGCTAGGGCGATTATGCAACAACTTGGAATCTTGAGCGGGGCATGTGTAAATCCCGGCTACGCGTCCATGAAGATGCGACGAGGCATGTAAGCTGCTCGGAGGCTGGCGCCACCGCGACATTATCCAATGAAGCGGGCAAATTATTCTACATAGGATAATCGCTCGCTCTCCTACACACCGCGACTACGTCCACTGGTCCACTGGGCCCTCCGTCATTCATCCGGTCTCCACTCTCTCTCAATCATGCGTGATATCTCTTCTCGGAAGGCTGATTCTTATGTGCGCCAGTGTCGCCCGCTCTTCCGTCACAATGAATTATGTAAGCGCGTATCTCCCTAATAATGGCCGGCTGCACTTAGCGGACACTTCCTGCCTTTGATTGCACGGATATTGGCCACACTTCTCTCCGCTACTCGATATACCCGACGGAATCGACTCTCAGAGGCTCGATCGAGGTCGAGTCCGATTTATTCCGCTCGCACCTGCAATCGGCGCAGCGCACCGCGGCGGCGGCGCCGCTCAACTTGTTACCTCCGATTCCGCAGAAATAGTCTGCTAAAGCGGAATAACTAGAATTCCAGCACACACCACACACCATACCCGGCTATTTAATGCAAATATTAGAAATTGCATGAGCCGATGATTGCGGAAGCGTGTATTCTCTTCGCCGGTCAACAATATGTTAATCGGCCATTCGATCGAGCACATAGTAACGAAATTTGTTTCCCGGGGCGCGCGCGAGCGTCGCGTTGGTGGGAAAATTAAAGAATAATATTCGTCGACCTACATTCGTAAGCCTGTTTCCCGGGACGGGAGGGCAAGCGGCGCCAGTCGACAGAGGAAACATCACCAGCGACAGCTATAAAACAGCCGGGCGAATCACCGGGCAATTCACGGCGAGCAACGGCCTTGCAAACAAGCTCGGCTTCGCTAAACTATGACAATAAAGTCCTAACTTGGACGCACCGGACATTTTTCAGGTTCGCCGATGTGTTTGCGCGTGTCTGCATCGCATATTCGGCTCACCTCGTCCCACTCGATCCACGCGCGGCTCCGATTTATCTGTCCGCTCGCCCAGCCCGCGTGATATATAATCAGCCGGTGGAATTCCACGATATTAGCGTCCTCGGTAATTAATGCTTGTGCTCTACACTCCCGCTACACGCTCGCTTCCACGCTTCCACCCACACACACACACACACATACATATACGGGGCAGACTTTCAACGACGGTGCTGGGAAATCGTCCCACTAAAGCCTGATTCCCGACGAGGCCGATTATAATCCACCGCCGGAACAATCTGACGAAAATCGGAATACTCGCCGACAGCGCGGCCCGCTCAATGCCAGGGAAATATTTCACCCTTCCGGGATTATCGCCAGCGAACACGACCGACTAGCGCGAAATCTCGCAAAAACCGCGAATCGCCGAGCTAATCTGCCGCGGCCGGGAGATATCCTCGCTTTTAATTACCCGGCGCCGTGCCCGATTAATTTAGGAGCTCTCGGGAACCTGCCGCTCCTGCCGAGCGGGTGTTATGCACAGAAATTACATGTTAGACGCTTCTGGGCTAAGTCCACGAATCTTAATCGAATGCGGCCCCGCTAAGGTGTAAGTAAAGCACGTCCTCGAAAATCGTCTGGCCTCGGGTGGAATCTTAGAAATAACTAAACTCGCCGGATAATTATTATCGAAGCGAGAGCAGGTTGGAATATAGCCGAGAGAAGTATTTGATGGTAAGTGTGAAATAGGCTTGAATCAGTGGCGGTACGTGTTCGATCGGTGGAAGGGGCGAGTGCGATTACCCAGTAACTAATGCATCGAGCGTGATTTTATCGGCGCAATCGAGCATAATGCGCGCGGATATCTCTCCGCCTCTCACACTCTCCCTTCCCCTCTCCGGGCAGGGAGGCCAGGGAGGCCAGGGAGTGCGATTCTTTCTGGGTGCGAGTGCACCGAGTGTGTCCGCGGCGATAGTGCGGCGATAATGAAATGTCGATTAGTGGCCACAGTGACAGAGGCCACTAAGCACTGGATGCGATTGCACCCCTGCGATATCGTTCACCAACACCGCATTACCATCGCGCGCTCAACCGCTCCAAATACATATGCTATAATAGCAATAATTCAGTATAGTCCGCTGCAACTCATTCCCGGCATCGAATATACGCCACCAATTCACCGATTACACCGCAACTTATGGAATCGTAATTCGTACTTCCTATGCCCGTGCCATTCGGCCGATCGAGGATCTAAATATATGCCAAGCGAGTCAATGGCGGACAAAGGGATGGGGGGTGTAAGTAGCGGGTCCCGAACCATCCCGGAATTTGGATAGGATCTAGGACCATCGCGATCCCGGGCGCAGGTTCTCGCCGGATATCGGGCCGAGATCGAAAGCGGAGGTTGCGGAGGATCGGTGGAGCCGATTTACCTAATTTCTATGGAGAAAACGAGCTACCCCATGAACAAGTTATGGTTCCTCTCACTTTGCATACGAGCCACGAGGGATCCATCTTAATCGGAGTCTACCTGTCTCTCGCTCTTTTTCCCTCGTCGCCCTCGTCTCCCTCGTCTCCCTCGATTCTCAAGCACATGCTAAGCAAGCGTTTCACGATAGGCTCCGAAGCTAAGCGGAGCGCGCGCAGTTCGATAGGGCAAGGTCACTCGCGTGTGCCACTCGTAAGGCGAAATCTTGTTAATTGTATAGAGCTCGGGGGTCGCTTTAATGCCAGACATTTAACTCGAGGCCAAGATCCGAGCGAGCTTATTTATCTTACGGGCGCGTCCGTTCGCCGAGAGGAAAACTAAATCTTCATTCCCCCCGTCGGCTCCTTAATTTCCCGAGTTCCCGTAAAGCCGTGGCGCGCCACCGCGCTGCCAGTCACGAAATAAGGAAAACGCCCCCGCCCCCGCCCCCGCCTGCCGCACCGATGAGGGACATAAATTCGCAAGAGCAAAAAACCCCGCCACTAATTATGCTCGAGGAGTGTGCGAGAGCGCGGCCGCTTGATTCTGCGGGCGCGCGATACAGAGAGGCGAGACACAGTCGACTTCCCGGCCGGGGCCGAACGCTGAAAGGAGAGAGGAAGGTATTTTCGGGCGGCCGGTGCGCGCCGCGCCGGGGCGAGCTAACGGGAGCAAAAAGGATAAGGAGTCTCCGCGAGGTCCTCGTAGAGCCCGAGAGAAAACATTAAAGCGCAAGGATGAAAGAAGTCCCTTTGTGTTTCCCGGGCGAGTGTTATAAATGAGCTCGGCGAGGGGTGGAGGCGGAGGGTGGTCCAGGGGTGGTCGAGACGTGGTCGAGAGGATGACGCTCGACCACACCTATGCCACCGGACTCCTCGCCGGAGGAGACCACCGTCGGATTCCACCTTGCAAATGCATCAAAAGAGCCCCTTTCCACAATCTCCACTTGGCCACACTCTCCAAATATTCACTTCGCCGCTCTCCATAAGAAGCCCAACTTTCCAACATTCCTCAAATCGATCCAACCCAATGAATACGCAACGCGCAAACCCTCCAAGAACCACATCGTCCAGATAAATCTCACAAATCCCGCTACATATACATAACCTGTAGGAACGAGGTCCACTCATATTTCTCCTGTTCCCAATGGCAATTTGTATGGGGAGTGAGACTTATCGTTACAAGCGAAGGGGTTAATTCGTGGCGGTGTTTAAATCGGCCGGTTCAAGTGGACCAAGGTTGTACGCGGTTGTTGGCGTGTTGTTGGCGGGCGGAGGGGGCGAGCGCGCACCTCGCTCGAATCAACAGGATTAATTGGAGGAGAGGAGCGACGGGGCTCGAGCTCGATAAAGAAACTAAATGGAAGAGAAGCGTGGGGCTGATCGGAGCGAGGGGGCTTGGGCGTGGGGGGTTGCAAGTTGGAAGGGCACTCGGACGCTAAATATGTATCAGGTACGATTCATTGGACAGGGGAGCGCCCGTTGCGAGGATAATCCTCGTGGCACGGTGGTCCAGCTGGTAGCCCCGTGTCCGGAGAACCCGCAGCCTCCTTCGCGAACATCCAAATTGCCACCGCGCGGCTCATTATATTCGCGTCAGCGCCGCGCGGCCACATCACTCGCTCGCTCAGCTCCCTCAACGGCCTCAACACCGCGGCACACTAGTAGTCTGCGACTCTAGTCTCTCCGCTCCTTTTTACTCGGCTTAGGCCTTAGAAGAACCCGCTTCTTCGCTCTCCTTTCGTGTCTACTTGTTACACCGAGCTCATCCCCACCGCAACCGGTTCTTCGCTCTCTCTCTCTCGCCGAGATATGAATTGATTTCGAGCGGCCGCTCGAAGCGACGCAACGCGATTCCAGACACGCAGTCTCGGAGCTCGTAGACTCGCTCTCCGCGGGTCTCGGCGATCTCGGCTGATTGCTTGCCGGGCTTCAGAGAATAGGACAAACACTCTCGGCTGGCCGGCCGAGCACGCAAACCGGCAAGCCGTGAAAGGGGTGGCCAAGCTGGTGGACGTGTTTCTCGAGCGAAGAATTAAGAGGAAATGTCAATGGAGCCGGCAGAGATTACTCCAAGCCGCTCGTAACTCTCCAGTGCTATCGAGGACTCGTCCAAGCGGATCGAATGAGGTAAAGCAAATGGTCCGATCCTATCAGAAATCTATTAGAGCAAGATCTCGAAATAGTTGGAGAGGGAGGGCGAGGGAGGGCGAGGGAGGGCGAGGGAGTGGGGTGGCCGAGGCTAAATGTTTGCCGTTGGGAGGAAAATAGAGGAGAGCGAGTGCCGTGAGCTGGAATGGAGGAGTCGAGGCCCGGGCTCGCCAGGATAAAGTGCTCGAGGGTGGAAGGGAGGGTCGCGTGGTCGGTGGTCACGGGGGCATTCTAATCCAGGGGCACCGGTAGATAAGACATATTGTATGCGCACCGGGAGCCACTTAGCTCGGACAATGAGCCAAATAAAGAAGCGACTGCACCCACGCGCAGCGAGAGACACAGTCAACGTCGGAAAGAGAGAGGGAGACGGTCGGGGCTTCCCTTTAATACCAGCGGCTAGCATCAGCGAGAATTTCGAAAAGGACGATATCCTCACGGTGGACTTGGACGATTTTCGTGCACCGCGGGGTGCACCGGCTCGATCCGAAATAATAGAGGGAAAGAGAGAGGCAGGGAATCTCGGCGCAGATAGCGATCGTCGCTCTCACCTGCAACCTACTCAACGGAACTAGCAGCGGGGTATCGCGACTCGCTATCCACCCAATCGACCAATTTCGGCCACCCGATTCTCACGTGACTCACCTTCCAATCCAACCCGCTCTATCAATTGGGACCATTTCATTTGCAGCCTGCCTTTCAAACTATGCATGAGCGCCGCTTTCCTAGCTCGAGGTGCGAGCGCGAGGAAATTGGCCTGTAATACGAACGCGAACCCCCGCGACGGCAACCTGCTCCACCGATATAAAGATATCAAGGAACCAGCTTCAATTCCACTCGATCCACCGGGGACACGTGAACAATGAATAGCTAATTAACCCCGGGAGAAAAACTTGCCGGATCTCATCGGAACGAAGAGGGAAACAAATCCAAGTATCAAGAGCATATCAAAGATGCGAAGGTAAATGTGAGTGGTAGTAGTCCCCGTGGAGCTTCCAGGGAGATTATCTCCTCGACGGGTATAAAACTCGAGAGTATAAAGCGAGCATAAACAGAGAGATTCTCAGGGTTCTCCGCCGTCATAGGAAACACGTACTCCCCGATTGATGAAGCTTTCTTTCGAGCAGTATACATACTATTGGGAGAGTGGATCTGTAAATGTTGAAGGGGATGACGAGGGGGACGGGGAGTGGCGAGGGTCGGAAGGGCAGGTAGAGAGGTGGATGTACGTGCGGCATCGCGCGGAGTCTCTCATCTCATGCCGAGCGATTTGAGCGATCCAGTTCGTGGCCGGCGAGTGGTGGCCCAAGGCGATGCGCGCCAGTAATGCCAGTAATTCGAGAATCGAGCGGCGCTCGCGTGCGCTCGTCTTGCACATGTTACAACGAGCTGCCGATTCGAGCTACCGGCCATTCTCCGACCTCCTCTCTCGGCTCTCTCGGCTCTCTCGGCTCTCTCGGCTGCGATCGCGGGCGGCGATCGGGGCCCTCGACTCTCACCTCTTAAAATCGAGCAGTCGACTAGAGGACCGGGAGGACCAGCAGCCAGCAGCCAGCTAGCAGTCTCCGCTCAGCTCTCCTCCTGCTTGGCAGACATCAGCTGTGCGCATGCAAATTACACCTCGACGATGCAACGCGCCCATATGGTGGTCCACTATTATCCGCACGCTCACGCTCACGCTCACGCTCA
Source organism: Crossocerus cetratus (assembly GCA_963675795.1). Lineage (NCBI taxonomy): Eukaryota > Metazoa > Arthropoda > Insecta > Hymenoptera > Crabronidae > Crossocerus > Crossocerus cetratus. Next base: position 2,213,719 of record OY776664.1, on the reverse strand, counting down.
CGCTCCCGTAGCGCTGGCGCGCACTTAAGCGTCTACCCCTTCTGGGCCCGACGTCAACGTTACTATTATCGCCGCGCGAAGAAAGAAGCCCGGGATTCTCTTCAATAGTCCACGAACCCCCTCGGTTCCCCGATGACTCCCTGCTTAAATTATCGCTGGCTCTTCTGCGAATCACCGACTACTCGGCCGGATTCCCGGTAAATAGTGGTACGCGGATGGCTCTCGCTGAATGGTAAATTGGATCGGTCGCTCATCTCGGAGTTGAGGAGCTGGTAGATGAGTGGCAGGATGGTTGGAGAGTTTTTAGCTTTGCTCCCCAATGATCGGCTCGATCACCTCCTTTCTTCTTTGGGCGACTGACTTGTTAGTCTGGCTCGGGATCTACGGGATTCTATCAAGGTGCCCACCTGTATCTGTGTATGTATGTATTGGGGATAATCTCGTTGGGGAGAAAATGGAATCGGCCGGCAGCAGGGACAGGTAGGGAATAAATGGATCTCGGAGGACGTAGCGCGCGGCGCTCGGAGGACCTCGCTCTGCTCCTTGTCGCTGCTGGTAGCGGCCGCGCGCACCATCTCATAGCCTTGCGACCTCCGGGAAGATCGAATTAAACGATTCCCAGCCTCCCACGGGGCCAAGCGGAGCCGACACGATCGCGAGGCAGGGAACGACGCCCCGACGATATACGTGAAAAGGGAAAAGTCCCCGGCAGACTCTTTTATCGCCGACGGAACATCTCTCTCCTCCTCTCCGTCGCGTCGTGTCGCGTCCTAGCGACGAGCACATGTTTCTAAAAAAAGGTGGATTCGCAACGAGCCTCCGAAAAGTGGGACACTCGCCTCTCCCGGCCAGTTAAAAGCAGATTCGGATGAAGCAGTGCCACTTTGCTCGCAATGACCACTCGGCGCCCCGGGGAAGAGCACTGTCGACGCTCGACGATGCCGGCCGAGGCTAGGGGAGAATGCAGTGCGCACGTGCGACATGTAAATGAATGGGAAAAATTATTCATGAAAGATGCCCGGGTGCAACGGGACGGCACGGTACGGAACGGGACGGAACGGGACGGGACGGGATTGAGCGGGCAGCTCGTGCTAACGAGCAACTCTGCCCCCGCCAGATACGGATCAAGCTAATGCCCAAAGCTCCTCTATGGCTCACCTGCAGCGCGTCCGCGCTACGTATACCAGCGGTGTCACGTAGGGACGAGAGATGTTCGCGCGGAATTTCAAAAACAAAGGAAGAACAGCCACTAGCGGCGCGGAGGCCGAGAAAGAATAGGAGAGAGGACGCCGATATTCATAAGCCGCCGCTTCCAGGAACTCTGAGATCCGCGTGTCCGTCGGCTATTCACACGTCCTCTTCGTGCCGATGGTTATCCGGGGTAAACTACCCTCCCCTGCCAGGAGCGGCCATCGATTATCTGCATCGATTACACTTGGCGAGAGCTGCTCTCTCTTACCTCTTGTAACTGTACATACTTGGTGTTACACTCGAAGAATTGCGCATTGTTTCGCCAACTCTAGGGAGGATTGTTTCGAGATAATCTCGCCCTGTCATCTGACCGTCACGATGGGATGTCCTCGCTCCAAACATCTTGTTCCAGCTTCCGAAGCCGAGCAGGAAAAGTCTCCTTGGCCTCTGGTCAATCTTCCAATCTACCTTTCTTTCTACACTGCCGAACGCCGCAGGATTAGCCAAGGTCAGATCGAGACTCCTAGCAGGGTGGAGTCCTCGAGAGTTCGAGAGCTGCGGTGGGAATCGATCTCTCGCCCGTGTTCCTAATACTGTAATCATGTAGCTGTTTGCCAAGGGCGGTACGATAGGAGTGCGCAAACGAAGACGTTTATCCGGGAGAGGAGGAGGCGGTGGCGGCGGCGTTCGAGTTCCACGAGGGCTCGCCGCGGCGAGCCCGAGAAAAATAAATCACCGCGCTCGGACACGACTTCGCGTTGGTCATCGAAAAGGAGAAACACGAGGGGCCGGGACGGGACGGGATCGCCCGGCAGCAACAAGAAGAGAGGGAGAGCCTCCTCGCTGCAGCGAGCAGCAGCCGGACAAAGAGGAACACGGGGCGGCGGAGGTGGCGGAGGTGGCGGAGAAAGCGAGAGGCGAGTAGAAGAAAGCAGGGAGAAAAGGGTATTACGATTCACATCTTTGTACTCGACACACCCTCTTCGCGTCGGTTTCTGCCGCCTTTTTGCTCGCGGTCCACGCGCGCACACAGTCGCCTGCTTCCACACCGAGACAGAGAGAGAGAGAAGGAGAGGAGGACGGCGCTCCTCACCTCTTATTCAAATGGTCGGCCGTTTGCATTTTTATAAAGGCGAGAGCAGGCTCCGTTTGCCACGCAGTGCCGGCTCGCCACCCACGCCACTCACCCTCTTCCAGCTACCCTTTCTACTCTTTCTAGCTCTGCCTCGTGCGCTACCACCTGGCTCGCTGGCTGGCTGGTTGGCTCTAAGCTTGTTTACACGAGTTACCAAGCGGCACCGTCTTTCGTCAGGGTACCCGGCTCTATGAAGGAACAACCTCGACCAAGGAAATCCGCCGGCTGATTTTTCCCACCGTCGGACTCTACCTCATAATTTCCAGCTTGATTTAAAACTAGGAGAGTATATGTATGCATGTGGTAGGGATGGTAGGGAGTACGGAGATTGAGTTATAAGGGAGCGAGGGCTGAAATCTGCAGCGGTGCGGGGGCGAGGGCGGCCTAAGTGGCAAGGCCAATATCAAACAATGCGGTTTTTAAAGGCAGCCCTCGTCCGAGCCCTCGTCCCCCCGGACAATACAGCTCGAGGAAACTCGCCACCGGCGAAGCCAGAATCGGCCTGGACGTGGGGCTCTGGCTACTTACTGAGAAAAGTGACCCATCGCGGCGGGGCTGAGCGGTGAAAATCGGCTTTCCACGAGGGTCACGCGGCAAAGCCCCCCCAGCGCATCATATTCATCGGCGTAGGGTAGATGGTATCGCGCGTCGTATTCACATATTCCTCTCGCCTCCTAAACCTTCTCCTTCCTCGCCCTCGGATTCGCTTAATTGTGCTCTCGATCTTCATATGGGCGTTCTCGGCATCGAGCCGGCTCGCCTTGTTCCCTCTCGGTTCGAATTTATATCGCCGCCGCCGCAGCGCCGTCCGGATACCGCCGAGGGCCACGGGTCAGATTATACATTACGAAGCACGTGCCTGCACGCGACATGTTGCACGCCGTGTTGGAGCCGTGCACTCCCGACGCCCTCAGAGCGCCCGCCGGCCCCAGCCAAGAGAGCAGGAGAGGACCTGTATCGGCCCGGTCTCTGCCTAAAGACGGAGAAGGAGAGCGCGCGCCAGAGAGTGGGAGAGAGGGAGCGGACGGCTAGGATCGCAGCCTGAAAGCCGTGCGTCGACCGTCGACCTCGCCACGACAGCCGGACATCTGTTAATGTTAAGGGTGGCCAAGTAGCGGGTGACGAAACCACTGACCGTCAGTAAGGGTGAAACCACATTGATTAACTCGCCACCGGCACCACAAGCCACCTGTCTTTCATCTCGACTCATCCAATTTTCACCAATAACTCCTCACCTCACAGGGATTGACCCAGGGCGAATTTGCCCCCTCGGAAAGTTAATTTTTGATTATTGGATCGGCGGCAATTGGGTCTTGGATCTGTAATTCGGGGAGACACGAGTCTCCGGCGCGCGGGGGATGCTCCTTTAGCTCGATTGAACCGGGAACTTCGCTAATTCGTTGGAATGAACTCATTAAGCGGCCGTGTAATACTGTTTGCCGACGGCTTGATTATTCAGTGTGGTTTCACCCTAAGTGCCGTGGAGGTGCATTCTCGAGGAAAATTGGTCGATTATGCAGAACCTGTCGATATCCGATCCCGAGCGAACTTGCAACAGCTTAAGATCGTGCTGGAGACGAGAGCGTAAACGCCCTGCTCGATAATTAATCCTGCACACGGTAAACGGATTACAGGAGGCTGCCGGGGAGGAGGCGCTCCTGGAGGCTTGAATGATAGTGGCCGTATTTTTCCGTGGCTGTAAACATCGATCGGGCCGTATCAAGTTCTCATATGTCGTAACCGAACACCGGCGCGCCGCGCCACGCCGCGCCACGCCGGCCAATTTCGTAGGGAACGGGAGCAGATGCTGGGAGAAGAGGGTGCCAGTTGAGAGCGGAAGCAACCCCTACCCCCACGGCCTAGCCGATCGCTCGAAAACCTGGAAAACCCCCTGCTATCACAATGACTGCTTCAACATTTAGCTCGGTGCTTTGTGTACCACGCTCGACTCTCTGTGTAATCATACTTCATGCGTGAACCCGCAGAGGGCTGGAATCGTCGCTCCAGGAGCAACCGCGTTTCCTTTCCTCGATTATAGTGTTTTGCGCCTTATGTTCGGAAGTACCGTACCAGTAATACGGAATATGCTCACGTGTTCAACCGATTATGTATTATGTCCCCGAGTAGATATTTCGTTTGCCAGGAAATGTTTCCGTTGCTCACTTTCAATAGTATGAGTAAGCATTGGACTGTTTTCGTCGATTGAGAGAGTTGAATTGGTCGATGGTTAATGGGTCCGAGGGATTCGGGTGGAAATGGAGATGGAAGGAGATGAAAAATCGATGGAAGAGAGCTCGAAATCGGAGAGGCAGCCGCGTGCGGCCAGGTAAGCGGGGCAAAAAAAGGAAAGTGAACTCCGGGGAAAAAGCGCGTTCAGTCAGTTTGAGAAGCAGGAACGAAGAGGCAACCGGGCAGCAGGCAGACAGGCAGCAAGCCGCAATTTCACGCAATCGAATCCGAGCCGGAGCAAATTAAAAACTAATCGTTTTCCGCACCCTGCTGGCACGCGCGCTTCCCGCTCGCTGCCGGCCCCTAGCTGCTTTTACCGAGCCGAGCCGCGCCGGGCAAACGCGCCCGTGCCCCCGAGAAACCGCCGGACGAGGTCATTTCACAATTTTCCAAAGAAAATTCTTTCTGTTTGCGTACGCGCGAGACTGTGTTTGAGGCCGGGCGCACTATGTGGCTCAGCGTCGTGAATAAACCTGGAACGACCAACGGAATAATGGCGGTGGCGTGCGCGCGCGGTAAAACCGAGCGGAGAACTGTGTGCTTTTAACTTCTAACAGTGAAAAGCGAAATGCGCCGCTGATGGAGAATCTAATGAATATTGCCCGCTCACCAAGTCGACTTATCAAGAGCAACCATCAAAGCTCTTCCGGCCCTCCCGACACTCACCAATTATTATTGATCTTTGCCTCGAGTGAGAATCGAGCGAGTGCGGAGGTCTGCGGTGGAGATGACTCTCGGTGGCCAGGAACAAATGTTTTTTCCCTCGGCGGGATCCGAAGCCGCCGGGGCGGCTGCCGCTTTCCACTGATCGATCTCCCCACCGCCGGGGGAGTGAAACGCGTTTTTAGTCGGCCGATTTGTAAGAGGATCGCGATTAAAAAATTTGATAAATTTCCCTGCCGTGGCCCTCAGCTCTCGGCGCCCCCTTCTCGCCAATTGATTAACGACGCCTTAATGCGCCAGCCAAGAAAATATCTCGCTCGGCATCGACATTTTTTATCCTCGCTCTCGACCACCCTGCCCTTCCCTCCTCAATGTAGGCTTTCTCGTGAAACACACACCTCTGCTCGCTCTATCGTTTGCAACAGACTACGTTCCCAATGCATCGCTCGAAGAAGCAGCGGATTTTGTTCCGACGCGTGACAGAACGAGCGGGTTAAAAGGAGCACTGACAGTTAAAACAGATAAAGCAGGTTGAAATGCATGGACCGACGTAGATTTTACAGGGCGCGTAACAAATCCGACAGACAAACGCGAGACTGCTGGCAAATATACTCTAATACCGATGAAATATCTACGGTTTAGCGGCGGCCGGGTCCGGCGTACATATTCGGGAGATCGCACAATCGCGCCATCGCGCCATCGCGCGCGGGCTCAACACTCGTCGCATCGCTTTAAAGTCGCGCGACCTGCAAATTAATCGTTAATTAGATCGCCGGCCACTCGGCGCGAATATTATCCGTGCGGAGCTCATTACGAAAGCGCTCGGCAGCCTGATTTATTTTCGGCGGCGCCGCGCGCGCCGCCGGCAATTACGGATCAATGCAATTTATATTTCCCGGAGCGGCGCCCGGCGCCCGCTCGCCCACCGCTCCAAATCCTCCCGGAATATTAATGGCATGTTTATGTGATTCGTCATACTTTAAGCGGTCCCGCCTGTATTTTCCTAATCGTACGTCGCGATTACATCGCCACTGTAAATTTGCACGGCGCCGATCCGCCGGGAATGGACGCCGCTCCACACCGAGGCCGACGCCGACGCCGACGCCGTCGCACGCACGAGCCTGCCTTTCGAGCGACAGGACCAACAGGACCAAGGCTCCTCTGTCTGTCTTCGGCTATATCTCTGGGGGATGCCCGAGAAATTCGTTTCTCCGACGCTCGCCCGAGTCATACGTCACCCCGGCCAGACTCTACATCTAATGCTCGCCCGAATAGAATTTTAAAGCCCAAGCTTCAACAATATTTACGAGCGCGACGCCGTCCGGCCAACTCGATCAAACTTAAGAAACACAGAATCAATTATCCTCGAGTTACGCGTTGTGTAGTTTTAAAGTCGCGTATGTACATTTTATAGACATATTTCATGATTTCCCCAAATTCCCTTCACTGTTTATTCCAATGAGTAACCGCACTGCTTGCTTATTCCCTCATTCTACAGTCAATATTCCCCACTTTTCCGATGGATGTAGATGTAGACGGATGTTCGCGCGCGGTCTAGGAAGAGCGATAGAATCGCAAAGTGAGGACTGGCCGATGTAACGGGCAAGAGGAAGCAAGAGCGCCGGGCTATCATGAGGTACGATTTCAACATGTCGCGTTGCACGCAACGAGCGACAAAGCACACACGCAACGTGGCTGTATCATGCGGCGTGTGCCTGTTGCGGCCAGTTAATTATGGCAATCGATAGCCTTTGAATTGCAGGCTGCGCTTGCGCGCAATTGTGCCAGGTGCCGGGCAGGAGGGCAGGAGGGCGCCTCGTTGCCTGCTCCAAAGGACCAACCGCGAGCCCCGCAAGAAACTGCTAAGCCACGTGCGAAGATGCGCACATTTCATCGCGCGAATCATACAATTTGAAGAATAAATGAAAGCCGAGAGAGCCCACTTTAAAAACACTCCTCGAGCCGCAGGGGTAACTTTATAAAAGAGCGATCGTACTTTTTAATATCCAGCGTGAGCAGAGGATTGAATCAACCAGGTATTGCATTCCCAGTGGCGCCCGCGTCCCCAAACGAGAGGGGGGTTGGGTTGCGAGTGATTCGGATGGAAGCGAGAAGTAATAAGATCACGCGGCGGTAGAGCTCGAGGCTCGAGCAGCGGATTCCCGGCGAGGCAGGAGAGCACAGCAATCATTGATATCCACCAAGAGGATTCTACGCCGCTGGCGTGTGCCGTGGTAGGAGAGGGTATAATCAAGTGTGTCGGCGCGTGCCGGGAGTACCTATGTCGCCACCTGCCACTGACAGAGGCTCGCTTGTTGCAGTACGTACGTGCGTCGGCCCCAGCCCTCCCAACCCCCCCGCCGGCAAACAGTGAACAAGATTCAGCCTGGTACAATGTCAACTTTGTTGCTCGCGAGCCCGAGCGATCCCGACTCCCAATAGTTCCCGGAGCAGGAGCGCGCCAACAAGGACATCGCACTGACTGCACTCCACCGGCCGTCGCCGCCGCTCCCGTGACCTTCTACCTCCTCCATCTCCATTTGCGGCGAGCTCTCTCTTGGTCCTTTTTACACGCTCCTTCCCGCGGAGCGCCGTAAAACCGGCCAAGCTTTACGAGATTTCCGTGTTTCGAGCGGCTTCAATAATTCACTCGTCCTCGCGCGAATCCCTCGTCGACCTGATATCACAGCCTGTAAAGCTTCGCTTGTCATTAATTTAGAGTATTCTTGGCGCGCTCCTCCGAGCTTCTCTTAAAGGTGACCGTCTCGGGGAGCATTTGGCCGACGCGGAAAGATCCCGAGTAAAGGGAGGAGGAGGAGGCAGGAACGGCAGACAGGAAGCAGCTGGACGCGGTGTCGCGTGCCCCACAGGAAACGCGGCGAATCCTTGCGAGATGAAGGACGTAGTAGCCGAGTGGAGGAGGATTGGGTGTTCCTGAGAGGTCCGACACGAAAGGGGGCCCCTTTATTGCGAGAAACGCGTTTTGACACGTGCTTTGGCATATCTTGCTCAAACGTTTGCTTAGCCCACCCTCTTAATGGCACGCGACGTCCTTCGTACCGTGTTCCTCCCTCGACCTACAAAGTCCGCGGACGTTCTTTGAAGATCAGTCCCTTTTAAACACACATCCCCCAATATCACATGTTTTTAAGATTCTGTTTACCAATACAAGGGAAGATCTCGCGGAGGAGCTATGTTTCCTCTCGTAATCGACTTAGCATCGAAGAATCGAGTGGATTGTGACAGAGAGAGAGAGTATGTAGCTAGGAAAAGGGAGAAGAATTGGGCAGGGGTCGCTCGGAGGAAGAGGAGGATAGGGGGCACGTGTTCGGGCGTCTATCCGGTGAAATAAGAGACCGGAAGCATCTGGGGGAAGCCGTGTATTGTTTGTTCGAGTGCTTTATTCGCCGGAGCCGGCGGCGCACCACTCGGATATGACTTGGCCAGAACCGTCGCAATCTCCAATCTCCGTCCAACTCACGCATTACCGCCCGCCGGAGAGAGCAGCCTCTCCTCCTCCTAGCAGAGGCGAGACAAAGCTGCGTGCAAAACTCCTTTGTCCCCGGGGGCTACTCGCTCGATTGGGCCGCTCCAATTTTAAAGGTTTGTTGTTCGATAAAGCCGGCCCTCCGATTACTATGGAGCCCCGAATTCCTTCGAGCCGGGACCGTCGCTACACTTCCGCTAGCCTTGGATCGATCCTTCCATTCCTGTTGCTCCGAACTAGCGCCCACCTTTTTCCTTTCCCCTCCGGCCATCAAAGAACCGCGCGCACTTTTCCTTCGCCGACCAACTAATTGAAAAGGGAAACTTTGTTTACGGGCGCCACTTGAGCGCTGCGCGAGTTGGTAATCGCTTTGTGAGTATCTTTCATTTGAATCCGGCCGCTGCCGAAATTCTGGCCCTCTCATTCCTGCCGGGATGCCGGTAGGATGAGGGTGGGATGCAGGCGGCCAGGCGGCCAGGCCGGCTTCGGTAAGTGCAGACTCCGCCACTTTGGCCGAGAACACCAAGGCTGAACAGCTGGCGCGGGTGCCAAAGAGCAGAGGCAGGTTGCGTACGCCTGGACCGCGCTTCGTCGTTTCCTTCCTCACCCCCGGGGCCTTTTCGCCGTTTTCTTTCTCCCCTGGACCCACCCCTCGTATCTCGTTACCAAACCAGCCACCTGGACTACGCGCAAGGGTTAGACGCCCGATCCTGCGTCCTCCGTCCTTCGACACCAACTTCTCTCACCGGTAGGGTCCTGCCCTTGCCACCTCTTCGTCTTTCGCTCTTACACCGGCCTGTTTCTTTCACTATGCATCCCTCATTAATCGGAGGATGCTTGTTAAGTGGCGGGAGCTCGTCTTCCTTTTGTTAATATCTGTGGTCGATATGGGAGCGAACGCCAATAAGAAAATACGCCTGAGTATAGCTCGCGAGGACGCGTCGCTTCATAAGAGGAGGAATCCAGAGCGAGAATTAATCATCGGGTTACCGTGTCTCGATGAGGGGAACCAGTTTCTCACTAGCCGATGGATACTCATATCGAGTTTTCTCGTCCTGCCAGCAGCGAGGACCTTTCATCGGCCAGCGACTAAAAGCAGAGAGAGAAAAAGAGAGAAAGGAGCGACGGCCAGTCTACGATCAGACTCGCGCGCTGACAGACCGATTGCGCTGACACCCGCTAATGATTAATGTCGCTTCGATCCCGAGCGAAGAAAGAGGCCACTGCGCGAGTATGGAGCCGATTGGTCCGGTCGGACGGAGCGATATTCACTCGCTCGAAATTAGTCGGAAAATAGCGGCGAGCCGAATGGCGAGTAAGGCGATTTGGAATGGGAGCGCGGACCAAGATAGGATAGACCGAGCGATACCATAATCAGGAAAGCAATCGTATCAAGTACTCGCTCGAGTTTGGCCAACAAACTGCGCCGAGCGGCTCGACCCGTCCGTCCGTCCACTCGCCGCTGGATTCTCCGGCCGGAAAACTACGGTGACCGAGAAAAATTCGCGAAAAGAACTCGTTTATAGATGCTGGCAGTGGCCGGCTGGCGAGAGCGGAGGGCCCGCCCGACATACGGTTTCCAATTTATCGAAGGTTTCGATGGACTCGATCTCATGAGCGGCCTGTCCGAAAAAGCACGTCGGTTGGTCTGCGGCAATATGCCAATACTGCAATAAAACCTCCTCTCTTTTCCTCGCCCTTCCCTCCCCCCTCTCTCTCTCTCTCTTTATCACGCGCGCATCCGCTCTTACTTTTCCGTCAATCGCCCATCCACCTGTCCTCCTCCACCGACGTATAAACAGGCTCGCAATGTCGGCGGCGCAGGAGAGCCGACAGATGGGATTCTCCTGCAATCCCCCCCTGCTCCCGGCATGTGCATCCTTCACCATCGAATCGCTCTCTCTTAAAAAAAAACCACCCGTAATGCTCCCCTTCGGGGCCCTCCATCGCTTTCCAGCGATTTTTCCCGCACGCTTTTCACAGCATTCACCGTCGAATCGAACATCAATTCTCAATAACGGGAATACAGGCCGGAGCAATTGACGAGAGCGGCAAATGGGAGTGGAGAATTTGGCCGATGCACGCGAGACGCTCGGCTCCAGTGTGCGTCTGCTGTTAAAGCCTTTAATAAAGGGAGAGGCGAGCTTTTCTCATGGAGGCGGCGAACCTCGAGGAACCGTAAGAATGTAAGAATGTCTCCTGTCGGCAGCTGAGTGCCGGAGTACATACTCGTGTGACAGGCGAGGTCCATCAGGGCCGCCTACCCCGACGCACGCGTGGCAGCTGTAAGCCAGGCTGGCGTCGGGACGTCCAGATCACCAGATGAGGACCGGTGCGACAGAAGCGGTACGCGAAAAATCGGCCGGAATGCGAAAAGGGGTTGGCCAATGGAAATGCGCACTGCCCGCTCTCCGCTCGATCAAAGGACACAGGAGGAACGCGTCCACGGTAAATCCGATCTTCGGCCGAGAGTTGTTATTGAAATGGCACTCGGCAGCTGTTTACTCGCCGCCAGCTCGACAAAGGGTTCGAGCTGGCTGGCGATTTCCCCGAATGGGAAATCCGACTGAAAGAAGAAGCTAGGAAAAGAATCATCCCCGGAGAAGAAGGGTTCGCGAGGCCTCGATGAGTCGCGCTCTTTCCCGGCCGCAGGGCCCCTTTCCAGCACTCGTGACTCGATTGCAGAAGAGAGGCGGCCGAGAGAACGCGTAGCAATGCGGACGCACACGCGTCGCCCCCGCCTTCTTTAATATCGCGCGCGACTCGAGAGGAAAGCTGCACTCTGCGAAAAGCACCCTCCTCCCTCCTCCCGCCGCCCTCCTCCTTCTGGCTGTCTCTCAGGCGCGATACGGTACTTAAAAGAATCCGAGCGAGAATTCCGCCGGCAACAAAAGGAGCCGTGCGTGCGCCACCCAGGAGTGCGACGGCGCCGCCGTCGGCGTCGTACGGCTGTCGCGTTATTATGCATGATATTAAACGCGATATGAATGCCATCGAATCACGGAGACAATATACTCTCCCCTCCTCCCTCGCCGCTCTCCTCTTCGCTCTGTGTATTCCCAGTGGCGCGGCTCTATCTCTAGCCGCGAGATCGGCCTCTCTCCTCGCATTCTACCTATCGGCGGCTGATGGCTGCATTAGAGCTAAATCTGTTATAAATGGATGACGAACGCAACTGAAACCCGGATAGTTTAACCTGAATCACGTACTGTCGCTCTCGAGAGACCGATCGCTCTTCCCGTCATATTAAACGGCTTCGCTTCCTAAGTTGTATTCCAACCAGTCCTCCTTAATACTATTATTATCGTTAAATCATTAATCTACTATACGCCAAGCAACTCGAAATACCGGCGAAAACATTATTAACCCTTTCAATAATACAATATTAAAGAATATTAAAGGCCAGTCTCGTGAAAAAAGTGTGTGCCGGAGTCAAGTGTGGCGGGAGCGCGACAAAGGGAGTTGAAGGTGATACATGAGGGCGCGTGAGAGTAAGTAAATAGCCGATAGAGAGATGGATATATACTAGCGCGGAGAAAGCGTCACGTATATAGATTGCAGATTCCCCGCAGAGCCGTATCCCAAGTAATCCCCGGGAGCGGGTGCCGGGCACGCACGGCATTCTGGCAATTCTCACGATTTCCCCGTCTCGGCCTAAGGACGAGGCGAGCCTTTCCTAGCCGGGCATTCGTCGGTGCCTCAATCGCATCCTCGTTCACGTAGTCCTGGCGGTGCGGCGGTGCGGCGGTGCTCAGGTGCAGCAGGCTCGTACACGTCCGGGCGAGTGCGGGAGCTTTATCCGGCTCGCAAACGACCACGAAACGACTCCGGCTAGCAGAGTCCTGCAGGTTCCTCCTGGGCTATTGAAAGGCTCGAGAGCCAGGGCCGGTCGGCCTGGCATTGAGCGGCGCGCAGTTAAAAACATAAATTTACAAACTAACCCCCGCAAATGCGATTGTGTCGCCGGGCTTAGCCGGTTACTCGGACCTCGCCCCTATAAAGCCATAATGGCCGATTCGTGATTTGGAATAAGTTAAACTGATTTGCCCGGCTGGTAGACGCTACCCCCGGCCAACAATGACGCCCAGCTAGCCCCAATAGGACAATGCGAGGAGCTGGTGCCTCTACTGTCCCTCTGTCCTGCCACCCTAAATCTTCGAGAGCGCCCGCCCTTCGACCAACTCGGCCTGCCACAAAGTGCGACTTCCCCGTCGCCCGACACCTACAACTGCCCACCACCACCTTCTCGAGTACGTGCTCCTTCTGCACTGAATGGCCGGCTATTCCCTCGGAATCGGTGGAAAACCGTGTCGAAAGCGGCCTGGCCATTACACCGACGAGTTTAGGAAAATAAAGTGATCGCGCGCGCGCGCTCGGCTTGTTTTCCCTCTGTCGAATAATATTTGTACTCCCTCCTGCTTTTTTTACACTCCACTCCGCCTCGTATACTACTCTCACCGTTTCTCTCACTTTCTCTCTGTTGTTGGTTCTGGATTGGAATAGCGCGTGGCTGTAACAAATGCGCACCTGCCGCCGTATATGGATTGCCGGGAATTCCGTGAGCTCGCTCGGGAGAAAGAACGATTGTGCCGGCACGGGGAGGGTTGGAGGATCGTTTTATGACTCGTTTGCAGCAATAAACACCAACAGGTGCCGAAAAGCTCGTATCGGGCCAAGTAGGAAATACGCCTATTTTGGAGTTGCGAGGAAAGCCTCTCGGGCTCCTGGCCCCACGGCCAATGGGAATCTCGCCTATGTGGGATTCGTGACTTGGCAAAATACGGCTGGCGATACTTGGAGAAATGACGGGGGGAGAGCGAGAACGTGAGAGAGGCCCAGCCGGGATAAGGTTTTTCAGGGAAGACCGCTGGACAAAGTATCTCGGGGTTTGTCGCGCGTTATGTTCCTGCTGGAACACGTTGCTTTCCCATCAGAGGGTAGGCGGCGGGCGATGGTGTACGTGCTACCTGCCGGGATTCGGGGACCATCAATACCGGGGGGGGATTAGCCCCTAATAGTAGAATCAGGTAAAGCCTGGTTAAAAGGGCCCTTTGCAGCCGGACAAACCCACTTGTTTCAAACTCAGCGGTACCGACTGGTACTTCTGCCACAACAGAGCCCGATTGTAAATCCCCTGCGCGCGATTCCGCACCCGGACCCTCGCTGCACCTGATGACTGATATATTGGAGATATACCCCTCGAGCATGGGGAATCCCGGCCGCCGAGAATTTCGGGGAAGACGACGCGAGCCGTGAGCCGTGAGCCGGGGCTCCTCGTGATTGGGGATCGCATCGGGATCGACGTGATCCAGGAATGGAGGAGCGATCGAACGAGTGTGCTCGCATTTGCCAGGCAGAAAAGGAGAGCGGACCGAGATAAATAGAGACACCAAGGGAACGGGGAATAGGCAAGTGGTGGTAGCCAGGAGGACCTTTTCGCTCGGGGGCTTAACGATGGTAGGCGTGGAGGCAACAAGCCGCCTTTGTCCTCCTTGCCGGCTCCAAATTATGTCGAGCGGACCCGAAATCACCCCGTCGTAATTGGCAAGCTGTTTGTTTTGTCGCAGCCGACAACAGATGGCCGTCCACTGTCTCTCTTCCTCGCTTTCTGCTCCTGTACCGCTTATTACGTCCAGCTATTACTGGATTTACCGGCCAAGAAATCCACGGCTGAATGCTCCTGCAACGTCTTGCAGGGCTCATTGGTCAGCTCGTAAAAGAGAGCCAAGCATTTGGTAATTTAATAAAATTAAGACAATCGTAAAGAAACATTGATGATCGCAAATACTTGAGTCGGCCACAGATGCGAAGCCTGAATTTCACAGCTATGATGACGAAAGGTAGGAAAGCATAAGACATAGGATGCTGCTGGAACACCTGTGGAGTCGTGAGGAGAGGAAGGAGTCTCTAAGGTCGAGGGTAAGTGCGGGAGGCAACGAGAAAAAAGAGGCGAGAGCTCCCCAACGCTCTTTTCCGTAGCCTTCGTTAGTTGGCGGCACCGTGCAGCACCCGCCAGCCAATGCCACCACCCGGGAGGTGGCAGCACTTGCCAACGAGGAAAACTCGCCCCCGCAGGGTAAATAAGCCACGGGTAACTCTTGCCAAGTTTCAAAGTTCTAAAATTAATGTGCAGAGAGTTGCATTAGGATGATGCAAAGTATCGATTTCTTGGACATTTGCTGACCCACCGTGTATCGAGCTATACCACCAGGGTGAGTGAGGTGATTCGAAAATGGAAGCTAATCAAGGAAGGCGGATGACCGTCGTTAACAAGTTCCTTGTTAAGGGAGCGTGAAGCTAAGATAATGCCAGCATGTGTAATCGTACCGGGTCACCTTCACGGCCAGCTGAGCCGTACCGATACCGCGCGCATCGCATACGGGAACCCGAAGCGTAAACATTAATCTAGGCCGAACAGGTGTCCGAAAATAGAGAGCGGACGAGCTCCGGGCGAAAATAGCGCGATAACGGCCACGATAGAGCGTAGTCCTCGCGTTTAAGGAGGAACTCGAAGAGGACCTTATCGAGGCTTTCGGGGCAAATAGGTGCGATGCGAACGGCGCAAGTTTATCGGTGCCGGGAGAAGATCGTAATACCCAGACACGAAGGATATCATGGGACAGGATGGCTATCGTGCGTTACCACGTCCTGGAAAGAAGAGGTCGACGATATTCCCGGTAAAAAGAAACCGTGGATTCACAGTGCAGCAAGGTGCATCGTTATCAGCGGCCCTCGAGATTGGGCATGTTTTGTTTCGGCTGGACCTAATTAGAAGGCGTTTAGACTTTCAGGTCGAGCCAAATGAAGCTTCGCCGAAGCAGATCGTGAAAAGGAGATAGGCCGGGGAGAGAGAAGCGGTGGAGATGGAGCGGGCAGCAGTCTCGGTTAATTCCACGCTCCAGCGTGCGCGCGAACCGCTCGGACATTTGGGCCCGACCGGCCTATGGGAGAGGCATAACAAGGCGATGTCGCGACCACCTCTGTCGGGGGGAAAAAAGAGGAAGCGAAAGTCGAGCTCCAAGCACGAGCGCCTTCGATCCACATAGATAAGGGCGCGTATTCAAAAATGCTTTTAGCGGCGGGGCCCGTAGTCAATTGCCCCTAATAGGGGAACCTTGTCCTCACTCCTGCGAGCGCTCGCTCGCGCGCGCGCTCCACCCTCTAACGTCCTGCAGTTGCCTCCTGACAAGCGACTATACCGATCCGCCGGGCAATTAGTCAGCCCCGACTGACAAATCTGCGTGGCCGGAGCCGTAAACTTCCACCGCTAGCCTCGCTTCTCCAACTTATTGTCGGCAGGTGAGCCTCTCTCTCTCTCCCTCTCGGCTTCTCTACCTCGTCGTCGCTGGCAGTGTATAAATGTGAGTGTTTCCAGAGATACTTGGAATTCCAGTGGGAAGTGGCCGCGACGGACACATCTGTACCGCGGGAAATGGAAATGCTCGTTTGCAAATTTCTTTGTGAATTGGAGAGAAGGAAGGCGGGCGGTCGGGGGCTCTGGGAGTGATGGAATTAGCATCTCTTTTTGGGAGGACGGCGCGCTAGTTTGGTCCTCGTTGCGGAATCGGTAAACTTCCTTACGCCTGGAAGAATTATCAAGGCTTTTGTCGGGCGGGCCGAGGGCCGAGGCGCGCGTCCCAGGAACGGAGACTCCGCTGGATTCCGACTTGAAAATGTAGAATTCATTAATAACTTTGCCGTTGTCGAGTAGGCTGCCGACAAAGGCGTGAGAGCGGCGAAAATATGCGCGCGCTCTGCCGCGTTCATCGAAGTAGACGCTAGCGGTGCTGTCTAGAATTCGGGCGGGATGCATGACACCGGGGAATTGTATGGAAATATTTATGAGAGCCGCGCGGCGCGCACACGCCCGGTGTGAAACCTAGCGAAGACCGTCTGAAGGAACATGGGATCCAGGGGAGGAAAGATCCTCGACTGGAGGTTCATTGGGATGGCGAAAGGCGAAACCCGGTTAACAAGTGGCCGCTGATGCACTTCTCAAGAGTCTACTCATTCTCCTAGCGGTGAGGAAAGACAGAGAGATTGCCGGACTGGAGGAGAGTGCAAGGGGTTAAAATCGTGTCATCTCCCGCGGCGTGTCATGCGAGCGCGCGGTGTTAACCCACCCCAAAGGGCGCTGAGGAGGATGATTTGAGAGGGATCGAGGCGCGGCCCAGAATGGAGATTTAAGGGGTCCAGCGCGTCCGTGTGGGTGTGGGTGGCTGCGGGGTTTCTGCGTGGACCAGCTCGTTGTCGTCGCGTCGTTACATTCGCCGCCAACGTGACGCCCCTGCGCTTGTTCCTGCGGGACCCACTCCCCTCTCTCTGCCTCATCTCTGTCTCTACATACACGCCACCGCCTCCACCACCACCACCACCTGGCATTTACATTATTCGGGCCCG
The DNA here is from genome assembly GCA_963675795.1 of Crossocerus cetratus. Classification (NCBI taxonomy): domain Eukaryota; kingdom Metazoa; phylum Arthropoda; class Insecta; order Hymenoptera; family Crabronidae; genus Crossocerus; species Crossocerus cetratus. Next base: position 2,196,614 of record OY776664.1, on the reverse strand, counting down.
ACTCGAATCTAATATTATGAATCACGCGCCCTGTCCGGGCGGTGCATAATGGGGTCGTAGGTCGGCACCGCCTCGCGATGAAGAATTCTGCGCTCGTCCTCCTCTGGCTCTCTCACGGCTACACGCGCCACCACCACCCAACAGAGACGAGAGAGCGGCCTTCGGATATCGCAATCCCATAGCCACACTCTCCTCCCATCGATACAATTCCCCTGTACACACTCACGCCCGGCCCAGCCAGTCCTACGAGAGCCAGTCCTCGGCTCTCCGAGACTCCGAGCCCTCCGAGGCGTGCGCCCGGTAACAAGCAGCAAATTCGGACCTCATCTCATAATAAAGACGTCGCCCCGCGGGGCTCCCCCTCTCTCCCTCTCAATGGGAAAACTAGGTTGTACAAGCCGCGCGGAAAATGGCAGGGAAACGAAATAATTGAGTGTGAGGGGCCGAGTGGCGAGAGTGGCTAATATATCGGACAAACGTTACAAATTAACAAAAGGCCCGCGCGCACTTCCATCGGGACACCTGGCTCTCCCGGGAGGCAAGGAAGGCCAAAAAATGTGGGAGGGCGGCGACAATGAGGTCGAAAAAAGGGCCGAAAGCTTGCCAATAAGTGGGCCCCGACTCGGACGAGCGCGCGCCCGCGCGCGCGCCTCCACCGCCTCGCCAGTAGCACGATTTATTGTCCGAGCTCGGAGTGCCCGGAGAGTGGAGACTGCTAGGAGAGATGTGGAAGAAAGAGCGAGAGAGTGAGAGGGGGGAGAGGAACATGGAGAGCGCGAAAGGAGAGGAGCGACCGAGAGAATTTCCTTAAATTGCACTTTGTAGCTCCTGAGAGACCTTACACAGGGATTTCGACGCCCACAGCGAGGGATAACGAGGCGGGCGCCCGGGGTCCTCTCCGTGGAGGTGAGACACACACCGGTGGGTCCGTCGTAGCGACGTGCGGCCCACAGGGACATAATTGATATCCGGCAGGAGTAAAGGATACAGGAGGGAGCGAGAGCGAAAGAGTGAGTGACTCCGGCGAAGGAGACGCGGCCCAAGGCAGAAGACGATGACGAGCGGGAGGAAAAAATTACCTCAGGCCAAGGTAAGCGTCGCAAAGGGAAAAAGGACGGAGGGCCAGACCACCGCGATCGTGTCGAGAATCTTCGACTTGCCGAAACCTCGGCAAAGCCCACCTAAGCGCACCCGGAGCGAACATCTCCCTCTCTTTCTCTCTCACTCGCTACTCTTTACTCCTTCACTCCCTCTAACCCGCCGACCTGCCTTGCTTTCGCACTGAGTTCGCCCCACCTTTTTCTTCTAATCGCCGGTTCAGCACTCTGCAAACATCCAGTGGCGACCTTCCTCCGAACTAATTGCTAATCACCCTCTGGCCACGCTCCTTCAATCTTCCCATTGCTAGACTACCCTGTGATTTCTCGCAGTTCGCCTATGCACGTCGGCGTCCTGCTTCAAGGCGCGCCTGTTATTCGCTCTTACGAGGACTTCCTGGACTACATTGACTGGGAGAAGATTACAGATGACATTCAATTTGATTAATTGCTCGAGGAAGAGGGGGTGGTGGTTTATAAGAATTGTTGGAGCGCCGAGCTCGAAATGCAATGATTGGCCGAGAGAAGGTGGGATTTCGCTGGGAGCTAGTTTAATTTTGGCAAGAACGCTAGCCGAGTAATATCAGGGAATTTGGGAGGAGGAGCCTTGCGCTTGTAATAACCCGAGTGCGGTCTTGTTTTTAGCATCTTCCGCGGGAGTAGGAACTGGCTGCGGTCGGGTGTGCTCGCGCTCGGTGAGCAAGATTATCACGTTCTCCGGCGATCGTATGAGATAATAAGTATGCGACTGCGGAACGCAATCGGGCCAGAGGGTGGTAGGTGTGCACACGGAAATCCCGGTTAGCGTCGTTCGACCCTGTCGCCCGTAAATCACACAGACTCGCCCGGAGAATGCTTGCGATTTCATGCCCCTGAATAATTGCATCCACCTTCGACTACCTGCGGCTTTAATCCTATCAAGACACACGTGCTCTCGCGCGCTTCGCTGCAAAGTTGAAACGCGCGCGACCAGTGCCAACCAAGGCGAATCTAACGCGCTCGTACCTTTTGATTACAGGCTTCGAGCGTCTAAATGCTCTTTTTCCGAAGATGATCAAGGATTCCGGGAACTCCTAGTTAACCCCTAATCACTGGTAGTCTGCGGTAGGTGCACCACCTACCCATTTATTTCCTTTCACGAAAGGCGCGCCGCCTCCCGACGAGCCTTCGTCACCAGGAATAATGACTCTGTCATAACTCACTGCCTCGTCGAGAGTCCAAATTCCTCTTTCACGATACGATATTTCTATCGCGAAAGCGAGTTTTTCGTTCTAATCCGGCAAGTTGTGGGGTCGTAAGTTAGACTGGGCTTTTATTCGATCATGCACGCGAATTTCTTAAAACGAGGACGATTGTATCACGACGGGCAGCGGCTCGACGGGGCGGTGCGGCGGCACCCAAGATAATTCCCTCGTTACGAAACTGGCACAACCTGCGGAAGAAGGTAATGCCAGCGGCATGCGCGTGCTACTGTCAGTTCGGCCGGGACTCCTTTCACGCGTCGTTTAGCCCGTGATTCCGGCGGTCCCGATCAATGCGCCGACAATTTTCCGCCACTCAACGTCCGATCTGCTTACCGGGGATCAAGGGAGAAAGCTGGTCCTGCCGGAAACCACGAAAAATCTCCGCTCGGACTCGCTCTCTACAAAGGACGCGTTCTCTCTCGCCGCGCTCGCCGCGCTCGCAGCGATTTTCCTTTAAGCGGCGAGATTATCATTGTAGCGATATTTATCTGCCAGTTGGTAACCGCGCCCTTATTATGCCGCCTCGAGATTGTCGCTGCGCCCTGCTGCAGAATGCCCAAACTCCTCCAAGCCCTCGTTTCTCCGATTGACAAATAAACGGGACAATGCGCGTGTCCGAGGAGCCTGTCGGTCCAGTAGAATAACTCCATTTAACGGACCTAAACCTTTTCCCGATGCCCTTTGCCAAAGGGCCATTCAAGCGCGCCTGCACTGACCACTCTCGCAGAGATAGAAATCGAGCATGTTTCCCGGCTGCTTTCGACACGCTCACTTAAATAGATGAGATGGACCAATTCACCAGCAAATTCCCGAATACCGGAAGAAATTTCCCCCCCACACACACAAATATTCGTTTCGGCTACATATTGTATGAACAGAGCTTAACCTCGGCAAGAATTCTCAGTGTAATTCTCCTGTAATTATGGCAGTCGAGATAATAGCGAGATGCAGCGTCTTCTGCAATATTAACACGCTGAACACATTCCGAAGGCAGTTACCACTTGGCCAAACGCTTGTACCATCTGCGCCTTTACGGCATAATTACGTACTATCGGCGATTAAATGCCGAAACAAGGGGAATTGTAAAAGCGATCGTCCACTGGCACTAGCAGTGAACGTTAATTCGGCATTTTTCGCACTTTCAAGGTGTCTTTTACCAATTAGAATGCTGTGCACGGAGAATTGGTTTGGGCAATTGTACGAGATAGGAATAGAGTGGATGGTTTCGGCATTTAATCGGAAAAGAGTTTAATGGTAGGGAAAGATGGTAAATTGACTCACCACATTGACGAAGTCCTGAAACGTCACCGACCGCACACCTAATTCCTTGGCGCGGGTGAGAAGAATGTCTCGCTTATTCGGTGGTATCTCGGCTATCCACTCGGGACTTCTCAAAGCGACCAAGAAATCCTCCAACGGTATCTCGCCGAAACCCTCGGGATCGAACTGAATGAAGGAAATCAAACATCTTGGGATAACACCCCCTTACGTCTCGAGGAAGGGGATTCCGACGTTAATCGGAGACGAATACCAACCTTGTCAAAGAGCATCCGCCATTTCTGTAATGAACAACATAAAATTGGCATTAATGATTCGCTGCGATCTGCAGATATCGATATTCGCAATAAGATATCTTCTACAAGACTTTCATCTAATTGTTGTCGGTATTAGACTAAGAGAACGAAACAAAAATCGATATTGTGCCGCGATGCACATATTCCATTGGCCACGCGTGGAATTCTACAGGAGCATTGATATTGCTGGAGAGAGTTTAACCAGTATTATAGGATTCTTTGGAGAATGTTCAAACGCCCGAGAGGTAATTGGCCATTGAAGCGGAATGGTCCGCCGTTAAAGAGGAAAGCGGTGGAGTTTCTATAAAAAGGTAGAAGGTAGTTTGCCGAATGGAGCTCACATCGTTGAGAAGTTCCCGCCTGTATTCGGCCTCGTCGATGTCGATTTCCGAGGCGAGATCGGTGTGATCGGTAATGTATCCATCGTAGCGGGTGCTGTTGGCCTCGCTACGAGCATATTCTTCCTCCTGTTCGAGGGTACCGGCGATGGTCGGTATCGAGGGACCGCTCGCCAACAGCATTACCGCTTGCGGCATGAGGTCACCGGACGAATCTCCTCATTTCTCCCTCTCTGGTCGGTTCCCTGAAACACCAAGGCGGCAGCGCGGTGAGACCTCGTTACCCCTTGCCACGATTAAATTTCATCCACCACTCGATATCTCCTGCGCGCCTATCATCGCCGCTGGTTTACTGGCTGAGGGAGCAGGATGCTTACCGAGGACGACATTGATCGCGCGAGTTCCGCTCCGCACACTTTACCGCATTGAAATCGTACAAGTATTTTTTCGACGGCGACAGCCACTCGACTTATCGGGACGGCGAATGGGGAAGGGGGGTGGGGGGCTCGATCCTACGAGGGCTATTGATCGCCCCTAGACTTGTTCGGTCATACTAGAGTGATGCCCTTGAAACTAGCCGTATATCCCGGTAGCACTGCAACGCGGCTATGCATCGTTGTAGACTCGCGCGCGCACCACGCTGCCGTTTCCATGGCAATGGATCCTCGACTCGACGTGGGCCTCTCGGCCGACCCACCACCCACCGTGGCGCGCGTCTATTGTGTATTAGGTGCATCCGCCGGCTATCGTTTCTAATAAAAGCACGAATGCCACGGCTAGTGCTCCCTTAAACGCGACACTACAATCTATCCCTCTCTCCTTCTCTCCATCTATTCACTAGGTGTCCGATACCTCCACTCCATAGCCCTCGAGATTACGCCTTACGGTTACTTTCCAGGGTGATTTAGCGGCGCGCCATTCAGCGAGCACAAAAACTTGTTCAACCAACAGAAATCAATATGTTCATAGGGGCGGAAAGAATGCGGAGATGCACACTAGCTGTCTAGCAATATTGATCTTCGCGCGGCACGTTCCACGAGATTCCTCACGTCCGACCTACCATCCCGTGGTGTATTAGGCGCAATTTTCCCCGGAGTGTCTTTTAAACGGGAGGGTAGGACGAAGGCCATTTCTCGGCGAGCGCTCGGCTTTAATCCAGAGCTCGCGACCGGAGCCAGTGATTTTCTAATAACGTCGAGCGGCCCTTTGGGTCAGCGATCCTCTGCGATAGCTGAACCTATAACCACGCTCGAACCGGAGCGTCCACGCTTCCCATTCAGCCCCCAATCACCCTCGGCGGGGTGCGGAGTGGAGCGGAGTGGAGCGGAGCCCCCACCAAATGGGTGGCAGGCTGTGGCTGTGGCTGCAGCACCCTTCGACGCAAGCAGCAGCGAGCACACCCCTCCGGAGTTCCCGACGCACGCTGTCGTCGTTGCGGCCGAGGAGGCCGGGAGAAGCCAAGCCACCCGCGCGCGCCCTCGATACACACTCTCTTTCTCCCTGAACTCCTGCTCTTAGTCTTCCGACACGTTCCTCGCCCGGCCGCCCACTCCTCAAAGAGTGCAGCTACTGCGACGCGCAAGCTGCTCCGTCGTCCGCTTGAGATGTCGAGAGACGTGCTTTCTTAAGGTCGTCGACCTTGAGGAAGGAACGGGCTCTCGTAGACGACGTAGACACCGGCCGTCGTCATGGACGGTGCTTCCCGTACACGTTCCCGTATCTCCTTACCCAGCAGCGCGCCACCCCCGCACCGCTCGGCTCGTATTACCCGCTCTAGCCTACTAGACGTTTGCGAAATTGCAGGTTTCCTACGACGTCTCGCTCCAAACTGGTACGCCGTCTGCGATCTCCACTCTGAGTCATACCTCGAGCACGCTCTTCCGCCGTGCTTCGCTTTATTACGTCTGTCGAAGCTCTTTTAGCTTTACTTGAAAGCGAACTTAATCCCGACCGGCAAGTCTAATTAAACAGATTGAATCAGAATGCGTAGAATAGTCCCGAATATTTGAATGCTAGTCCTGCGCTGGAATGCTGCGCAGATTGAGGCTACGCTAGATGCTACTGAAATGTAAATACATATCTATATGTGCTACTCTCATTGACTCGACTGGTGATACGGCGTCGATCAGCTGGCGCAGATCGAGAGGGTAAACGCGGAATGAATGAGTGGGGCCCGAGTAGCAAGTGACACGGAAGCCAAGCCGACTTTCTTTGAACGGGACCGCTTCCCAGTGCAAACAAGTGTGAATGCACTTGCGTCGGGTACGCTTAAAAGAGGAGGCTACTTTCGGCTATCTCCCCGTCTGTCGAGTATTTCGTACAGACACCCAGAATGCCGTGCGCTTCAATGCACGAGAATGTGTCGGGTAAAAGCGCCGCAATTCGTAATACGTGTGAGCTATGCCACGTGATATGCGATCAAGTAGTTCGAGAGCAATATTAACGAGCACTGGATGAAGTCTGGAATTAGTAGAATGTGGTTATTGGATGTCAGACTTACCTCGTCTCCAGGTTGCGAGAAGAGACAGCAATCTCCGAAAGTATAGCATTCAATCGTGAGGAGGAGGCAAGTAGGGAGACCAGCACCGGTACCATAATTCTTCCGAAAACGAACAGGCCACTAAGCACATTCTATAACAACTGCACGGGCCAGCGTTCACGGGAGCACGTTGTCGAAACACCGGGGGCACACGCGCGACGCTTGCCCGATTCGGCGCGCACGAAAATCGCGATACTTACCAACAACATTCACGAGCAACATTTCATCCCGCCCGACGAGAAAGCCGAATGACGTTCTCCGTTCCAGCGGTTCCGCTCGGCTAACCGCGCTAGGCCAATCAGATTGCTGGCGCGAGTCGCGGGCCAATCGGATTCATGCGCTAGATCGATTAGTCGATCGATGAGAGATCCGAGGTGTGGCGCGCGATTTGAATCGCCTCCAGCCGGCACACTGCGCGGTCACACACTCGAGTTGGCAGGAATCAATTTGTAGCAAATGTGGTGGTGCGCCTTGTAAAAGGGCGATTGGGACGGATTTCACGAGGAGCACGTAGCGAGCACTGTTACGGCGGAATCGCCGTGGGAACCGGAATTGCGGAATTCGAACTGTAGCATGGCCACCGCGGATGGACGGATGAGAGGGAAGGTTGTGTGTGGAGGAGTGAGCGCGCCGTTCAGAGTATTATTATCTTGATTCTGTGAGGCGACGGAGAGCTCGGCGAGGAGCGGGAGACGAGTCCGGCGGGGAGGCGCAGCTCGAAATCACGGTAGGACGGCTGCTCTCGTTGCCAGGAGTAAATTGGCGTGCACGAGGGTGCTGGCGGTGCCATGAGCAACTGCGGCAACGTGCGCGAGAGCGGTTCGATCGATAATACAGGTTAGCGCGCCGCGCTGATAGCCCGATGCAATCGGACGAGTGGAGGCGCACGCGAGAAGCACGTGGAAAGCGTGGCTGCGCTAGTTTCCACATGCATTCGCCGTGATGGGCGACGTTCTCGACGGCAAACGCGTCACACGACTGACGAGTGCTTTGCCACCCTCGGCAATGCACCCCGCACACCCTTCTCGGACCCCCGGCGCACACCCCCACCACCCCCCTCGTTTCGTTTCACCCCCCGAGCGGTTCGTTCAACCCCAACTTCAAGAATATGCACGCGCTCCGCTCGCCTCGCCTCTCTTTCTCTCTTTCGCGCTCTATCTCTCCCTCACTCACTCTCTCCACCCCAACCTCCCATTTTCCCTTCCGTTCCAGCTCGAATACCCGGTAAATTAAGACTCCTGCTTTCTCTCTAATCGATTCGTATTCCCATATCCACCTCTCCCACTCGCGTTAATTCGAGAGCCCTCTGCGAAAGCCGATATGGGTCGAGCCAACTTTTCGCCTTCATCTCGCCTTTCCTTCTATGCCTGCGCTATAGATATTAGCCCTGGCCCCTGACTTGGAAGAGGGTCACTCGTTTCTTATTGGCTCGGTTTTATTGACTCGCAATTCTTCGTAACTCGCCTATTCTTCGGGCCGAGTTCTTCCCCTGGCGAAGTTTCCGAGCGCTCTTTTCCTGCCAATTCTGGAAACGTCCCTATTGAAATTGCAGAGGCCTGCGATCGTAAAACACTTGATTGCACCGAGTGCACGCGAGCGCTATTTTGATTTCACGCAAGCCACGAGTGAGTTGTAAAGTCGAGTTGCGCTCAGTTCAGTAGCGGCGGGTGCACGTGATTGGGGTGAGCAAGCATAATGGAAAAGGGTCGAATTATGCGTCTCTGTTTGCGGTGAATACGAACGTCGCCCCAGATAAGAGTCGGTCCATTTTAGAATAACACGCGTGCGATGGATCCAGTAAGTGCCAGGTTTCCCACGTCCCATAAAGCAGAGGGAGTAGATATAACAGACTGCGATCACCCCTTTTCATCAATTGCACTTTACTTTATTAAGAGTCGAGCCCAAGTGCCAAGTATAATTATCAACCTGTTGTTTTACAAAATCTCAAGCGTACACCTAACATTAATTGCTATATCCGTTAATTAATTTCACACTATTTGACTTCTCAATTTTTTACATTTGCTATTAGTAAAATATAACAATAATTATGAGAGAAAAGTTAATTACACCTTCTTGAAGAAGGACAGAAAAAAGTCGAATATGACATATACTACTGAGATTTCAAACTATTTTCAAATCCTCTGAGCCCTTTCCTTTCACTGAGCACCGGTGCTCCGGTCAGCTCCGGTCCTCGCAGTCCTCACGTGGCAGATTCGGCGCAATAGTTCGCTCGCCGCTGTCACCGTCATGGACAATGGCGGGGAACGGGGCGATAGTTAGGTTAGTTGAGGATTTCAGTTGTCAGGGCGAATTAACGGACGTCTGTTCTCGACGTGGCCTTTTCGAGGTGACATGTTATGAAACGAACACGAATGCAGAACAAGCACAGGGAAACCATGTCATATCTACGTGACTGGCGGCAGGCCCTGCGCGCACCTCACGTTTACCGTGTGGCGAACAGTACTTTTCGCATTCAGAGCCAGTATTTGGCGATAACGCTTTTGCTCCTCATTCTATTCGTCTTCTACTATGGCTCGTCGTTGGTGCACGGTGTCGCGCGGACCACACCACTCAGTCAGACCCTCTTACAATGCCAGCACTACAAGTACAACAAAACTTATCCTGTATCGACACCCATAAGGACTTCCAAAGGTGTCACGTACAGGATAGCAATAGTGAGTGATCTGGATCACGACTCAAAGAGTTTAGATAAGAAGAACACATGGCAGAGTATCCTCAAGACGGGCAGTCTCTTCTGGAATCCCATAACAAACTTTGTCTCAATCGTTTGGGACGACAGATCTCTGACCCTTTCGTCTTCCTTGGCTATGAAGGGCAGAGGCATGGAGCTCTCAGAATTAGTGACATTCGATGGTAGACTCTTGTCCTTCGACGATCGTACTGGTATGGTCTTCTTCATTGAAGGCGAGGAGGCCTTCCCATGGCTAATACTAATGGACGGCAATGGCAAGAATTCAAAAGGTACTGTCTTAGTCAAGTACTCGTCAATTAGTGGGAAGAAGGAAGCAACAGTTGTCTAATATTCACTTATCCACAGGATTTAAGTCGGAGTGGGCTACAGTCAAGGATGAACACCTATACGTCGGCAGTATGGGCAAAGAATGGACTACTCCGTCAGGAGAATTTGAGCATAATAATCCACTGTGGATTAAAGTCATATCACCGCGTGGTGAGGTAGAGTCCGTTAATTGGATCTCTAATTATAAGAGACTTAGGCAAGCTATTAATATTGAGTATCCAGGTATGCCGAGAAATAGCGCAAATTTGTGAAGAATGGGTCATTAATCAACAAATGCCATATAGGATACATGATACATGAATCAGGAGCATGGAGTGACGTCCATAAAAAGTGGTTCTTCCTACCAAGAAGGTGTTCCCAGGCAAAATATAATGAAACCACTGATGAAAGCATGAGCTGCAACGTATTGCTCACTGCTGATGAGAATTTTGTGGATATTCAAGTGTGTATCAAGTCTTAGCAATACTCTGTACTCTTTTTGGCAGCATCAACAACTTTTGACTTGTTTCCAGGTGATTAAGATAGGAGAACTGATACCAATTAGAGGATTTTCAAGTTTCAAGTTTCTGCCAGGCTCCCAAGATTCGGTTATAGTGGCCCTCAAAACCGAAGAGTTTCAGGGTAAAACTGCTACTTATATTTCGGCATTCTCAATCGATGGGACAACAGTAATGGCTGAAAGTAGAGTGGTTGACAAAAAATTCGAAGGAATAGAGTTTATATGACATTCCTTGTAGACAATAGTCGAATACCCAATCGAGAAATTGTAAATAAATGTACAGATTTTCTAGTTCCATATTTACACTGTGATCCTACTACGTGAGGGAAAAGCTACACGAATAATTGACAGCGAACTGCCATAGATCGCCAGTATTTTAGCTCCGGCTCCTGCCGAGTGACACGCATCGCAACTTTAATTATGTTTTAATTAATAAATTCTCCGGGAAATTTTTACAGGTCCTCGATTTATTATTACACCTTCGATCCTGCCATTGCAATCCAATCAGCTTGCTATTTAATTGGATAACCCAGCCTCCTGTATTATCCTTCTCTATGCAGCACTTCATCTTTTCAAGCTGCAGCTCCTTAGAATAATCGGTGCTTTGTTCCGGACGTTGAAGTGTGTATAAAGAGTGATTGTTAAATACCACGAGCCGTTTCTCTCAGGGTTGTAGTATTTCTAGGCTAAAATCAATAACGCCTATATAGGAAAAACCAAGGTGGTAGCAAGCTCGCTTGTCTTCCCATCCCGCAGTCCGCCCGCGACGCTCTGAAGGGAAGCTCGTTCAACTGACATTGCAAAGTTTTGCACAATAAGTAGCTGTCAAGCTCTCCTCAATCGAGTGTAAGTCTGACTTTGCCGCATCGAAAATCGACAGACTCTCGCGAGATTTAAGTTGGAATTATTGAATCGCAACTTCCGGACGTCACCCGTACCCTGTAATCTTGTTTACACTATCCTTGAATTACGTGACGGTGCTACATTTCGCCTTAAAATTATGCAATACGGTATTACTGAGTTGCTGACCCACCTAATCCCCCTCGAACTCGGAAACCCCATTCAAACGTCGCAGAACACCTGCGACCACTGTTTACACCCGACGTGTACCTCCTCACTAGTTACCAAGGGAGGGTAGGTAGCTATCGGGGAAATGTTTTGCATAGTTAATCGAAAGGGATAAAGTAGCCGCAACGCGGCAAATGTGACCGTGACGCATGTTACCAATCTATATCGTACTATCCCGATCATCGGCGACGCTCGAACTTTGCTCCTTCCAACGAAAGTATAGACTTGACCATTTACGTGGGGGTGAGAGACAATTTTCAACTATTTTAGAGACGTGATGTGGAGTGTTCCTTCTTCAAAGAGCACGTGACCAGTGCAGTGGAAAGAGCCACTCCTCGTGCACGTCACTGTGTCGCGGGGGTGACGTTAGCCACTGCATTAACGAACCATGGCCGTTAAGGAAAATGGGATGAAAGGCTGGGAAACTGTACGGATTGCCCTTAGCAAGCTCGCTTACAACCCCGAGGAGATTCTCGCTATGTTCGCGCAGCATCCCGATAACTTTCATGTGAAAGTTGGACGCTGCGTGTACCACTTCGCGGTATGTGTATTCTGTTTGGCTCATTAAAACAGATTTAAGCAGCTGTGAGTATGAAACGACTAATTAGACAATTACGTGACACAAACCCAGTACTAGGCACGTATATCGCTCTATGTTTTAATGACTGTCGCATTCATTATCGACCTTTTTCACCCTCGTTCGCAAGAACTAGCTAATTATCTGTCTTTCAGGATGCGTTTTTAATGTTCAGTGATGAGAAGTTCGAGGAAGTAGCCGCAACATTGAAAGAAACTGAGAAGGAATGCACTAGCGATGTGGGATGGTTGCAAGCGATGAAAAAGAGGGTTTTTCGAACAGAAGAATCAAGTGTACATTTCGTAATCTCTTCTTTAAGAAAATAATATTTCAGTAGCATTCTTAGGGAAAGCTGATTTCCGTGTATAACTTACAGAAAGATTATGTCACGAAATGGGAGAAACAAATTCTTCTGGCAGATTTGCACGTCTGCTCGGCGATTCTGATGATCTTCGGGCAAAAGTGCGGCACGTTTATGCGCGGTTTATGGACATTTCACAGCGCCTGGAGATTGTATCAACAGGCGTACACGGAGATCTTAAGGCTCTATCAACGTACATTTGGCAAATGTCCAGGTATATAGACATCGTTTGATCTTCAGCCGATACGACTGTACTACGCAACAATTAACGAGTGGTTGTTGCAACCAGTCAATTCCTTAGGATCAAAATTAGTATTACCCACGGGGTGCAGCACCCCGCCGTCCAAAGATGCCTTCTACACAATGCAAAGCTCGCAGAGTACGTCCTTCCTCGAGACTTCCGGACATTGCTGCAGTTCGTCCAAGAGTTGTGGAACACCTATCCCGCAGCCGTCGGGCCTCAGGAGTTCACTGTCCATGTTTTTCCCGCCGATCGGATTCGCAGCCGAACAACCGATGCCGTAATGATATACTTCTTCCTGAGATTCCTTTGGCCTACTGTTTGTTTCGACTATCCCTTGCGTTGACGCATGAACCACTCCTCGCCCAAATCTCCGGTAGGCCCCGAGAGATTCGATGAGAATAGAGTGTAGGAAACTTTGCTTACAGATTTGTGGAACCTGCCGAAGTTTCTCGTTTAATGGCAGCAGCCAGTTTTGGTTACGGAATATACCAACTCTGCGTGGCTTTGCTACCGAGTCCTCTTCGGAGAATGATGGAGTGTTTATGTGGTCTGGAAGGCGATAAAGCCACCGGTTTCGCTGCATTAACTTACACCCACTTCAGCGAGGACATGCACGCACCCCTTGCCACGTAAGTTAGATGTGATATCATTAAAATACCTTTCAAGAACTGTTTAATACATTTCTCGAAACTCCCAACAGTGTTGCTCTGTTGCTGTATTACCTGCTATTGCGTCCAATAATAAGCGACGAGAAGGATCTAGGATTCGATCTCGCAGCAACCAAACAGTTAATCTCCGACTGGAGTTCGAAGTATGATGACCCAGCAGTGACCACCTTCCTCACTGCTCGTGTCAATCGTCTCGAAGTAAGAATTCTCGAGTATTTCAAGAAAAATTCTGAGTTTAACAAGTTACATGTTACACAAATCTTTCAGGGAAAATTAGAGGAAGCGATCGATGGATACGAAGAAACATGCAAAATGCCAATCAGAAAAGAACTGCGACGAATAATCAAGGGCGAATTAGTGTTTGTTAATCTATCGGCCGAGAAATACGAGCAATCGTATCAATTGATCAAGTACACTTTACTGTCGCGACGCTCTCCTCTTCTTTACCCTTATTTAGCCACAGGTATGCTACTAAATAAAGTAAAATAATTAAAATAAAATTTTGCACGATTTTCGCGTTAGACTAACGACTCTTGATTTCGATTGTTAGTTTGCTGTGGGCTGATGGGTAAACCGGACAATTTCTTGGAAGCGTACCGAAAGATGCAAAGGAAAATCGCTATTTGCAAAGGTCCAGATGAAAAGCTATCCTCGAATTACTTTAGTATTCGGAGGACAACGGCGCTGCTAGATCCAACTACGCAACAGCCATACTCGGCCTCGTACTACAAGGTCTTCTTGTTCGAAATACTGTACGCTTACTCTGCGATGGAGTGCTGTTCCAAAGAGACCTTAGAGGAATTGGTGTCAGGTAGGGGAAAAAAGCTGCAATTCACGGAATTCCTATATTCGAAGTTCGTAGGTGAACTGTTGCTTTCGTTACAGATTGCAAGAGTGTTCGTGAGAAGGAAGCTGTACTTGGTTTGACCGATCTAATCGAAGGCACGGCTCACAGGTACCTGGGGAACTCAAAGGCAGCGATCAAATGCTACGAGGACTGTTTGGAGCGGCGAGAATCTTGTATAAATACTTTCAATCAGCACATCAATGTGATAGCGTTGTTCGAGCTCGGGCTTTTGCTCTATAAGAGCAACATTAAAAGCAATATGAAGAAGGGGAGGCAATGCATAGCGATGGCTCAGCGAAGATACACTAATTATCCGTTCCAGGCGCTATTGCGCGTTCGTATTGACAATTGTGTCCTAGTCATAGACTGACCAAGGTTTAACCAAGGGATACAAATTCACTTTCCCATCGAGATGTATTATAGCAATAAGATATTTCAAGGGTTGGTCCTATCGTCGATCGTTTGCGCGACGATAATTTCATTGGAAGATCACGAGTTATTGGAATCGAAGAATGAGACCGTCTGACGATGCCGTTCGCATTTAGACATTTGAGACTGTTTTATCAGTAGTTCTTCGCTAGACTGTTAATATCGATTTTTCATCCAATACTTGCGGTGACACTGTCGCAGGAATATTAGACCGTGTTTCCTTAAACAGAAGCTCGTGATATGATCTGTGATTACGTATGGTGTAATGCCTCGTTCATATTACTGTTATGCATGAACTGCAGGCGTTTATGCAAAGTGTGCAATATCCGCTGGCGCGAATATGAAGACAGGCGAGTCCTGTTTGTCCGAATGCCCGCACTCCGCAGTCTGGATGTGTATATAAACATAGTCGATCTATTTCCATATGCATATTACCTGCTTAAGCACATACATATAAATAGAGCCTGGGTGGCTACTGTCAGGAAAGTACTCGTGTGTATTATAACTGAAGCATTTGTCTCTTTATAAAGTTTTCATAAAACCAGCTGTTCCCTGGATTCCCTTCTCACTTCCAGAATCCCTTTTGAACCATAGAGAACTAGTGAACAAAAGACAGATCGTTGATAATCGAAATCAATCTAAAGTCGATCAACTGGCGACGCCTGAAGTGCGTTCTGCATCTCGACCTGTCAGTGGCGAGAGACCTTGGCCCGAATGCAACAACAAAATTTCGAAAGGGACCCTGCGTAGCCTGGCAGTTTCCGGATCCTTTGATAGGCCAAAGCAGTGATTATGTTGAGGATCCGATGAGCGATCGAAACACGTATTGCTGCGCTAATGGAGGCACTTGTCCGGCAGCTCTACTGAATCATAATCGCGAAGCTCGTTGGTACAACAAGTTTATCAGACCGATCGCATTCTGTATCATTACCTCGATGTTAGGTACCCCACGAAATCTCCACTAAAGCGTAGAATGCGCAGTGTCCTTTAACTAAAACAATGCTTTTCCAGCTATGACAGTGTCCCACCTCTGCGACAAGTACTCAGCAAGTACGTCCTTCAGAACGATTCGATCTGATATAGTTAATCTCAGGGCATACCTGACCACCCTCTCGGTAATTCTAATTCATTTTTCATTTTTCTAATTCATTTTTAATTCTATTCATTTTCACTTGGACAAGGACTATTGAAACTCATTTGAAGCTAATCCGATGTATTTAGATGGAAGTGAAGACAGTGATGGAAGTGCGTGACGAGTTGCGAGGTAAGTTGAAAGAAGTCGGTCTCACGATACCGAAGCTGTCGGAGCTCATTCTCAATCTAAGGAACGAACTTTCGGAGGATAAGAAAGGTGCGGGAAGAACAATCAAATTCACTCTTGATTACAACTATCTGCCGATTTACAGTACTCTGTATGTAAACCAGGCATGGGTGTTCAGACAAGAAGCCGCCTCGAGAGTTTGTCGCTGGATAGCGTTCGGGATATAGTGAGGGATGAGTTGCAAACGTATGACGCCGACAAAACTGGCAGAACCGATTACGCTTTGGAAAGTTCAGGTACGTTGTTCAATTCGAGAGTCATTTTTCAAAGTCCATTTTCAAAGTTAACTTAAATTTGAATGGTGTATTCGAGGTGGGAAAATATTGTCGACGAGGGACACGAAGACATACGTAGCCGGCGCACCGGCGGCAACGCTCTTTGGAATACCAATTTGCCAGAAGAAGAATACCCCCCAGGCGGTGATCCAGGTTTGACACAGGATCAATTCAATTGCCACAACTTTCTCAGGTGATTCGAGATAGTAAATTCCATTTTTTATCTTCAAGCGCGGCGTTCTACCCGGGGAATGTTGGGCCTTCAAGGGAAACAACGGCAATATCGTCATTAAGCTACTTGGTCTCGTCCAGATATCCGGATTCAGTCTGGAGCACGTACCCGCCTCGATATCACTCACAGGCGAAACCAAAACCGCCCCCAAAGAATTTTCAGTCTGGGTACGCGCAGAGAGAAAATCTTATTTCATCGTTCAATCAATATAGACACTTTTTTAGGGGCTGGATAGCATAGACGATAAATCTCCTTTCTTCTTCGGCGCGTTCACCTATGACAATACCGGGCCGCCCATTCAACACTTCGACATTCAGGCAAGAATATGACTCTTTTTTTATGCCAACCTCTCGGGTACTGCGGTTCCATCTCAGCGTTTCATTTCCAGCATAAATCACACAAGCCTTTCGAGATAGTCGAGCTGAAGATACAGTCGAATAGCGGAAACCAAGAGTTCACTTGTATCTATAGAATACGAGTACACGGCACTCTTGCTCGATGATCGGAGAGTCAAAGGAAAGCCGGAAAAGTGCAAGACAACTTTAAGAAAAGATGTATTAAGGGTCACTAGAAAGTCCCTGAAGGGTGAGAAGTGTCGGGATACTGGGAAGGGTCCTTACGAGCGTAACGTTAATTTTATAAAACGATCTCTATAGTACTTTCTACACGCGCTTCTTATATCTACGATTAAATAGTCAATAAAGCTATATGTGTCTCTGGAAACTTGTGATGTAACTATCGGGGAGGGTGAAGTGGTCCAGCCGGCAGAAAAAGGATATGTCAGCCATGTTCAACGTAATTGTCATTCAATTTATTACATTTGTACATATTTAGTCTTCTTCTACGTCGCTATCATCGCGCCCTCTCGCCCTCGCACTCTAATTCATCATGCACTCTTCCACAATCTCTCTGGTTCTCGCACTCTAGCGCACAGAGAGAGACCATAGCAAGCCGTCTCCCTCCGATCATTCAAGCCTCTCACACTCCCTGTCGTCCAGCATCAATCAGAACAAGGCCAGAGCAAGACGTCCCGAGGAGACACACTTTCTCTATCTCTCGCAACTCACGCAGACTCTCAGGCAGGCAAAAAGGACGCTTCTCGGCGGCGGTCCTAGGGACCACGCCTGATACTTTTTTCTGTTTTACTGCTGTAATTAAAATAGCACGGTACATCTGGTTTTGGGGCGGCTAGCCGCCCGATTTTTTTTAGACATTTGTCATCTGCTTCTTTAATCTAGCTCTCCGACTTCTCCCTATCGTGCCGTTTTCCTCAAGATTCTACGATTGCTTTCACACCCCCTAGCTGTCTATCGTTCTCCCACTCTCCCTCTCCTTCCATCTCTCATTCCGTCTTCTGACGCTCAACGAATATGGATATCGCAACTGTGATACTTGCAGTTTACCCAAGTCGAGACCGATCAACCAACTCCTTGGAATTCCTTGAAAACGTATTATGTGGATTGATCAATCTTGGCTCGGGGAAACAGTGTAAGACCAAAGGCGGTATACTCATATTCCCCGAGAGTCAGTGTCATTTGGATGTGGATCAAGACGACGAGAGATCCCTTCAGACTCTTTCCATCCACCTCTTTCTCCTTGTACTGAATTTCCGCGTAGGTATACAGCTCTGGTAGAGTGTAGATTTATATATATATATATTATATTATATATAGACTCATGTGTACGTAGCTAATCTCGCATTCATACCGCGCACCCGCGGGCAGACGCTCGCGTGCACGTGGTACCAATGCGACGGGTATGTTTCTCCACCAAGCCGTCCTTTATACGTAATTGGAGCTCACACTCCCCTCGACTCCTATTCTTTCTCACTCTCTCTCTTTCTCTCCCTTTCTCTCACACACCTCTGAGTTCATATCGTGGAGATGCGCTGATCGGCGAAATTGGCGCGCGCTGGCGGCGTACGCACGATTCTGCAAATGGTTCTTCCCCTTTCGGCTAGAGTAAACTATAATTCGGAGGTCAGTCGTCTAACGCTAATCGAGCTATCGAGACTCGGTCGTGGTGCCAGAGAAACGCGCGGCTTTACTTAACTGGTAATGCCTGTATCTTCACTGTGTATACTTATACACTATACAATATATATTATATCATATATATATATATGTGTGTGTATATATATATATATATATTAATACGTTATACGAGTACATAGTAATCTAGGGAGTCTGATTAAAAGGTCCAAGAAGCGTCTCGCGCGTCGTGGGTGGCTGCCGAAGGATCGGGCCAATCACAGTGCAGATACACTCCCGCCCAATTCGCACTTGCCGCGGCAATGCGTTCGAGTGAGTGCACCCAGGCGTCTTACCGGTGAAGCGCGAACCCGGCGTGAGCGCGGCCATAGTGCGATTCGGCCCTGTGTCGCCAGTCCAACTTCTCAGTGTACAATAGAGAGCGCGGCGGTTAGTTTGCTATCGGAGAAATAGCGAGTGAGTGTTGGGGGCTCGGTGTGGAGGATCTAGGCGCGCGATTGTGCGTACGAGGGCGCGTTAGACCTTTTAAACGGAGCAATCTTGACTAGCGAGAGTCAATTGAACCACACTACCATTTTTAAGTTGGCTGTCACTCGCCTACTGGAGCGCACGCCGCCGACTGTGCCGAGGGATCGGATCGTGCCGGGGCCAATTATATCGGAGAAGGAGTAAGTAGAGTCTTAAGTAAGAGTCTCTCTCTCTCAGCCTCGGTCACTAGGGAATCCCGTCGACTCGAGGGGTGTCGATCTCTAATCGGTTAATCTGCAGCTTAGAGATTAACGATTGTCTCGGCTCGTGGAGCGCGCGCGCGCGCGGGCGGTCTTCTCTCGCCCGCGCCGGCCTACCGCTACTTTGTGCACACCGCGCTGTATACAGTATGCGTGTGTACATATATACGTGTAAGAATGAGTGCGCCCCGATAGAAAATGTGCCGCCGCGACAAAAGGGAGGGCGATCGGCAATCGGGGCGGAGAATGATTACGCGACAGTTTGCGCGACTGCTAAAGAAGAGTCTAAAAGTCGGAAAGGCAAAGTCGGTGCGAATATGGCGCCGCCGATCCCTCCGCGGCTCGGCACAGTCGGTAAGCGCGCACCCGCCCGCGCCTATATTGACTATGGGTCTTTTTGGGTTTTCCTTTTTCTCGCCGTTTTCCCCACTCTTCTAGTAATCGAAGCAACGTGGCGCACAGCGCTTGTATACCTTGTGTGCCTTCGTGGTGTACGTAACACTTTAACACTTAGATTACCAACGTTATTGAACTCCGAGCGAACGAAGGGCCTCTGTGTATGCGTGGATGTGTGTCTGTGTGTGTGTACGCAGTCGCCGGACCGGCGCTCATTTTTGTTGTCTAAAGCGCGGGCACCACCACCGCACCAAGGTTCGTCCAACGCTCGTTTTGAAGGCATAGAGTGTTCACGATTATACCATACTTTTTTTGCTTTTCTTTGTTGCACGCCCGCGGTGAGGAGTCTACGCCCCCCCGCGGCGTAATCGCTTTAAATATTACCGCACGCGGTAGTATCAAAATAAACCACACCAAGTGTAGAGTATAGAATATTCGTAAGTGTATATGTATGTACAGTAGAGTTCTCTATTACATCTTTCACCCGTTAGTCTCGGTATCTCTGTCCCCACCCACTCCCTTTCTCTCAGTCCTTCCTCTACCCTCTACCCTCTACCGTGTATTCCGAGAGGCCGAGAACCAGTGCACGCACGTCTCCCCCCGGCGCGTCGTCCCAATAAATAGTTCAACTACAATTCTCTAATGAATCGTCACTCGATCGAGCGTCTTCATTGTCGGACTGTCTCGCTAGCGCACTCCGCTTGTCCTTCCGCGCGCGAGAGCTGCCGCGCTCGTTTCTCTTTCCGTTCTCCTCACTCACGTCCGGTGTGCTCGCGTCTCGGTTTTAATTGTTTTTACCCCGATGCCCTGGTTATCGTTAGGAAATACACTACGATTAAAGTATATCACAGATGTCAACGAGAAGAACGCCCTAGAACGCGGAACAGAACTAGAGAGGAGAAAACTCAGGATCGAGAGTCCGCGAGAGCTCCTTCGCCACCGCAATCGCCACCAGGTTATCGTGGCTCCCGCGTTTCATCGGGACCCGCCAGAGGTAGCAGCTTGCCACGGGGCTTCTCCGTGACAGTCTCGTGTCTCCAGCGAGGGGGTGAGATAAAGCGTGGAAGCTGTAAGCATTGGTAGGTCGGGTTTCGCGAGAACGAGGAGGGAACGAGCGAGTCCCTGGGCGGCCCGCCGAGCCAAGAATTGACATGTTGCGATTGTACGAATGCTTGCTCTCACTTGTGTATACGTATTAAAGATTATCACAACTTGGGATTTAGTCTTAGGACTAGAGCTAGCCGTCACGGGAGACGGTACGACTAGTGCGTGTGTATACATGGGCCTAGAAGGAGGACTTGACAAAAATACAACCGTTGCAGTGGTGTCGACTAACAACTAGAAGCTCGGCGACGACCCGAACGGTCGTCCTGCCACTTCGTAACACGTTGCTTCTCCGCGAGAGTTCGCTCGGCCCAGCTGACTCCGATTTACGCACGAAAGCCTGCGAGTCCAATGATGAATTCATTGCGACACTCGCAGTGTTTTATCACGCGCGTCTCGCTCCAGCCGCGTCGAGCCAACTACTCTCGAGTAGTACATTTCATACCGAAGCTCTTAACGCCTATGCATAGTGGTAATTTTTTTTTTCTCACAACTCTACGGCGTCTCATTTTCCAGCGAGTGCGCTGCTCGTACCCCGAGAATGACTGTTCCTTTGTGCCGCTTTTTACTTAGGTTCTTTCTCTCTCTCTCTCTCTCTCTTTTTTTGTTGCGTCTCTGGCACTTGGGCAGCGAGCTTTCGCCTCGTTTAGCAGCATCGCGCGCGCGTCGCTCGCTCGTTCCTCTCGAGAGCCATTAAATCCGCTCTTGCGTGTCGCGAAGCCTCCAGCACTGGCGGTGACGAAGGAACGTTTTATACTTTCACGAGGTGGCGGAGGTTTTAAAGGAAAGGCGAGAAAGTGTGGTCCGATTAATTGTAATTGTCGCTTAGACTCGACGAATCTGTCTCTCACTACCCTACGACACGACTACGAAAGGTTTCGCTAGATTATCGACGCACACTACGTCGCGCGTGTATGTATATGTTTACGTGTAGCATGTATGCGTGTGTGCGAGTATGCGTGTTCATCTTCCTCTACTACCAATTCCTACGGTACTTCGAGACTTCCACGACACTTGGTGACGGAACGCGAGGCTCGCTTCCGCTGGCAATAATAGATTGTCATTGATTTTAGGCCGATCCTCCGCTAACTATATGTCGATCTATCCCGTAAGCCTTCCACCATTCCCCGACACTTATTTCTCCGGCGTATCCATTACATGAGAGTAATCCTTATGCCAATCGGATGAGAGTTGTATGAATCCTATCTTAAAGTCGATAGACCGATGCCCGCGAAGGAGAAGAATGTCGATGAGTCGATAATGATATACGAACCGAGGGAAACTCAACCTGCACACAGATAACGAAGGAAGGGCCTTAAGTGCATTATATTTGCGCGCATTTTTCTCTCACGCTCTCGTGGCCGACGCTCATTGTCAGTTAGCCCACGCGGTTTATAAGTTATTACTTTTAGTTTTAGATAGTCGGCGTCGACGTCGACGTCCACTGACCCAGTGGCGGATCATCGTCGTCATCCCCTGAAATGGCGATTGCACGCTAAGCGCACGCGGCGGCTGCTGCTTCTGCTTCCCCGGGGCTTCTGGCGACTTCACGGCGCGGCAAAGTGACTAGATTAACGGACTATATTGTCATGCACTACAGTCTTTCTTAGAGCCCAGCGTTGAACCCTCGCACCCAGCTGGACGGCGCTGCGTCGTCGGCTGCGACGAGCCGGTGTGCGACTTCTGGCGACCCCTAGTTCCAGTGGTCTCCAGGCTATCCGATTGGTTGCTTTGGTTTTCGATTGCCTTGGATTATGAGGGATCTTCTCCGTCGCTGGCTGGCCTCTCGCTTCTCACTTGGAGATCGTCTGCGCCCTTCTGACACTCTCGGATCAGCGTGGAAACAGCGACCGAGGCCTCGGGCATGTCGTCCTGCGGTCGTTGGCGGTGTCCGTTGCTGCTGGAGTCAGTGTCGTCGACGTAGATCCTCACTTCGGAGACGACGGGGCTCGGTGTATCGGCCAGCTGGTGGGCCGCACTTGCGCTCTTGCTTCCGCTCCCGGTGACACTGGCACTGACACTGGTCGTGATACTGGTGCTGATGCTCGCACTGCCACTCGCAGTCGCGCTCTCGCTGGTCGTAGCACTCGGCTGCGAGAGTTCCTCGGTCTTCTCCTCGGGCACGTAGATGTGCCCGTAGCTACCAGTCCTGGTGCTCGAGGTGGCCTGCTCGGTGAGAGTCGTGCTCGAGACACCGGCCGCACTGCCGCTCTTGAGCTTGGACGGCCGCCTCTCGTTGATGACCGATTGGACGTCCAACTCGTCCGCCGCCGGCGCGGAGACTCTTCTCTCCTCCTTGGGGTAAGCCTCCTCCTTGGAGACCTTGATCGTGGCTGCGTGCCCGTTCGCCGCCGCACTCGGCGACCTCGCCACGCCGGGAGACGTCGCGCTCGTGCTCGTGTCCGACTGAGGCGGAGTTTCGCTGGATGCTCTGCGACTGAGGCTCGCCTTGGACGGGTAGATCTCGGCCGAAGGGTGCAGGTACCGCTCGCTGCTCGGTTTCGCGCCCACTGGGACCGCGCAGACTGAACCCACTGGGGAAACTGACGACGAAGTACTCACCGCTGCCCTGCTCACTGTTAATAGAGACTTGTTCTCCTGAGTGTCGCTGGTCGCCTGTCAACAGTCGTTCTTTCTCACTCCGGTTTGCTGGTTTACAAGTTATATCTATCGAGATTTAATGGGAAGAGGAATTACCTGCAACCGTTGACGCGTCGGAGGGGCCTGGCTGGTGGTAGCAGTGCTGCGCTGGGGGATGATTCGGGGTACGCTCAGATTGCTTACGGGCTTCTCGAAGACCTCGGCGACCTCGAAGTGCATCGGCAGTAAGGACCTTCTCTGATGATGATGGCCCGAGTGGAAGGTCTGGCGACGTTTCGACTTGAACTTGGACGGTCTTGAACTCGAACGGTAGTACGAGTTCCGGCGTCTCTCGTCCGGTGATACGACGATTGACGTATCTACCATGAAACATATTCTTGCGGATTAGAATCGAGGTATGGTTGAAGGAGAGTTTTGATGGTGCTGATATGTACCATCGGATTCTCTTTCCCGAGGCGGGTTGTAGATAAAGTTGGCCGGTAAAGAGCGCACTTTGGCAAGGCCTGGTCTCGAAATCGAGATCTTTTCATTTGTCAGGACAATAGACTCTCGTTCTCTATCATCGTCATCGTCATCTCCCCGGTCGCCGCTTCCGGCCCTTCGTTCTCCCGCAGCCTCTTCTTCATCCTCGTCCTCTTCGACCTCGAGTAGTTCTTCCTGCTCAGCAGCCAACTCCCTCTCCAATTGGTTCTCCATATCGATCTCGTCCTCCATCTAATAACCACGTGTCCATTTGAATTTTGAAATACTGTCCCGTGCAGGTAATTTCTCCCCACTTAGCTCATGATTGTCTCATTACCTGCTTGTGACTCTCCTCCAGGTGTTTCATGAGAACAGCAACGACCACATTCACGAGGACGAATTGTGCCATCAGGACGAATATGACAAAAAAGATCGGAGCGATGATTGTGCTGACGCAACAGTTCTTCACGCAGTCTGCCGCGTCGTCGCAGTCGTCCCTCAAAGTGTCTTTCATGATGCCGTTCCAATTGTCACCTGTCGCGACCCTGAAGAGCGTCAGGAAGGCCATGCCGAAGTTGCTGAAGTGGGCGTGTTCGCCGAGGCCCTGGCAAGGCATCTCGTCATTGCATTCTACAACACAGAGATTACATGAAGATTGCAAAGAATAAATCGTAGAAGAAGACAGTCTTACCCAATCGTCCGAAAAGCTCCACTCCAAGTGCGGCGAAGATAAAGAAAAGCAAGAAGAAAAGTAGACCGAGGTTTCCCACTTGGGGCAACGCTTGCATCACAGTATCCAAGAGAGCACGTATGCCTTTCGCCATTTTCAGCAGCTTCAACACTATGAGAAATACAACATAAATAACAAACAATCCAACAATCCGAGGGTTTTCCTTCGAGACGTACCTCTAGCGATTCGTAGCACTCGCATCACTCGGATGATGGTTGGATTAATAGGAATGATCTTCGATTCGACCTCCTCGAGAACGATTCCAACTACGGAGAGTATTACAATTCCAACGTCCAATTGGTTCCATCTGAAACCAAACAAATTTGAGAATTATAATCGTAATTCTCGAATGGAAAGAGTAGAAATGTTTGCGCAAAACGTACTTGTCTTTGAGGTAAAGGTGCAAGCCCAACGCGAGGAGCTTCATGAAGGACTCGAGAATAAAGACGGCTGTGAAGAAGTAGTTGAATATCTTTAAGGCATAGGTAAGAGCCTTCGGCATCATGTAGAACTCCATCGCCATGGTGACAACGTTCAGGCCGATCACTGCTGCTATTGCTAGGTCGAAGTACTTGGAGGTCACCACGTTGTGGACGAACAGTCTCGATTTCGAGTAATTCGTGTAGTAAGGCGGCTCGTGCATTTCTGCAAGATTTTTCAAGGTTTCCGGATACATCAACATTATCCGCCGTTCGATCATCGTTTCTACAATGACATACTTCGACGTTTCTTCTCCATTTGAAGGGCTCTCTTGGCAGCGCGCCGCACGCGCTCCTCTTTCTCCTGTTCCTCCCGACACCTGTGGAAGTTCTCGACCACCACACCGACGAACATGTTAAGCACGAAGAATCCCACCAGAAGAATGAAGGCGATGAAGTAAAGCAGCCGCCATTCCGAGTAATTCTCTACCGGCTGGCCGAAAGTAGATATTAGTCTCCACCCTCAGAGAAAGAAGGTTTAAACGTTTAAAGTCTAAAGGGAGGAAGTACCTGTTGATCCACGCCTACAGCGTCCAAACCAGTGTACATGATATTGACCCAGCCGTCTCTCGACGAGAGTACGAAGAGCGACATCAGAGCTTTCCCGAGATCATCAAAGTTGTACTTTCGGTTGAGCCAGACATTCCGATCGTCCGTCAGGCAATCGGTCTTGTTGCGCACGTTCTTGATGTCGGGCCCTTCGCAGTAGAAAAAGGCACCCTTGAATAATTGCACGCCGAGGATCCCGAAGATGACGAAGAAGGTGCAGCAGATCAGGACGATATTGCCGATGGGTCGGAGAGATGAGAGGAGAGTCTGAACGACTAGTTTCAGGCCGGGTGCACGGTTGATGACTCGCAGCGGCCTCAGTGATCTTAGTAATCGAAACACCTGTCGAGTAATCAATATGGAATTCAGTCGGGGCATATTAGAGATTGCTGTTGAAGGTTTACTATTGATACGAACCCTGAGAATACCGAATATCCTAGGACTACTGGATGAAAGGAGCGACATGGACAGGTCGATGATGGAGATGATGACCAGTGCTCCGTCCATGATATTCCAGCCGGAGGTGAAGTAGGCGTCTGCACCGTACAGCATACCCGATGCCACAACCTATGTCAGAATCACAAGAGAATTTTTGAAATTCTTCATCCTCCGACTCGCCGAACCAAGTTTTACCTTAACAAACATCTCTACAGCGAACACAGCCGTGAAAACATAATTGGCGGACGCTAAAAAAACTCTCTCGCGGCTATCAGGTGGTATGTTGGGTCTCTCCATCGCGAGGGTGATGCAGTTCAACCCGATAAAGAGGAGCACAGCGTTGTCGAACCATTTTTGATCGACGAACCATCGGCACAACATACGAAATCTGAAATGTCAGATTAATTATCCGCGTCCAGCCCTCTCTCAGGGTTGTTCGAGGTGTTTTTAATCAATGGTCGAAATCGCTACCTATTGTTAGGTGGGAAGAGGTACAGCGAGTAATCATCGCGCTCTTTAAGGCAACCCTTGGGCTCGAAGAACATAAAAATCTTCTTTATCCTCTCGACACTGCTCGCACTACCCTGGCCGTGCGAGGGCGGTGTTTGCTCGCCTGTCCGTTGAGTGTCGTCCTCCTGGTCTAGTCGTTTCACCCGCGGCAGTGGACCAGTCTCCATCGAGAGATTGTTGATTGTACGCGCCGTGGTGCATTGCACCGGCATTTCGTCCAGGGGTAGCGTCTTCCCTGTCGTCGACTGTACGTTCTCGTACCCCCGCAAGGAGTTTCTACGTGAGAGCTCTCCCATCCAGCGCATCTTCGCAAAACAATCACGAGTGTTAAGCATCCGCGATTTGTATAAAGAAAATTATAACAAATACGCACTTTCTATCAAATGAAAGTTAGAAATCGTATGTTTCGCGGAAGCAATGGATTCGATTCATTTACTATTTTAGATTGTATGGGATTAATTTTCGATAAATTGATTTGGTTTACCTGATTGGGAGTGACCGTGTACCTTCGCACCGAGGAGCCCCTGCTCTCTATCGAATTATTGGGGCTGAGGCTACGATTATTGCTTGTTAGGACGGTGCTACGGTTGTTCGGGGCATGACTCTGCGTGTCGTTTCTTATCGAGCCTTGAAGGTAACCACCGTTGAATCTGCAAGTCAGTACTCTTGAATACCCTCACCTATCAAACCCCGCCCCTCCAGGCCGTTTCTCCCTCTCGGCCCGTTTAAATAATTAGCAGGCCTGTCTGACCTCAAAGGTCTCAATTACAGATTACGCCGGCATTTCTTCGAGAGATTGTACTAATCACCGGGTGAATTTTAATGAGGGGCGATATAGCGCGAGGGATTATCGTGGCAGGTTAATTGGCGTGCATTATGAATAGGTGGCTTACGTCGAATTAGAACCGAGGAGGGTGCTGCGTCCATTATTGAGGACAGTGGCTCTGGCAGTCTGATCTTCGTCGCTCTGCGACCACCTCTTCCGTCGCAAGGACGGCCGCGACAATCGCCAGGAGTATCCCCTTTGTATCCTTGGCGGACTGTAACAAATGTTTCGGCTTTTATCGCGGCCAGATCTCTTGGCATCCGCGGGATCTCGCGCGATTAGTACCTCGAATTGGAGGACTCCCTCGTCGCGGGATTCACGACCGCCGTAACGAGGCTTATTCGTCGTGGAAATTGGCCGGCGATGAGGTTGTTGGTGGGTATTTTGCTCGTGACGTCCGGCAGCTTCAGCAGCCCCGAGGGAATGCTGCACTGGCTCTGTAATCGTGATGGGAGTATTAGTCGTCGGGTATCATGATCGCATTTTCTCATTCCGCTCGAGTGACCTCCTCTCGCCCGAGGCTATGCTTGCAAGAAAGAGAATAGGTGATACTTTGTGAGCCCATTTCGCGCTTCACACTTCTACGACTCGGGCTACTTTCATTTTAAAAGCACTCCATTTGAATAATTCAAGATTTGCAAAGATTTGCCAATGTAGATTTTGATCTATGGAAACGGCTTAATGGTTTTAGAGGTAAAAAACGTACTCCAGAGCGATCGATTGATTCGATGGACAAAGCGGCACTGGGGTAAATGGCCCTGCAATTGAGGTCTCTGTATCCAACATCCAGGGTGGTATTCGGCGAGTCTTGCGGGGTGGCCGCAGTGTGGGTGATGATTGGTGGCTGACCAGCAGCCCCCATCATCTTATTCTCCTTCTGGATGTTGCACTTGGGCTCGTCCAGATGCTGCTTCCACACAGTGTTCTTCTCCCGGCAGGTGTTGTCCTTGTACTTTCTCAGCTCCTCCGCACTTTGCCAGGAGTTCTTCCGATCCTAGCAGTTCGCGCAGTTGTTTCACTAGATTTTTGCCAGCTACCCTAATCGACCGTCAATCGATCGAGCTTACCTGGGTGTAGGTGTCGCTGTCGGTGATCGAGTGGGATCTTGAGATCCTCGAGGATCCTTCGTCGCTGCCCAAACCTGCCTCCTTCGCAGCCAACCTTGCCATTTCCCGCTGCTCCCGCTCTCTCCTCTCGTTCCTCTACGCGCCAGAGATTAATATACAGGCGAGTGCTACAATTTGTCTTAATCTCCTAATGGGAAATGGAATCCTCGAGTCGCTCATTAGGAGCTCGGTGAGCCTCGAGAGCCACTCGAACTCCGCATCGAGCCACCAGATCGACCGTGAAAACCAAATTAACGCATTGCTGACCTTGTGTCAGTAGATTTTTACTGGCATATGTATCATTCATAAAATTACAGAAATTCATTTCCACTTAATCGCGCGACTGGCTTTTGCATGAAAGCTGGTCAGCAGTGTGTTATAAGCTCGCGCGAGAATTTAGAAATCTGTTTTTAGATTGTCTTTATCGTCGAAAATTTCGAACGAGATACCAAGTTAACGAGCACTATGCGGGTGCCAGATGCTCGACTGGACCTATGAGCTACGAGGGACAAGCTGAATGAACCATGAAAGTGATTCGCAATGAACGGGAGCCAGGAAACCCTTGAGAATCTTGGCTCGTGCGACTAGCAGACGTATCATGCACGATGGGAACTAGATACGGCGAGTTCCCGCTGGAAGATGAGCGGCTGACGTACTTCCGAGGAGAAGCCCTCGACGAGAATGGCCACGAGGAGATTGAAGAGGACGTAATTCCCAAAGGTCATCAGCGCGACAAAGTAGAGCGCCGCCCAATGCGAGGTCTTCTGCATGCCGTTGAACAGCACGACGTTCCAGTCCTCCTGCGTCAGGATCTGCGCGAAGAGAAACAGGAAACAGCCATCTCAGTGTCGGCGGGGATTCCGGAGAGAATTGAGAAGATGAAGAGAGGTCGTCGCGCTTACGAGGCGAACGATCGGAAATGGAAGAACGAGACGTCTCGTTGAAAGAAAGAGCTAGTGTAAGATCCGAATTAGCCGAGGGAGTCTTTCTAGGTGTTTTACGTTTTGCCGGCATTGTATCCTCGTTCGTGGGATAAGGAGTTTTGTGGAGTCAAAGGTTGCTTAAAGGGAAAAAGGGATTTATTTGTTAGGAGACATGGGATACAGGTTTGATTACAGAAAGGATTCGACATTTCGTAGGAGTCTTATAATGGACAAGCTAATTTGATCTTAAACGTTTACAACGCGACTCGAAAAGAGAACCTAGCAACGTAATATCAATTTATCGCGAGCAAAGGGGTTATGGGAAAACCAGGACCGACGGAAAGAATACGTCGATCAACACCGCACGGGGTTGGCTTCGGGATGATAGACTGGTGTGAGTGCTTGGTGTATCTCGAAGCAATGGGCTATCTGCTGCATAACGCCGCTCACGAATTGGGTCGAAATGTCGAATCCTTTCTGTAATCAAACCTGTATCCCATGTCTCCTAACAAATAAATCCCTTTTTCCCTTTAAGCAACCTTTGACTCCACAAAACTCCTTATCCCACGAACGAGGATACAATGCCGGCAAAACGTAAAACACCTAGAAAGACTCCCTCGGCTAATTCGGATCTTACACTAGTCATTTGCTTGCTACGTGACTCGACTGGTTAAATGTGTCGATAGACACTCGATTAGTAAAGAGGCCTCTGCAACGCGTTCGCTCACTCATAATACACTCGATTCTCAAGTATCAACATTCTTGTTAACCCGAAAGCGATTTCCACCGGATACAGAAAACGCGGAGAGAAATAAATGAAATGGAAAATGCCAATCGGGATCGCCTCGTGCCACGCGAGTCTAGCGGGAAAACGGGAAAAGCCCTTGGCGGATTTCTCTCTGTTCCCCGGGCCCGATCTCCTTAACTCCTGTTCCCCGCAATCCCATCCGAATCCGTCTTTATCCCATCGCGAGATATCCTATCAGGATTGATTTACTCTCGCACCGCCAGCGGCAAAGGCTGCTGCATCCGCACCACCTCTCGACGGACGCGTACAAAGCCGCCGCGGCGCTCGGCAAGAAAATGAAAGCGCGCCACTGACGCGAGTGCCGCGTGCGTCGATCAACGTAATCGATTGCCACCGATCGCCACTCGCTCGTGGTTAATTATGCAATGGGTAAACAAGAAGAGTGGCGCAAAGAGAGGCCGCCGGGGCCGCAGGCCGACGGGAAGCCGAGAGAAAACCGCCGCCGCTCCAGGAACTAGAAACAGGCTGGACCAACTCAACAGAACGATGCGCCAGTGCGCATCGTCAGAGAGCGGCTCGGAACTTACTCGTAAACAGAGAAATAGATAGAGAGAAATAGACAGAGAGCAAGAGAGAGAGAAAGAGAAGTAGAGTAGACAAAAGATGCACGGAAATGAGACTCAGATCGAAAGTGGCGGGAGTTTCGGCTGGAGACGGTGGGACGCAATACAAATAGGGGCTGGGTTTGTTAGGCAGTTTACACAAATGTACAATACACAAACGGGGGTTGTGGGAGGGAGGGGTTAGGAAGTTGGTACGAAGCAGATTGAAACCGTGTACAATATACCAAGTAGCATAAATATATATATATGTATATCAACAGGTACAGATATATAGATATAAAGATATTCATATATATCGAAATGTATATATATATAGATAATATAAATAATATATATAGAGAGAAAGAGATAGAGAGATAGAGAGAATATGAAATACATAAATGTCTCACTAGTGTGAACTGTGAAGGCGTGTGAGTGTGCTGAGCGTGAGTGTGCTCTGTGTGGCAGTGTGCATCTCTGTATGGAGTGTGAGTGTATTATAATTGAAGGGAAGTGTGTTCTTAGCGCCTATGTGTTGGGTGTAAGTGGGGGGAACAGTGGTACCTGGAAGACCGTGACTAGTGCCCAGACGATGTCGTTGAAATGTTTGCGATCACAGCGGCACATTGGGTGCCGCGAGACCACCTCGGCACAGGTGCAGGGCCGACTCCGGTCCGCCCACATGCAAAACTTACCGCCGAACAGGTACATCCCTAGGATGCTGCAACCGAGACAATCCGCCGGCCTAGAGTAATCGCCGCGACAGAGATCAACCGGGGGAGAATAGTCGGGATGGGTCGGTGGATAGATCGGTGCTAGTTAGAGTTAGAGGGGGGTAGTTAGGTACACATGTCTTTCCTCGGGGAGACCAAGAGACGAGACACCGACACCACTCTCGCCTCGGAAGCGTCCTCGCTCACCCTCGTCGCCGGCGACCTGACCTCTCCTCCTTCCTTCCAGAGCCCTCGAGGCATTATCGGAAAGTGCTTTGCTTCGCCTCCTTTCGCCGACACCCCAATGCCCAGCATCGATAAACCGGAGAGACCAATTCCAGGACACGGTGGAAAATAGACTGGTTTCCCTAACGGGGCCCTTCGTTTCGCCTTGGATCGCGCAGGAACACTGGACAACCGAGACTTATGTATTGGAACAGCGCCGAACCACTCTTCTAATGGCTCCCGCGATTACCCCGACATTCACTATTCCCGGCTGGAAATCGCTCGATGCAATAGATTGCTCTGGAAATTGAAGTGGTAAAGAATTGATGGGAGGCTGGAGGAGGAGTAAATCGGTTGAGTGGATAGCAGGGGTTCGTTATCATCGGCTCCCTCCTCTTTAAGGACGCGCCCCCGTTCCTTTCGGTCCAGTGATCGACACGCGATATCCGTGCGCTCTTGAGTTCTCCTTTCTTTTTGATCCGAGTTCGCCGGGGTTTCCGTGTGCACGCACTCGGGTATAGCGTCGCTCGTCGCTCGTCGCTCGTCGCGGTGTATATCGCAGGGTGTGTATGCCTGTCTTTCTCCGAGGGATCAAACTAGGTCACTAGGTGTGTTTGGGTCGGAAGACACTTTTCCCCCGGCGGCGGCAGCTTGTAGCGCTCGCCTTCGCTACTACTCTGTTTACCGTACACACACTGGCACGTGGCTCTACACGGTTGGATACATAGATTCGTGGGCTTCGGGGTATGAATGAAGCCCGGGGATTTGAAGTGGCGTCTCGCAACTCCGCGCAACCGGGGAGTGTGAGAGAGAGAGAGAGAGAGAGAGAGAGAGAGAGAGAGAGAGAGAGAGAGCGGGTCCGATCGACTTTGTGAGTAAAGTCTGTGGCGGAGAGGCATCACTCGTTCCTCGGTTGCTCCATTTCGGCGCGGTGCATCCTGTGCATCCCATTGTTCTTCGATTACACCGTCCACATGGAAGCGCACCGGGGCTTCGCCGAGTGTCCCAACCCGGCCGAACTTTCCTCTTTTTCACTCGCCGGTTTCCTATTGTTGTAGAGGGAATATCGGGGCCCTGGCGAAACGGGAGACGTGTTCAAACAGAAGATTGATAAGCGAGCACGGTGGCCGTGTATAGAAATCAGGCCGGAATTGGTCTGTCCGATTTTATCGATCAGCGGGGGGTCGCTATGATTCGGGGCTGATAGCGCGCCCGCGGGGGGATGGGAGGGGGGGGGGGCGGGTCGCGCAACTGGACCAGCTCGACCCGAAACTCAATTAGGGCTACAATCAACAGAGCTATCGGGAGCGTGAGATCGTGACTAGATAGATGGGCTTTAATCCGTGGTTCCTTGGCGCCCGATTAACTAAATCAATAATTAATATTTACCGTTAGATTGCCGGCCGATAGGGCTTAATCCTGCCATTCAATTATTTGGAAAGCCCGCCGATAGATGCGAGCTCCTGTTAAAACCGTGCTAATTCCATCTATTAACCAGTCACCTCCGTGTAACATTCATTGCGGCGCAATCGTCCATCACATTGATCGATGGATGCAGGCTACAATCAAACACATCCAACAACAACGTAATATACCGAACATATCGAGGGGGGGGTGGGAAGCTGGACGTTGAAAAGAATCTTCAACGTCCTCACGCAACCATTAATCACTCTGCCCACTAATTCGTACCACCTTGCTGCCACTCAGATTCATTCGACGGAAAATTAAACAACAGACAAGTGAATTTATGTCCAGTGCAATAAGTTTGGCGCGTATGGTGGAAACGGTGGTGTGGCTGGGCTTGGTACCAGGGAAATTGGAGGTTTCCTCGGCGAGCTAGAATTCGTGGGGTTGGTGCGAGTCGAGTCGAGTCGAGCTGGAAAGGTCGGCGAGAGGAGCGAGGACACTTGTTTCGGCAGGGAACATTAAGCGGTGTACTCCTCGGTGAACAGACAGACAGATAGACAGATAGACAGTGAGAAGTAGAAAGAAAGTGAGCAGGGTGGAAAAGAGAAACGACTGTCACTGGAAGCTCGTACAGTCACATTCTGCAAAGGTCGGCGTCTGACGACTTTGGCCAATTGTGAAGGAATACCTTGCGGTACACGTGGCATGTGGGTGCGTGTGGCACACATATATACACAGTGTTATATACCAATATGACATTCAACTCGGAAAGCAATCATCAGCATCGGCTGCGGGCCGATTGGCGAGCGACACTCTCCCCTCATCAATTGACACTCACGTGCCAGCCTGGCAATACGTGACATTCCTGCCGAATTCCCGCCGTGTGGCGTCGCCAATTCTATCGGCTCGCCCGGGAGCCCGCGAAAGTAGGTAAGAACGATCGTACAAGCCGATTGGCTTCTCCAACAAGTACAATCGGATTGGAAGCGGCAGTGCGCGCGCGCTCGCGCTCGCAACTCGTTTCGCCGAAAGTTGCGGCGCAAGTTTCCGCAAAGTTTAATTGAAACGGAGATAGCCGGCACGTAGTGAGGACACCTGCCATTGCAGAATGCCACGGCTGCGAGAGCGTTTCGCCCAAGGAAAGTAACTGCGAAAGCGCAATAATAATATAATATGACAATATAAAATCTAAGTGTATATATATGTAATATAATATATAATATATAAGTAAGTAAGTAAGGGGGGCGGGGGCCAAAGTATAATATTGGACGAGTCTCTTAAGGCAGCTGGCTTGCATGAGTATATAATGTATAATACGCATAACTAGGCTGCTCTAGCTACCGTATATATATATATATTGTATATAACTGCAGTATATAATATATATATAATAATATATATCTGTGGTGCTCGTTTGGGTATCCCACAAGTGGTGGTGTCGCTGCTGTGTCTAATTAGTTGTCTCTAGCTCGTTTCTACCTGATTACTGGATCCACTAGGGTGGTTATTAGTAGTACGGGTTACACAAGTTCTGCCTACTACGTAGCGACTAACGCAGAGCCGTTTCTACCTATCTAGCTAGGGCCCAGTTTACGTGTTCCCGGTTCCCTTCGCTCGTTTGTTAGGTCTGTCGGCATTTCCCGGACTGTTTAGATTTAGCTTGTCGAGTCTCGGGGTTCGTTTTAAGTCGTTTTCTCTTTTTAAGCTCCCTTGTCGAGTCAGACGCGGCCAACCTCCATTCCCCGAGTGGTTGATTAGAGTCTCTCGCGATCGTGTCGTGTCCGAGTTCCGGCATTCCGGCATCCCGGCGGGAGTCGCACTGCTCGATCAGGTCCGGCGCGACGCGATGTGATATCATCGAGTCCGGAGAGAGAACGAGAGATAGAGTGAAAGAGAGCGAGAGAGAGAGATAGAGAGATAGAGAGAGCGGCAGAGTGACAGAGAGTGAACGTAAACCAAGGAGTTAGAATTGAGAGAGACTGAGTACTGGAACGATGACGAGAGAAGTGTACCAGGCAATAATGACGCGCTGAAATGTTGCTACACTGTTGATAATTCATCGCCACCGTGGTTGCGCATTCGGTGTCACGATGTGTCGTGTGTGGGCCGAGTGTCACCGTTCATTAGTCACAGATCGTACGCGATGTTCGTCGAATTCGGTGACCCAAGGGACTTCCTGTTCCTCTTCCTTATTCTCGAGAAAAAGCTCGCCTACACAACGTTATATAGTGGCGTCGTTAAATCAATGACTGGAAGAGCCGAACTTGGAGCCCGTGGGTCACGCGGAGGGAATGAGAGCGAGAATATAGGCGAGTGCCCGCGTTTTTTCACAGTGTAACGATGACCGGGCTATGTGGTATGCATGTCGTCGGATGCTGCGAGAAAGAGAGAGAGCGAGAGAGAGCGAGAGAAAGAGACCGAGAGAAAAATAGAAAGAGAGATGTGCGCGACTCGCAAAGAACACGTCAGCGCCGGTAAACTATTAGCTGAGATGCGAAAGCGGCGGAGGCACACGTTCCAGGGACTTACACACTTTCGACATGCAGATAAGCAATGCAACAACA
Source organism: Crossocerus cetratus (assembly GCA_963675795.1). Classification (NCBI taxonomy): domain Eukaryota; kingdom Metazoa; phylum Arthropoda; class Insecta; order Hymenoptera; family Crabronidae; genus Crossocerus; species Crossocerus cetratus. Next base: position 2,161,159 of record OY776664.1, on the reverse strand, counting down.
AGTAGCACGAGAGAGAAACAGACATCGAAAGAGAGACATAACAAGTACATGGACCATCGAAGCATGCAACATCCAGCTCGAAAGCAAACGCACAGAGAGACAGACAGCGAAGCCGTGAAGCGATCGCAGGTTCGCAACTCGCAACGGAATCCAGTGCGCTCGAGTGCTGGCAGAGCGAGGCGAACGGCTCCCAGTGCTCCCTATATCTTTTCGCGGAAAGACAACCTCGCCGGAGGGTTCGCTCTACCCGTCTACCGGGAATCGGTGGTCGGCGGCGGCGGTGGTGTCGCGGCGCTGCCTCCTGGAAGAGCACGCGCTCGCTCGCGCGCACACTGGCAAGCGGAGGAGGCCGAAAAGATACGGCGCACATTCGCTTGAAACAGTAAGAACCACAGAGTCAAACAGAGCGAACGCAAGCCGCGGCGGAGAGGGAGAGAGAGAGCGAGAGCGAGCGAGCGACAAATGCCAGCCAACCAGTGCAACCAGTCCAAGATGCGAGTACAAAGTACAAAGGTATATTAATTAAGTACAAGTGACCAGAGCCTCCGACGAATCGGGGAGAGGAAATCACACCTTTCGTCGAGTGCACGCCAATTACCTTCCGATCCTACCGCAACTTCCCGGCTGGGAAGTGGCGTCCTGTGAATCTCGAGAGCGCGCCAGAGAGGCCAAGGTACATTTGCCGCAAGGTCCCGATGGAAATGTGAAATTCTATCTGGCGCGATCTCGAGACCAGCAGTGAAAGCCGACGCAATGAGCTTTGGTCCGGTGTTGGTACACCCGCAAAAACTGTGATGTCGGTTTCTCCGAGCTCGTCGATCATCGTCGGCGTCGGTCCGCTCCTCGCGCCATTCGCCTCGACCGCTGCGCCGAGTGCCGACTGCGTGTCGACTCTCATCAATCGTGGAGAAGTCGCGCGAGAACAACGGGAGATAGCGGCGGGAAGGTCTTGCCCGCGGTGGAGTCGTGTGGGCGGCTCGTGGAAAGGGCGCGAGGATCGGCCGCCGGCTCCTTCCATCTCCAGATAGTCCGAGGGGGTTGGGCGGACGGAAGAGAGTGAAAGAGAGAAAGAGAGAGAGAGAGAGAGAGAGAGAGAGAGAGGGAGGATCGCAGAATGATCTGAGAATGAGATGAGAGAGAAACTCGGGTAGTAGAAGCATGCCAGAGGATCTTGGAGCTTTCCTTCTTTCTCAACTGATTTCCCGACAGGCAAAATACTCTCCAGTGCGGAGTTCTTATCGCGGCGACGCGACGGCTGCGAGCAACTTTCCACGCGCATCCTTTTCAATCTAATAAAACTCGCCAAGGCGGATCGATGATCGCCGATTGAATCGACGCGAGTCCCAGAGACGCGTCCCGTTCTCTGGCATCCTCCTGGCTCTCGAGCAAGGCGCGGCATGCCACATTACAGCCTATTTTTCTCTCATTTATGCATACGTTACCTTCAGGCGGCGCGATAGATTCGTTAAAGTGGTAGTAGGTAGACGTACGGACTTGCGCTCGCACGATAGTGTGTAGCTTTGAAAGAACAAACGTATCCTTCTTTGTACGCACAATGTATAGGTATCTTAGCATATGGTATGGTAAGATGCGTGTGTAAACGTTAACATATGTATACACGAATATATATATATATATGTATATGCATGTATATAATATACACTATAGAGAAAGAAAGATAGGTAGAAAAAGCCTCGAGAGAGAGAGAGTGAGAGAGAAAATGAGGTAGTAGATAGTAGATAGTAGATAGTAGATAGTAGATAGTAGAGATACGTGGAAAAGTATCCTTTGTGGTAGGTACCTGAAACACCGTGACTATAGCCCAGAGTAACGTGTCAAAGTTTTTCCTATCACACTCGACGTCAGAGCTGCCTTTCATCGTTTCACAGAATTTGCAACCAAACAGGTTCATCCCGAGAATACTACAACACAACGAAACGTGCAATGTATACTTCCTTATCCGTAAAATATATAGGTATACATAATATGTGTCTGGAGGGAGAGAGAGAGAGAGAGAGTGGGAGGCATATGAGAGGATTGAGCGACAGAGAGAGAGAGAGATAGAGAGAGAGTGATAGCTATCGAGGTTCGATACATGAAGTAGAGCCTGCGTAAGCTGTCCTTTCAATGAAACGGAGGTAACGATCGCACAAAGCCTCGCGCATAATTCCTGCGTCCGTCTGGCGTCCTCAGCCCTGGGGACATTCAGTTTGCGATCGTCCCTGCTTTCCGCGGGAGCTCGCGTCTTTCACTGCTCTACCCAAGAATCTACAAAAGCTCTTTCTATACCTAGCTCATACATCCCCAACTTCCACGTAAGCTCGAATCGTCCTCCATCGCCGAAACACACAATGCAATTGATTTGCATTCCCAAAGAAATGCAGAAAGCGGCCAGATATAGGAAATGAAAGCCTGATAAATGCGCTCCATAGTTCTCGGCAAGTTCTCGCACGGAAATCCCGACGAAAGGCGACATCGGCTCGCTTAATTCGACCGATTGCGGGGGAAATTGCATAGTTGGCGGCTCCTCGTAGGTAGGCTATCGCAGGGATAATCAGGGCGGCGAGAAGCGTGGCCGAAAGGAAGGCAGAGCATGGCTCGAGAGGCCGAAAGAGAGCTGAGGGGGAAGGAGTCCCGATTGCTCGGGAGGACGAATTTAACCGCGTAGGATCGACCTCTTTAGCCGTGCTGCTGCTGATCCGATTATAGGCCCCATGCAACACTCGCACTTGAGAGCCGAGATTTTAAAAGTGACGTCATGCTCCTCCGCAGCGCGCCCGGTCGCTGCGGTAACTGGCGCTTGCAGCTGCGATAAATTGTATAAGAGAGCTTACGCGCCCGAGTCGCGCGAACCCCCCGGATTCCATTGGCGAGCTCTGCTACACTTGTCCTCTCGGCTCCCAGAGAGCGCCCGCTTTATCTCCCAGCGCGACCAGATCCCGACAGCTCTTCTTTTCTACTGCAAGCGCTGCCGGGCTTTCCACGTGGAAGCTCCGCGCGCCGCGCCGTTCATCTCCGCCGGCAGAAATAGACGCGGCAGCCCGACCGACTCCATTCTCTCCGGCCGGCAGTCTTCCGTCCGAGAAAATTGCCGCCCCTCAACTAGAGCCCCGCACTCTTCCGAGCGCGAGCGATTACGGCATTGCGGCCAACGCGACTCGCGAGTCCCGGCATCGCAGCTGCTCGCACTCCACGACGCGCGATATGTGATGCGAGGCCACGTGAGGAATGATGGGGAAACGTGAGGGCGGTGGGTGGTAGAGATTTCAGTACATTCGCAAGCTCTCTAATATCGACACGGCCACATCGACATCGAGGCGCACTTCGCAGGCGTTTCGGCTCAACGCAGCAATAGACGAAGAAAGAAATCATACCGAAAATACCGAAAAAGAGAAAGAGAGAGAGAGAGAGAAAGAGAGAAATAGAAATATATATATATGTGTGTGTATATAGTATAAATATATATATAGAGCCAGAGAACGAGGTAGATAAAAGGAGCGAGAGAGAAAAGGACACTTATATATGTATATATATAGAGAGAGAAAGAGAGAGAGAGTGGCTTCAATAGAGACAGCAAACAATAGTAGACGAGTGTGGTGTGTTGGTGTGTGTGTGTATATATATACATATAGCCTCCATACTCTGTCGCTAGATATAACGCTCAGCATAATAAAAGCACCATGCACACACCGACAAGAAAAGGATAATATATATATACGTATATATATATTTGAATAGAGATATTCGTAATCGAATATATATATGTATTTAATAAGATATGTGTCCTCTAATGAACGCCGTATGACTGAAGAACGGGCCAGCGGCAAAGCCGACCCCCGTAGACGTGCCAGCAACACACACACACACACGCGCGCGCGCCTGCACACACGACGCACACACACAGGAGCGCGCGGGCGCGCGTCCTGACTACCGCATGTATGGATCGTCATTGCCATCGACAACGTGAGAAAACGCCGCTCGCAAGAACCCAAGAAGAAGAGCCGCTAGGAAGAAGTATAGTTCTCATCTAAATGTACTAACCGGGAGAGGCGCGTCGCGAGCAAACAGAGAGAAGAGTGAGAGAAAGAGAGAACGGAGGGTAGAGAGAGATAGTGATAGAAATAGTGAAAGAAGAGAAGGGTTGAGAGGGAGACGGCCAGCGACAGAGTCAATGTCGCGCGCACCCCCGTGAGATGCAGCGTTGGAAGCCCAGCGTCCGGAGAATAGGAGACAAATATGGACATTTCTCCGCCTGACATGGTCTGTTAGACAATATTTGCAAAGTTTCCAATTGTCAAGTTTGTTTATGCAGTTTGAACATTGCAAAAACCCGCAGGTTTTGTCTCCGGAGAAGATACAAGGTCTGTCTTTTGTACTTGGCCCGAGACAAGACCTTGTCTCTTGATAATACATAAGGTATATATGAGAAAGTAAAAAGTCGCATAATCACAGGGGAAGAGAAGAGATTGTGCGGAGAAGAGAGTCCCAAGAAAAAGGCGGACTTCTGTAATGTAGAATAATGATGGCTCGCCGGGAAAGCATGACGATTGAAAGGTCAGTCGCTCGTTGGTTGATTCGTTCGGGCGGGTACGAAGAATGAAGAGAGAGCTCGTGCCGCAGCGACTGTCACCGATACACCGGGAAGAGATGATCTCTTGGAGTGGGCCTGCGCTTGCAGGTGCAGTGATTCTCGGTGGGGTTCTCGATCATCTACGGCCTACGCTGACGCGGCCACGGCGCGGGGACACGTAATACACGAAGGCCTGGCGCAGCCGGTTCATCCGGCTCGATGACGCTTTCGTGCGTCGCCGCGCGCAAACATCTACGCTCGATTCCGAGGGCAGCGCGAGCCGCGAGGTAAGGTCGCCACTTACCTGAATATAAAGATGAAAAGTACTAAAAGGGAAAAGAATACGGCAACGTTATCCATGGTGCGCAGCATGACGAACAGCTGGCGGCGAAGGTTCGGCAGGAAGCGCACTAGTTTGAGGATCCTCAGGAGCCGGAAGGTCCTTAGGACGCTGAGGCCCGAGGTCCCGCCGGAGGGCGACTTCTCGAAGAAGGTCTGGCAGAGCTCCACCGCGCTGGCCATCATAAACAAATCGAACCAACGTTTACACACATCTTCCCAATACTACAACGTATCATATCACATCTAACGACCTGTTGGTCGCGCTAGAACGCCGACACGTGCAATCGTTCTCAGAGCTTAATGCGTGTCTATAGGATTGGTATGTTATGATCATTTTGATTGAGTCAGTGTACTGATTAGACTCAGGTGGACATTTGATTAGCGAATTGAGATCTCCAGGGAAATCACTGTACCTGAGGACGACCACCACCCCATCGAACACGTTGAACCCATTGCTGACGTAGCCGAATGGACCCTCGGCTATCACCTTGAGTAACATCTCCACGGCGAAGACGACCGAGAAGACGATATTGCTTATTTCGACCATGATGGTCAACTGCTCCGGCTGCGCAACCGCAAGAATCACAAGTTGATGACCCATCGGTCCGTCATTTGTTGGGGTCCGGGCAGATTGACTCACCTGATTGTGATACTCGATCCCCATACTCAAGGTATTGATTAGTATGGCCAGCAAGATACCCTGTTGAAAGTACTTGTGCTCGGCGAGCTTCTTGATCCACCGGCGGACGCATCGGAGGGCGCGGATGAACCGGCTCGCGCAGATTGTAAGGAAGCGACGCGTGCGGGACACCCTCGTCCACTTGCCAGTGTCGTCCGGCCAGGAATCACCGGCGGGAAGCTCGCAGCAGCAGGAACAATTGTCGATGTCCGAGGGCAGCCACTGTGTCCGCTCCTCGAGAGTAATGTGCCTATCTGTTATCCCTGTAACAGATCATCCCGCAATTCTCACGACAAGCCTCACCGATATATCTTCCGACGAGGGCAGAAGCTCAGAGAGAGGGAAAGAGAGAGAGAGTGAAAGCATAATACAATCACTAACAACTGGAGAAAAGTTATTTACGAATAGTGAGAATGAGGATTTTTCGCTTCTAGTTTACTTCTTGTTTCTCCGAACAAAACCTAATGAGAATAAGAGTAAACAAGGGTTTGCCCTCTATCAATGACCGTTTGCTTTCCCCACGAATGACTCGCAAAAAGGTATCACAATGGGTGGTCCCGAAAGACAGAGCGGTGAGTGGCGGATATCGATAAAGGGAAACTTGCCTTTGGTGAGGGAATTGAGGAAAGAGTCGAGTGCCAGCTGGCCGGTCGGCAGGGCGGCGCTTAGGGCACCGCTCAGTGCTAATAACTCCTGACAAGTCATTGCTTCGTTCGTTCCAAGATCCGCTTGCATCTGCGGTAACACGTGCACATGATAAATCAGGGGTGGGCTCGGACGTTGGGGTTATTGGGGGGGATCGAAGTGACCCGACGAAAAGTACCTGTACGTGGTCTGGCAGTGGACTGGACCAAACGTTCCCGTCACCAGTCTGCGTCATCTTCTCGCTCGAGCAGACGTTCCGCTCGCCCGGCGCCGCCGTCCCAGCACCCTGCAACGCATTTCCGAGGCTGTTGCTACCGTGCAGTAATACCACGTCGCTGAACATCACGCTGCTCCTTCGTCGATAGTGGGTGCAAGGCGGACTTAGCAGCGCATTGTTCGTCTAAGGAATTACAAAAAAAATTCGTTCGAACTAGTTCTAGGGCGGCTACGAGGCGGGAGACTAACTACCATGCGGCCAATAACCACTATCCCAGACCTTCGATCCACTCGAGTACATTTCTCTCGTTTACGGAGTTGCGCTATTAGTTCGATAGTGAATCAAGCTTTGGAGCTACAAAGTGGAAGTCCTCGTGCGTCATTAACTTGAACCGTCGAGAATTTCATATATCAGATGATTTTCCACCCTAAAGGTAGTTATTAGTTAGAATATAGATCTGTATACCGTCAAACGATCATATGACTTGCAAATGTCTTTGGTGCACTCGTCAAGTGTGCTCTTGTTTGGAATTAACGACCCTCAAAGCTGACACTCTGTACAACGAGGGAGACTGGTCTCGTTAGAATCTCGCCCGATTCGAATGAGGCATCACTTGCCATTGGATCGGGGTCAGGGATAGCTGGCGAACTCTCACAGTGTGTCATGCAGCAGCCAACGATGAAGAGACATCGAGTCAAAGGTAATTGTGACGACGAACCTGGATACTTGCCTCGGTGGCATTCGACGCGACATTCTCGCTGCCGTTGCACGAGGCGGAGGACGTCCGATGGATGCCCAAGCGATTGCACATGTTGGAGGAAACCTCGGCCTCGGAGACTTCGGGACTGGCTCTTGGTGCGATGCCGAGGTTCCCATTACTTCCGCCGCTGTTGTTGGCCGAGATCGGTTGCTGGACCGGTGGACTGCTCGCCGCAAACTCCACCACCGATCCGCCCCCGCTTCCCGCCGCTTGTTGCTGCTGCTGTTGCTGCTGATCGGCGTATTCCAGTGCGGCGAGCAATCGTGGGCACCGTCCGTGGTGTACTCTCCTATCTGCAGCCGAGCGGACTGTACACAGTGCAACGGTGCGCGCCCGATGCGATCGGGATTCGCTCGGCGCGGAACGATCGCGTTCTTATCGAATTTCAATAATTCTGCCGGGCCTCGCGATTAATGAGGGAAATCGGCTCAAGAGCCTTGACAAGTCGAGCCTCACGCGGTATAGCGAGATATATTAGCGCAGTTAGCGGGTGCCGGGAGTTTAATGTATGCCAGAGAGAGAGAAAGAGGGAGAACGAGCTTAGTTAACATTTCTTTCGTCGAGGCCTCTTTAATTAACACTGAACAAACACTCGCAGTACAATGGGGCGAGGGCGAGATTGAGTAAAGAATACTCGCAGCGAAGGCTCCCGCTAACTTAATATCTTGTATAGTACGTGCTCAATAGCCCCGCCGAGATTTTATATATCCCCGATCCAGCCTTTCACGCACGGCGAGGATTTCATGCGATCCACGTGTTAATATATGAACATTGTACGTGCGGGAAGGAAATTCGCAGGGCTAACCCTTCGCCGACCTATTTCCAGTGAGTCTCGTCGTCAAACATTGTTCGTATAATGAAGGTTTAAATAGCTGGGAGTCTGCGGTAAGAGTTTGGCGGAATCGATCGACGGGAAAGTAAGGTTTAGCCGCAAGCGGTTAGCAGTGTCAACAGACGTTTAGCTGTTTGGAGGGCAGATGGGCAGATGGGCGGGGGCGGGTGTTGAGATAAAAGGAGACTCACCACCGGGTACTCTATTGGGTGGCGGCGGGGCGCCAGAAGGAGGAGCGCGAAAGGGCTGACCCGGCTGCTGTTGCTCCTTGAGGAGATTCTGCTCACGTATCTGCTGGCGCTTGTACACCCACAACCGGTACCGCTTTATCAGCCGCCTCTTGCCACGTCGCCAGAGGTGCCCGATGTATCTGTGCGAAGCCGAGTGAATACGTGACTCCGATTTCTCGGCTGCGGCTCCGTCGAGATATCAAAACATTATTCATCGAGAGCAGCCTCGGGGCCGCGCGATCCGCCAAATTGGCGCCGGGGGACTTACTTAACAATTTCGGCGTAACAAGTCGTCGGCTCGGAAGTATTGGTCGAGGAGGCGAGGGTCGAGGTCGAATGGAAGCGGGCCCGCTCCAGTCGCATCCTTTCCATCTCCCGCTTCTTCGTCTCGGAGAATTGCGTGGCAATTACGACTAGGCACAGGTTGATCATGAAGAAGGAACCGATCTGCAAGGCAAATCATCCCCCAGTTCCCTTTCTCCTTGGTGAATCCGCCGGTTCGATACAGTGGCCGTTCGATACCTCGTCTCGTTCCAGTCATGCAATGTGCGAACGCAGGGGCGGACGGGGGGTGAGGGGGTGAGGGGGTGAGCATGCAAAGTCAGGGGTGGAGGGTTGGACTCACCACGATTAGGAGAACGAAGTATATCCAGTCCCAGAAGGAATGGGCGTCCTGCACGTAGTACATTATGTCCGTCCATCCCTCCAGACTAATCACCTGGGGTCAGATGAATTCAGTTGTACATGGCATCGAATGCGTCATAATATTTTCGGCAGAGTGAGAGAGAGGGAGAGCTTTCTAAAGGATCCCCGCTAAAAGAGCGCAGCACTTTATGAGCTTTATCGATCAGGCCGATTCACTCGTGCGAGCGCCGGCTCTTTCTTCACCTTTCCCCCTTTCTCTTTCAACTGTCTCTCTCTCCCCCTCCCTCTCTCTCTTCCTCCCCGGTAAAGCAAATATTTTTCTTTCGCCAATAGTGATGGCTCGAGTCTTGTGAGACTCTGCTTTTTGAAGGACTTAGACTGCAGTGCCTGGGCGCCGGGCGAGGTCTGGCCATTGGCGAGAAGACCCCCTGCGCCAGGAGTTGCAGTCAGCCCTCGCAGGGAAAGTGGGCCACTCACGAGGAATATTGCGACCCAGGCGAGACCGATGTTGTCGAAGGAGATGGTCCCCTGGAACGGATTGTTCCCCTGGCCCTTGCACTCGGTGTAGTAGTAATTCCAATTAACGCAAGTGTCGTTGGTGATGAAGGTCGCATTATTGTTCGGCAGCGCCGTATTATTGCAGATGACGTTACCTGGAACGGAGAATTGAGCGGGAGAGTGGCGGATAGCGCGTTCTCCGTATTCCCGAAAGGGACGGGAGATCGGCATAGGAATTTCTCGCGGCATTCGGATCCAGCGACACATTCATCTCTCGCTGCTTGGCATACTCGCTTCTCTATTGGTCACTGCTCTCTCACACTTTCCATTCGCCGCACACTCACACACACGCAGAATACAATAGATGCGAGGAAAGCCCTTCCAATTGAGAGTCGGACGAGGCATTAATTGCGCATTGGCCCTGCGATTGGCACAATTCGAGGGATCGATTTTCACCATTTCCAATTGGTTATTATTAACGAAGCGTAAATCAATGTTCAGCCGACTTCCAGATGTTAATTCCCGGCACAGATCCGCTGTCATGGAGACGCCCTCGCTCAGAATCGAGCGTGTCACTGCTTCCCATCGACGCAACAAGCAACCAACGACCTGATCCCTCTCGTGCCGCTGGTTCGCCGCACCAGTCGGATTTCTCGTTTTCTGTTGGAGGCTGTTTGCCCTCGCGGTCGGAGTTTTTCGGGGCTTTCGCTTGCGGGACCAGCGGGAAAGGGGAGCGAGAGAGCGCCGGGGAATTGAAGGGATGAAGGGGCTGCGAGAGTAGGATAGGAATCGAGCGAGAGCCGCCGAAGTCGAATCCAGTGCTCTCACTCGAGGCGTCCAAAGGATTCGAGCGGGAAACCGAAAACATTCGTCGGCTTCTGTCGCCACTCGCAGAACGGGGGCTGGGGTGTGGGCGGTTTGAGGGTTGGAGGTGTGACAAGTAAGAGTGTATATTGAGGGTGCACTCACCCAACTTGAGCGGCGGCAAGTTGCTGCAAGAGTGCATTCCGCTGTCGTCGGGCCTCGAGCAAATGTAGTCCTGACCCTGATACTCGAAGTACTTCTCGAGATCGCTGGAAAAGCAAGGGGTGTTCATGATTAAATCGATCTGACAGGGATCGCGCGCGGCCCACGCTCCTCGGGCCTTCTTCAACTTAAAGGGGTTGCTTGCGTATATATCTGTATATATATATATGCTTTATGCACGGATGCACCCAAAAACATGCTTCGCTTATGCGTACACCGTATAATACGTATAATATGCAACGTGTCCGACTTGATATGCCGAAGTATATATATAATATATGAAATATCTCATTATGCGCTATATATGTATATAATATATGACAGAATATGCAGGCTGCTCCTGGGCGCGCACCTTCCCAAATGTCCACCATCAGCGAGATCTCCCGCATGAAGAAATAAGCCAAACTTGATGAGATCACCGCGATAACAAGTGGACTCAGGTGCGACGCGGAGTGAATTTCATAAAGGAACCTCGTAATTCACACCTGCCGCAGTGAAGCCGTGTCGGAATTTTCATACGCATAACTTGGCCCCATAGTGCCTCCGCTGAAATGGGCTTTCTTTCCCAACGGCCGGGCACACCCCATCAGGATTGGCTTACTTTTTGAGGGAGAACCCGCTGATGAAATGGAGAGGGCTGCGCCTGGCGGCAGCCTGTATACATTTTTTATACATATCGTGAGGGGTATACTTGAGGATATACAATATCGTGAGACTATGCAAATGGGGGGTGGTGGGTTTCGTATGTGGGGAGAGAGAGAGAGAGCGAGAGCGAGAGCGAGAAAGAAAACCAGTGAAAAGAGCGGAGCGAGAGAGACAACGTGGAATATGTGCAACGAGTATTGCTCGGATGCGAGAGGAAGAGAGGAAGAGAGAGCGAGAGAGAGAGAGGCCAAAATGCAGATGCACCCGAGAGACGAGCGAGGTCGAGAAATCTCACGTGCACGCTATCATCATCGTCGAGGTTCTAACAATGAACGCTAGCGATGACGTCATTTTACGGGAGAGCCCGAGTACTTTACCGGTCCCGAAAGTGCAGTGGAATTTAGAGGTACCAAATGAACTCCCACAGGAACAATTCTCATCACTCGAAATTTAATTAATCGCGTATTACGTGTATTACGCCGACTCTATTAAGAAAGAAATCATTGGAAATTCGAGCGGATCGCATACAGTTTCCGATTGATTGTCAATCGGGGCTGCAGCGAGGAGGATGAAGGGTTGCAGTTATCGGAGGGAGCTCCATTCACTTTCATCTCGACAAAGTGGCCCGGTCAAAAGAACAGCATCCCGAAAGTCTCCGGAAGCAAAAACATCCGTACAGGCAGTTTCCCCAGACCGGTTTAATTCACCCGGCAGCCGGCGTACTCGTGCCAGTACGTGTGTATCAGTTCCTCCAAGCCTGCAAACGTACTCGTGGGTGTATAGGCGACCTCGACGTTCTTTCCGCCCGTCAGACTTTTGTCTCGAGCCAATCCGGCGTCTCCCGTTCAATTACCGCTATTGATGCGACTGGGCTTCGTCCGCAAAAACAGACCTCGCCAAGCGCAGACCGCGGATAAAAGGGCAGCCTGGTCACCGGGTTTCGAGAAATCAATGCACCGCGTGCGCTGCTGGACAGAGATTCGCAGGAAGAGAGAGAGGGGGGGGGGGGCGTGATGGAGAGTAGTGGGTGGCGAAATTCGAGAGCGAGACGATGTACGCGTGCTAATTCTCTATGTGAAAGCACACCTCCGCACTGTGACTCGTCGAGTACTGCCCGAGACTGTAGCCTTCAATCTACAAGGTCTTGCGGATGCGCATGAGTCAACTATGCCCACAATACCTCCTGAAAAATCTACACCTAACCGACTCTACACGCTTCATTGTATAATATCTATTGATAAATGGGCTATGCTACGCTTCCCGTACTGGTGCAAGTTAAATGCGAGGCAGACGATAGTACGATGATACAACTATTATGCATGCAGTAGGCAAAATCAACATAGCCGACTCATACGAATCCGCACGACCGTCGTGGTTCCGTTGGTAGTTGAAGGTTCGCTCGACCCAGATTCGACAGATTTTCCTTCTACCGAGCATTCGTTTACTCCGGTCGCAGTGTGGAGTGAGGGCATCCGGCCGGTGATCATGCAGATTGGGGATGATAATTGGAGATCTGCCCGGGGTTTGTCGGGATGAATTGCATAGAGGGTCGTGTCCTAGGCTCGAAGTGATCCTCGAGGAAAAGTGGGCTGTCGCACACGTGCTGCGTGCACACTATACGTTTCTCCCTAGAGTGCACGTGCCCGTGCGCCGACTACGGGGAAGCGTGGCCGTGGTGCTCTCGGCCGGGAAGCGAGCGTGTGCGTGCGCTGGTGCGTGGGGAAGATCGTGCTCCGATTTCTTTCCGAGGGAGGCCAGGGCTCCGCAGGCCTGGAAGAGGAGGGAAGAGGAGGGTGGGTGCCCCATGGGTGCGAGTGGCAGGATGAGCGAGGCAGGGCCGAGCCCCCAAGCGTCAGCAGCTCTCGCCATGGGGATCGATATGCAGTCGAAAATAGCCGGCGAGTGTACCGGAATAGTAGCGGAGCTCGTCTAATTAGCTCGCCGTCACCCACGTTACCCTCGAGCTCGCCCTTCTTCATTGGCACAGCCACGGGGCAGCGCCTTGCCATCATTCGAGCAACCCTCGAAATACTCCACCGCCGCGACAAGACGCGTCGCGACGGGACCCGACTTCCCTCACTGTACTCTCCTTTGCGATCCTGCTAATGCTTGGACACTCTTTCCTCCCGGCGCCGATAGCCACGCCTTTGATCTCCGAGACACTGACTGACAACACCCCCGCTACCCATCAGCCCCGCACCTCGCTCAACCGTTGCGTCATCCCATACACTCGGATATAATTAGGCGCTTTACCCATTCGGCAAATACTTTCGCCAGATTTACACCCATCTCTCGGTCGAATCTTTATTCTACCAATTCCCACGCCCTCGCCGGTGGAAATTCAAGCGGAATTAATATCGAGTCGAGCGAGTCTCAAATAAATCTGCGTCCCACGTGTCTGTCGTTGGTTGGTACTGTCAGGGAAGGAAATCATCATCAGTTGGTCCAAGTGACAATTTTGCGGTCTGCCAATGCTGGTGTGCGTGCCTGCGAATGATACGTGTATTGGAGTGGCCACATGGAGCCGGTGGTCGAAATACGGTTGATCGGGGTGGATCGAGTGGTCGACTCTCTTCTTTAAAGGGGAATTACCTCGCTCCCTTTAAACTCGCAGCCGCTGCCAATGGATAAATGTAGGGTGGGTTCGACGCTGAGCAGGTAAACAGGGCACTGCCAGGCTAATCGGAGTCCGGCACGGCTAGCGCTCAGTGTGTCGCAGTGTCGTCGTTATTAATTAATCCGCCAGCCCCGCGGCCAGCGGGGACTCTTTATTCGTTAATTAGACGCGGGCCAATTGGGCTGCGGCCTTCTCCGCATACACGCGCCTATGTAAACCCGAGGATTCACGGCAACACCTGGGGACGGCTCAACTCAACTCCCATAAGTAGCCGCGTCCCGTCAAAGCGAAACCGCGTAAATGAGTGCGCACGTACATGTCTGTGTGTGTGCGTGTGTGTGTGCCGAATGACAGCGAGTGAAGGAAACGATTGGCGAGCGAGGAGAGAGGAGCCAGACTTAGTGGCGCAGTCCGGGCGCACCGGGGGCGCACCGGGGGCGCATCGTGATCGAGCGGATGGCGGGCCAGCTAACAAGGTAGAGAAGAACACGAAGAACATCGATTGCGTGCATCGAGAGTATATAGCCGAGAGACTATCTAGAGAGATAGAGAGAACGTGTGCGAATGTATGCACGTGTTGCAAGAAAGAGAGAGAGAGAGCGACAGGCTGCAGAGCGATGAATTAGCCAGCAAAACAGAGGGGGAGAGAGAGAGAGAGAGAGAGAGGGAGAAGTGTGACGAAAGTGGTGAGAGAAAGAGGGGTGCGCCGATGGCACGAGGACGACAGACAGTGCTTGCAAACTGGGGGCACGCAAGCGATCTCCTAGAACAAGACCGCTCGGCTTTACACGAGTACATCGGATGTGCCGCGCACGTAACAAGCTGCGTACACTAGTGGGACACACGACACGACATAACACACAATCTCGCCGGGTGCACTGCATGCTGCAGTCACTGCAGCGGCACCGAGGCCCTTTAACACGAAGGCGGAACAAACGGCGATATACGACAGTTCGGATGCAGTGTCAGAGATAGACAGAGAGACAGAGTGATAGAAAGAGAGAAAGAGTGAGAGAGAGAGAGAGAGAGAGAGAGAGAGAAACAGAGCTCGAGAGAAAGAGGGAAAGAGAGACTAGAGACGGCTGAAATACCGTTTCGAAGTTCAGTTAAACGGCAGCGCGACACTGGTGTGGAACAGCAGTGCGGTGCGCGCTCCTTCGATATCAAAAGTCCCATCATACTTGCTGCCGCCAAAAAAAGCGCTCGTTAGCTCCAGCCGAGCCAGAACCTTACTCAAAACCCACTGGAGAGCGCTCGATCTCTCCCGATCGGCGCGTTCGAAATAGTATTTTATTCAGCCGCTGCCGGCTGCTGCATGCTCTTTAGACTCACTGACACACTGGCACACTCCTACACACTCGTCCAACAGCCATCAAGGACACGAGAGGCAGAGATTCGGAGAGAGAGAGAGAGAGAGAGAGATATAGAGAGAGAAATTGGTAGATTAGAGCAGAATAGAGAAAGAGAGAGATAGAGTTTTGTAGGTGTAATTATACATATATACATATATATAATATTAGTATTATACACGTACTATGCACGTGTGACTTGCAATGTATATACATATATGTACATATGGATGCACGTCTATTATGCTTATCGTGTGGCTCAGAAATATCGAGATATATTATCCAGAGAGAGAGATAGAGAGTAAGAGAGATATGTGTGTATTATATATATATAATATGTATATGTATGCACAGCACACTGGTCTCTACTAGAGCTTACTAAATGCGTGATCGAACCGAGTACTCGTCCGAGAGTAACCTGCAACAGCGAAACAATACCCTGTCACTGCCCCCCTCGACGGCAAAGTACTTACTTCTAGTTTTCTAACTTGCATTAGCACTGTACGCATGTCTGGTATGTTCATTGCACAAACACTGGAGATTGCATTCTCTCTTAGGGGGGGGATTCGCTCTCCCGCAAGGATTTGCCCCAGCAGGCTCATCCCAAGTATTGCAGGCTGCTTGAGAGCCTAGTTAAAGAGGCGCATTGTACGCGTCCTGGTCCAGAGAGTCCTGCATCTTATGGGATTTGAGGTATTTTCGTCCTTGATACCATTCGCTCAAACAGTGATACTCATGAAGGTCGTTTAAGGAATAGGATCGCCTTGATTGATCAGCGAATGCATTTCAATAAAAGCATCCATTTCTTTAAGAGACATCCGTGAATACAGTAACTCTCGTTTTGTTGGGGAAACTTCGAAGGATACTGTGTGAAACGGGAGAAAGGAAAAAAGAGAGTAAGTAGGTAGAACGAAGAAGTTGGCGAAGGTACTTTGAATAGATGTATCGACTAGTCTCCAGAAGCGCGAGAGTGCAGAAAGCAGAAGCTCCAAGAGAGAGAAGGACACGCGTATGTATCCGTGGCCGGAGTCGTAAAAGAGAGGAAGTCCGGAGGCCTCGCGGAAAAGGGAACACGCCGAGCACTGGGTGTTACGGCCGCTGCATGTCGCGCGTGTTCCCATCACCTTTGCACTCGCCAGAATTTCGGCCCGAGTTCCCAGTTTAACGATCTATCATATGCGCCTGGCACAGCGCATTTCCATTCCGGTGCTCGCGCCCTCCCCTTTAATAAGCCGCATTTATTAAAAGACGAAAGGACGCGGCACAGCGTGCCGCTAAATTAACGAGCACTCGTTAACTGCCACTCGAACTTTAATCGGATTGACTCTCGCCGCCAAGTGCCGGTCGTATCTCGAAAGCGCCTGATTACATATCGCGGTTCTAACGCACTCTCGTCCTTTTCTTTTACAAGCTCTTGGTCCGCGTGTCTGGCAAAAGAAACATCTCGTCGCGCCGGGAATACCATGGGGGTCGGCGAGGCGGCGAGGGAAACGAGTGGGAAGGGGAGGAGGATTCCTCGGAGCCGCGTCGTATATTTCCACTAGGCCCGGCATAAATTTTCGGCTGAATTACGCCTGGATATTTCATCGGGGCTTCGCGCGGGGCCTGTGGGCATCGCGCTCGCCTTCACGGTACACATCGCGCTACGCGCACATGTCGTGCGCCGCCTTCGGAGAAAAGTAAGCACGTTCTCGCGTGGACTCGTAACCGAAGCCAAGCCAGCGAGGGAGCTAGAGAAGTCGAGAGTCGAGAGACGGAGTAAAGCGTTGCCGTGTAAACGTTGCCGGAGTGAGTCAAGCCGAAAATAAATACTCGGGAAAAATAGGCGGGTCGCGCGCGGGACGAGAGGACGAAGATCCTTCTGACCGCAGAGCATAAGGACGTCACGCCGCGCCGGTACCGCTCCGCCCGGAGATCATTTATTTAGACCAATCCAATTCGCACGTAGCTCTACCCTTGTCCTACTACGATCCCGCGGTCAGACCTCCGCTCCGACAGAGCTACTCGGGAAACGAGAAATACACCCTCCGACTTGCCATGGCTTCGCCCGTCAGGAGTTTCGCAGCCGATCTTTGAGATATTGGCTAAATCGAGCGCCAACGGGCCAACGGGATCAATCGAGCGGCATAAAGAGCAAAAGCCACGCTCTCTCGCTCGATATACATACACCTATAGACGTATAGACACGCATACATATCTATATCCACCAAGCAGAGCCGTATTTCCCGCGGCTCCGGCTTGCCGCGGCGGACAGCCGCCACTCTCTGCCTCCCTGAAAACTGTGTGGGTGTATGTGTGCGAACTGCGAACCAATATATAAACGATTGTGCGTAGCTTCTCCTAGATAGCTGTATTCTGGTTCCGCGCGCACTTGCCCAGCCGAGCCGGCTTATGGCGATCTCGCCGGCCTGGCCGGCAAGACAATGCGGAGCTCGTCCTTCGCAGTATTCTACGCTGCAGTCGTCGAGCTGGCCTACGCGCATGCAAAGACAGAGGAAGAGAGAGGAGCAAGAACCATAGCTGCGGAGAGGAGGAGCGAGAGAGATAAAGGGAGCGGCGTGTAGAAGTAGACGCGTGGCTGCAGTAGTAGCTTCTGGAAATAGAGTGCGCCCGACATTTATCCGTACGCAATACGCCCGCGTTAATTGCGTGCTGACCAGAAGCCTGGCGGAGGCCTCGGCCCACGTAAAACCAGGGGTCGGCAAAGGGTCGAGCCCCGAGGATCGCGCAAACCACCGCCATGGTATGTGTACAGCGTCGGCTACAGAGAGAGAGAGAGAGTTGGTCCGTGTGGCGGAAAGGAGGATAGAGAGCTGCTTTAAAGTAGCGAGAGAGTTAGAGTAGGGCGCAAGTATTTGCGGAGTACTTACTCGGGGTATTTGACGTTGGGTAGAGCCTTCAGGAAGCAGCGCTGGCGCAGGATACCTTCCCAGAGCTGGACGCCGACGATGCCGAATATAAAGAAGACGAAGAAGCAGAGGAGCAGCACGTTCCCCAGCATCGGGAGTGTGTCGAGCAACAGCATCACCAGTATCCTCATACCTGTCGCGGCCGAGAGCCCGTCAGAAAGAGAGACAGAGAGACAGAGAGAAAGAGAGAAAGGAGGAGGCCGGGGATTACTACATATGTCGTATGTATGCAGGTGCATCTCGCCAGGCCGCTTAAGCCGACAGCCACAGTTTGCGCAGTGTACCGCAGTCTCTGCCGCGTGCACACGCTCTCTCCCCCGAGCGAAACCCGAGCGAAACCTGGCGAAACCCGGCGAAACCAAGGAGATAGCAGCTCTCGCTCCGGCTAATTCGAGAAAAAGGGGGCCGGGAGAGCGTGCAATGCGTAGGTAGCCGCAAAGTGATAAGAGCAACCCGTAAACTCTCGGCGCAGTAATAGGAGCAGTGCGGAGATACCTCTGTGTATCCACTCCCGTAATGCGGCTTCCTCCTGGCATCTCCGGCATGGAAGCGCGCGGTCCAGCTAAATAAATCTCGCGATTACTACTTCACGCGATATCCGACGCCCCCGAAAATAGGACGTTTCAAGTTCATTCATCCGAGAGCGCGCACGCTGAAGGCACATTTTTAGACGAGGTCGGCCTTCGCGGATTCTTCGCTGGTGGAGGAGAGCTTTCTTTCGCGCCCGCGCCCGCGCCCGCGCGCGCATCCCGAAAGGCCATGGCGATCTTCGGTTTTGGGTCGTCATGAGATGAGGTCCAAAAGTATCAAACCGGAGGCATCAGTTAAATTAAAAAGTACGGAAGGTGCGTGGGAGGTAGTCGCTCCCGCCGCGATTGGAGAATGAAATAACTGAGTTTTAATAAAATCGAAGATGGGGATTTTTAATAAAATCGAATCGGATTGTCCCATCTCGTTGAATGTTTGTTGGCGAGTGCAGCTCACTCGGACGCGTGCGAGTGCGAGAAAACGGCACACGTGGATCGATAAGAGGGATGGAGATAAGATGGTCCAGGCGATTGTGAAAGCTCAGCGGTTTGAAGGGCGCGAGAATGAGGGCCCGGCTGTTTCTCATACTCACTCGGTATTCTGTTGATGGCACGTAGCGGCCTTAGGACCCTTATCGTTCGGATGGCGGATAAATTCATGTTCTCCACGTTCAAGCAGTATTCCAGAGCGCTGCAACGGAAAACACACACACACACACACACACACACATTAGACTCATTGAAGACATTGCGGTGGAGCGCGCGTATACGACGATCGTGGTCAGCGCCGGTGAAACTCATCGCCTAATGACACCACACGAGGCATCTCGCGCGGCCGAAAGTGCGTTCGGTGCTCGGCCAAATCCATTAAGAGCACTCTAACACGATATTCCAACGAGCCCGCCGTTAAAAGGATCTCGCGGCCGCTTGACGACATTATAAAACGCAATTACATTAGAGTGGCCGGCGCGGCGGCCACCCTCCGGCCAATCTCCGCGCCGCCAGAGAGAAGCGGTTTAGCCCCTCGGGAGCGAGACATATCGAAGCCAATCAATAAAACTCGGAGCAACTCTACCCTCGTTAATCTCCTTCGGTAGACCATAACCGAGCGAGACGCAATCAATTAGCACTCACCCAGCAGCCACTATAAAGAAGTCGAGCCTGTTCCAGGAGTCGGCGAGGTAGGCGCCCTTCCCGTAAATCCCCATCGCGACCATCTTGATCGTCATCTCGAGGGCGAAGAAGGCGAAGATTATGTCGTCGAACATCTGTCGAGCAGAAACCAAGAACCTCGTAGCATCATGTAGCATTGTAGAGCCTCCGTGAGTAGGCTGACGAAGCGTCGAAGGACCCTCGACGTATCCAGCGAGTAATTGATTGATTAAGGGCCATTGAGGAGGAGGAGGAGGACTCGATGGGAGAGGAATCCTCGCAGGGCCACGAGGGCCTGAGAATCCTCGAGCGGCGGACAC
The DNA here is from genome assembly GCA_963675795.1 of Crossocerus cetratus. NCBI lineage: Eukaryota > Metazoa > Arthropoda > Insecta > Hymenoptera > Crabronidae > Crossocerus > Crossocerus cetratus. The sequence continues at coordinate 2,141,196 of OY776664.1, read as the reverse complement.
TCGGACTATAGCCGGCTATCGAACACCCTCTCGGCGCGGGTCCTCCTCCCAATTAATCAATCGGCCCGCCCTCCCCAATCGCCCGTCTCCCGGCCAATTGTTTTTTAATTCGATTGCCCGGTGCAGCGCCAGTTGTAGCAGCGTGAAATCCGAAGGACCCTCGCCCCGGCGACTGTCCAATAAATATCCGATTGGTTCGGTAATGCCGGTAACACGGCGGTCCGCGGGTTAATAGCTTCGTAAATTCTCCGCGTACTTTACCCCCCCTCCCTCGCACTGCAATTAAGCTGTGTCATCAATTAAAATTATTTAACGCCACCGCGAGCCTGGAGCGCGCGCTGATTGGACGCGTTGCGCTCGCGGCGTGCGAGCGTCTAAATCGCAACGGACTGCGACGGTAATTGCGCCAGCCGTTCTCCTTTTTCCTTCGTTTTTTCGGTGCAAGTTAAAGCTGTCGCTGCCGGCCGTGGAACAAGGTGTTCGGGCGTGTATGTAACGCGCGGAGAGACGCCGCGCCGGAGAGTCGGACGATTTATCGGTGTGCGCTTAACACCCTGTCGAGAGACGTGTCTACACACTTGTAGATGTATATACGTACTTGCAGTATTTTGCAGCGATTCGTCACGCACTGGTCGTCCACGCAGGGCTGGTACATTCCGAGAGTGATGCAGTTCAGCAGGATCACCATCATGCTCACTCTCTCGAACCACGTGTATATGTCATTAAGGAAAATCATTGAGTATGTTCTTAAAGACCTGTATCCAATAATATTAAAGGAATAGTTCTTCTGTACTGTACATCTTAGGAAAGCTCTTTTAAAAGGTCAATCAATCAACCCCCTTTTGCCGAGCGATACTCGATATTCCCGGTACTCTTAGCAAATTAACTATCATAGTAATCATCGATAAACATATATAGGGCTTTTTCTATCGACGAATATCATAATCAGGACTTTATCGGCGATGGCAGTGTTTGAACGCGTTTATTCGAGAGCCTACAGGAATGTGCGGTCGATGAGACAAAAGCTCACCACTAATCTCGAGCGAATCGATCGAGCGGTTGCCAAGTGACAAGCTACTAAACACTGACCTTTTTCGACACGCCATTTAATTCGAATTCCCTACCAGCTGTCTATCGGCTCGTCGAATGATTCTCGTTACGTCGATTACTTAACGCGGAAAATGCATAGACTCCCGACGGACATTCGCCGGCGGTCTTGCGAGTTGCGACGGAGTAGTCTAAATAAAACATGGACAGTTAGACTCGTCGACGCCGTCAATCTTGCACGATGTACTGGAAACCCTGTCGAGCACGCCATCGTCAATCAACTTGACGGACAAGTCACGAGCAGTCAGGAAATTCCCAGGCAAACGTAACTAACGATTCCTCGTGTGACTGCGCCCTTAGGGCAGCAGTTTCAGTTCGATGACTTCCAGAGGCCCTCGAAATTCTCTTGAGGATCGAAGGAATTGGTATCTTTCGGGGAGTTGCCCTCCTTTCGGCTCTGAGATTTAAGTTCTTTCCGCGTATAAACGTCAGTTGGAAATTAAAACGGGCGGGAGTAAGGCTCGTTAGCTTGTTGCACGCGAACTTTGTGATCACGCGATGAACAGCTCAGGCCACTGACACTGCACCATACTGAGCGAGTGAGAGAGAGGGGGAGAGGGAGAGAGAAAGTGGTGCTAACAGTAGCGTGCATCGGAACGGGGCTGACGGCCTGCAACCCCTAGAGAGAAGTTATCGTCGCAAGGCTTCGTTAATCGTCGAGCGTTTATCGTCCAGGAGAAAATCGCCCGAGCGCAATCTCGGCCGCACTCGCTTAACATGAGTGACGCGGATCACTCTGAAAAGGCTACTTTAGCAGGTCACTGAACTTACTACGCCAACTTGGAGTCCATCGGGGAGGATTTAAACGACGGGCTTGTTAAGTTGACCCGAACATCGAGCTTCCCAAGTTACCGGGGCTAGGCTACTTGAAACAAGTAACTCCGAGCACTGCTAACGTCCTTACAGTCTTGGCTGACCGAGCTGTTAATTAGCGGAGCCAGTAGAGCCTGCGAGTCGAACTCCTAACTTCCTCGGACACCTGCGCGATACTTGCATCGAACACGAAACTTCCGAAATAGCCGGCGGCGAGGGGGTAGGTAGCTCTAGCTGATATTGGCGAAGGCCAGCCGAGCATTCCGCTGGTCATTCGAGTCCAATTAAGCGAGCGGCAAGAGAAATCTGGCATTGATACGCGTCCTCTCACGTAACAGTTGAATATTGGATAAAGTCCTGTCCCGCTAGGAAGAAGGGAGCCCGCGAGGAAGCCGCCGGCTCTCTCGAAGCCATCCATTTTCGTTGACGTGCGTCAAACGAATTAAGTCGGACACGCGCGTTATACCCTCGAGGAAGAAGCGATCCATCCTGGCGGACGCGACGCCGAGAAATAAATCGGCCCCGAGATCTAGAGCGCCGCTAAATTATTTCCCGGCCGACCAGGCCCAACAAGTGAAACACCCGGGGCGATTTCTCACCGAGAAATTCAATTGGTAGCGCGCCCGCGCGGAAGGAGCTCGCGGGAAGTCGGAGGCTTCCTCGTCTTGGAGCCTTGGCACTTTAATCTCCTAACACCCGCTGGAATTGGCGGTCATTACTTATATCGTTAGCGCGTTCTTTCTTTAGATCTGCACGCCAGCGCTCCAGGCAAACAAGTAGTACAACCTCACGAGCGAGACAAGTAAGCAAGTAGTACGAGTCAGCCGCTGATCAGACATCAAACTCCACGGACCCAACACGTCTCCCGGGATTGCTCTCGCAATGTCAACAGTTAAAAGACAAAAGGATGCTTCATGAGTTGAAAACAATGCAAATAAAGCGTTAAATAATCCTCCCACTCGATGAAGAAAAGAATTGAGAGTAAAGAGTGATTAAGCAAACCTTTGGAAGTGGCTTTGGCGAGCAGAGCGTTAAAGGCAGAATCAAACAGTGAAGATTGACAATTGAAATGGTAGGAGAGCAGTACAATCTAAAACAAAAGGCTGTGCATTCGGGCGGGCGGCCAGGCGGAAAGGCGAGCGGAGTGAAAGGTGGATGGTTAAAATCGGCGAGGGAGATAGATAGAGAGAGGAACTGTGTCTACTGTCGGCGGTCAGCGTTCCGTGCTTTTGCCGGTGGCGGCGGTGGCTTTCGAAAAATTTCATCTGGCCGCAGTGCTTTCACGAGAGCGATGCGCTCTGCGGTGTATGGAGCGGAGAGAGCGACGCCGGCTATCTGGAGCAATCCCGTGTACATACAGATCCGGAGGGAGTGAGAGAGATGGATGGAGACCGTGATCAATTGCCCCCCCCCCTCCCTCCCTCCCTCCCCCCTGCCACCCCCTCCCCCGCGCTACTAATGACAGACAATCGTGTACCCTTGTAATCCATCGCGGTGGAAAGCGATACGCGCGTATAATCCGCGGCGAGCAACCCTTGTCCCCGTTTGCGAGCTGGTGGTGGTGTACGTGCGGGGCGTTTACTTTGCGCGGGAGGCTCGCCGGTGTGACTGGCGGCGGATTTGCCTGATTTCCGGCCGATCGGCATTCACGGGAGGGCGGAATTAAAGAGCGCGTATGCCGAGCCTCGCCCGGCGACATAGAGAGGAGATGGGCGAGAAAGCCCGCCGTGTTATCTACTTTCTACAAACATGCCGAGTGTGTCCGATCAATAAACGGCTGGCCTCCGCCGAGCTTACTCTCTCTTCCTCTCGCGCGCGCGGCTACGTGAGAGCCTCTCGCCGCCTCTGTGTGTAAGCCTGCCCGCCCGCCCGCCCGGCCGTCTCTCTTTCTCCGCCCGGTCGCCCGACCGTGTAAGCCTCGCATCTTGTCCGCCAATGCAAACAGGGACACCGGCTTACACACACAGACCGCCCTTTACACTTTGATCGTGAGCACAGGCCTGCACTTCTGATCGCACAAAAAGCCGAGCAACAGTTGCTACCGCGCCGCTCGACACGTACACCTCCTGGCCCTCCTGCGTGGAGACGTGGAGACGTGTAGACAGAGCCAGGCGGCTGCTGCTGCGGCTGCGACCGAGCCGAAGCTTTTTCCTTTGGAAAAATCATCCGAGAGCCCCTCGGTACGTTGCTCTAGTTAGATACAGGGATGGGGAGGTTGTTTTCTGGGTCGTGTTATAGGATCGTTTTGAGTTTCGCTCGATCGGATTGCCGGCAATTGTGTTGGAGTCCCTGGATTCAGGGAGAGGATCACGCTCGATTTGCCTGACATCGGAAGAGACGCTTAATCGGCTTCCAATGGAAAGCTCGCCTTGGCTCGTCTTGGGAGACGGAGCTTCCTAACTATAGCTAGTTGGAGGGTAAAGCTTTGTTCGCGGGGGCTCGTTTTCCAGTCGCGTGCGCGACAATGAGACCGATGCCAATCGCCTATTGTTATGCGTAATATTTAATGGGATTGGGCTCGATGGGAATCGAGAGGGAAGAACGTGCGGACGGAGCTTAACGGGCCGTGCCGTTTACCAGCGGATCGTCGGATAGCCACGTACGCGCGCACTGCCAGGGTATTTTATCGCAGGATCTCGAAGCCGCGGTATAACTTGCCAGCGAAATGGAGCGCGCGCTTATCAGATCTCCGCTCTGTCGCCTGCTCGTCGCCGAAACTCGAGTTCGCCGCGCCGATAGAATCGGCACAATTTTTCCCTTCGATTCACTCGAACAAATCACCCTCCGCTCGCCGAGCGTCCAACGTGCCAAAGGGGTCCTTTGTCTTCGGAAAGAGAGCGCTCGCGCGATTATCCATCGGCGGCAGAGTGTAATTGGCCAATTGGCGGTTGCCGAGAGAGCGTGGCTCGAGGGAAGGCGAAAGCGGTCGAGACATATTTCGAAACAGCAACCGATATCGTAATTCCATTTGGCCGGGATGAACGCGGCAGTCGGGAGTGGAGAGATGCGCGGGCAAAGCTGCTCTTTGAAAGAGGAGCGTTTCGTTGTCGGGCCGGGAATCTCATTTCGCTCGGGCGGCAGCCGTGAAAATCGCAAATGCGATCTACTCCCTCATCTGGCCCGGCACATCTTCTCCTAGCGGGGGCGCAGCCTCTATAGAAAGGGCTAATGCGAGGCGGGCGAATGGCAGGTCGAAAAACCCCAATGGATTCGAACGGCCACCGAGGGAGTCGCAGTGCTCTCCTCCTCTAGTAGCTTTTATCTCCAGCGCACACTGTGCAGGTATGTCTGTGTATGCGTGTGTGGACAAACCGCCGGAGAGCCGGTGACTTTATCTGGGGCGAATTTGCCGCCGGTACACGCACACACAATGTGTCACCTCGGCTGGCTCGAGGGTTGAGTGCGTGGGAAGACGGAGAGGAAAGCGGAGCACCCTTGATCGCCTCCGACGGATAACTCCGATACACCACTCGCCACCGCCACTTCCTGCCTCGTCGTTTTCTATTATACTCCCGTCGGCTAATCGGCTGTTCACTCGCGGCTCTACGAGCCATTACGAGAGTGGCTGCATCCCTCGACAACTCCTTCGACAACCCTATCGGACCGCTATAAGGCTATAAGCTCCTAAGAGGGTAAACAGATTGTTTTCTTATAGCTCGGCTTTCTCAAAGGACCCCTCGATTTTCGGGGAGATCTTTCATATGTCATTTCTCCTCCATCGAGGTCCGATATGAGAATTGATAATTATTATTATAAGAATGTGAAATGTGGGTTGGTTGCGGCGCCGGCGACGTGATTCCATCTCTGGGAACGCATGCGTGTTATTTTAATTGAGAGAGCGAGGAGGAAGATCAATATGTATAGGAAGATGTTTTAATTAATAGAGCGCGAGGGTAGATCGGGGCTCGCGGTAATATCGCTGACGCTCGTTTCTCTTTGGTTTGGGTAGACGGTAGACGGGTAGAGGTAGCTGGAGGAATATCGTCATTCTCTAGGTATATCTAGGAATGCGAGCGGAGCGTAAACAAGAGAGCGGTCCGAGTGTGTTTTCGAGTTGGAGTCGGGATGAAGAGCCAGAGCGGCGCGCATTGGAGAGTCATTGCCGAGGGAAGCGAGCCGTGAACGCAAAACGACTTGGCTCGGCGGAGGTGGAGGCGCGCCAGCGCGATATATCGAGCAGGGGAAAGCGCCGGGAAAGTGTCAGGGACACGTCGTCGATCAGGGAGCAAGCTCCTTTCGAATTCACTGTTCTTCTCGTGATACGGGCTATCGATCCAGCTGCTAGCTGCTGAGCCCGGAGACCCAAATCGCCGTGAAAATCCACCCTTACATCGCCGCCGAGCACCTCGCACGGCTCGCACACCGGTGACACCCTCTCGCCTGCCTCTCGCGCACACTTCCGCCTCTCCGACACGCACACCCCTAATTCATCAACATTCGACAACCCGTTAATGCGCTCCCTCCCTCTCCCTCTCTCTCTTTCATCCGGAAAGAAAGAGGAGGGCTATTGAATAGGAAAGGGGCTGATTCCAGGGGCGAGTAGCGCGTGAATAATACGAGGACTGCTCGGCCAAGATTAACTTATCCCCCGGAAGCGAGCAGTCCCGTCGCCGAGGAGTTTGCAGAGGCGGGAGTTTGCTTAAATCGTTACTTCCGGGCGAGAGGAGCCGGCCAGAGCGGCAGCCGCTATCTCCCGAAAACCGAGCTAGCCAAGGAACCCGGAGAACTGGAGTAAGGTCTCGGTGCGAGCGGGCGGTAATTTGCAATGGAGAGTGCGAGCGATGCGGAGGACAAGGCGCTCCGGTACAAGATGAAAGATAGTCGAGTGTGATCGATGCGATGCCTCGTTCGTTCGGCGACAACGAGCCCGGGACTCTCCTCGGATCCCGTTTCCAACCGACTCGCCGACTCGCCGACTCGCCGCTGGGAATCTCATTTGGCCGCTCGCGCTTAATAGACAATCAAGGTGGCGAAGTAGCCGGGCAAATTGTCCCGATCAACTCTGCCACTTCTGGCCCGGCACTTTCGAGGCCTTCGTCGATTGCCTCGTTGCCGGACTCGATTATTTTTCACCCGCTCCTAATGGAGCTGAGCCTAACTGCCCAGCCGTCGCCCCAGTGCAAACCGATCGATCTCCCCTGGTATCAGGAGAGCGTGTGCCGGCGAGCACGCTTCCGTACACAGAATCAACACAATTGTCCTCCAGTCCCAGAGAGAGACGCGCGCGCGCGAGATAAAGCGATATTCTCCGGGTCTCGATTAAGTCCATTGTCCGCCTGACGTTTGGCGCGCGCCGCTTAGCACTGGGCAGGTTGCCGATCTTAACTCCAAACTGAAAGAACCGGATAAATGGAAGGACGACCTGCTCTCTCTCTCTCGCAATATGAGAATATGAGATAAGTGGCGCGGCGCCGAGGAAAATTGGCCGATCGACTGGGAGTTCCGGAGGGCGGCCGGGATTCGGGGGCGCATCCGCCAAATTACTCCTCGGACATGCCAGGCTATTCGATTATTCTTCGCCCCGAAGCTTTCGTAATCGGCTTGACCCTGCCACATATACGGGAAGGGATCGATAGAGGGAGGAACTGGAATATCGCTGAAATATGGTAACTCCTGTCTGAAGGGCAAATATGGGGGAAACCGGAGCGCGGCCGCTGGACCAACGCGTTTACTCCCTCGCTCGCCTCTATTTCTCTATTTCTCTATTTCCCTATTTCTCCCGGTCGCTGGTAGGCTGCGGTCAGCGCTAATGGGCCAAGTGCATTATTCGCCGGGCAATAAAGTAGCGCGCCAGCAGGACTAATCAGAGTGCGCTCGCAGCAGAAGCGCGCGCCGACCCCGTCCGTCGCTTAACCATTCGTAATTAGCGCCCGGGAAATTTAGTGGAAGACACGGCCCGCCCGCAGTCTGTTAGGCGAGCGAGCAAATTCGCCGGCATTTACACGGGAGCGCGCCGCACTTAGTTGCCCGACGTTTGCCGCCGCTATAATTAAAACAACGCCCTCTTGTGCGCGAGCTAAGCCTCCCGACTTAGGCGTAATTTCCGTTTATCCGCGCTCTCCGACCGGGATATAGTGCCACGATCCTTTTCGCGGCCAAAGAGATGCTGTGCCTGAGGACTAACAAGGAGTGCTTGGCTGGACTGTAACATCAATTGGACTGAAAAAATGTGTGAATGTATAGTTCGACCCCCTAAACAAAACACTATTAACCCTTTTTCAGAATGTGCCTTGGTTACCGAGAAAAAAATTGTGAATTTTGGTTTATATCATATCAGTAACATATAATCTGGACTGAAACACCGATTGGGCAACCAAAGCGCATTCTGAAAAAGGGTTATTAGATTTTGTTTAGCAAGTCAAACCGTATGTCCATACATTTTTTCAGCCCAATCGGTGTTCCAGTCCAGACTATATTTTAATAATATGATATAAACCAAATGTAGCATTTTTTTCCAGGCAACCACGGCGCATTCTGAAAAAGGGTTAATAAGGTTTTGTTTAGGGGGTCGAACCGTACGTTCACAAATTTTTGCAGTCCAATCGGTGTTACAGTCCAGACAAGCACCCCTTGTAAGTCACGATGTTAAGATTTATGCGAGTTGTTGGTGCTTTACCGATTCGAAAAGTCCGTTCTTTCGTCATCCTCGATATACGTATTTTCCGCGGCTCCGCGGAGTGAAGCTTTGCCAGCTCACCGCTGAGGTTTTCCGCGGTGAACTGTGCCGTGGACGAAGCCGCGGGGGAAAGTTGCTCGGAGAGGAGAGGAGAGGAGAATCTCCGTCGTTTGGGAGCGGAGATGATTTCTGATTTCTCCGGGTGGCGTTGAATAGGATCCTTGGGCGGATCGGTCGGGCTAGGGGCGGCGGCACGAGGGAAGGCGGCTGCTCTCGCACGATTTCCACGGGCAAACGAAATAGAGGAAGAAAGGGGCGAGCGGGAATCGCGAAATGCTTGGCCCGCATTCGCAGTAGTTCCAGCCGTCCATTGTCCGCCCACACAATGGGAATCTTTCTGGCGCGCGCGCGCCCGCGCGCGCAAGCCGCGCTTGTTGCTCCGCTCTGCTGCCTGACTAAACTTTGCCCGCCGACCACGTGCTGCATCCTGCACACCCCGCAATTTCGCGCACAAACGCACCTCTATACAACCAAAGCCGGAGAGAGCGAGCGAGAGAGAGGGAGAGAGAGAGAGAGAGAGTGAGAGAATATTTCAGGCTAAAGCCTCGCTCACATTGGATCCAAGTTCCTTTTTCTATTTCGGCAAATTCGACCGAAGCGAGTAAACCGCGGCTGACTAAGCACACATTTATTTTAGCAATATTCACCCGTTCATTTGTTTAACTGGGCTTTCAGTAAATAAAACTAGTTGGAAAGTACACGCTGGCCCAGTTGGCACAGTTCGAGTCATGATCGAATTATCCCCGAGTGGAGTAAACAAGAGGTTCGGACCAACAGAGTGCTCTCTCGAGTTATACTTGTGTCGGGCCAGTGCGGATTAAAGTAAATCAAGCAATGTGAACGAGGCGGAAGGAAGCAGAAAACGTGGCGGGCGGCGTAACCGTGCTAGTCGGCATCCGTAGCAGCACAGTGGGATTCGCCTGGGGATAGGTCAATCAATGACCTATTTAAAGCGCCTTCGGAACGACCTCGCGGACTCCTCTACTACCAGCGCGTAATCCTCACCGAGTTTCCTCACCCCTCAAACCCAATCTCCAGCCTAGGTCTCTCTATTTTTCCCGTCAACCCCGACATTCTGCCCAACACCCCCCAAACAATTCTCATATTTTATACCAACACCCCATAGAGATAAAGTCGTCTTAAAGTGGTTCTGGTAGGCATGGAAACTTCGCGATGCCACCGCTCGTGGTCCAGCTCGCATCCATTAATCCGGCCAGGCTGGAAATAGCAAGGAGAGAGAGAGAGAGAGAGAGAGGGCTTGGATAACTATGTTAATGGGCCAGTTTCAGGGATCACGCGCGCCAGCGTCGACGAAGGCAGAAGAAAGAAAGAATAAATAAGAAGCGAGCGGTGTTGGTGGCACGCTATAATACTCCGCGAGGGGAGCTCGCTCCAGAGGGAGAGCGAGAGAGGGGGAGAGAGCAAGAGAGAGAGAGAGAGAGAGAGAGAGAGAGGCCGGGAGAGATAGGGAGCGAGAGAAAATCAATTTCATCCCGCGTATACGAGTACAAATCCCCGAGCAGCACGAAAACTCTTGATACTCGGGAGCTCGCAATAAAAATGCTTTACGGGTGAGATAAGAAGAAGCTCGACGTGCTAGAGCGAGGTCGCCGGGGAAAGCGAGAGAAAGAGGGGAAAAGCGGCACAGCGTCGAAAGAATTCACTGGGCAAGCGCAACCTTGTGCTCGCGATGAGAGAATAAATTCCTAATGGAGATGTATTCGGGAAGTTGGCCGCGCTGCTATAGCCGAGCGCCGGGGCTACATATTTCATCGGGATTTCGCCGAGCAATCCCACTCGGCTGCCCCGCTAATCGTTCGACCGACTGGCTTTATCGCGCGGAAGAAGATCACGCGCCTCTCTCGAGAGAGAGAGCACCCTCCCCAGAAGCGAGCTGGGGCCGGGAGGTGGAGGGTGGAGGGTGGAGGAGCGAGAGCGCCGGAGTACCAGTTCAGGGTGACGATTCTAAAGATACGGAAAGATTCTAAAGATAGAGCAAGCCGTGGAAGAATGGCAGAGGCGTGAATCGGTAAATCGGTAAATCGACATCACCGCATATCTCCAAGTGGCAGGTTCTTGAGGCTCGGCGACTAGTCGCTTCGAAAAGGATATGGATTAGTGATGAGCGCCAGACACCAGTTGCGCGGTCGAGTAGTCTGGTCGAGGTAGCGCAGGGCGACGGGTATGAAGCCAGGATAAGGGAGGTCCTCCCCGTCCTCGTCGTCGTCCTCGTCGTCCTCGTCATCCTCGTCGTCGTCATCGTCGTCATCGTCTTCATCCTCGTCGGGCATTCGATCGCGCTCCTCGTCGTCCTCGTCGTCCTCCTCCTCCTCCTCGAGGACGACGCGCTGCTCGGCGGGCTCGTTGCCGCCACCTCCGTCCTCGTCCTCGTCGTCCTCGAGGTCGCTGAGCTCGGCGACGTCGCTGTCGGAGCCCTGCTCCCCGCTACCGGTGGCCGCTGGCTTGCTGGCCGAGCGGTAGCGGTAACCCTGGGGGTAGTGCAGCGACATCCTCGCGCCGCTCGTGCCTCCGTCCGCCGCCTCCCTTCCGCTCACTCTGCGAGCTCCGTAGACTCGCGGCGCTAATCGCAGCGGCGCCGCGAGCTCGACTCTCTCTACGCTCGTCCTGGCTCTCGTCTCGTCGATCCCCTGCTGCTGGTGCTGGTGCTGCTGCTGCTCGAAGCTGCTGCGGAATCTCTCATGGCGAGAGCGGCTGGTAGCCGCGGGCCGTCGGTGCACAGGGGGATAGTAGTCCTGGCGATGCTCGGGCCGAGAGCGACATCGGGGACGCTCCGGGCGCTCGGTGCACTGCCACGCTCGGACCACTCTCCTCTTCAGCTGGGAGCCAGCGGGTCCGCGCTACTTCTCGCCTGGTCCGCGTCGACCGTCTCCTGGCCGTCTCCTGGCCGTCTCTACCGCCGGTAGCATCCAGCGCGTTCCGCTCCGTGTGACCGAGATCGAAGCAGCTCCACGTCCAGCGGGCGCATTTGGCGCGCCGAGCACTCGAGAGGCTGCTGCGTCTCCGACTGGCTGGGGCCCAGGTGTGCGCCCTCGTGTGCCAGCGGCTGCTGGAGGATGCGCGCCTGCCCGCTCGAGAGTTCTCTTCCTCGCTCACCTGCGCCTCCTCTTCTTACCTCGAGGTGCAGCCTCCGCTCGAGGGATTCTCGAGCGCGAGCTCGCCTGATACCAGGAGGGCTGGCTGCTGCCCTGCCACCTTCGCTCCGATCGCTCCGATCCTTCGGTGAGAGGGAGCTCGACGAGCGGAAGCGGGCCGCATGCAACACGTACGGGGCCTCAGCCTCGCGGGACGGAGAGCCGAGCTCGCAGCCTCCCGCACCGAACCAACTCAACCGCGAGAGAGAGAGAGAGAGAGAGAGGCGAGAGCGAAGCGTGAGTGGCGCGTGGCTCGGCGCGTGGCTCCTCGCTGCCAAGTGGAACAGGCACGCCTATGGTCAGCCAGGGGGTTCGCTGCAGGTGAAGCGGCCTGGGGCACACTCGTCCAACTGGCCAGCCGCCCGCTAGGGTTTCTCGGGCGCGAGAGCACGCGAAATGCCGAGGATTGGCGGCGTTTACTCGCTCGGATCACACGAGTGCGCGGCGAGAGTCTCGGGCTCTCGTGCTCGCGGGCCTGGAGGAAATCTGATGCGAGGAGCGGAGGGTACGGTACGCACGACTCTTGGGAAACGTCGGCGCCGACGGTGCCCGGCGCAACGTCGACCGGTGACTGAAAAAAACGTCGAACATCCTCGTCGTCGGGCCGAAACGCATGCGCGACCCCTCCGTTTCGATGTGTATGCACGTATAGACGGCTCTCGGCTCTCGCTCATCCGCCGCGCGACCTCCAACATCCACCCTCCAGAGAAGATCAGGAGATCCTCCTACTCTCCGCCAGCCCGTTCCGCTCTGTTCCGCCTCGGCTCCGCTCCATCTCCCCCTCTCTCTTTCTCTTCCACTCGCTCTCTCTCTCTCTCTCTCTCCCTTGGTCGCTCCCTCGCCCGGCGACATCTCCGCCGAGAGCGGATAGCACTCGAGCGGAGCCTAGAGATGAGAGATAACTAGAACTAGAGCCAGCAGCCAGGTAGATAGCCTCGCTGGAGTCGAGTTCGCCGCGGATCGAGCGGAGCGGAGACGAGCGCGCCGTGGAAGCTGCCACCAAGTGGCTGTTCCACCGGGTCCTTGAGTTCTCGCCGCTTTCGCTTTCATTGCCAATGGAGTGCCACGCGTGCTTTCTTCTCTCGTCAAGGTGACGAGTTTACTTAACAACGGCTCCGACCGCAAACATTCCAGCCGAGGATGCTCCCCGGCCAAGAGGCCCGCGATGCTTGCTGGTAATTAAGCCGAGCCAGGCCTATCGGCTTTCTATCCTGACTTTGCCCTCCGGCGTTGTTACCCGTTTTCTGTGAGGGATGCTAAGAAGTTCCCCGTCGATCGATCCACCAGTCGGATAGTCGGTCAATAATGAGTTCGATTTTAAAGAGGAGAACTCGGAAGAGGAGTAAGTTGGCAGGGAGGTTTCTCCAAGAGCAGACTACTCGCACGTATACCTCCTGGAGTTCCGAACGACCGGCCTATTAATGTACGTCGGCTGCGGTTCCCATTGATTCAGCTGGAAGTTCGCAAAGTTTCCCAACTGTCTCCCCGCGGTCTCCGGACTAGAGGTGGCGATCGGCGCGCGTACAATCACGTCTATTTTCGATCGGAATTCGCCGCGAGAGAGGAAGGGAATGCGGGAAGCGCCGCCGAGGTCCTCGGCAAGGGTCCGCCGATTATTACGAACGAATGGGCGCCGGGAGCGGATTGAAGCCGGCGCAGCCGGAAGCCTGTAAATTCGCCGAAGATCACGAATGCACCGTCCACGAGCTTAATCGAAGCGCGTGCCAACGAAAATAGCGGCTAGCATGTGCGCCTCCGCCCTCCTTCCTCCAGCTTGTTTCAAGTAGCTAATACCATTCGGGAGGTCTGACGTTTCGGGGAAAATGTTGGATCGCGATGAAGGATTGAGAAGGCTGTTGTCGGATATATATTTCGACCTGACGACTTTATTAAACGAGAAAGGCATTTACAATCCTGCTTACAATCTCAACACGATCCTAAGAGCTACGCCGATCAACCGGCAAGGGTCATCGGGCGGCGAACGATATTTATACGCGGTAATTCGGATCAGTCCCAGCGTGGCTCGTGCGCGCACTGCGATCCTGACAGAGTCGGCTCGATCAAATGTCCCACTGGATTTTATGAGCCGAGTAACTGCCCCGTGCACACGAGACAGGATATCTGTTGGGCTTTTGTAAACGGCACCGGCGCTCGTCGTCGGCTTTACATGCATAAGCGTAGTATTCTTCCTCGCTCGCAGTACCGTGACAGTTTCGGGAGAGTTGAAATAGCCCCGGCGCTTCAATTTGTTAGCGGGCTGTAGCGTCCGGCTGAGCTCCTAGCGTCGTTCATCGAGAAGCACGATGAGCTGTTCCGCGGTCGTAACCGGCATAGAGCAGGTACGATTTCGACAGACATAGGCGGTCGCCCGGCCGTTCTGCGGCTTCATCTTCCTGGCCGTTTCATGCTTGCGGAATATCAGATTGTCCGGGCGCTCGTGGTCCGCCAGCAGGAGGACCCTACCCGGCAGCAAACGTTTGTAGACGACGCGCAGCAACTCGTCCGTGTCCTTGGCGTCACGCTGCCCGGCTATATAAATCTGGAATGGAGAATTCGAGCAAGCCACGTGCCAACAACCCATCAAGCTTATCGCACACATGAGAAATTCCGATTGCACGCACCTGAGTCATGCTGTCGTGGTAGAGAACAAGGGCACTTATCATTTGCGGATACGCCGCTGGACTCTTCATGAGGGATTCCTTGAAGGCTTTAAAAAGATCGGCCGCTCTCTCCCGGAGATCGGCGCGGTCCACGATAGCCGCCAGTCGCAATAGATTGCCAGCTGCAATCGAGTTCCCCGATGGCTCCGCCCTGTCGTAAACTGGAAAAAAGATCGGCGATCGTTCCCTCGTCGCTTGAGAGCGGATCTCACTCGGGCGGCCAAGTGTAATGGGAAAGTTGCGGCCAGCATTATCGCGGACGTTCGATGGAGTTGGCGGTGGAAGGTATCGAAACACTGAGCAGACGCCGCTATAAATATTTGGACGCGCGAACGCGCTTTACTGCAGAATGTGGCTTTCCTTGATTCCGCGGCTCGACGCCGCGCCGGAACACACACGCGGGCGACCACACCACCGCCAACGCCAGCGCCAAGTGGCTTTTAGCTAGGCGAGAATTTTAATCGGCGCCGCTGCTAAAATTACCGCGGCCCCAAGAAGAAAGTACTTAAACGCACCGTCCTTCAGCCGATGAATCAAGGAAGGATCTTCGTTGGTCGTGGAGAAGTAGCCGCCGTCGGATTCGTCCCAGAAGAGTTTGTCTTGGGTGTCCTGTAACTGCTCGGCAAGCTCGAGCCAGTGTTCGTCGAGAGTCGCCTCGTACAGATCTAACAAGCCCTTCACGAAGAAGGCGTAGTCCTCGAGAAAGCCGTACACCGGCGAGGGTCTGTGAGCCACCGAGTCGATTAACTTGGCTCGCTTCGTAGAATTTCTAACGAGCTCGCGCGATACTTACATCTGTGTGATTGCGTCATTCTCGCTGCGATAGCAACTGTGGAGCAGTCTGCCCTCATCCTTGACGAGGAGATAATGCTCGATGAATTGAGCAGCTTTCACTGCGTGTTCGATATACTCTTTTTTCCCTAATACCGTGCCACCGCGTGCCATACCACTTATCATCAAGCCTGGCAATAATCACTAATATTCAGTACCTGCTCTACATTAACAAGTTATCGGTCATTAAAAATGTATACCGTTCCAGGCTGTGATAATCTTGTCGTCCAAATGGGGACGCGGCCGCGCTTCTCTAGCTTTGTACAAAATCTTGCAAGCCTTTTTCAACTGGGCCTTCGCCTCTTCGACGCTTATCCCGAAATGCTCCGCCGTTCTCTCAAACCCATAGTACATGATTAACACATTTTTATTCGTTAATTCGCCATGGGGGTCCTTAAATCAGGCATAATTCAACGATAAATTAGGCAAGATCTGTCTCAGAACGATTGATATAAAACGTACTTTGTACTTGTTTACGTTCCCATCTTCGAGAACGTTAAAGTGATATGAGAAGAGCTCCGATAGTTTAGTATCTGTGTTGTTCACATTAATATCGTCTAGGTGAGACTTAATCTCGTCTGCGTCCCATACGTAGAAAGCGCCTTCCTTCTTCGCGGTGGAATTGAGACTCGGATGGGAATCCGCATCCTCCGCACTGTAAAATCCACCTTGCTGAAAGGACAAATGAAACAGTAATTTCAAACTAGCCATTCCTTATCCGAAACGATCATAAGAAAGATAGATGTACCTCGTGACGCAAATCCCGGGCAACATAACTAGCAATATCATCAACTATCTCAGCAAAGTATGCATCTTTCGTTGCAACAAACGCATCAGCATAGCACTGTATCAGTTGAGCTTGATCGTAAAGCATTTTCTCGAAGTGGGGCACGTGCCACTGGCCGTCGGTTGAGTATCTCGCGAATCCCTGAATCAAAATAGCGACTAATTGTCCTAGAAAGTAACACTGGATTTTTTAAAACATTCAATCTTGTAGGGAATCCCACCTGACCAACGTGATCGTGGATTCCACCGTAGGCGATTTTCCTCAAGGTGTATATACACATGTGCAGGCACTTCCGGCTTCGCTCCTCGCTAGGCTTTCGCGCGTACATGTGCAGGAGGAAATTCAAGTTGACTGGTTCTGGGAACTTGGTGGATTGCATTCCGCTGCCTCCAAAACCGCCGAATTCGGGCTCGTATTGTTGGGACAGTTGTCGGATACACAATTCACTGCAGTCGGGTGGGGGTACGTCGCTACCCTATATAATGACCTTTCCTAGTTATACCTGGCTACTTCTTACTCGACCTTCCGCGCAACCAGTGCCAAGTTCTTACCTTCGACCCTATCGAGTACTCGACATATACCTGGATCTTCTTAGACTTTATCGAGCTCACTTTGACCATGTTGTCCTTGTGATGCTCCCACTGTGGTTAAACAGAAGTGTCAAGTTCAATTTATCGATTTTTCCTCCGATTAATAGGAATAAAGTGAGCCAGTGAGTGTGATATACCTGTTTGGCGATCTCGATTAGAATCGTTTTGAAACCCGGCCGGCCATACATGTCGACCGGCGGGAAGTACGTTCCACCAGTGATCGGATTTAAGTTTGGTGCGAGAAATACGCTCATCGGCCAGCCCCCGTGCCCAGTGTCTGCCTAGACTCCAACATTTAAATAATATTCAATTAATTCCATTTCTCTGGAGAAGTATAACTTGTTGACTTGGATAACTTACCTGTACAAAGTTCATGTATATTCTGTCGATATCGGGCCTCTCCTCCCTGTCTACTTTTATATTAACAAAGTGCTTGTTCATGATTTCGGCAATCGCCTCGTTCTTGAAGGACTCCTTCTCCATGACGTGGCACCAGTGGCACGTCGAGTATCCGACGGACAGAAAGATAATTTTATCCTCCTTCCTCGCGAGCTCGAGCGCTTCCTCGCCCCATGGGTACCAGTTGACCGGGTTGGTGGCGTGTTGCAATAAATAGGGCGACTTCTCCAGCGCCAGCCGATTAGTCTTCTTCTTGCGCTCGGCTGCCGGCTCCTTGGAGTCGCCTTTGGACGTCGATGCCATCCTCGACGGCAGTCGTGTCACGGAAGACGCGCCTCGGTTAACTCTGCAACGAGCACGTGTGTTTTTGTTAGCAGGAATTCGCTCCTGTTCGAAAGTGAATTGTCATTGCGTCGCGGAGGAAACAATAGATGACTGGCGGGGCTCGTGTGCACGGATCCATTGGTGGAAATATGAGGCGTAGAACTCGGGCGAGACAGCAGCCCCCCTTTCTTACCTGTTGATCTGCCGCGCGCTCACAGTCAAGAATGCGCTCTGGGCCGAGTGCAATCCCGTGCTGAGATTAGAGGGGCATTGCTTCTTTGACGACACGGATGCGTAGCGTATCTGTAGCAGGAGTTTGCATCTTCCCAAAATCATAACACGAGCTGCATGAATCGGGAGGCCAAGCGTACACTCGGGACAAACACTGTACAAACATAGAAATCACTCGTCACTTGCCGCGTACCAACCAAAGCCGTACTCGTCGACCAACAAAATCGGATTACGCAGATACAATTATCCTACCAACGAGGAACGCGCGCGTCTACGTGAAATGATTGTGTTAGAAGCAGACGGACAAGCGGGTAGACGTATGCCATGGTTTATCTTGTAATGAAATCAATACCGGGTAATTAATCGCGTGTAATTGCGCGACCTCTTGGTGAATAATTAATCATTTTATTCCTGACGTGTGCTTATTACGTGATTCGGTGGTGTTGTCGTACGATAATGAATTAGCATGTTTATTTCCTACTGGGTGATGCACGATTTTTGCATAAGGAAGCCGATAACCGGCGCTTTTGCCAAACTCGCTCGCCGGAAAAATATTGACTCTATTAAAACGTGAAAGTGTATTCCTGCTGAGCCAGACGCCAAGGTCTATTTACTCGGATGTTAGAGAGACCCTGAGAATCAATCGGTGATGCCGCCGTCAAAATACGAGGCTAAATGACAATTTGTCAGCAGGGAAATTATTGCGCACTCGCAAGCTACTATTCTTTGCTACCAGATGCTATACGTATAATTGGCCAAGAGACTTATATAAAGGATATAATGAATACAGGGTGATATTTATATGAAATGTTTTATGGACCCGTTAGAGGAATCGCACGAGCCTAATTTGTCGCTTTACGTCTACGGGGAGGTAGCATTGGGCTCTCGGACTTGGCAGTCTGCACTTGTCGTCGCACGACTTTCTCGTGTGGAGAATGTGATGCGTGCGAGCGAATGGCACTATCTTGTTATGGCGCGATCGAGGCTGAGTGAGGTGAATGGCTGAGTGAACGCAGAGTGGGATTAGTTAAATGAATATTACAGGCTGTATTCCGATTTTATTATGTTACATGTTTACATAGTCGTGGGCAATGCGCCGTCCCTCGCTGATTACACGGGGAGGAATTGGGTTTGGCGTGTAGAGGTAGGCAGTGGAGATGAACGGTGATCGGAAAGCCGCGCCAGTGGATGGAGCTGGTTACGTCAGGAGAGAGTGGGTAAAATGGCAGCTCGGGGAGTCGAGTGATATATACGATGAATGCGGCTCGTTCGAGGAGAGCATCCACACGGGGACCAAGTGCAACGGGGATACAGGTGGCCGACATGTCTCGGTGAAGATGGATGCGAGAAGCATAGCACGCACATAACGAGAAATCAAAGGGTGAACGCTACTTATTGCGCGCGTGTGTGTACGTACAGAGAGGTAAACAGATTCTCGCCCAGTGCTGGATAACTCACTCGCAAGCCAAGACTTATTAGTTCTTCCCTCGCGCCACTAGGGGGAATAAACACACTGCCCACCTACTATTAAACTTTATATTAGATACCGCGCGAAGACTATTGAATCGGTCGCCAACTCTCCGATCGAAAGCCCTCGATCAATTTGCCCACCGCGTGCTCTACCATTCCTCGCTCCACTAGCTTTCGGATTCATTGCTCGAATCTACGCGATATAGAATATATACTGCTCGAGATAGATGGCCAGATAAAGTTGGCGGCCACCGTTAGCATTCGAAATCTCTCGCCAGGGCAGAAATCAATACCGTCCCAGCGCGCTCTCTTACTCCGAGCGTCGTAGTTTCGTTCGTAAAGCCGCGCGTATCGCGTATTTGATCGGAGTGTGCGATGTTTCGAATAAATATGATGAATATCTCGAGAACATAGATCAACATAGATTTCGCCGGTCGGAAATTCAATATTATTGTTTTCGAGATTTTGGGCCTGAAAGAGGGGAAAGACAAAGCGGATGCATTTTCGAACAGCACACCATTGCGCCACATAGTATCTCGATCTCTAAATATGTTATCTAGGACGACTTTTATCTCTGGCCGTTTGACAGTCAGATAATTGATTCCGGTCAATCTCTGTTGCAGTTTGTTGTGATAGAGAGGAATGTGGTGAGCAATGATAATCGGGGCTGCTCCCACTTGGTCTATTTGCACATGAAATTATATTCGGAGCCGCCAGCTTCTTAAGGGTACGGAATGGCTGGCATTCACAGGGAAGCTATCCAAAAGCAAATTCAGCAGGACTGGGCGAATCGTGAATACATTGAAGTGATTACTGGCAGTATTAAAAAGATCACGGACTTCCTTAATTCCTTTGGTAATTAGCATTTGTTGAGAGGAACAATATCCTCCGTTCTATTGTGATTCTGTGACGGAGGTTGACGAGGATATCATGATTTCTGTGGTTGTTTCAGACATGTCATGTAGATCGAGGATCGCAGTCCTCAATGAAAAACTTACGACTCTCGAACGAAGGATCGAGTACCTCGAAGCTTGTGTGAGTTACTGTTCTTTGGACCTAGGACAATATTCCGAGTAATTCAGGCTTGCTCTCTACCGGTATTCGACTCTCAACTATCACTTTGTTGCAGGTTACGAAAGGGGAAACGCTGACATGAGCGATGAAACACTTAGTATAATTCTTTTTTCCACTATAAAGTTTTTTATTCGCAGTACTTGTGTGATAATAAAACAATAAAGTAACAGGATGGTATTTTCATTCTTACTGCTTCAAAGTTTAAGCAATACTTGGTACTACACGTGCGTATGGATCCACCATGAGGTCCATAGGCACAGTTGGCAAATTCAATCCTTGAAATTGCAACCCTAGTTTTTCCATGGTCTTGGGTCCTTTGTCCAAGTGAAATCATGGTTGGCAAAAAGTCCATCATTATAGGTACGGGTTGGTACGTCTGTTAGCAACTCAAAGTTAATCTGGTTTGCATGCTTGTAGCCAGCAGCGAGGCACATTCCAACGAAAGCCCAACTCATGGCATGTACTGGCCTCCTTTGCCACTTGTATACTATAAATGCACTAGCCAATGCTGTAACAAACGTGTTGAGTAATTAGAAATCTTTAGACAAAAAGAATCAGGGGATAAAAAATCTCTTTACCGCCAAGTGCGTGATTGCCCGGGGCATCCTTGTCTCTAATCTTCGTGGCAGCATAAGTAACTGTTGAGTAGGTTGCGCATATAGCAGTAAGTGGTACCGTATAGTAAGCTACACAATTTAGCGCTTGTATAGGTGTCTTTTTATAGCTATACATCAAATATTCAGATATTCCAAACATAGTGCCGAACAAAAAACCCAACTTTGATGTAGCGATGACTTTCTCAATGGGTTTGTGCCCATCCGGAGCATTGTAATATCTACTGCTTTGACGCTGCATCATTGGTTGTTAGAGCTGAAACAATTCATCAACTCATGAATGCAGGTAACAGTGGCAGAGAAAGTTTCTTTGTACAATAAAAGATTTAGGTTCACAGATAAATAATCACTGAATCACTAATGCTACACGCGATGCCAAACGGAGCAAATATCATTTCTTGTAACATTCACACCGAATGACTAGCTCAGCTGCTATGGTTGGACAGACATCGTAACGCTGGTTACATTTGCCCATTAACTGTGTATTACGCCAATTTTAACGAATACCTTTACATAAGCGGATTTTCGCATATGTTTCGGTATGAATGTCACTCGTGTGATTCTTGACCCATTACCCATAAGAAAATCGCAAAGTATTAGAACTGAGAAATGTATACCTCCGAGGCAGAGATCATAGCCACACAACCCCGAAGCACCAAAGCATCCGCATAGATTATGTAATGCCAACCAATCCTAAACTCCCTTTAGCTATCGGCAACCAATCGGTACAATTCTTTAGAAGCCCATTCGAGGAAATCTTCGATTACTATCATAGATTATGCGCTACACAGACGCACGCTCGATTGTATATTTCTTGCCTATGAAAATTCAAAACCGCAATCGATTCGATGAATTCTCAAAGTTGCGATTTGCAAAAACACTTGTGGTCGCGAAAATGCGTTCGAGCTATTTTGTAGCTTCAAAATTTCAGCTGATTGCACTGCGAGTTCGCCATTGAAAATATATATATATATATTCAAGAGGGAGATTAAAATAAAATTCAATAAACGCGAGAATGTTAGAATGTTTGTTTTATTAGTTATGCAAGCACAATAAACATTGATAGAAGAGCTTACTGCACATTCATACACTACAGATGATATTTAGATCATCGAATATATATCATAGCGAATGCTCTTGAAGTATACTCCAGTACACACCAAAATAGCATTATATAAACATCGAACGTCAGTTAGCTTTTCCTGAGAATTACTTTATATTAACATAATCATCGCAAGATGTTTCATGTTATTCCAAAGCGAGTGATCTTACAAGTACGTACCGTTCAATTCAAGTTTCAACATAGTCAATATCAAAGTGCACAGACATTCTCGTTAACCTAACCTCTGAATAGGAGGGAAAAGTCAAAGTTTTTATAATATCCCTCAAACGCAAATACGACTATTTTCCAGAACGCAGTGCGGATTTCCTTGCGAACTTTCAGTCAGCAACAAAGTCCTGCTGGTTCTAGTCAGAAACCCATCAATACAGAAGTCCCTGGTTTAAGTGAGAACTGTGTGCAAATTGCAAAAGGCCGTAAGAGTAATATGCCAGAAAGGTTAAAGGTGCTCCTAAATAATACAAGTAAAGTGCTGGCAATAGTTTTGCTTGTAACGATTGACATTCTGTAGGGAGTAATTGCTCCGAAACTTTTTAAATGCAGATGCACTGCCTACTGCAGTACTTTACTTCTATCTAGTAGGTGCACCGTAATGTAGCATTCAGTTCAAATGATTCCAACTCTCTCAACATTTAATAGTTGGGCCCAATGCTGCAAAGGACAAGGAGTACAAAAATCCTGAGTACTTTTCCTACCATGTGGATTCCTTCAGTGAGGCCGAGGTAGAGATGGCCAAGTTCAGACTAGAAGCACCTTCGAATAAGAAACCTTTTAACAAATAAACAACTGTTCACTAGGAATTTTTAATTGTTTCGATAATGTAGCCGTGTATAAATTAAAGTAAAATTAAAGTAAAATAGCAGAATGAAGGACATTGTCAAAAGGGACACATATCTTTCATGCCCCTCCTCTTTGTAGAAATAGCTGTTACATAAAGAAAAATGTGCATATAGATTTTTCTTTAGCATGAATGTATGAATATTAATAAAGACTGCAAATAGCCTTGTTGATAACAACACAGGTCCTAGGTAAAGCAGCCTTGTTGATAAACAGGCAGGTCTCTGTCAATATTCATACACTCATATTTTAACAAACGATATAAATTGCCAGCGATAGTGTCGGAACAGTGAAGATTTTTTAGCAACAGATCTATCTCCGCGGATCTTGATGCCAGGGTCGTGATTGCCTGAAACGTCGTGTCAAAACAGAGTCTAAGCTTACCGGGGATATACTAATTATCATACGGTATCTAACTTCAATATGCCGGCGATAAAGAGGAAAACGAAAACAGGCACGATTTACGTGGAACCGTGTCCGTTCAAAATAGATGCAGCGATAACGCAGGTGGGCAACGATGTTTATTGAAAATGCAGCCTTAGCGAGTTCACCGAGCTCTCCCGGCGGGGCAGGAGTGCGAATGGATGTGTAAATGTGTAAATGGAGACAAGCACACGTTGCGTGTGGTCCGAGAATATGCATGTGCGCGAGAAACTCGTTGCTCGCCGCCGGGGAGAGTATATAACTCCGATCTAGTATACATCACGTGGTTAGCAGCGGTATAAAAGCACTCGCCTCGTTTTCACTGCAAAACTTGGGCGCAGAGAGTTTTTCGGCGCGCAACCGATGCCGCGGAGAGAGTCGACGCCTCCACCCCGAGCTCCCGATAACGCTCACGCTCCTGCTTTTTGCGAGCGCGCTTCATTGTCTGGCTATTGCCGCGGCGACACGCGTCCTACGGCGAGCTAGTGCTTACGGTGCACATGACGCTACCGTTTGACATACGGTAATAACCAGGCCGAATACCAAGCAAGCAGTTGCCGCGACTGGGATCCGGTGCCACGAGAGGTTACCCCGAAGGAGTCCTGCGATAAGGCCAAGAAACGTCGACATGTCCAACATCGTGCAAAAGCAGCTCTTCCCGCTGCTGAGGAAGGGCCTGTCGAGCCGAGCTCTCACAGAATTCTTCGCTCATCGAACCCACTCTTCAAGGCGCCTCCATCAACTTCCCAAGCGGGATGTATTTGGTCCGGTGCAGCCAATCCTGTAAGTAACCGCGACACGTCCAAGACGCCACTCGGCGCACCGCAGCGATCTCCGCTCCAGAGGATTAGCATTAGCGTAGGAATAATGTTGATCGGTGAGTGAGACTAGTTGGATGACCGATGTCAAATCCATCTACATAGAAGCGTTAGTCTTACCGAGTGCAAATGCACAGCTCCAGTAAGTCATTTAGAGCGCAACAAGTATCACAACTCGCGCGCGCGTTCTCCATTATTTTTAGCCGAGTAAACAGAGCGCCGAGCGCGAATTTTTACGGCGGATAAAGAGGTACAAGTTATCGCGCTAGTCAACGAAGTGCGAGAGCGCTCTCACATAGATAACGGGTGATTGTGCTGTAAAATGTTTTGAAAACCGGTCACTCACGTGCGCACCAGCGCCAGGCGAACCGTTAATATATAAATCTCCCGAAAGCTCGCGCAAACACACAGATGCTTATTAGGCACATTCCTTGATTGATACCCACCTCGCAACCCTAATTAGAATATCCGAAACACTTCCAGGAATCCACCATGTATTTTTAGAACTAGCCGAGTTTATAGTTTACCGACAGTTTCATGAAATGATTGGAAAAAAACTCGCTCGACTCACGTAACATTTCTTGCGAACGTCGGAGCGTTTTTATGCCAGCGTGTTCACCTATTGACAGCAATCGGCAGGTATCACCTGACTCATCAACAGCTGCAGCAATGAAATCAGGAGTCAAAGGTAGTTGCAATCTCGAAAGGTAGTCGCTGGAACTATAACGATCATTCCATGGAAGCGCGCGTTTTCTTTTCTCGTCGTGTAATGTCGTCGATTTTACAATCAAAAGCGACCCCCGCGATCGCACAGTTAAAAATGCCCGTATGACCGCTGCCCAGTAAACAGCGCGACGCGTTCATTTGCCGAGCATGATTAAAACAATTGCAGGCATTATGTATGCGTTATGAGCGAGATATGTATTCGACATTGGCCACGATGTGATTAGATTAAAACTAAATGAGCTTGACAAGCCAGCCAGGCGTTTTTTTTTCACGTGTTGTCAGCTCTACTCAACGTGATACAAAGCGACGGAGAGCGGGTTGTCGTCGGTAGCGCGACTTATTTGTCTAAATATTAACTCGACGCGTTTCGTGAACGCACAAAATGCCGTTTCCTTGAATACATTAAGAAAGCATTAAGTCACTGAGACTCGGCCTTGGCGAGATAGAAAAACAGATTCCGTAGTATGCGCGAGTGCCGTAGTGCACGTGCGCGGATACCGCAAGAGCATCCAATTAAATTCGCACGTTGACGAGTTTGTCGATGAAATCTTCCTTAGGCAGCTTAGGATCGCAGTGGATTATTGTCTGAGTACCCCGATGCGTTATCGCCTTCAGAATTATCGTCTCGGATTTACTTATATCCTCGTCGATCTCTTCCTCGCCCTCGAATTGCAATCCCCTTCCTCCATCTCGTTCGATCTTGTAAACAAATACACGGAGAATGATGCGATGCACTGACGAGCAGCTTTTCACACGATTATGAAGCCTTTGAAATCAGTATCTCACACGTACTTCGGTAACTATGAAATCTTGAAAATCGTCTTGAGAGAGCACAGGGACCACCCGGACTGCTGATATAACTTCCTCGCTTGACATATCTTGACTGAGAAAAGTTACGGGGCGACTGGAGCAACGAAATTAATGGTATTCGGACTATTTACATGATAGTAAGAGCGAGTTGACTTTGATGCAATGTACATTTTGAACATTGGCGATTTCAATTTTTCAAGAGCGACTCCACGTTAGTCACTTCGAAATTGATATTTATATATTAGCTATAGCTATATGTACAAGAAATGTAAAATGTTGAGAACCTATCTCCTACTTTCCAATTCAAATAGAAAATCGTGACACTTTTTATCGAACAATGCTGATAGAATCTTTTCTCCCTGTCGAAGAATGTATCCTTGGGCGACGTGACCTGTGCATTGTCATTTTAATTCATAACTTTAGTATTTAAGGAGTCACTTTTGGAAGATAGCGTGCAGTGCAGATCAATTGGTCGTCGAGTTAACACTCTTTCTGAATATGAGTTCTGAGTGCGTGGATCGTTCTCTTTAGCTCGCTCTAAATCGCACGCACAGTATCGCTAATTCTAATCCAACTTAACCACTGTTTTTAGACCAGCGTGCTCGGGAGTCCGAGAAGTCCATTCGAATATCCAGCCGACCTGGATAACGAGCAAGGATGATAGTCGAGAACTTATGGCCGTTTGGCCTGACATAGTTCGGGATCTTACTGATGCTGGGCGTCATGTCGATATACAGGTCGTCACCAAGTGGATGGTCAAGGTAGATGAGAGTACATTGCAACACCTGGGTCTGCTTTCACCGCTGAAACTCGGATTAAACATTGACAAATGCAAATGCGCAACTTGGCTACTTCATACCTGTTGGCGGTGCGGTGGTGACGGTGGTGTGCCGGTGTGGCAGGAGGAGGGGGGAGGGGGGTAGCTCGTATTCTCGGATGTTGAAAGAAAAGTAATATCACACTGATGCCGAAGCTGTTTATGTAATACTGATACCCCATGGCTTATTTATAGATCTTGCAGTACAACGTCCCCGGTGGAAAAAAGAGCCGGGCACTGGCGTCTGTGCACGCGTATAGGGCGCTCGCCCCCAGCGACCAGCTAACCGAGGAGAACCTTCGGCTCGCGCGGATTCTCGGCTGGTGCACTGAAATAGTTAGTAATTTCTTAAATGGAGATCCTTATCTCCCCAATTATGAATCTTAATACTAGGGAGAATTTTACATTTGCAGATGCAAGCATTCCTCCTAATAATTGATGATATCCAAGACAGCTCGACAGTTCGGCGCAACCAGCCGTGCTGGTATCTGCACGACGAAATTGGTCTTTCTGCCATAAATGACGCATTACTTCTTGAGATGGCGATATACCAACTTCTCCGACGACATTTCAAGACGAAGGACTGCTACATGGACCTTCTGGAATTGTACCTAGATGTAAGCGCCGATTTGGAATAGAATAAGTTACTTATTCTAACGCAACTCAGTCAGAACAGTAACGCAACTGTTCATATTTGACAGACTACTTTAAAGACGGAAATGGGACAATCCTTGGACTTGATATCGACTAATTTCGGAAAGCAGCCGAAGTTAGAGCTGTTTACCATGGATCGCTATAACGCGATCGTCAAGTACAAAGCGGCCTATTACACCTTCGTATTACCTGTTACTGCATCCATGTACTTTGTAAGTTTTTAAACACTCATACAGCAGCAAGAGGTGATGTTGACATTTTTAGTAATATTTCTAATAATATCGCAGGCGGGCATAAGGGATCCTGAAATGCATAGACAGGCGAAAACGATTTTGTTGGAAATGGGACACTTCTTCCAAGTACAGGATGACTTCTTGGATTGCTACGGCGATCCAGCAGTCACCGGAAAGATCGGTACCGACATAGAGGAGGGCAAATGCTCGTGGTTGGTGGTCGTAGCATTGCAACGAGCCACGCCGCAACAGAGGCAGATTTTAGAAGTAGGTATTTTCGGCTTTTAATTAGGTGGCAGAAATATTAAGAGTTTTTCTTATTGTAGACGTGCTACGGTAGCAAGGATCCAGAAAAAGTGAAGCAAGTGAAGAATCTTTACAACGAGCTAGGTTTACGTAATACTTATTATATTTATGAAGAGGAGACGTACAATTTGTTGAACACTCATATCCAGCAGATATCGCGCGGATTGCCACATGATCTTTTCTTGAAACTCCTCGAGCGAACGTATCGTCGAGTAGCGTGAAATGTTAATGTTTAAAGAATAAGAGGCTTATGACACTAGTACTTCCATGCCGCTAGTTGAAGCACAAACCAGTTATTCCAGCACTATTTATCCTCTTACACGAGATCTTATTGATGAAAGAGATGAAACTATTTTTTACGAGAAGAGTACTATCGAATATTCCTAAAGACTTAATGGTACTTTGGACTATTCGTGACGCAATGTGTCGTGAGTAATCCAGCAAAAGAAATCGATTTATCCCAGAGTGAATTAGATCTAGCGATCGACAGAGAAACGGAGAGGGATTGATTGTTATTTCCAGTTGCATAGTGGAAATTTTATTATATTATATACCATCGATATTGTACATTTTCTTACAAATTATACAAATTTACAAAAATGTGAATCAGAACCCCAACTGTTTCCCCATATTCGAGACTTATCGAGAGGCTTGCTTGGGCCGATTTAGTATCTTCTTCTTGGCACCCCACGGTTGGGACCTTTGTACGTTGTTACGTATCTTCGCACGTACGATTTGCTTTAACTGGCGTCTGACCATCTTGAAATCCTCTGTGGGAAGTGCTTCCTTGGAGAAAAATTTTACTGCCTCTAAAATAAGATAACCGGTTAATACAACGTCGCGTTATGCGATAACAGTAACTTACCGTCAAATCGGGCATCATTGGCACCAAAGAAGAACCGGTCAGTTGTCGAAGGCAAATGCTTCTCCTCTTTCGGTAAACCATTATTACTTTTCGAATCTTTATTAGTATTTTCCTCATCTTCGTTCTCTCCATCCGATGAATCATACTTAAAGGGGTTTCTCGTATCGAAATTAAATTTCGATTTTGTAATTTTAATCGGTTTCGTTTCGTAAGGAATATTTTTATCATTTTCACCTGAAAATTGCATTGGTAAAAATTATCTTGTTTAAGAATATATTACATAGTTTATATGGGTACTGACTTTTCTCAGAAGGCTCTTCTTTGCCGAATGCTTTTAACAGACTGAATTGTCCCTCTTCCTTAAAACTTTTCGTTAAGTTTTCAGATACTGAAAAGTATATGTCCTTTGAGACTTCTACTGCTTTCTCTTCTTCTTCAGTGGCATTAAGAGCTTTCTCTTTCTTCTTCTTCTTTGTCTTCTTGGTTGGTTCCTCTGGTTCCTGCGTTATTTCATATGATTGATGGTCTTTTTGTGAAGGATCATACCGTATCATACTCTTTCTAAAAAAATTAATAGTTTTAATAGTACATATAATATCATGGCTTATTATTTAATGTGATATGGTTAAAAGGACAAACTTGGCATTAGGAGCCTCTTTATTTTTAGGGGCAATTGGAACTCCGAGTACATTCCCTAGTAACTTCAGTTGCCATTCCTTCTCTTTTTCCAAATCTGCCTCATCCCCTTCTTGTATTGGTGCACTCTTTTCTTGTTCATCATCATCCAAGAATCTCTCATCCAATTTAAATCGTTCATCATTGCCGCAAGTATATTTACTTGCAAGAGCCTAAACGCACCAGTGTATCATCAGCAAATATGAATTACAATGTTGTGTCTGCGCACTTGATAATGTTACCTTTGCAGTGGCCTTCTTGCTCTGATGTTCATCACAATCCCAATTTGGCTGGACTTCGTTCTCTTCCGCATCATCGTCATTGTCGAACAAATCCCTCTTTCCCTCCTGTTTATTCTTCTTATGTTTTAAACCATCCTTTTTACGAACTTTCGTGGAAGGCGAGCCATCCAGATTGTCATCGAATATAATCTTATTTTTCCTCGGCTTATTGTCCTGTATCAATGCGTCAAAAGATTATTACTTTTCGGTCACAACAACACTTTGCTCGTGTGAGAATATTGTCAATCCAAACCAACCAAGTTTCGAAGAGCATTCTGCACTGCTTGTTCTTTCGCGCGAAATGCCTCCTTCTTTTCTTTTACCGATTGCAGTCGTTTCTGCTCGGACACACTAATCTCCCCATACTCGCCTAACTCATTACTTTTGTATTCTTGTTCTGGCACACCCATTTCATTTGTTAGACAGCTTAGGGCATGTGAGGGGTGCGACGTTTATCAAAACACAAGCAATAACCTGGACGGCTTGTCCGAATGGAGCACGTGGTGCATGCAAGCAGTTGCATAACACCAGGGGGCGCTTTATGAATGTCGGAGCGCGATAATGAGATGTATAGTCATAATTGATATTCTTTATGTACTTTATTAGTTGTTATAATAACAGGTTTATTTCAAAGAGATATATGTCTACTCTACTTGTTTGATCAAAATCATTAGTTTCATTTCCAAGTGGCAGCCATCAAATGGAAATCGGGAATTATACGCGTATAATATTAGAATAGAAATAATTAGACAATGGATGAAATATTTTTTGTATATATTTTAATACTTATATCGCTTAATTTACTCGTATTATTATAAATAAGTTTTAAATGTACAACATATCAGATCTTATTCTCATCCTTCGTCGGAGAACCGATCACCGGACACTCATTCGACCCAGCCTCTTCGGTTTCCACAGGAATCATCGTCTGGCTTTCTGGCTCGATGTTAAGAAGACTTGAGTTGCAGTCATCCTCATTATCACTACTTATCGAGGCGCCATAAAAAATGCACGATACTTGATTGTCGCACTCGATGAAGCGGAAGGGCTTAATGTCGGCGAGAACATTAATGCTCTTGACGATGTCGGGATTCATATTTAAGAACCACACTCGATCCCTGTCTGCGTTCACGTCTTTCATGAGACCGTGAATACCCTGGAACAGTTGTTATAATTCATTGATCGGTTATAAACTATATATATATATATATATATATATATATATATATATATGTGTGTGTGTGTGTGTGAATGTAAATATTTACCTTGATCGCAGTGTAATCCATGCTACGTATCCTCTCGCAGTCGATGACTACAGGGGTACCTTCCTCACTGTACTTTTCTACAGCGTTCACGATTTTGTTACAGAAGAAGTCCACCGCAGGATACTGCACTCCTGTCTCCGGCTTCAGCAATACATACTTTTCCCCGAGCGATGTCTAAAAGGAAGTATTGCATTTATTATTGATATTTAGTTTCCTGCCAAAGGAACTTTGAACTCGTAGTCTCTTTTACCTTGCAGTGTACGACTGTGATGAGTGGCCTGGCGGACGGCCTAATGAAGAAGATCAAGTTGAAGAAGGCGCCTAAGAGGAGGCCAACTTCGACGCCGCAAATCACGCAGACGATAAACGTAGCCATAGCGGCGATGGCATCTCTTTCTGCGATATTAGAATAGAGTCACTTGGGAAGTTAAGAGTTGTTGAAAAAACGAAAACTACGTACTGCTTCCCCGCAACAATAACTTAATCGTATCGATGTCGATCATGAAGACCACGGCGCTTATGAGAACGGCGGCTAAAGTTGACCGCGGAATGTAGTAGAAGTAGGGCGTTAGGAAACTCAGCGCTAGAATTGCCATGATACCTGGAACAATTGGCCATGTCGTGGATGAGACGAAGTGTCGCAGAGCAAAACGGGAACAGTTATTTCGCTATCAACAAACCAGTGTAAAGTCCTGACATAGGTGTTCTCACACCACTAGCAGTGCTCACAGCACTCCTGGTGAACGCACCAGTGCTTGGCATCGCCGATACAAAGCTACCAAACAAATTACATAGGCCAAGTGTTAGCATCTCCTGAGTAGCATTCACGGTTGTACCACTTACTGAAAAGATAATGGATCCATACATTCATGCGCCCATAATGAAAAATCCTTGAGGAAAATGATAAAGTCGAACCTACCGAACGCTTTGGCAATGGCAACGTTCGCCAATACAGATATCACCGGTAACACAACTATTCCTGGCCCGTAATGAGCGCACATGTCGAGGAAAGTGTAAGTGCTATTGCCAAATTGGGCGGAAAAGGGGGGCAGGTTCAGGGCAGGAAGACCCGATTCGACTTTTCCTATAAATAAGCCGAGGCATCGTTAGAAGTGAGTCAGTCGAGCACCGGCATTTATCGGAGTAAGTCCTATTCAAGAGACGAACCAGAAAGGATAAAAGGAACTGGTCCCGATCCCTCCAAGTAGAAGGATATCACCGCCGCTATTAGAATAACCAATGCGTTCCGGCATATCGAAAGGAACCAAAACACCTTTTTCACCACGGCGTTATGTTCACTTTTGAAGCACTTGCAGTCAACGTCCTTTAATTTCTGAAATAACCATAATTATACATATTTTACCGATCGACCGGCGCTTGTGTGCGAACTCGAAGGACTTACTCTGAACGAGAGGAGGAACACAATACTGCAGCACCCGAGTAGAAGATCCGGTACCCGGACGTTTTCGATATTTTTAAATATTTTCATTATATTATCGACCATATTGTGCGCTTTGAACCTCAGTCCGAGGAGACCCTGCAGTTGCGCTATGATTATGATAACCGAGGTAGCCGAGATGAATCCAGATGTTACTGGTATCGATATGAAATCGACAACGAAGCCTGAGGATAACATATGCCAGTTACATATTATGACTGTTATTGACGTTTGATGGGAAAAGTAAAGTTGTACCCGCCTAGATTAAGCATGCCCATCATCAGTTCGATACATCCGGCGAGGAAAGTCAGTAGAATGACGAACTCTATGGGCATATTTCTTGTATACTCCAGTGTCAAGAGAGCCATGAGTGATGTCGGCCCAATCGATACTTCTTTGATTGTACCGAATAATAGGTATACAAAACCGCCAAGCAAACACGAGTACAGGCCATACTGCGAACAATCCGCAGATTAAATACGTGTGTATCACTGATTTTCAATAATTCTGCTACAATGAGATCGTAGTTTTAAATGTGCTAGTACCTGAGCTGTCAAGCCCGCGAGTGCGGCATAGGCGATGCTCTGAGGAATCATCGTCAGACCGAGAGTCACACCAGCCACCAAATCGGATATACCATCCAGTCTAGAGTACTTGGGCAACCACTGTGCAATCGGTACATAATTGGTGACCGAACAACTCTTCCCGCACCTGCTTTTCTTCGGCTGCGAGGAAGCCTGCCTCGAAATGGGATTCTTCGTGGACACAGACATCACACTAGTTGGAAATTGTCACTGATTGGAGACGAGCGATTCTCATGTCTCGCCCGGATGCTGTACGCAAACTAATGTGTATAGCGTCGATGATCGGAGAGAAATGAATGACTGCCCTGGTAGCGCGGTACTGTTACATTATGTCTTATCATTTTATGCACCTTTCCGCAAAGCCCAGAGCAAACGCTCGGCATCTCCTCCGAGGAACCTGGATTCCTCAGATCTCCTCTTGTCAGCATTCGAAAGTTTTGCGTCTCGTGGGATTCCTCTTATTGACATTGTAATAAAGATTCGCCAAGCGGAATAGAGACCTTGGGCCACTGCCACGCAGCGGCGAGAGAAATCAAAATCTCGTGGTACATATAGTGTATACTTGTTGGGTACGCGTGAGCATCAAGCAGGATTAGGAGGCGACGCCAGTTTATAATTCAGTAGCAGGAATTTCCGTTTTCTGGGTCATTGAAAGCAATAGAAGATAATCATTTGCAAACAAAGCAATAATTAATTTGCATTTGAGCTCCTAGTTGTGTGGGTTTAAAGGACAGTTGAGAATGTTATTTTGGCATTGCTTGTTTATTTATTTATAATACTCTACTCATCCTGCGTCATTAGTTCGTTCTATATAATAGTCGGACTTGTGTTCATTCTAAGTTCTGGAGTTTGCTAGAGGGGAAGTCTGCATTTCGGAAAAGGGAGAGCTGTGCCAACACTTTATTGCGCCTTTACCTGGTGAACTTGGTCGCGCGGATTAAGCTGTTGTTCCTACTGTTCCGTTTATAGCGTCGGCCGCGTGGCAATCCTGTTTTTTTCCGCGTCTCCGCGCATTGCGGCCCAATTTCGTGGCGCGTTTTGTCACATCGTCGTGTTACGCTGGCCGTTATCAACAAACATCCGAAATTAAAGCTACTCGCCCACGTGTCCCATTAAAGCCATCTGTACTCCTATCAAGAACGGATACTACGCAGAGGGCGGCGTAACGCGGTGGGTGGGGATCGCAAGAATGCAGGCGTGGATGTTGTTCTTAATAATAATAATGTAATAATAATATTAAATGACAATAATTAATAATAATAACTGATATAGATAAAGTTTCTATGTAAAAATTCATTTATAACATAACGAAAGCGCTTCCGATCGCTTTGCGCCTGGAATATAAGAATAATGGGGGGAGGCCCGATGCGCGTCGAGTCCACTAACGTAGCTTCTTGTTGACCTGCTCTATTTGCTCGTCGATCCTCTGAGACGTGCCGCGGAACTTATTGGGCTCCGGGCCGATCATTTGGATCAGCTGGGGAACCTCTTGGCCGCTGATTTGCGTGAAACGCGCGAGCGATTTCATACAAGCGAACAATTGCTCCTCCTCCGGGCTCCCGTTGAAGTATTGCAGCAATGCCATTGTTAACTCCACGGCGATGTCATCGAACACCTATCAATTGCAGGAGGAAAAGCAGATTTAGGGCGAGTTGTGGATGGTCTGGTTATGCACCTGCATGGAGCATGGCTGATAGAATGAAGCGATGCTAAGTCTCGTCGCCTCGACGGGAAGCGAGATATATAAGTAAATATCGACCTTGTGGTTATCAGGCTTGTTTAGACTCGACCAGCCGTGTCGACATGATCGCGAACGAGGGCGGGCTTACCGTCGTGTACTAGTTAATCCATTTCATACGTTTTTGGGACAGGTACCTTAGAAATGCTGCCTTTCGGTAAAAGTCGCCGCAGATTTTTGCTTTTGTGCATTTTCTGAAAGAAGCAGTGACCGATCTCTGGAAAGGTATCCATCAAGTGGAATGACAATGCACACCGAATACGCCGTGTGTGTACATGAACGAGCAGCGAGTCTATTTGCACTCACTCCTCCCGGTAGTATCTACCCGGTAGATCAAAATCACGTCATCTCTCGAGTTGTCCGTGGAAAGGCCTCGTTGCTCGCTCATGAACTGGGTTACCAGATCCGAGACGGGATGTACATCTCGCTTTACGGTTTAGGGTAAAGTTCGCAGCCGATTGTTATTAATGAAGGCAGCATTTCTGTACAGTTTATGAAACGATGATCATTTGCGCGTATGCAAATATGTGAATGAAAGCGATAAACAGCCGGATGAGAGCGAGATTGTTAATTGGACGGGAAAGATACAGACCACAGTTTTTACCTCCTTGCAGGCAATATTGTGGATGATTGCGGCGCCGCGGATCTGCAGGTCGACAGCGTTCGAGAGGAGCGAATGCACCGCTACTTTCGTCGTCACCCTAATATTACTGATATTCTGATTCTGATGCGGCCATTCGGATATGTACAATAGCCATTCCGAGCTGCTGAGATTCTCGAACATGTTCGCCATCTGTGACAAACATAAATCCCTTTCCCTCAGTATCGGTAAAATCTTTTACAAGCAACCAATTTCCGAAAGTTAACACCCTTACAAATTCTGCGAGCGGTAGTTGTTCCTCGGGAGGGTGGCGATCGATGTTGTAAGCGTAATTCATAATAATGTGCTCCCGCCTATCCTGGTGGAGCAATAAAATGACGTCATCTTTAAGCGCCGCGGCCGAAAGGATCCTCAGTAAGCTGACCCTTGCCTCGGTTGTCAGGGACTTGTCGTAGAGGATTCGACCTGAAACATTTCAGTCGCACCGAGTCTTTCGTCGAGGGGTGGCACGGTCGCAAGGCGGAAAGTCCCAGATTCTTACCTACGAAGTTGAGGAAGCTGTCACCCAACGCCCATGAACCCTCGTTCTCTATGACGTACTGTCGCAGTTCCTCCATGCACGTCCGCTCATCCTCATTCAATTTTCCCTCTAACACACAACACAAACTCTCATACTCCGCTTTGATGTCTACAGTATCCTTGAAAACTGTTGGAGGATCGCGATGACGTTTCCTTTCTTCCAGTTCTTTTCTCTCCTCCTCTTCCATTTGTACTACTCTCTCGGATGGTGACATTTCCATTGAGACCGCGTCCCCATTGGTTGCTTGAACTTCGTTCATTGTACCTGCTCATTAAAATACATGTCTTGTTTACAGATCATCGGTGGGAAAAGCCGGAGTGGAGGAGTGCGTTTGTGTACCTTCGCTTTCTGCCATTTCGGCACAATCACTCGTCCCAGTACTGCCTGTGCTACTCTTGCTTCCCCTATCCTTCTTCTCCTTCTTCTTCTTTTTCTTCTTCCTGTCTTTCTTGGCGAGCTTCTCGTTAATTACGTTTCTCCTCTCTTCCAAGGCGATTGAGTTCAATCTATCGCGATTGGGAGTGAAAATTGATTCAAGCTACTGCACTGATTAACAAGTATTAAGGACAAAAGTGAAGCTACCTTGCTTCTTCGATAGCAGTGTTCAAAAGTTGATACTCCGGCGACGCTTCCCTCTGAATTCGAGCTTCGACGAAACGCTGACCAACAGTGAAGCCCGCACCCGCGCTACCGCTCAAAGTTTCTATTAGTGGCCCAATGACTCGTCCAATTGGCCTATACGCAGTTGTTCGTAAGTGCGAATAATATTAATAATTGCACCCCACCAGCGACGACTTCCTATTTCGAGAGGGACTTACGTTTGAAGTATCTCCTCCGGCAGATCGAGAATGTATTTCGGAATACCTTTTCCAACCAGGAAGTTGGAAACCTCTTCGGTGAAGGTATTGCAGTTGTGTTTGAAGAGATTATAAGTACCGGGCCTAAGGGGTGATAAATGGAGGCATTGTAAGCGACCGATGAGATCATCGATTATGTTGGGGTTTTGTTTGTTTAACTCACGCGAATGTGGATGTGCCCAAGCCGCTTATGTAGTCGAGGAAGATCGAGTAAGACAGATTAGTCTCGCCAATTCTCTCGACCTTGTTTGGATCCTTGAGTTCCGTGCCACCCTGGAAACGAAAGTCGAAAGTGTCCACTTTATATCGCTCGGGGTGAAGGCGTCAATGTCAATTGGTAGTTGGCCCCGTCTATCGCCGCGAGAGCTTTCCCGCCCCCTCCAGCATGAGCGTGCGCGCGTAATTTTAGAAGAGCACAAACTCCTGCTTCCCTACGCGAACCGCTCGAAATAACCACGTACGCGGACGCGCGTGGGATTCCCGTGAGATGGACTCCAGAGGGAAAAGGAAAGCGGGGAACCCGCAAGGAAGAAAGGAAGAACGGAGAACTTGTGGAATGCCAAGTACGTAACCACGACTCTATCGTCACCGAGAGAACACTGCTTGTTTTGGCCGTCGAAAATCCTCACTGCCGATTCTTAGATTCGCGCGACCGGAATAGATCCGCTCGAGTTCCGAGCAAGCACAAAATGCGCCGCGAGCAAATATACACACACACACAGCCTAGAGGAACGCATATAGCGAATCACTGGCTCTGGAAACTGTTGAAGAGAAAAACTCAATTGGTTCACTATCATCAATCACTGATCCCGGTTTTCGTAAAGTCCTGATTAAAGAATGCTTTACCAGCGAGGAGAGCAGTTCTCTGGGTTGAATTGGACGATCTCCCAGTGAAGTGAGAGAAGTCTACTGAAGTTTCATACGACGGTTCCGTGTTCCGTCAAGATAGAGGCCGCACTTACGCACACTGGCGTCCCGACGCTCCGGGGGTCGACGCGACGCGGCCAGCCGGCGAGCGTAACTCAGGATGCCCGATCCCCACATGGCAGCACGCGCTCCCCGTTCGTCGGCGACGGTCTCCTCGCTTTGCTTTCTCGATGACGTCGCCCGCGGTAGCAGCTGATCCTCTAGCTCCGGTCGACTCCATCCCCATGACGGTCGCCGGAACCGACAGTAATACGGCAACGATCGGGAAGGATCAGCCACCGCATACTTCTACTCTTCGCGGCAAGTAGTACGAGTCAACGCTTACACTCCTACCGGCGTACTTGGGTCTTGGAGCGCTTACATCCGGCAGCCACTTGGCTTCTGTTTCCTCTCACCGATCGTTATTGGAACGAGGTTTATTTGCTCAGAGAATGATACGTTTGGTTTGGCTCTGCTCGAGACAATGGTACTTTACTTCAAGACGAAATTCAAGGTATTTTCCGAGCGAAAAGCACCTTTCCCCGGCAGGATAGCATGGCTAGAGTTTTAGGAGTCCGGTAACCGATTATGTCACGTATTGTACTCGGAATGGCAGTGGACACGGGGGCGAACTGGACACACGGATGGGTACATACCCTTAAGAATGGATGCGGTGAGAATGGCGATGAAGGGGTTCGCGCACCAGGGGTGCAAAGGAGAGACTTACCGATGGCTCTCGCCTCCGTAGAATCTAAACGTCGGAGAGAGCATAGAACGCGACGATGCCATGAGAAAGCGAGAGAGGAGAGTGAAAGAGAGTGAAGCGAAGCGACTATTTTTAGATTCAACCGGACCAAATTTAGTACCCGCCGGTGTCTAGGGTATCGTATGGCTGGTGTGAGTCCACACTCCACATAGCCACCAGCTTTTCTAATTGGTCACAATTTCCAGCGTGCAATCGTCTCTCGGCGCCGCTTTCCTCCAGGAAAGCATCAGCTTCCGATACTTGGAAATCATTTAGGTTTTGGTAGACTTACAGGACGGACGCTCTGTATGCCGGCGGGTCCGAAGAAGTATTCCCTTCCGTAGGCGACGATTCCAGTGTGCCACACTCCGTCCAAGTGTCGACCTGCCGGAAACAAAGCGATACTTTTGTAATCAATCATTCCAAGCTGTCATTAGTGCCGTTGACCCGGAGTGGGGCGCCGGCGAGTGGCGACTATGCCAGAAAAATGTTTAGTTTGGCATCGGCTGTTCATTAGGCACCAAGTGGGGTGCTCGAACTTTGGCGATCGGTTCGCAAGAGAAACCTCGAGATGGGCTTAAGATGATCGCACGTGACTCGTTTCAAGGACTAACATGCTCTTCGGACTTTAATATAACATTAGGCGCGTCCTTGCGGCGCGAATTGTTGCTCGCAGCCAACGATACAAATCAGATACCCGAGTGGTCGAGGTTGCCCGCAGTGGAGCCTGCAAGCTCTCTCGTGCGTCCTCTCCTTCGATGACCCAGTTTCCCACCGCGGGAATAGCTTTGCACATCCGCGATTTTCTTATTGCAGCATCCGAGAGCCGCTCACCCGTCGACGAAATAAGCGCGAGAAATAGCCGCTGCTCCCGTCTCGGCCGCACAGTTAACTACTTCCAGGCCCCGGTGCAACGATCTCGCCCTCTCGCTCCCTCCCCGGCGGAATTAGCCCCATAAATATATCGCGCCTACTGTCACGCAACTAAAAACGTCAACGCGATGACGGTGCGCCGGCCAACTCGCGGCTCGCAACCAAGACAAATTAACAGCTTGACAGAGGCCCTCGGCCTTTCATTTATTTCGTAATCCTATTTATCCCCCGCGTGGTACATCCATCCCGGCTGGAGCAGACCCCCCCCCCCCCCCCCTCTTGGAACGGCAGACGCCGCCAAATTGAGAGTACATTAACCGAGACGTGTTTTGCAAACGAACCAGCACGGCGGAACTCTGTATATTTTTGCACGCGCGATGAGCATGTCGGAAGGAGCGCGGAAACGGCGCCCACTTGCCAGAGAAATGGGCCGAGATTTACGTTTATATTAGCTGTAAACTATATGCTCGGGACATAGTTTCGAGCAGCACAGACTTTGCTGCAAAGTATATATCTTGGCTATTTTATTGACTGCTTATGGGAGGCGCTGTCAGGTGGAAATGTCTTCCGCATTTTCGCCGCCAAGTACTCGGCGTTTCGCTTATGAGTTGAGCCCTGGAGTTCGGAGAAGGCAGCGATAACAATTCTAACACGCATGTCTCGACCCTCGGGGGTAGGTATCATTCGATGCTCGCGGAATACCGAGCGCGCGAGCAATTACAAGCAGTGTCTTCGAAAATAGACCCGCAAGCTCTCTCGTCGAGCGAACGAACCTTGGCGGCGTGACGCGAACG
Organism: Crossocerus cetratus; assembly: GCA_963675795.1. Lineage (NCBI taxonomy): Eukaryota > Metazoa > Arthropoda > Insecta > Hymenoptera > Crabronidae > Crossocerus > Crossocerus cetratus. Next base: position 2,101,522 of record OY776664.1, on the reverse strand, counting down.
CCCCGTGGACGCGTGTTTCTCTAGATTTTCTACTTTACGCGCTTCGCATGGAATTTCGTGAGGCTTTGCCCGACACACTCGTCCATTTCCTCATTCCACGGCCCAGACAAGACTTGTACGCTTCGCGCATCCGTTTCATCTTCTATATCCATCGATCCTCCCGAAACACTCGCATCTACCGTCCCTTGCAATTGATTCCTCGTGCACAATGCACGCGCCGATGATTTCCTGTCGTCGCGCCAAGATTTTGCTGAGTTTACAATATTCCGCGCAGAGCTGGCCTATTCGAAATCCGGAGTAATCGCCAATGTGGAGCGCAGCACGTGGGCCAAGACGCATACGTCCGTGTTGGTCCAGTGGATCTACGAGCAGAGGTATACAGCATCCTTTTGCATTTCATATTTCGAGTGACGCGAGGGCCCGCTATAAATAAAGCCGAGGAATTTTGGAATCCGCTCGCTTATTGTGCGCGATTCTCTCGCATGCGGAATCTGTGAAAGTGGAAGGTAAGATTGATGGATTATCTGGAGAATGACACGGCGTAATGTTCCCGAAATCATTATCGATGATCGCAAGTCGTTCGAATACGTACCACCCGAAGCCCACCGACAATCATAATCACGCTGATTCACGCTTGTCGTACGCGCGCACTCTGCGCTACTCGAAGTTGTTTATATTTAAAGCGCATCGGGCCAAAATCGTCGGACAATTTGGCAAGTCTCGTGGCCCCGTAAGGAGGGCCTCCTCTATCTCGAGAAACGAGAAGAGCGATGACGAACCTGGCATACGTACCGCCAAGTGTGTACTACTGGACCGAAACTATTTGAGCACTCGAGATGTATTAGTGTCGCATATAAAATTTTCAATATTTCAGCTGCTGCAAAACAGCCTCGGCAGGCTTAGAATCACGGACACCACCTTCGACGCTTTTTCGCTGAACGAAAATATCCTGATAATATACGAGGACCACCGGGCGATTCGGGAAATCCGCAGAAAAACAAGATCGTGCTACTTGCTTTAAAAATAACTCGATTGTTGCTGTTTACGCGACACACAGGTAACAAAGGGAAGGCGCGGACGCGTCTTTAAATAATACGGGTTCTCCTGCGAAATGCACCGAATTTGGAATCGTCGGAAGTGGCCAAGAACGGTTTACGCGAATACGCGTAAAATCGGGTCTACTTACCAATCAGCATTTTCGACATCATTGCGGCCATGCCTTTTGTAAGGTCGTAGATGTACACCTCCACCGTCGTCATGATTACCTCCGATTCATCCATCATGATTAACTGAAAGAGTATCAGTTAAACAGTTTATAAAATTCAAACCTGACTTGGTCGTTGAGAAGCGCCAATTTCATCTAAGGCAGTTTGAAGTCAAATCACTCAAAGGAAGAGTTACTTTGCATTTTCATAAATGACTAACATTGGATGACTCAAGTGTTATCGCGCACCGTAATAGAAAATGAGCTCTTAACGATCTTAAGTCGAATAATTGGGTTGTGTTTAGCGTAGGTTCCTCGTACCTGCTGAAACGTCGGGCTCTGACGAAGGCAACGCGCGACAGGGGACGCAAATACATCGACTGTCGGACGCACTCGGATGACTAGAGTTCGCGCGGTCTCTTCCAAAAAACACGCGGCACCGCTTCCACTCACCAAAGAATGACACGGAGCTCTCGTGGGAGACGAGTTCCCCTGCAAGTAGTCGAGCGCGCGCGACAGCCAGACCGACTCTCTCTCTCTCTCTCTCTCTCACTCTTGTAGGCTCGTCGAGGGTAAGTGCTGGAGGCACGCACGTTCAAATCAAACTTGAAAGACCGACAGAGAAGCTACGAGAAGAGCTTCCGCCACTCACGCTCTTGGCCGATCGACGCGGAATGACACTACTTGGAGCGTGTCCCTCCAAATTCGCCGCTCTATCCGCTTGTGTACGATAGATACAAACCGCAAGCGCTATTAGCCGCGGCAACGCGTCAGAGTTTTCCTCGCCGCGCGTCAGGTGGGGAGCTGCGGCGACGCGTATACTCTCTACGGGCAATTGGCAGAAGTGACTTCCTACTCGCGCGCGCGTCGAGTTATAGACGCGCTATTGAATCATCCGATGACTCTGCGCACCCGATGGCATGACTTCGGGAGAATCAACTATCCTTATATAATCCAATCCCACGCGATATAATAACGCAACAGAGGTAAACTCGCTCTTCCACCAGTTTACCGATCCAGCAGTGCGGCGCGCGTCGGCAGGATGTGCGTGGCGAATTTCAAAGGCTCGTAAGCTTGCAAAAAGTGTGTCGTGGAGCTAGCAGTGTATAATCGGGTGATGCAAGTCGATGACTGTCTAAACTAGAAGGATGATTGGTAGTAGAGGGCGACCGTGAATCGGGAGACCTACCTTCCCAGTTTCATTGACGGCCAGCCACTAACAGGTGGATCGATTATTGGAGGTGGTCGCTCTGGCAGTGAGGGCTGCCCCGAGGGGGTGGATGTTCCGCTGGCCTTGAGAATGATTCCAACCACGATCTGCAAACCGAGCACGTAGTAAACCTATGGCGAAGGAGGCGCGCGCCAGAAAGCGAGCGTCCCTTGGGCCGCGCGGTGCTGCTCTCTCGCTTGTTGGCCACTGGCTAGCAAATGCAACTGATCGCCCTGAAATCCGTGGACCGAGAGCCCGGCACCCCAGTGGACGTCGCCGCGGAGACACGGTGCGCTGCTAGTCGAGAACTTGCCGGGGAAGAAATGGTAAAGAGGTAAGAGGGTCATACCGCCAAGGGAACGCGAGCCGAATGATAATCACCGATGATAAGCAATGACTCTCAGTCGAACCTGCTTTATCTTAAATCTCTAGTTAGTTAGTCTAACGCCTTGTCTGTGCAGAGTCCAGTGTATGTGGAACCGATCACTACAGAGCTTCACGAGTAATGAGGTTTTATTAATAATTCATTTCCTTTTATAATTATTCGAACAAACGTGGATTAATTCAGATAAGCTAGGTTCTATTGCATGCATACACATTGCAAACCTTCGTAATGTCGTTAGATTAATTTATCAACTGAAATTAATATGAATGCATGAATCAAATGATTGTGATTGGTAATTCGGATTGTTAATTAAAATTCGAAGGGAAGCATACTAGTAACAAGTTTTGGTACACAACAAGGATACATGTATCGTGATTCGCCCAGATTTCTCAAGTGAGTTTATTTTGGATAATACTCGAGAGTAAATGAGAATTGCGCGGTACATTCAACTCGGGCGCGGCATCGCGAATAGCAGAATCATTTATAGAAGTTACTCCACTTTCAGGAAGAAGTGGAACGCAGCTAGGCCACTTCCATGAATTAATGTGGAGCGGTGCGAACTACGCGTTGGCTGCACTTTCGATGCGCTTATGCAACTAGTGGAATGATGAAAGATTAAGCATTTTCGACGACGCCTCCTCTGTAATTTACTTAATTAGATTTCGGCTCCTCTCGCCTGCAACGAGAGAAACGTGAGTTCGAAAGAGAGATTGATCTGCCAAAAGGATAGGCGCTCGTTATAAAGTATGAACTGAAAGGTCGAGTCAATTGGATTATCATCGCGATTCCTTGACGCGTTCTCTCAATAGGAAGACGTTGTGTCCACCTTATTTTTAACCGAAGGCGATCACCTGGTAATTGGCAAGCAGCGGACCCGTGGCCATGACCGGACACTAATTCTCGATCAGTTCAACAACCTACTGCATACAACGTTCGTCTGGTCGGGTCGGCTCGTTCCCTTCCGCGAGAAAGTCCTAGGAAAGGTCGCAAAGCTGCGTATGTGTCGGCGCTCGAATTGGGCAAATTATCGAGCGGTCGAAATTGCGCGCGAGTGGTTCCTCATGAATTGGCAGAAATTCGCAAGTACCATACAGATACAAGCATATAGAGGTGTATTATAGAGAAAAAAGGATGATAAGTGGCGACTAGCTGCTAGGAGGAGGATGCCGGAGGGATTGATGGTTTGGCGGGCGAAGCGAGCCTCCCGATCGCAGTTGGTTTCGCAATGAATGGCAAAGTGACTTGCACGGAGAGTCCGGCGCTCGCAGCGATCGAACGCTACGTATACTACGAGAGGTGTTCACGTGAGAGGCGAGTTGGCTGGCGAATTTCTTGAGGCAAATTGCTGAGCGGTCTCGGGTATCGGGCGAACAATAGCCAGCGATCGCGCGACTCGACGGTGTTTGCGTTAGTTAGATAGTGCGAGAGGATAGGATAAGGGGTGAAGAGCAGAGAGCGAGGGCAGAGAGAGGAGAACGGAGGCGAGCGGCGAGCGCGAAGCGGAGCAGAGGCGGAAGGAAGGGAAGGCAGTGGCAGGGAAAAATCGGGGGTGACAGTCGTCGGCTCGGCCGAGTGGTAAACACTTACTTACACAGAGAGTAGGCCGGTCGTGTTGGTAGATATCGGCGACGTCTGCTACTACGCTCTCGGTATTTGCCAATTGCCAGCAGTGGCAGGATGGTATCTAGTCGGTGAAGTTTTCCTCGGATTCGTCGGGCTCTGATAGGAAAGGCGCGGGGCTCTCAGTGCTCGTGACGGACGGGCGGGAATTTCGGGCGATTCGAGGAGTTTTATGACGCACCAATCGAGCCTGCCGGACCGGCGGATTTCAGGGCTGATCGAAAGCGCAACGTCCTAGACACCACGATCAAAGTGATACTCAGTTAGACTCGACAGTATAGGTTAGGGTATCAGACGTTGACTCGACAGAATTCCTTGGGTGCGCGGCTAGGGACTTTAGCTGAAGCCTGTTCAAAACAGCCAAGCGGAACAGCGGCTTGAACAGCTGATGCTTCAACGACACCGGCGAAATGTCAAAATCCAGGCAAATCGTAAGTCAACCAATCCTCGCAGATTACTCTCTCGCAACACTACCGAGAGACTCTATCCGGACTGATGGATTGACCCTTTTCCACCAGATATTTATACTTTCTTCCATTCACTGCAAATCTCGCATTCCGCACGTTGCCATTGATATAACTCACCCAAAACTTCCAAGGCTAACGACCCATTCGATATTACAATTCCACCAATTTTTCCCTATTCTCTCAATCCTTTTTATTTTTCACATGCCAATTTCTCAAGTTTGCCCTAAATTAATGAAATTATCATATTTTCGCCCCTATCTTGTCACCTGTTTTTTCACATTCATAATTTATGTTTTCCTTAATTTATTATATAACATTTCATTTGCATTCTCTCTGCTTGAACAACCTTGATCTGCTTCTTAGGGGAAGCAAGATTTTCGCAAACAAACATGTAATGTGAAAGATTTGGATGTTGTCAAACATTTGCCATTTTGTCTGCAAACTATGGATTTATTAGTCATCATTGGTCCGGATAAATACTGCTTTGGGTCAGATTCATCTAAGTTTGCACTGGTCCTTAATAATATTGATAATTCTGCTTTGTCGATAGCTACTACGCATTCAGTCATCAGAAGGAACAAAACGCGTAGAGATCAACCCTTCCGATACTATATCTCAATTATTTGAGAAGGTTGGTTGTTTATTGGAGCATAAGAAACTGGAGCAACTAATATACGTTATATAAATGCTTTCAGATATATGAAGCTTTTGAATTAAATAGCTTTGGGTTCAGCTTGTACAAGCAACCAAACAACAAAGATGAGCTCGTATCCACCAGAAGTAAGACAATTTCTAGCGCTGGCCTCTCGCACGGAGATATGTTGTATCTGGTATCACTTAATGCTGCTCAATTATGGAGTAAACCATCCACCAGTAGTGCATCCAATGCTTCCACAAGTAATTCCTTCTAGTACAAAATCTAAAATATTTAGTTGTTATTTATTCCTGTTACAATCTATACACTACAATTAATCTCTGATTCAGTGGATGCTTCAACAAGTAACAATCGTTTGACTGGCTTTGCACGATCATCACCAGGTGTACCCGAGGATGAAGTAGATGTGCAATTATGGAAACTAGATGGGAAAATACAACGAAAGCGGGATGAAAAATTGTAAGTGAAAGGTATTTTTATAAATGAAAGTGTTGATTCTAACTGGAATATTTTTGATAGATGTCGGCATGGTATAAATGGGTGCTGTGTTCACTGCTCTCCCCTGGAACCTTTTGATGAAGCTTATTTGAAAGCACAAAACATCAAACACCTTTCTTTCCATTCATTTCTCAAGAAAATGACTGCCCGTGTTGGAAGGTAATTGTCTTTGTGAATTCTCTTTTAAAATATGTACAATGACAATGTTTTATGAATGTAATGCATACTTAGGGACAAATTTGTACAACTGGAGGACATACGCTGCCGAATAAAGACTGGTTGCAAAGATCATCCACCCTGGCCACGCGGCATTTGTAGCAAATGCCAGCCGAATTCCATTACTCTAAATCGTCAGATGTATCGACACGTGGATAATGTTATGTTTGAAAATGCTAGTTTAGTCGAACGTTTTCTCAACTATTGGCGTACTACGGGTCACCAACGCATTGGATTTTTATATGGAAGATACGAAATACACTCGGACGTACCATTAGGAATCAGAGCCGTAGTAGCAGCTATATATGAACCACCTCAAGTGAGTTGGATTTAATAGGACGGGAGGAAAGGACTGGTTAACCGTACGCTAATCGATGAATTGTTGTAGGAAAGTACAAAGGATTCGATACGGCTATTGCCCGACGAGAAGGAAGCGATGGTAGACGAGCTGGCTCATTCACTTAAGCTGAGGAGAGTTGGCTGGATTTTTACAGATCTTATAGCTGACGACGTTAAAAAGGGAACGGTAAGTGCTCGAGGGAGAGATGTTACCCTGCCTATAAATACTCGCACTGGTCAGGCTTAATGTCAGTCGCTCGATTCCTTTAGGTGAAGCACGTTCGGAATATAGAGAGTCATTTCCTATCTGCTCAAGAATGTGTGATGGCGGGACATTTCCAAAATCAACATCCAAATCCTTGTCGGCTTTCTCAGAACGATTTTTTCGGATCCAAGTTTGTCACGGTTTGCGTCACCGGTAAGTTTTCAGAGTACCACGCATTTGTTTGCGGTAATCGTTTCATCGTCTTTACGAGAGCATTTTTGTTGATTACAGGTGACGATAAAAATCAGGTCCACATGGAAGGCTATCAAGTATCCAACCAGTGCATGGGATTGGTACGCCACGGCTGCTTGGTTCCCACAAAAGACGCCCCTGAGCTCGGATATGTTATTGAATCGACTGATAAACAATACGTTCCAGACGTCTTCTATAAGGTAAGTCCACTAGCAGTTTATTTTCTAAGTCACTTGTGGTACGAATACGACAGAAGGGTTCAGATATGTATTAAAGTATACATCATTTGGGAGAAAAACAATTTATAACTCAAAATCGACCGATTAAAAGTACATTTAAGTTGGGTAACGAACGTTTTCTCGTACATGTGTAATGATACAATAAAAATTGAAGCGAGAAGTGTTACGGCTATGTTTTACCATAGGTTGTGAACAAAAGAATATCGAATTTGTATTTAAGGATGAGTACGCCTTAACTTAGGGGGGAAAGGGGAAATGGGAAGGGTCGATGAGCACGGCTGTGGAGAAGTAGGGGAGTCAGGTAGAAAGCGGTTCGGAGGTACAGACCGGGAAAATGAAATGGTCGAGAGTTCTGGCCGCTCAGTCGTTTAATTCGAACGCGAGGGGCAAGATATAACCTGTCGGTTGATAGAGTCGATATTACAAGCTATGCGTTGTTACCTCAACACGTTCATAAAAATATATGTGATATATATACGCGCGCGCGTGGATAATTTTGTAGTTCACAGGTGGGCTTCTAACTTCACTCGCTTCGGTAAAACGTGAATAGTTGCGCATCTAAGCATCGAGAGAACGTAGTTTATCGGAGATCCCCTCATTTCCTTACTACCGAAACGAGATCGATTCATTCGAGCACAATCCACCCCTCCGGTCGTCGCATGTTATTACATTTACGTTACAATCTAGTGGCGATTCTCGCGCTCGTCGTAGCGCAAACGGGTTTTCAACGCGAGACACATTATCAGCTAATTAACAAGTGTTAAAACTTTCAAGTTCAACATCGAATGAGGCTTTCTTCGAAAAAGGCATTCACGACGACGAGGGCGTGCAATTTCCTACGATACATAGGTGCGCCTTTTGCCTGTACGCGCCGGTGTACGCATTTCGACGCGTCTCTCGCTCACGTGTACATGACAATATTATACATAACGATGAGGTTTACGAGGATTTTAGACGAATAGTATAACGCAGTACATTATCATAGCATTTCGATATACAGCATCGAGGAATGATTCGTGTGTGACATATACCCGCTCATTTCGTCTCTGTTCCGATCATACGACGAGGCTTACGATCTACATTCGTAGTAGTAGTTAGGCCTTGCATACGCGTGCATGTTGAGATCTGTCCTTAAATAACAGTTAATTTACGACGGCTTAGTAGAGCGAGAAAAGTGAAAAGAGAGGAGCAGTTTCGATCCCTTCGGTGGGACCTACATTTTCCCGGGGGCAATCCGCGCACTCCTCTGTGTTCTCCCTTCAGCTCTTTGTTTTTGTTTTTCATTCTTAGAACAGAACGATACGTGATCGCTGATCAGACAAAACCGAATATTCACCCACGTACCAACGTACCGTTCGCTTAAGGTTCTAAACGACCTGCGTGTATGGAATCACCATTCTTCACTGTAACGAAGTCGCGCGTTACGTTCATAGAGTGAAAGATATAGAGTTTCCCGTCTGTACGTGTTTTTACAAATATATAGATATACGTGTGTATATATACACAGTAGCCCCGTTTCCGTACTTATTCCCCGTCTACACGTTTTACTATCTACTACCTAGTGTGTCAGCAACGTCCGCGGGATTATGCCGTCGCGATGCCATATTCCATCCCAGTTTGCGGGACGTTCTATCAACTATACGTTGCAATACGCCGATATAGCCAAAATAAATGTCGAACCTTCTCTAAAACAAATCTCGTACACCTAGAAGTCGTATCGATATCACGATCGATCTGAGGTACGTATGTATCGATCATCGTCGTTATTGTAGATACAGAATCTTCTTGATTCCCGATCAATAGCAAAATATGGATCTTTATTGTTTCGTCTCTCTTCTTCTCGCGCGTCCACGTTTAAAAATAGATTCAACATCTTTAGAATTCTATTGTTAATAGTTAGTTGTGTGAGACTCGTGCGGAGCATCGCAATTCATGGAGCTAGTACGTCGCAACGGTGTCTCCCAATCTCTGGAGACACAAAAAACAGCCGGCTGAATGCCCCGCGCGCATCAGTGTTTTCTATGTGTGTGTCGTCAATGTGTATCCATTTCTATTCGCGGCCTATTCGCATTTCACTCTTAACACGCGCCTGTCTTTGCCGAAGAAAAGCTGTGCCGGGGATACCGTCGCGATTCTTAGTTACTTAGAGCGGGGAAATGTAAGGTAAATGGGTACTTACTACCCTCCGATACTAACCGCAAAACGATGTCGTTACAATTTACCGCACTTCGTTATTAGGATATTCTTGGTAGGCTTGCCGGTCTGGTCGCCAAACGTCGATATCTTTTCGACTAGGTCCAAGCCTTCGACGACGTGGCCAAATATTCCTGTGAATCCTCGCATCTCCTGCAGTATTATGCGAAATTGGGACCCCACCATGCCCAGATTATCGTGTCGTTTCTGGGTTCTTCGCATCCCAACTGCGCCCCTCACTGCAGGGAACTTAGTGTCGTCGGGCATGAAGTATCCTTCTTCGAATATACTTCTTCCTCCGCGCCCATTATTCTGCTCGAAGTCACCGGTGATTACGGACTCGCCATCCCAGCACTGGAATATAGTGCAACCTTTGTAACCAACCCCAACTTCGCCCGTTGCCAGGACGCTGAAGTTCTTGGCCATCTTCGGTGCCGCGTCGGGCCTAACTTCTATCACGATACGCCCGTGTGGAGATCCATTTACTTCGATATTGAAGTAGTACAGGGGATAGGGATTTGGCGGTCCCCGGAGGGCCCCAGTTATTCCCGTGGACGGTGGCTGCGGGGATGAGTGGACGGTTACCAAACTACCGCCGCTGGAACCAACCCCGTCTGGTATAAAGCCTGATTGTTGCTGAGGGTGTAGCACGGGCGGAACGGGTTTAACGGACGGCGAACCAGGCGGGATGAGTAGTTGTTGAGGTCCTGTCTGTGGTGGCGGGCCTTGGTGCACATGCACTGAACCAGGAGCTGGTTGTGCTTGCATCATGCTCGAGTGGTACTCTATCGAGCCATTTTGCATATGCTGCTGCTTACTAACTACGTGCCTCGAGTAGAGCTGTGACATACAATAATTCGTAAGGAACAATATTGGATTCTGAGACGCCGCCATATGATTCGGTAGCCTGCTCCCGTTGCCCGCTCCCTGAGAAACAATTGATTCTCCCGTGTGGATACCAGCTAATGCTTGCTTGAGCAACGCAAAATCGAACACTACTCCAGAGTTCCCAATGAGGTCGTCGAGTTGGCACTGCAATATCATCTCCTGGTACTTGGATTGTAGCCTCTGCTTCTCGAGAATCAGTTGCGCGTGCAGGCTGTACACGTCGCAGGGGCTTTCGATCATTTGCAAGCTGGCCTTCGCTTTGCCGAGAGTTTCGCGCGCTTCCGTTATTTCGGGAAAGTGACTCCAACCGTTCTGTAAATCTGTCTCCACGTGGGTCTTTAGAGTCACGCAGGCTTCCAGTACTTTTATCAAAAACTCTCGCTGTTGCATAGCCAGTCTTTGAATCTCCGTCGACAACTTCCCCATTGCGACTAGATCTAATTGGACCTGTAAAGTAAACAGAGCCCAACCATAGTTTGTCAGATCTTCACCGTGCAATATTCTAAGTCAGAGGAAACGAAAGGTCGCTTACGTCGGATATGAGTTGTTCTTTGGCATCTGTCTGAGACTTGATCTGATGACCCGGGTGTTCCTGCGGGGTCGCACACGCTCTACAAAGCGCCGTGCAACACGTCCCGCACCACAATGCTAGAGGCATTCCGTGCGTGTGGCAATTCTCACTCTATAAGAAGCAATAATGAATCGATCTTAGTAATTTTGACACACATTCCCATCATTTACATGAACAGCGAAATATCTATTTGCAAAAAGTACTATTAGGGGTAATTTCACGCGTTAGATGTACTACTCATATTTTGAAGAGCATCTTAGAGGATTTATTTGGTGATCCTATTACTATTAGCAGTGTACTCAATAGGGCTTCATACGGTATGCTTTCCACACCATTCGCGTATGAACCCTCTTGAAATCATGTGCGTTGAGCATACGGTAGAATGGTAATCAAGTTGGATCAATGGTGGTGTACCTTGCGTTCTTTATCGGCGGCTTTCCCAGACGTATTATTCGACGTAATTTTTAGTTGAGATATATTATTGGCTAGTGTGAGGAGAGGAGAATACGTCGGCAGAGCATCGGGCCCGTGATCGCCCAAGTCCGTCCGCTTCCAACAGTGCACACAGAACAGCTCGCGTCCTTTTAACAAATTGTTTTCTATGCAGCGCAAGCAGAAGTAGTGCTTACAGCTCAGGTATTTCGGGCACTGTTCAGCATCGTTGTACTTCTGCTTGCAGTAACTGCAAAGCGTCAGTTCCTCCAAGTCCGTTAGCACGCTCGGATCCAGCATCTGAAAGAAAACGAGAAATATCTTCCAATACCCTTCAGTACACACAAGGCAAACGCGCGAGCGATCAAGGAAAAAATGTGCGGAACGCACTACTCCCGACTATGTCGCAGCGTTAGTACGTGTAAACAGGCAAAAAGATTAAGCAGCGGATTTAGGATATTTCCCCCGTGGCTTATTCCGAGTCAGTAGTAACAAATGCCGGACATCTCAAGCATTGTATTCTCGTTCTATGTTTCTTTCGCCCACTCACTCTATTCTTTTTCTGACAGAGTAAGATGGTATCATCGAGCCCTTCGCGGGGAAACATATTGATACAAAGCAGCAGCAGCTGTCGGACCGACGAGCGTCACTAATTCACAGAGAAAAAAATTGTCCGGATTCGCTTATTTCTCTGGAGCGCTTACGTAGATTCGTGCTTTGACTCATTGTTTTAACATAAACCCGTCGATAACGCTATCTCACGCGACCGATATACGTTCGGTTCGAATAATCCAAACATCTCCAATTCTTGCCAGCCCGGTTCCGAGTACACAGAATGACGAAATCACATTGAGGCGTCTGATAATCCGAGCGATTGTAAACACATTGAAATTTCGAGGGTTAATTGGGAATATCCGCGGAATGAAAGGTCGGGGCAGCGCAGGGCGGGAAAGACGAACGGATGGAACGGGCATAGCGCGATCCACCTGTATCGAGCGCATTCGACTCGTCTACATGTGTTCACGCGGCCAGCAGCCACACTGGTAAAGCTACCTCTCCTCGCGGCGCCGCGCGGCTTACACTTGTCGACGATAATTCGGCATCGTAGCCGAGCTCGTGGAAAGAGGTTAGCTTCATATCGGGAAGAACGACGCGACAATCAAGTTATTATGCAACGATTTGGCTAACACGCTAATGGTACGGCAAAAAAATGACATTTCACGCGGGACAACGCATGCGCAGGAAATCCCGCCAAAACCTAGGGGGTCGTGGAGTCCAAGTCTTGGGATTCGCCATTCGCGCAGAGACGAACACATCCCGCGGAGGTGGGGAGGGGGGAGCCTATCGAGGAAGGACATATCGAATACACGCATCTTGTTGCCAGACGAAATACTCGGGAGAATGGTCCAAGCAGCCGTGATAAAATGCTCGGATGGACGAAATATGGATTGGTGAGGCTGATCGGTAGCTCGGTCAGGAGGAATCGGCACAGCGTGGCCCATGACAAGTCGCGATTCGAGGGAAATGCGACTCCCGGTAGAGTGGCTGCCAGGCGAATTCCGCGGGAATATCGTGGCCGAGTGTCTGCTGGCGAGATCTACATGTAGTGCCAGCAGCCAGGTCACATTTTCTCGCTCCGGTTTGTCGATCCTTCCCAATCTTTTCCTCGCGCACGCTAGCTCTCTCTCTCTCTCTCGCACACACACAGGCACATAGACACACACACCCTCTCGCGGTCAGACTCATTCTCCCGACATATATTCCCTCTTTCTCCAGTACTGGCCGTCTTGGCTGGCTGTGCCCGTAGGAGAGCAGGAGCGTGTAAATTGCTTCCGTACCATGTATACGCTTGGTGGGATCGCCTGGTTGCCGCGCGATGGATCCGTTGGCACTCTGGTCACTTCCAGCGTGTTGGTGGCGCGACGACGACTTCTGCGTGGAGGTGTTCTCGCTCGAGCGCGCACTAGAGACACGGCTTTAATTTACATCGGGGCTGACACGTCGTGTGTAGCACGCGCTTCCACGCACTGGAGAGAATCGAGCAGGCCGTCGTCGTCGTCGTCGCCGTCGTCCTCCTTGTCGCCGCTGCCGCCGTGGAGAGTTTTTAGCGCGGCTCCCTCGCTTTGTACTTTGGTTCGCGTAGTCTCTGTCCGCTTATCGAACGTCGTGAGTTATTGGGGATAACATAACGACGGCGCGCCGGTTGAGCGGCGGTTACTTCGGCGTTAGCGCGTGCCAGCGTTTTGCCACATCATGATGTTTGGTTCACTAAACTAACCACTAGCATGGCGGCGACGACCGACCGACCGACACACACCACGGCGCGCGCTCCTCGCTTACGCTGTTGCTTTACCCTCCGCAGCCCCGGCCTCCTCTCTCCTCCGTCGACGAGCTTTGATCCCCCCACTCTTCCCCGGTTCTTACACCTCCCCGAGCACCCCCTGCCCCACCAACTGGACCCGTCGCCCTTCTCCTCAGCCCGCCGCTCTCCTGCTCGCCTCCGACGTCCACTGAATTGTAAACGGCGCCTCTGCGCTCTTCCTCGCGACCGCGACCTTTAGCCAGTGCGCGCGCGCGCGCGTCCCCGTCGACAACGATCGCCGCCACCGGCAACACTATGGACTGGCCTTTACAGTTTCCCCTTTGCAAATTTCGTTTTATACGCCGCTCGGCTAGTCCATTCGGTTCCTAGAGGCTCGAGCCCGGGCAGGTGTCAGGGTCGCCGCGAGCCAACGTAGAACCCTACTATATCTAGCACTTGGCCTAACAGCGATATATCTGCGACAATGATTGGTTCAACTTGTCATGCTCACCTCTTTTAGATCCTTCGAGTTTAAAGAATTGTTCTAAAATAGAAATGTAAATACTCATTTATGCTGATGAGATAATTGGAGTATTTGGATTTATATCTAATTCTTTATTTTCTACTCTTCTTGTAGGAGAAAGACTCGTATGGCAATGAAGTTCCCAGGCTGGCGAGACCACTGCCAGTCGAATACTTATTGCTGGATGTGCCAGTATCTACACCACTTACTCCACAATTCACTTTCCATGTTGGTAGTGATACCACTCCTTTTCCAATTGAAAATAGGTATGTCTTCTGGGGAAGACTGTGGAAGTATGAATTATTGATATCAAAGAAGGAAACCGTTAACAATGGATATTATTTAATTGCAGACTCGTTGATGGACAAATTCAGGAATTTAACTCTCTGTGCTCCTATATGCAGCAGTTTACTCAAGATCAATTTCTGGATGCTACTTCAGATTTTCACTTACTCCTCTTTATTGCCAATATGGATATGCTGCCGATGAAGGTAAACATGCAAATATTCTTGCGAATCTTGAATCGGTGTATCTAAACTGTGTGCTCGTTACGATGGATTAATTGTTTTCTAGGAGCATATGGCACCATTATTGGAAGCTGTTTGCAATAAAGACAAGGAGAAAGCGACAGAATGGGCCAGGTCAGCACATTGGGCCACTGTGGAACAACTCATAATTGCAACTGGTAGCAATCTCAGATTACCGTCGACCTCGAGCATGGGAGCTACTGGGATAGAAGTTGGTACTGAAGCAAGTGTCGAGCCACAGCCGGAACAAGCCCTTTGGACTTGTCGTTATTGTACTTTCCTGAATGCCGCGCAACTTGCAATGTGTGACATGTGCAGTCTGCCGAGACATTCTTAACAAATTGTCAATACCACATTGCTCCTCTGTGCATTTAAGGATGATTGTCCTTGAATGACTATTTTGGCTCTCGCAGGGTTTGAAACACCCCGCGTGTCCCTGCAGATATAATGATTGTTTTCTATGCATCTTTGGCCTTACTTATGAGTGAATAAAAAACAGAAACACAGCATCATCGGACGTAGCCTTTCTTGGTTCTTGGACTATCAAGGTTGCAAGGTTTGTAATGGGATTAAAAGTGGTTACCACAGTATAAAAGTTTATTTCAATGAGGCAAAGTCTTTACAACTCATCTTAGAAACAATACAGTTAACTAAACTAGAAACAGCCAACTCCTCCTTGTCAATTTTGTAAGTTTTCTTCACAAGCTCGTCGTTTGTGAACTCTGGCAGTCTGATAATTGGTGTCCTCTCCCCTTTAATAGCACTATCAAGAGTTTTTACCAGTTCTTCTTTCGCATTATCTTCATGTATTAACGCCACTATGATATCTTTATCATTGTCACCGATACCAAACTCGATCAGTGAACGAGATATATTTTTCGATGTCGAGAGATTGAACAGGATTTCGGTGTTTAAACTCTTGGTGGTCAAGTGTCCAAGTTTCGAATTCACAGCCGCTTTATTGGCTGCTACCACTACTTGGAATGGATCCACTACAAGAGTCGCCTTCAGAACGCAGCATGACAGTTCTCCGCTCAAGATTCTCTTCCGCAATTCACTTGCATTTTGCACATTCGTATATAAGTAGAGTGTGCAACGTAAGCCGGTCTCCGGGTCCAATGACACGGAGTACTCTTCCATTTCGCCCATGAAGATAGAACTGAGTTTGGAGTAACACTTTGCGATTGTCTACTAATTGGAGTGACCTTCTGTCATCCATGTATTTAGGACTTTAGGTTATTGGAATGCAATGCTTGAGGATGGCGCTTGACAGGTTGTTGCATAGTAAATACTATAGGCATAGACAGGAGTATATTAGGAGTAAAAACAATTAACGTGTACTGCACATCGGCACCGCTGAAACCACAGTATAGACATAACCAGCAGGGTCACTCGGCGTCGGCGCCTTTGATCTCGGTGAAGCCGAGTTGGCTGCGCTCCGTGAGCTGCCAGCTTGGTTCAGATGGCTCCGCTAGGTGCCGGTGGTGCGGTTAGTCTGTCACGTCGGTAGGTCGTCCCCTTGCCGTCACTTTGTTGGCTCGCCCCGCATCACCCCGCTTCGTCACCTCGTCCGAATTAGAGTGGCGCGCCCCTGGTGGCAGACCGGCAACCAGAGCCATCAGCCTACTGAAACCGGCTTCACTTATTTCGCCGAGTGACCCTACTGGTTATGTCTATACTGTGGCTGAAACTATAGACAAGATTTAGTCATAGAAATTGTGAGAGATAGATAGAACAAGGTCAGGGTGTTACGGGTCCAGCAATGCATTTTATTAAAACCCGCGTTATTCAAACTCTGTTTATTACAGATTAGTCCATCTGGGGTACATTGAATCAGTGTTCAAGGAAAACCAAAGTTCCCTGTTTCGAAGTGGCACTTCCAAGATAACTTGAAGAGTTTAAAAATAACTAATACTCTTTTAAATAAATTATTCAACTCAGAACTTGTTAAACCCGCGCAGTTGCTCAGGTGTCCGACTCGCAATTAGCGGGACCCGGGTTCGATCCCAACACCTGTCATCGCCGATTTTCGGCACGTTCACGCACTGCGCGGGGGGTGGTTCGGAATCCACCTTAAAAATTGTAGGTCCACCCGGTATGAGAATAAATTTAATTGGTGTTCCCCCTGCCTTACGGAAGCTCATATATAGATGTCCGGAGACAATTTTCTAGGAGGTCGGGACGCTGGTGGAAATCCGCGGGCGGATTTGCGATTGGCTGCGAATATACGGTTGTGAGGTACTTGAAGGAATGAGTGCACCATAAGTTCCTTACGTTATTAATTAGTACGCAATATTGGGCCTATGAGTTCCTTTCTACGTATCTGTACATATTTTGCAGTTAGACTATAATTATACATATATTGATAAAATTCTGTTTCCTACCTATTTGTTGCGCATCCTGGCGAAGTCCCTTAGGTTCTGCGCGCAGACTCGTCACCGAAAATCTTGCTGTGGAACACAGTGCACCTAGGCAATTGATCGAGATTGTTCTATTAATCCGACCGAGAATTAAGATATATGCGTCTACTTCTAAGTTATATTCATGTCCTATGAGTTCCTAATTTTTGTATTGGTCAACCGCTGCGTTTACCGACGGTTCTGCTTGTCATGTAAACCTTTATTTATGACGATGTTGCGTAATAAATTATTTGACCGGTGAAGAGCTTTTCTCCTTGTGCGGTTAGTTTTGAATACTCACCAGCTCCTCCATGGGTGGGTTGAACGACGCCACTTTTCCTAGCACGATATCACCGAATCTACCACCCATCCAATGATTCTTTCAACCTACACGGATTCCCCGCACACAGAAGAATAACACTGTGCACTTTATGCGACTTGATTCACTTAAAAAGTCCGAATAATCCGAAATATTCCGACGCGAAATTCGGCGCGCAGTTACAGAGCTTTTCGACCGAGAGGCGACTGTTGCGCATGCGCTGCGCTCTTCGGGGGGGCGCGAACTCCTTACTGCGCACTCTGCACTGCTCCGCACAGGTGTTTGACATAACCCAGTGCGCACCGATGCACTTGATGCGCTGGTGCACTGGAAACGCAAGTGCAAAGGACCCAGCAGGAAAACTCGCCCTTCAAGATGTGGTTGCAAGATGACACTCCGCAATCAGACACTTCTCTCACGAAAGAACGTATTATACAGAGATTCAACGAGGCATTGGGCTCGGATTTAAAGGGCCTCGATAATATAAATGAGCTCCACGCAAGATTGAAGGCAGAGAAGGATGATATTGAAAAGTCGGTGAGACCTTGGGTTTTTCGTAAATTGACAATGTGGAAGTAATTAAAGAGTCGCATATATGAGAAGTGTTTTATCAATAGTAATTGAGAGTTCCGTTTCTTCCAGCTGTCCATGGCTTCCACGGAAGCACCATCCAAGTTGAAAGCAGTAGTGGAGAAGGTTGAGCAAGTAGGAATCGAAATCCACCAGTTACAGGAGGCATTTGCTAAGCTGCAATGCAACATAGAAGAGGCACAGGGTGAAGAGGACAAATGCGAGCAATTTGAGGAGGAGACTAATGTTGTTGAAACCATTAGTGCATTAGATAAGAGTGTCTCTTACTTGGACTTCTTGCAGCATATAGAAAATATTAGGTGAGGAATTCAGTTGTGTGCTTGTTGTATTGTAATGAGATTGTTTGGTATAGAGTGTATGTTCTTTGTTCTAGTGATAAAATGGAAGCATCTCTATCTTCCCCTGATTATGAAGCAGCTATAACTCTGTACACCAATCTCATGAATCTGAGCTGCGAATTGCACTCCTCCTCATGCACGCATTTAGTGAAATATGTCAGAGAAACCACTTCCTTCTGGTACAATTTTCTCAAGAACAAATTATCCAAGTGAGCATTAAACAGTACCAGATAAAAGTTGTTAAATAATCTTTGCTTATAAGGTTTCTCTTGTTGCAGAGAGTACTGTGATATATTAGAAACTATGAAATGGCCTTTTTGTGGAAACAATACGCATACTATGCCGACCCCCACAGCTGAAACAACCACCAAGTTCAAGATACTCACAGAGTATTTACTCCATTTGCAACAACCGTATCCTTGGAAATAAGATTACTATTCTATTGATTATTTTGTGTGAGATATACATTCCTGAACAATTGTAATTTAGGGAAGACACCATTAAGCCAGTGGTCACTTCTGCTCTCCTAACAGATTTCAGTCCAATATGCCTGCCAGTTGCATTTCTTGCATTGCCTCTCAGGAAGAGATTCATTTACCATTTCACTGGGGCCAAAATGACCAATAGGCAAGATAAACCAGAGTGGTTCTTTACTCAGGTGTTGACATGGATTAAGGATCATGCACAGTGGGTACAAAAGAATGTTCAACCCATTGCTGAATCAACAGGCTTTGGGCATATTGATGTTAAGGTATGGGGAGTATAGATTCACCAATTTGGATGATTGAAAGTACTGAGAAAATTGTAGTACCTGTTCTTCTGCTGAAATAGGTGGAATTTATGAGAGCTTTGGTTCTATTGGCAGTTGAGAAACTTCATTCTGAATTGCTAAAAGCACAGTATGATGATGTGCTCTTTGCTCACCTGGTAGATGAAGCTTTAGGATTCGAAAGGGAGTTGAGAGAAACAGTGTTGTATCCAGTGAATCAGCCTGCTATCGTTTCCATCCTCACACAGGCCCAAATTTTCGTGAAATGGATTAACATGGAGAAGAAATGTTTGTGCTTAGTTGTTGAAATATCAAGAGTATTTTTCAATTGAACTAGGCCTGATGTATTCTTATTTTAGATGCCACTGAGAAAATGGATGCAATTTTGAGCTCAAACACAGCATGGGAAAAATTACCAGGCCCAGATATTGATGAAATGAAAGTCACAGAATGTGCTGATGCATTTCTTACACTGCTGATAACTATTTCTGATAGGTATAAACATTTACCTCAACCAGGACACAGGTGAATGTAACAGAGATTTGATGTTTGTGTGATACATTGCGTTTACACAAAATCAAAACTTATATTGTGTTTATTTACAAAGGTTACAATTCCTGGAACTACAATTAGAACTAATTGATGATTGGAGAGTGAGACTCTTGCAGTTATTGCATGGGGATTACGAAGATCCTTTGCAATCTCTAATGCCGCGGATATTGAACACTTTTCATTATGTCGCAAACGTTCTTGAAGAATGGGGGGTCACAGTTGTAAGTGCATACATTTTCGTACACAAACGATCTAATTTTAGTAGATGCTCAATATCAACTTCTTCCAGCACTTTCTACAATTACATTTCTTCAAAAAACAAACGAAAGCAATTGAGATTGCAACAGACCAAGGCAACGACGCTAGTGAAAATATTGGAGAGATTGTGGGCTCTGTATTTGATGAAGCCGTGAAATTGTTAAGGCGATTAGAAAACGAACTAGTTGATGAAATTAGCGATTCCGTCGCATTAGACATAAAAGCTAAAAGCAGAGCCTACAGAACTGATAAGTAAGAGTTCGACAACCTACCTCGAACAACCCCCTTTCTTCTAAGATATTAAAATGGAACATCTTGCAGGTGGTTTGCAATGCAACCCGCGAAAGAAGTAGCTTCCCTCTCGGTTACTCCGAGCGGATGTCCAATGTTCCAAGAATTAGCAGCTCGTCTAAATACTCTTCATGACGTGCTCGCACTACCATTATTTCAGCAGGCGTGGAAGAATTTGGCTACTAATATTGACGAGGTAAAGTATGAAGTAATAAACCAATTGATACATACTTAAGATTAAATTTATTAAATAAATATCGCTTGATCCAGTTTCTATTAGAAGAAGTTGTACTCGTAAACCACTTCAACATCGGTGGCGCTGAGCAGTTGCAATATGACATTTTTAGAAATTTGTTTCCTCTCTTCGGTTTGTACATCAACAAACCGGAATCGTACTTTTCCTTGTGAGTACTACATCTAAAGGTTTACAACGCGCTATCACTCAATGATGCACTAATCCACGTGCTTACAATTATCTCTTAGAATAAAGGAAGCCTGTGTCTTATTGAATATTCTGGTGGGATCGGCGATGTTACTATTCGAAGCTCTTAATACTAGTGATGAGAGTACAGCGAAAGAAATACTGGCAGATGTCGGTGTATATAAAATGCCTCCTGATGTGGCAGTAAAAGTAATCAGGACGAGAACGGATGTGACGTGTATATAAGAAAGAACCACTTCCGAACATCGGGGAAAAATGTAAAAAATGTTTTTACTTGCATGTGTAACATGGTCGGACGGGATTTGTACTTTATTGTAATCCCTGTTTGATCTTTCAGCCTTTCGAATGTGCTTTGGGGTATCTAACTGTATATACTACCTAGCAGATCAATGTGATACCACCATTATCCGCACCCAACAGTAAGAGACGATTGAGCGGCAGAACGGCCATGGCAGTCAGAATCCCTTTGAACGCGTCAGATCTCAGTTTCGAGGATGAGAATGAAGCAGTTGATTCTATGGATGTATAGACGCCTATACGATTTGCTGTTGTTCCAATAATCAATTCCTGCTCGTACGTTGACATACAGTGAACTGGTTCGGTAGAAGCCCTGGAAATAAAAAATACAATTTATCATAATTTTGTACTGTTGATTGTATAATGTAGATCGAAGATATTAATATATTTTACTTCATATGAAATTTCAGTTTTCCATCCAGTGCACTCCACACAGCAATAGTTTGATCCAGTGACGAACTAACTATTGTCGTTTCGTTTATAGCTTGTAATTGCAAAATCTGAAAATGATAGTGACGGTAAAAAGAAATTCCTGAGACTTTTCTTCAAAATCATACCTCGCATTCGTGTCCTTTCCAGGAGGCAATAATAAGACCGGTTCGAATGTCTAAAATAGTAAGAAAGCCTGAAGCTTGACCCAATGCAACCCAGTATCCGCTTGGCGCTACCGCAATGCATCTAATCAAGCCTGTCGGATTCATTGATACCTATTGAGTGGAAACGTAAAGTTTATTCTTACAAACGAATTCATCTGGGACACCTTTGATTGAAGAAAATACTTGGTACCTACTTTCATCTCATTCACATACTGGAGGACTCTGCAATCAATTACCCTAAGAGTTATGTCAGCCGTGCCAACAAGTAACGTCGTCGATGGAGAAGGACTGGCGGCGAGAGTATTCACAAGAGCAGGACGGGTACTTTCGGGGCAACCAATTAAAGATCCCATAAATGGGTCCCAGCAATGAACTGTACTATCGCAAGTAACAGCATATCGTAACGATTCGAGAAACGTGAGGGCAACAATAGATTTCTTGTGTCCGGTATACGTATATTGACATGATGATACTGTGCTTCCGTCACCCTGTTCGCAAAATCGTAGTATTCAGATTAGTTCTGGGAACTCACGATCTGAGTTAGTTGTGAATTTCATGCTCTCACCTGACTTCTCAAACTCCAGAGTTTCACAGTCTTATCTCGCCCACCACTCATAAAACTATTTTCATTATCCAATACGTAAAGACATCTAGTACTGTTTGTGTGTCCACTAAAGCTCTGCAACTTAATTTGTTTTATATTGAAGGAGGACTCTTTGTCCGGCCTTCCTATTTCGTGCTCCCAATATGCCAGCCAGTTGCCACGCAATTGCCTTCCGGTAGACGTAGAACAGCCCGCTTCACTTTTTCCCGATGTCACACTGTCCACTGGTTGAGTTCTACCATCGTCCTTCTGGATTTCAAACCGATTTCCAACCACTGATATGTTGCCGAAACTACACGCCCCTTTGTCGATTACATCCAGTGTTTCCACTACGTTGTAATCCATGCTGTGTACTATGCTGCACCTTTCCACATCTACATTAAATGAAAATCCTCATTGACACAATGATTGACAACATTTTTTAAATTTCACGTGTATGAAATGTGATGTACCAATACTGGGAGAAGTAATTTTCATTTCCTGTTCATGCTTATGGCACAAGTCACGAATGTGCTGGTGATTCTTGAGAACATGATCAACAACTTCAGTATCGATGCATTTGTAAAAGAGCATATATGCTTTGTGAGCAAATTCGGCGGTGAAGACACCTCTCAATTCTTCGAAAGCCTGGAAATGTTTCCCATTAAATGTTTGTACATTTGGACACAATTTCTTGAGAGAAGTACTGAATAGAATACTTTGTTTCTTTGAAGATCCGGCACATCGATATTTTCAACAACTGGAGGAGAATAAGATTGGGCAACATCTGTATTAACACCATTGTTCAATCCTGCTCCACTGCGATCGCTCCCTTCTTCATTGGTTTTTGGTCTGCATATTGAATTTTTTCTTTTATAATCTATATTCTACTTTATCTATTTCATACATACCTTTTGAAATGATCGCCAATAGGCATATTGTGTATTCTGTGGCAAGTATCATCGCCAGTGCCATCCACGGCACCATTTTTATTAAAAGATTTGTCGAACGCCAAAAAGAATCGTTGGATTGGCACAGCCAAGTGATTTTTCGTAATCACACTTCCGAGACGTAAACTTAGCATGAACATTACTTCCAAACATTTTTCTGCCAATACAGATCTTGCCATCAGACCATTGGGAAAAGTGAATCTTGTCGTTGACAATACACGGACGGTTGGGTATAATATGGCTTTTACAATAGAGTCCTATGTCAGGTGAAAAAGAATGATGTAATGATTCCATCCCATTCTAAAAGTTTAGTAAAAAAAAAACAAGCAGTATTCTGAAAGATCCATCGTACATGAAGCATGTCCATTAGTGTTGCATCGCTAAGATACGCTGTGATATGGTTGAGTAGTGCTAAGCACGAGATTATTCCTCCCTCCAAGTTCTGCGTCAACTTTCTTTTACACAGGGCCAAGAGCTCGACCATGTGTGCAAAATATTGTAATAGTACAATCTGTTCTCCATACAAACCTAGAGAGAAAATCGCATGAAACACCGCAGGCGATGCCAATGTAAGACTATCCGAAATCTGCAACTACCTGCTATAGCCGTGAGACATTCCAAAACTTTCACAGCATTGCGATCTCCGGCCAAGACCTTTTTATTCCAACTGTATCCTTCGACAGTTACGAAATTGTTATCATCGATGCACATTAAATTCTCTTTCCCCGTGTAACACAGTGTGAGCATTCTTAGTAAGTTTCGTGACAAATATCTGGCAGTAAGGACGGGACCCAAACGATGTGACAACCAAATTACTGACTCTGCACTCATTTCAGAAGCCGTGCATTCGCTTGAATTAGGCTTTCGATAAGTATTGTCGGAATGGATAGATTGCTCTTGTTCCCCGCTATCAGTGCTGTCTTCCACAATGTTAATAGTTGTGGTCTGCTCTTCGATTCCGGCAGCGGATACTGCTTCTGAGACATTACTGCCGGAGTGAGTAATTCCAGTATACGTATTGCTATAAGGGAAATCTTCACTAGAAGTCTTACTTCCGACATTGCAACCAATGCTACTAAACTCCGCTACTAGCTTGCTCGAGGAATTCGAGCTCCTGGGTATAGGAATCGTCGGTGACTTTACAGACCCAGGCGGAGAATTTTTACTGGCTTCCTCGGCTAATTCGTCACTGAGATTCAGATGCAAATCGATAGGTACATCAATATCGTAGGTTTGCCCGGCATTTAAGGTAATCCCTGAGTTATCCTCGGCCTCCATTGCGAACACTTCTGTGTTTGTGTAGAAATCGTCAGTTTATGTAAAATTTATCTGAAACCATTTACTATACCTTCGACATCGGTATCAACTTTGTTAACGGTGCGCGAATAATCAGTCGTCGAAGCTCCAGGAGAAGATGCAGTATTATGCTCCGAATCAGCAGAAGAGTCTTCGTCCAAAGGTGATAGTATTACTTCTCCGTCGCTACAGGTACCACTTAAATCACAGCTTCTATAAGCGGAAAATTAATTACAAACTTACGATTATACTAGAATAGAATTTCTAATTGCTTTTGACAGTATTGTCTTACTTGAGATTCCCAGTTCTATGAGTGCATGTGGCCGATGATCCCTGCACATAATCCCTGTAGCCTCCAACCGCTTCAACAAGCGGCGTAATAAAATTTTCTAAAAATCGCCGAAGTCCAAGTCGTACAATGAGTTTCAATAGAAAACTTCTGTGATACAATCGAATTGTCCGGAATTTCGCTAGGATCGCAGCCGGCAGCGCATCGGCGTGTAGGCAGCAATCCATAATGGAGCCGTTTTCATAGAGCTTTGTAATTGGTAAGAGAAATCCCTCGGCTGTGTCTTTAGGTCCAAGTGCTCTGCGGGAAACCATAAATTGTAGTGGGGACGATAGTAAATCACTTGGTGACTAGTGTACGCACTTGGCAATCGGATCGAAGAGATGCCAGGCAGCAAGCACTGCACTGTACGGTTCTTCCATAATTTGTTGTATATGAGGTACTATAAGTTGTAAACTCGTCTCCCTAGCAAATCCCGTGTACGGCAAGAAATTCTCCAACTCTCTCGCGATCGCCTTAACTTTACATTCGCTAATCTTGCAGAGAAACTTGGTTTTAGTCTTAATTACAAAATTCGGATCGTCCTCGGTCTTCATTATGAAGTTTAATTCTCGTATTAAACTGTTGTACTCTTGCAACATCTCCACTATATTGAAGAGACACTGGCAATACTTTGAAAATGGGAATAGATTCCCAGATAAAATTGGTTGCAAAAACTGATGAGCCGATGGTGGAGGTAGTCCCATATATGTTACGGTCGGATACCGAAAGGGTTGTTCAGATGCCTAGATAATAGTAAATTGTATAACGCAATTAAGTTTTTAGAGTTACAATAAAAGTGCAAATGTACTTACTTCTATGCTATCAACATTATAACTCTTTGGTACAATGTCTATCTGCAGTAATAAAGCAACTGCATTCCGCACACATTTCGGCAAACTGTCCGACGACGTTTTCAAAGTGATTATGCATGTCATTAATCTTTGCGTGAATGACACTTTCTCCATGTTCCACGTCGCACGAAATTTATTTGGTAAAAATACCTCGACAATTAAACAGCCGAGTATCTGTTGCTCCTTGATTCGGCCGGAGGCAACGATTTGCTTGTAATTTGCGGGCGAATCTTGCAAACTAACAATAGGTTTGTATGCCTGATTGTTGACTTTAGTCATAAAAGAATGCATCGTTTCTATTTGAACGACGGCTGCGACGGGATTGTAATCTTTCGGGAGCATTATTGTCTGGTTCACCGCCTTCTCCTGCTTAACATTCTCATCCGTGGTGAGTAAAGAGCCACGAGATCTGCTTAAAAAACGACTTAATGCCAGCGGCGAGGATCTGGACGCATTTGGCACAGTTACTGGCAGTTCTTCTTCCTCAAAACCAGAACTGTGACCTTCATCATCACTAATTCTACTAGATGATTGGTCGCTTCCTATTATTCAAAGATTCGTTCGTTATTACAATGAAAACTATTCCAATGACAGCTGTCTAAGTAGAACATACGGGATTTACTACTGGAGATAGCTGATCGGAGTTTTGGCGGAATCTTACTCCAATAAGGGGACGGTACGATTTTCTGGGGGTGCGGTTGTGTAAAAAGTTGCACAACTCCCGAATTCGTCAAACTGGTATGGTTATCGACCAGCTGCAAACAAACGTTTTTCGACTTCACAGCCGCTGAGCCTGACAGCCTAAAAACGAAATTAGATTAGCAAATTATACATTTTAAAGAATCGTTAGTTTCGTACTTGTATCCAAAAGTCAAATCTATCCAATGGTGTAATCTCTCCGACACGTATAAGCTTTCCAAAGCTTGCCTGTGTTTCTCAATAAAATCTTCCGGAGACGTTGCCCATGCCGGAATTTCCAAA
Source organism: Crossocerus cetratus (assembly GCA_963675795.1). Classification (NCBI taxonomy): domain Eukaryota; kingdom Metazoa; phylum Arthropoda; class Insecta; order Hymenoptera; family Crabronidae; genus Crossocerus; species Crossocerus cetratus. The sequence continues at coordinate 2,074,952 of OY776664.1, read as the reverse complement.
TCCGCTAAATCCTCGTGAATGGACTGCAAGTTAATGTGTAACGCTTTAAGCTCGGCCGTGCTCTAACACCTCACAGAATAAAATACCTTAAAAACGCTAGGATCTGTGAAAAATTGTGGAATGCATTCATCAGGACTCCAATCGTGTAATCTTTGAATAGAAGCCGGGTACTCTCCTGGTACCCAAAGGGGCCTGACATGTTTGCACAGCACAGACTTGTCATATCGACGTGATAAATACACGTAATATGTAATTTCAGACAATACGTCCGAAACATGATGTCCTACCTAATAAATCATAAAATTATGAATTTTTCAACTTTGATTTAAGAAATAAAGCCCTTATAATCCCGCATACCTCTGTTGATTGTGTATCGAAAGTTAGATCCAATTGTCTGTCGCCCTTGTTCAAACGAAACTTCGATTTTGTTAGATCCCTCCAATTTCCTCCACACCGCGAAGTAAAGTCTGTGACCCACGGCATAACATGGTGGCAACTGGGATCACCGTATCTTCTTCCGGCCAAATTATTTAAAGCAGTCAAATAGTCAAAGTTACTAATACAATTGTAGAGCCACATCTCGCAGAGCTTCTCGATACTTTCGTTTATTCCAAAGTCAGGATTTCCTTGCGACATATTACTTATAGAAGATACATCACAGCCTTTATAATTTCCACCGAAATTCCGTACCGTATACTCTTGGCTGGTAGAAACGCTTAAGCATTCACTTTCAGGTTTAAAGTATATATTATCACTTAACTTTGGCAGTACCTATCGAGTAAATGGACGAACGTTAATATACGCGTCATATACCAGAGTTTTGTAAACAATAATGCATCATATATATCTACTTGGATTGTAAAGTTATCCATCAGTAAAATATCACTCAGAGTGATTTCGCCCAAAGCCAGTCCTCTGTCATGTAAATCGCGGGATAATCTCAATAGCTGATATACTAAAAAGAGTGGCTTCCCATGACTTGTACTTAAAGCTGCTGGACTATACATTACGCATCTGTAATTAAAAGTTATAATACATAAGAATTTTTGAAAAATTAGAGTCTTCCTCACAGAATTCTTTTTAATACTAACTCTCGAAGGGAATGTATTGCTGTTTGCTCATAAAAGACAATAAAAGCTGAGGGTGCTTCTGCAGCAAAAAGTGCTGGAAGGAGATTGCAGTGTACTTCGGTTGCCATTCCAGGCGACACAGACACTACAGACCCATCTTGTATTTTCACCAATGGACACCCGTACATTCTCATGAGAACTTCTTGGATAATTTGGGAGTCAGTGACATTGGCATTGATATTGTACTGGTCTCTCTGCTGCACTGCGTTCCAAGGGTCTGTAAAAAACACGTTGTATATACTATAGAACCAGAACTATGGTATTAACATATTATCATACTCACTGTAATATTTCTTATAACACTCTTTCCATAAATTACGATAATTTGTTTCTGCCACATAGTGCAGCAGCTGTGAGAATGTCAATTCTGGTTGGGAGTTTGCGTTTCTGTGCCTGCCCCTCGGCAAAGGGATTACATTCTTATTCTGTATTTCGTATACCTAGTAATTATAAATAAAACTGTTGATTACTGGGCGATCGGCCGCTTAATATATCGGGAAAGGTAATTAGAAAACGGACTTTGCAGAAAATCCTCATCCAGTCGGAGCCCAACTCCTCGAGCGAAGGTTGGGCTGCAATTTCATCCGCTGTCAACTTGTCATGCTCTATGAACGCGATTGGACCAACAGTTAACAGATTAACCAGCCAAGTTCTGTGAACTGTTAAACAAATCCTCCCATCCATCAACTTAATGTACTTTGTTGGCACAAGCAAGTCTTTCCTCGCCACATCCATCGTGGTTTCTTGCGTTTAACCGCACCAGTAAATATCATTTAGTTCACGTAGTTCGTATTCTAAAGGATCTGCAGAGCTCTATCATCGACGGCTTGGAACAAGTAGAAAACGTATTGCGACGCATTTCTGCCTTATCACATTTGTTTGTTGATATCGAGCTTGCAAATGTCAGTCACAGCTGATTCGCGGAGTCGAACAGCTGATACAGAGTTGTTGGGGACTCAATCATGCTCGAAACGAGTAGCGCGCCACTGGTGGCAACACTCGATAGCATGGTAGATGAAAATAAAAAATCGATGTTGAAAACATCCATGAAGACAAGATCGTAGCGTTTAGAGTATATTTGTTAATCTTAATATGTAAAATAAAGATTCAGAGAATGAAAGTTTTTTATCAATAGAAAATCGCTACACTTCAAAGTATTCTCGGTTGCCGTCGGGCCTACATATATACTACTAATTCGTTTGGAAAGGAAGTGGGAATCGATATTTATATTTTAACGACAGTGTTTTTGTTTTTATCACTTTATTACAATCGCTGTACAAAGTGCGTCAGTTTCGTGAAGTCCTCGAAGAGAATGAAATTACCACTTCTCGGCCGTGGCACCTCCCCAACTCTGGGTGGCAGGCGCAGCAGCAGCAGGCGCTGGAGCGGGAGTGGACCACTCTTCAGAGGCCTGCGAAGAAACAAGTAGATTTTGAGTATCATTGATCTTTTGATTTTGAGAAATATGAGTTTGGAATATTGAAATCATTTTACCTGAGCGGCCCAGTCTCCGCTTGGCTGGAAGGCCGGTGCGGGAGCTGCAGCTACGGGGGCAACTCCAGCTGCGGGTGTTGGTGCAGCAACATCATCGGCCCAGTTTTCTGTAGGAACTGCAGCGGGCTCTACTTCATTTACCCATCCTGGATCAGGAGCAGCAGCGACCTCAACTGGTCCTGGGAATTCCTTGGCTGGAGCGATTTCCTTGGCCGCCTGTTCTTCCTTCTCAGCCTGCAAGAGCAAGTATAAAGCAACGTTAATAAATGCAGCAATACATTTCAGATACAAGGAATTGGTTAAGCAGAATCAGCAAAGATTAAGCCATAAATGAAATCTCTCATGGGTTTTCGGTATATCAATTCTCATCACTCGAATTCGTTCGACGCGGATGGGTAGGAGACGATTGTTTCGCATTGTACAAACCTCTTCCGGATCTCTGTAGAAGAAGAGATCGACAACAACGTCCCACTTGGTTTCGCGGGGGATGGATCCGCGCAGGCGGAGGACTTCCCTAGCCAGCAACCACCACATGAGTCCGACGCAATGAAGACTCTTGGTATTGCAGGGAATAGCGATGTCGACGAAACGCAGAGGCGAGTCGGTGTTGCAGAATGCGATGACTGGAATGTTGACGTAGCTGGCTTCGGTGATTGGTTGATGATCGGTGGATGGGTCAGTAACGATCAAGAGACGCGGCTCGCGGAAAGCTGCCTATAACGAACAAACAAAATATTCGATAAATACCAGCCGAAATATGCCGAAAATACTTTGAGTCCTCAAAGTTGTGTCAGAAAAGATTAAGCCAAAGAAATCAACAGCTTTTGTTCAGTCAGTAAATATTTCATCATAGATATCCAATGGAATCCAAAGGGACAAAATCAAGTTTTAATCCTGATAGTTTTACCTGAATCTGATTAGTGAATGCACCAGGAGTAAAACGACCAGCAATAGCTGTGGCACCAGTATAGTGAGCAAACTTCAGCACAGCTCTTTGGCCAGTCTGACGGGAGCTGATGACGAAAACTTCACTGGGGTGCTCAATGGCTACGATAGCACGTGCCGCCAGAAGCAGCTTCTCCCAGGTGTGACGAAGATTGATGATGCTCACACCTGAAAATATCAAAGCCATTGCAATCTTTGCTCTACTATTGTTACAAGGGGAGAGATATGTCTATTTAATCACATATACATACCGTCGTTCTTCTTCTTGTAAACGTATTGTTCCATTTGGAAATTAACGTTTTCGGCACCCAGATGTGTGTATGCCACCAACATCTTGGCGACATCATCCTCTTTGAGGGCTAACACATCTAAACCTCCTGACATCTTAACGTTGTGGTTGAATTACGATCAACCTGCAAAGTAATCGAATACAATTCCAAGATATTAATTACTCCAAGAGGATGGAAAGAGCTATATTATATACTGTGATGCTTCCATCCGGCATATAGAACAGTGATGGCGGTATAACCCCCAAAGTACTCACTGCTAGAATCCTCTCAATCTTGCACAAATATCGATATTGCAATCAGCAAAACATTTTATTTAAGATCGGAAAGTGTCTCAGATACACAATATACTCGTAGTTTACACATCAGCTATGCAGATTCATAGTTGACTAATACGAACTCCACCACGTGGATCAACCACCAGGTAGCTTATTGGTATTTCTCGTAATTTTACGCTTCCGCGCTTGAACTAATAAAAGCCTCGATGCTCGGCGAACTCGAGCTTCAGTTAAAGTCTGCATAATTCACCGAAAGTGCCGGAAAATATGAGAAAATGAGAAAATTCTGAGAGAGTCTTACGTTGTACAATGCCACTAGGAGACTTCCAATGGGAAAGGAAGTTGGACATGTTGCATGCGCCCGATGCGCCCCCCTTTCCGACAAATAAAAGCATCATTCGATTTTTGACAGAAATTCCCCCAATTATTCATTGAATTATTGTTAAAAAATTATGAGATAATATTCGGCATTTTTCAAGAGGATATAAATCGTCGATTTATTTTATGGAAACACCTTTTGACAAAGGTGATCGAGCAGTGCAGTCTGGGAGCGGAAGTGCGATATGCGACAACCAGGGAAGTTTGAATTTTGCAGAAAAATCAACACTAATTTGCGAGATAACATTTTCGCGAGGGAAAAGCCGAGCGGGAATTATATTTTTATTTGGTTATTGTATTGTCGGAGATGTGCATCCCAGTAATATCGTCAAGCAGGCACGTTGTGTACAGTGGAACAATATTGCACGCCTCTGTTACATAGCACTGTGCAATTTGTCAACATAGAAAGCGAGTTCGTATTCAAGAATGATACAAATGTTCCCATAAACAGGAGAAAGGACCCGTAAACATCTCATACTAATCACAATTCATTTATCTCCCAAGGGAGAGTGTTCTGAGAAATGTTTGTGTTCCCTCTGATTCTATAACCTAGTGTGTGGAATTCGGCGATGCTTTCGCGTTGTTAGTGGTGCATTTAATCAACGATGATTAAAGTTTCGAAAGCACAGTAGTCAGTAGAATGCTATGAGAAAATGAATCCCGCGAATCATAAGACTATTTTTGTGCTGGACCATACACCCTACTTTGGCATTTCTACTGAGGCTCCATTGGAGTTCGACTTTCTGAAAAATCGAGGCCAAAACCTTATTCCCTTGGCACCTATTTGCAAATCACTATGGACAACCAGTGTAGAGGCATCCTTGGAGTACTGTCGAATTGTGTGGGACCTCTTTCCAACAGGGAAATTGGTACGTCTCGGTAACAGCATCGCATACTCATTAAACCTATAAATGTTTCAGTGTTGTTTTTTGAATATTCATTCGTCTTTCAGATAAGATTTGTTGTCACCGACAGAGCAGCATATGTCTTGAACTCATGGAGTCCATTGCAACAGAATTTGAATCATGTAAGTCTCGGGATAGAGTTCAACAAAATGGTCAAAAGTATTATAAGCATGATTTTTCCAGATAATGAATGGCACGGCCATTCTTGGAGTACCAACAAAAACTCCAGAGCCTGGGGAAGATTATTCGGTGATACATGGTCTGAGGGTAGCCATAGAAACATTAAATGAGTGCTCTGAAATTCAACATGAAAAGAGGACTTCTTTGACGGAGAACACAAGTAAACTGGTCAACAGAGGGAGAGTGATCTGCATCACAAGTGCTCGTGACAATAGCAATATGAAAAGTTTAGAGAATATATTTTTGAATGAACTACAACAAGAAAATAAAAATGCTTTGGCATCGGATCAGTGAGTATTACTGCCATGCACCAAACCATAGACTAAGGCATATTCAATATTAATGTTATTTCTTGTGTTTCAGTTTAATACCCATAGATTACTGCCATCTAGTAATATTAAACATCTATCCAAATAACATAGAGTCCCAAGTTACTAGTCAGGGGCCAAGAGAAGTAAGTTCCACATTGCATCAATATGACTCAAACATTAATGTTTATTATTTTTCCCAGCAACACTAAGAAGGAAAATCATTCCAGGTTTCTCCACTCCTAACTGTTGAAGTTCATTCGTTGAAGGCACCTGCCTTGCATTCAAAGTTATCTCATTTAATTCTGTCTCACTATGATTTGGCGAGTACCACAGTAACTGGGATCCCCATGAAAGAGGAGCAGAACGCCAGTTCCTCCGCGAATTACGACGTCGAGATATTCCACTCTTCGGCAGCACATACGGCGATCTTGAAAGGAAATCCCCAAGACTCGGCCTTAATCAAAACATTCCGGCGATTCGAGGAAGGCTCGGAATATGAAACAGTCACATTGAAATGGTGCACGCCACGAGGATGTAGTGCGTCGGAAATGCAGAATTGCACAGCGATGCATAGGATTACACCGGTTGACGTAAATAGCAGGCCATCGTCGTGCCTCATTAACTTCTTGTTGAATGGACGGTCGGTCATGCTGGAAATGGCGAGAAAAAGTGGGGGCAAAACAATTTCCCATCTACTTGCTGCACACGGCGGCGAAATTTTTATTCATACTTTGTCGACGGCGCGCAGTGTCTTGGAGGACCCGCCTTCCATAAGCGAAGGCTGTGGTGGACGCGTGACCGACTATAGAATTACGGATTTCGGAAAGCTAATGCGAAATAATGTATTGGTCCCTTTGAAGCGAAGTGCGAATGGCGTTGCCGAAGGGCCAGTGGAAATGATGCGTGGTCGTCTAGAACGACATACCAAGTACTGGCCGATTACCATTTCTAGTACCCTTATGTTTAATTTAAAACAGGTACTTAATCAATTGCAAGCAGACGTATGTTTTCAATAATGACCTTAAACTTATGCAACTAAAACATTTCTTCCAGTTGATCGATCCACTGCCAGATCTGATGGTGAAGGACGAGCTTACAACAGAAGAAGTAGTACAGTGCAAACAAGTCATCTTCAGCTTACTGCAACTTGAGGCTAAACACGAAGCATTGCCATTGCCAAATATAGGAGGTGGTCGTGGTGGTAAGGGCGGTGTACGCCGAGAGGAGCATTACAGGCTACTGTGGGGAGAATTGGAGACATTCCTAAAGCATCATGCCAACAATTCATCCTGCCACTCAGAAGTTCTCACGTGCCTCCTGGAAGTACGCAGCAAAGATGACAAGGATAAAGTTGAACTCGATCAAGCTCTCCGTGAATTGGACGGGTCAGTTTCGTTTTCCACTTTGTTCACATATTGCCATATCCATTGAACCCCATATATCATTCTTCTTTCATCAACAGACTCGGGAAAGAAGATAGTACAGCGCGGGCAAGCGTAATCAGGGCAACAACCGATTCCCCAATGTCACCACCACCGGCTACATCAGTGTCAATGACCAAGCAACTACACAAGGGTGGCATTTACGGTCCAAAAAGTTTATTAGACATTTGGTTGCAGCGCAGTGCACCGAAAGAAAAGAAACCCGAGTTCCACGGTCGTGTAAATAGTGAAGGACCGAAAGCAAAGTTATATCCCAACTTGAAAGAAGTCGGCCGAGAGCCGCGCGAAACTGTCTTAGAGGGTTAATAAATATAACTAACTGTCTTCGATTTTATAAACTTGGCATCTTGGATAACACCAATCAACTGTACAGTCTTTATATTGCACGTTAACTATTAGGATTGGTTATTTTTATTACCCACGACTTCATTGGCTTTTTTAACACAAAGAAGTATTACGGTATCGGTGACCCCGCTTACCAAATACAAATAAAAACCTGTACTTAACAAACGAATGACTCTTCGATTGGGAAAGAAAAATTTCTGGGAAAAAGGATGAGGCATCGAGTGAGAATAGGGCGTACAAGGAGGAAGAGCAGTACAGTGGAGGAAAGGGGCACCTGCTACGGAGGATGAGCAACGACGGAAGTATATCAGAGTTACAGCATATGACGAAAGCGATCCCCGTCGGCATCCCTCACCCCCGCGGTCTTGGTCCCAGCATCGTTTTATAGTCAACACGTCTGGCGGCTGTCTGAGCCACCGCGATACGTTGACCTCCATCGAAACTATAGCTCTATCGGCTCCCTTCCCCAGCCTGGAATTCCGCCGCTAATCGATGGAAGGAAGGAAGGAAGGAAGGAGGAAGGTATGCCGGCGCACATAATATAATGCTAGCACGAGCGCCCGGGAAAAAGAGAGATGGAGACGGCGGTGCAGATGAGGCCGAGGCGCAAGGGGAGAGAAGTCGAAAGGGAGAAAGAGGAGAGTGAGAGAGGAGTGATGGAGACAAGCCTTGCCCGACAGCGGAGAGGCGAAGGGGGATCAGAGAGTACAAGTGCGTGACGTAATGGTTCATTCATCCCGAGACAGACGATATCCCGGTCAATGGTGTACACATGTGTGTGCACGGACCTCCGTATGCATGTATTCCTTTCGGTAGACGCGCCTCTACACACCTACATCTCAGCGACTCCGCACGTCACGTGAAATGCACACGTGCACGTGATAGTCGTTCGTCTCGCTTTCCTTTGCTCCGCACTGGCTTCCCTCTGTCGACTCCCTCCCACTCGCACGCCAGCCATCGTGCTGCTCGTATTGCTGCCCATGAAATAAGTCATTTCCAAGCAAATTTATTGACCGGCGGGCGAGCGCCGCCGCGCGAGATGCCCCGGGTGTATTGGTAATCACGCCATTTGTTGTTATGTCACGGAGAGATTGTCCGCATTATCGATTACGCCCGTCCTCCCTGCTCGGGTCCAGTGACGTATGTACTTGGCGCAATTCTTCTCTGTCTCGTTAGGCGATTTTGCGGCATTTGTTTGCCGCTGGACAACGAAGCTTTCATTCCAGAGGAGAGAGGGAAGCGATAATGCATATTGATTTGGAGGGCTTTGCATATGTGAGCGAGAGAAACAAATTGGATGGGAGGAATTATTGATCGAGGAGTCTATAGCAGTGCGCAGCTGGCGGGATGGAGAAGAGCCCGTTTATAATTTACCTCGCCTATCTACCTGAATATCGACCCCGGCAAAGGGTCACTGAACGAAAGAGTGACGCACGAAATATATCCCACAAATGTCCATTATCAGTGATTACCGTCATCATCAGTCCCCACTGGAGCCGCATACTCTGTCATTAAAGCAAAAATCCAGTGGCACGGCTCTTCCCTGGAAATTCCAAAAAGCAATCCATCCCGGAACCAGCCAGAATATCAGCTTCCATCAGCCAGTGAATTGTCGACGATTGATTCCGCCCATCGAAGAAAGCCTGCCGGTGCATTCGGTAATTAATACAGAATGAGTTCCCGGACATTTATCCGGGCTGTTTCTGCATTTGGCCAAATAGGATACGCCCCGACGAGTTAGGTCGATGCCGGTGCCGGAAGGCGCATCGATAATGCATGGCCCCGCATCGATTCCCGGTACATATCGCCGGGCAGAAGTGGATATCGATCGCGGACGGCGAGGCGACATGCTCCGCTCGCCGTCCCTCTATAATTCATCAGCGTTCTTCTTCCTGGTCTTTGTGCCGCTTTCTGACAGAGCTGTAGTTTCATCGCGCACGACATGCCTCCTCGGCTTTCCCACCCGGAGCGCCGAGGAGTCCACGCACGAGATTCGCCAGCAGCACGCAGGCATAAATTTGAAAGCTGATAGCATGAGAGCGCGCTCACGGCGGAGCTTTCGGAAAAGCGGTAAAACTGAGCCGGCAGAAGAGTAGAGTCGACGGGGAATCCGAGTCTGGCGTGAAAGGGGGGTGGACTGGTGAGTGGGGTGGAAACGACGTTGCGAGAGGGTCGCCGCTGACTTTGAGCGGAAAGAGGCGTCCGGGACGAAAGGAGGATACACGATCGGGCACTTGGCCGAGCGGAGGAAGCCGAGTGAAGCGGGACAGGGCAGGAAGAGCGATAATACTAACGAAGGTGGAAGACGTCTTGAAATCGGCCTCGGCTTCCCTCGGCAGCGCCCCACGAAGGAGAAGACGAGTTGGAATCTGAGCGCGAGCCGAGGGCCGCCGAGCATGAAGAGAGAGGGAGAGAGAGAGAGAGCAGGCACGAGGGAAAAATAATCTCCCAGCGGGATTTTCGACCCTCGTAGAAGCAGCGAGCGCCGCATTGAGCTGTGTGAAGAGGAAGAGAGGCGAACACGATCGTTAGCGTTGGTAGGGGACGCTTTCAAAGGTCTCTACGAGAGAACCAGCTGCCGGCATTGAAAGGGAGCGACAAAGGGACAGCCCTGACCCTCGGGGAACCCAGCGGGAAAGCCAGCCCAGGGCGCTTTCCTCTTCTCCTCAATGGGACGAGCGTTCGGACACATCCTGAAAAATTCAGCCCGGCCAATCTCTTCCTGCCACTCGAACCTTTTCCCTTTACAGCCTGCTCGCTCGCTCGCTGGCTCCCTGCGCTCCTCGATCAGTCCGTTGAGCTGAACTTGACCGAATCTACAAAAGTGTTTGACTCCCTCAGCCGGAACACGCCGAGTGGCCGCGCTCGGCGAAAGCCACCAAGCGGAATACCAAATGCGTCTCTCCAAAGTGTTCCAGCCATCATAGAGGGATTGAGGTTTAGCAGCGGCGCGCGCGGCCTCTGCGCGCTTCTGTCGCAGACTCCATTATTCAGCGTGTCATAATTCGTGCGCGCTGCAATGAACGTATCCTGGCCAGAAAGGGAATTTTTTCCATCTCCCTACTGTTTTTCCCGAGCACCTGTCAAATACTCTCTCTCTCTCGATCAAAGGACGCCTTTGTTTCCGTTATTGCTCGCGGATAATCTCGATTATTCCCGGTGAGCTCTGCCTCGAGCGATCTATCTTCGGCGGAGCGCGCCGATCTTATCAGCGGCTTGTGTACCTGCGACAAACGCACCCTCATCGGTTATTAATAGCTCTCTCGGCCGGCTCTGCGCTCGCGGCGGAACTTTATCGGCCTCTTATCCAATGCGCGAGAGCAGCTGGCTCGATAAAAAGGATCGAAGGTGCGCCGTCGCTCGATCAATCAACCTGCAACTCGAGCGAGCACTCCAATAGGAGTGTCGCACTCGAGGTGCAATTAATCAAGAAATACTTATTATATTATTAAACAAACTACATTTCCTGATAAAACGGCGCCGACAGCACGTACAAAACGTGACCAACGCGTATGACTCGCATCAGGCGACACTTTCATTAAAAAGATCCGCAAGGTTCTACTAATCAAACTTGTACATTCCAGGACTCCAAGTGCAGCAGGGACGTTCTCGAGGATGTTCCTCGGGCCAGTGGTCCGGAAGAGGTTGTCGTGACGTGTCGAAGAGGCGGATGACCGAGGTCGGCGTGGAGGAAAGCAGAATGGGAGGAGCGCGAGGAGAAAGAGAGCAAGAGGGATATCCGTAGCGCGAGTCGGCGGGTGGCGGGTGTCCCTCAAATCGCCCCCCGCTATGGTAACGTCGTAGCACGTGCTCGGCTCTGTTGCTACGTCACCGCGTGTTTACAGAGAGATACCTATAGCCGTACTCCGGTGACCTTGTGTTTTGTATATATCATCCTCCCTCCTCTCCGTCACGCCCGCGGGAATCCCCGTCTGCACCCGCCTGCCCGGGAATACCCCATCCTCCTTGGCCTCCTCCTCCTCGTCTCCCTTTCACCCACCCCGGCCCCCCACTGTACACATCGGACTCTCCGCAAATGCCGTTCCTCACTATTGCTCTATTTGGATCGCAGCTCCACGCACCTGACGCGCGACTCCACCTGTCGCTCTCCTTCTCGGCTGCTCCCAATTCCACGGCCTTTCTCCCTCCACCCTCTTTGCTATGCGCCTCTCGCTCCCCCTTCAGCAGGTCTTTCTTCCTCTCCTCCCCCCTCTCTCTCTGGCGGAGAGGAATTGTGTCAGCTCCACACTCTTCCCGTTTCCGCGCTCTTCCTGCTTCGGCCTACATACGCGCACTCGAGTCCTCGAGCAGGACACGTGCGTCGCGCGCCAGAGGGAGAGAGGCCGGCGATCGCCGTGTACTATAAAAGACACCCCATGTAGAAAGGGCGCCCGGTGTATGTAGAGAGCGCGGAGCTGTTCTCGTGATGCAAGCGAGAGTGAAAGTGAGAGAGAATGGTTCACGAGGAAAGGGGCGAAAGAGGGGGCGGCGGAGTGAGGGTGGGATGGTTTAAACGGGTGAACGCATCGCCTCGAAGGTCGTGGCAGAGCTCAGTGGGTCAGTAGAGCGCGGCTCTAATCAAGACCGCGCGTTCTACTGGAGTTTCCATCGCTCTCGCTCAAGTGGATCGCAACTAATTGACAGAAGCCTCTCGTTCCAGGTGGATCAGTTGCCGTCCGAGGAGAACGCGAGATCCGATTCTACACTTCGAATTGGAGGCCGGAGGCAATGAGCGGGATCGAGCGGCAAGAAACTCGAGAGCTCGAGGAAAGGGACACTCGACGTAAGGCAAAGCCGGAGAAAGCCGGCGAGATCTCTCGCGAGTCTTTCACTTTCACTTTGCCGTAGATAGAGAGAAGGCGCTGGGACATCCTGGGAGAATGCGATGCCGCGAGTTACGCTCAGGACTCGCAGGATTTAATCTCACCGGGAGGACTTCCCAACTCCCAGGCAGATACTCGACGACGGGAAGACGGGTAGAGAGAGCGAGAGAGATGACACAGATGGGTAATCGAGATTCCTGTATTTTTATTTGCCTTTTAAATAGTCATCCACTACAGCAATATTCACTCTGATAATTAGCGATCGTCCGTTTCCGAACCCGCGACGTGACGATCGGTACGCGCCGCCTCTGTGGGTGTGTGAGTGTGTATATATGCGTCCTTCTGCGCGCGTGGTTATAAACGCAAATATCGCCGGTGTCTTCCCCGTCGCGATGCGGAGCGTTTGCCGGCCCATCAATCGTCCACCCCTTTTTCTCTGCCCCCTCGTCTCTCATTGTTAACATCGCAAATACAGCGCGACACGGCGGTGCTCGTAGTCAATATTATCTCGCACATATGTATATTCAAACACGAAAACAAACGATAAAGTTCCTAGTGAGTATGCGGTGTCGTCGGTTTCGAGAGACCCTCTCGCTCTCTTTCTCTCTCTCTCTCTCTCCCTCTCTCTCAGCCCGGAGAGGAGACGCTGGAAAATGGGGCGAGGAGTGCACGCATCTCGCGGTAGCTTTCTACATCAGTCAGTCCCTTCCTTTCCGTTAAGGCCATAGGTGAGTCTACCTATAAACTCGTACCGAGTATTTAGTGCTCTAGGTAATAAGTGTACTTTATGTATACAAATTCTCACGAGGTTTCCTACAACGATGAGGTACGATTATACGGAGAGTCTGTCGGTCGACTACTATTCGACTATCATCACTACTCACATTCACTCTCTCTCTTTCTCGCTCGTCTTTAGACTGAAAGTCATTCCATCGAGGTCGTCGGCGGCAGTGCATCGAACATACATAGCACTAAGAGTAATCATACGCAGGCTACAATTTACTCAAGTTCGAAGACTCGCCGGAGCCAAGTGACTCGGGGAAGAAAGTAGCTTGGCTGGAGAAGCGAGTCCTCCCCGGCGGAAGTAGTGTAGGAGAGGTTCTCGATAAAGATCTAGGTATTCAGGAAACGATGCTCCGATGCATAAATCGAGATCGGGCTCGAATAGCGTTAACCCTTCGCCAGCGAGGCCGGTTAAAGTTCATCGGTCTTCCGGTGGCTTAGAATACACGGGCGCGCAAAGCGGATGAGTAAATATCTCGCCCTCTTTGGAGCCCGAACCTCGAAGCGCTCGAGAGCCCGGACAATAATCCCCGGGAGAGCCCGGTGTGCAGAGGCAGAACCACACGCTGTTAACGTTTTGAAATAATTTATTTAACCACCTGACATCACGTTACTTTACAATTAGTCCAAGTGTTACACGATACCATGAGGGGAAGGAAACGGAACTGGTCGCGGGAAGCCGCTATGGAGACTGGCCGGAGAGGAGAAAGAAGGGCGAAGAAAAGGGCTGAGAAGGGAGAGAGTAGCGGGCAAGTCAATAATCCCGGTATGGACTGGCGCCACCCGGGGGGGATTGCTAATTCGCGTCAGCGGTGCCGCCGAATCAAGCCGGCCTGACGAGCTTCCCTCTAATTAGACGGATTATTCCCTGCTAATGAAGCGAAACACGACGCCAATATCAACGCGGCGACTCTCGCTGATCGAGTGCCGGCCTCATCCGTCTTTGCCGATCGACCGGGCACACGGTTAACGGTAACGTCGAATGGCAGTAATAACGATAATCCCGGCCGATCGGCATGGGAACGGCACCTTTTTCTCGAGGCTCCGCGTGCGCCAATAACGCGTCTGGAAGGGCTGGCTGACTCTACAGGGCCCGAGGAGCTCGCTTTCGACAATCGCTCTCGTATCGAAGAGCAACAAACTCGAGTGCCTTTGACGCTGGCGATGTTTTATCGGCTTCCTAGCGAGACAAGTCCTATGTACGTCCACCATGGAAGAATTTCTTTTAACGAGGAAAGCTTCGCCAGGCCCCGCGGGGAAGTTGATGGTGGAGATCCTTTGCGCAGGGTCGCCGAGTCCTTTCGCCGGGAGAGCTTTTCCCTCGGCTTCTCTGGCGCGTGCTTAAAATAGATTAGCTCGCGGCACGGGCCCTTCTTTGCATTTCTAATTGCCAGGGATCTCTTTGGGACGAGAAGTCGCCAGAGAGAAGGAGAAGAGTCGGGCGGCGTGAATTCAATCGGCGAGATGACCAGTGGTCTCGTCATCTCGCTCGATCGCACTTCTCTCCCTCTCGAGGAAGCAACAGCGGCGCGCTACTGTCGAGCGGCGGAAGGGGACCAGGAGAAAGAAAGGACGGGGAGGGCAAGAGTCAGTGGAATGTGTTGCAGCTACGTGCGAGAACGAATGATAATTCGCCGGGCGTAAGGAGAGAAGAACGAAAGCTCGCAAGAGGCAGAGAGAGAAAATAAAACCCAACTCGCTACATGTGTTCGTTACGTTTATAAGGTAATGAAAACTATCTCGTCGCCGTGATTATAATAATAGTAAAACAATATTACCAATAGAATAATTGTTAAACGCTACGATTGACACCGTGGTCGTCCGTACATCAGCAGTGTTAATTAGTTATCGCTGGTGGGATCGCCGTCGGGCGCGGTGGTGGGCCGCGCGGGTCCGAGGGTAAACGATCGCGTCTCACCAGCACAAATTCAATAATCGTCACTAAACTATCGTGTCCGATGATGAGCTGCTCGCCACTGTCTCATCATCACCGCGTCGATCATCCTGCGCAACCGTCCGCCTCCTCCCATCCCACTGGGTTCACACACAATTCTATTATGTATCTCTAGGTAATGTAAACCGTGTACGCTCGGCACTCGCCAACGAAACGATCGATACGGAATAAATTAGGCGCTAAATAAATATAAATGGTTTCCCTACGGGCGTTAGCAGTAGCTCGGCTAGATCGGCGCGGGCGCTCGCTCGCACTCCCCTTTCGGCAATTTGTCGCCGGCGCCCTCGGAGTCCGGCTGTCTCTCACCGGCTGGTGCGCGCGCGTCCCCCTCTGTCACCGGACCAGGCGACGCACAACACACGGGGCTACAAACACGACAGCGATGCACTGTTTCCTCGAGAATTCGAAATATGTCCAAGAAGGGGCCCCGTCTCCCTCTGCGAGGCGCGGCCGCCGCCAACAGGAAGGGCTGGCTGTCGGCTGTCGTGTTGGCTCTGGCTGCTTGCGAGTTCGCAGACGGGTATGTATCAGCTACGTGTGTCTCTCGGTGTCCGCGTATGTATAACAGTGTGTCTCTTTAATATAGTAGAGGGTCAGCGCCTAGAGTAGCCTGGCCGCGGTGTTCTAAATTACAAATATATATATTTATATAATATGTATATTTATAAAATTTGAATGAACGCTCTCTCTCGATCAAGCTATAGTGATTTTATCCTCGCGTCCCTCTCTCTCTCTCTCTCTCTCTCTCTCTCTCTCGCTAGCTCTCGGCTTTCTCCCACTTTTCCCGTTCTCTGCCTCCCTCGCGCTCGGTCGTCAATTTACGTAATATCCCCTTTTATGTATCGTCGTTTGTCTTTTTCGCCTATAGTCGCGTTTCGTTAATCGTTAATGCAAAAATACTAGTTAAATCCCTGTACATAAAAACCTCGACTCGTGGTGTGTAGGTCTGCCGCCAGTGCCATCGTTTGCTTGGTGGACTCAAAGCGTTACTTTTATTTGTTTCTAAGGTTTTACTTACAAGGTATTTGGTTTGCTCCATGCATCACTCTGACATGCAGTTGTGTTTAGGTATATAAATTATGGTAATGATTCGGTATTATAATTATAATAATTATTATTATTAATATTAATATTATCATTATATTCAGTGCACCGCCCATTGTCGCTGGTCACGGAATGAGTACTCGCTATCACGAACTCTCCCTCTTACACTCGTTTGCGTTCTCTCTCTCTCCCTCCCTCGCACTCGCTCTCCCTTTCCGTCTCTCTCTTGCCTTCTGTCGTTCGTCCTTTCATTACTTCCTTCCTACCGCCTCTCCCATTCTCTCGCACACCAGCTGTTGTCCGGAAACGCATCTTCATTCTTCCGAATCATCCGTTTCCATAACCCTCGCACGGTACAAGTCAGGGCAATAAAGGAATGATCTTCGTAACGGCTAAATCAATTCGCTAGTATAGCTGCGTCAAGCTCGGCCGGAAGGGCATCTTGGACAGCTAGTATCAAACTCCCCTGGCAGCTCGTATCACTCTCGCGCGCAGAACAAGAGGAAAAGCCCGGCACCGAAGAGAACACGCTTATTCGTCAGAAAAGCACGCGCATCCGCGATACGCGCTGTACAAAAAAATAGAATAATATTGCTCGTAGAGGCTGTCACAAGGTCAGAAGCATTCGATGCAAAAGGGTATAAAGGAACTCCTAGCAGGATCTTTCGACGCGCCGGTATCTTAGCTCCTATTCTGCCCCGAAACGAGCCAGAAGAATTCGAACGTCGGCAAGGTGGCTCCAGTTCGCCGCTTACCGATAACGCTATCATACATCGTGTACCGTGAAAATTGTTGGCAGGCGGACGACAGACAACAGAAACGTCGCCACGAGAGGGAACAGGGGGGGGAAACGAAGGAGAGGTACTCGAGTAGCTTGAAAGTGTAAAAATGTAAAAGCAGATCACAATTTAATCCTGGCGAATTTCTAAGACCGGTGACATTGGAAAGAAAGTGGGCGGGACTGGGAGAGCGTGAGAGACGAGGGGAGAGAGAGAAAATTCGGAAGAGAAAGAGAGAGAGAGAGAGAGAGATGGAGCGAAGGAGGATCATCAAAACGGCCGTGATGGTGCGATGGTAGCTACAGGTCTATTATCCGCGACCCTGATCGGTGACCGTGGCGGCATTTAGAAGCGCCTCGCTGTGACGAACGTTAGATTGGCGGCCGACACGAGGGTGCTGACATTGTTGCTTGTATTCGTGGATCGCTGGCGGATGTTGGGTCACTTCTTACTCTTCTTAGTGGGCGGCTCCTGCACGTCCTGCGAATCCTCAGTATCCTCGCTATCCGTTGGCCGTGGTGTATTGCTGTCCTCGTTGTCGTTCGTGGCGAGGGAGTCATTTGTGTCCTCGCTGGCGACGGCCACTGTGATCGGCGTGGCCGGTTTGTCCATTGAGTCCTCGGTGAAAGATGTGGTAGTGCTGTTTTCGTCAATGGCCGCGGGGTCGATGCTTCCGGGCTCCTTGCCATTCACCACTGCCACTTCGGGATTGCTGTCGTCTGAGGGTTCCGTCGCCTCGCCGTTGGTAGGGGGATGGGAGTTCCCGTTCTCTGTCGAGCCTGGAATGCCGTCTAGGAGTTCTGGTTTTAATTCGGATGCTACATAGTGGGTCCATAGGGCCAGCTCCACCCTGTGAGGACTCCATGACTTGCCGTTTGACGCTGCAACAGAAAGCAATGACATCCATTCGATTAAACTACTCCTCTCATTCATTTAACTCTGTTCAAAGAGTTGAGCCCGAGGCAAAGAGTTACTCCAATACTCTAGAACCGATTGACACTCACTTTGTTTATTCAACCTCTCGACGGCGTGCTGAATGTGCTGGACAAAATTGAGGTACTCCTTGGTAGTGTAATCGATGCTCTCGATTTCTGGGATAGCCATCAGGCACTCGTCAGCCATAAAGGGTGCGTTCTCCGGGGAAGCGGCGGCCAGTAGGGCCGAGGCCATCGTGGTGCCGACACCTTTCAAATTCGAGAGAGCAGTGATAGCCTGTTCGAGATTCGGCAGCTTCTTGAAGGCCTTTTTCGTCTCAGCCATCACCGCGCGCGGTGTGTTCACCTTCACCAAGTACGAAAGCTGCGGGTAGAACTTGCCGCGCTGCGAACACAGAGAGAGAATAGCCGTTGATTTAGTATTCTATCGATTTAGTTAAAGAAGAGAGGCCATCAAGAGCGTCGGCGGAATTGGGCTCGTTTCTCCCAGTCGAACTCACTGTTTGCTTCCATTTCATCGCTTGGACGAGCTCCTCGTGATTGAGATGCGCGTCCTTGCCGCGTGACTTGATCTTCTTCGGCAGCTCATTCTGGTACCTGCGGACAGAAAATTGGGCGCGGGGGCCGTTCAGTAAAGATTCCTCCTCTCTTCACCGCGGCGCGGTTTTAATAATCGAGCGCGCTCGACTCTTGGAGTGGAAGGCGCGTCGGATCGGGGCCGTGTTATCAATATCCTCTTGGAGCGCGCGACCCGCCTTCGGTCCGCGCCGCGCGCGTGTATATTTTGCACCGGCCCCGATAACGTCCTATCTCTCCAGGCCAGCCGTCGTGTTTTCGCGCTCGAAATTTTCGAGCTCGCGCGCGCGCGCACTTTTTCGCCCGATTTTCCCCCGACCCTCATTATCGTTCCCAGCGCGCGGCGCGATCGCGCTGGAAATAAACGCGAATTCGCGCCGGGCCCATAGGCGCGCGTGGGGTCGAGCAGCTCGAGGAGGATGGAGTTGAAATTTATTTAAAAATAACGACCTCGAAAACGCCTGTTGTGCCCGGGCGAAATGAAACGTCACGGCGGAATAAACCGAGCGAACTCTCGAGGGTTGGCTGGAGAGGAAAGAAGAGAGGCTGAAATTTCCGGTTTAGGAATTTTCGACGCGAGTTTTTGGATAAGCGTGGAGCCGGCGGGCGAGTATTGTTCGGGGCATCGACATCGCTCGCTCTTCCTTTCCGATCGGCGCGCACCAGCACGCATTGCCAAGCGGGAGGGGGTAACACGGTTTTATTCTACTCGGCGAGGTCATCAGGATCAGCTGTTCCCAGTTAAAGAGCTAAACTTAGTTGCGGATAGTTTGTGTTTCATTCATACGGCGAGCGAGCGCGCGCGCCCGCTCTCCCGCGCGACACGTGTTCTTCTCGATCTGTCTGCGACCACTTGTATCGCGCGTCGCACCACACTTGCCCCCCCCAACTCTCTCCAGTCTCAATGTTCCTTCGACGCGTGTCGATCGGTCTTTACAACTTTTACAAATCCCTCGCGCAGATTCTCGGATCCGCGTCAATTTCACTCGCAATAAAACTCCTCTAACTGAAGATAAGAGCGAAGCGGATCCTCGTTGCGGCGAGGCACTTCCCTTCAAGTCAACTCCTCCCAATTCCCTGCAATTCCAACTTAATTTACAGAAAATACATTTCCAGTTCATCTCGCAAACGCTCCCATTAATACTCAAACGCTTCGCTCGACTCCGCCTTTCGGGAAAAGCGACGAATCAGCAGATATAAATCGACTCGACTGGGAAGAGTCGACAGAAATCGTTGTGTCGCAAGGGGGCCGGGTCGCGTGCGGGATTGTTTTGCAAATGCATTCGCAGCGACGGCGTCGGTGGAAAAGTGTGTCCGAGGAGCTCGCGGCGGCGTTTCGGTTACTTTGGGGCCGTGTGCCTCTTCGGCGAGAGCCTCGAGACCTTTTGAGGACGCTGCTCGCGCGCCACCATTTTGAGAGCTGCTCGCGGCACGCAGCGATCTGCGTAGCCAACCTTGACACAATCGGCGAGGAGCTTCGCCGCGAGGAGGATCGCGAGAGTACACTGCGTACTGTAGAGAGTCGACTCTGTTTTTGCCAACGACAAACTTTTCCATCATTCGTCACTCTCTCTCGGCGAACAGCACTAATTATCGAGAATCGAATCAACCTGTCGGTAGGAATGACTGTAATTTATTTAGAATTATGCATTAAATAGTCGACGCATGAAACTAATAATTAGCCCGCGGATTATACCAGGAATGAAAGATGCAGGGTAATAACGCCCGGACGAACGTTTGCCTTTCGTTGATTCGGATAAATCGGAATATCGGCTTATCCTACCTACAAAATTACGCGAAATATCATTCGGCCGGGCGACATAGATCATCCGAGGAGAATGCGTCTGGCCCGCTCGCCCCGCAGCGGCTGGCCGCTCAAAACAATTCCATAACGACGGTGATCAATATGAGGGGGGAAAAATTGTCGCTCAAACCGCAGGGCGGGTGAGGGAGAGGCGAAAATTCATTGGGCGCTCCCGCGCGGCCCGATTGCCGCGCACGATAATGCATTGCGGGATGGTGCGTTTCGAGTGATACTCGATGTCGGGCTTTGCTCTCGTGGCCGGGCCCATCAGCCGTTTCAGCTCGCCGATCACCAACCCCACCCTCCCCCCGAGCCATTCGTCAATTTAATCCCCGGCGACGGCGGCGCAAGCGTCAATCGCGCGTCCTTTTAATATCATTTTCATTAAGTTTCGAAAAATTGAGCTGGGGCTCTCCAATTCCATCGATTGCATAAGGCGAAGTTTAAAAACGATAAGAAATAGTTGAAATCGTGGAGAAAAATTCCAAACTACTAAACCCTCGAATATTTCGAAATTCCCCCCATATTTGTCTCGAGTAGATCGTTAAGCGCGGGCAATATCGTTCGTGACGAGATTTAATATCGCGATAGATGACAATGAACTCTCTCTCCCCCGCTCTCGTTCACCGGGCTCCAAGTATCCGTAACCGACGGGGCCGACGGGGCCGACGGAGCAACTGGCCGGTCTATAGGGCCAAGAACTCTTTCTCTCGGTCCTTTCTCCGGATGCCCTTTTAAAACGCGCGTATTCAAGGCGGGCGGCTCGCGAAACCCGGCTGCCCCTTTTGTCCCTGGACTCGGAAGGTTCGCCGGAATCCCCGGCGCACAGGTGATCGCGCGGGGGCGATGGGGCTTCGCGAATTTTTGTAGCATCATTGGTACTTTTGTCAAAGGTACTCGCGTTCTCTCTCATTGTCGGCTGCGGATAATACTGGCGGTAGTCGAGAGGAGGTTATACATCGGCAAGATAGCGCGAGAAAGCGGAAGCTCGGTAGATAGCCGAGCGGGAAAACAGAGTCAAAAAGTGGCTGGTCGAATTGGCGGGCTCGGGGCCGTAAACGCGGATTAGGATCGCGATAGATCGGTTGGTTAAAAACGAGCTGGCAGGATCGAAGGAGCCGGGCAATTAAGCTTATCAGTAGAATAGGCCAGTTACCCGCTCGACGGAGCGCCGGCCGTGCCGTGAATTTCTGAAGAGGCAACTTAGCACCACCTCCACCTCCGGAGAAATAGTTGCCGAGTAATCGGGATATCGTGGCGAGAGCGGAATTGACGAATGATGCCCGTAGAAACGTCGATACTCGATTACCCACCGTTTGACCCAAATATTTTTATCGGTTTAACGAACCCGCTGAATCAGCGGAAAGCGTCCGTCGCCGGCCCCGGAGTGCGTCACTCGTATCCAGCTGCGAGTGAGAGATCCGTGACCGCGGACGCTCCTCGGGGATCAAGCCTATCGCGCTATCGATCCGCGATTCTTCCCTCGTCCGCGCCATCGCGCACGCGGGCCTCCGATGATAACAATAAAAATCGGAGAACGCGCGGGCCAGTAGTTACGAGTCGAGTCTCGCTCGGGCGGCGTCCCGTTCGGAGAAATTGCAGGCGCGGTTGGAAAGTGGTCCAAGTTCCCGGCAAAAGTATCGATTCGTGGAAAGAGGTCGACTTTGGCGGAGAGGGCCATTAAAATTGAACAGAGGCCGACTCTTTTACCGATCCACCCGGCCAGACTCGTCGACGACTCGCGACCTCTTCTCCGCCCCCGATATATTCCTCTTATCCGTCCATTCTAAATTTAACAGCTCCAATTGCATACGATATCAGAACACGCGTCACTCCCCTCCCCCTCTCTCTCACTCATTCGATCAATCGTTGAAATCGAGCACTCCAACTTGCACTCTTTCGAATTCTATGGGACACGTCGTTAGTGATTGCGCGGCTGGCTGTAAGTAAAGGTATACAGTGATGGGGCCTGTCGAACGAGCAAGTCAAACTAAAGCGAATTGTTCTCTATTTACCAGGCCTGGAGGAGGAGGGGGTGAACGAGGCTCGCAAATGGGTAGAACACCGATAAAATTCCCATCGAACACAATGCCCTGGGAAGCACGGCGAGTGTATCACGCGACAGATTTCCGCGCGCACTCTATTTGACCCTTTTGTGAGCACAGCCACATGTATAGTAGAGAGGACACGAGGGAGGATGAGAGAGAGGGGGGGGAGGTGGGGATCTGGCACGGAAATGCTCGCGCTCGTGTTTTCAATTGGTTTTACACGTGGAATTGAAACAGCCCGCCGGGGCTTTTCTATAATCCGAAACGCGCGCATTTACTCTGCCTCCTTAGTCACCAAGCCAATGCGCGTTTCAATCGAGGTTCTTTCACTCTTTCTTCTCTAAGTTCGCTCGGGCCGCTCGGCATTTTGGAATTCGCTTCAAATCCGCGAGGATGACAATAATAGAGTAAGTAGATTTGTGTACGAGTCCAAGTCGGCTCGCTCGTCGATGTTTACCTTGGTCCCAAGCGCCCTTGGAATTCGGAGTAAACAGATGGAAGAAAGGTATAAAGTAAGGGGAAGGGCGAATAACAGTTCTAATCGACAATGACTTCGAAATGAGTTCACCCAATCCACTAATTCACTCGACTATTCCAACCTACAACTCCCCATCAAATCCCCATGTCGGAGTAATTACTGAAATTTCTAATCCCCCGGATTCCGCGTCGCTCGCAATCGCGTTGCATAATTTAATACATAAGATCAATTATCCGCTTATGTAACTCGGAATGCCCGCCGCCGTTAATCGTGTAAACCCATCTGGAGCGCGCTCGTATTTCTCGCGGAGCCGCACCACGTCGCGTATATATTATCCGGGAGGTGGCGGTAAACGGGTGGGAGAAGCACTGGCACTTTTTGGCGAGAGCCAGAGAGCCGGAGAGCCAGAAGGGCAGCTAATCAGGAAGGGCTGTCACTCGTCCTCGCGGAAGAGCGGCATTGACATCGGCGAGCCGCGACGCGCGATCCGACGCAACGGTACCCACATCGCCAACGACTAAGCAACATTTGCACTCTCACACGACCGTGATTCGATAGGTGGGAAAGGTCTCGTCGACTGGGAGGAGAATTAGTCAGCCGCGCCTGAGGTATTGGTGTTTATGTGGGGAATGGTAACGGTGGAGGTCTCTGTGTTGTTAGCAGAGTGAGAAGACTCATGTGGGATGGTAATGTCAGAGAGAAGTATTAATTTGTAATGTTAGACCTTGTATGGTATTTACATGTCAATAGAGTTCCTCTGGTTTATCGAAGGCGAAAGATTAAAGGAAAATGGTGAAATATGTGAAAGAGAGGAAATGATGGAATAACTGAAATATTATAACTCGAGGTATAGAAATATCGAAGGTGATTTTTCTCCTAGATTTCGTCGTGGCAGTCAAAGTGGTAAAGCAGTGGTGGAAAATTGGAGCGGCACTTTAGCCCCGGGAGTCTTTGAGAATGGATGGACGGATGGATGGATGGATGAACGGTGGTGTGATAGGATTGCACGAGGCCATTTTTGAATAAATAAAGGCGAGAGGAGGGCGCGAAACGAGACTGGCGCGCGCGATGGAATCCATTATGAAGGAGAGGGCGCGCGTCGCTCGTCGAGAATCGGTGCTCCGTTTCATTGGGAATGGAGCGCGTCCGACGTGAAGGATTAAACGTCGCCGGCTGAATGCTTGAAACAATCGGGATTTCGCGGGAGTGCGCGGGGGGCCAATTCGATATGATCGATCCGCGCGCCGCTGAAAATGGATGACTGCGGCCGATACGGCCGGCGATTTTTCAGCGCTCGATTTTAAGAATGGGAAAGGAAGAGCCAGAAGGAGTAGAAGTGGAGGAGGAGGTGGAGGCTCGCACTCTCCGGCGCGCCGGTCGATCGCACAAAGCGAGCCCGGCGCGAATGAATAATTTAGCAGGAAAGCGATCGGGAAAGAGCTTCCAGCCGTAGACGCCGTCGAGAAAGAGCGAGAGAGGGTGGGGGATTCCATTATTATTGTTCGATTCCGGGCGAGCGATGATCGTCCGCCGGGAAGGCGAAACAACTCCAACGCCGTCGAGTTTAACGAGGCACCGAGCTGCCTTTAATTAATTAAGGGAGACGCGACGCCTCCGCCGCCGCCGCCGCCGTCGCTCAACCTCGCCGAGCGTCGAAATCCCGTTCTTGCCAACCTTCCTCCCGACTGCCATCCTAATTCGAGCATTCGCTCCAATTCTGCCGGGGGCCGACCCGCCGCGACAGAATCCACGGCCAACGAGGACTTCCGTCGATAAATAATACACGCGACCCGCGTGTCAACCCCGGGAGAATCGCGTCACTTCTTCCAGGGCCGCTGGAAGCGAAACTTTCGACTCGAGTATTCCCATCAGTGCTGGTCATTGTCTTCCTACGGTAAAAGAAACTAATTTCACACGTAACAGTAGAATTAGCATTCTTCAAGAGGTTTTCATTTAGGCGAGTAGGAGAATGAGTGTTGAAAATAAGAGTGGAGAAAGGTTTCTCGGAGGCAGAGTGCGTCGCCGTGAAAGCGACGCCGTCGGCTCGCCTCGTTCACTGCACCCGTTGCCTCTGGCATCTGCTCCGTTCGAAATCCCCTCGAAACCCGACTCGATCTCCCTCAACTATCACAATATTCCCCTTTAATTATATCCCGCGCACCGGCCGCCTTCCCCGAGCAAGAAACCTCCCAGGAAATCCTTAGTAGCTCGCTCAGAATCCAGAGGAGAGAGCTTGCAATGCTCGGCGAGCGAGCGACGGCAACGCCGGCAACCGCCGCCGGTTCAAGTGGCACGAAAAATCTTCCTCGAAAGCTCTTTGTCCCGTTCTACTGCGTCCGGAGTCGATGCAAGGTAAACCGTCTCGACGCGCGGGTTTTTCCGAAAAGATCGCATCGCGAGATCTCTCAGTTTAAAAGCAAGAGAGCAGTGACTCTCTTGAAGGCAAGAGAAAGATCGAGCGACGTCGATGTAAGAATAAGAGAAAGAAGAATCATAGGGAGATTCGAAGGAAGCCACGTGTCGCCGACAGCGGCCCGGTTGCTCCAAAGTCGAGAGGTCCAATGTTTCGCGTTTCTCTCTCTCCGTCCGCACCGTCCGCGATTACTAGTCTCTCATCCCTGCCCTTTCTTTCTATAGGAAGGAGTAGCGAGTAGCGAGTAGCGAGTAAGCGCAGCGGCGGCTACTCTCTCCCCGATGATCGTCGATGAGGGCAATAGGAGAGAGAGTAAATATACTATGTGGAATTGGCGAGGGGGGATGGTACGGGTGGGACGCACGTATGTAGTACACGGGCCGGGTCGGGCCGGGACGGGACAGAGGCACACAGAGAGTGCAGTAGGTGCTGGCAACTGGCGCGCCACGGGTTCATTGTCCCGTGTGCGCCCGTGGTGGAAGCCCCTCTGGTTGAAAAGGAGGGCCCATTTATCGGGGCGCGCTACGTCCAAAGGGGCTATCACGCCGCTACCCGAGAACTTACCAGTTGTCCAGCTTGATCAGCTCCTCGGGCTTTTTCGTCTTGCGGTCCGCCTTGAGTTTGAGGGCCTGGGGATAGAGCTTGAAAACGTGCTCGAACTGATTCGCGCTGCCCTCCAAGAAGAAAGTCGCTGTGTCTTTCACGGAAGCCATTGTGATAACTGGGATTTGGGCAACGGCCGAAAGGGCGCAGCAGCAGCGCCTCGGTACACTAGAGCGGCCTCCGTCGCTCCAATGCGAGGGGCAGCCTCTCCTTCTTCTGCTTAACGCGCTCTCCCTCGACGTCCCTTCGAGCCCCACTGCTTCCTTCCGTCCTTCTTGCTCGCGCTCTTTCTCTCTCTCTCTCTCTCGATCACTTGTCGCTGGCCGGCTGGCTTCCCTCTCCTTCTTAATCACTGGCTATCTATCGCTCTCGCTCGCTCCGTCGCTCGGTCCGTCAGCGCGCACCCCTCTCCGCGCCCGCGCGTGCCTCGGGAGAGGACCACGCGAGAAATCCTATTTTACCCTCTGCCTCGTTCGAATTCTCTCGGTTTCACCGGCGGCGGTGATACGCGACACACGCGTGGGACGCGGGCGGCCACGATCTCTCACGGCGCTCTCTCTCACACACTCTCCTCGAAGACCACGGCCCACCGAGAACACTTGCAACGCTCCACTGCTGCGATCGGCACTCGTGCAAGCCGCCGACGACCACGACGACTTTGCGACTGTGTGTCTGACTCCGGCGGAGAGTCTCTCGCTCCAAAGCTGCTCTCACTCTAGCGCGCTTCCTCTCGTTCCTCGACTGCTCCCAAGTCGTGCGCTCGCTTCTATGCTCTTTCGCTCTCGCTCCCTCTGTCCTTTTGCTTCTCTGTCGGGAGAATCCTCCTGCTGCTCCTCCGTGCTGGGGGAGAGGAATATCCGCTGCAGGCCGGGGTATACTGGAGCACCGAGAGAGGTTCGCGCGCGGTATGGGACCTGGTGCCGAGAGAGCTACGAGGTCTCGTGCGTGCACTCTCGTAAGGGAAAATCACCGTGGTTACACGCCGAGAGCTCGCCTTCGGACCTCGTTCGACTGTCCCGGGTGGGGAGCGCGACTCGACGTCGCCAATAGGGAGCAGCACCGCTCGGCGTGTTTCTGGCTTCTCCCTCCTCTCCTCCTTTACCCCCACCACTGACGCCCCCTCTCTCTCTATCTTTCTCTCTCGCGGTCCGCACGTCCTTCCACCTCCTTTACACCCTTATAATTTCTACTGAAATTTTCAGCGTTGCGTACGACGACTACACACGCACGAGGTGCGAGAGCGCGATAACAAGGAGTGCAGCTCGAGCGGCGACGTTCTTCACTGCGCACCCAGTAGCGAGCTCGACGATATGTCGTACCTCGTACCCGCTCGCAAGGAGAATGTACGATCTGCGAACGCTGCTCGCCGCTCGGAACCTCCTTTCTCCTCTCTACGGAGAAGTCGATCTGCTCGGCCCGACTTCTCTACCAGCACAGTTTTCCCGTACTCTTCGTGTTTCCCTCGACGGAGGCTTCCTTCCTCCTTTTTCCCCGACGCTCTCTCCTTCCAGAGGAGAAAACCTTCGTTTGGAACGCGCGTGGATTCCCCGCCGGATGTCCGCGAAGTATAGCGCGTTATCCCCTCCTCATGTGTGTGTGTTCGGTGTGTCTGTGTGTATCCCTCTTCCCCCTCTTCGCCGCGTGTACACACACGACCACCCCTTGCGTGAAGCGCGCACGCACACCGAGGCGTGCGAAGCGAGTAGTAGTCTGTCGGAATACAGAGGAGTCTCTTCTCTCTCCGCTCGCGTTGTACTTCGATCGTGCAACGCGCGCGCGCGGGACTATGCACGCGCGCTCTGGTCGCGCGGGGTTGCTCGGCAGCCCCCCGTTCGCTCTATTTACTCACGATCGCTAGCGAGCTAGGACCGTTGCGTGTACCGACTGTTGCACCCGCCCGTCCCCGATATATAGCCACGCCGACGAGCGACGGCCAGAGCGCGCGACAACGAGCGTCCGTGCTGGAAGAGCGCTTTTGTTCGTGCGCGCTTGCGGTCTCACCGGCCGCGAGAACGGCCAGCCAGTAACGATAGGAAAGGACGAGGACGACGGCGGCGGCGAAGCGAGAACGGGAACGGCGCTCCGCGATCTACGAGCGAGCGCTCTTTTCCCTCGACGAGAAACGGCCTCGGCGCGCGCGCTCTCTCATACCCCTCCATCGTCGCTGCTCGCGGCTCTCTCCAACGAATCACCGCTCGCTCTCTCACACACTCCTTCCTCGCCGAGCACAGCTTGCTAGCTTGTAGCTCGTGGCCTGTGCTCGTTGCGCTTAGGATTGTGTGTGTGCACGGGCACGTAGCCGCGCTGCTAACGGCCGTGCGCTAGCGAGCGAAAGAGCGGCCCCGAACCAAGTTCGAAGCCTTCGCTCCCTTCGAAAAACGGGAACACCGAGTGTGCCACGGCAAAAAGCACGTATGGCCAATCGCTCGCTCTCTCGAATGTATCTTGGCGGTAGTGGGCCGGGCGGCCGAGTGAGGGCAGCGCGATCGCTCGGCTCCGTTCGCCCCCTCCGCCCCTTTGCCCCTTGATCCCCTGAGAGCTTAAGCTACCGACCAAGTGCCGACCCTATGTCCCCTCTATGCAGCTTGCTCTCCTCTTTCCCCCCACGACCGCCCTAATCAGTCTCTCTCTCTTGCTCTACGTCGCGCCATCCGCTCCCTCCGTCGCCCCTCGCCTGATAGCGACGGTACCCTCGTCATCCTCTACCGCGGCTCGACATGAGAATCGGGCGTCCCTCTCACTCCTGGAGGCCCAAAGAGAGCCGGGAGAGAAGGATGCGCCGGATCGCACCTTTAATACTGGCGTTCTGCGTTGAAATATGCGAGCGCTTCGATAAGTGCGTTCAGTGGCGCGGCGGGCCGGCGGCCCTCCTTTACGGAGTGGCCTCAGCTCTCGGTGCTCTCGGGACGCGCTCGATATCTCAGAGTGGAACGGCGCGTACCGTTCGCTCGATCGCGCTGGCTCGTCCGACTGGAAATCGATGCTAACGCCGGGCTGGAGGCGCGCCTGGCCATACCAGCCACACGAGAGAGCCCGCGCCTCGTCGATGCCGAGGTTCCGAGGTTGAGGGTCTCGCGGCCGGTGTGTGCGGAGCCTAAAGTCGCGCCGGCACCGCCGCCGACCGTATGGCATTCTGTGGATGGCTCGCTCGCTGTGGTAGTAGTCGAGGCGCAGCCACGTACAGGCGAGCTTGTATGCGACGCGTCACGCTCGAGGAGTGCGTGTGCGCCAGAACTGGCTCGAATGCGCTCGCACGCCAGAGGGGCTCAATGCCGAGGCTCAACCCCTCTCGTATCAGGAGCGTTTTCAAAAAGTCTGCGAGCTTCGAAAACTCTCCCAGAAGGCAAGCGCAGCCGATTCTGCTGACGGCGAGGGTCGGGAGGCCGAGCGCTTTTTCATCGGACTCGAGGAAGATCGAGAGGCGGATGCCAGTTGCGAAACGAGCGATTTCACAATTTTTGTAAACGCCGCCGCGCGCTTCGTGGCATTCCGTCTGGCTCGCTACTGCGCGCTTATGAGCTTAATCATCCCCATTTCGCTCAATGATCATTGACAGCTTTATTACTGAATTTAAATCACTTATTTCTACCATGTACATAGCTTGCAGACAATACGTGTACTCTCTATTGTTTTTGTTGCACAATCATCCGAATGCGAGGCTCGCGTTCTCGAAATGCCTTTACAATCAAAGTAGCCTCACTCGCGGAATTGCATTCCTCCTCGAAGCCACTCGGCTATTCCTCTAAG
Organism: Crossocerus cetratus; assembly: GCA_963675795.1. Lineage (NCBI taxonomy): Eukaryota > Metazoa > Arthropoda > Insecta > Hymenoptera > Crabronidae > Crossocerus > Crossocerus cetratus. Next base: position 2,045,270 of record OY776664.1, on the reverse strand, counting down.
CGCTTTCCATTATTCCGGCATTGCTCTAGCGGCATAAAATAATTGTGGGAGCCGGCAAAACCCCGCTGCGGTTGTTGTTTTTTCGAAACTTTGTTCGGCTGTATTCGCGATAGTTTGTCGAGAGACGGGGGTTCTCTCGGCGCCGACGTTGTATGCGTGCGTGCGAGCTCGACGATGCACGCCTATAGCCGCGCGCGCCACATGCTCCGTCCTCCGGTGTAGAGTACTGGCGTATAATCAGCCTTGAGCGAGTGTTGGTCGGCGATAGTGGTGTCAGTGTGTAGCGTGTATCATGGTGAGATCTCGCTCCGGCAACCAGCCCACCGGCGCACCGAGAACGGCTTCGCCACGTACGTCAGCGTCGCCACTACCACGGCCGCGCGGGCGCGTCGCCATACAGCCGCGCGCGTCGCCCAGTCGGGCGCGTACTTGTGGAAAGTGCCGAGTGAGCGCTTGCGCTTCAGTAACTTTCCATTGTCGTACTTCTTGTTCAACAAGATGCAAGGAACTCTCCCTCGAAATCCTCGAAAAAACAGATCTCGCGGCTTCTCTCGCATTCGCGTGATCCCCAGTCGGAAATATGCGCGCGACCACCACCAATTGCAACATGTACCGACGAGTTTAGAGCGTTAGTTTTTAGTGGTATTTTCAGAGCGGACTCGCCCGCTCGCCGCCGCTGCGCTGCTGCGACCTACTCGCCGCGCGCGTCCTACTTCGTTACACAATATTCTCGAAAACGGCGATCCCTTCGTAAAAACGGCAGTGTAAATCATGAGATCGTGGAGAGGCTATAGGCGTCGAGAGCGCGGTCGCATCTTCACCAAGCTCAGCGGTATATTCATAAATTCTGTGAGCCTAGCTGAGGATTATACCGATTTTATGCGACCTTCTGAAAAGCGAGCGGCGATCGAGCTACTCGGCTCCGAAGCGGCGTCAGGTACATGCGCGCAGACACAATGGTACAGGTAGTCGGCTACGCAGAGTGCCGGGGTGGCATTTTGGTCAGGTGCCCCGTCGTAAACTATCCCCTCCAAAATCTTCCCTAGAGCCTCCACTTCGAACGGTCCCCAAAAAATACCCCCTCTCTCCCTCTCTCGACTTTATTGCGTCTGGTCGGGGCTTACATCAGCATAATCAGCGGCGAACTCGTAGCGAGAATAATAATGCGGCCTGATTCGGCGGCTGGCGGGGCCGCGGAAGAGATTTCGAGTAATTAAGACGCGGGGGAATATATTCGGCAGTGAGAAAGTGCCAGTTAGCGGGATGATCCGCGCCCGTAGGCCCACGGTGAGTTACGGGTGGCGCGTTACGGGCGCGGAAACGGGTGGGGTACGAGAGGGTGAGGCCGCTCCGAGGAATAGAGGGAGGGGAAAGGGGGGTGTTGCGCGAGGGGATGCGTGCGTTTTCCTCGGCAGTGGAGTGCTTGGCAGGCAACCGAGCAGGCGGCCATAAGCCCCGCAACATGGCCGTCGACTCGTCGCACCGTTATGTGCCGAGGATCGCCGGAGCCCTCGTGCCCCCTATACAAAAGAGAGAGGCCCGACCCCCTCTGTCCCTCGGGCGCTTGAAATTCAACCCCGGCACTGCCGGCTGCTCCATCGTTGCCAGTTCTCCACTCTCCTCCTCCGACCGAGCCAGCCAGCCAGCCGGCCAGCCAGGCAGAAGAGGCGCGCGCGGTTGCGCGTCCTCGTCGTTATCGATGCCAGCCGCACACCCGGACAATAACCTAACCTCAAATTCAGCTGCAGCGGCAGCCGGCTGTTATCAGCGACACCGACACCGCAAAACACGAGGCCGCTCGAAATCGCGGCGCCACACCGCCGCTTTTTGGGAAGTGCTCTTGTCGCCACGCCACACGCCAGGCTGCCTTCCAACTCCCTTCTTTCTCCCTCGCGCGTCCGTTCTCTCTCCTCTCTCTCTTTCTCTCCCTCTTCCCTATTGATCCACGAATTTCAACGATTTTTCTCCACTCCCGCCAGAAATGCTCCCTCTCGCCGCGACTCTCTCTCCGGGTATCGCACTTTTTTCCCCGGCGAACAGATGCTCAAGGGTTTAGAGATGTTTGGCGGGGAGATTTATCGGGATGATAGATTGCCGGTGAGTTTCGGCTGGCAGTTATGCATCGGTGGGGGGGGCTGTTGCGTCACCGCGCGATAACCGGCGAATGCAGCGGAGAGCGCGTGCACTGAATGGCAGTGCGGCCGCGAGCCCTTTAACATCTCCGGCGGCTCGTCTCCGAAGAGTGGCTCTGTCAGTGGCTAATTATTTGTCGCCAGCAACAGGTCACACTCTCTTTCGTCGCTACGCCTTGCACCCGGAAGCCCCGGCCTGTCCTACTGGAATAGCAATAGCGTCACGTACCCGGGCTATCCCGTTTCCTTCTGCCGATCCGCGCGCTAGACTTTTGACATTGCTTTCGACACCTCTGTGCGTCAGCTACCTCGGGCTTCCGCGGAATATACGTTGTGAGGGAATTTCGTCGTCACTTTCGCAAGTGTCTGGCGGCTCGGATTTTCGAATCGGCGGCTCGTGCTCTTTCGACACGGAACCAGTCGCCGTCCCGACGAAGATTATAGAACAGGACGCGGTAGGGAAAAAAGAGCTGCGTTTCAGAAAATGTCACAACGAGCTCCGGCTCGGCGGTAGAATGTAAAATGTAAGGACAGCGGCCGCGTCGTATCTCTCGCGAAACGTTGCGCTATAAACGAGCGAGCGCGGACCTATTTCATCATTGCATGTACTACTGCGTTCCTGGCTCGCCGGTAACTCTAGCGTGTACCACTCCGACTCGCCTCTACCAGATGGCCGAGGAAGATTACAAGTTTCCCGCCAGTTTTTCCCACCGCGCTGTAAACGAGAGAGTGGCGCGCGCTCGAAAAATAAAGCGCCCAGCAGGAAATAAAAAAGTCGTGCGGGGAACGGCGGAGAGAGCGAAGTAGGCGCGTCCGCTCGGCTCGGGGAGTGACGCGCGATTACCTCGCGCTGGGTTTGCGTGTCGGGGAATAGCGTGCGCTGCCGCTGCGTTCAATACGAGCACGTGCACCCGATGCCCCGACGTTACGCGACATTGTCGCCGAGGTGACATGTGGGCCAGGCTCTACGCGCGCCGGCACGACCAGTCGCGTCCCACTAGAATCCACTACAGGCTCTCCAAACACCCAACTCCACAGTAAGCCAAGACCGCGCGCGGCAGTCCAGCGCGGTCTCGAGCCCACTCACTCTAATTCAGGCAATCTAGCTGCTCGTCGAGAGTGAGCGCGCAAAAACGAACATATTCGTTTAGCATATATGCAAAGCGGCGGACGCTGGTGGCCAACGAGGGAATAAGTCTCTTCGATGGGAAAAAGGTCCGTGGAGCAATTACAAGAGCGAGTGTTGTCGGTGAATATAAAAAGGGAGCGAGAGACTGGCATGAAATTCCCTCGGTTTTGAGTAGTAGAGAGCTGGCTTGAGCGGCGTGCACAGGCCACGGACGAGTAGCGAGTAGCGCTGCGAGTACACCGCTGGCGGGAAGCGGAGGGAAGCGGAGGGGAAGGTGGGGGGGGCAAGCCGAGGAGAATGTGTTACGGACGAAGCATAAGGCCATGGCAGGCAGGCCAGGGCAGGCAGTCGTGGAGCGAGCATGTAGCTCCGCTTTATCGTGGGCCAATCCGAGTGCTGTGACCTTGGGTAGCTCTAGAGAGAGATATATTTAGCTGTGAGCGGTTGCGAGCTGCCGCTGCCGGCGTCGCTGGCTAGCTCTCCCGTGTGCTCTAGACTCTCTAGACCTCTAGAGTGAGTGGAGCCTTCTGACGGCAGATAATAACGAGGGAGCTCTCGTCAGAGGGAAACTCCCCGGCGCGCGCGCCGGGCTAGTACGTGCTTCGCCGACCCTTTAGCGAAATCCTTGGAGCCCCGTGACAAGAGTAATGTCCCGCTCTCTGCAATCTCTCCGCCGCCAGTCCCACTCGCCGCCAGACCGCAATATTTTAATATTTTAGCCCCTCGCCGCGGCTCTGCCAGGGAATTTCGAGGAATTCACGGACTCCGTTTCTCGCTCCGATTGGAAACTATCGTCTTTTTATTAGCAGCCAACGCGGCGGCCGCCGGCCAGGGTAGGGAGCTAATGCGGCGTTAATGATCGAACAGCCTCGCCTCAGGGAAATTGAAAGACGAGAGAGTCCGAGCTCTCCGGCCTTTCACGCTTATTTTTATCACGTCCCGTGCAACTTGAGGGGCCTTTATGCGTCGCGCGAACGCCCGCGCGGGGGAATTGAGAGGCCCATTGATATTCCGTATGCAACGCGCGAGAGTGAGAGAGCGAGAGAGAGAGAGAAATTGTTGGCGATTCTGCGTCGGATCGGCGAGCATAGCCATTTTTTTCAGCGCCGTCCCGGTGTCCCGAACAGCGGGCGACGATGATGAGTCGGAAACCAGTTCTCCTTGGCTGCGCCGGCGAGCGCCGTCGAGCCGCATTCAGGGTTACTCGTCCCAATTTCCGCGGATCCCTCGAGCGTTACGAGGCATTCGGCTATTTCGAAATTGCACTCTCCGCACTTCCGCCCCGGCTTTCGCAACTTTCCTCGAACCACGGCCCGCAGTTTTTTGCCCTTCCCTCGCCACAGACATTTCCAGCGACTGCCCGGTCCCATGGACACTCGACTCGCGACATTTCGGCCGACAGACCCCCAACATTCACACGTGTCCGAAACCACTGGCCTCCCCACGACAAGCCTACCAGGAAAACTATCCCCCTCGACGAGCGCGCGACGGGAAATCTCGAAAGAAGCGAAATCTCCGACGCCGTAGCGTCGAGTGACGCAGGACGGCGAAGGGCGAGAGAGGATGCTCGATTTTCCACGGGATCCTATTTACACGGGGCCAATAGTTGGATGCAACAGGCGAGCGCGCACGCCGAGATTTCACTCTCGCCTCGCCAGACAGAGAAAGACAGAGGAACAGGGCGAGAGCGCGTGTTGCCGTGAAAGGCGGCGAGGGGGAGCGGCCGGTTGCGTTACATGGTGAAAGGAGAGCGAAATATCGACAGAGACAGGGAGAGCGCAAGATGAAGCGAGAGAGAGAGAGAGAGACAAAGTGCTCGAGTGAGAGAGAGGGGGGTCAGCCAGCGGCTACAAGTCGGTGCGGTATTCCTTTCAGTGTGATTGTCATTCATGCATTGTGAATCAGGCACTTTATTTTTAGAAGCGGCTGAATGAAAGTGGAGTACCCCGTAGTAGTAGTATAATGCCGGGCGGCGGCAGGAGGAGGAGGAGGAGGAAGGAGAAGCCGGAGGAGGAAGTGCCGGACGAGGAAGAGGAGTGTCTGCGATAGGGGGAGGCGGGTGGAGAATTGGCGGAAGGAGTGTACGCGGCGAGTGCGAGGGAAACGGCGTCAGGTGTCGACGGGGGGAGAGCCCGAGCGAGTAAGAGACATACTGTTGCGAGATAAAAAGAAGGAGAGAGAGAGATAGGGCGGGAGCGCCGGCGTGGGGAAGAAGGAAGACGTTCCGCCGATCTGCGAGTAAATCGTAGTACGTCCTCACACGTGCCCGCTCCCTTCCACCTCTTTCTCGTTCTCCGCCAGCCAACAACAACCCTTTCTTCCATCTCCTCTGTCTCTATCCTAAACTCCATCACTCTCTCTCTCTCTCTTTCCTTCAGCCCCCTCTAACGCTCGCAACTCTCTCTATCTCTGCCTCCGTGCCTCCGTGCTTGTCCTCCACCTCGTGGTCGGCGACCTCCCCCTCCCCCTGCGGGCTACAGTTGGTCCTCGAGGCTCCGAAGGGGCGACAGCAACACGACGGATGGCAAGCGGGAGGGCAAACGCAGAGGCACACGCACGTGCGCACTCGGCCCCAGCCGCCGTTTATCCACATCCCTCTGGACCACCGGCGAGACGTGAGGGATGACGGTCCTCCTCGATTCCCGATATACTGCGCCAATTGCAATGCTAACTCGGCAGCGTTGAGTCAATTGGACCACCCGAGCTGAAGCCTGTGGGTAAAGGGTTGAACGTCTTGAGATTGACATTCCCAGTAAAGGTCTGTGAGGCGCTCGCGATTGGACAAGCGTTTCATTCATAGTTACCATTCTTAAAGATAGCCGGGGTCGGCGGCAGGAGCGCATCGCCGGCATTCCCCGCTCGGCAGCCGCCCAGCTGATTAGGGAGCCCCGGCCGACGGCTCATCTACTTCCAGCCGAACTGGCTCGATTCCCAGTGGCCGCTCTCAAGGCATTCAATAATATTGCGCAACCTTCCTCAACAGAAGCGGCCGTCTGGTAGTCTCTCTCTCGCTCGGCTCTCTGTTCCGGTGTCGGCGGTCGGGGGCAGGAAGAGAGCGGAGAGGGAGAGAGAGAGAGAGATGCAGAGGCGTGCGTAAGCTCTGCTCTCTCGGTGCGATCCAATAAATAGTAGGATCATTGACACGAGCGTTGGGTGGCGCGCGCGCGGAGGTGGCGGCGCGGGAGGGAGCGAGCGCCTCGGCGCCCGCCCGCCGCCGTTATACTACGATGTTTACAGTTTAATTCGAGATACTCGAAATGTCACGTGCGCGCACGTTGGCCGTAGTAGTACGCACGATAAACGTGCCGGTGCGCCGGCGAGCGGAGGGAGAGGGGCATCGGGGCGGCTCCCTCGTGGGGGCAGAGAACCAGGAGCAAGAGATGCTTTGACAGACTGCTCGCAAAATGACTCACCGTCTGTGCTTGACTGCTCTCTTTGTCCCTCGGACTACTCTCTTCGACATGTGCGCGATCCCCCGCTCCGCCCCCCGACGGCCCTCGCTTTCGCACGCGTCCGAGGTCCAGGAACTCTCTACCGTTATCTGAATTGGATTATCAGGCCGGACGGCCTTGACCCAGGACCAAGTCTTATCGGGCTTGTAAACACACCACGGCGCACACGCCGCCGCCTCCTTTACTACTCCTCTCTCCCTTTCTCGTTCTCTCCCTCTCACCCTTGCATTCATTCTCCCGGTTGGCGGATCCGCGAGTACTAGTCTCGGTGTACCGATGCGCCCGTTTTATTTGGAGGCTCCGGGGGGCGATCGCGCTGCTTGTGCAATCCTCAAGGGAATTACTCGGCTCGTTACCTAAGACTGCGGATGTTTGTGTGCGCGCGGACTTTTAATTTATGCACTGGACGCTCGTTGCTCGGAGTTTTCGCGGGTCGGTGGAAAATATCGTCGGTTTATGTAAGAGGATCTTGTTATGCGCGCTTGCGAGCGGTAGGTCTGCCAGTCGATGAAGAAGAACGAGCCCTTGGTCAGTGGTCGCCAGTGGTAAATGGATTTCGGAGGGACGGCTGACCGGCTGATTGAAACCGCGGCGGCGGCCGACGATGAGGTGGATGAGGTTTGCTTTGACGTACCGATGAAATTGCGCCGGTTAATTCGGCCGGGTTTAATCCTCGCGAAAGAGCGCACTCCGATGGAGATCTCGGCCCGACACGGCGCATCTCCATTACCGGGGATTATACTCGGCTGTAATTGCGCGCAGCGCGAGGTTCGCTTCCTCTGGACGATTGGCAGGGATCTTGGGACATCGGGCTGCCCTCCTTCCACGAGCCTCCTTTTTCCACGCGTCCTTCGCTAGGATTTCGCTTTTTACGCCGATCCAAGTGGGTTAAGCATTCGCGAGATGCAACTCGGCGAACGCGCGACAGCCATCGCTCGAGACAACTCTGTAATAGAAAAAAGAGTAGTTAATTGAGAGAGGAAATGGAGAGGGTAGTTGGCCCTTTCCCCCCACTCCGGCACTCGGCGATACAATGAAAAGGTGTCGGGGTGTTGGTCCGCTTGATTAAAAGAGCGCGCGATCTGGTCAGTGCCGGCCGGGCTCTCACCGGGGGACTGAAATCGAGATGAACCGAGGGATCGGGTTCCCCCAGTCTCGTATTCCGGATTCTGGTTTCTCCACGGGCCGCCAGCCGAGATCGCAAATAGAATCTCATTGGCCACCACCGGACGAAATGTTATCTCGCCCGCTTCTATATCTATACACACGCCTGCGGATGGATATATACATTTTATACACAGCCGCCGGTTTTGGCTGGTCGATGATAAGATAAGGCATCTGGATTGGAAGCTCGCCCGGATATCCCCTGTCAAAACCGAGCGGATCCGTCGAAATCGGCGAACCCTCCAGAATTGACAGCCGCTTTTTACCGATCACTCGCGATCACTCGCGGCGGCGATGTAATCGGCCCACTCGGCGAATCCAGAGTGAGTTTGACGCATCGCTCAACATACCAGCCGCGCCATCTAACATGCGGAGTTCCTTCCGCGCTCGATTCTATGCATCGCGCGTAGCAGAGGTTTCGAGCGGCGCTCGCTTGATCCGCGATTCCCGTAATTACCAAACGGCGCCTTCATTAGTGCGTGGGGGGGATATCGGCGCGGAATTCGAGGTGGGCAGAGCCGACGTGTTTACCGGGACACAATTATGCAGAGGTCGATTTCAAGCGGCAATTACGGTAACAAGGGATCCTCCTCTGGTCAATAAAAAGTCGGCGGTGTCGCTCGTTGTTGACCCCCGCATACGCGTCAGCTGCCGAGAGCCGCAAAACACAGCGGGAGGATCGGTGGGTGAAGCGGGCCCTCGCGTCGCAGATACGCGTTGCATTTATGCTGATCACGATCGGCCAATGAGGCTCGTCAGCGATAAATCGATGTTGTGCAACGTAACGCTGGCGCATCGAGAAAACAGAGCTCGCAAGCTTGACACTGAACTCTTTCGCCGGCCACGTGCTTGACATTCCTCGCTATTGCCGATTAACGATATACCTCTATTAACAATCCCCCGGCAGCCCGACAGCCAATCCATTTCGTTACTAGATTTATTCCTCGACAACTAACAGGTTCGCATAGCTGAATAAATTACAATTCACAGACATCGCCGACGCTATTCTACGCGGCTTCAATCATTCTCGTACAAAAGACACAAATCGTTGAAAATGGCGGATTATCGATTTTTCTTACTCGCTCGATGGCGCGTCTGTCAAGCGAGTACTCGGAGCGACGTGCATTTATCGCGGCCGCGTCTCACGCATCGACGGACGTCGCTTTACGCAACGATGCGATCGCAAAGCTGCCGATTCGAATACGTCGAAGCCAGTGTCTTGAGCGCGCGCCGAGGTGGATGGATGCGGCGGCAGACGCGCGCCGCTCTTCCTCCGGCGCATGCATACATAGACGCGTATACTCGTGTCCTACTACTGGCTTTGAGCGGCCCCCTCGCTTTTACCAAGTTCTGTTTATCTAGCTGTCTGCAGGGCTGCTGGCTGTCAGTCCGCCGCCGAACGCAGAGGTGCGCGGAGCAGCTCCGAGTGGATGAGGAGCGGCACAGCGCACATAACATTGCGTGCTCTCGATAACAAGGTTCTTTAATCCACGAGAGATACGAGTGTCTTTCGCCGCAACGCGAGGGATTAAACTAAAAAGGACATTAGCCAAATTTCGCTCTGCCTCGGAGCTCCGCAGGGCAGAGTTGGCTGAAGCTAACTAGGCTAATGGGTTTGACATGGTTGCACGGGCGGAAGAGAGAGAGAGAGAGAGGAGAAAGCTCGCGCGGAGCTTTTCTTTATTATACATCAGCAGTGGTTCCTGCGAATGACGTAGTTATTAATGGAGCGTCGTATAAAACTGAAACTGCCTCGTCTATAATCGGAAAGTTCATTGTTCGAGGGCGTGGGTGAGGCGCGCGCGGCGGCTCTCTCGAGAGTATTAGTGGAGGCCCCTTTCTTTCTCTCGTTCAGCCGGTAATTACGAAAGTCAATTTCGCAGCCTCGCTCTCCTCTTATCTGGACGAGCGCTGGCCACCGCCGCCGCTGACTATATTATCTCGGCCGGGTGCGCCGCCGCCGCGCACCAGCAGCCTCGGGACCGACGATAACTTCCCGAGCAAGAGCTTATGCACGCCTGGCCAATATACCGTTATCGCTCTCGCAGAAGTGCGCGCCGCTCCAAGCCGCTCCTCCGAGAAAAGCGGAGACTGGCCGCGAGACGCGCCCTCTCACCGCCGAACAGCCTCTCGCACTCGCACAGTTGGCGCGCGCGAGGTCGCCTCGTTGGGAAAGAAGACGAATGCTCCCGGTGGTAATAGCTGGGTTTTCCAGCCGAAGAATATGCGAAAGGGATTCCTTTCAATGGGACCGCGAATGACGAGTCCCGCCGCGATGAATATTTTAAATGCCTTCCGGCCGATGCCAACCTCCAGACGCTTTATTAATTTCTCGCGGTATCATTAATCACACTGCGCCGCGAAGGATGAGCAGAGGGCGCGCGCGGTTGGCTCTCTCGTCAACTCGGCAGGGACCAAGTTGCGAGCTATAACTTATGTGTTGTACTATATATGTGTGTGTGTGTGTGAGTGTGTATAAGGCGGCGCGGTAAATTGCCGGTTCAAAGTGTGGCCGTAGCTCACTCGAGTCGGAGAGGCCGACACGAAAGCTCTCGGGTTTTCGCATGCTCGGGGGAAGAAGCAGCCCGGTATTACTGGGAGCCAGCGCAGCGAGGGCCGAGGGAGCAGCAGCGGGCGAAGCTTTTAAATCACGTTGCCCGCTGGCGTACGATCGGACATTGGATTAGAAGCTCTGGAGCACTCTCTCGGTGGTTTTGCGCTAATGAACCGGCAGCCTCTCTCCCTCTCTCTCTCTCTCACTCGCTCCTGCTTTTATTCCCTTACGTCACCGAATCCGTCGCCGGCACGGCCTCGCGGCAAGTGTGTTGGTGGCCCTCTCGCGGCCTCCGCTCGAACCAGCCCCCGTCGGGCTGCGCCAGCTAACGAGTTTTTTCCTCGATGATAAAGGCTGACGCAAAAGTTAGCCAGAAAACGCGGCAGGAAAGTCTGCGATCGTTTTACCGCGAACGCGACGCGGGAATGATCGACACGTTCCATTTCATGGTTTAATGTAGAGACGGAGAAAAAGTAGGCGTCCGGGACTAAAGCAAAGGCGAACGAGTCACCCTGCACAGTTTACTCGGTGAATTCCAGAGTTGTGATTATCGTTGAATTTTTTGCCCAATCTTATTAGAGTCCGCCGGCTTTCCTCGGAGGTTAACGCGGCAAGTTGGTAATTGGCGGGAGGCGCTCGGAGTTGCCGCGGGAGATTTTTCGGGGGACGCTCGCCTAGAGCTATTAGGAAAAATTGGCGGAGCGCGCGGCTGGAGGAAGACGCGAGGAATAGGCTGCGCCCGCCCTCCGCCAAGATTACTCGGAAGACTAGGCGCGTCGAATTGAATTAAGTATCTTATCAGGTGGCCTTTCGAGCTTGGGTTGCGTGAACGTCGCTTGACTGATAGCGCGCTCGCCCGGGATTTTATTTCCACGCCTCGCACTGGCGCCTCGCTTTTCGATCGCCGGCCACCCGATTAGAGCCGCCACCACCTCCCCCATGCTTTAATCCCATAATCAATTATGCAATCTCCCATTTTGTCGGGGGCGTTAATTGTTGTTCATTTGGAATTCTTATTATGTCGCGACGGCGGCGCCGTGAAATAGAGCGCGAAACTCGTTAGTGGCTCGGCCATTTTCATTAAGTGGCCGGATATAATTCCTCGAAGCGCTCGTGACCTGGCCCTCCGCGCCAGGAAAGTGAAAATAATCAGGGAGAAAGCTCATTTCTGCCAAGTTCGAGCGGCGTAATGGAATTTTTGATGACGTTTAGGACGAGTCGTCGTTGCGAAATAATCTAGAAGCGAACGGCACCTTCACGGGCGAAGGTAACGCGAGCAGAGTTCCCTCCTGCTGGTATCGATATTTCAATAAATCCGTGGCGAGAGTGCGATGTCTAGCAGCGACGTCCACCAGGCTTATATAAAATGTGTTATTGCACCTGCCGGGCTGCCGCTCGGGGTCTGCAGGTGCTTAGAAAAACGGCCGGCTTGCCACCGCATCGCATCTTTCTGCCTCTAAAAACCCTGCGTCGACTCGAACTTTGCACGATACCCCTTAAAACGATCTGCTAAAGCCTCACATTTATCCAGTACCGGGCGGATAAAATCACCGAGGAGCGCGAGAGTTGTTGAAAATAAGCGATGAGTCCGCATCGTCGCAGCAACGTCGGCGAGGTTTAGCGATTCTCAAGGATGCAGAAACGAGGACGGCTTTATTTTGATGCGGCTCGCGCGCGATTCCAGTCGTGACTGTACCAGATAGTCTCGCCCTTGCGGAGAAACTGGCTCGACTAATTATTGATTGTCTTAATTAATAAGCGACGAGACGTCCGTCGTGGATAAGCCAATCTAGAACACCACAGATATCATTAATCTTTCAGGAGAAATCGCCCGTTTCGATTTCAAAGGCACCCGAGTGCGAAGGGATCGCTTTCGAGACATAGCCCAGGCTCTCCTCGCAATGCAACACCTGTTACAGTAGTTCCGTAAACACCAAGCCTATTTTCGTTCGCCACTGGCCGAGTCATCGATTCCCCCTTCGCACCCAACAGTTCCCTCACTTACCAACACGCCGCTACTTCACTCCGATGGCAGCACTTGCCGGCGACCTATCCCCCGGCGGCCAAGCCAGCGGCACAACTTTATTGAGCTATTCGAACCAGGCCAACTAGCCCCTCCGTATTAATAAATTCTTGCTGAGCCAATTTCTTGCGCCACTCCCGCCGCACTCCGCCACAGCCATTTCCCTCTGAGATTCCTTTCTTTATTGAATTCCCCCGGCGAACCTATGAATGGTGGAAACACTTGGTCACTGAAATTCCACACTGATTGATTTACTTGGTACGAGTAAGTTGCGGCCCGCGGAAAGGGAACCGGAGGAGCGAGAGTGCCGGGGCCCGCTAAGCACTTTATCCTCGGAGAGTTGCAGTTTAGAAGATTGCTTGGCAAAGAAAAGGAGTAAATCTGGAAAGGGTGGATTGCGGTGGCTTTCCCAGTTTTATATACATAAGCCGAGTGGCCTCGGGTCAGCCCAGGTAAAGACACTCGAGACCCCATAGACCTTCGAGCTTCTTCTTAATCTTTCGGCTCCTTTGTCATTAGGGGAACCTTGTCCGCGTCATCTATCAGGGTTGTCAGACTTACCCTATTATCCCCGGGGATTCTAATTCTCGCATTGATGCCGAGTAGCCTCGCAGGAATTAGCAAGGAACCGGGAGAGAGAGAGAGAGAGAGCGAGGCGGATGCTCGCCGAAGTAGTAAAATGCGCGCTCGCCCCTCGAGGAGAGTTCGCGACGACGGCGGTGGTGGCGTCGGTTAAAGCGAGAGCCGTAAAGTCAGATGGTGGTGCGTCAGAGGATGACGTCAGTTGTGATCTTGACGCGGATCCACGGTAACATTTCCATCGGCTGGCGCTGCTAATGCGCCCACATTGACGCGCTCCGTCGCTGCTGCACGTGTCCGCCTGGCGAAGACACGTCCGCTTTTTCGCGGCCTCCTCCAATTATTCTAAGCTTCGAAAATACCCAGCGGGAGTGTAGGATGCTCGTCGGGTGATTAGGACTGACGTGGGAGCCTCGAAACTTTCACGGGCAGATATGACACGACGGACAATCGAAAGTCCTTGATCGGTGTTGTCGCGCGAGCGGTGTAGCAAGAAAGTTGGAGAGCGCTAGATGCGTGGACAGAGCCTCGGTATTCGACTCTCGCCTTCGGAGCGAGCGATCGGGAACGCTGAATCATTGACAGTGCGCTCGAGCACCTCCTAGCTGGGAAATACGTCGAATCATCGCTGCCTACTTGTTCCGGTTATAGGTCGACAAGCTCTCGCACCATTCAGCCCGAACCTTTCATTAGAATCACAGTGTTCGAGGACTCCAGTATCGCTATTTGTTAATAGAAGTAGCATGCACTCTGAAATAGGTTTTTAATTTAGTTGAAGATAGATTTGGATAAATTGGGAGGATTGGAGGATCGGATGGTAAAAGGGCTAGGATCAAGATCACTTGACAGGTGGTAGATCGGGCTGGTCTGGAGCTCGGAAAGTTGAACGGCGAGGAACCTTGGAGGCTCAGGGCCATTGTCTGGCGGGTCCTCTACCTCTTCCCTTGCCTTTGATAGGAGCCAGAGAGCAAAGGCTTTCAGCTGGTGGAACGCGGAGCTAGAGAAGTTCTGTGTGCGCAGAGCGACGAGACCGTCTTCACAGTGTTGAAGAGGCCACGGCCGAGCGTGGGCACGTCGTCGGCAGACGAGCGCTCGAAATTGTGTTTTCGCCGAGGGTCCTTCTCAGACACCGTGAGAGTAGAGACCCCTTCTGTCATGCCCTGCCACTTCCTCTCTCCCCCTCCAACCCCCTTATTTTTGTTCTCGCGCCACTCCATCCACTTTCCGTCTCTTGTTACGCTTTTTCCCGGCCGGTACACACGCCCTCTTGCTCGCTCGCTTCCCTCCGCTCCGCTTATACCGGACGGTTTTAATTTTGGAAGCTTCACCTCGGCCGGACCCGCTTCCGCTTCCCTCGCCGCTCGCGCCAGCCCCGATATCAGGCTTAGTCCTCTTTGAAGATCGAGCGATATGTAACTTCGCCCCGATGAAACAGACTACTACTATTTCAGGCTCGCTGATACTCGCTTATATATTTACGCGGCCCATTAGCTCTAATCACTGTTACGACTATTCTAGGTAATTCGAGCATCTCTTTTTCGGCCGCCGCCCTCTTTAATGCTCCCCGGGCTCATTTCAACTTTCCAGTATCCTATTGCCGCGCGGCCAGCGGGAGATACTCGCCGAGTATCCTCCCATCGATTTTTCCACCCTCCGGGTGTCTCGCATTACAGAGAGCTCGCGGTGCATGCAGCAGTACCGCGCGGCCGAGCGACTTGGTCGAATTACCATTGGGGGGCGGAAGGGAGCGAGCCGAAAGGAGTGCGCCCTTCCACGCTGGCCGCGCTCGATCTTCGCCCGTCGGTGAAAAGGGTTAATGGTAGGAGCGATTAGGAACTCTGCTAGGACCGCCGGTACAATAATGAGCCCGTTCCCATTCAACGGTCGCGCACAGTACGCAGTTAATTTAATTGTTCCGCGTTAATGACCGCATCGCTTGTGCAACACAGAGTGCCGGCGTCGGGGCGCCCTATCTCCGCGCCGGCCGCTCGCTATAAGATGCAATAATCTAACGGTTATGGTAATGGGGGGAAACGGCAGTGCTAATGACACGCGCACGGATTCTCGCGGGAACGGCAGCCGACGGCGCCGGCCACTCTCATTGAAATCAGTATATGTAGTATCGAGTGGTAGAGGTCGCGTCGCTTTCAGCCCGATCGTGTCTCGATTCCCCATCGGGCCCGTATAGCGTCGAGATGCGATTTGAGGATTGCGCGCGAGCGGAAGCCTCGATCGGGAACCTTGGTCCTCAACCTTCACGGTTCGCGTGCCACCGACAATACCAGAAACGGCAGCCTCTAGCCAATGTAATGGGAGGAAGGGAAGCCATTGGCTATATCTTTTTCGCCACGGCGGACAGCCAGTCGGGGGGATTAGCGTGCACATAACGCGAGCGTGTGAGACGATCCGACTCGATGGTTAATGCGCCCACGTAAGGAAGCCACTGCGGAGGCTTGACCTTTCACAGAGCCCTGTCTCCCTGCGTATACAGATCTCAGTCGTCGGGTTCCACGAGGTTCTCGTCTACTTATACTCTTTAACGGGTCATACGCCACTCGGCTCGATTCATTCATAACCGTGGAAAGTGAGTCAGCGGTGAACTGGCTAATGCGGACGGCAGTCGCGCGCGCGATTATTTATTGTCCTTTAATGCGCGCGGGCCTGCGAAGGTGTTGCACTCGGCATGGGAGTAGTCGAGAGCGGCACGTGAGTTGGAAAGCTTTGAGTCAGCGGCCAGCAATGCGATACCGTGTATAGAACGCGCGAGCCGATTCACCGAGAGCGGTGTGTGTGTGTTTTTCATTCCTTCCTTGTTCTTGGTCCGAAGCGTGTGTGCCCGGCCGAGCGAAACCGTGTCACGCGCATTACACACTGGCGACGAAGGCTGGGGTCACTCGGCTTTATCGAATGGCGTGCAAATGCCGCGACGCCCGCTAGCTCGGCTTCATTAGATGTGGGCGGAACACCTCCATCCCCGTAAATCTTGGCCAGGAAGCGAGTGTGTACGCGCGTATTCATGAGCGATTCGCCGCTAGAAAATTCCGCTCACGCCCCGTGGCGACCTATCGCCGTGGCCTCCCGCGAGATCTCCGTTTCTATATATAGATAAATACATTATCCTAATAAACACGGGGCGTCCATGCCGTCCATCCTAGTTGCAAACTTCACCCTAGATTCGCGGCTTTCAATCGACGGAGTAGAATCGGCCTCGCTCTCTCGCTCTAGGGCTTTCAGTGCGGCAGAATGCGCAGTGAGCTATTTACCCCGTTAGCCAAAGAAATAGGGCAAAGCACTCGCGAGAGCAGAGCCTTTTCACACGGAAAACACTACTCTAGACTCGAGTGAACTCTCCGCTCGGTCTACTCTACTCCGTGCGATACGGAGCGCGTTGTGTCGTCTGCGAATCGTCCGCCTAACTCTTACTTAATTGCAGGCTCGTTTGCCAGCGGGCAGAACCTGATTCCGCGTCGAGCCTTTCATCCTCCCAGTTGTACAAAACTAATTCAATTTCCGCGCTAACACGAGCGAGCCCTCTACGCTCCCAGTTGCACGCGCGCTCACTTACCCGGCCAACATTGACCCGCGCGGACAATGGAGACAATAACCCGAATAAACAACGCATTGGCGCGTTACAGTCACTTACATAACCAGCAAACAGAGAGCGCCAGTATAACCTAACCCCTCGCGCGGATAATCGTCCTTTAGGAAGCTAAGGCGATTTCCTCCACGATATACAAAGCGAACGGTCATTTGCATTTTATCTCATTATCTCTATTCGATTAGCAACAGGCGATACGGACCTCGGCCACAATGGCCCAAGACAATTTGCCGGGTGACGTATCGGCCAATCGATGATAAGGGTCCTGTCGTTGATACAACAGGACTATTATCGCCAAAGGCATTATCACCGCTCTCCCCGCAAATTTACGAGTGTCGTTCGCTCTTTATTAACGACCGCTCTTTATTCGATTCTATTCTCAAGATCCCCCCTCCCTCCCTTTCGAGACCAATGTTTTCCCATCGCGAGCGTAACAAGCAGTATATCATTGGTAGCTGGGAAAACAAACCGGCTCTAATCGCCGGCACGCGGCTCGAGCTGGCAGCTGCCTGACGCATCGATCGCGCTCCCCAGGAACTACCGATTACGAATGCAGTAACTGATAGAGGCCTGGTATGCCTGGAAGATTGTGCTCGGTAAACTGATGCGCCAGCACGCGCCCGAGACGCGCCCTTCCTCAAAGCCGAGCGGCTCTATTTATACTATGTTGGGCTGCTCTAATCAGGAGTAATGCTCGCTTCGCCGAGGACTCGCCGAGTCAACCGACTTGGAATAGCAGTCAATACACCTCGGAAACATCGGGTTAACTTACCCTACTTTCACTGGGACTTTGCTTACAAATCACGCGGTTCCTCGGCGACAGTGATCCTCGCTTCGAACAACTCGTCCGATGACTAGGATTCATGATTAGGTCGTTCCTGGAATTGTTTGGTTATTTCGTTTGAGCTTTGTTAATGCAATTGTCGAGATTTGTTCTGTCCTCTAATCACCTGTGCAACCTAGTCTCTTGTTACTTCTGAGCTTTGCAAGACTAATTACAGCTCGCGATCTAGCACGTCCAATGATGCGATAGGTCTGCAAGTACGCGAGGCTGGTATGTGTAACGAATGTCGCGAAACGAGTGCTCGGATATAGCAGTTACAGTGGAAGCGGTAAATGTTCGCGTCAAGTAGTTCCCATTACAAATCGCAAAGTTCCGCTACGATCGGAATTACAAAATGGCGGTGCAAGTTGTGGGCTCGTGGGGCAGATGGCGTTGGCGGTGTTGAGGGCCTGCGCCGTAGGAAAGTAGTACGCAGGTTCCCGATCCTTCAATAGAGGCTATTCTGCTATCGAGGTTTCGCGCGATAGAGCCAAGCCCACGTCGAGAACGCGTTACCCTGGTGCATCGGAGAGCGGTGGCTCGGGCTTCCGTGAGAGAGCGAGCGTCTCCGGAGATCGCGTTAACGTGGAGCAGAACAGAGCAAAGAGGCGAGCTGGCGACGAGAGAGAGAGAGTGCGTGCGCAGAGTGGGATTGCGCATCGGTGGACCGAAAGTCGTCGAGTCTCGGGACCAGTGGGAGCAGCGGAGAGTAATGCCTGATAAGAGGAGCGATGGCCAGCCGTGAGAGAGCGTGATCGTAGGCCTCCAGTTTTGACAGTTCGACGCAGCCGAGAGCCGAAGGCCTCAAGATCGCGCGCGCGCCCGCCAGTGTCTATATACCGTGCGTAGATGTAGCGATAGCTGGGACTCGCTCGGCCCAGCTTAACATGCAGCAGCCGCACTGGCAGTGAGAGAGCGAGCAGCGCCCACCGACCAAGAAAGGGAGAGCAGTCTCCTCTGGTCTCCTCGTCTCCTGGTCTCCTCTGAGAGAGCGCGCGGCCCAGGAAAATCCCAACAAGGAACCGACCAACTGCAACCAACCAACCAAGGAACGCACGGCGACGAGGGAGCCGCGCGTCGTGAATATAACCCGAGAGTGTGCTCGCTCGCTCGCTCGCTCTCGGCGACGACGACGACGTGTGCGTGTGTGCGTGCGTGCGTGCGTGTCGCCAGCACCTACGTGTCCTCTCTCTCTGCCGCTCTCCCCCTTTCTCTCTTTGCGTCTCTCGCTCGCTCTCCGGAGCTGGCCAACGACACATATCCTTCCGGAGGAGCGTGCCAGCCCCACGGAGAAATCAATCGAGAGATCGCGAGCTGCGGAGCGCGGACTTTTTGTCTCGGCGAGAGATATTCGCGGACAAAGGTGGCTCTCGCTAGCTGGCCGTATTCCCTGCTGGCGCTCCGGCTGCCTTGAGGACTGGTCTCTCTCATCTAACGCGCTCTCGGCCTCTCGCTCCCTCTTCCTGCCACCCTTCCTTGTACGTGCGGAGAGCACTTGTTCTCTCTCGGTCTAGTGGCCACGCGTGGCCCTCTCTCTCCTCTCCTCGGTTCGTCCGCGCTCCTCCGCGCTCCTCCGCTTGTCCTTTTCACTCGCGGCCGAGCTCGCCTCTCCGCCGAGGCTCTCCTTCCCTCCCGCGCAAGCCTCCTCGAGGGACGAAGAAGAAGAATGGAGGCGATAGCGAAGCACGACTTCACCGCCACCGCCGAGGATGAGCTCAGCTTTCGCAGGAGCCAGATATTGAAGGTTCGTATCCGAGGGAGGACGGAGAGAGATACATCTCCCAGCCACCGCCACCGCCGCCGATGAATCCTACCAAACATTCCCTCGCCTACAGCCAACGCGGCTCTTCACCGCCGCGAGCATCGGGCACGGCAGCGCACGGCAGCGCACGGCCGCTCGCTCTCTGATCATTTTCCTCGCACACACATACACGCACGGGTTCAGCGATCCCGAACCTTCCGCGCGCCCGCGCCACCCAAGATATCGCGTGTCGCTTTACGATATATTCCACGTAGAATCTAATGCCGCCGGTACATGCGATACATCCTCCCACGATGGATTGCCCTTGCCCCATTGTCGCCCTCTCATCCTGGACGCACGTCTCCGCTCGACGAATCCGCGTATCCCCTGCTCCTTGTCGCAGCGAGCGAGCACGCCGTCCCGCTCGCGCTTTATATATAGCATAGACTTTATACTGCCAGACCTTCTAGAACTACAGGACACCAACAGACTTGCTTCTCCTTATTACGCATTTTCGACGCCGAATCAGAGTCTGATTCGCCACGGGCTTATCTCCCGATGATTTCGACTATTTGCGCCGGGCACTCGTTCTGTACTGATACTCGTGCGAAAATCGAGCGATATCTTTGAACGTGACATCAATTTGGACTGGTTCGCTCGAGTTCCCCGTAACCCGTAACTCTCTGCTGGGTGTGACGTGATTATTTACACCCCGGTTTATTAGAGAACTCGCATCGCCCTACCCTCGAGACGAGTCTCCTCGAGCTCGGCCTCGATTAATGATGGAAGTAAACAATTCGCCGAAAGGCTTGTCTCGGATTTTCGCAAGAATTCCCCGCCGGAATTATATCCGCAATTCAACTAACTGCCGTGACTGGCGATGGCTCGGGGCTGCGCGGTTTTTATTTCGCGCGAAGCGCCGCTTGATAGCAGGCAGCCTCGAGCGCGGAAATTGTCGACTATTAAAAGCGACGTCTGTTTTTCCCGGGATTGCAAAATACCGCGGGAAATAGTGAAGCCGCGCCGATACGCGCGCGGCTCTCGTGCAGCCAGTAAAATATTATTGCGCCGGTTTCTATTCCCTCGCAGGTATCGAGTTGTTTGAGCGGAGTTATACGCCGCTCGTCGCACTCGCTGTAAATAACGATTAGATAAACCTAGGCTATTGTGTACCAATCGATTTTTTGGCAGTTATCGCGTTTATGTTAATACATCGTGGTCGTCGCCACGCCGTTCACCGAAATAAATGCTAGGCGGATTCATGTGGGACGACCGTATATGTCATACGCTATTTTCCTCGAGTGAAAAGTATAAATGGTCGCCAGAGTCACTCACACTTCCATGTAGAGACATAGCTATTTCTCGCCTGGGCAAGTATCTATTTATAATTTCGGATTCGGAAGTAATTGCTACCCTTTTCATACTTTGTCATTCTAGTTGGGTTTGAGAGAGTCCTGTAGTTGAACATTATAGAATTTGTTCTATTTAAACAGATAATCTTGTCAATGTTTCCATGGTTGTTGTAAGTGGATTAAGAGGAATACTTATTTTGCAGATCCTGAATATGGAAGATGACATGAACTGGTATAGAGCTGAATTAGATTCAAGGGAAGGCCTTATCCCAAGTAATTACATAGAGATGAAAAATCATGAGTATGTATTGCCTTCAATAATGTACTTTTGCACTGTATAGTACTGTATAGGCATCATATCTTTGTAATGCTTTGTGTCGAATAGCTGGTACTATGGTAGAATAACAAGGGCAGATGCTGAAAGGTTATTGATGAACAAACACGAAGGTGCCTTTCTCATCAGGATCAGTGAGAGTTCCCCTGGTGACTTCTCCTTGTCCGTAAAGTATGTGAAGCAACTCTCTTGTCTTCTTTAATGGCATATTGAATACAGAAGTAGTTAGTGTGTGGTAATTAAAATGTATTCTTTCAGATGCTCAGACGGTGTACAGCACTTCAAAGTCCTCCGAGATGCTCAAGGGAAGTTCTTCCTGTGGGTGGTGAAGTTTAACAGCCTCAATGAATTAGTGGAGTACCACCGGTCAGCCTCAGTGTCTCGCTCGCAGGATGTCAAACTGCGAGACATGGTTCCCGAAGAAGTAATGATGATGGACATAATACGCTAATTGGAGTTTAAGTAGAATAGTGACAGTGAACTTTCATTCTTGCTTGTAGTGCCTAGTTCAAGCTCTGTATGACTTTGCGCCACAAGAGCCTGGCGAGCTTGAGTTCAAGCGGGGAGATGTGATAACTGTTACGGATCGTACAGACCAGCATTGGTGGCATGGTGAAATTGGCAATAGGAGGGGACTGTTTCCATCGACGTACGTTACTCCATATCACTCCTAGGTAAGAAGCAGGCGATATTGAGTAATGTCGAGTAGTTTGGTCTGTGTACTTGAAGAAGAAAGTAGGAGATTCTATCTTGCAGGCCTCAGGTCGCGCACGCGGAGGTCTAAGGTATCGGCCACCTTATCCCACCACTATCACGTACAGGATCAGACTCACTGCAGAATTAATAAGTAACATTTTGCAAACACCGCCCATCGAATGGGCTACCAGGATGTATTGGTGGTCTAGGCGACATGTAGCTTAAACCTGCGATCCCTAGGTTTACGACAGTCCCGCTGAGAAACGTCGAGTCGTGTACCCTTAGTGATATATTCGGTCGGGAGTAGAGTTCCTCAGAGTAGCAGCATGTAACAGCAGGGCAACAATACCTATCTGTATTCTAGATTCCTTTTCAATCGTCTCGTTCCATTTTACCATTCGACAAGCGAAAATTCTATACATCCCCTGCGCGCGGTAAACGTAGCTGGCGTTCAACATCAATTCCATCGTACCATGCTTACGTCCCCCCAATGTACTTGGATTGGATTCCTATCTCCGAGAAGAGAGAGCGAGAGGGAGGG
Organism: Crossocerus cetratus; assembly: GCA_963675795.1. Classification (NCBI taxonomy): domain Eukaryota; kingdom Metazoa; phylum Arthropoda; class Insecta; order Hymenoptera; family Crabronidae; genus Crossocerus; species Crossocerus cetratus. The sequence goes on along the minus strand of OY776664.1, from coordinate 2,023,152 downwards.
AGAAGTACGAGGAGTAATCACAAGTAGTGTCGTGTAGTGCGTAGCAGGCCGACTGGCGTTTTTCCTATTTCTTGGTAGTCCATCGATGGTGCCCGAAAATCGATCGCGTGCAACAAGTATATTCATCAGCCATACTCAAGATAATATGTGCTATCCCGACCAGGTTAGTAACTACGGTCGCATAAACTTTGTATTTTTCAATACGAATTCGCGCCTGAGGGAGGAACGAAGCCCTCAGGGGCACTAAAGGCCTAGAAAGCCAGCCACGTAAGAGATACGAGAACTTTATATAGATGATAGCATTAAAGCGCGTCGCCTTTTGGCATTGAATGCACACCATTATGCCTCTATGTTGTGGATATTTTTTACAAATACTTTGGGAAGGAGCACATTCTTCCGGCAGATCCAGGTCTGATATAGATATATCAGATATTCTTGCGGTGTATCATACATAGATTTGTACTTTCAAACTGTAGGCACGTTAACTGCTAACGTTCTAAGTTTCATGGCAATTTTTAATTAAGTATTAGCAGAGTTTGGATGATTGCGGCGTTGGATGTAAGCCGCATTGCGCTTTAAGTCACACGGCGGACAAGAGTCCGCCACGATTTTCGGGTCTCTTTATATCGCAAGACGTAGATTGTCGTACACTGTCGTTCGTTTTAGAGATTTTACGGTGGTACACCAAGCAACAAGAACCCGAGTTTTTTACGCTATTACGATACGATTGTATCCCGTAATCTTAACGAGAGAAGTCAAGTGCAAGCGGTCGACTGATTTATTTCTTGTAATGTATTAGAGATTTTAGCGACAGACATGAGTGAGCAAAAGGAAAATAAAAGGTTCAAGTTTATGCAAAACAAGTTTCGCTTTGTGTCGTGCGTATGTAGTATTGCTTTCTGTTCAGCAGTTTCTTTTGATGCATTACCGAGCGATGCCAGAGCGCGATGCGATTCTGATAATCATCAATTGGTCTCTGCTCATTGTTTCTGCCGTGGAACTTGCAATTCGAGAAGCGAGCAAGAAGATACCCATGTATATTTTTTTAATGCCATCTCCTCCCTTTTTAATTTCCGGTATATCTTGTTTCAGATTCCTCTGTATACATGCAAAACTCGTAGCACTATTGTGTAATTATTATTATTAATTATTATTAATTATTATTGCGTTATGTTACATTTTATTAATAACAATATATTACATTAATTACACACCCGCATGACTTTTTTACTTTTCTCTCCATGTTCCATTACTGCTCTAGGTTTCCCGATGCCACTAGTTGGACGCAGTTGGCCCCGGGAAAGAGCTCCCTTTCTTTTCATTCTCGAAGACTGCACACACGATCATGTGATGATTCTTGCCAAAAGCGCTCTACCACTGTCCAGTGCTTTGAGACTACTGACACTCGCGCGAGATTGCCAATGCTTTTAAAGAGTTTTTTAATCCTAGCTTTATGTATATTGTTGATGCTGTGAGAAATTGATGTTATCTAATGCAACTTCGATATTTAAGTCCGGCATTTACCTTTCGTCTCGTCTCTATGCCGTTTCGGTTGGGCGAACTGTTGACTCGACACTTATGATTACCACGCACTCTAGCAATATCTACCATCTAATTTCATCGTAAGCAAAGACTCTCAGAACCAAAATGCTTAATCAAATCTGGAATTGAGTCGTCTCGTGGCGACCGAATACCACGATATGTCTGGACCAAGAACTGTATCATAATGAAGTGTAATAAAGTGAATGTTTGATCGAAGGGTAAATCTTGCTGATTCAGCTGTACAAAACCGCGACGCCCATTCAATATGATTTCACCCGTGTCATTGATAGAATAGTCACCCAAATCGAACTCATGCGCAATCATCGAGATACGATCTACCTGAGTCTTACAGAGGCTGATGTCAACGATTGCTTGCTCTCTGCTGTATAGACGTCTACTGCCAAACATTGTGTAACTCAAAACCACTGTAGCCCAATAAACTATTTCCAAGTACCCGCTTTATCTTTACCACAACCGAGCCCAGGGTAGAAACTACTCGTCACTTCTATAGAATTTTGTATATTTAGTATAAAAAACAAAAAATCGGTTAAATACATCCGCAGCCTAAAAAGCATTCATTCGTAGACTTTGTACAATATACAGGACCTTAGAGATATTCATTGTATGGTCTGCCTTAGCAAACTAGTCTGTAGGAAATGTATCTTCCAGCTGTTTCCGATGGCCTAATGATCTTGACCACCTGTCCACGTTTCAAACCAAAGTATCTTGCCACCGGATCACCAGCTTGTATACGCATCAACTGATTCTCCTTCAGCTTGTATCTCATGAGCAGTTCCTCCTTTTCATCCGGTGTCAGTACAATGTGTTCAGGGACCAACTCGTGTTCTGTGATATTAATGAGCAACTCGGATTCCAAGAACTGCTCGAGAATATATTTCGGAGCCATGTCGACCAAGGACTGTTTCGCCGACGGTGTCATGCCCTGCTGTACCACAATGATTGCCCTGAAAAATAAGCGCGTTACTAATTGGAATCGCCTATTAGTGCCGGTAAATTCTACCTGTGAATCTTTTCCTCCTGCATACGCTGGCAGTAGGTCTTGATGGTCTTGATGCCGATCTTGGGTTCGTCCGGGAAGAAGACGAAGAGCTGGTCGGTAGGGTCGTCATTGTGTGCGACTAACACAATAAGGTCACTGCGTGCCGGCCTCTTCTCGCTGGGCTTGTCGCCGAATTGTTCTTTGAATTGCTCGAGTGTCTGATCCAACTCGTCCTGCGTGACGAGGTAACCTCGGTCGTGGCATAGTTGCATTACAGTCTTCCTTATACGCCATAGCTTGTATGTCTCAGCCTCGTCATCCATCGTTCGACTCGGAATCTATAACTATCGGGTTCCTATTCCTTGTACACCTTTACCTTAGCTCTGACCCTCGGTCAATCGAATTTTGAGGATGATCACAACGTGTTTACACTCTTCTCGTCAACATCGAGGCACATAACCTACAACACCGGAGGGCGCCAAGTTGGTACGCATGCGCTCGCTATTCTGAATAAGCGCATTGAGGAACCGGCTGCTGGCAAGTAGAATGCGCTTGATTCTATAGTCTGTTCGTGCTAAGTTTGAGATTGTCGGTAAGGCAGAGCGTGACACGGAAATGGTAACAGGGACGTGAGGACTCTTCTTATATTGGTTTATACAAATTATCAACTCTTCGATATAGAAAAAATTTGACGCACTTTTCTGGCCGAGGAGATATACTTAGGAATCTGATTAATCGAAACCTTAATGCCAGTGCAGGGGAACGTTATTCTTAAAGTAAAGACCCAACTTGGTTCTATTTACAAATATAGTTTTATTTTGTACGAAGTTTAATAAAATCTCATATCATTCCAGTGGTAAAATCTCGGCGCAAAGTATCTCGCTCGTAACATACTTTGTGTGCATACTCTAAGATTATGATAGCAGTCTTGTTTAATGCTAGCTCACTTTCTGAGCTAAATTAGATGATTGATGCTCGCCCGCCTTCTGACGCCTGAGAAGAGCCATGTGTTGTCGCCCAGTCGTATGGGCTTGCCACTGTTTATCGCCGACACAGAACTTGTCGCACATCTGAAATTGAACGAAGAGGAAGATAGATTTATTGAGATTGCAGTTGAATGAAATCGACAGTGATTGAGATTAGTTAGGAACCTCGCAGTGGTAGCATTTGGTGGCCAAGCGCGACGGACTCTTGTTCTTCTGGTTCTCCTCGTTGATGGGTTTCAGCTCGGGCACTTCGCCGCGTAGAACGGCCGATACTACTGAAGCTGCAGGCTCCAGGACCTTCTCGTTCCACTGCTTGACATCGCTGCAGTCCAGCGTGTACATCGGCGGGACCTCTCGGTCGTAGGCCTGACTCAAGCGATTCCTCACCCAGGACGATTGCCTCTTCGCGTATTGTCTGGTGTGCAGTTTGAGATCCTCGACGGCTTGCTTCATCAAAGACTCGCCCTGTAAAAGAGATAGAATCCAATAAGAATCTCAGCTCGGAGGAACAATTACTCTCCTCCGCTCTGCTGGCTTGTGAAACGTGTCGCGGAAAAACGTGTTCTCGGTGTCGAGGAAGCCGAGTCGTGGGACACGGAAGAGCCGTAAAAGAGGATAGACATAAATCTTGGGAGGCGGTTTGCGAGTGGCGTAAAAAAATAGTGTCGGCGTCGCATGGCCACGATAAATCAGGAGGCCGGCGATTGCGGGGAACAATGGTAAAACCGAAGTATCGCATCGAGCATCCACATTGCGACTCCCGCGGCCTTCGCCTCAATATGACGCGACACGTGTCTCCCACTCTGACAATAAATTAAATGTCATCAATGCGAGCTATCATTCTCTAGCAATTTTCATGCTTAACCCCTTCGAGCAGAAACGGACGTACATCTACGTCTTACCTTAACGGCTAGGCTCAAGTACCAACTTACATGACCGACACTATGCCAGACTACTCCAACAGTCAATAATGAGTGACCCGCAGATCGAAATCTTTCGCACGGTTTTCTCTCTTCTCAATTTACCTTCTCGCTATTCCTCTCTTGCTCCGGCAACATCAGGTATTCATGGAACTCCTTCAGTCCAATATTCTGGAAGACGCCCTTCGTGTAATCGACTGACCTGCAATATAATGATCGTCTGAATCGGCCGCTCATTTCTTTAAACTGTCTTGCTTGATTGGCCACTCGGCGCGCGCGCGCGGGTCTCTCCTTCCTTCTCGGACGACCCTTGGAGGGCCGGACGCGCGCTCGCTCTTTCCCATTTCTCTTTTGGTTAATTAGCCTCTGGCGGCGGCGGCCGCCTCATCCCAAATACGATCCTCGTACAATCAGTTTAATTGCGGCAAACTGAGAGGTCCCGCTCTCGGTTTCTTGCGGAAGGTTTCGGCGGTGGTAACGGGTCCGAGGCGCGAGCGCACGGGCCCCCCGAGGTCGACGGCCGGTGGGCCATTTTCGCATCCACCCGATCTCTTTCCACCGGTTTGCCGATAGCCAAGTAAGTGGAACGGAAGAAAGTGCCGCGCGCTCGCGCTACCAATCGCTGTTACGATCGCTCCGCCAACCAGCCCCCCCGAGATTACAATTATCAGCGATATACCCGCCGGGATATAATTGTACAGCGCTGATTTTAGTTTATCGCCCTATTTCCTGCGGATCTGATTATGGAAGCGTGTCCGATAGAAAATATTCACGGGATGCCTCGACTCTCTCTCCCACTCTGTCGCGCGTTCCGCGGACAGCAATTGCTCGCTCGGGGAACGCGTGCACGTGCACGTGTGGAAATGAAGTTACATAACAATCGGAGTTCTCGGTAAGACAGTCGTCCCGGCGAAGCTGCGCCGCCGCGCACCGAGACGCTCGCGGGAATGCAACTCCTTGTTTCCCAATGCTCTCGGTGCCGATCGATCGATCGACCCCCCACCCTCCTCTCCTTATGACAATCGAATCATTACTGATTTAATGCCCGTCGATCAGTCGACAAGCATCGCGCGCACTCGCCGAATCAATTTCGAGTCAAGTATGATTTGAATAATTGAGCTGGAATTCCACGGAGCCGCCGAGATTTCGAGGGTTCCCTCGCAGGTTCGTGCGATCTCCATTTGTCCGGCGATCGAGCCCACTTTCCGCGCGACTATCGCTCGGGGCGCATGAGAAGCGCAAAAGGTATCGCGACTCAGTTGCATACTGCAGGATCATTCTTCCTGCTGAGCTAGTTATCACCGGGTTTCCTCGCCCTCGTGGGAAAAGTCTCCTCCGCGCGATAAACCTCGCTTTATCTCCGCGTCGAGTGGCAGCGCGTGCAATCGAAGAAATTTAAAAACGGTGTGTAATCCTTCCGGTGACTTAACATTCCAACTGTCGTTAGACACATTTCTTTCCTGCAACAACAAAACATCTCAACAAAAGCTCTAATTATTTCTCAGTCTAATAAAAAAACTTTTAATTAAATTCTAATCGAGTTCGAATTGAATAATTCTCCCCAGTCGAAATACATAATATATAGAAATTCGCCTGTGCGAAAGTAGAGGATTAACGCGTCGCGTCTGGGCGCGCAGAGAGAGAGGGGCTCGGGTCTCCGATTAGGGCGAGGCGTCGAGAGGGGCTCGCGAGGTCCGCGGCGGCATTTTGCAGGCTGGCGGGCCGTTATCACGGCTCGATAGTGATAGTGAGCCGGAGCGAGGTCACGTCTAGAGCTTACGCGGCGGGAAAAGTTGGCGCTAGCTGGCGTCGTCGCTCACTTGTTCACACACGTGTCAATGCCAAATAATGCGTGGCTCTCCGCCGAGAAATTAGATCCACGCGCCCCGACCGATACACGTAGCCCACCTCTCTATCTCTATCTCTCTCTCTCTACCTGGCCGCCGCGTAACTTTGGACTCCGAAAGTGCGGACGTGGTGCTGCTCACTTGCGCGTCTACCAACAGCTGTCGCGCACTGACAGCTAGTGCCCTCATTCAACCGGCTCGACGCGCTACTACTCCTATTACCATTGGCTAAAATCCGAGCAACCCCTGTGTATTCTTTTCACATTAATATCTTATTGGTATTGTAAAGTGACAAATGTCCGCGACGCTTATGTCTGCGGACAACTGTTACTGGTCTGATTTGAAATGACAGGCTGTCAATGGGCAACAAATGATTCCGATTACACGGAGTGTATATTCGACACTTAATCCAATAGCTGGGGAAGTGCTAGGGGAGGAGATCGCAACTCTAATCGCAATACAATTACTTTCATTAATGAAGGAGGGTTGAACTAAAATAGCGCTAATTCGAATGAGAGTGACAGATTTAATTAGAGTCCTAGTTAATTTTCCTCAAGAATCACAGAATAGACTCGACGAGGGGTCTACATAAATCAGTTGAATTATTCACTGATACTCGGATCTGATTTACAGCCCGCGTTACCCAGGAACAAGTAACCAATCTAATAAAGGAATTTTTCAAATCTGCCGTGTAATTTCCGAGATTACCTCCTACATCCAAACAAACAGTCTTTATATATTAGTATAGATAAGAGGAGTGGCAGCAATCACTGTCTCGCAGCGGCTACGTAACGCTGCTCTAAAAGATTTTTACTACCTGTTGCCAGGCAGCGGAGCAGCGGACGCACGACTCTCGGCGGCGATAGGCCGCGGCGGCCTCGCCACCATTCACCTTTACTTTTGGGCCGGTTCGCTCTAGTTATCGACTGACCCTCCGGCGCCCATCGCCGATAATCGGTTATTGTTTGGATTTACGAGAAACCGCTCCGCCACTATCTTTCGCCGAAGTCGCCCGCTCGACAGCGCACTCGAGTCGACGCACTCGAGCGCACTCGGGCTATTTATTGGACTCGCAACTTGCCCGTACTTTGCGATAAGTCCGCCTGCACTATCTCGCCCAATATCTCGTCGCGTGAGGTGAGCCGAGTCGATCGGGGGCCCCGAGGAAAATGGAGCGATTTGTCGCCAGTGAAAAGTCGGCGATCGTCGAATCACTGTAGCCGGGAGGAAAGGGGCTTGATCCTAGTGACCCAGAAACGGTGAAATGTGTGGCGAAGGGCGAGATAATAGAAGGAGAAGAGAGTGGGCGTAGGCGGTGGAATCGGTAAAAATAATCGACCCACTTTGCATGGGGTGTGTGCGTCGGTTTGTAGGAAGTTGTTTCTCTCGGGCTTGATCGTAAAGTGTTGCTTTTAATCGAATTCGATATATGACCGATTGCTTTATCGCTTTATCCTTTTGAGGCATTGTTAGCGGGGTGGAATTAGAAGTACTCCTCAGCGCGCGCATGCTGTTTATACTGCGGGCGAGACGTGTAAAAGGCTCCATAAGCAATCGGGAATTATTTGACGGGCATACGCGCGAATTCTTTGCCCCGGTGGAAATCGGTTATTGCACGGCCCGATAACGATCGATCGTCAATTGTGCCGCGTGATTAAGCCCGCACCTGCGATCCGCTCTGTACACTCTATCGGTGGTCGGTGGTATGCCTCCGAGCACATAGTCAGCGGAGTAGTTCTCCTTTACGACTTGTTAATACCGCTCTAGCTCGAATATCCAATTGATTTTGCTGTTATTTTCTTGTACTTTAAAATCAAGCAAAAGACGTCGGGTGTTGCTGTCCCAGGTGGTCTCTTTCGGCCAGGTTTCTCGTATATAAATGTTCACATAACGACGCGTCGTGCCGAGATTGTTGAGCCGAGCGCGAGTCGAGTGGAGATTAGGCGGCAAGCGTGGATTATCAATTTCCGAGACCTTTACGATCGCCGGGCGTACATGCACGTACACAGAGAGAGAGAGAGAGAGAGAGGGAGCAGCTCGCTATTGCTCTTATCCGGGATAGGTTGATTCGGCGCGAATGTGTTGCAATGGAAAGTACGAAATAATGGGCCGCCACGCCCTCCAACTATTCCACGCGGCAAGCGAGCAGGGCTGAGTAATTGTTCGTCGGGGGCAAACAATCCCGCGATAAATCGGAGAAGCCGAGAGAGTCGGCCGGGCGGCCCGGCGGGAAAAAGTGCGCGTGGAAATGAAGTAACGCGAGCTCGAGCGCGAAGGTGATCTAACGGCGGAGGAGCAGAGCGTGTATCGTGAGAAGCGCGGACGATAAGGGAAATACCGGCCACCCGAGTCTCCCGGAATCCGATGACTCGCCGCCAACTGACCGAGTTGCCGGACTTGTGTCCGGTAAATAAAGTCGCGGCGACTCGCAACCGCTCGATTCTCCAGGCGTCCATCCGCGCACCGTTCGAGGAAGCTTCCGCAAAAATCGCCCGCTCGTCAGCACTGATAAGCTCTGCCTTCAGCCGCGAGAGCGCACGCTTAGCATAACAGAGACGCCCGGGAGAAACGCAATAGCATCGGGGAGGTGTTATTTAACTGCGTGCCAACGGGCGAGGAGCTTGTTGACACGCGGCCGGAAGATCATAGCGAAGCGATCGGTTGCGCAAGCGATCGATGATCGCTCAATCTCCCGGAGCGTGCCAGTGCACTGGTCAACCTAGCGAAAGCGAGGAGGCCGCTAGTTTGCCCCGCGGTTGCGGCTACTTCCTTTATTTGCCGGCCGACATCCGGCCGGCACGGGCTTACGATTTCCGGAAGTGAGTAAGGCGAGGGGGCCGAGTCCAGAGGAACTCTACTCTCTCTCGGGCCCATTCACAAGAGAGGCCGCTGCGCGCCTTGAAATCGCAACTCACGTGCTCGACCCATACGCACGTGACTCCTCAATTTCGAGGAGGTGGTGGTTCAGCTCTCTCTCTCTCGCTCTCTCTCTGTTTTTACGCCGATATGCATGCGCGCGTCCGCGCTTACACCGGCGATTCTCTCGCTCGGGCTCCCCTCTCCGTCCCCATTAAAATTAATGGAGCTGACTGCACGCAATTCTCGCCGCCACTTGGCAGACTCCGCGCCGAGCACTGACTCCATCGCCGCCGCTCTCTCGCCAAAGGTCACCCTCCGCCGACATATATACACCGGAAGGGAGTATGTACCGTCGAGCCCAGCCCCAGGATTCCCGGAGAATTGCAGTCGAATCTCGAAAAAAGGAGACGGAGATTGGGAAGTCGGGCGATACTTACTCGTCGCGTTTAATGCGCTCTTCGTTGTAATTCCGATGGAAGTCGAGGAGCTCTTGAACCAGACCTTCTTCGAGCATCGAGTCCACTCTGCGGTCGAGTCGATCCATCAGGACACGCTGTGGAGAATTAGACAATGTAGTTTTTTGTGTTAATTAGCCAATGGGTTGAGAGTTATCATATTTATCATTTATTTATTTATTGTAGTTTCATATATTAAAGATGAGTCGCTTTGAAAGTTGTAGCAAATGAAACTCGTCACAGCTACATAGTTGCCGGAGACTCGAAGTTGATTTTACTTTAAAATGCCGGCGATGTTGCGCAAGCGACGATAAATAACTTATCGTACATATCATCACGACGGCCCATCAGGAATTCTACTCTCCAGCGGGACAGCCGTGTTATTGGCGTACAAGTGTATTTCGTAGACGCGTGGCTCGGAATGAATAAAACCTACTACGCTATCGCAGGAGCGGCGCAGCTGTTTATGGCGTTTTCATGGAGGCCGGAGGAGGACGCGCGCCAATTTGCAATTAAATACCTCGTCGACGTGAGCGTGGACCTCGACTGCGTCGCGCCGAAAGTGTCAGCGGGCAAATGTCAGGATGCCGTGACAGGTAAAACATGGCTGGTGAGTGGGTCATCGTAGGCGTCGACCGAAATCGAGGATCGACGAGAAAGGCCACCGTAAGCGGCGCAAGGTATCGATTAACCGCGTGACAGTTGACGCGAGGGCCCGACTTTGTCTGCGTCTTAGAACGAAGAAAGGGAAACCGACATTGGTCCTTGATGATTTACCTGGCAATTATTTCAATTGGACGTCTCACTCGCTCCCTCCTCTAGTCCCGTCTGGTTGGACTAACGAGGAAGGCGGGCTGATCGGGAATTAGAATTAGAGGAGCGGGAGAGTTTGGCAAGGCCATTCTCGAAAATCGATCGATCGCCCGAGCGCCAATAGATCATTCTGACGCTCGATGTCGGCCAGCCGTTGAAAGGAAAAGGGCGTCACTCGAATCACCTACACCTTCACAACAACTGACCGCCAACCCTTCCACCTCTCCCATTCACTTCGCTCGGGAATTCAATGGCACAAATTTCCTAGAATCTCCAATAAAAGCATTCAACTTCTCGGCTCGTAAAAGCTCGAAGACGGGAAGCCATTAGACTAGGGGCGCGCGCGTACGGCGGCGATGCTTAGATAAGATGTAATTAGATGCTCGACGATCCTGTAATTGAAATGGCGAGTGCCGCGTGTACTTAGGACCGTAATGTTACGGCTAAACGGAATGGCGTGCGTAGCGGCGGAGGGAGAGGGTGAGGGGGAGAGGTGGGAAGAAAGTAGCGAGTGGCTCGTTTCATTCAATATACACCGCGAGTCACTCGCTCTCCCTCCCGCTCTCGCGATTCTAATCGACGCCTTGACACGAAGAGAGTCCCACTCGAGCCATTTAAATCTATAAACTCGAAAAGCCCGCATAAACAGCCTAATGAACTCTAAACACCAGAACCCGAGTGATCTCTAAATTGGCACTCGACACACGAATTAGAGGCCTATCCATTAGAAAGCAACGGGCCAATCAAGGTTTTACGACGGGCCCGCGAGGCGAAAGGTGAGATCAACACACAACTCCCCAACCTCACCGTCTCTCCATACATGTAGTACACGCGCACAAACACCTTCGGGAGAATTAGCATGCGCTTGCCCAGAGCAAATAGCGCGCGCGCGCGTTAGACAGGAGTCTTTCTCCAAGATCCGTCAGGACCACCGACGTCGACGCTCCGATTCTCATTAGTGTTTCTGATATTTACCGTTGAAACGCGACGCTTCTGCGATAATCAGATAAATGAGAGATCGCGGCTCGATCATTAATATCCCCGCGCGGCCAATGACGCCTCGATCGATTAAAGGTCCCTCGGAGGCTGCCTCGTGCCCCGGCCGCCCCGCCACGATCCTATCTAATCGAACTCTGATAAATCGCCGAGTTATGGAAATCCTAGGAAAACATAGATCGCCCAGCCGGTCAATTGAACGTTGCACCCATCGGCCTGAAATACTAATGGTTTAATCTTGCTCGCGCGTTCCTCGGCCTATCGAGGAGATCGGCGGGCTTGTTCGAGTGGCGAAGACATCGCGCGACGGCCAACACGAGCAGCCACGTATGTCTGACTACCGACGATCCCTATCTACTTACGTATTCCTCCCGCCCAGGAGAGCCGCTCATTTTTGTCGGCCGACTCGCTCTACTCCGATCCTAGTCGAGAAGTCGAGCCGCTCAGACATTCTACATCGAAATCACATAGATCTACGCCTCTACGGGCTTCTACGATTAACCTACTCCGATTCGGGCCTCCGTCATTCGATTATGAAAATAGCTCGCGCTACTTTAATAGCGAGCTACTTTTCCCACCAAATTCAGTCAACCACCCAAGTCTCGAGGATTAATCGAGCCAGAGAAATGAATATAAAAATCGTCCGAACGATTCAGTTTAACGATTTCGATTCTATCGAAGCCTACAAGAAGTCAAGAAAAGAGCAAAGAGTGCGGAAGGCGGGAGACGGTAGGGCGCGTTATATCGCTCGATGACCAGAGAAGAGGACGCGGCCCGTTCTCACGCTCGTTCACGGTTAAAGCGCGACCTCCGCAACCCGTTTCGGGCGGGCTCACTTTAAATCGTATTTAAATGCCGCTCGGGCTCTCGTCGTCGTCGGCGGCGGCGGAGCGCGCTGCTGGTGCACACGTGCGGTTCATTCATGGGCGTCGGAGACTCGCGCGCACGGGCTCCTCTCGCACCGGCCGATAGTACGAGAGCGCGAGCGCGAGCGCGCGGGCACTGTGCACGCATGTCGACCGGGGGGACACGGAGCGAGGGAGAGCCGGTGATCTACGCAGACAGGCGCACACCGCTCAATGACGCAAGATCGGCCGAGTCAGTATTTGATGAGCAGGGGATACACGAGCGAGCCCGATGTGGCTCAACTACATTCCATCTACACCGCGCGCGTATGTATAAGCGAGCGAGCGGCTCTGCGGCGCTGTCGCTCGCGGAAGGAGAACGAGAACGAGAAGAGAAGCTGAATGACATCGCGCCCAGCGAGACCATCTCCCTCTCGTCCGCAAATGGAGAGAGGTTCACGGCCCCGCCGAATTTTATGTGCCCATCGCCTGCCCCCCCTTCGGGCCCTGCGCCCTCAACACGTGTACACTCCGAGAGCCTCTTACCGAATTAAATAATAATGAGGGATCTTTAGTGGCAATTAAGATCCGGCGATAATTCGCGCGCTGGCCCCCATCCCGGATAATGTTGGCTGCCAACCTCGAGAACCGAGAGAGAGGAGGGGGAGAGTCGTAAGTCGAGCGATCCCACCGGAATCCCCCCCGGCGACTTGCCCTCGTATAATTCCGTACTGGGCATCATTCTCGTCCGGAGAATTTCAACGAGTGCGTCTCTCGAGAAACTAATTAAACGTCCTCGAGTCTCATCGTGCGTGCATAAGGGAGCCGAGTGGCCGGATGCCCCGCGCCACCTCTTCTAATCTTTTCTATCCCCGATATGAAACTCGCCTATTCTCTGTCGGACTGTCTAATCCCGAGCGCGCTGGCCCCACTGAATTCGAATGAGCAGTGTAATTAGACGGCGCGTGAAGCGAAGGAAGTATGCTCGCCGCTTATGTAGATTAGCACCAGCCGATACCTTCGACATCCGCCGACCAATTCATCCGAGCGAGCCTTTCTGCCCTGGCGAGTCTGCCTCTTCTCTTTTCAGGCCGATCGTAATACGGCCAGATAAGTGGCTTAATGTAATTGACACGCGTTTGCGTCGGGACCTTCCATCCAATACAAATTAGCACGGCCAATGGGCCTCTCTTTCTTTCTTTTTCTTTGGATCGTCGAGCATTCGAGGGTCGTGTCTGATTGGATTTAACGGTAAAATCGCTTCCTTCGCACACTTATCTCGTATTAAAGTGCGAGCGATTCAATAATTAATATTCTGGCCACCATTTTATTAAATCTCAACTGCATACTTCAGTTCGTCTCCTCGCAACCCCACTGGGCTAGTAAACAAGCGATAGAAAGGTAGAAGAGCCGAGAGAGTGCGGAAAGTCCCTCGGGACGCGATTGCCGGTGAGATCTAAAAGAAAGCGAGGAAGAGCTCCGTGTCAGATGGCGGCGTGGAGGTAGGCGGGAAAGTAGCAATATCTCATCCAATTTTAGCGCGGGCGACGGTGTCTGTGACACGAGCGAGGAAGAGGAGCTCGCGGCCCGACAAGCACAAAGTGGCATGTGACAAATGATTGGGAAAAGTCGTTCGCGCTCCTACTCCAATCCCATAAACAAACTGCTGGGGGGAGCGCGTGGCTAAAGTGAGCCAAGTCGGAGAGAGCGAGGGAGAGGCTAACTAAAAGACACTTTTAGCCAAGGCAAGTGAGGTTTATTTGGAGCCCTTAAGGGACTCGGGCGGCTTTCTATGGCTCCACTAATGCTTGTCCTCGGAAACACAATACTTCCAGCGGGGAGAAGCTCGGAATGTGGGTGTTGTGCAAGTGGGATTGATTCTCGAAATGAGTAAGATCGAGAGACTGGCTCGGGTACTCTGCGCGGTGGAAAGGACGATAGGACTCTTTACGTAAGGCGAGCGCGTCTCGGAGGATTCCTCGGTCTCACCACGAGCGTCTTCCTCCTCGGCGTCGCTGGGCGCACTGCGGCTCTCGGCCGAGCCCCGCTAGAAAGCGAACGCGCTTAGAAAGCCGCGCGCGGCGCCCAAGCAACCGGGCAAAGCCGCTCTCGTCCTCTCGGTTGCGCGGTTCCCGCGAATCGGGCCAAGGTCCGCCGCGACTCGACACACTCCTATCCTCGTTATCCTACGTGCCGGCCGTCGCCGCGTTCTGATGAACCAGCTCTCGAGAGAGCGAGGACCGCGCTCCGGGGGCATCGTGAAAAATTTTCGTAATCGAGACGCTTTCTCACGCCTCGGCATTCCGATCGGAAGAGAGCACCGCGACGGCCGGGCGAGCGAGCCGAGAGCGAGAGAGAAAGCCAGAGAAAAGGAAGAGAACGAGGGGGAAAAGCTGGCCCGGGTGGGTACCGGCTGAATTAGAAATCATCGTAGACATGACGATGCTCCTATTCACCGATCATCGGGGCACGCGTGTATGCGGCGTAGAATGTACGTGGGCCCCCGGTATTTCTGGTGCGCCCGAGAATAATGGAGTGCGTGGCCCATTTGAAATTGAAATCGACAGGAAGAGAGCCGGTCCTATTGTAATTAGGTGAAACGCGGCGCCCCGGTGGAGTCGATCAGCCTCCTCCTCGTCGCTGCCGGCCCGAGGAATCCGCCGACGCGACAACTCACTCTCCCCCTTGACTTTTGACACCTCCAGCAACAACCGGCCTCTACGCCCGCCGCTCACCTATACTACTTAATCCTCTTGCATTCGCTCGATATAGACTCGGTTCATTCGTCCAATAAAATTCCACCTTGGCGAAATTTAATTACCCTTTTATCGCGCGGTCGGGCCGTCCGGGAGCGAGTTAACCAGTGGGTTAGTCGGGACTCGTCATTGAGGGTATTCCCCGGCGAGCGATTTGGAAATAGAGGCGGGTGGGTGGATCGCAGACGGTGAAAAAAGCCTCCGAGGAAGAGGAAAGTCGAGAGGGCGGTTAAAGACCCCGCGAGCGTACTCGAGCCCGGCTCGCCGCGCCGGATCAATCGATGGGGATTATGATCCTTTGTCTACTGTACTAAGTCCTTCGCCTCGGGCTTTGCCTAGTGTTATTAATATGCAGTCTCACAGATGCCTGCCATCTCCGGACGGCGAGTCTCGAGCTATCGGGCGCGTCAGGGGGACTGGGATGAGAGAGCGGAGGTTTTTTGCGATTGCACTCACACGCACCCGACACATTTGGCTGCAGCTCGACCTTTCCTCGAATCAATGATCTCGTCTGAAGGTGAAAAAGTCAAAGACCCGGCGCACCGTAATTCGGCAAACAGTATCCATAAAGCCGGCCTCTGCATATTACAGACCTCACGCCCCCCACCAATCTCAATGCTTTTTCTCGCTAAGACCGGAGACTTTTTCTCGCCGACACCGAACCCACCAGTTAATTACAATATTGCTGTTCTTGGCTCGGAGAGCACTCGGCGAAAGAAGTAAATTGAACACGTTCGCGGTGACCGGTGAACAGAGTGTCGGCGAATGTGTTAATCGGCGCGGGGATCGTATATGCCGCTAACGACCACTCGATGTCTCGATCGAGATGAGAGACGAGTGGACGACTCGACTTTTTGCGCGTCGCGCCGGCAAAACTGCAGACTTAACACAATAACGCGCTCGAGATTCAAGCAGCCCCCCCCCCCCCCTCTCACTCTTTTCCAGAGGAGTATGTGTACGTGTCCGTGGGCACTTGACTCGGACATTCCGCTGAAAAGCGGAAACGAGGTTTGGCGTGTCGGCGGAGTGGGAAGTCGAGGCTGACACGAAGGATCCGTGTCTAACGCGCGCGATGTATCGCGTGCGCCGAAAAATCCCCCGCATAATGGTCCTATGCGCGCTGGCTGTACTCCTCCGTTATACTTGTCTCGCGAGCGACTAATGTGTCGGACTGCGGGCGGCCGGTAATTTCGACAAATGCGTTTCGGGGAAAAGTCTACCAGAGCGCGGCCCCGTCGGCGTTTCTCTCTCGTGAGAATTCCCTCGACGCGCACCACTTTGCCGCACCACTTCACCTCCCCCGATCGACTGGTACAAATAAAAACGCGCCACGAAATTATTCTAATTTATGTAACCACCGCTAATGCCCGGTGCGAGGGAGCGCTCGACCGGGAGAGTACAGGAGAGAGAGAGATGTGCGAGGAGGATAGAAAATCACGGGAAAACAGGTGGTCGAGGGTTCGAGAGTAAATGCTGCGGCCGGCCGATAAAAATCTCGGCTAATGAAGACGAGAGGAGCCGAGGCTAATGGGATTCGGCTCTGCCGGCGGAGAGGAGGTCTGCTTTTTCGAAAAGCTGCCTTCCCATCGATGCGGCGTTCTCTATTTTTGCCCGGCGAGCAGCAACCCGCTAGCCAGGACTCTCCTTGATCGAAGGGGCGTTGCTGCATAGCTCGACCGCCGGCGCTGCTCTGTGTGAGTCGGCGTTGGTGTAATCTGCCGCGGGTCCAGATTAAAAAGGCAAGGTCACCAACACCAGCCTTTTTCGCCGCCTTTCTCGGAAGGATCCTTCTCCCCGAGCAGCCAACCCAGCCAACCCAGCCGAACTACTACAGCGAGTTCGCAGGATTTCCGGTTCTCAGGGCGCAGGAATCCTCGCGGTCCGCTCGGGGGAAAACCGACGGGGATTCTCACGCCGGTCGAACCCTGCCTACTTGGAAGAATCGAACATTTTGGCCTGATTGAGAGGGGATGTATCGACGTATGCGATGCGCACTGAAATCCAGGAGGCCTGCTGGTTGAAAAGTGCTCTCTCTGCCCCGTCAGGCATCTCGAAATCCGAGTGTGCAGGAGTGTGCAGGAGTGCGAGGGGGCGCTCGGCCCGTCAGCGTTTCCAGCGGAGGTTCGATCGAGTATAAGGGAGACATTCTGCTGGCATGCGTAATCTTCCACCCGCGCCTCCGATATGATAATCGCTCCACGCAACGCTACAATTTCCGCCTAACGAATCATTGTTACCAGGCGCGATCGAGTCCCTGCCGCGGGCACCACTCACCCAATTCTTTTCACCGGAATCCACCCCTCCGTCCCACTCGAGGGCCGACGCCTCACTTCACCGAGACAAGTAGCGCTACGAGTGCCGAGAGAGAAAGAGAGAGAGAGTTTCGGCTAAATCGGGCGGGCTTATCCGAGATCGGTTAATCAGAGAGCGGAGAAGTCCGACAGAAGGCTCCACGGAATATGAAGAGTTACCGGGGATAACGAGGGTGACTTGACGCCCGGGCGTTCGGACGCGCAATTAATAATACCCACTGGCCTCTCTGATTTATCGCCCAATTTCCCATCGCGCGCGCACCCGTCGCCGGGAAATATGGGTCACCGATGCTCAGAAATACTTTCACCCGTCACCAAATCCAAATCCAATTTTCCGCGCCCCCTTTTCAAACGTCAGCTCTTTTCACCGTCGCTTTTCCATCTGTCTTTTTTACAGCGGTTTCTTCCGCGATCTCCCGAATATAATTGAGGTTCTATAAGTCGGGTGTTGCTTGAAAATAGTTTGAGTACGAGTGACTCGGTGAGTCGAGTCGGTTGAGTTAAAGGTCTGTCATCGCGTGCAAAAATACAGCCTACGGAGTGTAATGTCGATTGTTTTATTAGAAAAAGAGAAGAATCGAGGGGAAGAGGGAGAGGTGTGATGTATCCGATGGTAGAACGGGCGAGTGGGTGTTAGGAGTGACAGGCAGCTTGCGGAACTTCAATAACGATGCTTTCGGGCGCGGCCCGGCATCCCCGGCATTTCCGGCAACTCTCGCCGCCGCTCCCGGCAGCGGGGGAGGCACAGATCAGAATAAACCGGAGGGGAATAAAGAAGCTGCCTCCAGTATTAATATCGCCGCGGCTACAATCAGCGAATATTAATCAACAATGACTCATCAGCGCGTCCGCCTACCAATCCGTGAGACTCCACTCTCCTACTTCTATTTTCGACTGGTCCCAGAGCTTGCATCTCCTCCGGATAATTTATTAACGACATCATCCCCCGCATTGTTCGTCGGGCCGGCACCTTTTTAATGAAAGCGACGCGTCTCGCGCGATTCCCGTCGCCCGGGGGAATTCTAATTTTACTTCCGGCCGATCCCGGCGAATGTCGTTTATAATTGGCTTTCTCGGACACGTAAAATGACAATACTCGCACGTGGCAGACGCGACGGCTCGCCGAGGGACACGCGCGACGAATAATCCGATGCGATCGAGCCGACGATCTTTCCCTCGAATCGGCGCGCTGCGTTGCTGCCGTGCGGCCCAAAAGAAAGCGAAAGAAAAGACTCGCTGTCGTTTCGGCCACCGTTTCGCTGGAATTGTCCGAGCGCCGGCTATTTCAGTGCCACCGCATTCCTCGCTTGAATGACCAATGTGCTGCAGTCGCAACAGCCAGCAGCCGCTTCGATAAATAATCGAAATCAACCGACCTATCAACACACAGGTTTCGATTAACAAACCACCTTCTCGAGATTCAAGGGGAAACACGTCGGAATCTCAGTGGTTCCGTTGGTATTCTCTTAATCGAGATGTCAAGCCGGCGGAGAGGGGGAATCGTTGCTCGGCCCTTGTAATTGCTTTATTAATAGAATAGGAGGCTTTAAAAGGCCTGGTTCACGCACCGTGGGAGGCTCGGCTAATTTTAAGAGGGCCCAGCCCTGCTGCTTCTTCGAACCCGCCGAATTTCACAGCCGGCCCTCGGCACCGCGCGCCGGAGAAACGAGCCGCGCATCGCTCTAACGAGGGAACCATTGTCACGTGGAGGCTGGGCCGTCGCTATCAGCCGCTTCCCGGATCCTGAGGTGGGATTTCGACCGCAGCACCACTTCCGCGCACCATTTTCACGGACCGCGATAATTTCGGTCCAGGCGCTCACTTGCCGCGTCCCGACCAGGACGAGATCGTCTCGCCCGGCGATGATTCAGCCGCGTGGAGGCGGCTTTTTACCCGGCCGGGAAAAACTTTCCGTTTAATCCTGGGATGAGTCCGAGACCGAGACAGAGAGAGGGAGATGACTTTGAGGGAGACGCAGTCCCGAACGCATTTGGCAGTGGTATATGTATTAGCTTATTCCCGGCAGGTTTTGAATTCCTATAAATAAATTAGACTCCTGTCCCTACGCGTTTCCCATACGCCTTCTCCTCTAGACCCTTCGATCGTTGAAGCGCAATAGTTGACGGAGTGAATTAATGCGTGCGGCCGGGGCCGAATTTACATGAGACGCTTAGAAGGCTCCGGCCGAGAGCCGGCGCGCGTTTCATCTGGCAGGTATCACTCTGCCGAGTGATCAGTTAATCTCGCCAGGTGGCCCCGACTGAAAAACTTCCATCGCGGGGGGTTAGCCCGCCGCCGCCGGCCGACTCTGACGTCAACTATATAATCTACGGATTACAAGCGTCCTTCCATCCCGAGGGACCACGTGCGCCTCTTCATTTCCATTGGAACCGGACAACTAAAGGTTCCTCTCGCGATAGATCGAGATCTCGAGGGTTGAAAATCGCTCTGGGGCCCGCGAAGAAAGTTACGAGGCGGCGACGGCGCGCGAGGCTGCGAGAAATAAATTCGCGCTGGGTGGCGATGTGCCGTCGCAAATGGCCCCGGGATCAAGGCTGTCGTCTACTATTTTCTCTTTTTTATTAAGCCGACGCGCGGGAGGGGCGAGAGAGAAGGGGACACGGATCGTCCTCCCCAAATCTCGCCCCAAACACGATACGCAATTAATCTGCCCGAATATTTCCTCCCCACACCTACACGCCCGTGCGATATCCGTAAAATCGACTTATTTATTGGCAAGTGTCGAACGGCCGAATTCCTAATTGGCCCACGGCTCGCCGGCCAATGAAAATAGACGGGGGATTCATTGGGACTGGAGGGTTTTGAGTCGGAGCGGCCTTTTCCTTCTATTTTTATTCCCTGGACCGCCTGTGCCGTTGTGTAAATGTTGCGAGTACTCCGCGGTGGTTCACCTCCGCGTGAACTCTGGACGTACTCTGTGCCCTCGCGAAAACACAGGCCGCCGCTCTTAAAGCCGGCGTGACGACGCGACGACGACGCCGCCGCCGCGGCAGGAAGTGGCACGGATTCACACATCCTCGAGCAGCCGGTAACAAGTGGATGTGCCCGGCAAACGGCAGCCGGCGTTCATACGGCATTGCTCTCTCCATTTGCGAGCCCCCGCCGCTATTTACAACCACCAACTACTGCTCGCTCGCTCCCTCGCACCGAAATAGCCCGGTACTCCTCGGCGCGAGCGCGTGTTATTATTCCGCAATCTTTTCTCTCTCCGGAGAGGGCTTCCGCGAATTGTTGACTAGCCGGCCGGAGGAATCCGGCTTGCTCTCGCGCGGAAGTCGATCCGGCCGAGCGACGCCGCTCGCCATGGGAAAGGCTTTTCGCCGGGCGATCTCAATTCCGCCGAAAATAGTGCGCGGCCAACTGTTTACGACCACTTGCTGGCCGGGTGTCGGAGAAATTCGCATGCCGAAAGAAGAAGGCGCAGAAGAAGAGGAAGGGAATCGGGCCCCCCGCTCCCCCCACCCGCCGCCGTAGGATTCCGTGGGTCCGCAGGAAGTGACGACACATCCTCGCTCCGGCGGGTGTGTGCAGCTGTCGCGCAAGTGGCATTCCCGTCTTTAAACTTGCCATTCTCGCGGCGCGCGACCGCCTGCGAATGAGCAGAGAGAGAGAGGGAAGAAGCGAGCCTTGGTAGGAAGGAAGAGGAGAGTCGTGTAGTATACTTGCTGGCGCGGCCAGGAGAGGCTGCTGCAGTGTTCGCGGAGGAAACCCGAGGCGGAATGGAAGAAAAGAGCAAGAGAACAAGGCGGGAGAGAGAGAGAGAGGGGATGGTGGATGCGGGGCTGGGATCGCCAGATGCGCGGCACATTTTAATTAACGTCCAGACATCCTCCGAGACGGATGACCCCGAGGCTCAGGGCCATCCGATGACCCTTTTCCCAGGGACTATCTCGCCCGGGAGGAAGCGAGAGCGAGCGAGTCCTCGCAACTGAGAACAGGAAGCGCGACCTCCCCTTCGGATCCTCTGCCTCGGCGCAGCATGCGCAATTTTTCATCTCCACACGCACAACACTCTCTTGATAACGCAGCCATCGAATTTCTCGCGCTCCGCCGGAAATGCTCTTGCTGCTTCCTCCAATGAAAAACGTACAAGTTAAGAAACGGGAAGAAGTTCGCCCCCGAATAAATATCTAGTTTAGCGCTCGGTAAAGTACCAATCTAATGCACTGTGCTCCGGCCGGTGTACCAGTTGCGCAATGCCCTCGGTGCATGATAGAGCGGGCCCTCTCGTGGAATACTAGGCGAGAGCGGTGCGATATCGCGGAGCATTGTTGCGGGAGGGAGCGGCGGCGGGCTCCCTCGAAATTGGAGCAATAGAATACTGTCGATACCAATACCGAGAACTAATGAGCTCCAATTAATGAACAATGCGCCCCGTGCGCTAGGCGATCAATGTGCCCGCACGACTCTCCTATTCCGATACACCAACGCGAGAGTACCATTTAATCCGCGCGCAAACCCCCATGCCTTCCTTCCCGGGCGCAATTTTCCCATCGACGCGGCGCCTTTCGAGCGCTGCGCGCCATCGATAGCGCATTGGATAGATATCGAGCGCGCGTGGCCCGCGCGGGAAAAATGTGGCCGGGGAAGTGGGCAGGGCCCGAGAGAGTGTTCCCGGGATCGATTGAAGCGGGGAAAAAAGGCCCCGGAGATTGGCGGCGCCTGCCAGTGCAAATGTTGGAAGAAGCCCGACTTGTTGGCATCAAGTCATTTCCGCGGGCCGACTTCCCGGGAAGAGTCCTCTAGAGCCGCGCTTTATCGGGCCCGGCTCTCCTTCACGCCTCTCTCCGATTCCACTACCGCGAAATCCTCGCGATAAACAGTATCGCGTACTCAGTGCACGAGCCTGTGTACACACGCGTAAGCCAGCGGCAGCTGCTTGCCGAGCAATCACCGGCTGCCAAGGGGTTGATAGGTCGATAGAGGAAGCCGGAGCGATAAAACCACGAAAATCGATGGTCGATCGGTGCGCGTAGGAGCGCGAAAGAATGCGCCTATTATATAAGCGCGCCGAGGGATTTTTAAGAGAGCGCCGATATCTATCACTCGCGCGTCTCGCGCGTCTCCCGCGCGATAAACTAGCATTATAGAGAAATGGTCCGATCGATCAACCGAGTGAACCGAGCCACTGACACCGGCCGGCGTATCGGCTGAATCAGTGCGCCGGCGACTAATTTATGAGCGAGAGGCTCCCTCGGAAATTGTCTCGCGGCGCTCGCGCCGATAGCTCAAACAAACACTCTCATTAACTGGCGGATACCGGTGTAGTCTGCGCCGGAGGAGCCGTCATTCACGGCCGCCGCCGCAGGCTTATTATTTTAAGCTAGGAGTCGCGCGGACCAACTTATTTTATTGCCGGCGGCGAGAGAGGAGAGCGCTGCCCATATATCGCCCGGGGCGAATAATATCTATGGCGGCGGAGACGATGTCGAAATCTGCCCGGCGAGCCTACTGCTCTCTGGGAGAGAGAGAAAGAGAGAGAGTGTGTGGTGTATTTCGGGCTAGGAGAGCGGAGAGTAACGAGCCGATCGACGCCGGGTGCGAGGAGGCACTTGCACACAACCGCCGATTACGTAGTCCGGCGAGCCATTCATAAAAATAACACGGCGGATACGCGCCTCCTCTGCACGCCACTGCCGGGACTAATTCATATGTGAAGCCGGTGTACGATGCACGTACTCTCTCGCGCTCTGCCACGGTGAGAGTACGTACACCGAGGAATGCGCCGCCTGCACGTAGTGTTAGGTCAGCTCCACAATACTCTCCCCCTCTCCTTCCCAACTATCTCCCCACCCACAGGGAGAGAGACTGTTTTGAGCTCGATATAAATTGATTAGGAGATCCTTTTAGAGATTAGCGCGATGGAGCAAGTAGGTTTGCAAGAATGTGCGAAATGAAAGGGCGCCCGGTACCGAGCGGCGAACCAACGGCGCGGCGAGCGGATATGCCGAGGGGAATGGGCTCCCTCAGAGTATGTTGTATATTGGCCTCCATCTACCAAATTATACGCTCGAGGAAATATACATATAAAGCGGGCCATTTGATGATAGTGGCCGAAAAGAAGCGGGGAGCGACGCGGCCACTGTGTATAAGAGGCAAGAGGCAAGAGGCAGTTTAGCCGCGCAGGGAAGGAGAGAAGCCGAGAAAGTGGATCGAGCGGACTAGAGTATGCCTGTGCCCCGGCTATTAACCGGCCGAGCAAATAATATCGTTCGAGTTGGTTGCTTATGGGAAAAATCGAGTCGAGAGCCCCATTGTGAGAGTATGCGTTTAAAGTGGTAAAAATGTGGCGCGCACGCGGATACGTGTTTCGCCGGCGATCGAGTGTTCAATTAAATGAGCAATATTGAATTTCACTGGATGCCCTCGAATCTGCATATCTCGCGGCGAGTCGCCTTAACAGCCAGTACTTTCAACTCCGAGCACGCTATCAGTCTCTGGGCCGTCGCGGTGAAAGTGCAATGTTGTCCCAATTATAATTCCTCAAATTATTCCACGGCATCCGGTGAAGTACGAGGGAGCTAAGGCCACTTTAATGTAATCGTACTTTTATTGCTCATTAATGGTAAGACGAGAGTTGGCCAACTGAAACTCCGCCACTTGCCGAGGGAGTTTCCGACGACCCTTGAAATATGGAAAGGGCCCAATCCGCAATAACACTCACTCACGCCTTAATGTTCCCTTTCCAACGGATATTCAATACCAACAGCCGAACAGCCCTGCGCGCGCGCGCTGTCTACTTTAATAAAATTGAAAAATATTGAAATTCAATTTTCCTCCGCAACTTTGACAGGCTCATTGTCAGCCTGGCTCGCAATGATGTAAAAGGATGATTCACAGATGTCAGCCTTGAACTTGTCAGCGGCGCGCGGCCGCCGGTGATTCTCACGAGGAAAGAATTTCGCGCAAGAAGTGCGATTATCTCGCCGGTAAGCAAAAGCACCGGCGCTATCTGTCAGGATACGGAAAAGTAGCTGACTATTTGTCAACAAGGCGAGACGCGGCCACTCCTGGCAACCGGCGGCGTCGCAACCTTGTGCAAACTCGTCGCGCCAACGCGCCCGCTGCTACCGAGTAGTTTCGTTTTCATTGACAATCCCAAGCGCCGTTACGCAACAGGCTGCTGCAACGCTCAATTTCTGTTTGAACGCCCGCTCCCCGCAACTGTGTACCTGTGTGCGAATCTTGGCTTCGCAAACTTCAAATGCTTTCCCGGAACTAGAGATATATTGGTTAATCGGAATTGTGGATTTTTTGAAAAATGAAATATAAACAGAGTTTTTTTAACGCGATTTCTCGAAACTTGTGGTTTCGAGATTGGAGTTTATGGAAGCTTGTCGGAAGTTGGTAACCGAGTGAAAAAGAGGCTGGTGTTTATCGAGGATGAGCCGGGCAGAGACTCGCCACGGGAAATGACTCTGGCCCGAAGCACGGATGCGCGCGTTTACACAGTTAAATGCACTTACGTCGCCCGTAATAATTAGTATCCGTTGGAGGAATTAGCCATCGGCCCGGCCCGACTTTCCCATCGACTCTCGCCTCCGACAGGAACCCTCAAAAGTATCTCCGCTTTGAGAACTTGCTTCAACCAACTTACTTCATCAATGCGATCGTGCATGTGCGCTCGGCGAGCCGAGAGACGCGCTAAAATTGAAAGCGCGATGAGAACCTCGCTTTATAAGATCCGCCTATAAAGTGCATTTGGGAGAATCTTGATATGAAATCCCCTTTGAGATCGGCGAGTTTAGTCGAGCGAGAAAAGTTGGGGTTATTACTTGGATGGAACGCTGCCACGTCTTCCACTCGAGACTCATATTTAACCTACCGATATACCAACTCGCAAATCAACAAGTAACGTTTCAACTATTACCAGAAAATCCGACAAAGTTAAATAGTCTGATAAATGAGGCGGACAATCCCTCCGAGACAGTTCTCGGGGATTTCGCACGACATCTCCGCCAGCCTCTCTCTCTCTGTCTCTCTTTCAAGAGAGAGGGAGAGAGCGCGTGGGCGGAATTACTCATAGCTTTTATTTTAACCCGACCCATTTCTCCCCCTGGCTCTGCCGCAATACGGACGCGTCGGCTCTAGGCAAATCACTTCCGCGACTAAAACCCCACTGACAATAGGAGACTCTCCCGCCAGCCAATGAACCCTCCGGCTCTCTTTCCCGCCGCCAGCCTCCGAGCCGACTCGCCTCGACAATCCCTTTTCCCGCGCTTCCAACTACACCTCCGATGGATCAAGATAGATCGGGGACGATAAAGTTTAAGTCGCTTGTTGACACCGGGGACTCGCGGGGCGCAGCCCCCTCGTCGCCAGCACGCGTGTCCTGATAAGATTGACAGCGAGCGATTGCATCGGCAATAACGCTCGCTCTGTAACAGCGATTCAACTTGATCTGACATTGACAGGGTGTCAATCTATGTATTGGCCACGTATTGTTCTACTAATTAGAAAAACCATCTTCGATTACGCAATGACAGGGCTCGACCTATCGCTGCGTGGAAAGGTAGAATTGTTCTCTCTGATTCAACCAGATAATGGAGAAGAAACGAAAATTTTGGTGGAAATTGCGGGAAAAATTGGAGATTGATTTGAATCCGAGGGTAATTGACGGAGGGTGATCTTTGAGCGAAAGAGTATCGGAGTATATAGATCGGCTGGTCTATTGAGAGCGCGAGAGGCCAATAACGGGAAAAGCAAATCGGTATCGCCTCTCACTCTCCCGACTCACTCTACCGAGAGACGGAGAGACGGAGAGACGGAGAGACGGAGGTGTGCGTGAATGGCCGCGAATACTGGACGCGCCCTGGAGGGGAGTTCTCTTTCCTAGCGGGGGGACAGAAAAATCCGGCATTCCAGCGCGGCTGCGTTTCGCGAGCAGCCGCCGATTCGTGGAGGAACGGCTCGGCTCGACTCGGCGTTAGCTGAGCGCGCCGTTACTTAACGACTCTCTGCCTCTTTCAGGGAAAGTTCGCCTCCAGCAGCCCGATAAACTAGTGCACCGTATCATCGTCCACGCTTTCCAAAACTCCAATTATACACTCTAATCGACCACCCTCCATTTCCTCAACTTCAAATCCCCCTTTCGGATTAAAGAGATTAGAGCGAGTTATTAACAAGCGATTGGTCTGCTGGATTAAATTTGTTGGTACTCGAGGGCGTAACAACAGCAGGATTAACGTTAACCCTTTGAGACCGAAGTCCCGAGGGTTCCCCCTTAACAGAGTCTGTATGTATGCACGCGGATGTTGATAATCGGAGAAAATGACTGCATAATCATGCCGTCTCGGCTAACAACGAGAGCCAAGCGGCGAACCAGGCGAGAAAAAGAGTAGCGAGGCGAGTGAAAGCGCGGCCGGCTAGCTGCAATTCTCCAGCGGAACAAAGAGCAGGGCGCTCGGTCAAGGAAAAACGGGGACGAAAGCGCCGCTAACATTTTCCGATTATCAATAATCGAACCGAGGAGGAGGAAGAGGTGGAGGAGGGCTGGGGGGGATTTAACGAGTATTGGCCAAGAGCGGAGCAGCCGGCGAGGGAAAGTTGAGATATATCTGCCCTAGTGGCAGCTCGAATGAAATTCTTGAGCGGCCGCGAGCGCGCGCAATGCGCGCAAGGCCGATGGATCGACTTCCGATTTCGAAATCGCGGCCCGCGGATCGCGCGCGCTCTCGCGGCCGCTGGTAACTGGAATACGCGCGCCGGTTTCCAATGCTCAACTATTCGTGTCAGCGAATTCTATGGGTTTTAACCCCGCACCTGATACACTCGATCGCCTTAGCCCGCGCGCGATCTATCACGTTGCGACTGTGCCTCGCGCGCGGACCACTCTCAATTATCGAGGCCGATTAAATTGCCTAATTGAATGCGGAATTACGCGCTGAAATATTGTCCGGTGGGTATCTGGGCCGGGGAGTCGAGTGGCGAGGATAAAATCGAGCTACAGAGTACAACTCGGGCCCGATTTACTTGAGCGGGGAAGAGCGCGCGATAAATCCCGAGAGCGCACGCACGTTTCTCTCGGCGCAGAAAGCCGATAAACACAAAGTTTCTCGTTTGTCAAGGAACGCGCGCTCGCGTGTGTCCGCCGATGCAGGCTTGGACAACGCCAATTAATTAGGCGAGCGCCGCTTTCCCTTAAAGCTCCGACGCCGACGCCGACGCGAGGGCGAGAGAGAAAGGCGAAGAAAGAGCGGCGGACGCGCCTATCTGATTGGCCCCACCTAAGCTCCTTGACGGATTAGGCTATCTCGAGCGCCGATTAGAATCAAACTGCGCGACCTAGTTCGCCGCTCGATATCAAATTCGTGATAGACTGCAAACAATCTCTTACTCCAGAGGTTATTTAGAGAGAAAGAGAGAGAGAGGGGCCATTTTCATACTTAGAACTGACACGGGAGAAAAGGCTGGCTTTTAAATGGATTGGCTCACCTTCTCGCACTTGAGCCAGAAGAGCAGGAAGTTGGGGTACCTGAGGGAGCCGCCCAGGAAACTGCCACCTGATTTCCTCTGCTCCTTGAGCAGCTCCGAGTGCTTGACGCCGTAGAGCTCGAAGACTTCGAGGGACCTGGAAGGAGAAACGTCGGTGTTATTAGCTGCTCGAAAACCTGGCAATTTTCAGTTCCGGGAAGAGTAATAATTGGGGAAGGAGTGGTGTGTGTACCTTGCCCTTAGAGGGAAAGGTCCGCTGGTCCGGAGGAGGATGTCGTAAGGACTAACGAGTCGGCCAGTTGGCTCGGCCGAAATTCGCCAAATTCGCGCTTGTACACGTGCGTACGGACTTATGGAGGTAGCTGACTCCAAGGGGTGAAGATACTCCGCGAGTGTTAAGATAAAGCCGTTAAGTGCGCGTCGCCTCGGTTCCGTCAGATTTACGTAAGCCCGCTATATTTACCGAGATCTCCCGAAATAAGTGTCAACGACTATTCCCAAAATTAGCGGCAACCCCTGAGGTCCGATCGCCTCTCTCTCTCTCTCTCCCTCTCTCTCGCTTTCTTTCTTTATCTCTCGGGGCGCTCGCGCACGTGGTGGTCTTGGAGATGCCGATCGTCCGAGAAGCTCGTCCTCCAGCCGGCAACCTGCCACTCGCTCCTCTCCTTCTACAGGGTGATCCACTCTCCTCGCGCACGCATAGCCGCGCGCGCACTTTCGAAGGCTGATCGATCAATCATACGGAGATTCAATCTCCCCGCGGCTCAATTAGAGGGTGGGGGTAATCCTATCGGGAGACTGAGTCACTAATTGATCGATCAGTTGAAATTCAGTCCCGTACAGCTACTAATCACGCAGCCGGCACTCGCCGATTCCGGGACACTTGAAAATCCTGATACTACACGCGCGGTTTTCCCAATCGCGCGTGTAATCGCCGCGGGTGTTCGCGATGCTAATCGCTTCGCGGTAGCTCGTGATTTATGCTCGAATTGGAGAAGGCCGCGCGGCTTTGCAGTTGCTTGTGGTTTCGCTCGCGAGCTCTTTCGACCTCGCGAGCTTCAGCGGCGTGAAACCGAGCTCGAAATGAATGGAGGTATTAATTGAGATTGGATAATCGATGAATCGAAATTAGCCGAGATCGATATACGTCAGTCGTTAATGAGAAAGAAAGTGGTATCGGAGTGCGCGGGGAATTCGCGATCACCCTGTATTTCCCGAGCATCGTGAGCGTCCGGGTGGGAGAGCGCGAGAAGGGAGGCCAAAGAAGCGCGCGCGCGCGTCACGAAACCAGGAAGCGGAAGGAAAAAAGATCAAAATTGGACTCGGCAGTGTGCAGGGTTCTCGGCGAGCGAGGTAGACGACCGGGCACGCACCATCCCACCGAATCATCATCCTCCAAGGTCTAATGTCACTGCGACACCACCAACTCCCCTCGACTAACACACTCAAATACCACCCAAGTTCATACCACTCGTCCCTTAATCCCCCAATCCCAAAACAGTCAATCACAAAATACAGAAAACATTCTCCAATTTCTCTCGGCATGAACTCTAGTACATCGGAATTACCAGAATCCAAGAGAGAGAAAGCTTGTTCAAACAGTAGCTGCAAGTTGCACGTTAAATGATGGGCGCATCGAAAATAATTCGGGCTAATGGAAGCATCGCAGTGCAGGTGGACTATTAGCCTCTCGACTAGAGCTCAAGAGAGCGGCGGCGAGGAGGTTGACAGCTGCTACGCCCTGTAGCTTAACGCACGTCGCACTGTGTATTTATAGGCGAGTCTGGTATCAAGCGGCATTCGAATGCTTTTCGTCACCTACTTCAGACCTCTCTCTCTCTCGCTCCCTCTCTCTCAGTACGAAAAGGGAGCCGGCGAGATAGCCACTCGAAATGACAGAGACCTCGGCTACGGGAGAGAGGTGTCCGAATTGGCGGCGCCGGCGCCGAGAGCCAGCATGATTAATTGCTCGCTATTTACCAAGGCCCGCTCTTAATGAACACGCTTAAAGGAATTCTTCGATAAATTCACCGAGGATTTGCCGATTGAGTAACGAGGAGACGAATTTATGGGAGAGGGGTTTCCCCCTTGTCCAATGACTAAACACTCGGAGGAGCCTGTGCTTTTTGCGCTTAGTTAGCGATGCCTGACATGTGCTAAAAAGCCGCTTCAGTCTTAGAGAGTCGCGTCGCACAATAATTGCAACTCTGTTATCATAGGGGAGAGCTCTGATGCAACAAGGCCGATTAACCTGTCGCGGTAAGTCAAACGGTACTCTCTACAAATAGTCCTCGGATTTGT
This sequence comes from Crossocerus cetratus, assembly GCA_963675795.1. Classification (NCBI taxonomy): domain Eukaryota; kingdom Metazoa; phylum Arthropoda; class Insecta; order Hymenoptera; family Crabronidae; genus Crossocerus; species Crossocerus cetratus. The sequence continues at coordinate 1,993,065 of OY776664.1, read as the reverse complement.
CTTATGTGAAAATGTCATTGGTATTTTTATACCTCGAGGCCCCGAAGAAATGAGCGGGGAATTAATGGGGAGAGTGGGTCCAGGCGTAGAAGTAGAATAGCCGGGCGCGATGGCTCGGTCCAGAAAGCTCGCGGGCTCCTATTTTCGTCCGGGGAGGGCAGAGCCTCCTGGCCTCCTCCTGGCCTCCTCCTGGCCTCCTCTCCGACTGCTGGTCCGCGCGCGGCTCCGCAATCGTAGGCTTTAATGCCTAAACATCCGGCAGCGGAGCCGCGCCACGATAATGAATGCGATGCCGTCATCGGCTAGCACTGATTACCGGGTCAAAGCCAGCCGAGCGACTTATCGAAAGACAGCGCGGTGTCACGCGCGCCGAAGTCTACCCTCCGCCTCCTTCCTCTCGGAGAGCCTCAGCCACCCATTAACCCTGTGCCGGCAAAAGTGCCCCGAGCCAGATAAAAAGCCCGTCGCGCTCGGGGCCCACCAGGAAATTCGGAAGTCGATGGTGAAACAGTGCTCGCGCACGTGAGCGTCGCCACCCGATTCCTCGCGGCCCCGAGGAAATGTATATCGGGTCGGTTGACGGGCGCGACCTTCGAAGTGCACGTGAGCATCGAGTCACCAGTCGAATGCCGGGGATTTTCGCTGGAAATGCACGCGTTGAGTAACAGGAATCTGATTCTCCCTCTCCTTCTCGCTCATTCTGTTTACCGGAAGAATCCATTTAGTAGCGAAAACAGCGCGGGACAAATAATGCAGCGATCTATGTATTCGCCGGGGAATCAATGGGCGAGGCTCGAAGTCCCTCGGTGCTGATTCATGCAATATCTTGAGCATAATATTTTTAAGTGAGAATAGTAAGACTAGGGTAAGTACAGCGCGCGATGGCGGAGGGGCTGAAGAGAGTTGTAAAAGCGGCATTATTCGCAGGCTCGCCGATCTAATTATTGCGAGGGTAGTTTGAGTTTAACGAGGGGGCCGAAGGAGGGAATAAAATCGTAGTAAAAAAGGTCATGAGTCGGCCGGTTTAATTAAGACGGATTTCTCTTGCGAAACGAATAGGAGATATACCGGTGGTATCACGGGCGCAGCTAGTTATCGTCGATCCTGACCCATATCTCTAATCAGAATTGGTCCTCGGCGCATTATCGGGCCCCCGCCCCCTCCATTTCTCTCCGTCCTCGTTGGGCAGCCTGCTCCCGCGCATCTACTCTTTCGCTCGGCGACCCCGAGCGCCGACGGCCTGACCCCCACTGACTTTAAAAGCAAGACATCATTAAGCAAAGAGCGCTTTAATTTCGAGCCGAATCGAGTCGAATCGAGCCGGCCGGCCCACTGATAAGATCGTAAGGCGACACCGAATACTGGAAGAGGCTCCGAATACTCGGGACTCTTTCGCCCGAGGAATGCCGGCGTCGAGTTTCCCCCGCGGGAGATTCGCCGAGTTATGCGCAGGAGGCGCGTAAAACGATCGAGCCGCGGATTAAATTCGAGTTAAGCGTTCTCACACTCTTTCGGAGTTTGCGTCAAACCGGGGGGCCCGCTGCGAGAGAGAGGGGGACCGGTCGCGCCGAAACAACTGGCGGCAGAAGCAAAGATCCACGCGCGCATTCGTAGCAAACCCGTCGTCTTATGCAAGCGGAGCGCCGGCCAATGGGACCGCGCCAATTGGAAAAGGCGCGGAGGTGAGAGCGGAAAAGCGGACTTTCTCCCGAGACAACTCAATTTATACAAGTTCCCGGCGCGGAGCTGGTATGAGCCGGTGCCGCGCCAATTGATCTCGAAACGGAGAACACGGACATACACGCGACCACCTTCCCGCCAATTCCAGATCATACTTCACAAGTTTCATAGAGAAAAGAAAGTCTCCTCAATCCCCGTCATTTCAGTTCCTCAAACCTAATCACGTCAAAGTGCGAGCCCAGTCATGGAATCCGCCTTCGAATCTCGTACGTGGCCTGCCAATCCAAGTGTGTGCTTCGATGGCAATTCAGCGATTACAGATAATCAATTAGGGGGTTCCTTTGATAGGAGGGCTCGCCGCGCTTGGTTCTGAAGGGCCCTCGATGCTATCCAAAAATGCGTTCGATTCTAGTGGAGAGCCTTCGAGATCCCCGTGCACCGGAGCGCGAAGGACGAGGGGAGTCGCTCGAGAATAGAGGAAAATTGGGCAAGGTCTCCGAGCAGGAGAAGGAGCCGGGAGGCAGTTATCTCTTATCAGAACGTGAGGTCTGTCTCCAGTGGGCGAAGGGCGGACGAAGGGCTGCGGGTAGAGGGACGCCGTCGTGTCTTAGGGGACAGTGGCCCCGGAGGCCGAGCACTCGGTCCACGTGGCAATGACAGGAGTACCTGGCTTGGCCAAGGTTGTGCTAAGAGGGGCCGCGGCGAGTCGTGAGTAAAATCTATCTGAGCCGCGAAGAAATCCTGGACCGCCGCCAAGAGGAGCGACGGCGACGGCGACGGCGAAGGCAGACGTTAGTCATCCCGCGGGAGCGCCGCTCGACACCAGGAAGAAGAAAGGGGAGCGAGAGCGGCTCTGGCTAATAAAAGGCAAGGGTAACGTAATTCCACCCGCGCTCCAATAATAGTGCCGACGTTCAACGATGCTTCCGCCGTCGGCGCACTTGTCGCCAAGCCTTCGGAGAACACTCTCTCTCTCCCTCTCTCCCTCTCTCTGCATTGGCCGCCGCGATATCGCGAGAAATCATAGCGTCGACCTGTGCATCCTCGATCAACGTCTCCCCCGGCGCACCTAGAAATGTCGCCTTCAAACACCTTTATACTAATACGCGCTCGCTCTAATGCAGCGGAGACATTCTAGACATTCGCAAAATGAGAAATATATTAGAAATCGGTTGGAAACTGGTCTTTTCAACCCCTAAAGGGCTTCACTGTTCCCTTCCACTAAAAAAAGGGAGAATTCCTCTCGACAGCCATTGTGCCAGGCTACTCCTATTCCTTAACTAAAGCTAATTCCCTCACAGAGGAGTTGTTACTGGGCTCCGCTCTGCCCGAACTCCAGGGAGTATTTTCACTTAAACTAGGCGCTCGCTCGAGCGGCCTGTTGTCTGAAGTCGGCGATACTCCCAATGGTGAAGAAGCGCTCGGCGAACGCCGGGTAAACAAACAGAGAGGAGCCGGGCGATAACACCTGTTCATATTTAGCACCGCACTCTAATAAATACCTATTTTACTAGGTTGCCCAAGAAGCCCTTTTTTCTCCGTGGACTCGGCTCCTCGGTACATTTACGACGCTTCGCCCTGTGAGTACAGGTGTTTAGCACTGATCACCGCCGGCCAGAACTAGCTCTCCTCCGAGGAAAGTTCCGCCGAGAGATAACCAACGGATTATTACCAGGAGCGAGCGAGGGCGGAAAGACTCGTGGCCGGGGAAAAATGCTCGGCCGATAGGAAAGCGAGGATTTTTCTCTACGGCGAGAAAGTCCGCGGAAAGGAAAATAGAGCAAGAGAATCGACGATAGGAGAAAATGGGAGCGAATGCAAAGAGAGAAGAGGTTGGTCTCCTGGGGAGGCTGCTAACACGCATCACCGAGGACGCTTGGAAAATGAGTGTGCGATCCTGGGATGCGGAGGCGGCTGCATTTAACGTCCGAGGAATCGGGAGTTTATGTAACCTGTATAAATCTAAAGGGAAACGGCGAGGGGGGTGCGGGGGCTCGGTCTTGAGCGGACCCCCCGGAAAATTGCTGCTCCTGCTAATCACACGTCACTGACCGCGATAATAATAGGCAGCGCGCGCGGCTGCCGCTCTTACGAAAGAGCACAGGATAAGAAGGAAAGCGGCGCGCCGCTGGACACGTACGTCTATAGACGCCGCGGTCCACTGCAACGCGAAAAGAGAGACGAGAGACGAGGGACGACTGCGATGTGAAATCGAGAGTGTGCCGCTGGCTAGTAAATTGTTTTCCGTCGTTAGCAGTCGGCTGGAATTAGCCTCGCGAGCCAACGAGTCCAGTGGGATCTATGGAAATGAAACGGCGAGGCTTAACTCCTTGCCAAGCTCTTTCCATTCAAATTCCCATTTCGCCTTAGAGAAATGTCCCAGAGAGTGAGGGTTAACTAGCGCGGTGGAAAACTAAAACAATTAGACTGGAGAATGGAATGCGGAGAAGAGCAATTCTGCGGATAACCGATGATCGCGTGGCGCGGCGATTGAAAGAAGACGGATGGTGTCGCTTTACGGAAGTGTCGCTGGCACTGCTCGTTGCGGACGAGCGGTGAATGGCGATCCCCGCATTCCATCCTCTCGATACACCGAGCTTGCACCAAACAACCTCTCCAATCGCGCCTTTTCAAGCGAACCTCCCGCCTCTTATCATTTCCCTCCCGACAAAGGCCCGCGGAGCGCGCAAGCCAATTGTTCGCCGTCGACTTTTACTGTTGCATCGATTCCCCCTCCTCGAGCTCCGCGTGGGATATCGATGCCGGCGCCCGATCGATTCTACCGATCGAGAATGGTAATTATCGCGGGGCCCGATCGTTATGGAATTTATCAGGGGGAACACGCCCTGGCCCCGCGCTGCCTTACGTAATCCTTGGGTACCGTAAGCTCTCTCGGCTCTTTCCCGCCGCGGTCCGTACACTTGTACGACACGGCGCGCTCGCACGTGTCCCGTGCCACCCACTCGACCGACATTTTCCCCGCGCCCTTGGCACTCCGAGGATCATCTACTTTTTCTTCACTGGTGCAACATAGAAAATGGTAGCAATCGCGCGCAAGTGTCGAGGGTTCGAAAGCGGATTGTTATTATAATGAAAAGATAACTAAATAGAGGTCTCGGGAAAGAGGAAATTGAAGAGGCGATCGTTGGCTCGAGCCTGCCGGCCAACACCCCACGCGTCGCTCCTCGACCGAAATACACGCGCACTCATAGGAAAAAGCTGCTACCACACTCGGCAGGCAATCGTATCTCTTCCACGCCGGCCCTGAAGAAAGATTGTTCCGCTCGCGTCGGTTTTTTCGGCGCCGCCGTCGAAAAAACCCCCGCGCTCTCGCCATGTAACATATTCCGTCTATGAAAATAACCCACGCGCCACGGGATGCAAGGGATAATAGGCTCGAGCCTATATCCAAAGAGTTAGTAAAAATAGACCGGCCAACTTCTTCCCTCGTCGACAAGTGCGCTTGCTAATAGGCGCACTTTACTGTCTCCTGTCGTCCGAGGCCTTACCTTCCTCTCCGAGGATCCTCTCAGGAGTAAACCAAGTTATGTCCAACGAGGAATAATACGAGCGGAGACTCGGCCAGGTATTCAGTTATAGGCGGAAAGCGAAGAGGCAAAAAGTGCGGGATGTACGGGCGGCTAATGATCTTCATTGAGCCATGGTCTGTTTCTTCCCCTCCTCCCTTCCCGCCCTTCTCCCGGCGCAGTCGAGCGTTTGTTAACATTCCTTTTCCTGAATGTTGAAGGAGTCAAGGCCGGTGCCTTAACTGTAAAACCGGCTCTCCGGGAGATGCAGCTCCGGCGACGGGCGAAGGGGGGCGAGGGGGGCTGGCGTTTACACGGGAAGTAAGTCATACGTATCAATCGGCGATCCGAAAGGGCGATACGCCGGGAGGTCGAGCGCCCTCCAAAAATGTACGAGCCGCTTAACCGGCCGTCATCCAAATCGAAAAGGCGCTATCCCGCTTTAACACCGTGGGAACAGATGCTTCGTTAAAGAGCCGCCTTCCACGAATACGAACCCTGCCAAACAACCTCCCTCTTTCCCTCTCTCCCTCTCCCTCTCTCTCCTTTTCATTTTCCGCTCTCTCACCGACGAACAAAGTAGCGAGCCGCTAGCGCTCAACCTCCCGAATTACGAGTCGCAATTGGACTTGGAAGCGAATTGATTTGGCGCGTCCTTGGCGAGCGCGTGCGACGCGAGCTCTTGTCCATAATTCCGTCGCTGCGATCCCCTTTGGCGATCAACATTCTGCGCCTCGACTAGCGATGGCCTCGCCCGATTTTCTAGCGGCAATGTTGGCCCGATAGGGCGATAATGCGGCTAATAAAAGTTATTACCGTGACGTTGCGACACAGCGGCCAGAAAGAAAGAAGGAAAGAAAGAGCGAGGGAGAAGGGCGAGGGAGGGGAGATAGTGCAAGATCATCAACGCCCTTGATGAAAGAGATAATCAAGTGTTGCTCGGGACGCACTCACTCGTTACTAATAACACTGGCCGACGAAATTCGACGCCGCGGCTATCTTGATTCTCCCGGCGGCCCTTAATCATATCCTCCGAGTTAATTACGAGGATAATAATGATATGTGTTTGTTGGCCGCGGTGGAACAAAAGGCGCGAGGTAGAAGCGGCTCGGAGTTTCCCAATCGCGCGCGCAACATGTATATTCGTATATATGTATTCGTATATTCAACTGGTCGGCTGAAAGTGGGGGGTCGAGCGGGGGACGTGACGGGGCACCAAGACGGCAATGTAAATCAGCGTTTGATCTGCGAGAACCGCCCAATTACTTAATGGACCTAATGAGCCAACGCGAGCGAGCTTCCTGTCACATGCCGTAACCGATCCGCTTCCTTGTCCACCCACCAGCCTCAACCGGCGCTCGTGCCAGCCGACCAGCACACACAACAGAACTATCGTGCGCTTCCCACGACAGGGCACGACACGTCGAGCCAAGCCGCAGCTGAAGAAATCTCATGGCCCACGTGAAGCCTCCTGCCTGCCTCCTCGCGATCCCCATAAATATTTCATTAATCCGTTACGAAAAGGAAACAGTGAAAAGCCATCGGCCGCGCTCGTCGCATAGGAGAGGAGAAGGAAGTCGAGGGAGAATGGGGAGCAAGTGGGTGAGGGGTGCGGAGGCCGCCTGCAGAGGCAACCCTCTTCATCGCTCTCACCCTTATCGATCAAAGGGGCTGGGGCTGGCAAGACGGAAAGCCGGCGAAGAGACTCGGGACACTGCAGATGCCCTCCTCTCCCACGCCCATAGGGATCTCTAACTGTACATGATATCGTGTCGCGCAATATTGCATCCATCCACACATCCACTCCAGTAATAACAGGCTTGTACTACAAACATCGAAATAAATTGTCTTCACCAGGAGAATCGATGAACGATACTTATCCCGAAGTCGATCGGTTTCCGATGGCCGCGCGACTTTCACCTTGATTTCTGAAAAGGTTACAGCGACATATGTATGAATTTTGTATTTTCTAGACGCGCGATTGTCTCGAGCGGACCCCCGGGAATACATTTGACTGGTGGTCCTGACGGGAGGTCGGACTGACTTGTGCCAATTTGACGATCGGCTACTTAGGAAAACTAGCACGTGAATGGGTGGGTGGGTGGATCCGTGGGTTGGGGATGTTGCAGAGGCGCAAGGACGAAGCCGAAGGGGCTTGGACGGGGGGTGGTAGTAGGGTCCTGGGCGGGGGGCGAAGGACGAGGGGCAGGGTACTTGGCAGAGATTCAAACAGTGATTGCAAGGGCCTGTCTCAGCAGAGCGCGCCCGGAATATTTCCTCCTTACTTTCCTCCGCGTCTGGACCTTTGTTCCCGCCGGCGGCGGCGGCGGCGGCGGCGGCGAGCAACCCTCGCGCTCGAGCACGCGTCCTGCCCTCGTCCTTCTCTCCTACCCAGTTCAACCCCCGCCGCTATGTCCTCTCTTTCGAATGCCGCCTTCGTTTTCCCCACCCCCTCGGCGCCCCCCGCGATTCTCGCGTCCATCTTGCAAGCTGCGCCACCCTCTCCACAGGAGAGTCCTCTCGTGTGTCGTCCAGGCGCGATAGCCTCTGTATCGAGGAAAACGCGGACGCGGCAGTATTAGCCGGGCGGGAGGTCGCATCTGGCAGAAAAGAGCCTCCTCGAGCGCGCGAGCACTCGTGTCGACTAATGTCTCGCACAGGTGTCACTCGAGCGGCCACCCACGCCCCACGCCTCAAGATCGTTAGAGCGGCCAGTGGCTAGAAGAGTTTTCTCCCGATTAATTTGATTATCTTGGATCGATTCCAAGCCCGCGGGAGATGAGCTTACTTCCTGTCTAAATGGGATGGCAATATAGGCCGTGGATGCAAAGTAAATCGTACACACCTCAAACACACATATAAAGAGAGAGGGAGAGAGAGTGCAATTGCTTTTGGCAGAAAACGTCCCCGAAGCCGCCAAGAAGACAGTGGAATACCTTTCGGATTTATCGATATTGGGATCCTCGGCTTTTCATAAGTCGTGATTCCAAGTGGCCCGAGGGAGTCGCGCTCGCCGCGCGGACTCGGAGAGTTTAGTCCATTTCCTTTGAGAACGTATTAGGTACTCTGGGCGCAGCATCGCTATCCAGAGAGCGAGAGAGAGCGCGCACGAAAGCTGATAAATCGGGTGCGGGCCATATTCCGAGGAAGGTTTCCTTTGTCGCGGCTCCTAGAGAGGAGAATTTATTAGGACTGGCTGGTGTGTTATCGGGCGGCGAAGAGTGCGGAATAATGCGCACTAAAGATAGGAGTAGTCGCGGGGGCCGCGCTCCTATTAGAAATAAATAGGAGGGCGGCGGCCACGCATCGCTCTAGAACCTCTAGAACCTCCAGAACCGCTAGACCCTCCAGATAGCCTCCACTCCCCGGCTATCTCTTACACCTCGAGTCTTTCCCCCGGCACTACTGTCCTTTATAATTTCCAATGTAAATCGCTCCGACTGTATAATCGACTCTCGCCTTTTCGAATGTAAATCCTCCCTGGTGGGCGAATCGAACCGTGAAACCAAGTCGTTTTAACGCGTCCTCCTGCACTCCCATCATTGGATAACCGCTCCATCTTCTATAGAGGCCTGTCATGCCTCGTCCTCCGTTCGCCACTCGTCTCGCGCGAGCATCTCTCACAATTAGCCACGAGAATTCCGATGAGTGACTGCTCATCTTACTCCTTTCAAGATCCTGCCACTGGGCGGTCTTTTTCGCTTCACCAATAATCACCCCCCTCCCTCGACCTTCGATAATAAAATTCTGTTAGCCGAAGGTTCGCGGGCTGATTAATTCAATATTAAGCGAAAAGGCTGTTTGCTCGTAATCAAACGGACCCTTCGCTTGTATCTGTTGATGCCGCGCGATATAGGCCGGGCAAATATTTGACGATATATCGGCGAGAAGCCGTAATGAAGCTCTCCCGACATAATAAAAGGATATAAATGCCGAGGTTTCGCCCGCATTTCCTGCATCGCGTTCATTAAACCGCTCGATCTAGGGATACAGTTAGGGCCGCGGGCGACCCAGCTAGGGTGGAATTGCATTAGGATCTCCCTCTCGCGCGATACCAAAACCCCGAGAAGTCGATCCGGCGGCGGCTAGTCAGCGAAATGCACTAGTCGATCGGAAATGCAGGATACAAGGGAGAGAGGGAGAGGGAGAGGAGCCGGGGTGAAAGGGACGGCGCGAAAGAAGCGTGAAAGGATGATTGGGCGTGTCGAGAGGAATCGAGTCGAAAAGCCGCCGCTTTATTAAGGCGGCCAGGCCAGGTCAACGGTGCGGTTGAAAGGCACGCTTGTAAACTGGACGCGCTCTCCTTAGCGGATCTTAAAGCCTGTATTACGCACGCACACCGACACACACGCCCGGGGCTTTCCCGCGTCTCCGCCATAAAGTTTCTCCCTCGACTTCTTATTGAATTCGCACATACGAATCGGCCGCTTACTCGCTTACTCGGCCTTTATCGAGAGTTCCAGCTACATACGACGCGCCAACTCCATTCTCGTTAAACTCGACGGGTACGCGCTCGTTTCATCGGCGATACATCGCCGATGTTATTAACATTATTAACATAATGCGCGGTGCTTCTCGGAATATCGAACGGTCCGGCGGTCTCGAGCGGCGAATTACATAAGCTCCGGGTTTCTACGGGCAAGTGTGTGTACGGGCGCGCTCACGTGACCCAGGGAGAATCCTTAGGAGTGATGTTTACCCGGCGGGCAAAGTATCTTGTAAGAGGCGAGAGATTAGCCATGCCGATTTCCCGCGAGCCCATTAACCAGGGAATATCGAGAATCGGGCGCGGACCTCCTCGAGGGAGAAAGGACTATTGTCCAGGACGTAGTGTCCGCTCGCAAAGAGAAGATATCGTGCAAGCGGCGAGTGCGCGAGAGTAATATCCGTGGTTGGCCCGATTCCGAGTGTTCTCGTTATCAGCGGCGATAACGGGACAAGTCTGATGATGCCGGGTACCGAGAACGAAGACGACTTCGACTCGAGCAACGCTCGCTGTCGCGCGCTAGACGAAGAGGAATTGATAGGAGCTATTTCGAGAGGAAAAAGTAGCAATCCCGCGTGTACAAAGTTAACAGACGCTTTACAACTGCGAGGAGTCTACGCCTCGCCAACTCGCTAATCAAATATCGCCATCTACATAATTTGTTTAGAAGCGGCCGTAAATCATTGCGGGCCCTGGCAGGTTATCTCGAGCGTTGATTCAGTGAAATTATCGCACGGCCCAGTTCCCTCTTTCTCTTTGCTCTTTCCTGCCGCGCGCCGGCTTCATCTGCTACTCTACCAGCCTCGACCACCCCTGGGAACCGATCATCACTCTCCCGAGCGAGCTATTACCGAAGACGAAGACTCTGTCGAAATGCTAAATAGCTAAATCGCTCCTCTTCCCGCTCGAGAGATCTCGCAAGGATAATTGACACGGCCGGGCCCAATTCTCCCGGCGCTCACCTACATATATACATTTCGTCCTGTCATCGAGGGCTTTTCCGGATCGTGTCTCGTCAGCGATCGCTTATAAATCATCGCAATCGAAGGCCCGATTGTCCTTTCTGATTATGGGGAATCGCGGGGATTCCCATGCTCCATTTCCCCATGACTAGTCATCCCTCGCGAGGACTCATCGCGCGCATTATTTGCATTGTGTAGAATTGCTCGAATCATTGGGCCGCCCAATGCTGGCCCCGCTCGCTTCGTCACGACTCAGCGAAACCGACACGACCTGCCCCCCCTCGGCATATATTTATTGTTGGGTCTCGAGGGGCCTAACGAAATGCGGAGGACACGGTGTTCCCGGAAGGATGTGTGTAGCCCGGCAAGGCGCCAGGAAGTCGTGACATAGACCTGCAACTCTCCACGTGCCTCGCCTACGACTACACGCGCTACCACGCATCCGTGATCTCGATGACAGCGTTAGGGAAAAGAGAGAACACGCCACGCCTGACGAAAACCAGATCGATCTCATTTCTACCCACTCGCGCTACTTATTAGTCGCTCAGGAAATATATACCCGACGAGTTTAGCGCTGGTTTGACACGGGTCGAATGGATATCAGGATTTTTCTCATAAATATTGTCGCTGGAGAGAAGAATGAAATAATAAATATGGTAGAAAATCGAGAGGATTTAGTTGGTATTCTTGGGCCAGGCTGCCATTCTAATGGCCTGTAGTTTCAACTTCGTTCCGCCTCCCTTCGGTCATTCCCTATTCCAAACGAGTAGGTGTCCCGCTTAAACTTCAACTTGACGAACCGCCTCCAAGAAAAGCACGTCCGACGGGGCCTGCGTGTCCGACATATTCCTCCCACACCATTTCAACTATTCAACCGACGACACTTTTTAATCGACCACCAAGCTTTAAAATAATCCCAACAATTAATGTGTCGAAAGGTCAAAAGAGCAATGTTCCCGCTTTACCGCACATCTTTCCCGCCAGTCCATAAATATAATACTCCACATGTTTATGCATTAGTTTCGACCCTCCTCTCATGGTAATTCATATCCAAGTGAATCCCGCGCCGCGAGCGAGTTCACTTCACCGTGGCAGATCCGCCGAAATGCGATAAGAAGTGATAGACTGGCGGCGCCGTTAAAAATCGCGCAAATTCGGCTTGCTCGATCCCCAGGGAAACCTTATTTCGCCGGGCGACTTTCGCCGCGGCGAAAAGGTCCGGCGGCCTGCCGGGAGAGTGCGAGTGCCGGTGTTCCGGATGAGTGCGCTCTCGTCTCCGTAAAAAATAATGTGCGAAGAGATGTGTATTATTAAATAAAGAGGAGGCCGATGCAAAGTGGCGGCGAAGAGGGGGCTGGTTATTCCGGGTGTAATAATGAGCCGGCGGGAAATAGGGAAAGACTTATTACCCGGGCCGGGTGTCCTAATAATACCAATTAAGCGCAGTTAAAGGCCGAATGTGCATCTGGTGGGCTGCGGGGCCTCGTGCCATCCGGGCATTCGGATTACGAGGGGCCACACGCTCCTTCCTCAAAAGCACGCACATTAAGCCTGCCCTCTACCGGAATGAGAGGAGCCCCCGGAATAATGAGGGAACAACAACCTGCCAACAAACTGACCGACTGCAAACTATACCCACGACTCGTCGGAATCCGTGCATTCATAATCAAGCCTGATCAATTTATTACCGAACTTACAGAAAGTTTCTATGTACTATCCGTCCTCAAGTTGAAGAGGTCGAGAGGGAAACACGCTGGATAAAAAGCGAGAGAGAGGGAGCGAGTGCTGGCTGGCTGTTAAAGGCCAATTATCTTCGCGGAGGAATAGGGCTTCCGGAAAACCCTCCAAGTTCAGGAAGCTAACTTCTTCCCAGAGGAGAAGAAGGCTGCATTTAATTGGACTCTCTCTCTCTGGGGCGCGCGAGAAAAGACGAGTATCGTGGGCCAGACAGTCTGCAAAATTCCGTCTGATTTACTCGGAGAACAACGAGTGGTGCGTTCGTAACGAGCTGTTCATCGCAATACAATGCGTTCGCTCTCGTCGATGTGCACTGTGACTAGACCGGCAGAGAGTCTCGGTATTTCTCGGGAACGAGACGATGATTCACAGGTTCTAGGAGATTTAGGGGAAAAGGAGCGGCGAATAAAGGGAGGCGAAGTTGACACCTGGCTCTAAACCTGACCTAGCTCAAATCCTACAAGGTTCGAGGTTCACGCTCCCGATCTGCGAAATGGGACCTTGCGAACTTTCCGCCGCGGGTGAAAAGGTTTCGCAGGAGGTCTGGCTCGCAGCTGCCGGCCCCGCTCGCCACTGGAGCATTGTGAAAGCGTGGCAGTCGTCCAGAAACGGCTATACCTGTGTCCCCTGGCCTAATTGGCCATTGTCGATGCCTCCTACACTAGATTTCCGCGTGTCCGATTCTCCCGTCCAAGGACTCGTCTATCTTTCCCCGAAGAAAAGTCGATGATTCTCGAGCGATCGATCGAATTTGGCACGCAACTCATTCCACGGGGAATCCGAGCTCTCAACTCTCGTCCCTTTCGACCGGGGGAGGAAGAGAGAAAAGTTGTGGAAAAATAAAGTGGCGCGGTAAGATTCGACCAAGTACAAGGGCAAGCTGCTGTCAGGCGGTGACAGGTGGTCACCGCGTACAGCCCGCTGAAATTACCGCGGTAATCTCGAGAGAAAGAGAGAAAGAGAGAAAGAAGGCAGCCGCTCGAGAAGCAGGTGGACCTGCGGTGACTTTCGGCTCTCTCCTCTCACGCACACGCGCCTCCCATACATCGTCAAGGAAGAGAGTTGACGCGGCCGCGAGTGTTATTTAACACGCGAACCGGACACACGGAGCCTCGATTCGTATTTCGGGCCAGCCGAAGATCGGGATCTCATTTCGTGCGATGTACATACAGGGCCCGAACCGCTTCTCCCGCTTCTCTCGCTTCTCCCCCGGGCCAATTGACGTAAACCGCTAATTGATACCCTTTCACGACAAATTCCCGCGCGGGCTCCCTCGCCCCGGGCGAGACTCTTCCAAACGAGCGGCTAATTAAGAGGCTAATAAGACAAGCTATTGTCGGGCAGCGATAGCCCCCGGTAGACAGATAGGAACCAGAGGGCCCTGTCTTCGGCTCGCAGACATCGCCCCGAACAATCTACATCCTCGGTGTGTGCGGATGCGAGCGGTAATCGGCGCAATTAATCTCGCCATCTCTAACTTAGTAATATGCAGCTAGGCGCTCGCCCGGCGAGAACTCGGTGCATTTAGCGCATTACGGATACCGGCCAAGCCGCCGCTCACCGAAGCCGTTCTCGTGCGCGTCGAGCTCTAAGTCTGATAGCTATTTCAATATCCTGGATTATAACAACAAAACTACCCCCGCTACTTTCCACCATGCAGATTCGCGGGGGTAAGCAAGTGTTGTTTAGACTTGGGCCGGAATGGAGCGAGTAGGAAGTGCGACGCGGGGGTACCGCGGCTTTATCGGTCAATCGTTGGGTGAGATAAGGGGCCCGCCGAAAACCACGAGACTCCAGGATTAGGCGGGAATCCGCGCTCGTCTGATACCTTATCGCGAATTCCACGAGAGCGTGTCGCGTTGCCAGGCTATCTGACAACGACACCGAGGGAACGGCACTGAGCTCCGAATGCTGGAGCCGCTGTCGGGAGCTCTTTAATTCTGAGGAAAGAGTGTCAAGTGGGCGGTCGGGGCCTCCAGTGGAAAGCTATGATTATCTCTCTATTAAATGGCCCGTGCACTGATTAGCCCATCGAGCGACGGAGCGAGCAAACACGGATTTCGAGGCCTAGTTCAGAGCTCTGGTAGCTTCTTTAGGAATGGGATTAATTATTGAAATGCGCCGAGAACAATGGGGCGCGGAATCGTCCGGTTCACAGACCCCGCGCTCATCTATATCAAGGCCAGCGTCCGGTCTACTAGTCCCTCGGGCGAATTTAAAGCTCAATAGGATGCCGGCGAAACTGGGCCACAACTCCGCACGCGCTCTCTCTCTCTCTCTCTCTCTGCCGATATCCGGTTACAAAGCTTTGGTATAATGGTTCGGACATTGCTAACTGGCGACACGATGCGCTTAATCTTCTATCCGATTTGCGCGCAACACTCGATCGAGAGTTCCTCCAGTTTAACCGGCCTGGGGAAATATCTCTACGCTCGAGCGTGATCTTTGGAGGTGGAGAGGTCACTGACCTGATGATTCTCCGCCGGTTCTTCGGATGAAGCTCCCCTGCCCGCTCGGGGTCCACGGCGCGCAGCTTCTTGTAGAGGACGTCGGTCTCCTCCTCCTCGAGGGCGAACTTCAATTGCTTCCTGATCGTCTCCTTGCCAGAAGTCGCCTTTCCCTCGAGCTCGCTCGTGGAAAAGGGCTTGTAGCCGTCGGACTCGCTCTCATCGCTCCTCGTTTCGGGATTGTTAATGAGGATGTTCCAGAGGATCGACTCGATGTAGTAGTTGGTCCCGCCGACGATGATCGGCAACTTGTCCCTCGCCACTATGTCCTCCATCTGGATGAGGGGTGAGGGATGAGAATCCAAGGGCTCAAGGTGCGCGAGCCTCCAGAATAAACGAGAGCAGGGAACTTGGCCGCGCTCGCAACCCTTGCGCTCGATTTGTTTTTCTAAGGGCATTTGTGGGAACGGGGCGAAAGCGGAGTTCTCTGAATCGCGCAACCTTGGCCCGAAGCGACACCGTAAGCGAAAAACTAGTGGCCGCGAGGGAGCCAGGAGAGTGCGCGTCGGCAGCGCACTCGATATTTCGCGGGGGCTTGCGTAATTCTAGTCAGGCTCGCAATGAATTCCACTACGTGCAGAAAAGCCAGCCGAGCCGATCTTAGCGCGAGGCGCAAGTATGAGACTTCACTGCGGCCAAGTCCGCCTCAAGGTACCCGGGGGATTAGAGTTGCCGGTCTGCTAGGTGTAACCGGCCGGCTTGTTTACGTTCTCCGCGCTGCCAAGCAGAGCTTGTTTAAACGCACTCCAAAGAGTTCCCGCCGTCCACGGCTTTAACCCTCTGCAACACCCTCTCCCTCTCTCTCTTACAAACCCCTACACCCACCCACCTATACTTCTATTTATGTACACACACATATAAATATATATCGCATAAATACACAGGGGATTGCAAGAGGCCGTCGAGCAATTACACGATTTACTACCCCGCCGGCTCAACATTGTGGGCGGATGAAAACTGGAAAGCGAGCATTACGAGGAGTGCGCGGCCGAGATAACTATCGAGGGGAATTTCATAATTAAGAGCCGGCCGGTTAATGGCATCGTATTATCTACTTTCTGCAGTAAGGGTGCGGGCACGGTTGCAAAAACTCCTCCCAGGCCTTTCCATATCAACTTTGCGCGATGCACTGGACGCTCTCCCGCCATGTGCGTCGGCAGCTTTCAAGGTGAAACAGGCGCGATAATCGCCACGCGATTCGCCGGCCTCGGAAGCATAAAGCGAAATGAGAATTCATATCAAGAAATCGCCATCTACTTTGCGTGGCAGGTGGTTTCCGAGCGGGGTTGCGTCATTGTAGAGTGTGAGTCGCACAAAGTTGCGAATGAAGCGCGCGGCGTGAATGATAAAAGAAGTAGGGAGGGGATGATTACAATAGGTAGAACCATGTCCCGGAAATCATGGACGACGAAATTGACGTTGGGATCGACGATGTCCATCATGTGGTGCGGCGCCGTCTGTCTCTCCTCCTCGGTCACCTTGGCCATGCTGATCTTCAGCCCCTTGTACACCTGCGCAGAGAAAACCGAGATCTGAGACCACTCTCATCTTCCCCCACCGCCGCCCGCTTTCGGGATAAACTTTCCAAACTTCCCGGAGAAAAGTGCTAGCATTCTTATGTATACGTCTTAATCCAATAAGGCCAATAAATCGTAGCACGCGGAGGAGCTTCGACAGCAGGTGGCGCTCGCCCGTCAAGAGAGAAGTTCGACTTCGCGCCCGGACTTTCTTCAAGGCTTTCGTCTGATTGACTTTTTAAGCTGATAATCAGCTAATCTCAAGGACGAACCTTCCAAACTTCGGACCCGAGTACGCTCTCCCGATAACACCGAATGCAAAGGCGAGAAATCTCGAGGCTCCAACTTGTTAAAGTCTCCAAGTTGCCGACTCGAGGGTGAAGTGGTCGGTGCACTTGCACTTGGTTGAAGAGTCCCTCTCTCGAGGGTGGTGAGTCTGTCGCAGCGAAATTCAGGGCAATGGGATCGAGCGAGGTGACGCAGTGCAGGCCATTAGCGAAGCCGGCCGGCTCGAGCGCGTCCGCAGTGATGCTGCTGCCGCGAAGCCAACCGGATCACCTTGACTTCCATCGGCCGAACCCGGAGAAATTTTCCCGCATTCCTACGTGGGCGAGCGCTCTCTCTCTCTCCTCTCTCTCTACTCTCTCCAAATCCGAAGTGTGCTCTCAGGAATGTAATCACTGATAGTCGATCGACTTAACTTCGCAGTAATCCCCCGGGTAGACGCGCGCGTACGCAGAGCGGCTCTCGGCTCTCGGCTCTCGGCTCTCGGCTCTCGGCTCTCGTGTAAAGGGATACCAGTGATCCAATGTAATCGGATGGAACGAGCCTAGCCAGGCGTATTCAAGTACAAGGATTCGTGATAAGATTTCGTAAGCGACATTTAAGCCCACTTTCCATCGGCGGACACCGCGCGCGCGCTGCTTCTCCAGCGGGAAAGCTTGGAATTCGCCGGGCGATCTACTACGAATAAACAGGCCCGTGGGGGGGCAAGGGGGAGGGGGGGAAGGTAGTCGATTTTGTCCGGAGGTTCGATCGCCTTTTTACCAGGGCTGGCTGCTCATCAGCCTAGGAATACCAGCCACCACAATATATACCCCGAGATCCGAGGGGTCTTTGACCGCGGCCGTTACGCTCGGTTCGCCAAGCAGCCTGCCACGTGAAGTTGGATCATCGCGCCAACTTCCATTAACCCCTTCCCACGGCACCCCGCCGGATTAAAGCCGTGCCTCTTCACCCGGTTCGATACACTACCGATCTTACATCAACCGATGCGAGCGATCTCTTTCGACGAGTCGCTCTCTGCCGCCCTCGAGCAGGCATAACTCGCACTGGAGAGACAAGATTGAGCGAAGCTCGCGATTCGCGGGACTCGATGCGAAAGTACGCGCCACCTACAATTAGAGAGGAGTACAGATCACGTTACTCGACTGGGCCGAGCGGACTGGGCTTTGGAATGGAAAATCATCTATTTCTGGAGGCATCCTGCCGGCTAGCGCGGCCTGGCCCCCTCGCATCCCGGAGCACCGTCTGGCCAGCTAGCATTTAATCTACTTAGGAGGACTATAGTTAGACAGAGCTCGCCCTCTCTCTCCCTCTCGAGGTCCGTCGCCCTCTCGCTCTCTCTAGACGCGAAAGCCCGGAATCCACCCAAACACACTACTGTTACGTAGCAATGTCGAAGCGGGCAGTGTCTCGGGCACTTCTAATCGGCGTATTATGAAAATTCTCTCGTTTACACGGGCGATCCGTTAGCTTTACACTATCACTGACCGTCGGAACAGGTTCCCCCCCAGCGGCGATGACTACGTCTCTTCGGGTATCATTAACCTGTTTGATCGAGGTATCAACGTGCCCCCGCGGCACACGGAGAGCGAGGGCTCTCGGCATTCCAAGGGACAAAGGGGGCAAGTGCGAGCCGTCGAATTGGTCAAGTCGACGGCTGACAGGAGTAAACACGCGGGCAGGATCGCCGGCGTTTTACGCGGCTCGATTCATTCCTAGAGCAAGTGCTAATTGGGCTAAGTCTTGCGGTGGAGAGGGAAGGGCCGAGCGGGAACGCGGATGCGAGAGCGGCCGAGGGTGGCGAGGCAGTAATTGGAAGAATGAACATTATCGAACTGTCTCAAGGTTGAGGAGTCGCCGCGGAGGTGGTGGCGGGCTAAAAGTGTACGTCGTCAGCTAAAACAAACGCTCGACGGTGGCGCGTGTGTGGGAGCAGCCGCGCACGTGGAGTAGGCATTAGCGAAGTTGGAGAAGAGAAATCAGGCAATGACCGCCGAGAGAGGCTCTGGTTATATTAGCGGCATTAGTGTCTAACCTCGTGGCGAGGGCGTTGTTTTGTTGGGAGGCTCGGCCGAGTTTACTAGAACCAGGCCGCGCGCACCTACGCCCGCCACTCTATTTAGTTACATAATCAAACGAATGCTACATTTTTCACCAACAATTAGTATCGTTAGCGGCGCCACCGTTCTCTCCCGGAGTCCGAGATATCGTTTACCACCTCGGTCGCTCTACGTCTACCACTAATAAAGTGCGAATCCACCGCGGAAGAAACCGAGACCGACTATCCGGATAAGTTTAACCTTTACGATCGCGTCCGCGGGTAAACAGAGTGCGAGAGTGTGGGAGAGTGGGCGTAGGGGATGTACCGAGACTCGGCGCATCTACGATGCGAGCGCGGAC
This sequence comes from Crossocerus cetratus, assembly GCA_963675795.1. Taxonomy (NCBI): domain Eukaryota; kingdom Metazoa; phylum Arthropoda; class Insecta; order Hymenoptera; family Crabronidae; genus Crossocerus; species Crossocerus cetratus. The sequence continues at coordinate 1,973,964 of OY776664.1, read as the reverse complement.
TCCGCAGGGGAATCCCGGCATGCCAATCTCCCCGACTGCATACGGTAGCCCAACTACCGTAGAGCTGCATTCCTCGACGGCGTGACAGGCGATCCGCGGTCCCGAGAGAACGGGCCCCCACTCTCCAAGTCTCTCCTCCATGCGCGCCCGCTCGCTCGATACACCAGGAAATAACAAATAGCAGCCGATCATCCGCGGGGAGTAGGCGAAGGTTGAAGGTCCCGGGGTCCACGGTTTCCTCGGGGAAACCGTGTCACCGGAAAAGCGGCCGCGGCGGCCGCTAACGAGGTCCGCCGCCCGGGTGATTAATTAGCGACACGAAGCGACGTGTCCGTCAGTGAGAGGAAGCCCGCGCCGGGAGACAGGCCGCTCGATTTCGGAGTCAGAGGAACACCGCGGGACGTGTAGATCGAGCGCGGAGGGAAAGGGCAGGGGGAGAGGGAGGAAGGCGGTAGAAGTGTCATTTATCTTGAGACTCGTTCGTCATCGTGCGACCAATTCGTCAGTGGCAGCGGAATTCCGCGTCCTCCGGTCGCGATGGATATCTCGGGCTCGATGGAAGAGCGTAGGAGGAGATCGCTCGGGCCGCCGCTTCCAGATGCGGAAGATCCGCAATGGAGCCGGCGGCCGCCCGAAATAGAGCAGTCTCCAATGGCAGAGGAAGAGACGCTCGGTGATCCGATCGCCGCTTTCCTAGAGCCAAGGTCGCCGGGAGCACGAGCCTCTTAGGATGACACTAGGTGTACGTGTCGCGCGAAGAACCGGCGCGCGCCTTCTTCCACATGATCGGCCCGAGAGCGCGAGAAATATATATAGAGAGAGGCCGTGAGGCCGTGAGCGGCCGGGACGAAAAAAGAGATCGGGTGATAGAGGCCGATCTAATAATACCATTATTAATGGGCGAATTAAAGGTACCGGGGAGCCTCGATGGATGAGCTCTTTAAAGCCGAGAGCTGCCGATCCGAGTTTCGGCCAACTTCAAAGTCCTCCACTTTTTCCCTCGACCTTCCCTTCCCGGCAACCTCTTCTAACGGTCTTCGACCCGAGGTCCCCGAGGAAAGCCGCGGCAGCCACTCTCCTTCCTACTTCCTTTCCTGCCTATCATCATCTATCGCCAACTTGACAACACCACTCCCACGCTAATTACCCAACTTGACAACCAATGGAATCGCGAGCCAATTACGCCCGATAGCCTTTCCACGCTGATTTCATCCCGTCACGGGACACGCACGCGTGCGCGCGAGATGCATTGGCGAACCTCGTCCCTTCCTGGCGAGATGAATCGAGCGATTCCCATAGGAGCGAAAGATCCCTGATGAGGCAGAGCCGGCAGATAAAATAATCACCAGTTCAATTTGCAGCCGAGGCTCTCGACTTGGCGGCAACTTATTTCCAGGCGGCCCCGCCGCTAATGAACCTACGTAGCCACTGGGCGAGAGGAGGGGGCGCGTTTACAAGGCCGATTAGGCGCGTGAGGCGGAAGTACGGAGGAAGTTGGAGCGGCGTCGGGATAGCCATGAGCAAAACAATAAATAGAGAGCCGCTGCGGTCGGCATACGAAAATATGCCGGCCCTCGTGCTTCTAATCGCCGTTGATCCACACGTCTGTTACAACTACCTTCGTATCCGGCCAACGTGCCTCAACCCTAAGCTTCCACCCCCGAGCCCTGTGTCTCGAAAGAGTCAAGAAGAGAAGAATGAATTGTTTGGGCTAGTATGAATCCGCCGATCGAAAGAATGAGCGAAACGCTTTAGGGCACCAGCGGAGAAACGTGCCACTTACCAAAATTCCGCGGGGCCGTCCGATAAATCAGGTGGGCCCAAGGTGAATGCGCAATCAGTAGAAAGGACGACACGACGTTCCAGGGCGTTCGGTGAATTTCAATCGGCGTTAGAATGGATTAGGCGAGCGGTGGACATGTGACGCACCAAGGAGTTGGAGCTACCTAAAGGATGTTACGATCGACCGACTTCCTCCGGGAAGGCGATCGAGCCCTAATCACCGCGAGGCCTCTAAATAACAAAGTGCGCTAGGCGCAATGGCCCTGCGCCCTGCGCCCTTCGCTCGTTGGGGAGATGAATCAAAATAGAAAGTTGGCCGAGGCTTTTTTGCGCACGGCCTGTCGTAAAGGAAGGAAACACAGGCGGCAAGTGTGCTGTAAGCTCGGCCCTCATAACGGTTAAACAACCCGAGTGCACTTAAGGGCCTCTCGAGGGGCCCCCGAGTGCCGTAAAAACTTCGGGAGACGCGGAATCTCCTTTGTCGGGCCATTTTTTTTTAAAGTGCCTGTCAGCGCCGCGTCTCCCCGCCCGGGGAGAATGAGAGAGTCCTCCGAGGTTCTTGAGGAAGCACGGGAAAGCCGGACCGAGAAATAATCAACCTGCCCTCCGAAAATCAAAACCCCAGTCCAACCCACCCAATAATCTCACACTAGCCAAACCTGTCGGAGATCCTGACAATTTTAATCGAACACGCGAAAATCTCCCGCCATAAATCAATGCTTAATCCTGCAAACTAACACAGCGGGGAGGAAGAGGAAGAGAGAGGCGTACAACAACGGCAACAAGTCCGATCTCGTATTCCGGCGGGCTCACCGGCACGCACACATCTTTCGGGTGTATCTGCATGAAAACTGGTCCAGACAGAAGGACCGGCGCATACAAACGATCCTCTCTCCCTCTCTCTGTGTGTCTGGTCGACCGACATACATGGGAAGAGGCCGAGTGATGATCCGGGGGGCAAGGGGAGGGGGTCCTCGTTCATCGGTCAGTCCGATATTGAGCCCCGCTCATACACTAATGGAATGCGGATCGCGATAACGCTCGGGCCTCTAATCCCGAGTTATTAATTCAGGTGGACACGACACGGCCTCATGCTCCACATCTATTCAGCCGGCGCGCTGCTTCTTTTCTACCGCGAGGGCGATCGCTATCTTTCGGTATAATGGCCCTCGGCGCGCACCGTCCGATCGACGCGCTTCCACCTCCAAACTGGATGCGCGTAATCACTGGGCTAACGACATCGGGTCGATGAAATTGATCAAATTTCTCCGTCTAATTGCGAGAGTGGACGCAGCCCGAGATTAAGTAAGTAAGTAAGTAGGTGTAGTGGCGGGCAGGAGCTCGCGAGGGAACAATGCCACTCGTCCGGAGAATGGCGGCACTCGAGGAGATTCTGTCTATCAGATTTAGACCACTCGAAAGAATCGGCTCGGAGACACGCACACTAGCTCGCCTCGGCCGCTCTCCCAGGTAGAATGGAGCTACTTGGAGCTCTCAAACTATCGAGAGGACTTTAGCTCTTCTGGGGATCCTCCTCGACGGGATACAGGCTCTCTAGCAACCGGCGGGGTTTGACCAGCTGGTCCGAGTGGGATCCTCGCCGAGCGCATATTGGACATTAGGAGTTTCTCACGTCATCCTCTTATCAAGCCCCGTCGAACCGGTCCTCCTCCTCTCCTCCTCTCTTTCTCCTCCTCGCGTGCTCACTCGCCGCTGAATACATCTCGAGCTCCGCTCACCTAGGTCGTGGCGCGCAACTCCCGAGTCCCGAGCGCCGGCTGTCAATTGGCGGCAGTGCTTAGCTGCTTCTGCCAGGGCTGATTAATCGAGAGCAACGGCGACGGATCGATCAAGGATTCGCCCCGGTGAAAGTCCCCTCGTATAAATCTCCGGCTAACGAGGCCCCCCCGCTCTAACACACCTGTGAACTGTTGAGCGCCGAGGAAGGTTGCCCATGCAAATTCTCCCCGTGGCCGACTCGTAAATCAAAGTTCCTCTTTAATTCGAGATTAATGGAAATCGAGCTCGTGAACTATGTACTGCCAGCGACACTCGAGAGTACACTCCAAGGCCGCCGCTCTGCGCCTTCGGATCTGTTCACTGTGGAGATATCACTCTTGACTAATCGAACTTACAGTTAACTTCTCTTTATTATTATTGGAAGTGAACTGAAAACTCCCATTGGGAAAATTCCCAATGTATGCGAATAATGAATTAAAAAGGATGCAGCTTGCGCGGGTATCCTTGGCGAGGCGAAGCCAAGATACTCTACGAGGCGAGCAGGTAGAGCTCGCTCGCTCTCGAGGTGGGGCCGAAACTCGAGGAAAAAAGGCAATCAACGTTCTCGTTTAAAGGACGATTACAAGCGGCTCTCTCGCCCGCCGGACCTCGTAGGAAGATGAGGATCGCGCCGTAAGTTATCATCCCACAAAAGATCACAATCATCCCGCGTCCCTTTCCGCTCCCGCCTCTCTATCCTTGTAGTGCGAATACGCCAAGAAAGGGAAAGGTAAGAAGGTATATCGAGGGACCTCTCTCATTCCATCGGAATGCAAAGTCTATTAGACACGCGCGACACTAAAACAACTTTTCGACTCTCGTCAACTGAGATGGATTGACGGTACAAGAAGTGTTTATTTCAACAGTTGGAAGAAGATCCTGAAGGATGGCCGTCTCGCTCGAGCCAATGAAAGCTAATTAACTGGCGGATTAATTGGAGCGGTCGCGCTCACTGGGCCAGCCGAGCACGCGCGTCCGATCGCTCGGCGCTTTTTACCCATTTTCCTCGGAAGGCGACGCGTAGGATTCAATTACCAGCGCGGCCGCCGCGCTAGGAATCCAACGGGTTTCGAGCATCGGCTTCTCAAAGCAGCGGCCTCTCTCTCCCTCTCCCTCTCTCTCTCTCTCTCTCTGTCATGCCGATCGAAATATCTCGGCGCGGTTGTGTCGCAAACCGGCCGGCAATAATTAATGGATCGGAGAAGAAACGCGAGCGAGCGCGCCGCTTTCTCAATATTCAGCGGTACGCGTCTCGATCGATCGAGCCGGCACGCGCGCCCATTAAATGACCGCTCGCATTCATAAGCATCGGTTTAAAGCGTCGGCCGATTAAGTCGGTGTCCTCAAAAGTGGAAGGATAGCCGGCTAAGCGCGCGCGCCGCATGAATAATCATAGCAACCACCACGACCCGACCTGTGAATCAAGCTTCCTATGAGTCCATTGATGATTTCCATGCGCTCGTTAGTCAGCGCTTCCCTGTCCGTCATCCTGGCGACAGGAAGCCACTATCGACCGATCGGCGGCGGCAACGCGTTTCGAGAGAAAACCGCGCGAATGCCGGCATCGAATCGCTTGAAAATCGAGCGAGGCTTCGATACGGCGATCGAGGGAGATTGAGACGTAGCGCGCGGAGTCGGTGTACTAATGAGCCGCGTGTTTTACGGTAATTGAGCGCGGCCGCGCAGACACGCGAGACGCGGTTGAGATCGGGAGGGTGTTCGAACTGGCCGATCGAGGAAAAGCGACGTAGCGGAGGAAGAAGGGTTGATGAAGGGTGGGAGAAGGAGGCCGGAGTATATTAATCAAGGCGAGCGTGGCTGTGCCGCGCGAGGGCCGGGCATTGTCTTGTCGCCCGGCACACACCGTCGACTATTACACCGTGGGAGATGAATAAAACATCATATCCGACGCGTAAGTTCCCTCCGTAAGTGGGGCACGCGATGCTAATGGGCGCAGGTGAAACATAAGCGTGCTGCGCGCCGGCCGATTACCGCGGACGCCGGCTACCCGCCAATGAGAAAATTATTAAACGTCTCGTCTCCCCTGGCCGAGCGCGCAATTAGAAGCGGCGAGAGGTTAACGAATTTCTCGAAAAGAAGAAAAGCTTGGCGGGGGCCGAGGGGGAGGGGGAGGGGGGCGTCAAGAAATTCGAAAGGCTCTCCATTCCAACCTTGGGCGAGCGGGGAGGGCGACCTTGATGTGCCAATTGCGCAACCAATCTCCCGAGAGGTCATCGACTATACACGCACGACTCTTCGATCGCGCGGCATTCTAACTCCCATTCACAGACGCGCGCGACACACGCGCACACTCGCGGGCCCCCACTCATTCCACTTGCAACACACTAACGAGCTGGAGATTGGGACCCACTGCGCACTCCGGCAGCCTCTCCACTCCCCTTTCCCTCTTGCCTTAGATGCCGGTCACCAATTTTAATTGAGAGGACCGCGCTACTCGACCGCGGGAAAAGTCGGGCCCCTTGGAAAACAGCGCCGCCACAAACAAGACTAATTTTCAATTGGTCGCCGGATATCGAAGGGGATAATGGAGAGTGGATCTGTCGGTCTGGCGAGTGCTCGACGTTAAAGAGAATGAGCGGCGATGGGACTCGTGAATCAAACTGGCTTTCCATTCACCAACAATGGGACTGGAGCTCGGGGGGCCCGCGGCGCTCGAGGGGGCGGCGCGGGAAAAGGCCCGGTGAAAAGTGGCACAGGATAATCAGCGGCATTAAGCGCATAGTCGAGATGAGACGCGAAAGGTCAAGGCGAGGATAGAGCGAGGGAGGGAAAGAGAGAGAGAGAGAGAGATGGTCGGTATTATTGAGCCGGGCGATCTCAGGTTTCCATTGGGCCGCGCGCTACTATAAAGCGAATTTAGGAGTGCTCGGCGAAAAACAGTCTGCCGCATCTCCTAAGGTCGACGAACTCCCCGCGGAGATGATCTCTGCTCTGCTCCTTCTCTCGGTTCCCGACGTATTTCTGTTATTACACGTCCGCCCTCAGCCGCCCACGATGTTGCCCCCCGCCAGAAAAAGCATTACGCACTTGCCGCCACTTCCGAGGCCGGCGGATGCCTCGGATATTTCGCGTTCGCTAATACACCGAAAGCCCCATACCGAATATCCCATGCATACATCCCATCGCGGCCGACCCTTCCTATTAGTTCGCTTTATTAAGTCTCGAGAGGAATAAATTGTGATGGGACGGCATTCCGCGAGAGCCAAAGGGATCGTCATTGCACGGCCGAGGAATGAGTAATTCTCCAATTATGTAAGCGCAATCCCCGTATGCCTCGGCTTATATAACACGTGCGCGCACACACGTGTAAGTTCTCTCGGAGCGCGGGCGCGGGCGTGCAGCGATAAGCGTCGGCTCGTGCACTCGTGCAGTTATTTCCCCCCAGCGCGCAACTGCACACACGGTGCTTCTGGTGTCGTGCATTAATCATAAAAGTCCGATAAACCGGACGCGGGATATCCGCGCGCGCTCGCTGACACACTCGCTCCGAGCGCACGAAGCGCCTTCCTTTAAGTCCCCGCGCGCGCTGCACGCACCTCTTATCGAGATAGCTCCTTTTATTGTTAACGCCATTGTCGAGCGGCCGCCAGTCAACTGCAACAGGAAGTACGCAATACGTGGGAACGCGAGGAATAAAAAAATAGAGAGAGAGAGAGGGAGAGAGAAAAGTCAAAGTTCTCGGGACACTTTCTTCTCTCGCGCTCGAAACGGCTGATGAACACAGAAATCGAGCATAAATTAATAATTAAGATATCGGGCGGAGGCTGCGGGCGAGCGCTAATAAGCCGCCGCGCCGCGTCGGTAAATCGGGGGGATCATTAATAGTCGAATAGTTAATTAAAACGGGCACAAGGAGACTCCAGCGAGGACACTGCTGTTTCTCTCTCTCCTTCTTTCCTCGAAAAGATAAGTCGCTTTTAAGGTTGGCGGTGTGCGTGGCCGCTCGTAAATTAAGGATAAGATACTCAAGCTCGTAAATATCAGGCTCTACCCCGGGGGCGAAAAACTCTTGCGCTATCGTCGCCGAGGCCCGTAGAGGAGATTCGCCGCGACGCGCAGCGACGCGACGCACCTGCCGATCTCGGAATGCCCGGGAGTCGCGCGCTGTCACTCCTCCTTCCAACAATCCTAAGCATTTTTCACCTCCACCAGGAAGCTTCCCAACCCGCTCGACCGCCAGCTCAGCAAATCCGATGATACTTTGTTCGAGGGATTGAGAGCTATACCGCGTGGTGGTGGTTCCGTTCACGGAAAGTAGCCAGAGAATTCCTCGAGCTCAAAGGATCCCAGTGGCGTCTGCAGAGCTAATGGGAGCGACGCGCTATGTGCTCGCTCAATTCACACACAGCTCTACCAGGCTAAGCAAACTTCTAATGCTATCATCCGCTAATACCACCGGCGCGGCTTTCCGCGCTAGAGCCTTTCGGTGGGCTCTGGATTTTTCACAAGACTTTTTACCAATCCCGGCCGCACGAAGTTTAGCCGAGCGCGGGCGGAGAGGACGGAGAGGGCGTCTGTTTTGATGCCGGGCGTACAGATTCCAGGCGGGCCAGTGTTTATGCTAGCGGCGAGTGTGTTTTTATGAGAGGCCCCTTAAACCGCGAGCCGTGTCAAAGGACGCGGCCAGTGGCCCTCGCTCTCTATTTAAAAAGGCCGATTTCCCGAGGCTCCTCCGCCTCGGGAAATCCGGCTGCAGGTCCGCCAGCACCGCCAGCTCTCCCACTCGAAACTAGGAGAGAAAGGTGGAGAGCAATCTAATAAAACATCGGCGGCGGCGACGAGTCTCTCGGTGCACGGTGAGGAGAGCGCGCAGCCACGTCGACAAAGGAGCCTCGTAAATTTCACGTCATCGCCCGGTGGATTTAAAACCGGTTACACGGCCCGAGCGCGCACGCACCGTCCAGGGAGAGCGTGTCCATACGCGACCAGCTGTAACTTACGATTTTTACTGCAATTTTAATATCCAGTGCATAACTGCCGCGCCGATTATACTTGCCGGCTCGTGCTTCTTCCCAGATACACCTGCGCCCCCTCCAACCTCCACTTCTACCCTCTAACACACACACAATCGCTTCTATAGCGGACTCAATGGATTTCGTCGGTAGAATGTCAATCGCGATTTAAATCCTGCTCGAAGCGACGCCCTCTCCCCTCTCCGACCGTTCACTCGCTAGATGAACGCGAGATTTCACACACACGCGCCCACCGCTCGAAATTACATTAACTCACTGGTCGGAGGAGAATTTGATGAGTCGGCTTGATAAATGAAATTCCCGGCCGTTCATTAGCCGAGGAAAGAATAGGAGAAAAGCGAAAGGGGTTGGGAATGGCGGGAGCGAGATCGGAATCTTGAGCGGGGGAAGTTGCCGGTGACCATGAAAGCGATACTTCCCGAAACTCCTCCGAAAATACATCGGAGCGTGGCGCGTCGTGGCCCCTCGGCCGCCGCTACAATTCCGAGCGGTTGTATTATGAAATTTTCACCTTGCTATAATTAGAACGCGTTTCGCTTCCAATCGGCGCTTTCCCATCGGAGAATTTGGCCGGCGGGACCGCGGACTCTGTTCCTCTGGAGCGAGGGAGAATTGAACCGGAAGTTTTTCATCGCTGGCACGCACCTATGTGTATATCTATCTCTACGCACATCGTTGCCTCTCTCCTTGGCCGGGCGAGCGATCAGAAACTATTTCGAATTCAAGGTTCCGCGGGTCAGCCTCCTTCGACGAACTATCAACAGCAGTCATTCCCATCGCCTTGGTGCACCTTGCGCCCCCGAAGGGATCCCCTATCCCCCGAGCGATTACCTCCCGATTCTAGGGCATTGCTGTGCCAGGTGAGAGGGCTCGAGCAGCGTGCGCCGGGAAACTCCTCCGTAAGACATTCAATCCGGCCGATTTGTACTGCAGGTGCATCTGTCGAAGGGCAGGTGCACCGACGGCGGCGTCGGCGGCGGTGGAGGGGCGTGGAAGGAGGAACCTGCGGCGACTGTGGTCTATTAACCCTTCGGGAGACATTCCCCCGACGTTTTCCTAACCACACGTTCTCCGACCACAATGTCGACATTAATGATCCACTTGGCCGCCCGGCCTTCTTGAGCACCCACCATATGCACCGGCGACTCCACTCGGCTTCCCCAAGACGCCCACGCTCAACAACAACCCACAGCCAAAAGTGACTGGGCCCTCTCGATGATATCCAATATCTTTCTCCAGTAATTAGCATATCCCAAGGGAGGGGAATTAGTGCAGAGTCCCATTGAAATGCGCGTCACGTGTACCAGATGATGGTCGGCTGCGAGGTCTGCTCGCGGTGAAGAGGCAACAACTAACGAGGCCAGAAGTGTTCTCGACTTCCTGCGGGAGTTGTGCCCGAGGCCGATCTGTCCCCGGAGGTTCCCGCAATCGCGTGCGACCACTGACAATTCGGTCGATGATTCGTGATTGCACGAATCGGATGCTGATGTACGCGTCTCTCTTTCTTCTCTCTCTCTGTCCTCTCTGTCCCTGGTTTCAATGGGATTGGAGTGTAGGATGGCAGTTGGGGGCGGCTCCCCGGTAATGTCCAGGAAATTTGCAGATATCTTTTTTCGGAGCGCGTGTGGGCAGATGTGGCCGAGTCGCGTCCGGCATTGACAGTAGAGAGACTCTTTTTGTTGATCGTCGCTCGATCCACCACTGATTTAACTAATTTAATCGCGAGTTAACGTGGCCGACTCACGAGCCTCTACGATCGTCCGGCCAATAAAGCGGATGGATATGTAGCGAGCGTGACACCTTTTCAGAAAGTCAGCGGAAACGGCGCTGGACACGTTATTAATTCGTGAGCCGCAAGAGACATCGGGCGGAAGTCTCACGATCGCGCGACTGATGGGAGTAGCGGCAGCGGGGCGGGGTAGGGCAGAACTTTATTTCAGCTCTGCCGTGTTCTATGGAAAGGCCGATGAGAGGGTTCGATTGTGCACTTGGCGAGCATACGAGCCGCGATAAGGAAGCCAGCCCATTACCGAAGGAAGTGTGTACCGAGCGCGTATGATTAATGGGGAAAATATGCGTAATATCCCTCGAACTCGAATAGAACGCTCGGCGCTCGCCGAGGCTGTAAACCGAACCACGTGTTGCACCTTATGAAAGAGCAAGATCATGTAACACGCGTCGCGTACACACTGCGATGCTTGAGAAATGCCTCTGCCAAGTAACCGACTGATATCAACTCGCTAAACTCAATTAAACTCCACATCCCTCATCACCAACCTTTTCCCTCCTCTCCGCTAAACCCAGAAGCGCGCGGCTTCGTTCAATCATCCTCTAGCTCTCTCCCTCGCGGTTCGATCATTTCGCAGTTATCGAATCAAACCGCTTATTTACAGAGTAAATCCAAGTGTCGCGTCTAATGGCCGCCGGTGGAGGATGGCTCTGGCGTCGTCCCGTTTCAATCGGGTAATTCACCTTGTCCGAATTCTGGCCGCACGGTACCCGTGACCCCAAAAGGCTTAGTCAAGGACTACGGGGTTTATGAGGCCATTCCTATGAGTATACATACGCGTATGCATACGCCCGGTAATTAAGCGCGCGACGTCCCGCCGAAAGAAATAGACGAGGAGATTCACGGCTAGAAACGTCGATTCAAATGTTCGGCCATTGTCCCGCTCGGCATTCTAAAGAGGAGCGTGGGAAAGCGTGTCGCGTCAGCTTTGCCTGCGGCTTCCTTGGTATGTACTGTTACATTCCAGGTATCAAATAGTATCAAACATTATTCATAACAGTAGCAGGCGTGGGGAATACAAAATCATCCAAGTCACGTGTTACATGTAAAAGACACAGTTAAATACAAGTATAAGGAAGTTGGTCGTCCAATCTGTATACTTGCACATTGAACGTCCAACTGTTTAACATCCATAAAAAGGGCTTTGAAACTGGTAAGCCAGAGACTATAGTGTAACATGCGACGAGACAGGAGGCCCAAGTTCTTACGAGCAAAATGCTCGTACAAAACCCTATCCCAGGGAAACTATTGCAGGGTTAACAAATCCGATTGAGTAATATGCACAAGGGAAACGTAGCTGCAAGGTATCATCCACGTGTGTGGAGAGATTCAACTTGCAAGAACTACGAGCCGACAGCTCGTACAATGCGCTCGCGTTCGATACTCGCACACGACGACGTCAATGCAAATGGCGTGTAATATGCGTCGTACATTGTCGGTATCGATGAAGAAACGGACGACTATCGGTGGGAAGCTAGAAGGGGGAATTCTAGTGCGGGATAGTAAACAAGTGAGGAGACCTCGTGCGCTCCCTAACCTACACCACGCACGGCCCAGTTGTACCCGGGTGAAAATTCTTCTAACGCTGGCGTACCTGCATGCTGTCGGCGGAGATAATCTCCCCGGAGAATCTGCATGCTAATTCAATGGCGAGACGTGACTTCCCGGTCCCAGTGGCACCCAAAATCACGATAAGAGGCACACGCGACAGGCTCATCGTTACCGAGCTTTCCACTACGCACTCCACATTCCGCCCGGCCCACCCGTTCCGTTCCGATCCGCTCCTTCAGACGCTGCACCGCCCTGCCTTCCTAGGCCCGCGTTCATTCAAACCGGCCTCTCTTGCCTTTCAATTTCTCCACAATTTTCAATAAGAATTGCCACATTCTAACAACTCTAGACAATTAGAAATGTTTCTTTCAGCAGTATATTAAATTGGAAAATTGTATTTGTCGAGGAAAAAGAGGACAAAGTGTCAAACTCGAAATTTGAATAAACGAATTATCCCCATTATTACTACAAATTCCCCATAACGTGATTAGTCCTGTTGCGCGAGTCAGAGGTGGAAAGGTGTTCGTAGTTGACTTGGATTTAGCGGGAGATCGCGTTCCAAATCGCCTGACATAGGAACCAGTGGGAATCCGTGCGTTAGTGGTGATTAGCAGCGGGCTGCTTTCATTATGCAGGTTATGCGCCATTCAAACGGGAGAAAGGCAAAGAGATAGCCGTGACTGAATTCTCAGGTTATGTCATGCACTCGCCGGGGATCGAATGCATGTTCTCGGCCTCTTAGCTGACTGACATAGTGTGTAAGAGGCGAATTAACGCGGGGGGCGGAGGAAGGGGGTTATTTCTTAGCCGGGAAGATATGGATCAGCTGGAAATCCCTCGGAATAGAATGCGCTTGAGTAATCATCGGGAAGGGGTGACGCCACATGCGGACACGGCGCATTTGCATCTATATTGCCAGGTAGATTACTATGTGAGAAACTCGACGGAGACGACGCGATAGAGATCTCGAGAGATAATCCAGCGATTCCTCTCGGCATAAGGAAAGAAGAGGAGCCGCCGTCGGACAGGAGGCTTTCGGTAAGTTCTGCCGGTCGCCTCTTGATTATACATTTAAATCGGCTGGCATAATTAGTGGACCAGCGCGGAGAGACGCGGGCGCAGAATCCCGCTCGCTTGGAGGGAGTGAGTATCAGTCATTAACCCATCCCGAACTAGAATAGGATAGCTCGGCTATCAGAGAGGTCAAATTATCACGGCTGATGCCGATAGAGCTATCTCAGATCTATTGCGAGACGAGATAGGCCCAAGAAGTCTTCCTAGGCCAGCTTATCTTATCAACCCCCTCCCTCCCGGCCCCTCTGCCTGGGGGGAGACGAAAAAGTTCTCCAACTAGTTTTTCGGGGTAGGCGGGAGCGTGGCGGACGGTGGTTTGGTAAATACTGGTAATAAGAGGGATTATGCAAGCCAAGTGTTTGGAAAAGAACGAGCCAGTCGATCTCCCGGTAATTAGAGGCCGAGCCGCGAACCCTAGGCAAATAGCTCTGTATAGAGGTGTGTTATAGAGAGCGCGGAGTGGGAATTCGACCAAAAGTCGAGCTGGCCCACCAACAGCGAGACACTCGCCACATTCGGCTCGGCCGGCTGTAAATTACTCGGCCGCGGTGGAGTGGGGGGAGGCAGGAGCTCGCGTGTGTGTGTGATCACGTAATCACGATCAAACATGACGCAAAGGAGAGGGTTCACTCAACTCGGCCTCTGTCTCTCGACAATAACGCCGCGACTGTCCTTCACTCGATCTCGATAGAAATGATCGGCTCGACGACAGTAGTCGGCTGTGCCCCGGCGGCCAACCCCCTTTTCTGCATTCTTTGGGAGCGCGATCGCCGAGCGCGATACGCATCTGAAAGCAGTGTTGGGCGAAGCTGCTGGTGCCACGGGACAGATGCATATTCATCGGCGGCGGAAGAATGCGCGTTAAACGAGCTAGTGTCACTCGCCGGCCGAATCAACGAGCGCGCGCCAAGCTCGATAAGGAGACTCCGATTCTATTACCGGGCGAACCCTTGATCCCATAAAACTCTTCTCGCTCGAATTTGCAAATGGCCCGGGCGCGCATCCTGCACGGGGGCCCCGCGCCCGAGGAAGAGGGTGATATTTGGCCCGCGCGTACCCGGCGTATCCCAATGCCAGCAGGAAGCTGCGATACTAGAAGCGCGACGCGCGCTCTGATTTATCATCAATTTTACACCCGATAAAATCGTCTCCGTGAAGATCGCGGGGATATCGGAGAGTGTTGGCCTCCTCGGGGACACGCGTCCTCTAGTCGGCCGGGGCTCTCGTTCGGTATCGCTCTGCTTTCCATAATTCGGACATTTAGCCGCCTAATCGTGGCCGCCGGGTAGAAATACACACAGCGATTTGGCCCCCGCGCCCGCGCCTCCACCCGTCGAGGCAACTGCACGGAAACTTTCCAGAGGAAGCGGCGAAAGTCGAAGGTGAAAAAAGCCTGGCTAGGGTGCAGTGCGTAAGGCAGAATGCTGGCGGGGATGTCGGTCTCGGGCCCGAGAAGAAGAGAGAGGGAGAGAGGGAGAGAGTGGAAGAAAGTTGGGGAGGAGAAGCGGATCGCCGCGGCGCGGAGGTATCTGATCGAGCGGGATCGTTAAACTTTTCTGCCGGTTCCTGGAGGACATAACGGCTATGGTAGGAGAAGGAGAGAGCGGCGAGGAGACGAGACGAGACGACCGAGTGAGTGTCTCTCTTCTTCCGAATGTCTGCTCAAACATCCCCTCGGCCGCGGCCGCGCGCAAACTCCTCCTCCTCCTCCACCTCCTCCTCCTCCTTGGAGCGGCGCGCTCTGTTTCGGGATGCACCCGGCTGGCCATTATCCCGGCCTTTATGACGTCGCATTAATTCAACGAGCGAAATAAAGCCTCGTAAAACCGGTGCCGTGGCGCACATACGTCTTACCGTTAATCGCCATAACCTGATGTACGAGCCACGGGAATGGAGCGATCCGCATCACTGACTCTTATCCTCCTTTTTTTCCCTTTTCCCCCTCCCCCATCCCACTCCATCGGCGCATTCTAATTATTCGCGACTCCACCACCCCCCCGATCTAGTTTCGACAATTAGACCAACAGTCGCGACGAGTGGGTGAAAATCGTGCAAGTATCGCGAGTCAAGTTGGAGGAGCGCGCGTGTACGTGGCCGCGGAGAGTTTGCCGAGTTTGCTCACTCTAGATATTCGCACGTGTCGATATACATAATTGAAATGTGGTTATCTACGTCTATTCGAGCCGGGCCAGCAGCTGTCACAATAATTACACTAGCTTTGGATTAACACTTTCGTCAGTGGAATTAATGGAATGACGAGACGCCTTTCGGAGAGAAAGGTGTCGCGGAGCGAGGTAGCGAAGTAGCGGGAGATCGGACGGGAGGGAGGATCGGCAGAGCCACAGAGCAGAGATAAATGATATAGCGCTTTATTCGTATAATAAGGTATCTTGAAATATAAAGTTAAGGAACTGTCTGACCCTTTTTCCTGAAACGAAAGAACAAAAACTCGTCGAAGACTCTCTCACTCACTCGCACTCATTCTCGCAGTCTCTCTCTCACTCGCGCGCCGCATGATCCGCACTCGATCGACCTCGCTTACATCTTCTCCCTTAGATAAGAAAGGAAACATTCTGCCAGTGTAAAGGTATGCCTCTATGCCAAGTGTTGTGTCGACGAGCGTTCGTCGGAGCTCGTTAAAAAACTTTAGACAATTAACGCCCTAACTATCGAGCACATCAGCGACTTAACCGAGAACCTCGCCGATCTCCACCGAGCACCCTCTCTCTCCCTCGCTCTCTCTCAGCGTCGAGCGGAAAAAATAACAAAGTTGGACGAGAAATCCCCAGCGAGAAAGGCTGGGCTCATCGGCGCGACGGGCTCCGTCGTTGGGTCGGAGGGTGGTCGACGGTGACGCGAGGTTCGCATTAACTCTTAAGTACAACAAACCTCGTCTTGCCATTTAACACTCATCTCGCCAAACCAGTCCCGTCAAAATCGCGTACTCTCGTCCCTCGCACTCTTTCTCCGGGCGGCGACCCTCGAGTTTTCCTGCGGCGCGACGTCCGGGGGAGGAGTTCTCGGTAAAATACGTCAACTGTATGTTTAGCCCGGTTCCTCGCTCGCGACATACTTGCCGGCCCGAGGAAGGAAGCAAGGGCCCCGTGAGAAAGGGCGAGGGTCGATTCGATCGTGTGTCTCTGTGTGTCGGTGTCGGTGTCGGTGTCGGTGTCGGTATGTGTGGGTGTGGGTGTGTCGTAGAATTATACGGCTGTCGTAGTAAATATAGAGGTATAAATATTACTTCTATCCGGTAGACGTACGTATTTAACTTGCGGTATAAATATTACTTCTTCATTTTTTATTACTTCTCTATCTATCATATAATATATATAATATATAGATTTATATTTGTATTTATATAGAGCTTTATTTATTCCTTCATTTATATATACTCTTATCGTTTGTAAGTGTGCCTTGACTCACCTATGCGCTTTAGTCTCTACGGTATATAGTGTCTCCACTCTCCACTCCACTCTCCAGCCCTCTCCCATTCATTCGGCATAGTTCTCTCCTCACTCTCCCCCGTCACTCGCTCACTGTATTATGAATGTGTGTTTTGCTGTTCTCGTTTCGTATTCGTAGTGTTTCTCTTTTCTCCTGTTGTTCCTTTATATCGCAACGATACCGGTAGAAACGGCGTGTGACTCTTAGGCTTGTCGGTGGCCGCCCGGCGACTTCGGCCTCGGTTACGTCAGGAAGAGTCAGGAGTAACTCGACTGGGGCGAAGTCGCCTGGGCGGCGAACATTTCTCGGTGAAACATCGTAAAGAAAGGGGGTTCTGCCGTTCGCGTAATATGTGTGAGTCGTCTGTATACTCTCGCTTTCGCTTATGTCCAAGAACTCTTGGAGGTATATAGGTACAGTGAATCTAGGAGGTGGGTCCGTAAACTTCGTCCATGAAAATCGCGCGAGACTCGCCTGTGTATACATTATATGTAGTAGTAAGTGTGTGTGGGTGTACGACTCAAGAGAAACATCCCCGCGACACATAGGCTGATAAGGCACGGGCTGCCGTGCCTTCTCTCTCACTCTCTCCTATCGGTTAAATAGTTAATATTAATATTATCGATAATATATTATATTAGCGGGCCTAGGCGCTAGGGTTACCACTTTGGGTCGGTGTTACGTAATAATATAATATATCATGTAATATTAGATATTAAGTATCGCTTAAGGTTGGTACGAGTAATGCGAGTAGTACAGGGCCCCTCGCTTCAAGGGCCATTAACATTAGATAACCGTTAAGAATATTGCTCGATAGCCGGATAATAGAGTAAGATATAGGTAAGTAAAGCCTAAAGAGGAACGCTCCTCTCTCTCTCTCTCTCTCTCTCTCTCGCACTCTCTCTCCATTATTGGAATTAAATGGTACGTAATAGAGGATTACACGTGGTACGTGGGTATAAAAAAGTTGCCATCCGACGAGCAGGACGTTTACCAAGCGTCTCGCGGGAGGCGCAAAATCTCCCTCCCCCGAGCGCTTCTTAATTTGTATACCGTGTATATCATACTAGTAAGAGTAAAAAGTAGTAGCACTAATTACGTATCGTAGAATATGTGTGTTGCGGGTGTGTGTGTCTGTTTGTCTGTGTGTGGCTTACGTGTTATTGATTTGAATTACAGCCCGTAGGTGTTCTCGCGAGTATCGAGACGAAATTCCAACGACGCCAACCCCCCGGTTTAAAGCGGCTAAGTCTCAGTGGTTGCACGTGCGCCGTCCGCGACGCGAGCGACCCCTCTTTTCCCACTCGGAAGTTGGCCCTCTCCCCCACTTTTCTCACTGGCCGTCTCGAGAATTGTGGTAAACTCTTATGAAAAAATGCGGTGAATTGGGATGGTGAATATGTATATATACATCCCGGTTGTCGGGGCCTGAAAAAGTGGGAGGGAGGTACCAGGGCGGCGCGGCGGGAGTGCTCGCGGCGCAGCG
Source organism: Crossocerus cetratus (assembly GCA_963675795.1). Lineage (NCBI taxonomy): Eukaryota > Metazoa > Arthropoda > Insecta > Hymenoptera > Crabronidae > Crossocerus > Crossocerus cetratus. Next base: position 1,956,062 of record OY776664.1, on the reverse strand, counting down.
ACCCACGTGTTTGTGTTTGTTTTTTGAATTTTTTTCCTTTCGACCTGGTTTTTCTTGCAAAAATAAGAGATTCTATCGGTCTATCTGTATATAATAGTATAACATGAATATCACGGCTCAGAAAATCTGTGTATCGTTAGAGTTCCCGTACGGTATTAGGGGAATATTCCCTCCTGTTCGGCCAATTGTCCGATAGACCGCTGGTGTCATCGAATACGCCGCCCCAGAGAACCGGTAAAAGAAATCCCCTTCGTTGTGTATAGCCCTAAAGCAACCTCTGCTTCCCTCTCCACCCCCCCGTTAGCCAACTCCGGACTTCTGCCTTCTCTACTAGCAGTGCAGTGCAAAGTTCCGGCGGTTCGGCCCTGTAGAAACTACCTGGTTCTCGCGGTAGCAATGTCATATAAAAATAAAGGGACAAATAAAAAATATCCTTTTCCCCTGTTATCGCTCTGAATAATAAAAAACCTAGCTCCCTTCTGCTCGAAGGTATGCATTACTCCCAACTTCGAGAGACGATGGACATCCCGGGAATCGTGACTCTAATAAAAGTGTCGCCCCGACAAAAAAGGAATTCTCCGTCGCCTCGAAAGCTTTCCACTCTCTCTCTCACCCTCTCTCTCTCGTTCTCTTCTCGGCACTAGTACTGTACACAGTTCTTTTAGCAAACTAGATTTATTTATGTACACATAATATAAAACTCTCTCTCTCGGTCTCTCGCGGCCTGTATCGCCGCAACTCTTGAATTCTTCTCACATACATCCCCCATTAAATGCTCGCTCGCTCGCTCGCTTTATCTCTCACTCGCTCATTCACTCACTCATTCTCTCCATCTCGCACACGCATTCAGGTAGACTCACACTAGTTTTTGGGATCGCACTCGCTCACTTCTGCTCGACGCAGAGCACGTGTAGACTCTCTTCATATATATATATATACGTCTAGATATATCGCGTTTATTAGTCCTCGTGGCATTGTTTCCGCACGCATTGCAAAAAACCAGCGCGGTGCGCAAGGAACACCGGCGTCTCTCGCGCCCACATTTACATGTACGTGAAACGCGCTATCTCTACCTCTGTGTGTCTCCCCGGTGTATGTATGTGGCTCGTCAGCGTGTTGGTGTGGTCTGTGTCCGGTGTGTGCATGTAAATCGAAGAATAAAGTCTCGCGTGAACAAAATTAAAACAGACGGGAGACAGCTAAAAATAAATGTGAAATAAGAGGGTTGATATACCTGCTCTCTGTCTCTCCTTTTCGTAGAAAAGAAAACGCGTCCGCACGCTACGAACACTCTTTCTCCCTCTCTCTCTCTCTTTTTCGCTCTCGCCTTATTGTGTATTACATAATAACATGTAACGCAATAATAACATAATAATAACGTAATAATTAATAGATATTATGTACAACGGCGGAGCCGGTGGCAGCGGCAGGACTCGCTCGCCCCTTTCGCAGGGCCATAACGAAAAACGTTTCAAGCCGCAACAAAAAGCGAGCGGGATAAAACAAACGGCAAGGTGCGAGGATGCGTGTGTGGCTACATATATATACATATATGCGAGCGCACGCGCCTGTGTATGGGTCGCTCGAAAATAAGGAAACAAAGAAAAGTTGGGAGCGCTACGTTTCGCAGGACATACTAAAGAAATAAAGGAAACCAAGGATGAAGTCGCGACGATACTCGAGAGCGAGTCCAGTCACGCCTGCCACTCGGCCCCGCGACACTCGCATCTGTATAATGATAACAGTATCAATAATCTGCCTTGTTGTCGCCCTAAAAGCTAAAGCTACGCCGACTCGCGGGTCGTTCAGAAAAGGAAGGAAAGAAAGAAAAGAAAAGAAAAGAAAAGAAAAAAAGAAAAACACACGTTTTCGTGCCGAATAATCGTATATCGTATTCATTATCATCAGCATCGTAGTATCCTTAGCACTTCTTCGTCGCGTCCTCCATTCGTTATACAGTAACTATGATTACTAGAGCTTTAATGTCTATGTGGCTAGCAGGTACCTTTGCACTCTTTTCAAAACGCCGGCGGGCCGGCTCGACCGCGCACACTCCGTCACACTCCGTCGCTCGCGATTCTGCGCGACGTATTCTGTTAACGGCATTAAAAGATCGGACACCGGCGCCGGCACGCGTCCCCCTCGCCCTAGGCCCTTCAAGTTCTATCTCTCTCGAGGGAGAGAAGTGATAAAGGTCCTTAGAAAAGGGCCTGGCCAAAGGCGCCGAGAGGTGCGGGCAAGCGTCGGTGTCGTGAGTCAGACTTGGTACGAATAAACTGAAAAATGCAAGTCCGGCGACGCCTTGATATCCGTGTTGCTGCTCTCGGACGCCGGGCGTCGGGAGGTAGCCCGTTGGAGGCAGGGCGGGCGGGTGCGTCGTGTCTCTAAAAACGCCAGCTCGCCTATAACATTACTATCGCCTAACGAAAAAGTCGGGTGCGTACATGCCCGAAGCCTCAATTAAAGCACCGTTCGCCCGCGCCACCTGAAACCGCCGCCCCCTCGATCATTTGCCTCGGCGCGAGGCAGCCGGATGTCGCTCGGACGACGAGTCCGCGGGAAGTAAAAACCAAAGAAAAAAGAAAAACAAGGAAAAAAAGAACTGAAAACTTGAGAGGCGATCGGAGTGAGTGACAAGTACAGAGGCTAAGGGAGTGCTCGGTCGCTAGGATCCCGGTGCCCGCCGGCAAGGAGGATACTCTCTGAGCAATTTCTTGTGTTTCTTTATAATAATCTAGATTCGGAGAAATGTCTTTGCCGAGAGAAGGCCTGAAACACACCCAGTCAATTGCGAGAAGAAATGGGGGGCAGGGGGGGGGGGCAAGGGACAGGGGGTAAAACTAAAGGGAGGGAGAACAAAAAAAATCGTAATGTAAGGAAAAGAAAACTAAAGAAGAAGATGTACCTGTGTGTGTTTGGTGTATCTGTGTGTCAAGGGACGTAGGGTTTAAGAGTGGCGGGAAATGCAAGTGAAGCGGGGACGATCCTCCCAACTCCCGGAAATAGAATATACGAGACATATCGACTGCGTTATAAAGGTCGAATCCTATCTTAAAGTTTCGGCGCGCAGAACGAAAAAAACAAAGTATATCGGGGAAAGGGAAAAAGGGCCGGCGAGGAGCGAAACAAGCTGAGTACTCGTATCTGTTTCGGCTCGAGCAGCTTTCCCTTGCCCCTTGATTTGGCACGATATAGAGAACTCACAGGTCGGACACACCAGCAAGTGGACAAGGCGGTCGGCAAGCGAGGCTGTCTAAACTGTTGCGAGAAGGCTGCCTTCTCTCTTTCTATACATATACATATAACTCTCTCTCTCTCTGCTGCATTGTCCTTCGTTTCTACGGGATCCCCAAAGAGAGGAAAAAATCTATTGCGAGGTATAAAGTTTTGCTTGGGCCGCCGAGAGACTCGCTCCGCTCGTCCGCTCGCTGATATGCTCTCCCAGGCGGAAGAGCTTCCGTCATAGAAGGTCGAGACACGAAAGGGACACGTTAATTCCGTACGAGTTCCACGCTCTATAGGCTAAAGACGCGAGGGCACGCGCGACTAAATTAAGGCGCCTCTTATTATCCTGAGTATAATAGTATGTACAGATGCAAAAAGTGGCCGCTTCCCGACACCTCCCCCTCGCTCCTATCCTCGCGTGGAATTCGCTCCTCTAATCATCAGTCTGTCTTTACTGTCTGTGTGTGTAGGTGTGTGTAGGTGTTATATATGCTTGCGTGCGACCGTAATGCGTCAACTCCCTCTCTCTCTCTCGCTCTGCGATTAGTAGTTTTTAGTAGATTAGTAGTTCTAGGTATGCGCGCGCGCTGCGGGCTTATGCGACTGCGAGTAATGTATAAAAAACCTTTCAAAAATATAACAGGCGCGGATATAAGAGCGTTCGTGCTTTATTGTTTAAGGCCTTAACTCCTGTTTCCCCCTTTTTTCCCCCAACTAGTATTCATTGCCGCGGTCTGTGTATGGGAGAACGCGGTCCAGCCTTCGATTCTATTTTACCTTTGGTGGTAGTGAAAACTCGTGGAACTCCTCTCTACCCCCGCCCGCCCACCGACCCTCTCGTTAGCCACTCTAGAAAAGCAGAGGCTTCGAAGCTTCATCGCGCTCTCTATCGAATTTCTCTCTAGTGAAAAAGCTCTCTTGTGAAAAGGCCAGTGATTCCATTCGCTCTAGGCTCGCGGGATTGTACGTCTGTAGCTACGTATATATAATATATATGTATGTGTGTGTGTGTGTATCGGTGAATATATATCGCGCGCGACTGGACCTCGCTCGAGAGAGGCCATTGCGAGAAATCGGAAGGAAGGTGGCTGCGGGGCGGCGGGTGGGAGTCTAGAAATCGCGTAAAGCCGATGGGAAGAGAAGAAAAGCCATCTGCTCCTCCTCCGTCCGCTGAAAGCTCGCCGTTCGCCTACTTGAACACCAACTTTTCCTCGTCCACTCGCTTCTTCTCTTTCTCTCCCTCTCTCGCTCTCCCGTTCATTCTCTCCCACCCAGGCATCCAATTCTCGTTCACGCACATTCCCGAACTGCATTATTATCGCGCTTATTGTGTACTAGTATAAATACGAAGCACTTGGGTCGCGAATGGGGCTTCGACGATCGGCCCTTAATTAAGCCCCGGCGTGTCTGTGTACGAATCTCGAGGGACCTTAGTTCGCCGATGCACGTGCTCCCTCTCGGCTAGCAGCCCATCGACAATCTCCCTCGCCGGCGAACGTCGAACGAGCCGGCCACCGTCAATGGTCACTCTGTCAACCCCTCGTCCATTCCTCCAGCCCTTTCGCCCGAGGGTCACGTGCACGGGAATTCCGAGCACGAGCGAATCATCGCCGCTCCGAGCCCCCCAAACCTCCGAATCTCTAGCCACTACTACTATCCCCAACTACTTTCGGAGCCTCGGTCTACTCGTCCCAGTAAAAAATTGCTCTCGTCGAAAAATGCACGCGCCTGTAAATGCCGGATTTCTGAAATTCGTGTGTCGCCTCGAAAAGCTTAAAGCCCCCCTCCCCCTTCCACCTGTCTCCGCCATCAACACACACTTTTCGCCCACCGTTCATCCTAGAGCCCGTAAAAAAGTATGTATATAAACGAATACTGTTACCTACAACTGTAATGAACACATTATGTTTTCCCCCTTTATACTCCTCCCACCCTGCCGCGTCGGGGCTTCCCGTTTACACCGCACGCAACGATACACAGTCACTCGGTCTCCTCAGTCTCTCGATCTCTCTTTCTTCCGCAAACCAATCAACTCTCTCTCTCACTCTCTCCCTCTCGCACTCTTCTCTTTTTCTTCTCCCTCTCATGTGGTAAGTTTGTGTGTATCGAGTGAGTCGTATATCCTCCGTATATACACCACCCTCGACACTTATGCATGCCGAGATAATAGAGATATTTGTAAATCGACGCGTGCACAACATGTCTATATACTCTCTAATCACTAGTCGCGTTATCCTAATTAGTCCGTCGCTGCCATACCGCGACGATTGATCGTCCCACGATTTTCAATAGGTGTGTCTGTGTGTATGTGAGTGTGTGTAGGTACTACTTATTCTATCCGGAAGAAGAAGACCTCCTCTCTTCTCATCTCTTCTCCCAATTCTCGTCAAATGAGCGCGATGTGCAAAACGGCTACAGTGAACTAAAAAACTCAATAGTAACAATAATAATCGTGAATAATAAGTCCTCCGTGTAATAGTGCGAGGAGGGTAAGTGATCCCGTGAAGCAAGATTCATCAGTGTTTACAATCGAATTACTCCCCTTCTTCTCCTGGGCAATCCAGCCAAAACAAACAAAATTATACAGTTCTCTCTTCACGCCTAATATCCTCTCGCCCGTTGACTGTCTCTCTCAGTGTAACCGGCTATTAATTCGCGTATATATCATCCGCGCTACGTATGTATACATATGCATAGGAGCTGTATGGTGTATATATAGAAACCTATATACGGGTATATACGCATGATGTAGAAACCTATAATCGTAATATAATAATAATAATATTTATCTATGTATATATATATATATATGTATATGTATATATTTACATTCGAGGTTAAAAAGGTCACACTCGGACCAAACTGAACTTCCTTCCCTCCCCTTCTTCTCTATTAAAAACGCACGCGTGTCACTTGGTTCTCGGTCCCGCGGGATCTTCAACGAAATCGACTTAAAACCTAAAGGCGAGGCTGAGAATCTGTCGCACGGTTTCCCGAGTTCCCGCCGCGACTTGGATGCCCGGCCGGGAACTCGGGGAGGGAGGGGGGGGGGGGATTGGCAAGACCGATCTTGGAAAAAAAACGACGATCGATCCTGATTGATTTAATCTCGCCCGAAATCCTCGCGCGCGCCGCGGGCCGTCGTCAATAGTCAATAACAAAAATAGCGATCCGAAACGGCGGCCTGGCGCCCCGCCCCCCTTTTAATGCGGCTTTATTGCACCCTTTAGAATACACGCTGGGGGAGGAGAGCGGCGAGCGCGCGAGGGAGACCTGGGCGAGCTGAGAAAAGGATATGCTAAAGACCTCTATTTGCGCTAATAGTCGCCGCGGCATTATTCCTCTATCCCTTCTCACACCGGCACACGATTGCTAGTAAAAAAAGAAAAAAAGAAAAAAGAAACAGAAACAAAAGGAAGAAATAGCACGGATTTAAATTGAACTAAGCAGCCTTACCGGATCCGCCGCGCACTCGATCCCGGCTATGCGCGACCCCTGATCATCATCCGAATCCCCGCGGTGCAAATCTCTATCTCTGACTCTGACTGTCTCTGTCTCGGCTAATTCGACTAAATAAATTCCCGGTCGAAATTTGTGGTTGTGGTCGCACAGCGACTACTTATGAAACCATCTTCGGCAAAGAGCTCTCTCTCTCACTCTCTTTTTCTCGTTGTCCTCGGATTGGAGGTGGCGGACGAAGGAATCCACCCTTCGATCCTTGGATCGGGAGGTGGGGAAGGGGGCGAGGAGTGAATGTAGTCCTCGGGAGGAGAAGTAAAGGCAGGCTTCGAGGGGCACTACCCCCTCGCGCGGCTAACTACATACCTCTCAGCAGACTAAGACGAGCCCGACGCGCTCAAAAGTCGACACCACCCAAACGTAAGCTAGTAATCGTATCTTAGAAAAGGTAGAAGCATAGGCACCCGAGAGTCCGGGACGAGCTGCGGACCGTTGAGAGCCGAGGCTCCCTGTTCCCATGTGGGAGCATCGGGTCCGAACGAGTAGGACGCAGCCCGACATTAATCGAACTTCAATTTCACGAAATCAGTCTCGGCGGTTTGAGCTTTCAAAACGAATGGGCGTGTGTGTCTCTGTGTATGTGTGTGTGAGAGTAGAGTAGGTAGGTAGGTGTGTCTAGATGATCTCGCAGTGTGTCCGGGTGGAAGAAATGCAGGCACACTCGCACGTAACAGCGTGCCGGGATATTCTGACAACTTACCAGACTAAGGGCTCGACCTGGATCGATCAGCCGCTCGTATCGGCTAAGGAACGTCTTAGGGAAATTCGTGTCGCACGGCACCATCCGCTGCTAGGAAGGAACCTGTCGAACATAGCTGCGACTGGCTCTTCCAGTTCTAGCCGTTTGATATAAAACCTTGACTCGAAAGGAGCGCGGCCGCCACTTCTCTCTACCGCCTAGCTATCGATTCGGGTTTTCGAAAAGAACCGCCGCCTCCCGGCGATCCCAGTCCGCATATTCCTGACTTTTTCCACGCAAGTGGCGCGCGTACACTTGGAAACCGGTTCGGCTGGGAACTCCACCCCAAGACCGTCCGCGGCCCCACTGGGAACCGGTAGTAATAACGTTGGATAATATTCCCTGATAAGCTCGTCTCTCTAATGCCCGGGGCCGAACTCGCCCGCCAAATTTCCAGCCCTCTCACAGGCCCATGTGCCCAGATCCGTCCTACCAAAATCCGACGGCTCAATTACAATCGAGCGCGGCTCCGGGATTACTTGCCGCGCGCCACTTGGATTAACTCGAGGCGCAATTTCAACTTGCCCGGATTCCCAGGGACCGATCGGACCGGTCTTAGCTCTTAGCTCCCCGCGCAAATCGATGCCCAATCGCTGGATCATTCGAGGCTACGCTCTTCTCTAACTCGTCGTCCCAACTAGCATATCTCGCGGAAGTCGATGCAGCCTACGATCTTTCAGCCCTCCCTCGCTGTCCACTGGATACTTGTTGAGTTGGAGAGATGATGTAATTAGTCTCCTCGTGCTCCTCTGCCTCCCGACTCTTCCCCGCAGTTCTCCAGTTGGCCTCCCTCTCTCTCCTCTCCCAACTCGAGTTGCCGCGCACTGCCAGGTGTGATGGCAGGGCGAGCGCGACAATAAAGTCCTTTAAAACACTGACACAGGCTCAGGCTCAGGCTCATGCTCCCCCATCGTCCCCACGCTCGATACTGTACACTTAGCGGATATCTCGAGAGTGACTGGATCGGGAAGCTGGGATCTCCGCGATCGGCGGATCGTCGTCGGTGTGTCTCTCCTATTTGCCAATATGCAGCGTGGCGCTGGCAGCTGTACATATCAAGACGACATTATGGTGGCCGGTAAGGTCAGGCCCTTTACGGGGGCGTCTTGCACGGTAGTATGGGAACGGTGATGGTCCGTTCAGCGCGTCATGGCGAGGCTCCGTCTCAGTTGGCTGAGCCTTGCTCTGAGCCTCTCCTGGCGGCGCTTCAGCTTGAGGACCAGGCCCTCGTTCACCTGGGACATCTCCGTAAGCATATCACAGTATACGGCCGCCTGCCTCAGAATGGCCACCTTCGGCGCCTTGTCCTTGGTCTCGACCGCGGGCACCTTGACGCGCAGCTCCTCGAACGCGTTTCTCAGCTCTATCCGCCTCTGCCTCTCCATATTGTTGTGGAGGCTCCTCTTCTCGGTGTCGAGCTCGTCGTCCGAGGAGCTTCGCGAGGTCGCGCCCGCCGACACCAATTTCATGGAGGTCGGCGAGGTCGCGACGCATCTCGCCACCTTCCCTCGCCTCTGGTAACTCCGGTGTCTCTGCCGCTTGGCCGGGCGCTGGTGGTCCGGTTGTGCGCTTCGCTTCTTGGCCGGATTGGAGGGCGGTCGGCCCCGCGGCCGCGGTGTCGGGGTCGGCGGTGCGCTGCTGCTCTTCTCTTTGAAGGCGGTGTTCACTGTCAGCTGGAAGTGCTGCTGGTCCGCGGGACTCGGGTACGTCGGCAACGCCGCTGGTCTGCATGGCTTCTCGAAGGTCACCACGTCGATCTCCTCCTCTTCTGTAACGAGAACAATAATCCCTTGGTTAGATTAGCCGTGTGCTGTACTCCCTTCGCGCGGCGGCGCCGCTTCAAAAAGTCAAGACAGTCCAGTCGAATGAGAGGAGGGCTGTTGTCGCGCGGATTCTTTGAGATTCCATTAACGAGCACCGGTGACGGTAACTACGCGAAAACCCCGGCTAATTGGTCGGGAGGAAAGAACCGCTCCTCTGTCTCTGTCCGCCGAGATTCTCTATTCACAGCCGAGGCTAATTGCCGGCAAGCGGAAAATCGTTTCAAGTCTTTTCCACTCTCAAGTGGAGGAGACGCAGTCGAGTAAAGTTTATTCGGCGGTTCCCCGGTAGTAAAAAGAAATGCGAGATTCGTGTGAACGAGCCATTTCCCTATGTCCCTATCGTCCTGCGACGGATGCTCGATAGTAGTTATCTCGCGAGTGAGAGCGAGCGACACGCGTAAAAGCGGCGCGGGAAAAAGGTTCGCGCGGCGATTTTAACAGCCGGTCTCTCTTTTTACGAGCACGTGCCTATGGAGGCGTTCGATGGGTCATACGACACTGTGGGCGTTTCTGCAAACTGTCCCATCCATTGCCTCTGGTACACAGAGCACGCTGGAAATCCGGTTGGTCCAGATTCCCCTCCTCCGCCATCCCTCTCTCTCTCTCTAACAGATGCGGATACAGACTGTGATTCTTCAGTCAAGGACGGCAGCCAAGTACAATCATTCAGCGGGCTCCTAGCCCCCCGAGCGACTTAACGGATCCCATCATTCCAACGAGGTGATACACAGACCCCCGGCGATGTCTTTTTTATCGCGTCGAAATGCCAATGCAAATCAATCCACCTTTCCCATATCGGGCGTTTGCCCCCTTCCCCCCCGCTGCCGGGCCACCTCGGAGGATTTAAGCAGTGGCGTGACGTGCCGCGGGCTCTCCATAAAGCAGAGATGTGGCGGAGGCAGCAAGAGGCGCACCGCCGAATTTGCATAGTTATCTAATGCAATAGAGCGGCCCACCGGAGCAGAAAGTGGATCATATAGCCGAGCGCGCGCGCGGGGTCCAACGACCGAGAGCGGCGAACGGGGCGCAGGGCGCACTCGCACGTGTCGCGCGCGCCGTCCCAAGAGGGAATTGGCGTGTGCGAGAGCAGCGAGCGGCGACGGGCCTCGCTCTTTGGCTCTTTCAATTTCAAGTGGCGAACGGGGCCAAGCGGAAGGAGTCCGTCGAGGAACGAGGAAGAAGCCCGCCGAGACAGCGGATAGCTCTCGCGGCGAGCGAGTCCACCTCCTCGCACAGCCGCACACACGCGCATCAAGGGGAGGTGTCTCCCGCGGCAGAGGCACACGAGCGTTCCACGTGGTCGCGCGCTCGCCTGTCGGTGAGCGCCGCGCGAATGTTGGGCCTGGCGGGGAGCCAGGTCGCCTCGGGCGATCGGGAAAAGGCGCGAAACTCGCCGAAAATAGCAGGAGCGTCGCGCGCGTTGAAACCGTCGACAAGAAACCACCGTCGGTTGCTTCCATCGCTTTCCATCGTCCGGCACTTCGCGTAGGATCCTGTCATCCCCGGGCGTCTCGAGTTATAGCGACTCCTGCGATCGCGATCGAGTGTAACCTGCTCGAGTCGATCTCTCTCCACCGAGAGAAGAGGAGGAGAGGCGGGCGCGACGGCACAGGGGTTCTAGCTAGCTATCATGTCACTTATCCTAATACGATCTTGCGCCCGGGATATGAAGCGAGTGTCTCGAGTTTCACGGTGCGAGCATCGCCCGGGTAAATGGAGGCGAGCGAGCCGCGGCGCCGCCTCAGTAAGCCGATATCCGAGCGATCGCCTAATTAGCCGCTAGTTCGGCACCGCCGCCATCGCCGTCGCCGTCTCGGCATTCGGCAAGGAGGAACAACTCGCGATTCGCGGCCGCTCCTAACGGGAATCGCGGAAACGTGTTCGACGTCTAGGCATATCCGTATCTATCCACTCTCTCTCTCTCTCTCCCTCCCCGGGGTGTGCGCGCACCTATGCTAATATCGGGAATAATAGGTCGGCCGCTTTAATGTTCGCCGGTGCAGGAACAGTTAGCAGCTCGTTATCGGCTGGGCGCCCCTCCCCAGTGCAATTGGCCGCTTGATAAGCGCGCGCGCGGCGCTCCGGCGCGACACCTGCGCCTCGTCGACTCTAACTGGAACGGCGCGCGATAAATGCGAAATGCAAAGTGGCACGGGGAAAAAGACGAGTCCGCCCCGCGCCGTATCTCCCGCGAGCGAGAGACACGCGTAAGCTGCCGCGCGCTCCCAGTGAAACGGCCCTCGTATAACCAGGCCCTCGTATGAACCAACGAGTTGGTTCATATCGCACGCTGGGCGAAAAAAAGTGTAATCAAAAACGGTGAGTGGAACAGCGGCGAGGACTCGCTGGTCTCGATCGATACGGGAGGAGAGGGGGTTGTCTGGCGGAGGAGGTGGTTGTAGAATGTTGCGGTCTACGGAGAGTACGATCTACTCTAGAGCGGGAGGATGCTGTTCCCCCTAACGTATGCGGATTGCGGAGGCCGTCAGAGGTTGGAAAGAGAGGGAGGGAGTCTGTCACGCCGCTACTCTCGCGGTGGCAGGAGGCTGCGGTTGGGGTCGGCGGCTCGAGCAACAGCAAGAATGAAACTACCGGGTGAACCGCTCCAAACACTCGGCCCACCCAGTCGCGCTCTAATGCCCGATACGTGTTCTCCGTCATAAAAACATACATCATAAACAGCCAACATTGAATTATCTTTAATTATCTCTCCATTCTCCCATTCCCTTCGTTTCATCGCATTCCTTTTACAGAGGACGCGGCCCATTGGCGACATAGCGGGAAAACGATCCGATGCCCGGACGAACCACCCCACGGCTCCAGCATTCCATAAGGCGCATTCTACTCTACCGAGAAACAGCTTCTATTCTCGAGCGCACAGGACCCCCCGCGTATCCTCTGAACCTACCGAGCCACGTGGAGGACATCGGTCGCCGAAAGAGACAAGGGAGCGTCTCGGGTGCGAGGAAGCCGTCGGTGTCGAGTTTGACCGAGAGCGTCCCGTGCACGGGCGAACAATGCGAGCGCGAGCGGCAGACACAACGGGAAGAGAAATATTAGTGGAGAGGCGAGAGCGGGCGCGGTGAGAAAAGAGAGCGGGTGACAGTAGGAGGCGGCGGCGGCGGCGTCGCTCGGAGGCGGAGGCTGAGAGAGTGTGAATTCACGGCAGCACGTGCAGAGAGAACCGCGTAAGAGCGACCTTGGGGGTCAGTGCTCTCGGTGTAAGCAGGCCATAGTAGAGTACGTCGACGCGAATCGATCCGCCGTGCTTCTCGCGCGGCGTCTCTCTCTCGCGCTCGCTTCCCCGAATGATCTCGCCTCATTGGGATAGGCGAGCAGGCGCGTTCTGCGCTCACGTTGCCGCGGCGGCGGCGTCGGCGACGGTGGCGGCACCGACACACTCTCCCGGCGGGACACGTAGGTGTCTACGTCGGGAGAGAAGAGCCGGCCAGAAGGAAGGAGAGAGGGAGCCCTTCCTGATATCGAGCGCGGGAGCCAGCCAGCTTCGCCTACGGCACCGCGCGCGCTCGATAGACAGGGAGGAGATCCAGCTGGTCCACCGAGCCAGCACACCCAACGCGCATCGGACTAGTCACTAGAACGCCATTTTTTCACGAACCCCTCTCGCCTCGCTCTCCGGGCCCCTTGTTTCAATCCGAACTCTAGGATTTCGCGAGCGGCTTATTAACGACTTCCCCGAAAGAGAGGCTACGTCTCTGGAGCGGGAGAATGCGCAAGGCTCCGGAGAAATAAAGGGCGGGGACGCGAGATTTGAGAGCAGCATCCAGGCTGTGTGTATGTACGTCTGGATGGAGAAGGACGATATCTGGTACAAGGGCCGAGCGTCTCGCGTTCGACAGTTACCGCTTGGTACTCGGGCGAGCGGAGGGAGCGAGAAAGGGAGCTTGCGGCTTTAGCACGCGAGAAACGTGATACGGGATTTCAAGGCAGAGCGCCCTTTCCAGGTTTCAGCGGTGGGGTGCCGCGGCCGAGTGCGCGCCAATTTTTTCACGCCCTTCTCCCTTTCTCTCGAGGGCGTTTTCCGTGGGAGGCAGGTCGCTCAGAGGGTTAGTCGAAAGTCGTTGACGGGGTGTACGATTGAATTATAGGAGAGCCAGTGGGGCAAGGATCGGAAAGTCTGGCATGGTGGTCTCGGGGTCGGCTTTCGTGCACATGTCGATATGTGGGTCTCCCAGTGACCCACGGCTGGCCGCCGATAACCGAGAGATACGAGAGATCTACTCCAACTCGACAACTCCACGGCGAACGTCGGCCTCTGTTTCTCCGTGACCCGCGCGCCAACCTCCTCCACCTCCTCCTCGTCTCTATCCTGCGCGACGACTCGTCATTCATGGATCACCGGGTTCCCCCGCGCCACTTGCATCGCTTCATCTCCCTGCAAGGAGCCCGGAACGTCAGCGAGATATCGAGGCGTTGCTCTCCTTTTTCTAAGTCAGCACTGGCCGCGATAAGCTCAGTTCAAAGTGGAAGTCGATGCGTGGCGCGAATTATGCGAATCTCGGGCGAGCAACAAAAAGCCCCGGGCCCGATAACTGGTGGGACGTGCGAGATTACTCGCGTGAAAGTTCCCGGCCTCGCTTTCCGATCTTCTAAAATTAAGAGCGCCCGCCGCGCTAGAGGCGGAACTCGAGAGCGGCCGATCTGAATTTCACGTGCGATCGAGCTCGTATGCAGTGGTCCTCGGCCTGGTGGTTGTGACAGAGATCCGCGCGGGGTGATACGTTCCCTCTCTCACTCTTCCTGGCGACCAGACGTGTATGCTCGTACGTAGCTAAGGCGAAGCCATAAATCTCACGGTGCCTCCCGATATGTATGCCTCTCGGTGGTACCAGGCGACTCATCCGCGATCCAGTTACGAAAGTGGGCACACATAGCAGCGCCACCACCACACCACCACCACACCACCACCACCGCCAGCATTGCCAGCGCACTCCTCGAGTGCTCCTCTCGCCTCTCCCGTTCGAAAGTCACGGAAGAATGCGCGTTAGACGGGAGAACTCTCCTGGCGAGATTGCGTGCAAGAACGTCTGTCGAGCAGCCGCCACTTGCTCGGTAACGAATCCATTGTCGTTCGTCGCCTCCCGAGACGGGGGGCACGAGAGAGAGAGAAAGAGAGGGGGAAATAAATGTCACGATATTCTGCCCCCTCGGGATGATTCACGGGGTAGCGGAGGAGTTTGAATTTCGAGACGATACTTATCGCGCGAGCCGCGGATAATTGAGACCTTGGTGGGAAGGCTCGGTGGCGACGGTAGGCTTTCTCCGCTAAGTAGAATGGGAGACAGCCACCGGGGGAATACACACGACTTACATAGATTCTCGGTGCACTACATGCTAGCCGGACACACTTGGACGAGCCTAGCGAGAGAGAGGATTACAAATTGTGAGTGGCGGGGGCTCGCAAACTGCGACGGCCGTCTACTGGAGCGGACAATATCCAGGAAGCGACCCGGTGACCAGACACCATTACCTCAGCCCACGGTCCGCCCACGCGGGGCTGCAGTGTGTCATCGAGGTGCATCGCCATCCTATTTCGAGAGTCTAATACCAGAGAGAGAGAGGGAGAAGGAGTGCGCGACTAGATGTATCTGTTTCGAGGGAGATCGAGCGGTCCTTTCCTCGAGTCGCGAGATCTATCCCCATAGACTATAGAGGAGACGGGTGTCGGCCGAGAGTGGCCGATGGTGGAGAGTCGTCCACCGTTGGATTGACTCATGGAAAATGCCAGTCTCGCCGGGCGTCCTCTCTCTTTCCTTTCGAACCGGCCTACCCTGGCCTGGCTGTCCCGGTCTCTCTGTGTATGCGTGTCGAGAGCGCTGCCGGTGCCGTGCACCACCTCGCCTTTTCCCGTCCCTACTTTCCTCCTTCGATCGGCCCTCTATCGCGCGCGGGAGCGAGCGGGACCGAGCGACGCCCGTCGACGGGGCCGAGAGCGAGAGGGAACGCTGGCATGCCGCCGCGGGAGAACGAGAAATGCAATAAGAAGGAGAGGAAGAAGACGGGCTGGCTCTCTGAGGCGGCGGCGGCGGCAGCGGCCTGATCGAGCCTCGGTCAGGAGAGTGGCCGTGCGTCGACGCCGGCCGGGGCCTTTTCTCTCTCTCTCTCTCGCTCTCTCTGTGGGGGAGGAACTCGAAGGAGAACTCGAATTCCCCGGCTACTGCCTCCTAAACCTCACCATTTTTAACTCAACCTACATCCTCAACTACACCTACGAGCATCTTACTCCTCTTTGCCGATCCAAGCAACTCAGTGTGTTGTGTGGTGGGTGGTGGGATGAGAAGAGGTGAATGGAATAAGAGTATAGTCTGAGGAGTCTGACGGGATGCGCGGTCCCCTGTGGGATTCCACTTAGGCGCGCGAAGCGGAGCGAGTGAATCGGAGGAAGGAGAGGCAGCCAGACACCAAGGAGTAGCCGGCGCGGCGATGCCGGTCAACATTCCCGAATCAGGTTCCACTGGTCTGACATTTCGCCAGTCTGTGCACGACCTCCTAATTCTCCGCGAGCAAGAGTCAAGGCGTCCTGGTTCGACGACCAGCACCACCACCAGCGCGCGGACGCTCGCCAGCGCCGTACACGACACACGACAAACACTTCTGGGAAAAGGCGCTTCAGTCACCTCCGAAATTATTCCTGCGAGACACGTGCGTAAAGCCGGAGGAGGAGGAATTCGCCGGGGAAAAATCACTGCCGAGAGCCAGAGAGTCGGTTTGTCCGCGTGGGAGGAGGCGCTCCGAGTCGATGAAAAGTAAGAGTTCTAACAGCGACCTAACACACCGCAGACAAGCTTAGCAGCGCCCGCGCGCCTTGCACTTATCTGCAGCCTCTCCCACGCGCTCCAACTTAATGAATGAATGAATTACGTCAGAGCGGCGGATCTCCGCAGACACACGGAGACGTAAACCGCTCGTAAGCGGCAAAAAGGAGCGCGCGCCCACATGCCCCTCGCTCGCGGGAAAATCGTAACCGAGGTGGAAGAGGGGGAGAACTCTGCGTCAGGGAGAAAATGACTTTCGACTCGTTAGTTAGACTGACAACTAACGCCTTCGCCAGATGCCAAGTCCACCTCTGCCAATTCTAGCAATGATTTTGCAACGCCACTTCCAATCAGCCGCTCTCGCGGATGAATATTCCGCGGATGCACTTATGCAGTCGCGGGCTTTTCCGCCGTCGGCGCTTTCGCCGATTCGCAGAAATCGAAACCGACTTCTCAACCGCGCAGAGAGCGCAGAGAGCGCAGAGAGCGCACCAGGGCGTGTGCGTGTACGGTATGGGCGAGTGCACCCGCTGAATTCCTGAAAGGACTGCGCCGATCAGAGAAGCGGAACGACGAGGACGTCGCGTACATTTTTATGAGTGGCGCGAGACTCGAGTGCAGGAGCGCGCGCGCGTGTTCCACGAGTGCGCGATTTTCTTGGAAGATTTAGCCGTGGAATTTACATGGAGAGGAAGCCACTGCGCTGGCCTCGCCCGCTCCCGTCTCTACGCGCCGGTGCATAGCCGCGCGCCTTCGGGCGCAGGACGCATCGTCCCATCGATGCCCAAGAGGAAGCCGGTGAAAGAGCAAGAGAGAGGGCGAGAGAGAGAGGGCGAGGAGAGTTGCGTGCGAATACCGCGAAAAAGTCCGCCAGACGTAAGACGAGCCGGCGTCTTCGTCCCGAGTGGGCCCGCTCGCTCCGCTGTATCAGGATCGTAGCGCACATGGGCCAACACCTCCACACAATGCCGGTCTTTTCTCTCCAACCTCCTGCAACCTATCCGACAATCCACCACACATACGCGAGCGCCCCACCGGACCGACCCATTCACTAATGACTTCGCACAAACCTCCCATATTTCCACGTCTAGTCAATAAGCTGGAAGCCGAGAGCGGCCAGATCCAAACTCCGAGATTGATCCAACCAACGCTGCTCTGGTTCGAGTGGCGCAGTGGCGCACTGGTGCACTCGCCCTATTACAAAACAAATGGCCAGGGCAAAAAGGGGCCGTTCCAGCCGCATATTTCACTTTCTATCGGAGATACAACTGCTCGCCAGCCACTCGCCAGCCGCGTCCTTCTTCCCGCCTATTGCACAGTCGCGACGCAACATTTCTAATAAATACTGGATAGATAGACCGCGTCATTACCGGGAACGGAGACGCGAGGATTCCAATAGACAATTTCCATGTAGTTGTCGAGTCCATAATCCACGCGGCGCGGAGCTGAGCGCGGCGTCTCGAAATTGCTTTAATAGCAACGATAGTCGAGGTCTGCCGCGTTTGGAGCTATCGTCGTGAGTCAGACGCATCCGGCGCTCGTTTCGAGGGAGATAGCGGCGCTGAGGAGGTCGACCAGTCGTTGGTCCAGTGGCCGGTCACTTCCAAGGAAAGCGACGGATCGCCGCCGCATCGGGAAATCCCGTGGATGCTGGGAGAGTCCGTGGGAAGAGGAGGTCTCGCCAGTGCACTTATCGCGGTTTACGTAATTAATGGCGCTAAGCAATGAGTCGGCGACGGACGTGTCGAGTCGAGTCAAGTCGACTTTGGCTCGGTGCGCGGGACTTTTATCGCCCGGGGAAACGGCGCCTCGCGCGAGGAAAACACGCCGCGAGCGGTGGGAAAGAGAGAAGACGCGCGCAAGGGGAGAGCGAGATAGGTGGTTTACAAGCGTGGTTAACGATGCGAGGAATTGTGCTTTCAGGAAATCATCCGCGTACGCGCGTCGAGCATTACTTATGCGCGACGCTCGAATACCAATAGGCGTCCGATTCAATGACAATTCGTCTTTCCTGCTCCGAGGGTACAACCGATCTAGAATCCACTCCGATCCAGTCCATCGGATCCCACGATACATCCGTTACTGCTGGGAAAATCGTACAAACGCCCGAATAAATCCCGGCGAGGCTTTCCCCCGCGTACAATAGGAGAACTGGATGTTCCTGGGCTGATCCGCGAGGAAGGCTGGCGTAGCTGATTCACGAATCGCAGAGGATAATCCGTGGCCTCGGAACGGGCCCGGGGAGAAGTGAATGAAAAAATGGCCGATGCTCGAGTCGATCCGTTTCTAAGAAACGTTACTCGGCCCTCGAGGAGAAGGATGCCAGAGGGGCTCGGTGCCAGTATGAGCCAGCACTGACTCTGCCTCGACGTCCGGAGCGCGACTGCTGGCCGCGCGAATGGCAAAAAGGCTTAACCGCATTCCGGCGACCATTTAAACCGCCGTGCCGGCCGGCCGGCCGGCCGCTCGTGAGCAGAGCCGCGCCGGGATCCCACGAGTGACCGCAAGCGGCCGCGCCGCCCGTCCGCCCGTCCGCCCGGCCGGCTATTCGCCTGACGTCACTTGGTACCGCGTGTGACCTTCGGCTTCCCGCGCGATTCAGCGCGCATGCCTCGCCCCATCGATACATCGCCGGACCCAAACGCGATCCCACTCGCCACTCTCCAATTATCCAACAACTCCGACCTATCATCCTTCCCCGCTGCATTCGGCGATTCCATTAGCCTCTCATTTACCCGAGGAGATCATCTAGTTGAGAGGAAAAAACTAACGAGATACCTCAACGGCCGAGGACTTTTAATTTTGGTGCGGCAGTGATGGATGGCTTTCGATAATCCTGAAAGGAAATGCCGGGAAAGAGTGCGGAGAGCCGGGGCCCGGCTACCACCACCACCGACACAAAGGCCCGCGGCCCGTCTGGACAGGTGTACGTACGTGTGCAGGCTCTGCCACTGGAGGAAAGGTACCTGCTGCAAGTTTGAGAGCGGTAACTGACCGGTCAGATACCGCAGACGTCACGCAGCGTGGCGCAGCACCCTAGTTCGCGCGGCGCATTGCACGCGCCAAGGATAAGCGCGCGCATGTACTCTCTTTCTCTCTCTTTCTCTCTCTCTTTCTCTCTGGCCGGGGCTTTATCGCCTCGCCCTACTCGCCCTCCCTATCGTTCGAATGTCACCGTCAGAGGCGGGTCGAGAGCGCGCGATGATGAAATTAGAGCGCCGAAAAACCATCGCTAGAAATGATAAAAGCTCTCTCGCGGCGCCCTCGGGGTGAGAGTGAAAAAAGAGGAGCGACGTCTACACGGAGATTCGCCTTTTTATCGGCGTCTGCAAGGAGCGCGAGCGCGAGCAAGAGAGAGAGAGTTGCAGAGGATAATCAGAGTGAACTGCCGAATAAGATGAGGCCAGTGGTGCAAAGGTCGCCGGAGATACGAGAGAGTCGGTTCCCGCCACTGAGACAGCGAGAACCAGGCCAAAGCCCGTAATCAAGGATTACGCAAAAGAGTGAGAGTGCTCATTAATCGAGGACTCCTTATCAATGCGCCCGACTGCTTCTTCTTTAGCGAGTGGGCCATTTTGGCGGCAAACTCTCCCGCCTCGGCGTCGTTAATCTTACTATGCGCGAGAAAGGAACGGAGAGCGCGGCAGAGAATTCATTGACAGAGAGATTCAGTGGCGAGCGAGTGGCACGCTCTCTCCTCCTCTCACTCGCTCACTCGCTCACTCGCTCACTCACGCGCTCCCGATCGAGTGTGTGCGTCTGTGTGTTCGGCTGGTATCGACCCGTGTCTGCCCGACACCGCCGGCAGTGCACTGCTTTCTCATTATGTTCCACTGACCTGTCTGGCCGCCCGGAGAAAAGTGGCCATTTGCAAGTCGCGGCCCTGGCAATTACCAATTACGCCCGGTGACACGAGCACTCGCGCACGCCGAGCGCGGGAGCGCGGGAGCGAGCGAGAGGGAGAGAGGAGCGCCGAATTTACCGTGTGTCCGGTCGCACGGTGACCGTCGCCACGACGTCCACGTCGTCTTCACGTCCATTAAGTCCCCGAGCGATGAGGAAGCGCGGCACTTTAAAAGGCCCCATCACTCGACTCAGACGTCCTCCAACTTCCAAGTCCGCCCTCGCCCGTGCGCCCAACTCAGTTCTGCTCCCGGCGACTATCAGCCGCCCGCTTGGAAAGTCAATTTAATCAGACCGGCTCGATTCACCGCGCGCGTCGCCGAATTTCCCACTTTAGCGACTAGCCGTCCCCGTGATTCCCGTGCGAAAGACTCTCCTCGAAACCGCCGGCGAAAGAAAATAGACAAACTCTCTGTCTCTCTATGTCTCTGGGGAGTAAATCGAGAGTGGAAATAGAGTCGCAGTGCGGACTCGGGTCTATGACGGGGCGTCGGCGCGAGGTGCATCATTAGTTCCGTGAAGCCGGCTTGAGTCATGCTCCTAATAGCGCGCCGGTGCACGGTTCATCCGAACGCTATCTAGCGCGTGGGTATTAGATGTGCCGGCGGAATAATGCAAAGTCCGCATACTTGGCTCTAGCGCGGCGACATGCTCTACCTGTCCCCCCTTCACCCTCCGCCTCTTACACCTCTTGCACCTCCTCACGCGGATCTGCTCTAATCGCAGGAGAGGCCGACGACGCCGACGCCGCCGACGCCGCGGCCCTAAGTGTTGGATGTCACGTGCGCAGCCAAGTACCTCGCACACGTGCAACCGGCGAGTGCAGCGATGCACGTGCACACAGAGAGAGAGAGAGACGCGGAGGAGCGTCGGCACCGAGTACGGCGAGTTGCTCCATTTCTGCCCTCTCCGTCGGCCGAGCGTCGCCCCTCTCTATCTCCTGCTCGACGCTATCGTCTGTGAGATAGGTAGGAACTCGAGTTGGCGCCCGACTCGACTTGACTCGACTCGACTCGACTCGACTCGTCGTTTCGACGGCCTCGTACGTGGCGAGGAGGCTCTCCGCGCCAACCCACACATTCGCTCGCCGCCGCGGCTCTAGGTGCATCTGCTATGGGCGCCAGTATAGGAGGGCGCGCGATGTCACCATGTGATGCAACCTACTCTCTCAGGCCGGCCGGCGTTTTCACCGAGGTCTGACGCCACTGCGCGCTCTCCTCGCACGCTCGAATTATGCGAGCCCCGTCAATCCGACTTACTAACTGTCCTCTCTGCGCCAACTCCCTCCCACCCTTGCCCAAGCCTCTTTCTCCAGCTCTAGCAGGAACCACTATAGTTAGAACCACTGACAGCAGCCACGTGACGGAACGGCGCCTCCTCTCCTCGAGTGCACCGAGCGTACGGGAGGTGGCCTGAAAATCCTCTCGCGGCGACCGGTTCAAATCAAAACCGATCTCGGCGAAGCATCCGATGGGCTAATGACTTGGACTGACCCCGACCAACCGGGGAAAACCAAACTTCTCTCGGACAAGCGAGTGAGTACGAGACCCGTCGCCAGTCACACGATTTCGAGAGTTTCGCGTCGAGTGGAAATGAGTTCTCCCCGCTGGGGAGTCTGGGGTGGAAGTGGCGTCGGAGGTGCGTGGATTAAATCGCGAGGATCATCGGCAATCAGCATCAACCGGTTATTCCGCCGGTGCGCCGGGGGGAGGGACGGCGGCGGCGAGCAGGTCACGTTATGGTGAAAGGAAAAGATATCGCGTAACCGCACAAGAGAGCCGCCGCTCGAGCGCGGCTGATGATGCGTTTTACGGTCAAGCCATTTCCGCGCGGTAAAAATTTCCTCAACCTTGACACGCATTCTCCGCGGCGAGTGTAAGTACGTCGCGCGCGGCTCGCGGCGCGCGCTCGGCTTTTCACGAGGGAAGGAAAGAGAGAGGGAGGGAACAGGTCGCCCCGCGCTCGGCTTTCCACGACGCGCCGCCGATGCTAATCAGTATCGTCATTCAAAGGGAACACAGTGCGCACTCTGTCTACTCAGACGCACCCGGCAATTAAATCGCGTTTACGATCGTGACGCCAATCGTCCCGGGGCCAACTTGCTATTCTTTACTCACACGATTCACAATTCTCCGAGACTCTCTCTCGAGAGAGAGATTTGTCTCCGGACGGCAAAGAGCGTCGAGAGCGAGAGTTCTAAGAGCGCGCGCTAGCTTCTATGGGAGTTCGTCGGCTTTGCCGGAAAGGCGAGAGGACTCGACCACTTCGGCTTCTGACTAATCAAATTTGACTGCTTTGTTGCCCTCTCGTATGCCAGCCGCAGGCCATTCCTCGCACGTGCACTGGGCCTGGCGGCGGAATGTGTCGCCGTGGAAAAAGGAACAAGAGACATGCTAGTGCGATGAGAAATGCCGGAGAAGCGACCCTTTCTCTCGCGTTAATGAGCGTGCAAAGCCCCGCCAGGCGAAAAAATGACCCGGAGAGCGAGCGGCTCCCTCCTCATTTTCCCGCTCTTTTGCCCCGCTCGAGAGAGAGAGGAGAGAGACTCTTTAAACATTCGCCGGGCTTTCTCACGGCCGGCACTCTTTCGGCGGGCGCGCGAAAAAACTGCCACTGTTCTCTGCAGTGGCGGCGACGACCTATGAACTGTCGGCCGGCTGGGGAACGAGTTCCTCAGTTCCTGCTGGTTGTCGCTCGACAACACACAGTGCTTTCGTGCCTCAACGATGACGAATAACCGCACCGATTAGCATACTCATGCGGGCACCGCCGAATTCGGCAAACTGCACCCGCCGCCCGATTCCACTCCATCCCGAGGAGACACTTTTCCTCCTCTTTGTCCCCTCGTTAGTGGCAACGTTCGTGCGAGCCGGCAAACAGTCTTTCTCCCTCCAATGGAATCTCAATTCAATTCCGCCGACCAATTACCGGCAATGCGGCATATTCCCCTCTAGTTAGAACTATTACATGCAAATATCGAGACAAACTCTGCCGCTCCCGCGCCATCATAAAGGAAATATGTACAGTTTAGATATTCCTGAGAGTTCTGTAATTGCAGTGGAAAAAGAGTGGCGGAGTAAAAAAGCGCGAAAGAGAAGAAAGAATAAAGGGAGGGTTGAAGGTTGAGTAGATAAGTGAAACGAAGATGGAAGGGCAAGGCGAAATGGTGACTCACCGGAATCGGAGGGTGTCTGGACGCCTAGGTGCTCGAGGTTCTTGCCGATCGGTTGATTGAGGTGATAGCAGTGGTCGCTGAGGGTGTTCCTGATATTGGTCTCCTTGGGCACTTGGCAGTGAGGTTCCTCCTCTTTCCTCCTCTCGTGGAACTGCTGCCTGACGACCAGCTGACCGGTGACCTCGCTCACTGGGACGGCCTTGCTCGCCGCCTCGGACATGCACTCGGAGAGCTTCTCGTGTATGCTGATCTGATCGTGTCTGAAGACCGGCGCCTCGTCCTCGGTTTCCGTGTCGGAGCCGCTGCTCTGCGGCGTGTCGGGCCGCGTCGAGTCCCCGTCGCTCTCGAGGCTCTTCATTCGCTGATGATAGAGGTGCTGCTGATTGTAGTGGGAGGATGGATTGTGCTGGCTCGCCGAGAAGGAGGTGGCGCTCTGGGTGGCGCCGGCGGCGGCGGCGGCCCGCGAGATTAGGAGGCTGCGACCGGCCGGCACTTTCTTCTGCACCTGGGAGTCCTTCTTGGCGGGCAGGGTCCTGTTATGCTCCTTGCTGATGCAGAGCCCGGCCCACATGCAGTCGTGGTGGCGGATCTCCCGGGACTCGTGGCAGCTCATGCTGTCGTAGAAGAGGTCGGGCAGGACGCCGTCGTCGAGGGTGCGCTCGCCGTAGTAGGTGTCGAGCGGCCCGTCCACGCGATCCAGCGGCGAGTCCAGGTCGAACTTCTTCCAGATGTCCTCGGACACCATCGTCGCGGTGTCCAGAGGCTCGTCCAGCAAGCCCAGGTCCGAGCAGGCCCACACCGGCACCGGCATCTCGCCTAGACAACAATGCACCATCCTTTCACAATACACACTTAATGTACCCTACAATCTCTAATCACGATACTCGCGCGTCTTCTCTCAATTATACAAGAAAAAGCCGGCCTTCGCCCATTAAACGCGAGACCCCTGCCCTGGCCCCCTACCTCCTCTCCTCTACCGGCCAAGTCTATTCTATTCTCCGCTATCGCTCGCGCAACGTGTCGCAATCTATCAACAAGCCGCGCCGCGATCTCCTCACAGGCTTCTCCAGCCGAGCGCGCGCGGACGGACAGACTCCCTCCTCCCTCTAATAATTACGAACCGCTCGGCGCGCGTCCGCCGGGACGACTGTGGATCCTCGCTCGCCGCGGCTCCACAACTATCGCCGGCCCGGGAGTGCACATTGTTGCGCGATGTTACACGGCGGCTGCAACGGGGCGGACGTCCACGTACTACGAAGCCGCGCGCTCTGGCGTTGCACCGTCTGTTGTAATACGGCGCGCTGCTGGTTTATCACGGGAATCGGCGTAAACCAGTCCAGAGCGCGGCGGCGCCCGACTGCCATGGGAAATATGAATATACAGGTCATAACGACCTCGGTGGCTCTACTCGTGCATCGAGAATAGACGGCCTTCGGCCCCGCTGCCAGTCAGAGAGCTAGGCTGCTCTGTTGGATTTGCAAAGTTTGTTTTTTGCGCGAGCGATCGAGCGCACCGGGCGCTATGTGCATTTCCGGGAGAGAGGCCACTGGAGGTGGAAACGAGAGAGAGAGGGCGACTGTCACGCGGCACCGAGTCTGCATCCATTGATATATCGCGGACTCTCGTTCACACGTACACACATGCGTCCGAATGACACGATCCGCCTCGCTGCTCCACGGGTTATCTCGCGCGGCTAATTTCGAATGTAAATAAGGATCAATAATCCGGGGCAATAAATCCCCGCGACAAAAAGCGTCGGCGATGCTCCCGGAGAAATTGCCAGTGCGTGTGTGTTAAGGAAAGAAACTCGCATGTAGAGAGAGAGAGAGAGAAGGAAAGGGGAACGCGGGTTCTCTCGGGCGACGAATAAAATGCCCTGCACTCAAGGATGTCTCCCCTCGGCGGCTTTAATAAATCACCGAGTGGCCGCGAGTGCGCGCACAATGCGTAAGCAGTTTTCCAGGGAAGACCGTTACATTTCTTTCTCCCCGCTCCGGCCGCGGCGCTCTCCTTCGGCGATCCTGCTGGCGCTGCTACAGTTCTCTGTCTGGCTGGCTGCGGCGACTGCCAGGTGTCTGCCGAGCGGGAACCCGCCCGTATTCCCCGGTGGCAGAGACCTCGCGAAAGGACCACTGTGCCCCCGACTCGCGCGCCTAACACGCGATTAATCGCACCGTCCTATATCTACAACTCAGCGTTTAGGAATCGATCCTCCACTCTCTCTCTCTCTCTCGCGACAACTGTTACTATATCAACTCTGGCAGAGAGCCAGCGGCGATCTCGCCGATAGTAGAGCTCGCGCGGCCCCGGTTTCCTAGAGCGGGATTTTAGCGGGGGGATAAACTTAAGGTATGACAGAATATTCGCTGAAAGGCCACGCGTGACTCGACTGATCCCGAGAGGCTGGAAGCCGACGGAAATACTTGGCCGCGGGGATGAATTCGTCTGGCGCGCTGACTCGTCGGAATGCGCGGGAAAATCTGACTGCGACCGATACCAGGAAGCGTCAATTGACTGCGCTCGACTGACGCATCGCTCGATACGTAATGTTGCGTGGCAGAGAGCAACGTGTAACCATACCAGCGGCGCGCTCCTCTCCAGTCATGTCATCCGGCCGAGGGATTTGCATCGATCGCACCAATCACACGGGGAAAGCTGGTCAACACTGCCGCGGGACTAGAAGTTGGACCTCGACATTTCTACCGGATAGCTCGCGACGCACTTATCTGATTCAGCGATCCTACCGGGAAGCGGCCCGTCTCGTTTTTCGGCCGCGCCGGAGGTCAAGTACCAACTGCGTATTCGACCGACTAGAGCTGCGACGAAGGCTCAAGGGGAGAGCGCGCGCGCGCGCTCTTTTTCTCACGCAGCCGGGTCCCGAAGGGTTACCCGGAATCGGCGGGCAAGTCGATGGTCAAAGGACCCACTGTCGACTATTAGTCCGAAAGCCGCCCGGGCGGATTTCTCGCGCGCCAATTCCACTTGCGTCCGTCGCCGACTATAGATCGCGTCCGCGTCCACCGGCACGCACCGACGTTCGCTCGTCACGGCGCGAGAGGCTTATGAGCGCGGGAGAGAGATTACGCGGCGGCGATGTTAACGATGCCAGGAATAGTAGAGGTAGGCAGTACATCAACAGAGCGGCGAGTGTCCCACGAGTGTCCAGCGCGCTTCGCCGATTAACAGGCAAACAAACGGCCGAGTGAGAAGAAGAGAGACCTTCACGGAATACGAGCGCGCGCGTCTAATGAAGCGGCGAGCTGTCGAGGCGAGGGAAGAACAAAGTGTATGTTGGGGAGCGGGCGAAAAAACGGCGATAAACGAGGCCCATCGGCAAGGTGGGTTGGGTGGTCTCCGCGTTACCGAATTAGCATTGGCCCGCATGGGATTCTTATCGGAAAGGCGGGGGGGGGGGGGGGGGGGGCAGAGGCTCGGTGTCCCGAGGACGAAAAGCAGAGAAGGAGCGGTTAGAAAAAGCGAAAGGGGCCGGAGGCGAGAGGGACTCGAGAGGATTAAATGCGATAGAGTGAGGGCAGAGGGAGGGGAGAGGAGACCGTGGCCTTTGTGACTCGGTCGCCCGTGAAAAACGCACGCCGCTGAAAAACAATGACACATTATCCTCTCGGGCGCGCTACTCTCCTCTCTCTCTCTCCTTGGCTCGCGGTGCGCCGCCCGGTGAATCGAATACAAAAGGCAGCGGGCACACGCACGGCGGCGGGCAATCGGGCGGCTCGACTTCTCCTAGATACGGCCTTCAAACCGAGGGCGAAAGAAGAAAGCCGGAGAAAGATGGAGAAAAAAGGGACGCGCGCGCGGCGCCCAGAGGCCCCGAGATCTCGCCGCTCCCCAACCACCCAAAGCAAACCGTTTTTGAAGCCAGCGGAGCGCGCAGCAACGGCGAAAAGACGCGCGGAAAAAATGACCGGCGTCGTGTAGTAAACACGCGCGCATGTTTTGAGAGAGACGGAGCGAATACAGCCGGTGTCTTTCTCTCTGCACACGTACGTGCCCCGCTCCATCGCCGAGCATTGCCGACACGCACTTACCAACACCACCCCCCACTCACACAAACCTATATCTCACATAAGTCGCGCGCAAAACATTGAATGTCGAGGGAAAAGACGCTCGAGATACCATCGGCCGGCGCTTCTTCAAATCCTCTCATCGATATCTCTAATAACACCCGGCAATATTCCACCAAACGAGAATGCTTATTCAAAACGCGCTCGACAGCATCATTCTATCAAAACTCCCACCGCACTTTGTAGACAATGTGTCTAGCATCGCGAATCTCCCGCCAGAGTTTACTCCCAACGATCTATCATCATATCAGCTTTGAACGTAGGCGAGCGTCCAACGATTGACGGAAGAGAGGAGAGAATCTCGGTCTCGGCAGAGTAATATGGGAAGGGTGGTTTCCCCGAGGCTCTCGAGACAGGATCTGATATTGACGGAGGCGCGCGGATTAGCCGGGCGCTGCGGCTCGGTGCGGCGGCAGGCTCTCTCGGCATTCGGTGAAGGAATTTCTCCGAGTGCACGGAGGCCAACTCGGGCGGGCGTCTCGGCCAGAGAAATTATTGGAATGATCTGATAAAGGAGCCGCTTTCGTCGGGACTTTCGAAAATCGATACAGACACGGAGATACACGGCCGGTGTGCGCCGCGACGGGATCTCTCGCGCCAGTTCTACTCTCCGCCGAGAGACACCGAGAGGAGAGACCGAGAGAGAAAGAGAGAGAGAGATGGGCGTCTGGTGGGCCCAGCGTGTCTCAGGGCGCGCACGAGACGCAGCGAAGAGGAGAAAGAGCGGTGCCGGGCCCTGAGAGAGAAACCGGTCCAAGTTTAGATAGCCGCGGCGGTATGCGACTTCCGTCCAATATTATCGCTCGAGCGTGTAACGAGTTGACAGCTTTTTCAAGCCGATGCTAATTAAGTCCGGTGGTTTTACCTTCGGGACGAAAAGCCGCGCGAGACCGGCTAGGCGAGAGTGCGCAACCGAGAAAGAGAGTCTCGCCAAGGGAAAACTACATAATGAATCCCACACCCTCGATTCTCGCCAAATATACATGTAGAGCGCTGCCGGCGTCCTCCTCCGCGTCGCGCGTCCGGGCGTGGCGAAAAGCCTCCGACTCCGCGATCTCCCATTCCGCCTCTTTTCTACCGATCGCGCCCAATTGCGATACAACACGTAAGCTTCCGAGAATCCCCCGTGTCACCGGGCCGCTTTCCACGCGATTTCCCTGCCTCGTCATCGCGTCGTGCTCTCGCCGGAGCCGCCCGCCCACCTCTAATTCCCGGCACACGCCTAGCTGTCAGATAACCACCGAGCGGCGCGCGCGTTCGCTCTCCGCTCGCTGTCACTCGCGTGAAAATCGAAAGCCGCCCGCTTCCCGCGAGAAAGCCTCGCCCTCCCGGAGAGAAAGAGAGAGAGAGAGAGAGAGAGAGAGAGAGAGGTAGACGCTGCGACGCAAGCCCGATGCAGCACGGTCCGTTGGGGAATTTGAGAATTCCCGAAGTCAGGGACCAAGTGCCCGATTTGGCGGCAAAGGTCCGAGAGAGAATGACGCGAAGGAGAACGTGGGATATTCGTCGGGAGGGGACGCGCGGTAGACGTGCGACGCGATATTGACAGGGCGGGAGGGCGGCCGATTAATGCGACTTAAACTTTTCGAGGATAGAAAGTGCGGGGGGCGCGCCTTCGCCGCTCGCGGGAGAATCAATCGATATGCACTCGGTTAGGAGAGCGGCATCGATCCCAATAACTCAATAAAACATAAGCCGCGTTTCGACTGCGCCACTAGGATCCCTGATATCTCTGCCAGAGGAGAATCTCTCTCCGAGGAGAAGCTCGATAGGCAGAGCCCGGCGAAAAAGCTACGTCGCACCGAGCGAACGCGGCGAGTCTTCCGCATTTCAAGCTCATTACGCTCGGCTGTCCAGAGCGCGCTCGGGATTCCGCGCTCGGCATAGCTATCGCGTGATCCAGCGAGAAGCCGCTCGGAACACCGAGGCGAATATGCAGAAAGAGATATACGCGCGTGTATATGGTTATAGAGACGTGTCACACACTTGGGTACGAACCTGTCAGCCACTTCGCGTCGTAATCCAAAAGTGAGGTAGTATCCACTGTGGAACACACTTTGGCGCGAGTTCGAGACTCGCGCGCGCGAACTTAAGCACCGCAAGTACTACTTTGGCAGAGAGCGTCGCGTCTTGGTCTCTCCGAGTGTGTTGCCGCCGTTGCCGCCGTTGCCGCCGTTGCCGGCTCGGTGGAGACGGTGATGGTGGTGGTGGTCTCGCAGGACAGAGGTATACGGGGAGTCTGGTCGTCGCTGGCTAGCTGGCGTGTCCGGCTCTCTGCTAGGAGGAACGCGCGAATCCTGCTTCTCCTTCTCTCAGTGTGTGTGTGTGTCTGCGAGGCCGGGGCGGCGTAGAAGAGACGAGGCGTGTGTGTCTGGTGGTCTGCACTCGGTGCCGGTGTCTCTCTGTACTGCGCTAGTAGAATAGCGCGCGCCGAAAATAGCGAAGGCGCGTTAAAAGGCTGCCGCACTCTCACTGCTCTCTCTCTCTCTCTCTCTCTGCCTCTGTCACTGTGTACAACTCGCTCAACTCGCTCGAGATGGAGAGAGTGTGTATCGTGGAGGTGAGAGAGGATTGCCGGTCGGTCGCACACACTCAGGCGTCCCAGCCTCCGGTGGCAGCAGCGCGCTTTGCCCACGAGCTTCCTGCCCGCCTTCTTCTCTCTTGGTTGGCGGGCGATCGCAAGGATATAGGATTGTTGGGCTTGCTGCCGCTGCTGTTGCTCTCGCTGCTACTCCTCGGTCCGTACTGTCGCCGGCGAGGAAAGAATTTCATTCTCGGCGGGCGCGATCCGTAGGCGATAAGAGCCGGCTCTCCTCGGACTCTATCTCTCCTCTTCGCTCTATCTCGCTCTCTCCCTCCCTCGCACTCTCCTGGTAGTCGTAGTGTCGTAGTGTCGTAGTCGCAGCAGTAGTAGTCTCTAGCGGTAGTAGGCACTAGTACTACTGGGTAGCGGTAGCGCGCGTCTGAGTGTCGCTCCAAGTGGCTTGCTCGCTCTCGTGTTCGCACGCGCTCGGCGACCGGCGGCGACCCAATCTGCGCTCTAGGGCCGGTTAAAGGCGACTGAACTGCTCAGAGCGTGCGGTGCGCGCCGTGCGCCTTCCATCTTCCGCAGGCATGCCCACCGCTCGCTCTCGGATACCCGGCCCAGGGACGTACCAACCGGCCGCCGGCGCCCCGCGCCCCACCGATTCCGCCGCCGCCGCCGCCGCCGTCGCAGCAACGCGCCCAAACACACACGCTCTCTCCGACGCCGCCGCCGCCGACTCGCCCGACCAACCACTAAATAACTCGGAGGGGGGACGCCGCACCGCGCACAGCGGAGCGCCGCCGATAATACACCGAGAGACTCTTCTCTCCTAGTCCTCCTCTCTCTCTTCCTCTCTCTCTCTAAGAGCGGCGCGTCTATATCTGTGTCTATCGCGTACGTACACCACACGGAGGAATCGACTCGCCGCGAGTTATATATCTAGCAAAGCATGACTAACTCCTGTGTATGTACCAGCCAGAGAGAGAGAGAGTGACACAAGGCAAAGGGGTGGTAATGTCAGTGAGGTAGCTCGAGAGCGGGGTGGCACTGATTCACTTTGCGTTTTACGATACCGGGCCGGCCTATTGTCTTTGCTAGTCGAGGAGCAATTATACGCTCTCGCCCCCCTACCTACACGATAGGCAGGTACACACTACATGCTCTTTTGTCTGGCAGCTCGGAGTAAACGCGACTTCGTGCCGCTGCCGACGAGAGAGAGAAGGCCAGGCCCGTGCCGGCCAGAGGAAGGGAGAGAGAGAGAGAGGCCGAGAATATGTTATGGTTTCATGTACGGTACGCGTCGTCGTCGTCGCCGCCGCCGTCGCCACTCGTCTAGCATGACTTTGTCATGGGAGAAATGTGGAGGCCACATGTGGAGAGTGGGGTTGTGGTCGGCAACCTGTCGGGATCAGCCTGGATTTAATACTGCGACCAGTCCTCTGCTATTGCGGATACTATACCCTTACTACCCTCGCTCCTATTATTCCTCGCGCGATTCATCCACGCTCCTTCAACAAGAACCAGAGAGAGAGAGAGGGGGGGAGGAGGAGGAGGATCGTCATGTGAGAGCCGATGCACCCTCCAAGGCCCTGATGAATTTCCGCATCGAGTTTCATTAGACGCAGCGAGAGCATCTTCCCCCCCTTCACACCCACTCGAGTGTATGCTGGGAAAAACCGTTGATTCTTACTGGATCCGCGCCGAGCGTACAAAGCTCCGATATTCCACTGACTAGAAGCTTTTCTATTGGATGCGCCAGCGAATCAATCGACTGTGGGCGTTTAGAGTAGAGGACGACAATGTATTCTTCCTGGAGGTTCCTGTCCAAGGGCTCGCGGTGCAGACTGGCATGACTAGTCATCTTTGAAATTCAAATTTCCGATCCTCCTCCCTCTCGATTCCCTTCGTAGAAGCAATAATTGGCAATTTATGGTATGCGCATTTGCGCCTCCTCGCTTACGACTGCTTTCGACAGCCAAGTACCGGGAGACTTGTACGGAGGGTCAGCCCTTCCCCCGGAGAGGGGGGAGGAGGGAGAAGGGGACTGTCATCACCGGGATGATTATCCGATGAGGATAATCTTCCGCGGCACGTAAGCTCGGACGCGCGAATACGCGCAGCCCTTGACACACAATGTTGCGCAATTGTCGGACTCGATAGCCGGCCGGCGCTTGGGCCGCTTGGGCCGTTACGTCAGAAGCTCGGCAAGCTCGTCGCCGCGGCAAGGAGATCCGAAAGGATTTTCGGTGTGGAAAGATCGTCGGCATCCGACACACGGGAGCATCTGATATTTCGGCATTCTCGATGAAGCTCGCGTATCGGCTGGCGGTGCGCGCGCGGAGAAAGCGGCCGCTCGATCCCGCTTGCAGATAACCGCGATTAGAATTGAATCTCCGATGTGACACCCGAGCTCTCGCGCGAGATCTTCATTCCAGTGGAAGTCGATCGTCCAAGTCAAATGGCCCAATCTCCTTTTACAAAATTTCATTATGTTG
This sequence comes from Crossocerus cetratus, assembly GCA_963675795.1. NCBI lineage: Eukaryota > Metazoa > Arthropoda > Insecta > Hymenoptera > Crabronidae > Crossocerus > Crossocerus cetratus. The sequence continues at coordinate 1,923,798 of OY776664.1, read as the reverse complement.
GTTTCGCGCCTAGGATGAAATCGATCGAATTATTATTCATCGCGAATAATATAATATGGTGAATGTGCGAAGAGATTGTTGGAAGTGTTAAGTAGTCGAGTGCCGAATGGTGAATTTGTGGCGGAGCGAGGAAAATTTGTATGCAGGGTGCCGGTGCACATCGGCACAAGTCTGCCGGAGTGGCGTGGGGGGCCGCGCCCGCCCGATCCGCTTCCCATAATGTGGCATATTTTGCAAAAATTACGGCATTTTCAAAGGGAAAGTTTGGCCGAGCTTTCGCGTCCCCGGCACTCGGAAGCGGTGAGCGGCTTTCAGGGTCTGTCTTGGTGTACTTCGAGAGATATTCCGATTATAAGTACGCCAGGGTGGAACTATGTGGCTACGGCGGCGTATTGAGCGCATCGCCCCAACAGCGGCACCGACCTCTAGTGGAAGCCTCGAGTCATTCGCGCGCAAGCCGCCGTCGAACAATAAATTCCACTACTTCTCCCACTCACCCAATTTCAGCTATTCACTTCACTAAATATAGATTTGCATCAATCCATCCACACGTAAACAAAGACTCCCGAAGCGGCGGCTTCGATTCTCGGATCGGCTGTACCAATCGAGAGATGTAAGAGCGAGCGCGACACAATCTCGAGTACAAACGCGCTCGACTTCCGTTTGAACGATAAGGAGCGATATTAAATTTCTCGTTAAATCGGTTAATAGGCTGTTAGAGGCGGAGGGATGGGATGGGAAAGGCGTAGCGCCGCGGCTGGGAAATGGTCGGCAAGTGGAAAATTGTGAGGAGGTTTAATAGCGGATCGACTTACACGAACTAGATAGGCTCGCCGAGCACTATCAGTCTTAGGTGATAAGAGCGGCAATAGAGGAGCAAACGAGCTCTCGACTTGTAACCTAGTCGGGTGAAAACGATACAATCTCAACCTGCTGCTGCTGTTGCTGGTGCTCGAGATGGTAGAGCGGGTTTTTTTCTCTCGAGCAACGCTCATCGCCGTCCCGCACTGTATTCCCTGGGCCATTAGGTTATTTATGCATACGTAGATATTGCCCAGTGCGGAGAGCGGAGAGCGGAGAGCGGAGACGAAAGATCGGTAGCCTGTGGCTCATTACGGCCTCGCTCGGGGGAAAAAAAGGGACCAAAGCAAAGGCCGATAAGCAGCTGGAGGTCAGATAAGAAATTGAACGTGTCGCTGGTGTACTCGTAGAAATCGGGCCGTTTGGAAATAGACCGAGATCTCCCTAGGGACGCGCGACCTACCGGAGATCATCTTCCCGCTCTCGTTAATGCCCCCCCAAGCGTCCACTTCTTCAGAATCCTCCTCTCGAGTCATCTCGAGAAGACGCCGGAGGTTCTCCGCTCAGTATTTTGACATATTTTCGAAACTGGCGGGATTTAAAGTGCGCGGCAAAATAGAGGGCTTTGTTTGGGCTCGCAGTTGAAGCGGGCGCGGGCGCGGGAGGAGAAGAAGCAGATCATCCCTGACAGTTCACACTCGGTTGCCCCGTACGGAAGCACCGGGACGCCGTGGGCCCGAAAGTCAGTTTGAAACTCGATCAGACTGAAAATCGATCCAGCTTCCCAGAGCCCGCGAAGGCCCCTCTCCATCAACCCACACACGCGCTCCGAGATCTCCGCGGGGCCCGAACTAATCTCGCAGAAACTTAATTTCTCCGGCGAATTGACAGACACGAGTCCTACCAGAGGCCCCGCCGCCACTGATGCCCGCCATCCGCCATCCGCCTTCCTCTCGCCTTTTACCTTTCACGCAAATTGAAATAAGACTGCGGTAATCCGAAACCGCCCGGAGGCTTGCGACTCGACTGCACCCGAAACAACCTCGGCCGATCCTGGGGCTTGGTTGGCTTTTGCTCGAGAGACCTCGAAGGCTCGGATACGTACCCCTTCACTCGGAGGATCCACTTGGGCTTTTATACCGCGTCCGAGGAATTCCCTAATCAGCCGATCGACGCTTTATAATTGACATTGGAAGATATGTCTGGCTGGTGGCTCGATCCCGAGACTAGAAGTGGCCAGGTGGAGAACGCTCGAGGAGAGCAGGTTATCGAATTCGGATTTCGAGACAAGTCAAACTGTCCGAGGAACCGTTATTATGCTGCCATTAAAACATGCTACACGCCAGCCTCATAACCAGAAAGTGTCCTCGCCGAGGCATTAGGAGCCTCCGACACTCTTTCTCCTCCATAGAAATCGCACCTTTCTCGCGCGTCCATCTCGAATTCCTGCTGGAGGTGACTGCCGAGGAATTCCAGAGTCCCCTTTCGGAAAAGTGTGCGCCGAATGCCGACGTCGCGTCGTCCCGATCGTGGGAGAGCAAGAGGCGTAAAGGCTAAAAGCCAAAGCGAAAAATACCCGGAGAGTCCCTCTCTGTTTTCGCAATGTCGCGCGGGACAATGGGGAATTTTGCACGGCGCTTTCGCGCGAAATTCCCGCACAATGGCGGTGGGCAGAGGCCGGTGGGGCCCGAGTGCCGGGGTATCTGTCCATCCCGGAAAGGGATATTCGTGAAAGACGGCCGCCGGGCCGTCACGGCCGTGACGCTCGGCAGGCCGGGCCGGTGCGCGCGGGCGAGCGCGGTCAGCCTTTCATTTGGCATACTCATTTATGCCTTATGCAAATACACGCCTGAATGCGCACTCCGCTTCTCCTGGTGGCAGGAAAAATATTTTCCCTCCTTCCCGTCCACCAGCAATTCATATATCTAAGAAGCCACGCGGTGGAAAGTCCGCGCTTCTATCGCCAAATGATTCTGTAAACAGTGTAAGCCTCTTTGCGCAGCAAAGCCGCGCGTCTTCTCAGCAAGTCCGAGTTTTTCGACTAATCGAGAGCCTCGCAAGGCCGACTCGACATTGGCAGTGCGCGCGCGCGGATGTACCTACACATGAAATGTCAAAGAGCGGGATATTTTCAATGCGAAATGACTATAGAGCGAAGCGTGACCGCACCGCAGTGACTTAGGCCTCTCAAGAGGCTGGTTAGCCGGCGGCGACTAGGAGCAACTACTGGCAGCCGCTAGCTGATGAAGTTTTCAAGTGGGTAATCCTGCGCGACGGAAACCACCCCGAAGACACAATCGCGAGTCCTCGATCTCGGATATAGTGGAAGGCCGTCATCGATCGACAGTTGCCGCTCATCCGGGATTGCGGCTGCCGAGTAAAAGGAAGGAAGAGAGTGCAGTGAAGGCAGAGGAGAGGAGAGCTCGATAGGAGAGAGAGATCGATCTTTGAGCCGATCGGCTGCTCGAAGGGTCGCCTTCTCAAAGAAAGCCCGGAGAGGAGAGAGGAGAGAGGAGAGAGGTGGACCGGCGCGGCGGCCCGTGGCCGCACGGGGACAAATCCCTCGGGGACGCATCCCTCTTCCTCGGGGGAGAGCTATCTGATGGTGCATCTTCCAGTGCAGCCACCAAACCAACGGATGGTTGCATCCGAGGACGAGGGAGGAGGCGAGGCCCCGATACACTGCCGCAGAACGGAAGGGAAGCCGATAATTGAAAGAGAAGAGAGAGGGAGAGAGGGAGAGAGAGAGAGAGGGGGCAGGTAAAGAGACGTAGGCCGGAGAGGAAGGCTTGATGGATTATTCCGTGCGCGTCTTTGACAGTACCGTAACGACATTCCAGCGGCCGGGAGACAGAAGTGTTTCTTGCGCTCGTCAACTCCTCCCCACCGCTCTCGTACATGCTATGCGTACGCGGGGATGTAATGTACTGCGACGAGTGCCGCGGCAGCCAGCAAGGTGCCGTCGTTTTATTGACTCCAATTTGTGAAACGAATTGCCCGGCACATATTAATTGACAGGTGTACTCTCTTGCCCTGATGAATCGCGCATGACTCTTCCACGCGCCATCATCCCGATCCTTATGGACCCAATCACTCTCACCCTCCTCCTACCATTACATACTTTAATAAGCCTGCGAATCTCCTCCCCAGCGAGAGCCATTCTGCACAAGTGAAAGTGCGATTTGCATAATGATTGCTGGCGGATCGACTGGCAATAAACTTACTAATATATTTGCAATTGCAAGGGAAATAATAGGTGGAAGGATTGCGCGGCGTCCGGTATCCATCGGAGCAGTCAATGTGTTAATGAAGGAGAGGCCGGGCAGAGGGATATGCTCTCGGGCTAATTGCATCGCGCTCGTAGTGTGCGATAGTGAGTGTCCGGTGGCGGCGGCGGCGGCGACGACGGTGGTGGTGGGATTCATTCATTAAAGCGCGCTGCTCGTAGCGAGCGAGTGCAGCTAGTGACTGACAGGGAGTAGCGAGTAGGAGAGTTGACGGCTCGAGCAGGATCCTCACGACTCGCACGGACGGAAGGCAGTGAAAGGCGGAGGCGTCGTGCGTGGAGCGCGGTGCGTGGTGCGTCGTCGCCGGAGAGTGCACCTCGCGCCGATAGTAGTACGCTTCGAGTACGAGACTACGAGGGCCCGAGCCGCCCGAGGAAGAGGAGGGAGCGAGGGAGAGGCGGCGGTCGGGCGGTCGCATGCGCCTCGCTCTCGTCTCCTTCTCTCGGCCGGTTCAGCGCCGAGGGCTTCCCGCTCTTTCCGCGACGGCCGCCCGGCGTCTTTCTCCACTTCATCCCCCACCGCCGAGCCGTCGCCCCGACGCAGCCGTGGCCGTTGCATGCACCTCGCTCGCGCGCCTTTCCGCCACCACCTCGTGTGAATAACCGGCTGCCAGATGACCGCGGGCACAAGGTCAAGCGGCGTCTGCCTCCTCCGCGCGGCCAGGAGACTTGCCAGCGCCCTGACGTCACCCGACACCTCGCAGATCCAACGGCGATCCCCGTTTTTCGACCTTTTTTTTTTACTTTCCCCTTCCCTCTCTCTCGCTCTCTCGCACGCCCTCGACGAGTGACGCCTGACCACCGAGGAAGAGCCGTCCCGTTATGGAAAGCGGAAAATTTCCCTCGACTCCACTCCGCTTCCATCACGATATACATATGTATGCACCGACCTCCCAACTACTCCCGGGCGATACCGCGGCCCAATGGCATAATTAATGTTTCCCAGCAGGGGCGAGCACGATCGGCTGACTCATTTCACGCAATCGAATGGCCGATTAGAGGCGGTCGGAGGGGGCGGTAATTGTGGAGTTAGTGAGTTAGACTGGGGCCTTTGCCAGTCGACAGTAGAAAGCAGTGCCAGCCACTCTCGTTGATCTTGAAACGGGGGGGCTGTCGCTTCCCAGTCGCGCGCAATATCAGCTTTTCCTCCAGCTCTCCCCCTCGCTTCCAATGCCCGAGATATACGACACGCGCGGATTCGCGGTCCCGTGCGAAATTCGCCTTTTCAACCTACGTAACGGGCCACTCTGCTCTACGGTTAATTGGGGTTCCCTCGTAAATATCGGCAGTTTGGAGAAGTCGATTTTTCGAGGTGACATCTACCTGCCCGATCTCTCATCCGCAGGGGAGCTTGCTTACAAATCAGTCCATAAATGTCAGCCGGGTTGCGTAACTGCTCGAAAGAGCCGCTCGGAATTTGCTAATCCGCGATGTTACTCGAAAGGGTTCAGACTGTGCGAGTTGCGGCCGCGAGGAGAAAGCTTGTCGGGGCCTCTGAGGAGGGTCCTCAATTTTTCCCGCTCAATTCGCACTGGTCAATTGGTGGGTCTGTCTCTCGGAGCCTAACGGGACCGAGTACTAAAGGAGAACCGCAATAAATCCTTTTACTACCTTCGGATTAGCTGCGCGTATCCTGGAACGGGCATCAGCGACCGCTGCGTCCCTTCACCGCCTAGCCTAGTACACACGCGCTCTCCTTCATCCCTCCAATCCAACCGGGGAATATCCACCCCCCACAGCCCTCGATCCACGCTGATCCGCAAACTTTGGATTTGCGACATGAATTTTCCGAAAGCTCCCTTCATTAATCTTAGCCCGCGCGCGCATGTATTAGTATTAAGTTGGGAAGAATGTAAGGGATCCTTTATGCAGACAGAGCCAGGAGGCTCCCCTTTCAACAGGACGCGCGCATTTTCCCCGACAGACTACATATACCGCAGGGAAGAAAGGCAATCGGCAACTCGACTCACGATGAAATGCCTCGGAGAGTTTTACCGAGAGAGACACTGCGTGCGATCGGCAAGAGTTCTTTAAAGGTGAGAGGCTCACCGCTACCGGGCTTATCTCGCGAGACACGACTGCTGGAAAAAAGTCTCAAGGTAACTTTAATTATACATGCTAATTATAATAGCGGCATGCGTGTATTAAGGATTTCGGCGGCGTCGGGTTTGCTTAACATTCGGCCGACATTCGTCGGTTTTATTTTATTAAGTCATACCACCTGATATCAGCGGGCCCAGCAGACGCGGACGTAGAGTAGGAAGAGCGATGCGCCCGGTGAATAAGCCGAGTGATTAAGTAAGCTTGCAGACTCCAGTGGGGAGTTGTAAGGAAATTGGTTGAATTGGATCTGTCCGAGGTGATCGGCGGACAGACAAGTAGAGTGGCAGATAGGAGAAAGGATCGGAGGTGATAAGGTGGCGACCAGGTGCTAATCTTGAGATAGAACTAACAAAGTTTGAAGGTTACTGCCGATAACGATGTTACCGCGTCTCCTATTTAAACTTTAAAGCCAGGTAGACTCTATCTGTACCTATCTGATTTAAATCTCCGGGCCGGTATCTGCGGACGTATCGCCTTACGATTGCCGGCTCTATGTACACGAGCATTTATGTGCTCCCCTGTGTTTAACGTAGCCCCGTACCCGAGTAACCTGCTCCTTCAGAGCCGACAGCAACTTATGTGCCAGTTTATCGGGCTTCCTATTCTCACAAGTACCCTCCAACGTCCACTATGTTGAAAAACATATCTATCTACCTGCTAGAGAGACCGGCGCTACTTCTGACAGCCGTTCACTCACCATTACCCGTCGGAATATCATATGCCGATATGTAACTTAAGGGTTTCTTCGGAAAGTGGGTGCGCGGCCCCGCAAGGCCAAATGTCACCGAAAGTTCGTGGGAAGATGCTCGGGATGCATTTATCCCGGGGAGAATTCGAGTGGCGGGCCAACGGCGAAGGAGCAAACGGATGCGTTTCACTAGGCTAATCGAGAGGATCGCCAGCTCCTTCAGCCGGGATTCGACAAGTGTTCTCGCTTAAGCAACCGGTGGACGGGAGCGGAGAGAGAGAGAGAGAGAGAGGGGGGGGTGGGGGAGAGAGAGAAAAAGGCGGGGGACATATAGAGGGACACCGGACGAGAGGCATGAGCCTTTGGTCACGGCCACCATAAAAGTGTCGTGGTACGGGGCCAAGTGTCACTTTAGAAGGCGTCTACTCGAAACTGAGCCGAGAAAACGGCAGCGCGGAGGGAAAAAGGCCGACGCAGACGGCGTGTAGTGTGCTTTTTTCCCTTCTTTCTCTCGGTGGCCCTCGGACTCTCGCCACATGTCGCCTCGTAAATCTTGAAATAATCGCGCGCGGCACGGTCCATTGAGGTTTGATGGGGTTCGTTCCTCTCTCATTGGGGCCCCCGTATCTCGGAATCAGGTAGGTCCGATCCGAACCGGCGCAACTTCACCGTCGACCGCGATCTACCGAGAAAAAGGGTTCCGAATTTGGCAAGCCAGGCATTTGTAGAGCCGGAAATTCCGAGCCCCTCTAGTCCCGGCTCGAGTAATGGCCTCGCTCTCTACACCCGATGTGATACACTCTGATACACCATGCCGCCCCCAAGTTCCCTAAGCGCGATCCCCTTTCCCCGCCCTTCCTTATTCACCACGCACCAACGTCAGGTGGACCTTTCGAATGCGAGCACCCGACCGAACGGAATCGAACGATCGTCGCTTTATGTTCGGCTTGCATCTGCGCCCAAGTGATTTCTCCGGGAGGCGAGAGATATCTATGTAGTTGACTAACAACGCGAGTAAACTATCTCCGAGCGCAGATGAGATTGTTATAGAGAAGGAGAACTGGAATGGGCAGAGCGGAGCTAAAGGTGGACGGTGAGGCTATTAGAAGTGACGTGATCTCGTGATTCAATTGAGAGGATATTGCATTTCGGGCTGGGGCTCACGGCCATTCAGTGGGATCCCTTTCTAAGAAGAAGGGTTGCCGAATTCTTCGTGGATTCGGTCACCCAGAAGGAGTGGACCGCGGGCCGCGCTAGGCCGGGCCGCGTTCCCACAAAGGGGCTCCCGCTTCCTTTTCTACTATTTGACCCAGGCCTTTTCTATCAGTAGGCACAGGTAATAAGCAATGCTTGATAGGCAAGGTAGTCGAAGGAGATAAGGTAATTAAACATTTCGTAGGAATTTGGTGGGTTCTCCAGGGCCGGTATCTTATCGCGGCGGAGAGGACGCCTTGGCGTAAAGTGTAACCGCAGAGATTGTAGTTCATATACTATGTATGTTGATTTAAAGTCGGCCACGTCGCCTGGCTCTACCTGCTAACGAGCCCGTAAAACCCCTGCCAACGCCTTCGATGCTATCGTACCAAACTATATCATCAGTCGCCAGCCGTTTTTTTCCTCCCGCGCGCGCGACACGCTCTCTCACTCTCTCCCTCTCGCGAGAGATTTACGAGATCGGCATCCTCAAGTTGGTTGGATATCAGCGCGCGTTCGTCTCGGGCGAATGTGCGAATCGATGCAAGAGAGGTACGAGAGGCAGAGAGGTAAAGTGCGGCGAGCAGGAGGAGATGAAAGGGGCCCGGGGAGATCCGTCTGCTCCTTGAGCCACGGATGATATCGCTTACGATCGGCTCTTTTTTCAGCCGCCCGGCTAATAAGGATCTCGGCGAACCACTTATTTTATTACAGAGTATACACACAGGATGGTACCACTCGATGGACCTCTCGGCGCCGCTGACCTTCGTCCTATTAAGCCATAAATTGGCCGGCCGAGAGAGAGCCTACCGTGGGTAAGGTTTCTCGCCATTTCTTTCGCCCTCGCGCTACCTCCTGCTCCTACTACATACAACCACACTCCTCCTCCCTACCACAGGCAATACGAGAGCTTGCAACCTTCGACAAGCTCGCACCAGGCTTTTTTCGCCCCGGAGACTGTCACACGACACCGGTCCCGCGTCCACTGACTCGGTGCCTTCGTGGAAACTGGCGAGGGGTGGCTGCGCCCCGGGAAAAGTCATAGGGAGCGTAAAAAAATTGTCACTTTACGATGTTTCCATAAATATCTCGGCCCTTTCGAAAATAAACACATCCAGCCTCGGCTGACAAGCCGCCCATTTATTACCCTCGGTGTGCCGGTGTGGTCGTCCTGCCAGCGGCACCGCACTCACTTCCTACTTTCCTCCAGTCCCGACTGGCCTTGGTCACTTCACTCCTCGCCTCGCACCCTCTCCCCTCCACTGTCATTCGAGAAAAGTCCCTTTAATATACTGCTTTTCCGAAATCTCTAGGCGAGCCCGAGCCCCCAATGATCCTCGCATTGCCCTTTTGAAAACTACTTGGCCCACTTTCCCCGAAGCATACGTGAAATTTATCATTATCGATGCGCGCCCGAGGTCCGGGCGACCAATTTCGAGCGACGCAGCTTGTCGAGAATTGGATCCGTCGTTTCTCTTTCTCTGTCTCGCGGGCAAGGCTATCGCAATAGCGATGTTGTTAAAGTGCCATTTATAAACATGAGATGCTAGTTTCATTATCTTGCAAGTAAGTAGTCAGCGGCGCAGTATGAGGAGCTTCGTCGAGATGTCTTCGGCAATCTCTCGCGACGATAATCATTATAGAATACGTATCGATTGCAGTGGCTGTTTGTATGTATGTAGCTAGGAAGAGGTCGGTCGAGAGAAGCTACTGGCCGAGAGTAGACGGCCGCTCCCGATTGCATCAATTGCCACTCCAAATATTGCGCACTTGCTCTCGGCGATCCCTATCTCCTCCTCCTCACTCGGGCAATAGAATTTCGTAAGGCGTCACGCGATCGGACCGGGCCTTTGATTAATCTACCATCTCTAGCGGCCAATTTTCGTCGCTCCTTCGACTCGGCTACACGTGACTGCGGGCTTCGAACGATAAGAGAGCCGGCTCCAATTAAATTCCGACAGATTCTACTCCTAGAGATAGAGATTTCAGGACCACCCGAGTACACGCCGATTACCAGACGGCTTCTAGATATTAAAGAGCACAGACGCAGATCCTTCAAGTTCTACGCTGCGCATGATTATTTCCTTGTTTTCTATATTCAATCAATCACCTTTGCCAGAGAATTGCTGCATGATCTCGCTTCGCTGGAATAAAGTGCGGAACCCCGGATTGTCCGTGGAAAAATTCGTAGCGGGAGTGTCGCGCGATAAGAGTTGCCGGGTGCGGCTAAACTTGCCAAACTATCACGCCCCATTACTCTAGCGCTGCTCTCCCCCACCGTCTCACTTTCTATCTGGGGAATTGCGGCGGCCGCCGGGGGGAATTCGCGCGCGGCAAATTGATAAAGCCGGCAGAATCTTGGAAACTGGTGTAACCAGGTCGCGAGACGTGGCCGAAATCGTGGCGCCTGCCTATCGAGGAATCCGGAGATTAGTGGCGGCGATGCGATAGCGCCGAGTATGTTAGGCGAAAGTGGCGATTCCCCTCCCCGATAAATAATCGGCGACCTTCTCGCTGCCGCTCTCGTGAACTCCGCGATCAGGAGAGCAATGCTCCGAAAACTTGGGCCTTGATCACGGTAAGTTCTCGTGGCAGATTAACCTCGAGACTTTTCAGTGCACGACGCCACGTAACACTCGCTCTGCTCACTGCCGGCAATAATGAAAGCAGTGAGGGGGGTGAAAGGTGAAAGAGAGGGCTAATTTGGAATTAAGGGTGTTAAAGTCTGCGTGAGAGTGTCCAAACACCGGGACACAATGGGTTAAAGAGTAAAGGGTTAATGACACCGGTGTGCCAAACAGTGCTTTGGTGCTAATGGCCCGCGTAATAAACACTCAAGGGTGATTTACGACAGGAGCTCGCTGAGACGAGGGATCTGTTAAAATCAATATTACATCATTTGCAGAGGGGGAAGAGCGCGATTGCCGAGTTGCGAGTTACCGTTCACCGCTCGAGGAAGATGTAGCAAATCATTGCACACGGTAGCCGCGGCGGGCGCCGGTTATATAAATAGTGTCCGGTCCGTAACAAGTTTCGACTTGGCGATAAGCTGATAAATAACTAATAAGCCGTAATGTAGCAAGCGTGTTATCGCTGTAACCGCGTGGATTAATGGCTGCGCAGTTACCATCGCGAGAAAGTGGCAATCGCTGATAAAGTAGATGTGCCGCGCCACACCGCGCCACACCGCGCCCCGCTTCACGAAGTCACGAAGTTTATACTTCGCGGCGATAAAGCCGATAAAACGCCGCCCGCCAAGGTCGTGAATTGCTTAATTAATAGGGATAAGTACAACTGGACACATAAGTCACCCGGCCACCCAATCACGCGTCAGCCCCGCGGTCCAGATAACGATGCCATCGCACTAGAAATGTTTCACAAAGTTACGCGAGAGATAACCAGATGCTCTGCCGCTCCATTTCTCCCGATTGCGCATTCAAATCGAGAGCTATCTACGGAATCAAGATCCCACTGAGAATATAAGTGAATTATTGTACTCGGTGGGGTAGTTGGAGGAAAATGGGTTCTGTCGGATTAGCGAAGGCATCTTTGTTCATTTATTGGACTACAAGGCCGGCCAGGGATTTCCGATCGGGAATGTAATTAGTTTTCCGAGGGATCGTTAAAATTTATGCCTTGATTGCCCGTGCTCCGAGTGTAACGCGCGCGCGAGAGAGAAAGGGAGAGAGGGAGAGAGGGAGAGAGGGAGAGAGGGAGAGAGGAAATAAATGGTCCGGAGGACGAAGAGCGACAGTCGGTTGGTCTGTGGGAAGAAGCAAGGTCTGCGGGAATTCCGTGGAATAGGCTCCTTCTATACCTGTCTAAGAATTTGGAGGCTGGAATCGCGACTACCTGCTAAAAGGCCTGCCAACTTCAATAATGACTTGACCCCGCATTGTTTTCATCGGCCCGAGCCAAAAGGAATCGCAGGCGTGAGCCACCTCTCCGCCGGGCTATAATTGCTCTTATGCCCAAATTCATTTTGCCGAGCTAATTGGGCTTTTCCATGATGCCCGAGGTCTCCCTACCTTTTTTGTTTCAAAACAGGAAAACAAAGTTGATACGCTCGCCGGAGAGTAGAATAAACTTAGCAGCATTGTGTGTTAGGATGCAATTAATTACAACTGCATGCTTAAATATTGGCTTTCCCGGCCAATCAAGCTTAATAGGGTCGATAATTGCGAAGCGCTGCGTGTTAATCGGCTTTTTGAGGATTCACGGTGCCCCGAGCCCTAATAGCGTCTGGGTTTCCGAAATGTTGCTGTGCAGCGACTGCTTTGCGTAACAGGACTGGCGCACAAAGTGGCGAGGAGTGTTGCCTTTTTGCATCGGCGGCGATCGTCGATAAGAGCTCAAGGGCGATGAGTAGCAAACGGAAATCAGAAGTGGAGTGGCGAAGTTTATCGCGATAGGGATGTGCAGTGTAGCAGGGAATTCGATGCATTAACTTCTCCTGAGCGCAATTGTGATCGCAGCCGAGTAGGGCAGCCGCGCGGCGATCGAAAATGCATGATCCCGGTGGACACGGCAATTAGTTCGAAAGGAAATTACTACCAGTAGGTTTTATCTCGGTTCCGCCGCTCAACCCCCTCTCTGTTATTAGAATGCACCCCGCCGTTTATGATTATCTTTCTTAACATGTTCCTGGATTTACTGGTCTCGGGTTAGAGGCGCAGGGTTCAACAATTAATACTTATTATTAATGAAAAACGGGGGAGCGCGAGCTGTCATGTATAATTCCGATGAATTCCATACGCTCATTACTTAAAACTGGAAAGTTCGATAGAACCGAGGCTTGGCGGCAATGGAAGTCCAATGAAAAGCAGTCTCGGCTCGAGGTCCCCGGGATTCAGCATAGGGAATGACGCGCGATCGAAGTGCAGCGGTAAAAAGCGCCGGGCTGGATAATTAAGAATCCTTATTAATTATCCAATTAAGTCAGGCCGCGATCTTGATCCCCTCGCGCATCCTGGCGCGCCGCTTTGTTAAAGGACGTGATGCGTGCCAGACGCGGCGACGGCGGCGGCGAGTGCGAAACAGCTCACCGGGGCGCAGAAAAAGGGGGGGCGGAGGGCTACAATGAGCATATGCAAGTCGACGCAAGTAGAGGACTGTAATCTATGGCACCGACTCGCCTCCTTCACCGGAACCAAGCTGGCCTGCACGTCGGAAGTATCAGATTTGCTAGCGCGAGCCCTTAGCGCATCGGGCCCGATAACTCCGCGACCCCCCTTTAACGCTTCTGCCACTCTTTCATCGTTTTAATTCCCCGATGCTAATTCGCGTGTGTGCGCCTCGAGTGGCCTGCAAAACAGCTCGTGGCAGGGGAGTATCCTGTAATCAGAGATCCCGGGGGAGGTGGAGGGGGCCGGGGGGGCCGAGGGGGCCGAGGGGGCCGCGACTCGGCGATGCCCGGTGGCCATGCCGAGCCCCGTCCAACTCCCCAAGTACAATGACCCTTGATCGATTTCATTAGAATTTTTCATACGTCCACGCTCCGCGGACAAAGAGTGTCTGGTCCTGCACTGTCGAAAAGGGATCCCCAACGTCCACCGTCCCCACACACACAAGCGCACACACGTACGCGCCGCCGAATTGCAGTTCCGGGGTGTGTGGTGGTTGCGAAAACAAGGTGGGGTGTACGAGGATCGGAGATTCGGGAGACGCCGAGCGCGAGGGGAAGAGAGAGAGAGAGAGAGAGAGAGAGGGATAGAGAGAGGGGGCGAGTGGTCCAGCGAGCAGGGAGGCTAGGAGAGAGGAGAGCCAGTTGTCCGGGGTACACAGGTGTCGGTCTAGACTCGAAAATGCTCTCCCTCTCTCTCTCGCGGAATAGGGGCCACGGGGATAAAACGAGGGAGAAGGACGAGCTAGCAAAAGGGGATGCTAGTCCGCCGCCGGAAGAATGGCTCGAGGCAAAGAAAGGAGGAAGCAACGAGTACACACTGAAGGAGGACGCCGAGCGCAATTCGGACCAATGGGAAAAATGAGACGCGCGTCCGTATAAAACCAGTTCAAAATGCATTATGCCATTTGGAACCTGCGCCCGCTAGCCCTCTCTCTCGCACTCCCTTCCGCGCTCGCGCTCCCGCTCGTCTGCCTACCTTGCACCGGGACATAAAGGATGGAGGATAAAGAATAAAGGATAAGGGATAAAAAGGGAGGCTGTCCTTCGCGAGACAGGATAAAGCGAGTCCCCGGGGGTAAAGGGCGATCGGAGGGTGAGAGCATCATAAACCGAGAGATTCGAAGCATGCGAGTAACTCAAGGATGTTACAAGATGCTCGGCTTCCTGTAGTGGATCTTTATTAATACTAGATATACTGGCGGTGGCGGCCGGGCAACCCCTACAGCCTCTAATGTATCTCTCCCATCAAGGATCGGGGCTGGGAAAATCCACCCTTCGGTAAGTAGTAACCTCCGTTTGAAGGTTTCCGCGCGCATTTAGGAGACGACACCCTCTACGCCCAATAAAATGGAATTAGAGTGCATTAGAGATAGAGGGTAGGTCGTTGGTAGTTGCGGAGAGCCGGAGAGCGAGAGAGTGGCGGTGGTGCGAAAAACGTTCGGGCTGATTCGGTAGGTACCGGTAAAGGAACCAGTCCGAATGCACATTATGCCAGTGGGCTCGCGCGTCTGCCGGACTAGTAGCGCGCATAAAGGATAAAGAATAAAGGGCATCAGGAATAATAAAGAAAAAAAGAAAGGAGACCGAGTACGAGTACGCGCGCGCTCGCACACACGAGGGGGAAAGAGAGAGAGGGAGCGATGCCGGGAGCCAGTGAAATAGTAGTGCGAAAGAAAGAAAGACGGAAGGAAGGAACGGAAGAAAGAAAGAAAGAAAGGGAGAAGAAGGAGGGAGGGAGCCGGGGAGCGGTCCTCCCTGAGGATAAAGAAAAGCAAAGAGGGAAAGAAGGGGAGGAGAGTAACAAAGAAGGGCCGCGCAGTGGAGGGAAAGTCCGACACGACGGACGCGGCGCGGCGGCTGGCTGCAAAAATACGTTGCACGTAAGGTAGGGCCCCACGTCCTCGTCTCGTAAGGCCCCGCGACTTGCTTCGGCTCAGCTTTGCGTGAGCCACCCGTAAAAGCTTCCCTCCCCTCCCACCCCACTCCACTCTCATCCTTCTCCCGCGGCCTGTGTTTCGTATGCAGTGGCAGTCCATCGCCGAAAATAAAGGGCCCCAGGAAGCGGGGGGCGCGAGAGTGCATGGATTAAGAAGCGTCCTCCGGAAGTCCACGGTGACACGCACACCATTCTTCGCTCCCTAATCGACTCGCGAAAGACCCTATAGCGGTTCTTGACCCTTGACCTTCCGCTGCAATCGCCCATTTACAAGCGTCATTAGTCCCTTCGATATTACCACACCATACATGCACACAACCTACCATTTCGTTCGCCAGCTCTTGTCTTTCATAGGAAAAGTCTTTGAGTTCAAGTGGAGATCGTATTGGGGACAAATCCGGCGGGTTTGTCCTCTGAACGAGTTCGCACCTCGCGCACTCTGCGGCTTTGCCGGTGCAGTGAAAACATTACGCGGAGTTTTAGCCTCTCGAGAGGACGGGAGGGCGAGAAGTGAACGAGGCCGAGTGCCGTGAAACACTCGAAAGTCATCAACTTTCGCACCCTTGGATCCCCTTTGAGCAGAAGGCAACAGCTTTCGAGTTTAATACCATTTAACTCGGCGCCCTTTAATCGATCTCGCCGCCGCCGCGGAGCCTCCAATGTACGCCGCTACTCCCTTCTCCTTGCTAAGGGATTCCAGCAACCACCTGTGTTCAACACCTTTCCCGAGTTCAATCCGATTTCCCTCGCGAGTTTCGGCTGATATGGGAGCTGGCCCTCGAGGGCCTCGAGGCTCTTACCCGCTGCATTGTGTGCATACTGCTAAAGTCAACACGGCCATCCGGAGTGGCTCACTCCTCCTAGGGCGTCTTATTAATCAAAATAGGATTATCAATACCATGCTGGATGCAACCAACGGCATTAGCATAACGCGCACTGGCTTTAATCACATCTGGCGCGCGTCCCCCTTGGAAGAAGAGCATAACGGGCCTCAAGATAGAGAGGACAGGACGGAGGACGGGCCTGCAACTGTCCGAGAAAAATAGTGCATCGCGACGGGAGGCATTGCATCCAGGCGGCGGCGGCAGCGGCCCTACGCGTTCCCGTAGCCTCGTGCAAGATGCGAGAGAGCGAAAAAAGGGGGAGAGATCGGCCCAGAATGAGCCGGCGCGAGAAAAAGGAGAGCGAACGACGCGCGATCAGTGTGTGCGTGCGCGCGTCTGTGCGCGAGGACGTGCAACCCTCGGCGAAATTCGAAAACGTGCGTGTAGGGCGCCTTCCGTGTAACTTTCCCACTGCGTCGTTGGCCGCGCGGAGGAAAGCGAAGCGGGCTGGCGTAGGGCGCGCGCTAGACGACGCAAGGCCTAGGGCTTAGGGCAGAGGCGCAACTTGGCCTCGTGTTCTCTCGCAAGCAGCCCGCCCGAATACTACATACATACATACACGCTCGGTGCCCTCCGTCGCGACGAATTGAAAGAAAGGAGACCCTAAAAAAAACTGGTTCTTTCTTTCCCCCCTCGTGGGCCCCCGGGCCGGCAGCACCTGGCCCACCGCCACCGCCGGTCCGTGCCTCCTTTTGCGAGCGAGCGAGCGAGCGGCCCCACCGGACCAAAGAAGAACACTAGCGAGAGACCTTCGATCGGATCTTGAATTTCTCCTGCGGCCACGAGTGGCGGCGGCGGCAGCGGCGACCTGGCTCTCTCGCTCTAACCAAAATTAATCGCCGATTAGCCTAAACGATAACGTTCCACCTAGTTGCCGACACTAATGCTCGCCGCGCAGATTCAGCCATGGGGAACCCCACCAACCCCCCACGTCCCTCTTACACCTTGACGCGCACACACTTCCTGGAAAATTGATTGGGACCCACTTTTCTTTCAACGCCCCTCGCCGCTGTCAACGCGCACATTGGGCCGAATGAGGCTCAAGTAATTGGGGAAATTATTGGAGTTTTGATCGGCGCGGTCTATCGCAGATGGGTGGCGTGGCTCAAGCTTCAACGGGGATAATATCGACGCCAAAAAGGGAAAGGCTGGCAAATGAGAGGCGCGCGATCCAATGGTTACCAAGTGGCATGCTAATGATGACACGTGGTCCGATAATCTAGACGGTTAATCTCACGTGATTATTGCTAATTATGCAAATTGCGGCACACTGCCGCGCGCTTTGGGCCCAATCAGATCCGACTGCGAAAGACTAGCCTTCTCCCGCCCTCCCACCGACCATTCGGGACTATCTTTAGTGGCACACTTGATTACATATTCCTTGGCCGGTCTAGGGAAAGGGCCGCGCACTACTTATGCCTGCGATATCCCATCGAACATCTTACCAAGCAGTAACAATCGAGCGGCCAATATGCCAACTTGGCGAGAGTCCACGCCTAGTCGCGCTGATGAAATCACGAGAAACTTGGTGTCAACACTTTTTCCCAATATTGTATATAATTAACAGATTTGTTCGGATGAATTTTAAGTCGCGGCAGTCGAAATGTCACCATCGACACTGACACGTCGTGCAATCGACCGGTTGCCGGACTACCGGGAGAATGAAGATTCGCGAGAGATCGAAGATTGAAAAGCAGTCGGTTGTCGGGTCAACATCCTTCGATTCCTATCTGACATAATCGGCACTCTTTCGGTAATGGAAATTTGTCCGGCCAGAGAGAAGCAAACGAGGTCTCGTGTGACTAATGAGGGGTTGCAAAGTGCATCTCGATATTAAATTGGCTTGATGTTGCAAAATTGGTGTGCTGATCTGGACAGCTGCTTAGTAAATGATCGCAGAGAGATATGTGGTTGGGTGGAGATGCTGTTCGGGGATACTGTCGGGGCGACAGAGCGAGGACGCGCAACAGGCGTCAGTTGTAATCTAATAAATGGTGTAGTCCGAGCGAAAGCAAAGTTAACACCGAATTACAGCCGGAGGAAAGCGAAGGTCCCATTGAGGTTAATAGGAGATGAACGAGCGGCGCGGTCGGCCGCTATTTATTTCCTGGTCCACGTGGGATATCTCGCAATCCTTTTATCTGGCCCGACCACACCGCTCGACGGACCATCAACTTCTCCGCGGTACCGAACCAACCGAGCATCCGAGCCGCCTGTGTTACTGGACGCGCGCGCTACTCGAAAAGCGATTTTCTCCTGGAAGCCGAACCACCGCCACGATAAATCAGTAGTCATCGAGCGGGGCCCGTTTCGCCCGTGATAAATAGCGATGATTCGCCGGTACATCATCGTAGGGATAACGATTGGACTCTAAGTGAAACCACTCGAATGTACACTTCTCTCTCCAGGAGAACTATGTCCAGAGCGATTCCACCATGAGGCCTCACCGCGCTCATGATTTATGAGGAGTGTTTCTTGCGTTAGAGAGGAAAGGAGGGCCCCCTCCGGTCCCTAGGAGGACGGCGCGATTTCGGGATACAGACGTTTGCCAGAAGTCGGCTGGCTGGTAAATGAGTGGTGCGAGTCTGCCCGACTGATTGAAGCGAATCAGGCCGGGCAGGAAGGCCCACGGCGAGAGAGCGAGCGGCCTCTTGACGCTGACGAATGTGTCGGGCCCACAACTCTGATTGATAAGTGCACGTCCTTACCAAAGACGCGCGGCCCGTGGAAATCAATCGCTGCCCCGACAGACTTAATACTAGCTTGGAGCAATTAGGCAGAGTGAATTGACGGCTCAATTTATATGAGGCTGCAAGCGAGCGTACCCATGGGGCCTCCTCGAGAATTCCCGAGGAGGACCACCTGCGACCCGCTCAACGCCAACTATCCAACCTCCCACTCTCGGCAGAGCTAGGAATCCCGGCTGAGGATCGGCGTGGTCGGTCCCGATTTTTTCGGCGTATTATATAACGCAGTCGAGTAGTATCGAAATTCATATAAGATCGGCGCCCGCCTTGAACCCGACGGCGTGGGATCGTCCTGTAAAGTTGCGATCGGCCCGGGGCCCGATCCCTTTCGGATCATCCGGAGTCAAGACAAGCTCCTTAAAAAGAAGAGGACCCCGAAAGAAGGGCCGATGCCGCCGACGCCGCCGCCGCCGGCGGCAGCGGCGTAACCTTCGGCTGCAGCTAGGGCAGAGGCTCCTCTTTGAAAAGTACGAAAGAAACTGGAGTGCGAGTGCGAGGGAAAAACGAAGCCGGGAGGATGCTCTCGCGTTTCCTGCTCGAGAGATCGGGCAGCGCTGCTGCTCGCAGGAGGCCATGAATGGCGGTTCTCTGTCTACCTGGGTCCGGGCTTTCTCCTTCAAGGACCTCTGCCAGACCCTCCACCAAATCTCAATGGCTGATACTCCCCCCGAGCGCTCTCTCTCTCTCCCTCCCTCTCTCTCTTTTTCACCAAGCGGCAGATCAAATATTATAAATATGAGAAGCTCGGCTCTGGTTGTGTATGCCTGGCGGGATGGCTCGGCTGGCTCCACACCGCTTCTCAGAGCTGTGTGTCTTATCGGTCGCACTTTGATAACTGCATCCGGCCTTATCCCCGTGCAAACAGGGGAGGACCGAACGTACCTTACCTCTCGAACACTGTCACCGACCAAACAGGGTTACGTCTGTCTCCCTGGCTGTGACTCTCTCTGTGCGCCCGGCTCCTCTCCTCTCTCTGTGTGTGAATCGATACGCGCCGTTTCCGCTCGGTGAATCGACTCGCCGCACGCCACAGGTATTGTCGCGGTAGCACTCATCCGATCCAAGCCCTGTAATGGGAAAAATCCCGAGGAATGGGAGCAGTTTCGCTCAATAGTGAAACTCTCTCTCTCTCTCTCTCGGTTCGGTAATCAGTCATGGTGAGGATCAGTTGGTCGAGGCGTCTGCCACTATTCTTTGTTGAGCGGGGAACGTCGCTAGAACGATTTGTAATACGGGGTGGCTTTCACGCGTTGCGTCGACCGCCGAATCGAATGACTTATTGGACCATTAGCCCGGCAATTTTGGCCCCAGCCGGATACATAGAGATCCGATGGGAATGATGTTTTTCCGCAAAAGAGGCCGATAATCGTTTTAACCGCGGGAGATCGCCGCTGATGTTTAACGGATTGGCTCTGTGATTCGATTGGATTGGGACACGCTTTTTCCAGGATATGCTAAGTGGTAGAAATTCCATAACTATGTATATGGATAGATTGGGATCGTTCTATTCGGTCGAAATAAAGAAAGAAAGAGAGAACTGGTTTGGCTGTCAGATGGGCTGATATACAATGTTGTAATATCTACGTCGCGGCGGAGAGCGGAGAGCGGAGAGGTGACCGAGCCGGTTAATGAATCAGAGAAGTGGTCGCCGGCACGCACTGTCAATGACTTCCTCAATGGAATGATAGTGGGTTCTGGTGGCCCTGGACCTCTCTCGAGAGAATCGAGCGTGTGCATTCTGCGCGGCCAGGTAGAAATCTCGGCGGGACTCCTCCCTTTTTCTCGGGCTGGCGCGACTTCTCTATTTTTCGCAGACGGGGGCCCCGTGCCGCCGCGGCAGCGGCAATTTTCGGCGATCCTCCTCCTTGTCCCGCCGATAGGAGGAGCGGATGCTCGGATGCTCGGATGCTCGGAGCAGGGCCTGCCTGCCTGCCTTTGTCTCGGCTGGCGTGCGGGAGTCGCTGCGATCCTTGAAAGTGTCGTAACCTCCTAACGTCCTGGGGATCCTCTCTCGTTTTGCGTCATCAAGAGAGCGCGCCGAGATTTGCGCCTCGGCCGCCGCGTCCCCGTCGTCCCCGACACCTCTGCGCCGCGACTGGTTATTTATAAATCGTCGACCGATAAACTTCTTTCCCCCGCGGGTTCAACGACACTTATGCGGCCAGGTCTCTTCCTCTCCTCTCGTCCTCTCGCATTCTCTCTTGCTCTCCTTCGACCGCCTCCCGCGCACCCGCCAGGAGAAATGTCAGCGGAGATATGCGCCGCCCTCGCCGGCTTGAATTTCCCATGAAACCATCCACCGCCAACATGGAAATCGAATGACACGCGTGACCAAAGTCGCCGAGCGAGTTCCGCGCTCGGCCGCGAAATGGGCCTTCGCGCGGAATATGTAATGAATCCTCGAGGCGAACTCAAACAAGCCGAGGCCGCTGCCGGCGACTATTACGCGATTCGCAAATAGCAGACGCGCGATTATAGTCGAATCGGCTTCTGTCTTCTATCTACGCGTCGAGCGATCGGGCAAAGGGCGGGGATGGGATGGGGACGAATCAATTATGAAAGAGTCGGCGCGCGGAAGGAGTGTGCGGCGTAGAGTCAGGCTACGTGTTCGCCACTCGGCCGAACGAGGCCACGAGTGTCAGCAGGAATCGCGGCCCTATCAGATAACGGATTAAATCACACCTTACAATTCGGCTGTCCGAAGCTGTGCCAATATTTCCCTAGTCACGGATGCGCGATCGAGCGCTGCAGCTGTATCAATAAGTGAAATTCGGATACCTCCACCTAGGACTCTAGCCATCCCAGACTCCTGCCAGCCAACAATTCTTCCAACTAGAGTCCAACTCGCCACTCTCGACTAGATCGAGATCCGCAGATAGAACACGACTGTTACACGACTCCCGACTCCCGACTCCCGGCGAACACCTGTATGAGTGAGCGGCGCACGATGAAAGCCGTCTATCGAGCCACCCTTTGCCCTCCGTCGCCTTTACTGGCTCCCGGGAAAAATTCTCCCCCGAGCGATCGGCTGGCTCTCTTCTCTGCTATCATAGAGTCGTAAAGTGCAGCCGGCTGCCTAGTACACTTCCTAAGAATTAAAAACCTCCTCTACGCGCTTCGATCCCACCTGCCCCCCACCAGTGGAGTTTCTCGGGTGATATTAAGGCGAATTAAAGATTCGAGGCAAAGTTCTACCGGTCTCACGGGTGATTAAGCGGCAACGCGACTCTCCGCACCTGTAGATAGGAGTTCTTTGCTGGCTCGATAAGAACCCGTCGGTTTTACACCATTGAGTCCCTCTGCCATTAAGTCTTTTGAACCTCTGACTCGGTGTCGCTCTTCAAAATCAATATTGTAGTATTGGAAGATTATTTAATCTCCCTGTCTTTTCTCGACCTGTCTGTTGCGATAGGTGTTCGTCACGTGCAATGCACATGATCGTCCTTTGACTTTAACTGGAGCGCATATGCATTTTGGAAAGCGACTCGTGCTGGTCACGAGACAGCCAGAGATAAGTTTGCTCGGGCGGTCGGTTTAATTGAAGCGCCGGAGTCCGGACGCGCGCTCCAGCGGCAAGAATGACTTTGGTATTGTCCTAACGCCGCTCGAAATTATCAGCGCCCGCTGGCGCTTAAGCAATTCCGAGAAAACGTGACGCGCCCCTGAAGTAGACAATTAAAGGGCCCCGAGAACTACGCCGGGGGGGACGCGTCGCCCTCCCACTATCATTACCGACTGGCCGCTTTGTTTGCCGTGATGAGCGCGAGATCACGAGAACACTCTAAATAAAAATCACAGCTAGCCGAGTGGCCTGTGTATTAAAACAATTAGAGAGGAGGAAATTGGGCCGTGAAATCGGTCCAGAGTGGAAGTTTTGGCCGCGGGATAATGAGCCCGGCAAATATAGTGGCGCAACGGTACCGCACCGCGCCCGAGACCGGCAATCCGTTCTACCTGATCAAACGGAACTTTTAGCACCCTCTTTTTCAAACCCGGTAGCATTAGCAAGCTGCAGAGCAAACTGGAGGGTGGAATTTTCCGGCAAACTTGTACGCCCTGGCCGACTAAACTGACACACTTGCATCGTCAGTTTAGTGGCGAGCGCTCGTCCCTCAGGGTTCAGAGAGGAGGGACGAGCAACCAATGATTCTTAAAGACGTTTAAAGGGGAACGGAGGACGCTATAGTTTTGGTACCACCGACGAAGACCATAAATAATCGTTGGAAAAGATTAGGGGCCATTAAGAGGGAGTTCAAGTTCAAGCGCGCGTCTACTCGACGCAAAGACATCGGAATAATTACTAATTACCCGTATATCTAAGAATTGGTCATGCACGAGAAGAGACATGCACGAGTGCTGGCGAGCGCGGCGGCCGCTCGGAATTAGCAAGGCGCATGGGTCAGCCGGCTAATCAAGGGGGTTCGATTATAATTGGGCCCAGTGCTACGGGTCCCAAATCCTCCTGGCTTCATCATTCGGACACCCGCATTTCATCGGCTTGCACTCTCCCATTCAATTCTAAGTCCTTCCCACCCGACATATGTTAGCATCTGACGCACATTAATATTTGCAGATGGTGCGCGTGCGAATCTTACCTCGAACCATTTCACCCGAACAATTCTTTACTAACGAGCCCGATCATCGTGTAAAAATAGGACAGGCTTCTCGTCGCTCGCACTATTTCAAGTTGGAGAAGGTGACGGGACTAGGAGAGGGAGAGTTGTGCCAGTTGAAATTAACACTTACTCAAACATGACACAATTGCTCGTTCAAACGACCAAAATGCCTGTTTGGCCGGACAAAGAGAGCGAGAGAGAGGGAGAGAGTGAGTGGCTATCCCCAGTGGCGGCAAATATTGTACCAGCCAATATTTGACCGGAAAAATAATAAAATCCTCCCCCCGTCCCACTCTGGTAAAAAGGAGTTATTGAATAAGAGTATCTCTCAGGGTCTTGCAGGATCGCAGCATCGTAATTAGCCGATTAATAAATAATTAGTCTCGCGCACGCATCCCGATTAGCCGCTGGCCCCGCGCCAGTTTAATTAAACCACTTTACTAGGCCATTTGCTCGGATAAAAAGTAGCTACGTGTTACGCTCGCGCAGTGTCGGCAGATACTGGCAAGTTGGTACGAACAAATCTCGGCTACTTTCGATTCCAATCTCCCTGAGATCTTCGCTGGTACGTAGCTTCGTCGGCGGATTTTGCCGATAAGGGAATGGTAGGTTTTCGCTAGAAAAACTCGTTGAAATCCTGCTTCGTGACAAGGGCGCGGCAGTCTAAAACTCTAAAACGATGAGTGAGAATCATACTCGGCCCCGCGGTCCCTTTCGATTGTTATCAGTGGATGGAGCGGGCGGTGTTCAGACAGAGGGGCTCAGACGCAGGCTGGAAATTGGTGTGGGGCTGGCGGGTGAGGGCGAGGGTTCGTCGGGGAAATTAAGGCGGTAGTTGAGAAATGTCTCGCTGTCTCGAGCGCAATATTGGCAGCTGAAGGCGCGCGCGTCGCGTCGCTCGGCGTCGCGTTCACCCACCGGTGGAGCGGCAGTGTATGTATATCTGTTTGGCGATCGGGAAACTCGGCGGAAGAGGTTTCTTGACCCTAGGGGGTGCGCGCGTCGTCGTCCTTGAGGTCCTGGTCCGGGCGCGCTGAGCGTCGCGTCGCTGTGCGTCGCTGTGCGTCGCGGCCGAGAGCGCAAAGGGAGAGGAGCACGAGGAGAGAGCACGAGTGGTACGCGAAGGGCGTTTTCCCGCTCGACGCTAGCGTGGCCCGAAACCGCTCGATGCCATCACCATGGAGACAGACGTTCCCATACCTTGATCCCGCGAGATGCTTCCCCATCAAGCGGCGCAGGCCGCACAACTCCGCATCGAGGAGAGTCCGCTCTCCGCTCTCCTCTCTCCGCGCTCCCTGGCCCCATAGCCAACTTTTCCACATCCAGAACCAACTTGGTCGCCGGCTGTCGAAGGTCGTCCGATTGAGCTAGGTCGCATTTGCTCGAGATCCACCCTTCGAACACTGGCTCGCTCGGCGCTCTCCCGGTGCCTCCTATAACCCTCGGGGAAGCCGAGCAGCTCGCTCTTGGAATAGCGCGGGGAGAGCCTGCGGCTTTCGACGCTGGGCCAAGAGGAAATTCGCTCAGAGAGGAAGTATTGATATAATATGGCCCGGTTATACTGGGCTATTACCATGGGAGAGGGGAGGATAGGTGGAAGATGCGATATTGCAAATTGACTCGGTGAAATCAACCACAATAATATTATCAGCCACCGGCTGCGCCTCCCTTTTTCCGCTATAGCCTTCCGGGACAAAGCCCGCCGTCGAGGAGACGCGAGCCGAGCCCTCTGCGCAGCCGTTGCCAACCGTGAATGGGACTCCACCCGAATTCAACCCCAGTCACCGCGCCAACACCATCCGATACATACATATACATGCATATATATCCCTCGCCGTTTATCCACCCCGGCTTCGAGATTCGCCAATTTTCCACTTTACCAACCTTCTTCTCTGACCTTGCCAATTAAAACGCGAAAGAATTGACCTTCAACTAGCCGTACTTCCATATACGTACTCCTCCCGCCCATACACACCGTTTTCATCATACAGGTCGACTCAATTATGTCTTTCCCACTGGTTTCACTTGATCATGGTTATCATGCCGGTAATTCCGTCCGCTGGAAATAGCGAGATCGATAATTGGTGGGTGCGCAGGCTAGTGAGGGAAGGTTGACTGAGGTCGCGGTCACGAGGGTGTTGCGGCAAGTTGCGCGATCTTTCGACGCTCGCCCAGGGATTCGAGGAAGATATCGTCGATGGTGTTGTCCCATGTCGATCACTCTACTGCTATATCGGTTTGCTTGACAACTGTTGGAGACGTTAGTTGGCGTGGTTCTTAAGGTTTGGAGGAGATAAGACGGTTCTGAGAGCGCGCGTAAACCTCTTTACCCACGATTTGGATCCCGCTTCCCGAATTTAGCTGGCCGAGTCAATATTGATAAGTGAATCCTCCTATTGGGTATCTACAGTTGCTAGGCCAGTAGCTTGTTCGGCGTGACAGTAGCGCGATAGAGGCTGCGTACTGAGAATAGTTGTCGCTTTGAGAGCGCGCCACGCTGGAGGTGAACAAGTAATTTATATCCGGCTGAGTTAAACTTGAAATCCTAGTGGGGGACTGATCTTCACCCTAACCAGATTCTCGGAGCACGTGTATAGATTAGATAGGACGCCGCGCCGCCGCTTCCCCTCGTCTTCCCCGGAATGAAACGACGTTACCTAAATTTACGGAAGAGCCGGTGTTCGGAGGCCAGTCCCAGCGACATCAAACCTCAACAAGACGCACCACCGAGTCACACACGTTTTTGCATTCGTTCATGTCGTGTCACGCGTTAACTCGAGGACGAACAGTGAGGGGTAGCGAGCTCGTCAGGGCAGCAAGGAAATTTCCGTGACTAATGGAAGAACACACGCATTCCCTCCTTCCATGGGGCCCGCCTCTAATACAAGACGCCTAGCAGCATCTGTTTTTTCCTCACGAAGAGAGAGGACTTTGTCAAATTTCTCCCTGGCCATCTCTCTGCCTCCGCTAATACGAGACCGAGAGAGGAAGAAAGCGAGGGAGCGACCGAGGGAGAGAGAGAGAGAGAGAGAGGTGTCGCCACCCCATGCTTGGCACGAGAAGGAAAATTAGAGGGAATCGAATTTTTTCCTCTTGACGAGAGCAGCGCCCTAATCCTCGATGGGCCATGCCGCCCGCGTGTCTAACTAACTTTGTTATTGCGATGCGAGACGACGTCGCTTCATATGGCTCAACAAGATTTCCACGTTTGCCCGAAGTGCCCCGGGTGCCCGAGGACCCAACGGCTAATATGTAGAGAGCGTCGCCCTCCTTCTCCCGAAACATGAGCTACGACTCTCATTTCTATGTGTCTATGCTAATGAGCCCGAGGACAGCTGCATAAACTATCAATTTTGTCAAACAGAGCAAAGGAAAAGCGACAGATCGAGGAAGCCTTTTAATAAGAAAGAGGCCCCCTGGCTCGGCCACTCGGAACGTGAGAATTCGAGTGTTGGAAAGCCGATCTCTTTCGAGGTGACCGCTCGAAGGACGGGACAGGACGGGACGGGACGGGACGGGGCAGCTCGTTAGGTTCGATTTTGTAATTTAAATGAAAGACGCTTATAATCGCAAATTATCCTTCCCGTGCGCCGAGCCGAGCCGAGTCTCTGAAAGACTAGGAGAAAGTCTCCGGGGGCAGAGGCTGCTTTTGAGAGGCTCGGCTTCTGTTTGCGCTCGCGGCGAGTGCATCGTTTACATTTGCCCCCGATTTCAAGGATGCGTGAAACGAGGGCCGCGAAATGAATTCCTAAAAGCCGAGCGCGGCAATACTCCCTTTCTAGTCGCGGCGGGTCCCCGCCGCCGCGAGAGATAACTTTTCTTATGCTAATTGTTTTGCACCTTCCAGCCTTTCCCTTTCCCGCACTACTGGCAGCCGCTCCTTCCCGAAGAAAGGAGAGCGTGCATGCATAACACGCCGGCTACCTATCGATACCACCTGTACAAATTTCCTATGATCCACGCAGGGCGACCGGGCGGGCCAGTGCTCTCCTCTCCTTTTCACTCCTCGAGGCCCCGGCGACAATAGTCGCTCCAGCTACACGGGGCTTTTGTCAGGATTCCAGGAGGAAAAGTCCCTCTTGAATAATGCAGTACCGATTGGCCGATGCATCGAAAATGGACGACTGCTTTTCCGCTTATCGAGCCTCCAGTGCATTCCTGATGCTCCTTGCCCTTCCCTCCTCTCTCACTCTCTCTCTTTCCACGGCGTATCGCGCGCCTTATGACTTAACCCTTCTCGCACTCTCCCACTCTCCCACTCTCCCACTCGTTTACACTCGCACCGTCTTTCTTATCTCCCGCGAAAGAAACAACGTCTCCTTCCTTCCGCACTCGATTCGCGCGCCACTCTACTTGCCGGCTTTTCCCTCCCGCGCGCCTCACCACTCCCAACTCCCAATAAACCCCATTGCTATTCCAGCGGCGTTTTCCTCTACTCTCGTGAAATCAGGCTGCACGTAAACAAAGTTCCCCGGGCGTGTTGTAACATCGGTGCAGCAACAACACGGCCGATTCGTTGAATTGCGCTCTAACCCCCTGGGCATATTCCCGCGAGTAGACCAATTGCGAAAGACCACTTCTCCTGAAAACACACAGCGAGTCTCCCACGAATATTCATTTACTCTTCATTTCAAATTCCACATTTTCCCAGTGTAGTGGAATTGGAGCAATATTTCACGGGAATAACTGCGGCGAAAAGAGTCATCTTTCGTCCGAGTGCGAGGTTCATTGAAGAAGCTTCCTGCTAGGACGACGATAAATTGTCCGGAGAAAAGCACTGTATTGCATTGGGCTCGTGTGGAGAGAGAGAAACCGGTGAAAGGGAAACAGTGGCGAAGTGACAGACGCTGTGTGTATTATAGGCTGCACTCGGTACATACATTGTGTTGTACAAGCTGGAACTACAAAGTACGGGTCCCTGGGGAGCGGGGGGAAGTAGTATCGTGTACTCTTGTCAGACTTGGTACTCGGGACCTTGTATGTACCTCGGAGATACTAAGTATCGAGAGTCTATCGGATAAACGATAAACGATTTGATCTCGAGGATTTACGGGGCGAGGAGGAAACGGCTATGAAAGATTCAGTGGGCAGTGAAGGGACAGTCGCGGTGGATGAGTCGATCGATTGATTCCACCGGTGGAAGCCGGGCTACTTATCATTCCGAGTCCAACTTCCGCTGGAAATACGTGTCGGAAATTACACCTTCCGCGTGTTACGTCGCTACCGCGGGGCGTATTCCAACAATTAGAGAAGCGTCGCGACGCCTTGCGACGCACTCTCTACGGAAATCGTGACCTAGAAAAGTCGGCCCGATGACATTAAAAACAAAACTAGCCACAATACACCCGGAGTACTCCAGTAAAGAATCCGAAGCGCATATCTCTCCTCTTACCGTGGTGCGCTCGAGTCGGCCCGAGTCACGAATCTTTCGTCCATTTGTATTCCAGCTGTTGTCCCCCGGGATTTATGAGTGGTGTCCTCCTCTTCTAGTTTCCTGGAAGAAAGCAAGGGACGCGTAAGCAAATGAGATGCTCGCAGCCGAGTAAAGTGTATCTTATTGTTGCGGGCATGCTCGGGGCACGTAATGACGAACGAGCCGGATTAATGAGAGAGGGTCCTCCGCGGCCCACTAATTACGAAGCGTTCGTGCGACACTCCTGCTCCTTTCCACCCGACGAGCAATAACGAGGGAGACGAGAAGTTTTCACGCTCTTGCCGAGCTATCGATTCTCCAAGGGGAAGAATGGGGCTGGTAAACGTCAGTTAGACTGGTAGAAACTGATAAAGCGCGGAGACATCATGTCCCTTGGAAACGGACACCTGTGTGTCAGGTTGGAGCGGAGCTGGCCAAAGGGTCGCCGAGGATCACCTGGCCCCGGGGGCATCCAGGCTAATTACAGATTGCAGCGCCGCTCTCTCTCTCTCCCTCTCTCTTCGTCTCTGGTTGTGCGAGCGGCCGACAATTTTCGCCGGGCAGAGATCGCATCGGGGCACAGAGAGAGGTCCTTCCTGCGGAAGGAAAAAATGAGCGAACCCGGTCATTAGCGGCACGGGCAAACAGTTTCCTTTTGGGATCTCCGCGAGCGCGCGCGAGATCATTAGGAGGATTTAGGCCAGGAAGAAGGAAGGATTACACTCGGCGCACAAAAGGGCCCCGAATTCGAGAATACTCTTCTAGCTCCTTTCTCTCCCTCCGCGCCCTTCAATTCCTTTTGTACTCGCGCGCGAGCTACTCGCCGCGGCGGCGGCGGCGGCCGCGCGGACCAGCCACAAAGGAGATTAACGATATTCCAATTAGAGTTAGGACGGTTCGCCATGCGGAGGAGCATGGGAAGACTGGCAATATTCGCGTCCTCGGCCGAGCTATTTAAATCACCATTGGCCCCCTTGATTCGAATTCAGTCGAAAACTCCAAAGTCCTCGAGGACTCTTTTCGCTGTTGCATCGGCAGCGGATTAGAAAGGATATCGAAAGGCGTAGCCCCTTAACCCGTAAGGTCACTATGCCCCGAGCCCCGAGGGTTCCAGGAGGCAAGGATCCGCCACAAGGATCGACTCGAGACTCGAGGAGGCCTCGGAGCAGTATGTATTTATCTTAGCGCGCGGAGTTGCAGCAGACGCAGCAGCAGCAGCAGGAACAGCAGCAGCGGATGAAAGCACCAGGGTGGCGACGGTGGTGGTGGTGTGCCGATGCCGGCAGGTGCTTTCGGACAATAAAACGAGCACGAGCCGCAGAAAGCGAGAGAGGTAGGCGACTCGGAGAGGAGCCGGCCAAGGAGAGGTGGGTGCATTCTGAAAGGAAGAGCATAAGGGTGAAGTGGAACGAGGACGCGAGGCGGCATCGAGAGAGGGAGAGAGAGAGAGGGCAGGAGGCGAAGTCACGTGGAGTGGTCTCTCTCTCGCGACTTGTGATCCTGTTGGAAGATAATGGCTGCGAGGTAGACGCGTGCCAGCTGGGTAATGCTTCGGGCCTGATTTTTATTCGTCCCTCTCCACGAGGCCGCAATCTGAGGGCAGATGGCACACACCACCTTACCATCGCCGAGGCCGTGGCCGGAGCCGTGGCCGGAGCCGTGGCCGGGGCCTCACCGCGCGCCGATTCTCCCGAGTCCGAAAAAAAGCTCAACGACAATCCCCCTTCTTACCTTAGCGGCGAGTCGCGCGCGTGTGCCTCCACCTTTTTCTACCTTTTTCCCTGGCTGCGCTGCTACCGAGCTTCCGCCAACATTACGCTCCCGTCGCAGTACATACCAGGTTCCGTTAACTCTAACTGCCCTTGAGGAGCCGCGTGTGCGTCGCGTCAACGGGCCGCTCTGCGTCATATGATTTGGAGAGACGCCAATCGAATTGGGCGCGAAGGGTCCTCGAGGAATGTTCCATCTAGCGTCTAGCGTCTAGCGTCTGGCGTACGGAGAGAGGAAGGTGCGCGCGGCCGGCTTTAAAGCGGGCAATGCGTGGTGGGGCGCAGACATAGTCGAATGGGAGAGGATTGATCGCAGGAGAGGCAGGTGCTGAGAGAGCGACAGCTGCGAATTCGCGATCTTCCTTTACGAAAGGAACACCACCGTGCCACTCTCTCAACCCGTTCTCTCCTCCTCGTTCTAATGGGCCGCACTCTTGTAGAGCTTGTACCGTCGTAGCGTAAGCGCAGCCAATGAATATAAAAAAGAGGGGAATACCAGTCGTCTTCTGGTGCCCTCGGATAAATATTCATCGGCGCGCGTTAAGGGCCCACTCTCCCTTCCTCCCTCCCTCCCTCCCTCTCGCTCTCGCTCTAGCATTCTGCCGATCAAACGAAACGGTAAGTACCTCGCGACTCCTCGATGGCTAATGATATTCGAGAAAACCCCTTTCGCTAATTAAAGTGAAGGACTCGACCTTTCTGACGGGGCGCCCGTCCGATCAATAACGCGCAGTGCGCGGCGCCCTTTCGAATCAACAGGGCGCGCCCTCCGAAACCAAATCATTCCCGCGCGTACGGACGCGCTCGCCGCGCTCGCCGCGCTCGCCGCGCGCTCATGAAACGATTGCCCAAGTTGCGATAAGCATTCGCATCGGATTACGAAAGCGGCATAAAAGAGCGATAATCTCGCTTTAAAGGAACACTCGAGCGAGCACAGGATACTCTTACTGATAGGGCCTTTATGCAAAGAAAGCTGTAACACCTGGCTTCGCTGGCATCCTTCGCCACTTGCCTTCCGATTCCATTATACGCTGCTGGCTGGCAGGCTGGCTGGCTGCATGTCGATGTTATATATAGGCCCCTGTTAGTAATCGGCCGGCAAGTGTCAAGTATATGTCTTTTACGGGGTACGAAGGTGATACAAGAATTACGGTAGCACCTTCCACTCCGCTGAGCACTTAAACTGCGATGCACTCGGCCAGAAGGTAAATTACTGACGCCTCGCTGGCATTGGCCGACTCTTGGAGAGAGAGAGCTAATTACAAGCGTGTCCACACACTGGCGGTATTGTGCTGCGGATACTCGTTACTCGATCCGCACTACATCAGCCCCTCCCTCCCGCCTCTATTTATTTTCCCTTCCTCGATCTCTCTTTACCTTTTCTTCCCTTTGCTTTCAATTGGCCCCGACAGGGCCCGCGTGACGGTAAACGGCGCGGAGCGGCGCCCCGGCCGACTAACAGTTGGTAGATACGCCAAACACCCAGTAAACCGAACAAAGCACGTACTTTCGGCATCGAGCAACAACTCTCAAGACGGAGGGATCCGCATGACATTAACAAATTCCCGACCAAACAATATCCAGATTAGCATTCTACTGGCGAATAAAAGCGCGGACGGAGGAAGCATCGAAAGGATTGAAGGTAGATGCGCGCCGGCGGTTGCATTCTAGCGTCGGCCAAGTCCTCCGGGGCCATTAATCATAGAGACGTCGGGGGGATTTTTGCGGGGCGTCTCGGCAAAAAATGCGCAATCATTAGGGAAAACTCTCGACGGATGAAGAAAGTGTATCGGATACATTTTTCTTTCGCCTGTCGCTTCTACCTGGCGATCACTCAGTGATCCTTGAGAGGGTGGGAGAAGGGGGGAGTGCCATTCATCTTGGCACTAGCAGACTAAGAGGCACTTTCTTGCCATTTTTGACACGCCAACTCGTTCCCGTTTAATGGTCCCCGGCGTGCACTTCCTCGAGGAGTCTCTCGAAAGGTGAAGGTTCCTTGACAGATTGCTACAATGACACGACTCCCCCCGCGGCGGAGCCGAGTATCATTGTGTCATGATTCAGGCGGCGACGAGTGCATGTGCCCCGAGTCGTCACTTCCCAGTGCGATAGATGCATTCGTTTAATGACAGGCAGCAGCCAGCGCGCTCATTGTTCCCTCGACCACTTAGGCCACGGGGCCTTTTCGTCCCGCTGCGGCTGCAATGTGTCGTTTAACTATGCTAGGTCGATAAATCATAGGTTTGGGGACGCGCGCGCCGGCACATGGCGGTTTTACGGAAGGACGCGTGAAAAATGCGGAGAGAACTGCGTCGAAAAGGGATGCGACCTTGCTCGGAGGTGTGTACATAGAGAGAAGGAAGGTAGGAAGGAGGACGACGGGAAAGGCCCGATATCTCTTTCTCTCCCTTTTCCACCTGGATTTGCCAGAGTTCCTCGGAGCCTCGGAGGATCCTTGGTTCACGACTTCGGGAGGAATGGGCTCCCCTTCTTGCCCTTTTGACTCTGAGTTCTCTCTCTCACTCTCTTCACCTGCGGAGGCCTCAAAGCGTCACCTGGAGCCTCGACTAGCAAGCGGGGCCTTGAAGCTGCAGGCTTTTACTTCCTGCGCATACTGGCTCTCGCAGGAAAAGCCGAGGAGTCCTCGCGCACGATTCCGCACAAGTCGGCCACGATCCTCCAGCTGCGTCGCGCAGGTGCAATCGGCCAATGATTTTTGTCGCACCGCGCCACTTTTTTGGAGATTCCTCGGCCCCGGCCGACCTCTCCACTTTAATTCAACTTCTCCAGGAGGATCGTAAACATTCTCGTACTTTGGTTTCTTCAGGTCGTCGGCGGAGAATTTATGTAGTGCGCGGCACACGCCAGGATCGCCCCAGTAAAATGTCTGCAAAATAATTTGGCCGGCTGGAGGTTTTTCTGGCCGGCGGTCGCGTTGCTACTCGGTGGAGAGACGATTGTTGGCCGGGAGTCACGCAAGAGCGCTCGCTGATTCTACTCAGCTCGGATTTCGTGGATTAGTTCTGCTCCCTTGTCCGCGAAATCCGTCGACTCATCGAGGATGCCGTTCTGCATCTGCAACAAGGTTGCAGCGAGGCCGCTCGGCTGCTCGGCCGCTCGGCTACAAGGTGCTCGAGGCTGATCGAACGTGAAAGAGGATAGGCCGTCATGAGACGGGGGCCTCCCTTAATTTCACGCCGTCATTCGCCGCGAAGGTCCATTACTTAAGAATCGAAATTTAATATTGGCCGGCTCGACGAAACAAAGATAGCTTTCGGCCGTGATTTTCAACAGTCTACCTGCTGAGGCTGCTCTACTCTTTCAGCCACTCGATATCCTGAGACGTGCAATTTGCATGGGCTCTATGAATTGTGCGCTCTTGGCAGGTGGCAACCACCAGCTACTAACTATGGAAGGCATAGATCAGGGTTGCAATTTCGCTGCAATGTCTTCCGCGCTAGAATTCACGAGACAGTAATGCCCGATGGGCTAATGCAAGTCGATGCGAAACGAGTCGATCCCGCTGATTGATGAGAGGAAATGGTCTCCTTCGGGAAGAGAAGGTTCTCTGGCCGGCCGACACTCGCGACTAGGAGAGGAAAACAAGTGGAGGATGGCTGGGGGTCAGAAAACCGTCACGCGCTACAATAAATTGCGGGCTTCCTCGTGCATGTAATTAGATCCCAATTATCCGGCTGAATCTCACAAAGTTGCTGCACCGCTGCTGGTGTGTGGAGCGTGGTGCGGCCGGTCTGTAATCATGTCTGAACTAGGCGGGCATGCAAATCGAGAGAGTACAGGAAGCGGCCGGAGAATCAGATCTCGGCCGGCCGCAAAATTGCAACGGCAAGAAAACTATCTGCCGATATGGATCTCCCGCGAAATTATCCATATTAAAACGCACAAATTCCCCGGGCTTTGCTCGTTAATGATTCTTTTGATTAATCCGGTCTTTCCCGCTGATTTCCGTCCTCGCCGAATACACGTGTAAGGCTTCCCAATTAAACTTCCCCCTCGTTAGGGCATCGCGGTCTAAGCCACCGCTCGCCCCACTCTCCTTGGGGCATTTTTCCCGGCGACACGATGCGGGTGCCACCTGCTCGCGTCTCTTGGATGATCCGCACCTTTAATCGGCCAGTGTGAGAGCGTGACTTCATGCCGACGAGAAACGGAAATGGCCAAGTGCAAGTCGCGATGAACTGGCTATTTGCGCTAATGAATGCGGCCATTTATTTTT
Organism: Crossocerus cetratus; assembly: GCA_963675795.1. Classification (NCBI taxonomy): domain Eukaryota; kingdom Metazoa; phylum Arthropoda; class Insecta; order Hymenoptera; family Crabronidae; genus Crossocerus; species Crossocerus cetratus. Next base: position 1,888,999 of record OY776664.1, on the reverse strand, counting down.
ACCGGGACCCTTCACTCGCACTCGCCAGTTTTGCCCGGCTCGACTGCTCCCTTCAACCTTTTCCTCCTCCTCGAGAGTTCACTTCGAATGGCGTTAGTTCGATTCCTCGCGAGTCTATTCGAAAAAGGCAAGGCAGGGCAGGGGTTTGCGTGGCAGGTAGAGGAAGGCTGGCTGGTTTGCTGGGAGACTCCTCGATAAGGAGGGGAAAAAAAGAAGTTTAAATGGGTATGATCGGCGCCGGGTAATTAGCGCTCGTGTGTATCTCGGACACGTGTGTAAACGCGGTGCGTGTGTACAGTTGACAGTGGTATTTAATTGGGAAAGAATGCCACCTAGAATCACTAATTTTCTGAGCTCGCTACGACCGTCGCCGCGAGCAGGACACTAGTGCCTACATTAGAAAAAGCTTGTCGAGAATCTTTCCTCTCGGAATTTTCCACCCGACCCACTCATTTTCTAGCGCAGCTTGTCCGAGGGTGTTATTTGAATAAATGAAAGAAAGACTGCGGCTGAATATTGTTTAGGGCACTATGAGGAGGGAAGGCTTTGTGCCCGGAGTTCATTAACGGGACTGTTGTCCTTGTGGGAAAATAGGGCGGCGCGATCCTCAAGTTGGCGGAGCTCATTTAACTTCAAAATTACCGATCGCCCCCCACTCCCTTCAAACTCGAGACTCCGGCTACGAGCCGGGACTTTAAACATTGGCCCGGCCAGAGTGGCCCTAAAAACAGGTTTCGGGATTGATTAGAATAGAATGGCCGAACGTATTCACACGGGGCTTCCATCCCGGGGTCAGTTGAAATGCCTAGAGAAAACCGGAGAGAGATACAACTTTAAGAATCATGTCCACTTACATGTACAGATAGGCACAAGGGTTTTATTACTTCTGATTTGGCAGAATTCAGAAAAATGTTCCAACTACTGTATGGGTCACACATACAGGGGTTTTCACATTGATTCTATTATTTTTCAATGCACTTCTGTACTGTTCATAATTCTATTTTACTGATAGTATATTATGGTGTTTCAAAAGTAAGATTTTGATTGTATACAACAGATTTGACACGATGTCTGCCACCTCTGGATTTATACTAGTATCTATTGATCGTGGCAATATTGATTGCTGGCAAAGTGGCCGACTAACTAAGTCAAAACTCTTTCGGCAACCGCGTCAATATCATTTACACGCCGGTGGTAATAGAGAAACTATTGACTCGCCGAAGTTACAGCAGGGAACTACCGGAATGCCGATAAAACAGAACTTGCTGGCTCCGTAGTGAGTCGACTGACTGGTGGGGACTCAGGCGCTGGTCTCCTGCGTCGACTCGGTAACTCCAACCACTGAGCGCATGCGTGTTATTTCTGCTCCCCACATCTGCGACCTTGTGGAGAATGTTGGTCAAGGTCACTAAATAAATCAGTAGGTCACCCTCCGGTGTTACGAGTGGACGCCGAGGGTGTTAATTTTTTACTCTCTTCCCCCGAAAAATCTTCCTGGCCAACCTGCATACCATCCACGAGAGCTTACACGATTTAAGAGTAAGGCGATTAGGCTGCGCGACGAAAAGCAACTCCGAATTGTGCGAAATGTAAGAGGATACAGCTCTGGAAATTGAATAGGGCTGGTGGTATTGTGCAATAGTGGCTTGGAGAAACACTTGCACGTCCCGTGTGCACTGTCTTCCATTTGCCGAGTGGTCGCGGCCAGCACATCCTAATAGCGATTACATATGCACGGTGCGTTAAGGCAGGTCACTGATGCATGTTGAGGAAGCACTTTCGCGGAGGACGCAATGTCTTCCTCGACGAGCTAACTCCACGTACACCTCTTACCGGGAAGCAGAAACTCCCGGGGAGGAGAACCCTGATAATATATCGGTGATAAGTTAGCGCGCTAGCGAAACTTTGAGAGAGCGATATTGCACGGATGGTCGGCTGTGTTTCTCGAAATAAAGTAGTATTAGTCGCCCGGTTGAAAACGATCCGGCGTGAACTGAGTGAGTCATAGGCGGAGATGATGCATCCTGGAAATCACACGTTGCCCGAAACATTCCGCGATACCAATTGCAAAATTAATCATATGCGACGTTTGATCGATCGATCGCCGACGGAAACGGGGATTCTTTGGGAATTCAGGAGGAAATGTTATCCCAACCGGAAGATAGATATCGGCGAGTAGTAATTGGTGTCTCGCAAGGAGACAGTCGTACAACTGTTACCAGTTCTTGGCAAGAGGTCCACCAACCGTCTAGCCAGGATGACTCATTCCAGGAGCGAAAACCCAAGGATCGATCGCACTCCCAGCTCCAGGACAAATATTTGCACCTTCTCCTCTGGCGCGCACGGCGCTCGCGTGTTAATTATTTACCCGCGTCACTCATCGATTCCCCATACACGGCTTTACATTTCTCGCCCGCGACTTTTTCTCCGGGCAACGCGCCGTCATCAATCGGCGAGCGGAACACGGCTGCACTTTCGCTCTTTCGTCCTCCATTGAAAATTAGCCGGCCTCTACCTATGCACGCGGAGAAAGAGAGAGAGGGAGAAAGAAGTCACTGGCACGTAACGCGTCGACTTGTTGCGAAAGATATCGAATGGTACTCTATTACCTTTTGTCCGCGATTAAGTGGTAGGCTAACTAAAGTTTTCACGGGTGCTAAAATAGAATAAAATAAAGGTGTGATATTGAAAGGGAAAGAGACAAAGAGAGTTTCGGTTTAACTTGGTAGCATTTAGTGTTAACTCGCTCGCCAGTCATGCGATTCGAGGGCGATTATCTCGGGCTTCTGCTCGTGATCGCTTACCCGCACGAATTCTTTGTCCAACACCCAACAGAATCGACGCACATTACGCGCTACTTATTTTGGTGAATGGCGCGAACTGCTGCTGGTCATCGCCGGCTGCTTTCTCTATCTCCTGACAATTGCCCGCGCGGCGATATCGCGTTATCGTCGCTTTATCTGTCAATTCGCCCCTGATACTGGTCTCACTCCTGCGCTCTCTTCGCGCCTTCGGTGCTTTGTCCCGACACGCTCGCTTTTCAATCGTTGGACTATCGCCACTGGGAATGCGAGCCGAGTCAAATTTGCCGGGTAAATGACCAAGGCGAACTAGCTCTCTGAATCGGCGAGCGCAGTACCTAACTAGGTGTCTGGAAAGCCGTTTGCAGTGAGTCAGGACCTGGTGGTCGAGATTTTCCTGCGGATAATGCTGATCGGGCGATGCCTGCTTGAGGAGTTGTGAATCACGCGCGACTGCTTTGAGTATTTATAAGAGAGAGAGTGTAGAACAATATGCTACTCTTCTCGACTGGAGCTCACTCTTCGGCAGCTACTATCAGCGAGAGCCGAGTGTCAATAAGCCCGATCCTTTTTCCTTCGATATCGACTCAGTCCAGTCCTTTTGTCCCTATGAGAATGATGGGTCCAACTGATTGGATTATCCTGTCGGAGGATTAAAAGTTTGCTCGGCTATTTTTACGAAGGAATACACAATTGAAGGGGCATTCGCTGCGGGAGGCACTGACGTACCAAGAGAGGGGGAGCACCAGCTGACTCGTAGCTCGGTGAAACTGTCTCGGCGTGCAGCAAACGCCGTTGCTTTGACAGTGGTATATCAACCTTCGCGGTGGTCGAGTCGCGCGCGCGCTCTCTCTCCAGCTTCCAAACCCTTTTACACTCCTCGAGGAACGGCTACGGCTACGTAGTATCTTGGTGTGTTGACCGGAGGGAAAAGTGTGTCGGAAGAAATTGGTATCGAAGGGGGCCGCCCTGATAGGAAGAGGAGATTAATTCTGTGTAAGCCGGGCGTTGGAGGGCAGGTTTTCGAGTGCGATAAAAGGGTTATCTTGGAGGAGGGAGAGGCCCACACACAAGAGATCTCTTATTGAGACATTCCTCGAAAGCGTGGTGCGTGTTGTGGGTGATAAAGCTTATCGGTTGGTGCTGACTGGGATCCTTTCGCCGCGAGAGACTCCCTCCCTTCCGAGGAACTCTCCTCGAACGAGCCTGCTCCTTCCTGGCCGAGCGGAAGTGGTATTAGCCGCGCAAGGAGAATAATGTCATAGGAGTCCAGCCTCCTCCGAGAAAATCCCTCGCCGCTCGCCACATCTTCATCAGTCGCCGGTCGAGTCATGCTGTGTCTCTTTTTGCTTCGACAGAAGGTAAACAGGACTTTGGAACCTTCGACTAATACTCCCTACTTTTCTAACACAAGCTCTACCCGCCAATTTTCACAATACCGCGACTCCCCTTCCACCTAATTACACCGCATGAGACGAACGATTTAGCAGAGTGCTCGTCGCCGCCGAGAGTGAAAGTGTTGTCCTCTGAGAAGCGAATAAACGAAAACTGGAGCTCGCAGGGCGGCAGCGCGAGCGCGCATGTAATTCTAAGACAAAGTCCATTGTGAGGCAACGAGCGCGCCTCGAAGCCGTCGAGTAATAAAGCCAGGCGGGAGAGTCCGCTTGGCGAATGTTAATGGAGAGTAACGCGCGCACGCTCGCATTATCGCATCTTCCTGTAAGAGGAGCGCGCGCCATCCGTCAATAAGACTTGTCAAATATTGATAGGCGACTCTGATAGGAACCCCTATCCAATTCAGCGACGGCATGTACACAGATATTGGAACATCCTCGAGTCCCCGGTTCGAGCGTCGAGCAGCGGCGCATGCATAGCGAAAGATTTTATCGAGCTATTGCCAATCGTGTGGCACAAAACCGATGGAAGCCGGCCGGAAAAGCTTTTGGCGCACAATGCCGGCTAATTCAGTCGCTCGGGCGGCTGATTTCTTTTAGGACTGCGCTGTCGAATTTATATGTGGGTCATATTCAATCGGCCACTTGTCTTTGCTGAATCAAGAAGGGAAGATATTATTTTACTTGAAATCCTGTTAGTCCCGAGTAATCGCAGCGGGTTCGCTCATTATATTCGAAGCTAGGCTCGGCTTCGTTAATTGGCAACCGTTAACCAATTCAAATGGCAACTCACGGGGAGTTCCCCTCGCTGGTGGCTTGGAGTCTAATCCGTATATCAAAATAGTGCGTGTATGTCTGTACACAGTAGAGTTGTATCGCGATCTCGGGAGGATGCGTGGAATTGGTATCTCTCTGAGCGCGCGGGGAACACGCTCTACTAGCCATGAATCGAGGGAAACCCTCGCCCGTTCGGGTTAAGTGATTTACAGTCGCGTGAGGGTTAATCCGAGCGTACTTTTCAAGAAGCCTTGCTAAGACAGGTAGCCGTGAATCATTAGTGGGATCGGCTGAAAAGACCCCGAGCGTCTGCGCCTAGCTGCTCCCACTTATTCCGCGCGTAACTCACCGGTTACGAGTTCTCAGTTTCGCGAGGGCAGAGATTCACGAAAAATGAAGACGTCTGGAATTGTCCGAGGGTGGCAGACAGACGCACGATTGTCTCGACGATGATTTACTCTGGAAGTGGAGGAGGATGGGCCAGGAAGAGAGGAACCGAGGGCCAACCTCCAACCTCCCGGCCAGATGTAGCCGAGGTCACTTTCATGATGTTGCCTTTTCAGGCACTGGGACAAAGCGAGCTAAATGAAACTCGAGATGAGCGAGACGAGCGTGCCGATTTCATTTCGCGCCCCTGACGATTTACCGGCACCAGCGCGCGCGCTCGCAACGCGCCGATTTGCCGGACAATTTTCCAGTTAGCCTGTCTCTCGGAACTGCCAGATAAATTCACGAAGACGAAGAAGAAGTAGAAGACGTAGAAGAAGAGCCGCGCCTCTTCATCCGGCGAGCCCTTCACTCAAACGAGGGCTCGGCGCACTCGGTTTTCCAGCGGCGAGATACTTATCGTCTAGAGTCTAGACGCCCTGGGATTTTTCCTCCCGAGATAATCGGCAGCGGGACGCTGCACTTGGAACTTCTATGAAACCGATACACCGATCACCAGACATTCCTATAAGCGGAGAGTGATCCGGAAGACCCGCGCAAAATGTGCCAGGCTCGAGTTTCGTGAGTACTCGTCTTCCGTTGCCGGGAGGTCTTTACCTCGTAATTACGCTGCTCCGTTAATTGTCGGCCATCATAGCCCGGACAAAAGCGCGAGTTGTTCTTCCGGGCCGTGAGAGTCGAAATCTCGTATCTCGAGACGTAGAGAAAGAGGGAAGAAGGACTCGAGTGTCGTGGCTCGGTGTACTTGTTGCTTTAATCGCGCGTCCTCTCGAGGGCTAATTACTTCTCTGAATTCGTTATTGTTAACTGGCATCAATTAACCGAGATCTCGAGGACCATTGACATTCGCCGCTTCCATCGGTTTCGCGAAAGAGCCAACGAGTGAGTGGACCCTTTCATCTCACATTTTGCATCGATTGCTCTTTGGCTGCGGAGTACCGGGCAGCTCTCCATCGGGAAACACTCTCTGTATATCCGCGCGGGCGCGCGCGCGCTAACGCCGGGCTATTATAGCTTTCACCGAGCACTCTTCTTTCGTGCTTCATCCTTGACGTCAAAGAATCATCGCGATTGAGAGACAGAGAGAGTAGTGAGCGCGCGGGGGCCGGAGGAGAGCTCTCGTCTATTAAGCACGATAACCAGCAGCATGAGGGCCGGCATAGCAGCCACTGTGCACTGGCTGCTGCTATTAGATTACGAAGACGCGTTACACATAATCAGAGCGCGCTCCCACCCGCTCGCCAATTAACAACTAGGTCATTCGCTCGTTCCGCGCCAATCGGAAAAGGGAAACCGTAAATATCGATCATCCCTCGCTACCGCGCGCACAGACACGAAAATCCACCAAGGGGGCCGAGATCCCGAGCGGTGGATCGCGTGTTGCTCGGCCACTGGAAATTTTATCAGGCACGCTCGCCCGGCCTTTTTCGTCCTGGCCCCCCGCGCCCCGTGCCCCTCGCGTGCCGACGTGTTTAACCGCATACATATATGTAGATCCGAAGTTCACTCGGCCAATTCGACTCGAATGCCGGCACGAATCTGACTTGCGAATACGCCAGAGGAATATCTCACTCGCGGGCAGAGTGGGGAAGGATGATTCGGAATGATCGAAGGGAAAAGGGACGGGGATGTATTGGGGCCGGATCGAAGGAAATCGATGACGAGCGCGCGCGCGAGAAGTGCAATATCCTGGTGTCGGGGCACAAAGCGGAGTCAGGAATAGATGGGGAATTAGCTTGCATAACAGAGGCCTGCCGCCGCCACCGATGCATCCGATCGGTAGGCGGTGTATAGTAGCCTATGGTGTAGATGGAATCGATCCGCTCGGTCCGTGTACTCCTCTGCTGGATAGACATTGATTTCTAGCTCCCCGATATATCTGAGTGTGTGTGTGTGCCGGGCGCGCGGTGTGCTGGTGCTGGAGGCGAACAACCTTGACCCAATGAGCCGCCAAATCCCCGAGTACATTTTAATGGGCTCCATCAGCCCAATCTAGTAATTACGCTTTCCAACAGTTTAGCCCCGCTTTCGCCCCTCGATAATGAATAATGGGCCCGCCGATTGCAAGAGTTGAAGCCTCACTGGCGGATACCGGCAGGTTTCCAATGACGCGTGCGATTCGAGGTACAAATCACTGAGGAAAGTGTGCCGGCGATTAAGTCGTTAAAGGGAGAAATCCGACGTGGTCGGGAGTGTGCCGCCGCGTAAAATCCCCGAGGGACAATGCGCCTCCAGCTCCAGGTAACTGAGACATTGTGCTCGGAAAGGCGCGGACGATGTCCCTCTGCTGGTTTCCCTCTAATATGGCCAACCATGAGAACGAGCGCTCGGCCGAAGGTCCTTCTATGGGGTATCGCGAATAAGCGGATGTGGCGTGGTCACGTGTCTGGAAAGAACGACCGCACGCGTCTCCCTCTGGCGCGCTGCCTACAACCCAGCCGGGCCCTCTCCTCTAGCGTGACGTAATAACATTTATCGTAAAAAAGCCCAGAGACATTCCAGACAGGGAGCCGCGAGTGGCTCTGCGCAGCCAGAACTTAATTAAAGAGGATCGCGGCCCATTGGAACGTTTGTCGGCCACTGTGTAACAGGGTAATCGTCTCTACGATATCCACATTCTGGCCATCTCGCGTCTGCATAATTAATGATTCACTATCAGGCCTCGTCGGCTCTCGCCGGCCCGCCAAGAGTTGGAGGAAGCGGCAATCGAGTGTCGGAGGGTGGTATCGCCAGCCAGCGCTCTTTCCGACTGGGTTCTCTCTCTCTCTCTTGAGAGAGAGAGAGAGAGAAGAGAGCCATTCCGACATGGGCGAACCGCAGATGCGGCCGAGATCGCTCGGCCAGAAGGGAATCCACGGTGCAGCGAGCCGGGGAGGAAGAAAGGGCTGGCCCGATATGCATTTCGAGCTAATTGCTCGCGCATTGGCGCTATTCCTTTTTTTCTCCGGTTCATTTGCCATCAGGCATTCACGGCGGGGCTTGTCGAAGCGTGAGTGCGTGCGTGCTCGGCTGGCTGCCTCCTCGCTTGCCCGCTTGCCCGCTTGTGCTCGCTCGCCTGCGTACGTACGCACTCTCTACGTACATACGTGCATAGGAGCAGGGGGATTTCGCTCGGAGGTTTCCTGTCTTCGTCCGGGATATGACGATATCCCCCCTGCTTCGAACAGTGGCGTAAGCAACGATAAAAATGCACGGCTCGCACTCGCCCCGGCTTTTATCCGATCCGAATGCGGCAAAAAGCGAGTATGTGGTTTGGCTCGGAGGGAGGGCGAGGGGCGAACTTTTCCCGAAATTGGGTTACCGCCACGCGCTGGCCCCAGCGCCGCGTCAAACTGCCACGTATCCATCCGTGCCGGCGCGCTTTCAGCGGGCTTATCAGAGAAATCGGAGTAATGAGCACATCCCCAATTGAGCGCTCTCTCCTACTCCACTCCTCCTCCTCCTCCTCTGGCACACATGCCCGCGAGGAAATCAATGCGGAATCTACAATTCCTCCGCGCGCCAAACTTGTATCTGCCCGCTCGCCACTCGCCACTCGCCACTCGCCGATACAGGTTTTCCCGGTGGCTTTGCGAGGATTCGCTTCTACCGGGAATCCTCTCGAGCGCTCCACTCCGGGTAGATTTGACTGTCGAGTGGACTGGGAGAGGAGTGACAGGGCGAACGTGCCAAATGTAGGATCCTTTTCTAGAGCGAGACTGATGCCGATGGACAGCTGGCCCGTCGATACGCCGAGGCTCAGCCGAGTGGGCTTATCCCCGTCATCCAACCACGACACGGCCGCGCGGATGTTACGATCGAGCATTGCCACTTTAGCTATGCGGCATCGGGCGTAATTAATTCGCCAGAGCCGCTAAGGGGGACAAGCGCCGTCCAAGGAATGGCGCGTTCGTCCGCGTTTGCACATCTCGCGCCCGTTGCTTGCGTACGTGTACGCCTGTCTCTTGGCTTAACGAGTGCCCTGTCACCATCAGCGCCGCACTCGCGCTGCGCTTACACTTCGCTCATATTTAATAAAGAATGCACGCGCACTTTCTGCCCTAACATTCCCTACAATTGGACAGGCAAGCAGGACCTAGTCAGCCGCTTGACAAGCGCGATCACACGAAAGACGAAGAAACCTCAGAGATATTTAATCGCAGCCCTCGCAGTGCCGTCAAAACTTGCGATAAGGTGTCAAGGCTTCCTGCCTTCTCACGCCAACTAACGACTACCTGTATATCGGTCTAAGGATGTTGCGCGAGGAGTTATAAATTACTGGGGCGTCCTCTCTCCCAGTGTATTAATCAGTATTAGTCTCGGCAACAGATGCGATATGCCCCGAGTCTCTCATCCGCCGTAGCGGTACATGGATGCTCTCCGAGCGGTAAGGTAGAATGTTCGGACGCGCAGTGACGAAATGAAGGCCGAATCAACGCACAACGAACGCAAGGGGAACTGGAAGCAGAGGGTAACGGGCTGGCTGGGCCCAAGTGGGAGGCAGAGCCAGCCTCTCAATTGATTTGCTGGAATTGATGCACAAAAAGGCCCTTAATAGGAGCCGATTATCTTCGCCCACGGTTTCCGACGATTATCCAATCGTGGCCGTGAAAGAGGTGCAAAAATCTCGCCGCTTCTCCCGTTGCGATATTTAACCCCGGCAATGTACCACTGACAAATGATGTTGTTGTCAAGTCACGCGCTTGGCTGGGAAATGATTTTAAGCTGGCCAAGTATACCTTTCGTAAATCCGAGTATGTCAGCTTTGACTTGAGTCAACCGACTGAATCGCTCGGTGTTGGTGAACGATGTTTATAAACAAGATAACACCTTGGTCAGTGAGCCGAAGGGTTGAACTCATGGACCCGTGCAAATAGCCGGCGGATCGACTTTGAGAGAACTGACCCATCCGCTGGTTACCTACGTCAATAATGTATTTTCGCGCTCAGCTCTTGATTGACGTCACAGCTGGTTTCCCGGGCATTCGGCATGACAGCCTCACGCGAAAAGGAGCTTGATGGAAAAAGTCCTGTTTGCGCTCGCTCGAGGTAAACGCGACTGAGGAGGTGGCTGAGCTGATACAATTCCCTCGGGATCAAGTTTATTCAGTGGAATGTTACTGTGTCGACTTGTGACTCGGTCGAAATGCGAATGAGTGATGATTCGAGTCATCAATTCTATTTTGACAGTCGTTGAGTCTCGCCGTTGGTCCTCGAGAAAAAAGGGAAAATGGAGCAAACTTCTGTCCAAGGGGCCGGCTCCTAGTGAACTTCAAACCCTTTATATTCCAAGGCCAAGTATATTTAGCAGCCTCTTCTCCGGGATTGTGTCGAGTCTGTCACTGGAGACAGTGGAGAATCGCTCACTGTTCTGCGAGCAACTGACTCATCCCCCTCTTGAGATTTCACACTTGTGATAGAGAGAAGAAATGAGAGGAAAAGGAGTTTGCGTAGAGGCTTTGAAAAGGATTCGTGGCATTTCTATTCTCGGCCGAGGTAAAGCCGAGCAGGAGGATGATGGGCCGGTTGCGTTCCTTTCGGCGAATTTCTCCGTATAGCCGCCAGAAAGCCGAGAGGACAGTGCTCGTTTGACTGGGTGTGCTCGAGAGAAAGCTAAATTTACAGTGACTCGAAACCGGGGGAGAATTCGAAGCGCTCCCAACTTCTCTCAAGCTACTAGAAAGTCCGGACCTCGGGAAATACAATGCACCTGCGTGGAAAAGCCTCCGAGTACAATTCGATCCCGCAGAATAAACTTGGTCCCGTTTTCGTCAATCTTTAGCGACGACCGAGGGTTGTTCAGTCGTGGAAGGAGAGACGAGTTGAAAAAGCCGGGGTGCGCGCCGGCAGCGTCGTTGCCGCGGAGCATCGGCGAACTACTGGGATCGATTTTTGCGCGCTAGAGGGTTCTCGCCGGTGGCGTTGCTGGTGGTGGAGGCTTTTACCATATAAGGCGAAGCCACCACCGCGCAACCCCCCGAGAGGACGAGAGGACGAGCGAGAGAAGCAGCCGCAATATGGCAGCCGTCGCCGCGATGACAGTTGTTGCACGGGCGTCGCGTACTTGTTGACCCTCGCTCCCAACCGCGGAACTGACGGAACCTCGCAGGCCCCGATACAACTCCGCAGCCATGTGTCCGCGTTCTGCTCGCTCGCGATCTCGACGGACACCTCCCTGCACGGTGAGTCCGCGTCGCCAACCTTTTCGAGCCTTGAAATTCCCGTCCACCCGCCGCACTAACACCACCCTAGCCACCCTCCCTCTAGACTATAGGCAAACTCCTCTCGCTCGCCCCCTACCCAAGCCTTCGGCTTCGTGCACGCTCGCTTATACCCGTCCACCACTTATTTACCACTCGATCCTCTGAGTATCCTCATTTCATCTCCGATGCGACAGCTTCTTCAAACCTCCGCGGAACATGAGGTGAGAGAAAGAGAGAGAGAGAGAGAGAGGTGGTGATTTTCGAGGGGTGCATTTTAAATACGTCCCTCTCACTCTTTCCTACCCTTTTGGCCTGTGTTTGATGGGTGCGTGTGTAGGTTTGTTGACTATGGCTATGTGTGATGGGTTCTCTCGTGTTTTGGTGTTTCGATGTTGCTGGCACCCAGCTGGGGCGGGGATTGTGAACTTGGTGGTGGTTGAGTTTGTCTAAAGTGGGATTAATTGCATTTCTGGGTATGTTGATAATGAGAGAGTGGCGAGAGATGTTCATGAACAGGACACGAGTTCGCTTTCCAGCTAAAAATAACGGGGATGCTTGCTGCTAGATTGGAATCTCGCGCTGCACAATTTTAGACCGGTAGAGTCGATCGTTGTATGTACTGTGAACCACTCTCCATTGGACTTTCAGATTCCTCGAAATATTTGCCTCGACCACCCAGTACCCTAAAAGAGCACTGTTATCCAATTGATAATTGGATGGTCAATAATAGGGGAGGTTGAGTCCAACTTTGGAGAGAGCCTCTCCGATCAAATTAGCGTCATGTTCATCCCTCGTCGACGAGTTCGTGGAATCAATTGAATCGGCATTTCCGCTAGGCACATATCCTGAATCTCATCCAATATGCTCTGGGAGAGCAACGAGTGCCGGGCGTACGTGTTACCCTCGAATTAGCAGTTGGCCCCGTACGGCTCTATCAGCGCGAATGCCTGATGAGGAAATTCCGATTCCCCTTTAGCAGCGTGGAGACACGAGCTACTCGTAAAAAAGGAATAATCGGTGCGCTTCTTCCCCATCCATCCACTTCTCATCGGTGACGAGCGCGTCGGTTTAAGCCTGAATCCCATTGGCTTTGAAATGAATTGAAATCCGCTCGGTTTTAATGAGAGAGACACGGCGCGGCGTAGATTGTATGGCCGCGCGAGTGTGAGTTAGTTCTTTAACGAGAGCTGCTCTCGACAGGCTACTGGTGCAGGTTGGAATGTTGACACTCATGTCTACGGTGGCTGTTTGCTCGCGTTGCAGATGCCTTTCATGCTCTAAGTGGTGAGGCCCTCGCGAACAGCTAGAAACGGACGCGGACACACTCTCAAGATGGGCAAACTTTTGAGCCTCCTGGCTCGCGACGAGTCTACCTGTTGCACGCCTCAAAAGTACGACGTCTTTCTGGATTTCGAGAGTAAGTTGATCTTGTGTGATTTCGAGTAATATTGAGGAGGTTCGCCGGGGATTTTTAATGGTGGGAGAAAACGGTGGACCAGTCTAAGTTTCCATTGGATTTCAGATGCTCAGCCTTCCGAGTTCGAGCGCGAGACCTTCGAGGCGGTGCAAAGGGTCCTGAAGAATTCCGAATCTATCTTGGAGGAGATCCAATGCTACAAGGGAGCTGGCAAGGAAATCAGGGAAGCTATCTCCGCGCCCACCGAGGAGTGTCAACGAAAAGCCTATCTCACTGTCGCCCCACTCGTTGCCAAGCTCAAGAAATTCTATGAATTCTCACTGGAGCTCGGTACGTGAAACTTTTCTCTATAATTACTATTGAAAAACTATAGCTCGCTTGAAACTGTCGACAGTTTTCAACTATAATTATTCGTTGCCGTAAAGTATCGACAGAGCTATTAGATAAACAGAAACCACGAGGAGAATATTGCATGGAATCGACCTTGCTGAAAATACCTTGTTCCCCGATAGACGATGATGCGTCTGGGGTTGACGCGAGACCGAACCAAGGAATAAAATCCTCCACTAATTGACCCGATTATTCTTGCGCGAGCACCTTGGATTCTCGGGGCAAGGTCGCCCGAGGGCGCCTATAAAAAGAAGGCGACTGGGTGAAGTTCGAGTAAAACTAATAGTATGGTTGTGTTATGGGGATTGCAGAGAGGGTGGTGCCGAAGATCCTGGATCAGCTGTGCTCCGGGAATCTCTCGCCGACCCAACACCTCGAGACCCAGCAGGCCCTGGTGAAGCAGCTCGCCGAGATCCTCGAGTTCGTGCTCAAGTTCGACGAGCACAAGATGAAGACTCCGGCGATCCAGAACGACTTCAGCTATTACAGGAGAACACTGACGAGGGCCTCGCTCGCACGCCAGGACAGCACCGCCGAGAAGGACCTCGTCGTCGGCAATGAGCTCGCCAACAGAATGTCCCTATTCTACGCCCACGCGACACCCATGCTTCGCGTTCTGAGTCACGCGACCATTACTTTCTTGATGGACGTAAGTGCTTTCTCGCTCTCTTCGCACCTCTCCACCTGGCTCCCGCTAATTATTCATCCGCCCACGCACCCTCTAATCGCCACAAAGAGATCAATGAAGACACACATTGTCAAACTCTCGTGCACCTCCCCAATTCAATGCAAAGTCTACGCCAAGTAATACGAAACCTAAATACAGGGCGATCTCGGTGCCTCAGTCTATTTCTCTAGACGGGCGTAACGAGACCTGGCAAAGGTTCCAGGCCCAATTTCACGCGTGGGGAGGGAAATTGTCTGATATAAGTGGGAACGTCTATCGGAGCAGAAAATTAACGACAATTACGTGTGGCGATTTCGAGTAAATAATGATAGACTCACTACTGCGACGATAGCTCGCTACGGATATAAGCACATAAGTTGTCCATCCGCTCTCGATCAAACGACCCAACCAACTGTTTAATTTCGCGGGCTAATGCTCCAACGAGATACTAATCAGGATCGATGTCATACAGAACGAGGACGTGGCACGGGAGAACATCACAGAGACCCTCGGTACCATGGCGAAAGTCTGTCTGCGTATGCTGGAAAATCCGTGAGTAGTTTGGCCGTTTCCTTGAGATAAGAGATGCTTTTGAACTGGAGAGACAGGCAGAGATGGCTGTACCCCTCGGGCGGAAAATCAACGCGGGGCATATTATTTTCGCAGAAATCTGCTGGCGCAGTTCCAGCGTGAGGAGACTCAGCTCTTTGTTCTGAGGGTTATGGTGGGCTTGGTGATCCTCTACGATCACGTACATCCCCAAGGTGCCTTTGTCAAGGGTTCAAACGTCGACGTAAGTGATACATCAACGATCGATAGCCCCCTCGTTCCACTCTCACTCTCTTGAGAAATGGGAAAAGATCTGAGAGTTGGTCTGGTTTTTTGCTCCTCACAGGTGAAGGGGTGCGTGAAGCTGCTGAAAGATCAGCCGCCCTGCAAGAGCGAGGGTCTGCTCAATGCTCTGAGATACACGACCAAGCACCTCAACGAGGAGAACACACCGAAGAACATCAAGAACCTGCTGGCCGCATGATTACCAAAGCAGCGCGGCTGCTGCATTCGCACCTGAGAGAAGGTGCGCCGAGCCGCAAATCTCCTCGGGATCTAATATGCCTGCGTCCTGTAAGCCGGACCTTAATTGCGATACACCTTGACCATGTCAGGTTGACGCGCGACCCAAACTAATCTCTCTCCTGTTCCTGATGGTGGCTGCCTGGTGGACCAGGCCGACCGAACAATCTCTCTTTCGTCTTTCCCATGTCGAACGCAACGCGCACCTCTAAACCTACCACCTGCCCGACGATAACTGCCGCGCTTACTAGACATCGAGAGCGAGGACATGCGAATCTAGGCAATTCCGGGCGAGTTCGAATCGGGGATGGAAAAGAGGTCGAGTATCGGATTTTAGCCGAGGAATTGCCGACTTTTCTACCGTCATCTTTACATCAATCGTCTTTTTATTCATCTGGCATTTTCTAGTAGTCTTTATTCGATAATTGCACCTTATACGTTGGTTCGTGTTGTACTTTGGAGTGGGAGGATTGCAAGATTTGCGTGGGACACTGGCTTGACTGAGACGGAAGTTGAACGGCGAGGAACTGGGAGGAGGGTCGAATTGGTCAGAGCATATCATAGGGAAGTATCTAGGGTGTAATTTCGATTTCGCGGACTTTTGCGAGCGTGTTACCGTAAGAGATTTAAACGCGTTGTAGATATTCTATGGAGAAGTTTAGCTCTTGTTTTCTTTGTTGGATCGTGGGCGCGTTGGCACCGAGCGAGCCGATCGTCGCCGAAGGAGATCTTTATGGGATGGAAGAAAAGGGTCGTTCGAGCATTCTCTATCCCCCACCCCCTCTCTCGTTTCTTATGATTTGCGAAGGATTGGTCGCGAGGAACTTTCCGACAGAGCGATACTTGATTATCGGGGAATCGCCAGCCGAAGGCAGAGAGCGCGCGATACAGGACGCAGCGGAGTTTCCGGTACAAAGTTACTGCCTACGCTCGTCATGCCTTTACTTGTCAAACTACCTTATCCCCAGAAACGGAGAATGTTGTTAAAGTAGCCGAGGAGCGAGGAAAGTAATGGCACACACGGGGTGTTTACGTGAGGAGCGCGAGAACACGGAAGAACATAATGTTTCGAGAGACGAAAGCGTACAAATGTGGTTAAAACTATCGACGCCCGAACAGTAGCGCGTCGCGCATATTTCTTTTTGCTAATTTATACCTAAGAACCGTAAGCGTAACGAGATCGATTTATAACGTAGACTTTCTTGTATCAAGAATACGAATATTTATACCCAATGTTACGGATATTTATTAGGGATTTACCGACTCATGATTTACGAGCGGAGCAGAGCGACATCCATTTCTAATCGTGAGACACCTTCCACTAATTGTCAACGCGTGCGAGCGAGATGCCACTTGTCAGGTAGACCGAGTGCAAGTCCGCCCGTTTTCCTTGATTTTTCTACCGTCATTCTTCCATACTACCATTTACCATCTTATACGTCGACAGATAGTTGTCGCATTCGACTTAAGGAACACTAACTCTTAGCGAATCTCGTCAAAGTCAAACGTTGATATTGTGATCCGCGGACTAAGGTGATTACCATTTTTTAAACTATATTATATAGACGATCCAACACACTTGGTAGTCTTTGGTACCTTTCCTCCGGGCCAAATTTCTTCCCGCGTCCTTTCGATCGCCGAGGATCCCGGCATCCGCGCCACCAATAGAACCATTTAACGACACTGACGATAGTTCATGAGAAACAAACAAACAAAAAAAGACACGTTCTTCTCGGCACGTAAAAACGGCGTGATTGCAATCGTTCATAATTGATAAGTGTACATATATATAGCATCGTTACGATTTATTACAGGTACCGATGCATTTAGTTGTACTGATACTTTGCACCCAAGTGTTCCGTATTAATGAGCCCCGATTGCGTTATGATTCAATAAAGCAGTATTTGATTTATGTCACTGATTAATAAAAAAGGTAAACTGAAGCAGTCCTCTACTTACTCAATCACCCGCTTCGAAACAGCCACTTTCATCACAATTGAAAACTGATAAATGTTTTAAATAAATACTGTTAAAAATACTGTCAATTATCATTGGCAGCTCATGAAACATTAAGAAGATTCCTATTATATTCAATGTAAGCTATAGCTCGACTATCGATAACTGAGAAGTCTCTTCCGCTGGTGAGAAGAGCTCGCCTTTACTCAGTGAGTCGCGAACCTACTTTATGGACTGTTACCTGGGGCAGGAAGAGTGGGGTCCCACCAGCTGGCCCACGGGACTTGGCCGGCGGTTACTACATCTGCCGGCAGATGGATCCAAGTGAGATTCCCGGTGAATGCCCGCCATTACGCGACGCCCGGATGGTTATTAAGGCGCAATTCTTTAAATATTGATTGAGAGTGGGCTGCGGGGGGTGGGAGGTCTCGTAGGAAAGCTCGAGGGGCCGTGGAGGGGTGGAAGGAGCGAGGCGGAGGCTGGACGAGAAGGCGAGATGAGATGAAATGAGGAGAAGGGGAGCGTCTATTATATATGATGGGTGGTGGGTGCGGTCCGTCTATATGGATTTTTTGCCCATTATAAATGCAGGTCACCCCACAGATCAATTTTTAATTATTGGCGAGGATGGGAGTTTGATGGGGTTCGTCGCTTATCGTTGCCGAACATTGAAACTTTCGGAGAATCTCGCTAAGGGGACCCTTCAACCCTGCAATTTTAATAACCGCAACTCCAGCTATTATTATTATTTATAGCAAACATTTACCAGTATGTGAAACTTCTAATTGAGCAAGTTTTGTTTATTCAGGTTCTCGCTGCTAGTTTAATTAATGAAAGAGAAAAGAAATACAGCCAGTGAGAATGTCTTGCAAGTATCAGCCATGTTTGGAGGGCGTCCTAGAATGTGGCCCGGCTTTTGTTTTGCCTTTAGCACGGCCAGCATCAGCATCGCCACCACCCCTTGCAGCCTTCAGCCTTCCTTCTCGACCACGTCTCCTTCGCCGTCGCTCTCTCGCGCTGCAACCCCCTCGACTTTCGCACTATTCACCCTCGGCGACCCTCATCTCGTCGCAGGAGGACGCGCCAGTGCGAGAGAGAGAGGTAGAGGGAGCAAGAGAGCGGGGATGCAGAAGGGACCCCTATGGATTTTTTTTCCGTACCGCGAGTTCATCCCCCGTGCGCGCGCGCGCGTGTGTGTGTGTGGCGGTTCGTGGGCCACGTCCGCAGCAGCTCGCCGCACGGTGTTTTAAGGGCTCGGGCAACCCCTGCACGCGAGCCTAGGGAAAAAAAATTCAGCCCCCAATTTGTAGGGTTGGCCGGCTGTTTAATTGCAGATATCCAGTGGGTACCTTGCGCGATTCATCTTGGCGGTGGGCCCGCTGTGTGTGCCAGTGGTGCTGCTTTTTTTCACCCGGCAGCACTTCCGAGCCGGCGGTCCGTCACGCCGCGGCTTTTTACTTCTGTCTCGTGATTTGCGAGGCGTCGAGCTGCTCCGCCGCGAGGGCCGCCGCTTTCCTCGTTAATCTTTCGCGACTTCGCCCTGGCTTTTTTCCGCCACGGGCGCGCCGAGAGCGCGACGCTCGCCCGGGAATAATAATGAGACTAATCCGTCCGACACACCCCGTACATTAATTCCCTTCACGAAACGCTCCTCGAGCCAGCCACTTGAAACTCTCCCACCGATGCCAATTGCATACCCTTTTCGGGGATTCTCGCGGCGTCGCGAACCAGCCCGGAGACACTTGCCGTCAACTGGAACGGTTCTCCGAAACAAGGACGGGCTTTCATTGGATAGTCAGAGTTTATGGAGAGAGGTTCGGATAGATTAATGGATTAGATTTTCCTGGTTACGAGTGGTAAGAGATGGTCGAGAAATTTCTTGGAAATGAGCAGGAGATGCCCTCGACGACCAGTTAACGAAGGAACATAATGTCGAGTTTAGAGTAACATGGTTGCGACAGCCCTTTACCGACGCTGTGGGGTACCACGCACCCCTGTTGCCGGTCTAATTGCGATATCGCCTTTTTCGAGCCGGGGCGTTTTTTTCTCGCGGCGCACTCCCCGTTGCCGGTGGGCCGCGTTTTTTGCCGATTATTTGGCCGCCAGCCGGTAATTATGTGGGCGCGGTGGACCAAACAAGGGAAGGAGCCTCGGTGGCCAAGAAAAAAAGTCCTTTTGCATATTTAAATCGTGCTGCGAGAGCGCGAGAGGAGAGAGCGACGAGGGTGAGAGAGTGAGATGGACGAAGGGGTTGCTCGAACTACCCCCCCCGAGGAGAAAGGGGAAAGAGACAGGGCGACGCGAGGGCGCATGCGCCATGACAATGGGTCGTGTTTGCACACCCGAAAATTGGCCGACGCAGAAAAAAGCTCGTTCGTCTGTCGCGCGGCGTGAGAGACAAAAAAACGCGAGAAAGAGAAATTATGCAGGGAGCGAGGGGCGCCCAGCTAATCAAAGGACACGCGCTAAACATCCGTCAACCCTCGGCCGGCCTGCCCTGCCTTTCAAAGGGTTTCGCCGACTAGAACGACACAATTAGCACGCAATGAATTATGATGTTTGCGGTTCCCGAAAAAATGCCCCACTCACAATCATTCTCTTTAGGCAGAGCTTTAAGTAGCGTGGATAATATCTTGGCTGACTAGGTAGCTACTCGCCGGGAGACGGGAAATTGAATGAGGCAAGTTAATTGAGAGTGCGAGTGGCCGGCTCGGACCAGGTGTCCGATCACTTCTCTTTCTCCCTCGTCATCTCTCGTATCGACACTCGGAATATACGTGGGACGTAGCGGGGCATCGATCCACAGGATTAGTCCGATCCAATTTTCCGCGGGCGATAAATTAGAATTTATGAAATGAGCGTGGAAGGCCGCTCGCGCTCGCTTGCCCGAGTTCCTTCGAGGGTGAGACCTTACGAGGGAGGTCCACTCCCGCTTGCCTTCCAAACTCGCCGAGGCCTTTCACCCCCGCACATAAAAAGAGAGAGAAACCACCCTGGCACCCACTGCCTTAACCCTCCACCCTCTGCCTCCACCGGAACTAATAGTTTTTTCCTACTATTTCCACACGACTCATCTGGACGTGGCTTAGCCCACGCCGGAGTTCACCAGACTTCCACAGTAACGATCCGTGTGGATTTCGTCGACTGAGTGGACCGAACCTCGAATTTGCCAGAGTCAGACATTCATGAGTAAATGTGAAAAAGTAGTAATTGTAGGATTCTGAAGGAAAACTTGAAGAATGGGACGAGAGAGCGAAGAGTTTGTTGGGAGAGAAACGAGGGCTCGCGAGTATGGCGCCAAGGCTAGGAATCTGGTAGTGCAAGTAAGATTAGCATTAGATTGTGGTAATGTATTCGATCGGGAAACACATCGGTGAATGTCGGTGCTCTCGAGGAAACGGCTTCGAGCCGTTCAATAGACATCGAGGACCGACAGATGTTTCCCATTTTTTTCACTCTATTCCTCCACCAGCATCACCGGCTGTCTGGCGGAACACCGTTATTTTCGCAAAAAAATTCCCCGAAACCGATCGGCCGCGTCGCTTTTCCTATACTCCTATACACGCGTGCGATCACCTATCGTGCCGGCTCCACTCTCAACGAATCAATTGTCCCTTGCCTCCGAGTTCACTCCTCTCGACTCTCCACGGATGAAACTTCCACTTCCACTCGCTCCCAGTGCTTAACTATCGGGAGGCTCCGTTTTATAATTGGGAATTTCACTCTTAGTCCCAGGATATTTTAGTCAATGAACGAATGCTGGTACGATGACGAAAAACGGATGAATGATTTCTGTAATATCATACTATGCTGGTATTAAATAGTAGAGAACTCGAGGACTATGCCTACTAATTCTCTCCCTCACGGATTACCAGGATGATGGTCACTTTTCGGCGAGCCAGCCGTGTAATCCTACTGAAATACACTCGGACGGGGATTTTTTCTCCTGGTAGAATCCTGAAAATACCGAAAACCCCGTAATCCCGGATGGACAGGAATAACGAGAGTTTGATGAGGGGCCGTGTGAGAGAGGCCGGGCTACCACCCAACGGCCTCGAAATTCTGGGGGGTAGCGCTGCCGGGAGAAAAAAACCTGGGGCACGCGCTCTCTGGGGGCACAGTTCTTTACCCCTGAATCTCCCAACACTAGAGAAGTCGAATTCTATGCTGAAAAGAATTCTCGCTCACTTCTCGGAACCTCGAGAATTTTCTTCCACGCTCAGATTTTATTTTCACCTTCTTTTCGATTAATTTCCAGCATTAATTGGGAGAATAGTATTAATTTTCGAAGGAAGCATCGAGAGTTCCGATCGGCGAGAGCGTGTTTTTGTGACGGAGAAACGTGGTGGCGGGCTCGAACCCCTCGCTCCCCAGGTTGGGAAGGTGAGTGACCCCCTTTCGTTTTTTATACAAGGGTTTTCCTGAGGGGGGGCGACCGTTTTTTTATCCCGGGGGCACCCGTGCCTGGGGTGGAGATCTTTTTTTATGGGCCCAGCATCTGTACCCCCGGTGTGCTTCGGAAAGCAGAATTTTTCAGTCAGCCAGTCACTCACCTGGCCTACTTGCGAGCGGTCTGTCTCTCGATGGAAAATCTCTCTGCATCGCCGCCGATTCCGCGTGGTATTGCGACGAAAAATTGCGCTCTTATTTATTTTTTACTGATATCGTAAATGTGCGCCAAGTTACGATAGCCCGAAGCACATTGTGAAAGTGAAGTGTGGTGTGACCTATCGTCAGAAATCCAAAGTGTCGAGGTTCAAGAAGATTTGAACGATCACTAAGTATTCCCACCAGTTTCAGTTAATAGTCGTACTCTGCGGGGCTTTAAACTCTCTTTCTCTGATTAGTCTAATATTGGTAAATGTGGTAGAAGGTATAAAATCCCATGAAACATAAACCAAGTCGACGAGCTCGCCGCGGGATGAAAAATTCGGTGCCTGAGACTCTCTCTTTCTCCGGTCGTCTTCTACCCTCCGCCTTTCCGGCCTTCCATTAAAAAGAAAATGCCTTTTCTCCCTCCTGGCAGGCTCCCTCGAGATTAAAACATTCGCGAACGAGTCGCGAACTCGTTTGTCGTTTACACCCCTCAGAGCCTTCATTTCTCTCTCACTCGTTCCACTCTCATTCTCCCCCACCATCGCCTCCTCCTCCTCTCGCCCCATGGCCCACTGTCTCAGCAGCGGCGTCCTGACAGGATGACTGGGATAACGAAGCGACCTCGACGTGGAACTAATTTTCCGTAATTTCTCAAAAAGCGCCTGGCCCGAGCGAGCGAGCGAACGAGTCTCAGCCTCCTCGTTTCGGACATGATTCGCCTTGCAGGCCGGGTCAGCTAGCCGGCCACCCTCCTCCTCCGCGAGGGAAGGGGTGTTACGATGAGAAGGTCTGCCGCCGCACGAGAAAAAGGATACGAGCAATGCGGAATGAGAAGTGGGAGAAGTTGCCGGCCGAGGAGCCACGGGGAGGATGAGAGGTGGAGCGCGCGGGCGCGAGCGTCAGGCAGAGAGAGAGAGAAAGAGAGAGAGAGAGAAAAGAAAAATAATCTCTTATATACGACGCCCACGGTGTAATGGAGGGTATTTCGCGCTGCAAAACACCCGGGCTACTCCCCGTGCCAACCAGCCACCCTCCATCCCATCCCTTTCGGCCGCCGCGCGATGTTGAAAATAATATCTGTCTCTCGCGGCCACCGACGAGTGAGAGCCACCACCTATGGATGAGAACCTCCCCTCCTAAGGAAAAGACGAGGACCGAGACACTCAATGGGCGAATCTCTACGTGGACCTCGCCACGCACACACTCCACCTCTCTGTCTTTAGTCACAACGCTCGAAACACAATTTTCGGCCCAATTCCCAAATAATCGCGATCATTCTCTCGCGTTAATCTTTCCAAATGCAATCGATTCTAGAATGCTAATAATTGGGAGTGGAAAGAAAGGTTCGATTGGGAGGAGGACTCTAATGATCGGCAGATCAGTCGACTAAGAAAAGGCCGCAAAGAAGGCCGGGAAGAAAGGAAGGGAATTATTTTGCGGCGGCCAATGGCGAATATGCGTGGCGGCCGGGGCCGGGAAAAAATTCGGGTGGCAAGGACTGCGGGAGAGAAGCGAAGGAGCGAGGCGACTGTCACCGAGAAATAATAGATCTCAAGCGGCGGACAAAAAGCGGAATAATAGGCGCAAGTTGCGCAGCGATAAATCAAGCGGCAATCGTATGACGATAAATAAAACGCTAAATAACGCTGGTGATTCATAATTAACGAGTTCGAGAGCTGCCGATCGGCAATAAAAGGAGCCGATGGCCAATCGGAGCGATTGGGAGAGCGATCCAAGGAAAATAGGTTGGCTCGCTCGATTATCTCCATTCTGGCGAGATTTCTACTCTCCGCGTGTAAATCACCCAAGTTTGGGGAATGATCGGTTCGATTAATGGCAATCGGGAGGAGGTGCCTCTCGCCGGTGAATATAACGCGCGCATCCGTCTACATACATGTATGTATAGGGAGTATCATTGAGACGCCGCGGGATTCCTGGGGGTTGGAGCGGCCGTTGCTTGATTCGCTACATATTTATTTTATGAATAGTAAGGAGTAGCTACGATCGCATTCGCAAGAGGTTCTCAAAGGAAAGCAGTTACTGTGCTCGGGCTGTTGGCTCGGGGGAAAGTCTTTCTCCGGGGTTCTCGAAATGCGCTCATGTCTGGCATCGAGTCCCGCAGCAGCAATTATCCTGAGAAGCTTCACCGACTTTGCATTCGCATGAGGGAATACCTGTCTCGGTGGAGGAGCGGCTGGATGAAATGGGGAAAGAACTAGGAAAACGATGCCACCGACTGGGGGGGGCGGAGGGGGCCGAGGGGCGGAGGGGAGACGCGGGAGGGCCAGAACGAGAGACCACGGATAAGAATGTTCTCTTCGGATGGCGACAGGCTATGAGAAATCTCCATCTTGTTCCAACGTCCAGCTTCTCTCTCCTATTTACCTCTCACATGTGGATACAGTCCTTTGTGAGCTTCGAAACGTTCCACTTCCCCGGGACATCTCAAATCTTTGCAATTTCATAATTTACCACAGGCATTCCGACCAGAGATGACGACATTCGTCGAGTTGCGTCAGCTTCTCTGAATCTTTCAACTAACGAGTCCAGAGATTTGCAAAAATAAACGAGAGCCTCTACCTCCCTACATGAAAAAGCACACATACTGTCGAGAAAGAGAGCGGGAGAGGGAAAGCAAGTGTGTTTAGAACATCGGGAGAAAAGCGTCTCCTCCAATTATCATAAAATCGATATCCAATTCTACATACTGAGCAGTATACAGACGTAATCAACTGCTACGGGGAATCATAGTGGCGGGGGTGGGGTGTGGGGGAGTTCAGGTAGAGCAGAAAGTGCACGTACAGGAAGCTACTGAAAAAGGATGCACTTTGCAGTGGCGACGTAGTATAAGCGGGCTCCATTTTGTCCTGGGGGGACCTTAGGCACCCTCACGACCACGCACACAGCCTTCCCACGTCGGTGCACACATTCATTAGACTGGCGCACACGCGCGCATGCATGGGAGAGAGCGCGGGGCACACACGAGTGCACACACATCTCTCTGGATTCGTGATGCTGGGTTGGAGGGGCCTGGGGGGTGGGTGGAGGGATGGGGGTGGCATAGTTGCATCCTCCTTCGACCGGGAAGCGGCGGTGCTCTCCTTTCTTTTCTGTGCGGCTGTTTCTACGTGTGGCACGTCGGAAGGGATGCTGGATGCTGCGCGCAGACGCAACTCGCGAGATATTGATAAAAATACGCGAAGGTCCGTGCCCACCCACCCCAGCAGCCCGAGCCAGCCCCATCGGAGGGAACTAAGGAGATATTCTGACGTCGAGGGTTAACCCCCTTCCACCATTTCTCTCCTCGATCTCTCTCGCTCTCGCGCAGCTCCTTTTCTCCCTCCCTCATTTCCCTCATGTCCTCCGCCCCGCGCTCTCACTCTCTTCCCGAGCAGCTCCCTATTACGACATTAACATAATTATTAATATTTCCCGTGGCCGCTTCTCTCCGCGGCCCCTTCCACTCTCTTTGTTTTCCAAGTCTGAAAGGCGGCCGGCGCGTTCACTCGTTCCAATGACTGTTGAATACGGGAAAAATACTCGGAGCCGCGTCGCAGCTATTAATTTGAAATAGTTATTACATATAGGAAACTCGGTGGGAATGAATGTACTTGTTCTAATGTAACTTAATATTCCAGGGCGGAGTAATGTCGGGAGCTGGAGCGATCATTCATTTGGCTGCTGATAGCCCGGGGCGGTTCATTGTCAGCGGTTCGATTTCGGGCCGAGTTCCTTACCCTCGGCGCGAGCAGGAGGACTTTTCTCATCTTATCCGCGCGTCCCGATCAGCCTTTTTTCCATTTTTCCTCCTCCCTCGCTGCGCCCGAGCGAGCCCTGTCACCGCAATGCGGCTGAAACCTTTCATTAATCCTAACGACCCCCGAGCTTAGCCAATGATCCGTTGTTCCGTGGTCATTGCGCGTAAAAATTCCGCTTAAGATTTCCAGCCTCGGAGCTCCTGGTGGCCGGCTGCTGGCGGAGAATCGTCGAGGGAAGAGGCTCCGCATCGCGCCTTTGCCCGAGTAATATTTTCATTTTCTACGCAACTTTGCCCCCGTGGATTAAATCTGTCGACGGCGGCGGTGGTGGGGTGGTGGTGGTGCTCTCCTTGGTTGAGTAAGCGCTCGCTTAACTTTTATGGCAATTTGCACCGAATATCATTCATAATTCTCGGCGTCTAGTTCTCCGGCAACAATTGCCGCAAACAACCGCGCGGATTTCTCTCATCGAGGAATGTTGATTTCCCGGGGAGGGAAATTTCTAAGGAGAATGTCGATCCCCTCGCGCCTCGGCGATTTTGTAGCGGAGCACTTGCGGCCAGGTGAACCGGAAACAATGAGATCGCTGCGGGCCTCGCAATTAAAACCTTCTGGTTCAAGTGTTTCCCTTTGAGGATAGCGCGCGCTATCCCGAAGGAGGACCGAGGCCAACCGAGTAACAAAGATGCCGAGGTGAAACGCGCCGGAGGGTGGGAGGGCGCGCGGTCAAAGGGGATTATTTCATTAAATCGACTAATCATTCGCGTGGCTTGCCCAGCCAGAGCATCCCTCATAGACTCGAGCGGGCAAACACTTAAAAGCTCAAAACCGTTGTTACGCCGCGTCTCGAATAAATTTATCCGATGACCCCGTCGATTAACGGCTAACCCGATTACGAAGAATCAAAGAGGGCCGTTAGCTTCTCTCGATTAAATACCATTTTGGAGTGCGTCTTTTTGACTCGTCTGGCAGTAAGTGGGAAGGAATCGAGCCACCACTCAATCGAGGCTAATCCTGGTGGCGCAGGAGCAGCCAAAGGGGTAAAGAAGGCAGAGAGAGGGTGGCGGGTGGCGGGTGGCGGGTCTCGGGGAAATTATATTTTTTGTCGTGAGGACACGTTCCCGGCGTCCAGGACACTCGCATCCCGAGGGTATTTAAAGACTCCTCGTGTCCTGGAGCCTAGTCGAGGGAGGGGGGTGGGAGGGCTGAAAAGGAGAGAGTGAGAGACGCGAATGGGGAGAGCTGGGGAGGATGAGAGGGACAGCTGCTAAGGCAGTAATCCCTCGAGCTCTCACGCACGAGTATTAGTCTTTCCTATAAAGCTGAGCACACCAGCGCAAGTGGGTACACCAACACACGCACCTGCCCAAGCCCCGGCAACACTGAGCGCGCCCGGAGAAACCGAAAACCGCGATCAAGTAGGATTACTTGGGAGCAATATGCTCCCTCCCTCTTCTTCTCTACCACTGTTGACCCCCTCGGCCCTGTTGGTCGCTCTCGTTTTTCGTTCCTGCCCAAAGACACCCCCGCATCCCCGCAACCCCGCAACCCCGTCGCCCGCCGCCACGGGCCGCCGGCACACATATGTGTATAGAGCCGACCACGATATACTAAGAACCTCCAAGAACCCCCTATCTCGCGGCGGGCAATGGCCGTTATCTCGAAGAGCAGCCTCAAACGAGACTTCGCCCGGCATATCGGACCAGCCGAGTCGCCGCGCCTCTTTCTGTTTTGTCACTAAATGCTGACCACGGCTATTAGTTATCGCCGCGTCGGATCATCCACGCCCCTTTTCATCGGGGCAGCTCGCTCGGCCTGAAATTTCCTGCGATCACTCGCCACTTCCTCCCACCGGAATGCTCCTCCGTATCTCGATAATCACTGCCATCCTTACCATCTTCCTAGGCATCAACTACAACTATAGCCGGCAGTCTGGGAAGGCTAGTGAGCGTGAATATGGGAGGCGTAGAAGGGAGGGTTGGGTGGTGGAGGGTGCCTCGCGTGTTGTAGTTAGAGAGCGAGGGCAGCGAGGTGCAAGCATAATATTCGCGAGTCGAGGAAAGTAGGTGCCGTGGCGCGTGCTACGAGGAGACGACTAGGTGAACTCGGACGAGCCAGTGGGTGGAAGAGGAGGAGGAGGAGGTGAGACGCGGGGGTGGTGGAAAGGAAGTAGCGCACGGAAGAGTAAGGCGCGAGGAAGAGCGAGGAGAGCCGCGTAGAAGAATGAGAAGGACTTGGCGGATAGCGTGGCCGCGCGAGAAGCCTGAGGAGAGGGAGGGAAGGAAGGCGAGGAAGGAGAGGAGGCGAAAGCCATGTGCGGGGGTGTAACGCGGGGGTAAAAGTCCGCGAGCCATTTTTCCCCATATAATTATAAGAGAGGGACTGGGCGTCTCCATGGCGACCACACACCACCCTCTGCTCGCCCCCACCCTCCTCATACACTCTGCACCCCGTTTACTTATATGCCGGAGGACGCGCGCTGGCACATGTGTGCCTCTCTGTGTTTCACTGTCTGTGTAGAGCCCCTTGTACTCTCTTACCTACCCGACTCCTCGCATTCTCTCTCTCTCCTTGGCGCACGAGCGCTCACGTATGTGTCGGTACTTCTCCATAGGAGAAAGCCGTACACCGTTGATGTAGCTCGCAAGGCGTAGGTACGTAGGTACGTAGGTGTGGGCCGCACTTACGTAGGAATGAATTGGTGTAGGTATGTATGCGCGACCCGCGGCCGAGAGAGAAGAGTTGCACGGGGAAGACGCTGGCTGGAGCAGTGCGCGCTGCCCGCCGAGGCACACGGGAGGACGGGAGGACGGGAGGACGGGAGGACGGGGGAAACCGTCAGGGAGTGAAATTAATGTATTTGTTCTGCGGCCACCCTCATATGCCCCCAGCAAGGACTCTCTCTCTCCCACTCTCGCGAGCGCTCTCTTTCCCTTTCTGTTTCTCCGGATGGCGCGGGCGCGCGCGAGCGCGAAAAGGTCTCATGCCGAGGATGGCCGAGACAGCGCTCTGCCCGAGTCCCACGTAGAATATCAGGCTGGCGTTATTGCTTTTGTGTGTAAAGGACGTTCTCCGCTCTCGAGCCCTGTGTGTTACTTGGCTCCTCTCTTCCCCCTCCCCGGGCCCTCTCTCGCTCTCTTGCCCCACGCTCTTTCTTCCTCGCTCTCTCCACTCTTTCTTACTGCTCGCCGCTCCGCTCGCTCGCTTTTTATTGAGCTCGCTCTGTTTCCTTGAGACACGTACGCGTCCATATCGTACTTCCGTCTATTTTGCCCCGTAGTTCCTCTCTTAGGTGACACGTGAAATCCGCCGGCTCCTGTCGCCCCCTGTTTTTCTAGTCCCCGGGGATTCCAGCGTAAGGGTTACGCCGCGCCGCGCCGCGCCGCGCCGCTCCTTCATAGCGCGCCAATTTCCTCTCGACCACCATCTCTCGAGCACCTCCACTGGCCACAGAGGCCAGAGGTGCAGTTGCATAATTGGTGCGAGTCCATTGCTGCCGGAAGAACTCGGCCTTTCCCAAGCTTCATCGATATCGACTTGCTGCGAAAGAGATGGAGTTGTTGGGAAGGAATTTGATATTAGAAAGCCTCATACTGAGAGGACTGTGGAAGCCGATATACACTACATAGTATATGCAGTAGCGAGCAAGATATTTCAACGGCGATGGGAAGAGAGTTTCATCCGCTTTGCTTTACGTAACGGCTAATTTAAATGGTATTACAGAGCCTTTACTTGGCAAATGTTTCTATCATTCCGATCGGGCTTTAGCCGTGGAAAATGGCGGCTCTTGCATAATTTAGCCGGCGAGGCGGAGGGCGGAGGGCGGCGGGCGGCGGGAAGGCCCTCGGAATTCGAAGTAACTAGTGCACTGTTCCGAAATGGGGGTAGGGAAGGGAAGGCAGGCGCGTCGGAGGGTGGGGTTCATTGGAGCTCCCCTTGGAAAAAAGCTATTTAAATAGGTACGATCCCTGGGGTGGGTGGGGTTCGCTTGATGGTGGCTCCGTTCACCATGG
Source organism: Crossocerus cetratus (assembly GCA_963675795.1). Classification (NCBI taxonomy): domain Eukaryota; kingdom Metazoa; phylum Arthropoda; class Insecta; order Hymenoptera; family Crabronidae; genus Crossocerus; species Crossocerus cetratus. The sequence goes on along the minus strand of OY776664.1, from coordinate 1,859,531 downwards.
CTTCATCCCAGTGCAAAGGAACCGGCCATACGAATGTGTGGATGTGGAATGGCTGACTCCGATTGAACCAAGACTCCCGAAATAGCCCACTATTATACATTAGCCAGGAATTATCTGATCGATCGGCCCCCCAGAAATATGACCCTTGCACCACGGGAATGAGTAATTCCCCGGGCAGATCTCCTCGCAGCGTGTGCGGAAAACCAACTTTCTCGCGAGGACTCTCTCTCTCTCCCTCTCTCAGCGGGGGGTTCCTCCGGAGGAAATTCGCCTCGGGGCTATAATGGGAGAGGATCGCATAACGATCGGGTTTACGCGAGTCGCGAGCCGCGCGCGGGGGAAAGGGACACGCGGCGAGGAGCTAAATTCCTAAATAGTGCCGGGCGCAGGAAATTCCCGTGAATAATTGAGCCGCGTAATTTATCGGGAGGAATGCAGCCGGTGGCTTCGTTTCCGTGGGTCCTAAGGGCTTTGCCGAAGCAAGCAAGCAAGCGCGCGCCGGTGAGAGCGACGAACGCGGCAAGAAGGCGGCCACCTCGGGGGATATCGGGGGGTTGAAAGGGGCGGGGGGGGGGGGGGGGGCTAGAGGGAGTCGCGGGAGGACTGGGACGGATGAAGCGAAGGAGAAAGGCGCAGAAGAGGAAGGCGAGAAGGAAGGAAGGAAGGAGACGGGAGAAGGTGGAAGTGGCGCGGTGGAAGCCGGGAGGTGAGTGTGGGGTGGGTAGTAGGTGAGAGGGGTGGCCCGGTGGAAATTGAATTTCGATCGAACACCGCGACGGCAAGCGAGCGAGCGAGGGCGGTGGAGGAGGAGGGAGCGGAGGAACCAGGGTGGCAGTCGGAGGAGGTAGAGGAGAAGAGAGACGGGAGTGAGAGAAAGAGCTGGAGCAGAGGGTAGAAGGAGGCTGTAGGACATTACAGGGCATCCTCCGGCCCCGTCACTATGGCGAACAAATGAGCAATTCTCTCAACCCCTGTGTCCTATGATGTCCTCCTGCACGTAGAACCTGGCGATGGCCGTCTTCTGGCCCGATCTCCTCTCCAGCCCTATACCCCGCCGAGCGACCCACCGAGCGAGCACACACCGTCTCGACCTCCACCTCTTAGCTCTGTTCCGATGTCCGGCTAGCCGGCCCCGGAGGTGATCGTAGTTTAAAATTTCTCACACGGAGCCCGGAAACCACCCGCGCGCGCCCTTCCACCGGTTCCACCGCGCGGCTCGACAAGCGGCTCATCCGCCAATCCAACCCAACAGAGCCGATCCTCCTCGCTGATCGCTCCTCTCCACCTTCCTGCCACTAGCTCGCTCCTGCTGACGAATTACTTTCTCCGAGTTCATCCAACCTCCACCCCCTCCTTCTCCCTTTCTCGCCAATATACCGCCAGGCACTATGACGCGCCGCTTTCAAGCGGACCATCAACTAACTAATCAATTCTGAAAGGCTCATTAGGGAAGAACTCGCCGCGATCTTCCTCTACTACTTAAGCAGTAAGCAGTGTCTAGTGACCCGAGCCAAGATTCGCTAATGCTTGACATCGGGCTGAATGCAAGTAATCAACGAGCATAGACTATCTCATTACGGGAAGGGGCTTTAGTTGGTGGGTCCGGTGTACAATTGGTAAATGAAATCGGCGAGTGCGAGTGGATTGGCCGGGCTGGAACGTGCACCAGACACGTTAATCAGTGGGCAGAATTTCCTCGGAATACGATAGTACCGGGCCACCGCAATGGAGAAAGAAAATGGCCGGCCCCCGCCATTAATTAATAATAGAGAGGCCGGCGAAGTCGCGGCTGGCAGAACGAGAAAAAGGATCGAGAAGAGGGAAGGCGCTTCCAAGAGAGACAGAGCGGAGGGTGGAGGAGTCTCTCTCTCTCTCTTGCGCGCGCTCTGTCTGTGTAGCAGGGTGGCTCTGACGGTGGCGGGGCTCGACGGGGTGAGAGGGTGAGAGGCAGTCGAGGGGGTAGGTGGTCGGGGGAACGGGGAATGGATTTTATGCCCAGAGCGAGATATATGGCGGCCGCTACGCCCGGGCAAAAATAATATTAATATCGGAAAGGAAAGGAGGGAAAGTTTCGCAGGCTGGCTGGCTGGCGGGATAGCTGGCTGGCCCTGCTTTGGGCAGGGGATATCAAGTATAATCATAATAATAAACGCCCGTGCGGGGCGCCATTGCTGCCTCTGCCACCCTCTAGCCAGCCACCTCTTCCTCCTTCGAACCACCACCTTCTCCGCGCGCCTTCTTCTTCTTCCTCTTCCTCTTCCTCTTCCTTCTTCCCTTTCACCACCCTCATCACGCGCTCGCATCCCTCGACCACTCACACTCCTCTCGATCTACCTACATCCTCTCTCTCTCTCTCTCTCTGGTTCTCTCTCCCTCATATATTACGCAAAGCCAGGTTCCTGCTCGCGCAGCTAGAGCAGGAACTCGGAGGCCGGCTGTCTTCTGAGTCTGTCTTGTGTGCGAGACTTGTAATGTGCCGCGCAACACGCGCGTGTCTGTCTCCACCGAGGCTGAGCCGGCTATACACTCGAGGATTAGATTAGCCTCGACTGGCTTCTTCCCCGCAAAAGGCTTATATATCCAGGAGGAATAAGCGGCCAAACAAAAATCTCTCTTCCCAGCAGCGCGAGAAAACCGGCGGCGGAGTCGCCAGGAATTCTTCACCCTCCGACTTCTTAGCCTCCTGTCGCGGCAAGCACACGCAGCTGGCATATCGCACTCCCGCTGTTGCGAATATCGCGTTACTCGATTTATAGTGGGATCAGACCGCCAGAGCGCCGCTTGCCGCTTGCCGCTTGCCGCTTGCCGAATCTCTCTCTCGCGGAGATTGCTCTCGAGGCTGCGGCTGCCTCGGTGCATGCCTCTCGCGCTTTCTTCCGATCGCAGGATAAATTGCCGCCCGAACATTCAGACCGATTTCTCTTGAGCCTCACGCTAATCTCTTCTATTGAGGTTCTTGGTTAAAGAGAAGTGCGATAAATGCCTGGGAGTATATCTGTACTATAATTGAAATTTGCGGAGCAGAGTGTGTGCTCTGTCGGAATGGAGGCTCCAGTGGTTTTCGGTATTAGAGGGGAGGGTGGGTTCTGACATTCACGGGGCACGGTAGGCCCGTTGTTTCTGCGGATGAGAAAAGCCCCAAATCCCTCAATCTCGTAATTAATCCACGCGACGGATAGACGGCCCGTGCTCTGGCTCCAAGGTCCTTCGACCTTCCCTCTAATCCTCCTTAACCCTCCCTCCAACAGCCTCTCGTCCACTCGTCCGTTCGTCCACCCTCCGCGTCCGAGTTGGCAGGGGGTGGCAGAGGGAGGTCGCCGCACGATCAGTGCGGATGCATTTATATCGAATTGCAGCCGGCTCGTATATTGCCCCTCCCAAATGGAGGCTTTTGTCTTGGCGTGCCGCGCTCATAAGCGTGGATTTGGCCCCTTATCCTTCCAGGCCTTTCCGCCTCTCGCTCTGCTCCTCTTCCCCATTTGCCGCTTTCGTCATTGCCCTGGACCACGCTCGGCCACCCCCGAAAAGTCATCCCCCACATCAGCTTCGCAGCACAAGGGAACCACACCGTTATCTTCCCGAGTCCTTTCCTCTCTCTCGCTCTCTCTCCCTTTTTATGCTTCCTTTGTCGCGCGCGCTTCGCCGAAAGGGGAGGAAGGGAGGGAGAGAGGCGAGCAGAAGCGTGTGAGTCGGCCGACTGCGTTTTCTACGTTTCTTTCATTATCATACTATCATTTTTTTGCCCCGCTCGCCATAAATTGGCTTTTTCCGTGGATTTCCCGTACTTTATGCGTCCCACTTCTGCCATTAATGTCAGCAGCTCAAACCCCACCCCACCCCTCCTGCGCGCCGGCCACCCTCCGCCCTCTTCTCCGGCCATTTATTCGAGATACGTGACTTTCCTTGCCAAAAGCACATTTTGTTCTGGCCAGTTATTAATGAACGCGGACCCCACAAGATTTTTCCCCGTATGTTGCTGCCCGGTGGGTTTTTTGTTTCTGGAGACGCGGCCAATTTGGATCGGGAGGAACGTGTCGATTGGCCGTTAGGATATCGTGGCCACTCGGCGTTATGTTCGCAGAGGAGGGTGTAAATGTGACGTAAAAAATGATCGGCTCAGTAACGAATAGGAAGAGGGCACGTTAGCAGTCTACATAGATTGTATATATGCCTCTCGTCGAGAAATAGAGATCAGCTGGAGATCTTCCACGGGCTTCATCAGTGTCGGGTGTCTCTGAAGGGCCTGATTCGCCGGACTCGAAGAACCGAGGTCACCCGGCATTGTTGCCGAGCACTGATTATGAGTAATTCAGCGCGAGTGCCTACTAAAGTCCACATTGTACTCGGGAAGCGGAGGACTTTTAATAACAACGATACAAGGCCGATGCTTATTCTGGAAGTAGTTGGTCTACTGTTAGAGGCGGGAGGAGACTCGGGTTTTGTCTCGGCGAGGACAAGGGTAGCCGGGGCTGGGGAATACTGTCGGATGGGTTACCGAGCACTTGACCCGCCGGAAGAGGAACCAGGGCGCAGAGGGCTGCACTCCTGGTGATTAAAGTAAAGCCGGGAATTAGAGTGAAGGAAACTCGCCGGTAACACTGGGAAAGAAGAAGCATTCCGAGGTGGAGGAGGTGGAGGAGGAGGAGGTGGAGTTGAGGCGACCGAAAGAGAGAAGAGCGGGCGGGCGGGAGCGGTGGCAATCAGTGAAATGGCGGTGAAAATAAATGAATGGAAATCGAGTCTGTCTTTCACGGTGGGGCACAGGTCCCCGGACAACTAGCTCTGTGTAGGGGCCATACGAACGCGCTCGATGTGGCCCGGGCCGTGCCGCCTTGCCCGTTCGAACAATAAGAATAAATCGCTAAGTTAACTCCCGAGGCACATTTGTGATTGTAAGGAGCCCATCCCGCAAATCCTGTTCCTCCTACTGAGGACTCTCTCGCTCGCGGCCTCTCGCTCTCGACTCTCGACTCTCATCGCGACGATTGCGAAGCCGCACCGAGCCATTTTTGATCGGGCCAAATCGCCCGGCAACTTTTTCTCTCTCCCTAGACCACCCATCCGCCCCTCCAACCCTCCGCGCGCTCTAAATAAACTCGAGTTCTTGCAGCTCGTGTGAGTCCCGTGTGTTGGCCCGGCGACTACTTGCTGCCGCCGAGAACTGGAGCGAATGTCGGCCGAGAACATTGCTATTGGCGGAGTCTGATGTTTAATGAATTTAGGCAGCAGAAGAAACGCAAGGTTCATCCTTTGGAGCTCGATATGAATGCCGTTGGAATATTACTGGAATCGAGCCAGAAGAGGGTGGCTGCTTGAAGAAGTGTACGTCGGACTCGATACAGGAAGGCTCGGCGTGAGCATTCAGGGCCGCATTAATTCTGCGGAGCGTCCGTGGTAGGATGAGAGCTCGAGAGCACACCACCACCGCCGCCACCACCACCAGCAGGAGCAGTAGGAGCAGGAGCAGGAGCAGCCTCTGCTGGAAGCCATTGCTGGCCACCGGGAGAAAAACGTATCACAAGAGCGCGCCGAGTCCTTGACTGTGTTTCGCGTGGAATCCCTAAACTAAACTATACCTCATCCCTATCGGAGAACAAGTATCCCTACCCTCAGGAAAGCAAGCTTAATGCCTCGGAAAAAATAACACACGCACACAGATGCCGCCGTCGCCGAGCGAGCGAGAGGAGGATCCCCACGGCTCTCCTCGCCTCGCATGCCCGCCGAGGAGACGATGCGTGCGTGAGAGCGCGTGTATGCGTGTCTCTCACTCCCGTGTCCTTTTTTCCCCGGCGAAGGAGGGTGGACATTTAGGGCGACAAAAAAGGACACTCTGTCTGTCGCAGGAAGCCCCCAGGAACACGCTGGAATTTCGAGCCGCTCGAGTGCCGATCGATCGAATCTGCATGTTTTTCTTCCTCGGGGAAAACGATATTGCCCTCGTATTATTGCTGAAGCGGCAATTGCTCGGGGTCCCGAGCGCACCGCCGACCCCCCCACCTCCGTCCCTCTCCCGTCCTCCTCTCTACCTACTAACCAACCACCGGACGAAAGTTCGCTCCTACCGATTCGTATCGCCCTAACTTCAAACTCCGGCCAGAGAGTGCGAGAGAGCGAGCGGAGAGCGGAGAGGGAGCGCGATTTAAGTTTAGCTCGATTGTTTGTTACTGACAGTTTGCGTAATGACATCTCGGCGAACTTGGCCCCGCTTTTATAATGCGGCCGAGTTCTCCACTTCTGGAGGGTGGTCGCCGCCAGCTATGTAGCCTCCTCTCCCTCTCTCCATCTCGTTACTCGATTTACGGCCGGAGGATACTTCGAGCGAGGAAACTTTAATTATCGCTGGCAAAGTTATGAGATATCGCCGGCCTCTCCTTACCAACACTCCAGTTTACCGCTTCCAGCATAATGACTCTCGACCCCCCGGTCAACCGTTTTAATTCCCAGTTCATAACTGTACCCTCGCAACTCCAACTGCTCAGCGAGTACTTGGTAAGTTCCTCGCGAGTTCAGTATCGATTCTCCAGGTTCTAACGGATATTCGACAGGTCAATAATCACATCAGAGTCACACCGAGTCTTCTAAGCAGTAGCAGAAAGAAGGACGTGAAAAAATCAGCGTTTTAATTAGACTCTAATTAATTAGCAGTGGCAATTACAGGATTTAATTGGGAATAGGGATCGGAGCCACACCTCTCGATTGATGCATAGGTATGGCCAGGTCGCGGCGCGTTCCCACCCCGTGATCGCCGTTACATCGGCCTCTGTATCGCGAGCGGGAGAGTCGCGTGCGCACCTACCGCCATCCACACAGAGCCACAGAGGAGACAACCCTCCCAACTGGCCTCACCCTCGCACACTCACTCAACCTTCCAACGCAGAGAGCGTCGCTGTCGACGCTGTCCTGGCCTCGTGCATGTGTGCGTCCCTGCTGTCCCCCACCCGAGACCCACTTCCCCTCGATCGCCCCCACCAGCCGAGTAGTGGGTGCGGCTTCGGCCATTTTGGTACCACCTACCCCTCGCGCGCAGGCCCTTTACCCTTCAAGGTACACGCGCACCCACACGTGTCCCATTCCCCGCAGCTACACGCTCCCACACACATTAGCAGCGAGTGTATGGGTCCACCACACGCCCGTGCCTCTCGCGTGCGGAGCTGTCTGAGCGCTCTGATAGGGACGGCGGGGAGAGGGAGAGAGAGGGAAGGTGGAGTGGGGGCAGTTGCCAAGCTTATTCCAGAATCCAACACTCTCCGAGAGGCAGAGGCGAGACGGGATGAGAAGAGAGCAAGAAGCGGCCGGCGGAGAAGAAGAGGAGAGGAAGTCGCGAGGAGGAAGAAGAGACACGCTGGAGGCGGAAGAGAAGCCTGGAGGAAGAAGAGGTGTCGTTCCGACGCCGGGGAGGGGAGTCGACTTAATTTCTGCCACCCCCCCACCCCCTCGCGCACATTTCCCTCCGCGTGGACCACCTTACTACCGAGAGCCCCGGCTGAACTTCGTATATAGCTTTGCACTAGCATTCGTTACATAAGCCGTACCCAGTTACTTCTACTTGCTCTGAAAGCGCCCCCCACCCCCGCACGACCCCGCTATCTCCGAGCCCTACGCTCTAGCAATGTTAGCCCGGCAAAAAGGTTCGCTCGAGATGGGATCGTTCCGATCCAAGTTTTTAATTGAACCCTCGATGCTAGTTTCATCTTGGAACGAAATGTACATATAAATTAAAACGGTCTTTGCTCCGGTGTAAAGGGAGCGAGTGTAGCCGAGCAGAACTAACAGAACTGGTAGGAGAACAAAAGGGCTCAATCGCGAAATTGCGAAGAACAGTCACGTTTAATCATCGGGAATTCAGATTCCAAAGGGAGTCGGTGTGAGCCATTGCAAAGGATATTGGCGAACTCCCCATCCCGGGCCAAGTATAGCCGCCGCGCCGGAGAGAGAGAGAGTTGCCCGCCGGTTCTGGTCACAGATGGCGATAGGTGTATTATACGGCGAGCGTTCCTCCTCTCTTCTCTACTTTATTACGTATTGTAAGTTAAGTTTATACCGTCGAATAAATTTCAGCCGATCCAGCCCCTTCCAAAATAGAGCATTTCAATAAATTCCCTCATCATTTTCCCTTTTTTTCTTTTGTTTTTCATTCAACTCCTGTCTTGTACCATAACTCCTCGCCACTTAGATCGTCCAATGAGTCTTCGTTTCGTTTAGTTGCGTTAATTTGCCGGAGAAACATTTCAAACGAACCAACAATAATGGCCGAGGTGCAGGTTAAGTGCAGAGGCTTGGACAGGCGGGATGTTTGTAAAATTTTATTCTCCAGCTCGATATAAATCCCCTCGGAGTCTCCAGGGGTTTGGGCTGTGCTCGGGCGGGAAGCTTGTTTCCGCGAGGGTGGATAGCTTATATAGCGCGGGACGACGAGGAGGCTAAGTGCTTTTTGTCGGAAAAATTATATGATAGCCGGGCAACGCGCGGCCTTTTTCCTTCTCGCGCCCGTCCGCCGTTCCCTCCACTTTCAACGTTGGATTAGAAAATATGATTAGCTTCGTGCCGGGAGTTTATTCGGCCCGCTCGCTTTACTACATCCACAACACACACACAGGCGCGTGCACACACGTGGATGGTTTCTGTCGGACGGAGGAAAAGGGGTGGCTCGTTGTCGCTCGTACCCTTCGGATTTTATGGATGACCGTGGACCCCTACGTGCCTCGGCATCAGCCCTCTCTCCAAAAATGTCCTCTACCCTTCGCCAACTAATTCGTCGAATGCGTCGCTACTGTATTTCACTTCTCGGCACTCTCCCCCCTCGGCCCCCGCGCCGAGCAACTATCGATACCTCTTCGCGACGTTAGGCTCCAATTCCAACGGGTTTATCGTTAGATGCACACTCGAAGCATACATAGAGCGAGTATCGAAGGACATTCGATGAAATGTTGGGGTGGGGGGGGCAAGAGAACGGTAGGGCACGGCGATGAATTCTGAATTGAGCCGCTGATGGATCGTCGATTATAGGTGGTATCGGATTACCCGCTGCATGGAAGGATGATAGCACGTGGATATTGAGTCGCGCATATTCCCGAGACAAGCTAAAAGCACGGGATAACAGAAGATGTTAGCCTCGGAGGAAGGGCCTGCCGGGCGTTTGCCGGGGGGTAAGATACGCAACGCACGTCCCGCTCTCGTTTTGCTTTCATAAACCTCTCTCCTGGTCTGGCTGGCTGCTGGCTGGCTGGCTGGCTTGTTCCTCCTACGGGAACCCTCGGCTCGACCTCCCTGCGCGCTCCCACTGCTCCTCTCTCGCTCTCTCGCTCTCTCGCTCGCTCTCGAGTCCTGTCGAGAATCACCTCGTCCCACTACTCCTGCCAAGTGACTGAGTGACTTTGCGACGGTACAATGGCGAATACACCAGCCAGCCCGATCAACTTTTCGGATTAGGTGTCACTGACCCGACTTGCTTCTCAGTTTCACTGGTTTCCGCGTGGACATCCACCCAAACTCTCGGACTCTCGGCAGCGCCGATATCCAAGTCAATACTTGGCGGCGCAATATGTACCGTTTATGTACAGAGGGAACGGCCAACTTTATTGGATCCCGCGCCCAGCTGAGCACTTTCGCGGAAGGAGCTGGCGAGGGAAAAAATGTCAGCGAGAGTGTGTAATGATGCGTGTTCGACTGGCCGATTATCGGAGGACGGAGGAGCGAGCGGCGGAAGAGCGAGCGGAGGATGAAGTTAAAAAATGAGCCGGAAGCCGAGGGACAACGTGTCCTGGAGGGAAGAGACGAGCGCGGAGCGAGGCCAAGAGTGGCAAGGGAGCGAAGATGAGTATTTCCCAGAGGAGAAGCCTCCTGAACCGAGTCGACTCATCAGGCTATCCGAGCCCTCGCCTTGCATAATAAAACTGTGCCGATTTTTATCGGGCATCCACGGGACGCCATTGTTCTCCACTCCGCCGACACCTACATTCCTACATTCCTACATTCATACGTATACACTCATTCGATTGCTCTCGCCTCGATTTCTGGTATTCGCCCCGCAATGCCTCGCGACAGCTCGATGAAAACTTTCCAAATGCTGGGAGAAGCGCGAACGTGCGCGGAAAAAAATATCAGTTTTAGCTGCGCTGGCAAACTACAAAGGGCAGCAGCGCGCGGCGCACGGTGGCCTCCGGGATCGGCGGGAATATCGACGGCATAAATATGGTGATTGTTATCGGCCATCAGTGTGAAGCACGCTAAATGACGCGGCATAATAGGAAACCCGGCCGGAAAAATCGAGCGGCCGCCACGTCCTCTATTTCCAACAGGCAGCCAACCCTGCTGAATTGGAAGAATTGGTTCGATATTAACACGAGCGTAATCATTCGATTCTCGCGAGAGAGGGAGAGGGGCGATGAGCTGGTTTTGTTTTTCTACTCTATAAAATATTCAGATGCGCCAGCGGCAATGTAAAATCTATCGGGAGAGTAAAGTGTTGGTTGGTTTGAGAGTGGCGGAGCTTAAACGATGATGTTGTTAATGGAGTATCCGGCGCGGCGGAGGGGGCATGCCGAGATGCGCGAGCGGTAATCCGGGATCAGCGATCGAGAGCAACAAAATATAAATTATTAAGGGCGCTGGCGGGGCGGCAGCTATCGACGTTACGTCACATTTTCTCAATATACTTTCAACGTGCCGCCGATGAAATTAGATTCGAGAGACGCGAGTGGCAAGCGGGTGCATCGGGGTGGGAAGGGTGATCGATGAAAAAAAAGGGCGATCGGTTTCAACCCCATCCCCACGAAACGTGTTTGCGACCCCAACGGATGAGAAACGATCTCCCCCTCCGTGCACCCCCCGCGCCCGCGCGCTCTCTCCACGAATTTATATCGTGATCGAATTATTGATCTTTACTGGCGACCGATTCCCGCCACGACCCCCATGTGTCGATTTTACGCTTTTAACGATCAGCGACCCCGCGCGCACACGGCCTTTTCCTACCGCTTTTCTTTTTTACTCCAACCCCTCGCACCGCCACTAACGATTCCGGCATTCGCTCACGATTTATTCTCGTTGCCGCGCAGCCCGTTACGGGAAAGCCAAGTAATTAATCTGGATCGAGGGAGCGTGCCACTTTGGATCAGCCGTGACCCGCGGCCAACTGGTCCACTTCCGATCACTCAATGTCCACTTCTGTTTTAGCAAGGGATTAAACTCCCGAACTGGACTAACTACCGTCCGCCCGCCGCTCCTCTTAACACTGTGTGCCGATGGTATTAGCGATCATTACCAGTCTCACCACCATCTCCGCGTCATTGCTCATCCTGACGGTCAGATCAGACAAACTGTCCAGCATACAACTTTTAACTTGAAACGAAGCCCACGTGCACTAATGGAATCCCATTTCGCATCTTGCTATTTCACCCTTCTGCCGTCCCAAAGGGACGTCGCCCAGCGCCAGGCCAATAAGGGAGCACATAGTAAATTCCATAAATTTCACGATTCATATTACTCCGCTGCCGTCATTATTGCTTTGAGCGAAGGGTGGGTGGCGTTGAGGGGTGGGCGGCGAAAAAAATGGATCGGTGACGAGCGTCCGGTCGAAGACACCGCTGGCGAAACCCTTGAAAGTACGGGAGTACGGGAGTACGCGGGGCTGAGTTTCGGGCGGGCGGGCGAGAGTGGGCGCGTGATCTTTAAGGGGATGTATATAAGTTGTGGGTGGTTGAGGTGCCGCGAGGGAATCGAGGGGTGAGAGAGGGAGGCAGGAGGGGTGGCAGCGAAACAAGCGAGAAACCCGTTAGTGTGTTGGTAGAAGGTGGCGATGGTGGGGTTGAGATGAAGCTGCCTTGGTGCTACTGCTGCTGGTGGTGCTGGAGTCGGTGGCGGTGGTGGTGGTGGTGTAAAATATGGATTTACTTCTCCTCCAGGCCCTCGGCGTTTGGCCGGCTCTCGCGCGCGCACTGGTCCGCCGCCCGGCTTCCACCCCTTGCCGAGGCATGTGCGTGTCTTTCTCGCCTCGACTCTGACGTCACACGCACCACTATCACCTCCCATTATGCGCCCAGGCGAGCGACACCAACACATCGACGCGCCTCTCTCCGCGGCTGCCTGCACACGGAGAAGTGCGCGCCACGACGCGCCACGACGCGCCGCGAGACGAGGGTGCGCTCGTTTGTTAGACGCCGCTCTCGGAAAATCCAGGGCCTCTGTTTTGTTACTGCTTTCTTTGCACTGTCACGCGAGACGCCCGGTGTTTTGTCTCGGCGATCGCGAGCCCGAGCCCGAGAAAGAGCTCTCGACTCCGAGACAAACCCTCCCCCCTGCCTACCCGCCTAGCCAACGCCGCTCGGCTCTCGGGGGTGCAAGAGACGATTGCCAGAGGTAGAGGCACTGCTTTGGTTAAGCTTTGAGCCGGAATAGTGGGCTTTCTTGCAGCCCTTAAACGATTCCCTCAATTTGGTCGCTGCGGCGCGGGCAAGATATAAATCGTCGGCCTTTGCGAGCGAGCCAGCGTGCAATCGGCCCAACTATCGCGCGACGATAATGGCCCTTCGACTCTCGAGTATTTGTTGCGAGGATGATTATTCTTGGCGACCCCTCCGCGCGCCCTTGCCTCTCCTTTAATAGAGCGTCTATGTAAATGCGCCGCGAAGGGAAATAAGCTAAAGGGAGAGGGAGAGAGAGAGGGAGTGCGGCATTTGCACTAGGCGAATCGTTATTTCGAATCTAGCTCGGATATGTCCGTCGACCCCCACGGACACTGACATTCGATCTTCCGCCGTCTATTTCCACCTTACATGGAAGAGGTATACATAGAAGCCGGAGCGGAGTCATGTACGAGGCGAGCCCTATAGCCCCGCGTGGGTAATTTAAAATGCGATTACTCGGAGGGTGTTCTCTCGCTCGACGTAGGGGTAGCATTCGTCGGTGGACATAAGAATAGCTAATACGAGGAGATGGCGAAGGAAGGAAGGAAGGAGCCGGGCGACCGGGAGGGTGAGAGGGCAAGAGGACGAGAGGGGTTGGACCAAGGAGAACGAAGGGGGTGGCGGTGGACTGGGTGGCACTGGGGGTGGCTGGATGGCTGCCATTAAAAGATTTCATCCCTTCCCTCTCGGCCGCCCGCGGCACCCATATATAAGGGTGAGTAATCTGAGAGCCACCCCTTCTTTCTTATTTTCCTTCCTTCTTTTTCTCACCCCCATCCCACCGTACCCGTACGTAAACTCGCGTCCACCCTCCACGCCGCCACCCTCGCTTCCTCCAACACATGCGAGATATTCCCAGCTACTTGTGCCGAGAAGCGCGGACACACACTGCAACAGAGAGGGAAGAGCCTGGCACCTGCGCCTGATTTTCCTGCCGGCGAACCTTCGGCCTCGCGCCCTGCCGCGGACACGTGTCTACGCGTCTATGATAAGCTTGTCCAGAGATTTCGGCAGGTCGCAATTATTGCCAGTGGCGGTGATGTGTGCGAGGAGAAGGAGGAGGTGGAGGATAGTGCGGTTCGGGGAGATCCCGAATGCAGAGTGTTGCCGGGACAAGAAAGCAGCAATTCGCTTTCGGGATCTGTCGGCCGAATGACAGTCCAATTTCAGAAATTACATTTACTTGGTCAGTGTCTGCGGAGACATTCGGTGCTCGGGGAAAATGGAAGCGCGCATACATAGGGAGACGCAGCGGCGCGAGAAGATGACACGGGGGCGCGAGGAGAGAGGAAGGGAGGGAGGGAGGTAGAGGAGCGAGGGCGCGCGGCGGGTATAAGTCGAGAACTCACGGGAAACGGGAATGGGAGGAATAAGGGGCCGCGGGAAGGCGGGCGCGGGAGCCGAGCGGGCTGCACCTAAGGGATACGTAAGACCAACACACACGTACGGATTACAGAGGGTAGGATTGGCAGCTCTGATCAATATTCGATTTTTGAAATATCTCCCCCGACCACCCCCGGCTCCCGGCGTCGACGTCCTCGCAGCCGAGCGCCGGAGCCACCAACCCCCCAATCCCCTCATCCACCCGCCGGCACCGCCACCAACGCGGGCGCTGCCACCCTCGCGTAACGTTCCTCGAAAGCTCGATACTCCATTTGTATTTTTAAACTGGAATCCCTATACGCGGCCACACACACTCGCGCCCGGCCGCTCGCCTACAGCTACAACCACACCACCACCATTGCGCGCGCGCGCGCTCCGAGTACGCTCACCTAGAGAACGAGAGGGCAAAGCGTCCTGCCACCACCATCGCCATTCGCCATCACCATTACCACCGCCGCTCGCTGGCGTCGTCCCTACGCCATCCCCGCCTCGTCTCTCCTCCGCTCGCGCTTCTTCTTCATCTTTATCCTCCCTGCACTGCTACTCCTTATCCTTTCCTTCCCGGCTCGCCTCCTCCTCCGCCCCCTCCGCCGGCCTAGCTTCTTTCAATTCCTCCGCTTCTTCGCACTCTTTCCCTCCGTCTCCTTCCTCCTCCTCTTCCTCTTTGTCCCTCGCGGCAACTTCCTGAGGGTGGCTCTCTTTGTCGCTCGCGCTCGCGCTCGCGCCTTGAGCGAACGCATACACACTTAACGAGGAGCGAGGGAGGAATGGGCCAACAGAGGGGAAAACGTGTGCGGACGTAGGTGGATCACGTGTGGGGGTGGCGCGCGAGCGCGCCGACAGGGGCACACACGATCCCTCGGAATTTTAAGGAAATAGAAGGACACTCGATGCATACCATCGATATGTAGCGACACGCCACTGTGTTGGTAGGCAGAGGGAGGCGTCGAACGCGCGCGCATGTGTCTATGTGCGTATGTGTGTGTGTGTCGGTGAAACAGGGCCGCCGCGTCGCGCTGCTACTAAAAGGATCCTCCGAGGTGACGGGATCCTCTCTAGCCGCTTTGTCGCGAGCAGCCGCCCGCTCAATGCCACTGTATCTTTTCGAGCGATGTTATTCCACCGGGCCCTCTCCTTTCAAATCTTGAGGGCCCGCGCGCTCACAATTATTCCGGCATCTTGATAGTCAAATAACCCCTCTATATACGCGATGCATTTAGTAATGAGATAAGAAATCGGGGCCGCCGATTGAAGGATGCAGGCAGGATGTCTCGCTTTCCGTCTCCCCCCCAACCCCTTGCTCGAGGAGGTTCGCCGGTGAGGATGTTTGATTATAAAATACAATTTCAGATATTACGCTGATAAGCGTTATTGCGGGATCGCAAATATGGGGGTGGCGTTGGATCAATTTTCAGTTTGCCCGGGACAGGAAAGTAGATTTTACCGGCCCCGTGTATCTTTATACATGTCAAACCAACACAGCCGCCGCCCAGGCTGACTGTGCTTGGTGCGCCGAGCGCTCGGCTGGTGCATGCACGCCGCGAGCTATAGATCGCGATGGTGTTGGCGTTTCATCGGATGGGGTGGGTGGTGGCGATGGTTGGCGGTGGCGGTGGAAGCGGCGCAGAAGGTGGCGGGATGTTGGTACCTGGACTGGTCGTACACGTAGGTACCTACACCTCGAGGCTCGTACCTCTTTGCCCGGCGAATTGGAATTTCTCGCCGCGGATAGAATTCTTTTGCGAGAATCACGCGACGCCCACGAGATATATAAGACTTAGGTGTCGGGTTGCAAGGGCGCGCCCTCGCTCCCACTCGGCCACACGAAAGCGGACACGCGACGATAGGGAACCCACTCTCGCATACTAAATGCACTAAATGCACCAGGGAGCCAGGAGCTGCCTTGGTGCCTTCTACTCTCTGGCCCTGGCCCGTTAATTATATTGACAGGCCGGACTTTCCGAGTCGAGACCGGCCACTATTCCCAGTTCGCCTATTCCCTTTGTAGCTGGCGCTCCCGGTCCCTAGAAGTCCCTAGAACCCTGTGGCCTGCCGCTCTCCAATGGTATAGCTCCTAATTATCAATTGACGGAGGAATAGTGGTGCGGTGGAAGATCTATGTGGAAGGTAGATGTCCTTGCTAGGTTCGAGAGGAGAATAACCCCCACCATAGTCGGCGTCGGTGAGTATAAGCGGCGGACGGGTTGCATCGGAGTGCGCGCGATTAATTAAAAGGTCGGCGGCGGCGGTGGCGGCGCGCGCGCGTGTTCTGGCCACTCATTAGCGGGCGTCGATTGGCTGGCGGGCGGTCACGTGAGGAAGGAAGGCAGTCGGCGATGCAGAAGGGGTGAAGGGGTGAAGGGGAGGAGAGGAGGCGGGTGGGAAGTGCGGCGTGGCGCGAGAGGCGGAAGGCAGAAGGGGGTCTCTTCAGTCAGTGGGGCAGCCGAGCCTGCACTGCACTCGCTCAGTTGTTTCTACTGCCAAGGAGCCACGCCCTGCCCCTTTCCCAGCCTATCCAGCGCCGGATACCTCGCCCGATTAATTAAGACACCCGCCATCAACTGATATCGCGCCGACGCGCCCGACCTTAATTGCAATCGGCCCCGCCGGCCACTCTCCACTCCTCATCTCAACCCGACCGGACACCTTCTCATGGCCGCTTCCAAAAAACTCTCTCTCTCTCTCTCCCTCTCGTGACACCGGCGGGGCTTCGCTGCATCAGTTTGCACTTCCGAGTCACCCGGCACCTTCCACTGCCCTTTTAAATGCAGGTGCAATGGGCTCGACGAAAGCGGGATCAATGACCGCGTGGGAATCGATGCTTTTTACGCCCCGGACGTGAATACTTCCTACGGACTCGATTGCCGCCGCTCGATTCCTCTAAGATACACTATTCCGCCACTGGCTATAGTCACACGGAAACAGAGTGATGGTATAGTAAAGTCAAATATTGTATCCGACTGCTTTGCAATAAAGCCTCGGAGTAGAACACATTTCGAGATCAATAAACTCCTCGAAATCTAACAGACGTGTCTTTATTGGGGGCCTGCGAAGAAGAGAAAAAGGATTGTAGTTTGGAATTTGCTGGTGTGCGAGCAGAGTCTTTAGCGGCGTGATATTAATTGGGCTTGATTGAAAATGGAAGGCGGCCTTTTACTATTAGCGTAGATAGTATTGGAGGTCAATCTAGTGAAAGATCAGAGTGTATCGAGAGGAGGAGAGGAGAGGAGAGGAGAGGCGGCCCCGGGGTTCCTGGTCGGTGTCTCGCGACCAGCCGGTCTCCTTTGTAGGAAACGAATCGGCATGTAGATTCCATGCAAATTGGCCGAATGCGCCTTCAAGAGGATCCCCGATTGGTCGCTCAATCCATCCCTAGATTGGATCTGCATCCCAGCGCTCCGGCTAATCACGCAATTACTCGACCGAGCTTTAATTTTATCCTTAATTAAATCCAATCTCGCGTAACAAACGCGGCCGAGCGAGCGAGCGCGCGCACGCTTTCCCACTCGAGAGCGGAGCAGAGTAGAGGCCAGAGGGTGCCGACATTTCTCGCAAAGGCGATCGCCGAGGGCCGATAAAACTGAATTTAATTACGGCCAATAAGCCGAGCCGGCGCGGCGGTCCAATAAAAATAGTCTGATCGAATTTCCAGCTGGATAAATATCGCGCGCTCTGACCTCGGCTCATTCCATTTCTCGCGGGCATCCTCTCGAAATTGCACTCGCCAGCCAAGCCCGAACGTCAATCGGAGCGAAATGAAGACCGAGCCAAATGAGACAACCGAGCTCAAAAGTGAGCCTGGCACTTTTCAATAAAAGGGACGAGGTTCATTTGACAAAATGTCACATCGTGCCCGCAATCGGCTTGTTTTTTTTCTAATAACTGGCATAATCCGTTTCGGACTTGTCACTGGTCGTCGCGCGCTCTTTTCTTTCCTCGGGGGGCTTGACGAACGACCCGGCGAGTCGGCGACGCTCGCCCTTTCCGACAGCGCGTCCGGATAAAACGAAAGGAACCACCACCCATATACTCCAACACCCGCCACTCGACATCCTCCCCTTTTCATATTTCATATTTCGAACGAGGCTTCACATACTTCCGTCGGCCATACAGGACGATTCTAATGATCCATCGCAACCTACACTCGTAACTACATTCTGATCCTAAGTTAAATGACTCATCCTGTACCCAGCCAACCGTACAGATTAAAAGAAAAAGTACTTACCGCCGAACTCACGGCGATATTTTAATTCCTCTTTGTCGAGGCAGCCTCCTCCCACGCCAGGTGGCGGTCGCTTAAGGCATAATATCACGGACAATTGGCGTGATTCGGGAATTAAGCGGAGATTCATGCGTCGGCGTCGGGGAGGCAAGCGTCCGGAAAAGACGGAGGATCTCATTTGACGGCGGTGGGCTTAATTTATCTGGGAGCGCGGGGGCGAGGTAATTTTATTTAAATTATTAAAACCCGTGAGTCGCGTCGGCCGTTGGGGCCCGGCGGGGCTAATGAGCTAATCCTCTAAAAAGTTATAAAGTTAGCGAGTTCATTTTTAAAAGCAACAGCGCGCTCGGCCGCCAAGCCCCGGGACGCAGCGAGGATCGCGCGTAGAAACCCCTCGACTCGAAATACTTACGGTACTTTTTATTACCTCGTATTTCACGCGCTCCTCCTTGTCCCTCTTCCTCCCTCGCCCTTGCCCACGAGACACACTCGGCCGTCCGCCCGCCAGCCGCGCTCGAGTTTTACCTCTGCATATTTATACAGGTGAGTAAGTAGATATGTGTCTCTATCTATAGTAGGCCGCCGGACCCATTCTTCGAGGGAAATAGAGCAAGCGGGCGGCCGGGCGAGGGCCGCTCTGCGCCGCGCCCGTAGAAGAATGGCCAAACTTAATGGAAACGGATGAATGTCGCCGTTCACCGTAAGTAGCCCCGATAAATCGTTTGTTTCGCCCCGACGGCGCGAACGACTTCTGCAAATCGAATAGCCCAACCGCTCTTTCCCCCTCAAGTTCTACTGCACCTCGTTCGCTTATCCTCTAGGCCTGCGATCAAAAGTTGCAGTGATCCCCGCCCTTTCGCGACAATGACACTCATTACTCCCAGTGAAACGGGAGAAAAACTAATGGAGCCGCAGCGCGGCCCCGAGCTAGGCGAGGAATGCGCTCTCTCTGGCGAATAGACGTTAATTTACAAAACGAACGCAATTGGCGCGGATGCCAATAAAGCGGAAAATGCTCACTCGGCCCTATTACAGAGCGAACGAACGCGCATCGGAAATCGTATTTTTACCGGACACAAAGCGGCCCACCGAATATTTTACTACCAAATTGGCCATTGGCCGAGCTCAAAAATATTGTAGCAAGCCCGGCGAAAAATCATTCGGTCCGTCCATCAGCGTCCGGAGAGAGAAAGAGAGAGAGAGAGGGGGGGTGGAGGGGCGGAGGGGGCGTGCTCGTTGAAGCGGGCCGCTGCCGATTTCAAATTCAAATTTCCCTTGCAATCGAATTAGCCGGCAAAAGAGAGCCGTTTGATCCCAGACGGCCTCGCGAGCGGCCGCTCCGCTCGCGGCCACAAAGTGCCGCCTTCAATTATGAATAATTCCACATACAAATTCCCTTGATTCCTTTCGCCAAATCGAGACCGAGAGGGAGAGGGGGAGTTGGAGAACTATCCTCGGACGCGAATGCAGGTGAATTAAAATCGGAGGGAAAAAAGATCGACGGGTGAGAGAGAGAGAGAGAAAAGTTGGTGGAATGGCTTTTAATTTGAGACGGAAGCTGGAGTCTTGGCCGGTGAAGGTGGATGCAGCGGATCAGGCCGAGCCACTTATGCGATCCTAATTAATCCATTTGAGGGGAATGCGACAGATGCGTGCGCTCAAATTCAAATTTATTCCAATTAGAGCGAAGGTATAGCGGCGGCGGCGGTGGCGGCGGGCCAGAGCCTCGGAGAGGAGAGACAGACGCGAATAACGCAGACTGCGTCACCTGCTACCCGCGCCACCGTCATTCCCCTCCGCATCTCTCCACCTTTTCTCTCTTCTCTCTACCATTTCTCCATTCTTCTAACGCCCACGCTCCCATAAACTTCACCAACACGATGGAACTCTAATCCAATTAGGAGGAGACAATCCCCCAGTCGTGTTATCGTAACAGTGGCGGAGTATACTCGCGGGATAAGTAATTCCCCGTAAAAATCCAGAAAACGACCTCGCGCCCTCACTCTCTCCCGATGCACTCCTTTTTCGCAAGACATGCGAGCACTCTGCTACGGCTGGCTTAATAAAATTAGCATATAATGAGGCGTATCGATAGCTCGACACTCTGTTGGCTCACGGTCGACATCCGGTGGAAATTGATTTCTGCCTGGGCCAATCACCCACAGATACACTCTCTCCCTCTCTCTCTGACGGTCTGGCTAATGCGAGTTCTCTCGGGCTCGATACGAAACTGCTTTAAGGGGATTGTTAAGTTCTATCTCGGTAAGTGCAAGGACTAAGTTTAACGACGCACGGCGACATTCGGACGGATTGTTAAATATTAATAGGAGGCTTGGGAGTGATGGTTGGCGAGCGCGGTAAGTAGAATAGAGGACGAACGTGTGAGAGGCGCGATGTGGCGCGATGTGGCGCGACGTGGCGCGGCGTCCTGGGAAGGATAGATCGAGGATGGCTCGAGCGGGCATATCGATGGTTGTGGCTCACTGGGAGCGGAGGGTGCCCGGCGAGAGAGAAAGAGAAGGAGAGAGCTGGAGCAACCGCTCGCTGGGTAGGAATTCAGCGGAGCGTCCGCCAAGGTGAGCATTTTTTCTCTCCGCTTTGATTGACTAACGTCAGTCAACGAGAGGAGCCTGGGACTCGGCGCGGTGAGTCCCCATTTGGTATGCCATGTAGATAAGTACAGTCCAGGACGAAAGAGCCAGCAGCGCCGGGGTGGAAGTCGGATTAATGCCGGCGACCACGACCATTTATCCATCGGGGGGATGCGCACTACCCTGGTGGGAAGGGGGGGCCTCTCCTTCCCCCTTTCTCTCTCTCTTTCTCTCTCGGGCCCCTCTCGCGCCGCGCACTCCTTTCTCGGATCTGATTTTTTTCTCGGCCGTCCGCCAACGAGCACGTTCGCCTTCGACGGCTCGAGTGAGAACACGACTCGGATGTTCGGCCGTATGAGTTATTCATCGGGCGGGAAATACTTGGAAAATGGACCAGTGCGCTCTCGGGCCCCTCTTACGTATCTCGCAGGCCGACGCCGACGCCGACGCCGATGCCGCGCGGCTTTCGTTGGAAACGGAACCATTAATAATTCTATCTCGCAGCTATCATAGGGCCACGAGACTTGTACATACCAACAACGCGCCGGCCCGATCCTACGGCCACTCGGCTATAATCCTTAAGTAACCGTGCGAAACTTCCAACCCGAACTCTCTGATGGCAGTTTGTCCAGTTTGCCTGGACATTCGAGGAAAATGATGAAACGAGGGGGGGTAGACTGACGGTGACGCGTATCGAGACGAAGATATAAATATCGTTCGTATACTTGAGTAGTATTAAATAAAGATGGATATACTAGAATCCGAGGAGAGAGAAAGTGAGGGAGACAGAGAGAGAGAGAGGGTGAGGGGGACGAAGGGGGCAGAGGAATGAAGGGCGGGGGCTGAAGTGAATGCGAGAGGGGGCGAGAGGGGGCGGTGGTTGGTATAGGAAGGCGAGCTGGCGACCATCACCAAGTCAAATCGTCTCGCAACGCGCCAGCGAATAATCTTAAATTCAAATTAAGAGTGGGTCTACAAATTTAAACAATAAACGATCAGATTCCCCGCGATTCAAATTTAAACGCGGCGGACAATGGAGCGGCGCGCATTTGTGGCATTCCCCGTCTTTGGCTCCAACTCGCACGAACCACGTGCACGCCTCGCCTCGTCTGCTTCTCCATTTTCATGCCGCCGCTGCCGCTGCCGCTGCCACCGCCTTCGTTAGGTGTGTTTACTTCGGTTACCTGCTGCCCTTTTTGCCGAGATCGGCCCATCTCACAAGCCGCTCAATACAAAACTAAATGTATCGGAAGCAAAGGGCCCCCAAAAACCAACTGGGTGCAACAGCCATTCAACTCACTCCGAGTTTAATTAGCCCACCACTAATCATGTGACTTGATCACTTTCCCGGGCGTATCTAACGCGCAGCACAACAGGAGAAATTAGTGTTGGGGTGTGAAAGGGTTTCGGTGGGGCCCCGGCAGTGATACTCCGTCGATAAATCGGGCTGTCACGCCAGGAAATCTTATCGAGCACTGAAAGGACTTTCCGCTGCAATGATTCTCTGTAGCTGGGAAGGAGTGAATGCCGGGCGGTGGGCCGGTGGGCGGTATGGTGTGGATGGAGGAAAATTCCCGCTCATTACGAGGCGGTGCACGCCGGTGAAAGAAGGTGGAAGAAAAAAGATTGAGCCAGCCGACCACCAAAAAGCGAGCTCCTAATTCGGTGGACCGAATCGGAGGCGGCCGCGGCCACTGACGCTGCGCTGCGCCGCGCCGCGCTGGAGCGGCGATCTGGAACGGTGTCGAGAGAAAAACCCGTAGAGAAGGAGGCAGAGGAGCAACCGGCCCAAGGAGGAGGAGGAGGAGAAGGAGGAGGAGGAGGCGGAGGTCTCGGGAGGTCTCGATGAAACGAGACGCGGAATAAAGGAGCGCCAGAAACCGGAGGAAGAAACCGATAATCGCAATCGGGAGGGACTAAGACGGACAGAACTATCCGGGGAAGAGAAAACGACAGAGTAAGGGAAGAGGGGGGTGGAGGGCCAGGGGAGGAAGGGAAGGAGGGAGCGAGAGAGTGAGCCAAAGGGACACAAGAAGCGATCGGGACGTCAGATCGGATCTCGTTGGTGAATCAAATTTGGCCAAATAAACCAAGAGCCGCGCTGGAGGAACGCGGCGGATGGTGGAAGGGAGGAGGGAGGAGGGCCCCGCGAGAACAGTTGCGCTTCGTGCGTGCATTAGCATGCGGGAGGGTAGCGAAAAAGAGTGCACGCTGAGAGAACGAGTGAGAGAGGACGCAACCGCTCGCTCGCTCGGCTCTTCGCGCGGCGAAGGATCCAAGGGATCGAAACGCGGCTCCAACGAGGAAACGGGATGGAAGAGGAGGACCCCTCTCGCCTCCGCGGCGAACCCGAGGAGGACTGAGGACCGAGAGCGAGACCGAGAGCGAGGCCGAGAGCGAGAGGGCCGAGGACCAAAGGCGCGGAGGGCAAAAAGGCTGGCAAGAAGGGACTTTTCGAACTTTCTTTGTGTGCTAAGCAGCCTGCCGGGTCCTCGAGCGCGCCAGAGACGATCGCCGCCCTCCTTCCTATCCTTCGCCACGGCACCGCGTCCGCGAATACGCTTTAAACCCCAGCCAGATACCGCGATCCTACGCCGCTCGCCCGCCTTCCATCATTTCACGCCGCTACAATTGCGCCCTTGGAATTAGGCGCCAACTCCGCGCGGTGGGCTGGGGCGTGAAGCGCATCCGGGAGGAAGTGTAATATCGCGCTCGAGACACTTGTTCTCCGGCGTCGATCTACACAAATTTACCGTCGCACCGGAAGCGAACGCGCGCGCGCACGCCAGCGCTAGCAAGTGGTAAAGTTTTATCTCTGCGGAATATACGGGCGAACCCACTTCCCCGGGAGGATCGGGACGCGACAGCGAGTAGGACTCTTGGATATTTTCCCTCTCGGGTAAAAGAGGCCTCGGCGGCATCAAGTGTGCCTCCCAGTAGACGATACGGATATAGACGGGACACGCCAGTGGGGAAGCGTCGCTTATCATTCATTGCATCTCAAAGTTCTACTCCCATTAAACCTGACGAGGCCCGGAATACTAAGTAGCCCCGCGCGCACTGTCCTCCTTATTAATAAAGATGCTGCCGCGATCCTAAGTGCCTGGTGTATCCTGCCCAAACTATACGAGAAGAATTTCTCTATGAGCGAAACTGGCACGACAGGTTCGCCGCCGCTACTCAATGGAGGAAAACCCATTCACCAGTTGGCCGTTGGCCGTTGGCCCTCACCAAATATATCATATTTATCTCGGAACTGGGATCTCAAGGAGCCAGAGTCCTAGCGGCTTCCGAGAAATCCGGCCTACGTCATTTTCATTGACGTCCTCCAAGTACATACTCGCAGTACATAGCACTTAATCCCAGGAGGTTTTCGCAGCTGGAGCACAAGCATGAAAAAGCCGCTGTTGGTCCGCGAGGCTCGAGATAAATTTGGCGCAGATCCGAGCGATGCCGGAGGAAGCGGCCAGTGAGGCCAGTGTGTATAGTCGTGAGAGGACATACACTCGTCCTCGTGAATGACACCACGGACGTTTTGCGCATTGCTCCTACAAGGAGCACCGTTCCCGGCCGTTCCCGAGCAGAGAGTTTTAAGCGCTCTGCTCATCCTCCGCGCTCGGCTCTCGCCGTATGCGCGTGCACATGTGTAACCATAGCGCGAAGCGGGTTTACAAGTCCCCGAAGAGAAACGTGTCCGAGTACGTGAGCGAGATCCTCCCGCTAGACAACCGGCGCCCCGTTTTAACAGGACCATTTAAATTCACACGGCGTCGCCCTTACCCGCCGCATTCTCCCTGCTCCGGCTCCGCCAAGCGCACACGCCTTATTCCCGCGCATTAATAACATCTTTCTAAATTAGTCCAACGCGCGTTCTCCCGCAGCGTCCTCCGGCCAACTTACACCTTCGCGCGCGCGCTTCTTTCCGCGACTCAGCGAAAGCCGAACAATTCCCTGGAATGGAGAATTCTCGGGGAAATTGTAACAATAGTTATTAACACTTGAGAGCGCGAGAGGTAGTTGTTGGGAGGTAAGTGATTTTGGTTCTTAAGCGAGGCCGGGAAACAATATAGGAGCTCGCTATCGGCGCGAAGATCGAGCATGAAGCAAACGCGCCCCTGGTGTGGCCGCGGTTCCTCTCTCGGTTAGCTGTTATTAGCCCCGGCGAGTGCGCCCGAGCGAAAGAGAGAGAGAGAGAGGGCTCTCTTTCCCTCCGCGGGAGATCTTCATCGCGCCACGATCCTCTCGAGCATGGCAACCAATTATTACGGGGGCGAGAATATTGCGGGCGAAGCGTGTTATTAGCGCAGCCCGTTTGCCGCTCGCTCGCACCTTCGCTCGATCCACTCAACTTCCCTGCGCTGGTCCTCCTCGATGGTCCTTGCAACTCCGCTGACACCTCGCTCACTCTCTTATATCATTGGCCGAGCCGCATCCTCCCTT
Source organism: Crossocerus cetratus (assembly GCA_963675795.1). Lineage (NCBI taxonomy): Eukaryota > Metazoa > Arthropoda > Insecta > Hymenoptera > Crabronidae > Crossocerus > Crossocerus cetratus. The sequence continues at coordinate 1,834,494 of OY776664.1, read as the reverse complement.
TAATACTCAATCAATTTACCAGCATATATTTAAAAATTCTCTTATATACTCGATTGAGACACGTCGGGACTCGGCGCTCGAACGAGCAATGACTACAAGTCGAACAGACGTGTACTACTGTTGGCAAATGGCAAGTGGAAGGAGAGTAGGCGAGGGGCGCAGTCGATATTAGAGGGTTTCGCTTGCGCGCGATCACTCTATCGAGTGGTCGCCTTTCGAGTGGTCTCGCAGGCTCTCTTTCGTGAGCGTGTCGGACAGGCGTGTAGCATCGTGTCGCCGCCGCCGCTGCCGCCGCGCAGTACGGGGAAAAGTGTATCGCCCACGCCGAATTAGAGATGACCGGCTCGATAGAAAACGAAACATGCTGCTTAACGGCTAGCACCGCTAACCGACGCTTACCTCCTCTCATTTATTATGCATACCCCGCCGATACGTGTTGGAGATTGTTGCACGTGGCGGAGGTCTGAGTGAAGGAGAGCACAGCCGCGCTCGCTCCCTCGCACGCTCCCGCGCACAGTAGTTACACGGCACACGTGTGTAACGAGACGTAAGATCTCTGCTCCGAGAGCGAGTGGAGCGGCCGGCTGACGGGAGCGGATGCTATGCTCCTTTCTGCCCGCTGCTCCCGATTATGCGACCTCACTCCCTAACAAAGCCAAGATCGTGGCGGACCTGCTCGATTGATGAGCGAATTAGAGAAAACTCTCCTAGAGACATTAGAAGACTCGTGGAATTGGGGGTATTTGGCGAGGGGACGGAAAGCCGGTACTCGTTGCGATTGAAACGTCATCTTTCTTACGCAAAGCTTTTTGTCCCGGCACGATGCGCCAGGGCTTCGGCGGGTGCGCGTGACAGGAATCGCCGAGGGAAGGGGGTTCCCGGTAGTTGACTAAGCTATAGTTTTATGTCGCACCCGGTGTTAAGTGGCCTCCCATTTTTCCCCCTCCCCCGGGCAACGCGCGCCGCTGACAAAACGATCGGGATATACTCGCTGGATCCCGGTATTCCTGATTCCCGAGGCGTCGTTGGTGGCCTGGTAGGGGAGTGCGATGCCTCGGCGATAAAGGTCCCGATCGGCGCGATCGTTGGATTGCTAATGCGGCTCTTTCCCAACGGCGAGAATTTTCTAATGAGTGCGTTTGTTCGTTAGGCACGTACGCTCGGCCCTCGCATGCGCCGGCAAACGCGATCGGCCTCCTTAACAGGCCGGCGCAGTGCACATCTGGAATGCACTTGTTACCATAAAAAACGGTAAAGCAGCATTCGCACGTAGCCGCCGTAGGCGGCGGACCACTCGACACGGCCGATCCGCCGAGAAATCCCAGGTGCATTATTCAGCCGGCACTTTTTCAAATTAACTCCCTCGTCGCCTGAAAAATGTCCGAATGTCCGAATCTCCGAGAAACGTCTTGCTTAGCTTTTGGCCCTGTTGGCTCCCTTGGGTATTCCTCGCGAACAAGTGGTCCTACTTAACGGGCGCGCGCTCCTTGGTATTAATGACGAGGACTCGCCGCATCACGCACTCGTATATTTACAAGTTTCTCCTGCGCGTGGAAAGGATGCTCTCTCGGGCGCGTACACCGGGTGCCGGCTCTCCTTCCTTATGCAATATGTCGTCCGCAGGCGAAAAGACCGCCGCGGAATATCAAGTGTATGTCCCACTAACTGTTCCGCCTGTCTCCTCGCAATCTTCCCATGCACAGACACACGCGCGCTCGACTCCACTCATAGAGCGAACGAGGAAGAATCCATCGATTAAGAAACGGAGAAATTGCAATCCCAGGGACGTTCTCCTGCCTCTGGCAAACCTATAGTTTGCCAGGAGGAGGCTCCGCTTCCAATAATAAACGGATAAAGAATACATTAGAAACGGAGGCGTCTCGATGTTACTATAGGCTCGTTAAAGCAGGGATCCCGGGGCGGCGGGGAGGTGGAGGTACGCTCGGGAGTACGAGGCGTCCGAGAGCGGGTTGTTACCATAAAAGTGCGTACTTGTTATTCCCGGGTGCGCAAGATACGCGAAATCGGGCAGGCATGTAACGGGCATGCTTACGAGCGGACAACGAGTGCGGCCATTAATAGCAGCCGGCTTTTACACGGGGATCGGGCCGGTAAGGTGTGTTCCTCGAGTGGAGGAGCTGAAGGTCCTGCCGCCGCGCCGTGGTTACAGCTCTCGCGCCACACTCTCCACCACAGCCCCGATTCCCCGCTCTCCTCGATCGCTCCTCTAATCAATTCAAATATTTGAATTACAACAGGCTCATTCATGGCGGCGACGCGTCCTTGAAGCCGCTCTTTTTCAAGCTGGAGAGGACCAGGGGATGGGCTGGCGGAGCTGCCCTCCGAGAGGGAACCTGAGGACTCGAGATCTGGACCAGGCAACGCGCAATCAGTTGGCATCATCAGAAAAAAGCTGGATAGGCGCGCAGAGAGGGAGGAGTTACGGGCTTCTCGCAGCTCGGCACAGGTGGAGACCATTAGAGGAACACGGTGGAATAGAATTCATCTACTCAGCATTTTAGATAATATACTAGAATTGAACAAGGATTGTTGTGCGGATTTTCAAAGCCAGCAAGCAGAGAACTCGAGAAGTATGTACTGCGAGCGGGTACGGCGCAGGTATGTACAGAGGGTCCAGAGAAAGAATGAAGTTTTGGGATGTATTCTGGGCAGTTATGACGGGTGGCCGACCGGTTAATTTCGAGTGTTGGCCGCAGCGTGTTCCCTTGTCTGAGGATCGCCCGTGCTTTGAAGTGGCAGTTCGCGGCGAGGACTCTCTCCGTTCCAGGAAGGACTTCGATAAGGACATGTGGAGTGCGCTGCACGAAAAGTCGTTAAGTCGTTTCGGGCTTCCTGCGGGTGTCAGAGGTGACTGCCTCTTAAGCTCGTTAGATCCACCTTTGATACCTTTGCGGGCGAATTCTGCAGCCAAGGTGCTTTTCGCCAAGACACACGCTCTTATTAACCACGTACACTGAACACTCTACTCTCTGGTTCTCGGTTGGGTTGTTGTTGGGTAGGTTGAGGTATTTCGTGTGGGTTTGGCGGGAACTCCTCTTTTCATCAGTATGCCAAAGTGAGGAGACTGTTTGGTAGATATTTGTCAGAGTGTGGTCTCGCGCGGCGGTGAAGCGGTTCGTTGGACAGTGCCAATCGATCTCGATTGGCAGTGATCTCCTAGTGTCCGTCGCGCCGGACGCTCGAATGTCAAGGTTCCTCCGCGAACCATTTCCATAGGGGTCTATTGAAATTCCTACAATACAACAGACGACGCACAAGCGGAGCCTGGCTGGCTCGATCCCTCCGATTTGGTTAGCAATACGCGCACATCTTGCGTAATGGCAAGCCGAGCGAAATGCATGCTTCTGTGGCAACGAATCTATTACAATACATCAGGGGACAGCGATGAACGTTCATCCGGATCTACACCACGCGCAACCCTAGACTTCTTAGACCTCTCCGTCGAGCGACTCCCAACTCTCGTCCTCTTGTCCGAAAGCCAACAAGGAATGAGAGAGCGAGAGAGCGAGAGAGCGAGAGAGGGCGAGAGGCGAAGAAAGAGAAGGCGGCGGGAGAGCTAGCGAGTCCAAGTCCGGAATGAGCGGGCGCGCGAGCGTTAGAGATCGGATCGGGCTGATTTGAATTAGAACAATGGTCGTTGGCCGAGATGCACGCACACAGTGCGGCGCTGTCGGTGACGTGCGAGATTAATGACCCGAAAATTCAAAAATCGAAACCCCGTGGGGCGCCCCACACCTTCCGCCCCACCTCTCTCTCCACCCTCCGCCCGCCAACCGCAAACTCCGTCGAGCGGTTGGTTCCTCCCGCCGCTGTCGGACTCTGCCAACAATACTTATTGATCGATCGCGCTTTGTTTCGGTCAAATTAATTTTAAATCCTCCGAAGCCCCGACGATCCTCCGCACTAGATATATCCCGGGGCCGGAGCTCCAACACTTTCTGTCTGCCTCGGAGGACGCCCGCCACGGCCGCCCTCGCCCTCCTGCGCAACGGGTGTCTTGGACGCGGGATTCCATCGGGACTCTAGAGCTCTAGACTCTAGGAGGACACGGCTGACAGTCCTCTCCGGACACACAGTCACTCACCTTTCCGGCCGATTGATAACGCGTACAAATGGGACGGCTGGAATGCTCACGGTTTTAATTTGTCCCGGGGGACGAGCTGCGAGTGATGGTGTGGGTGTCACTGATCGGGACCATGTCCAATCGTTCCTAACCTCGAGTCACTGCCGGACAATCATTTGTCAAGCGAGTGAGTGGCCCAATTAAAAAGCGGACGTCCAGCTCGCTCTGCCTCGGGGAACAATTTGCTCGCCGGTTTCTCATCAATAGATAGGAATATCTTAGACTCGAGGGTGATAATGGCTGGCGAGGGCTGAGGGCGCGAGGTTTCTCCAAGGTGGAGAGCGCGTGCGGAAAGAAAGTCTCGATTCTCGAAACGGGGTCGGGCCACCCGTTGCAGCTGCGAGGAGTTGCTAACTCCATAATGCACCATGCGCCCTGCAGGGAGGAGGCCGCATTCCTGCCGGCGCATTCCATTCGACTCCCACTTGCACCGAGAGAGCGAGTACAGAGTACACGGAGCACACGGGGGAGTGAGGATGCTGCCGGTGCATCGGTCCACCAGAGCGATTATGTACCCACGGGATATATGCGTGCTACATTTTACTATCAGAATCTACCGCTCAGCATTCTCGACACACGCAACTCAGCACACGCGCATATCTAAATTTGTCCGGCTGCTAGTCGCGGCTCGTGGTGAGAGTACGTGGGAAAGGAGTCAAGGGGAATGTTGGCAGTCTTGAGGAGAGTCCCGAGGAGAGAATGGACGGCTCCGTCCTAATTAAGGACGAATGTGCCGATGCGGCTGGAAGAATTAAAGGATGGAAGAATGGGAAGAAAGTGTCGGGCGGCCGGGGCGGGCCGGTGTGGGAAGGTGCACTGATTGGATTAATGGGAGCGCTAGGTGCGTACAGCGCCGGGCGTTTTGTCCAGGAAGCGCTCGTTCCGCAATCTATTTTAATGAAGGCGGTGGACTGGGCCGGCGGACGCAGGACACACGGTGACAAAAGAGCGGGGGACAGGAGAGGTTGGACGAAATTTCGTAGCAATCCACATGGCAGATAAGGATCGGAGGACCGACACGCACGCTGCTTGGCCGGAGCGGCGTTCGCGAAGGGTCAGCCAGACACCGTGACGAGGACCGCGCGCGCCTTGATACCGATCGCTCTTTTGTTTCCATTCATCCCCCTTGGCACCTCCGCACTCGCCCAGCAACATTCACGCGCACACGCTCTCCGTTCTCTCACGCACACACCACCCTCGATAATGTCAGGCTACTCTCTCGTCTCGTCGTCTCTCCTTGCGTACGAGCCAACCAGCTTCGCTCGCCACTCTCGAGGAGCAGCCGGCCGGCGAGCTATGCTAATCAAGAGACCATTCCTATTTGCTTAATCGCTCGCCGCCGCCGCCGCCGCCGCCGCCGCCGCCGCCGTCGTCAGCCCTTCCAGACCGACTCCTAGGGCCCACCGAGCCATTATGCTACTGCTGCTCAGATCGCCCGATCGAATTTCTCCATATCTATCATTATGATTAAACCTACCCGTCCCCTACCAATTTTAATCGTTCCGATCAACATACATATATACGCCAGCCTTCCCCTCTCTACCCTGGAAGCAAGATGCTGCCGAAACTGGATCTCTCTCCGCTGGATCTACTGGGACGCGAGGTAAACGACTCGCGCGCGCTTGTTACAGAGGCGCGAGAGCGGGGGCCAAGCGCATTCCCGAGCGAATTCAGGAAGCGCTTACCTGCTGTTCAAACCTCCGGACTATATCTCTTAAATTGTTTCCAAGCGGAAGCGCGAGGATCTCGGGGAATTTATTTATCGGCCGCGCGCTCGCGCTCACTCTCTCGGCGACATTTGGCCACCGGCTCGACATTTCCGAATAAATTTCACCGTACATTGGCCTGACGTATGGCGGAGGTTGGCGGGCTCCTTTTTTAAAGGACGCTACAAATTCGTCAGGCGAGGAGGCCAGACATTTTTCTGATAGCCGGTAAACGTTGACCTCGACGAAACCGCGGACGCGAGAGCGCGAGAGAGACTCCTTATTCCAGGAAGGTAGTTCGAGATTGTTGGTTGGTGAGCGGCCCGTCCCGTCCGTCCCTCTGACCGCTGGTGTGTCCTGCGTGTCTAGTGTTTCCCCCCGTGGACAGACACACGCCAGATTAGATCTTAGCCACTACTATACGAGATTCTCATATTACACCAGCCAGAGAGCGCGCGAGAGAGAGAGAGAGAGAGAGAGAGAGTTAGCGAGTCCTTTTATTTCGGTGGCCAATGCCGAGAGAAGAAGTTTGCGTGCCGCTGCACTCGGCGGCTCCCGTTTTACTCCTGCATCATCCCTTCGGCCACTTTCCTCGATCGCTCTACCTTTCAACAACTGGCGGGACCAGATGCCCCAGACTATCCTCACCTCACTTCCCTCCAAAGCCCAGGGCCGATCTTACTTTATCACCATTATACCAATATGCAGGTTAACCCAATCGTTCTCGAATCGCAAGGCTCAGCCTCCGGTTCCTCCTATCTGCTAATCTTAATTTTCGGGATTCTGTTCACGAGTGTTCTAGACCGACATAGTCTTATCGACGCGCGTCGAGCTAACTCTGACACGATCGCAAGGACCCTTCGGAAGGGTGTTCGCCGTTCTCCAAGACGTCGTCTAGGGATTTAATCTTATCCCGGTGCTTAGAGGAGAGGAGCGGCGGTAAAACCGATGGGATCTATCTAGGGCTAGTTTCTGTAATGCGCGGCTCGAGAGGAGAAGTTGGAATTGGCGACGACGGCGGCGGCGAGCGTGTGAGCATTGAAATTCGAGTTGTGTTCTCGGGAATTAAGTATGCAGATGCATGGGTGAGCGGTGGCCAGTGGTCAGTGGCGAGCGGGGCCGGATAACTCCGAATTCCATAACGCACGCTCGCCGTCCGAGGGAGTCGGCCCTCGGATTGGCTCGCTCGTGCTGAACGCGAGCGGCAACAATAATAACGACAATGGCTATCTGCACGGGGTGGCCCCGGGGATAGTTTATTAGCGCTCCGAAGACAATGGAGGTCGGGACCCGAAAGGAACGAACCGAGAGGAAAAACAAGTCGAGGAAGAGGAGGCCCGCAGCAGCAGCAGCAGCCTCCTCCTCGAGAGCACGAGTCTCCGCAGCGCGAGCGCGAGCGCGAGAGAGCTCTCTCCACCGGCTCGACCGAGCGGCCGCTCACCGCGAGTAAGAAGTAGAAAAGCACGACCAAAAAAGCGAGAGGGTAGGAGGTCCGGCCCATATTTAAGTATGCAAGACCGCCGCCTCCAAATTTATGCCCGGCGACAAATATTTCAAAATCATTCCCCTCCGAGACACGAATCTCTACCCACCCCCCACCCTCTTCTCTTTGCTTCTGCACGTCCCTCCGAGAGCACGCCGGAATGGCCAATGACACTGCTCTCCCTCCCAGCCAAATTAACAATGCATACATTGCTGCCCGAAACAGAAGAGTGTGCGACTAAAAATGCTAATTTCCCAAATCCTTGAAATTCCGTTTAAAATCCTGAAAAATGCCGCACGACACATGTATAAAGATAACTCATAATCATCTCTAAGTCGCTTGGCAGTCTGTTCATTGTTCTCCGAATAGCCGCGTGAATTTCGGAGGAAGCAGAGGCTAGCAAAGGGGGGAAAAAAAGGAGCGCGGCGATTCGGAGGCAGAATGTAAAAGCAGAAGTCGCAAGGACAAAGCGGGGGGCCACGAGGCGAAATGTATTCAAAACTTCAGATCGTCTATTAGAAGAGGAAGGAGGAGGAGGAGGTGGAGGAGACAGGAGCAGGAGTAGGCGCGCGAGCGACGATGTGTACACGTCGATACGAGGGAGGCCGAAAGGTGAAGTCGGCTCGTCGGCTCGTCGGAGGTTCTCTGGAAGGTGGAGAGGCGGAGGGAGGCGGCTGCGGAGGGTTCGTGGAAGGGCAGCAGGGTGGACGGAGGACTGTCTCGGCCCTCAGTAGATCCCGACGAAAGATAAGGGAACGAGGGCGCGAGGGGTGAGAGGAATATGCGAATTATAAAGCGAGTGATGGTAGCTATTCGAGTGCTCTGCGCCTCCTTCGCGAGCCCTCACAATAAAGTTCGCAGACAGCATTTTTATTTCAAGGAATAGCCGCGCCACCCAACACCCAACACCCACCCCACTCTCCACTTTCTTTCATTCTTTCCACTCAATTTTCTATCGCATCCTCAATCCTCGCGCTTTTAACTTTCATTATATTTCAGAACTTAGATCCAGAAATTTCTCAAGTAGAATAGGACAGTCGTGGTCAGACATCGCAAAAGGGTAAGTCGTGGTTGTTACGCGTGTGCGTTGCGGTACTCACTTGAGCCTCTCAGAAAGGGATCGCTCGTAGGCCCAGCTGGAGATCCGCGGCCTCCTCCTCCTCTTCCTCCTCCTCCTGCTCTCACTGGGCTCGGTATTTAGGATCTCGGCGAGAGCGGAGGAGCCGACGAGGACGCGCTGAGTGGCGACAGGATTTACGGACTCGCAGGGGCTACGTGGAGGGAATACCAAGAAATATTGGTCGGTGGTCTAGAAATCTCATCGCCGTTACGATCGCGCGCCGCCAAGTAGAGGCAGGGCAGATTCGGCGAGTAAGAAGAAAAGACACGTGCGCGTCCGGTCGAGATTACACTAACTCGGCAAAGTAGCGTGAATTTTTGACGAATGGCAGAATCGGCCAAGGCATTCGCGTCGCGACTAACCTTTGTCTCGGTTGATGCCGGCCAGGACAGTTAGCATAGCACGTCTTAATAACCGGCTAGGAAGGCGTGACGTTCACTGCTCTCCGCTAAAGACTCCAACAGGTTCCGGCTGACGTGCGTACGATCGCCGAGCGGCCAGCAGAGGAGGCTGCCTGGCTGTCTTGCTCCCGGGGTTATTAGCCGGCGCGATAATCAATCTTCCTGACTCGCGTACCGAGGGCCGAACTTGATATCTAAATCGTTCATCAAGCGCGCGAGCCACGAGCGATCGGTATCCTCGAGATGAGATCGCCGCTCCGGCGAGATGCTCGCGCGGATACGTCGCCAGGAAGAATGTCAGGGTCGCGTCTCGACGGGCATTCCTCCATCGAGATTGACGCCGATGCCTCGCAATTGCACTTGCCACTACCAAAGTGCCCGACTAGAAGAAAACCGAGCGAGGGATATCCTCGCACTCCGGTGAGCGGCCGGGCGCTCTTATCCGAGCGGCGCAAAAAGGCCAGTAAATTAACGGCAAGCCGATTAGAGCGCGCGGCCGCTCTGGGCATAAATCCTCACAGGCTAAGTCATCCCTCGCGTAGCTCGCGCGCGCGGTAATAAAAAGGACGCGGCTTGAATAACAGTTTTCCAAGGGTTCGTTCTCTCGCCGGAGGAGAGAAAGAGCCGCGGGCTGGAGGTCTTTGTCGGCTTTGTCGAGTTGGCAGTAGTTGGAGCGCGTCGAGGTCTCGCGGTGCAGCTGGTTATTACGATTGAATTGGAGATCGATCTGGCGGCTCGGCCCTGCTCGGCTCGGCGCGGCGCCGATCATCCGCCCGTTAATGAGCAAGGGGCTCGATCGAGCGAGGACCATTCGAAAACCACGATATTTCCTGGAGGCTGGCCGAGCAGAGGAGAGAGGAGCATTCTCGCCCGGGACATTTACACGGAGAGAATCGCCGGAAGCTCTCCCGAGCGAGCTATCATGTACGCTCGCGCTCTGGCTTTAGGTCCGATTGTTCGGAGGTGTGTATCGGCCCCGGGACTTAATTTCCAGCGTGCCTGCCCGCTCGCCCGCTCGCCTACCAGATATTAAAGCGAGTGAGCGAGCGAGCGGCGTGTGACGTCGTATGTATGCAAATCCGAGCCCTGGAAATTGGGGGTGGTGGCAGGAAGAAGAGGGGCTGCTGGTGGCGGTGCTTCCGTCTGGAGGCTCGCGTAGTTTTGGTAACCGCGAATGTCGCGCGGCCGCGCGGCCGCGCGCATGAGCACCCCGCGCCCCAATATCTATATCTATCTCTAGCACACATACGCATAGGACATAGGTGGATCCAGCGATCCGAATGGGAGAAAGGGCCGCACACACTCGTGCACGGTCATTCGTGTACGACTGTACGGCGTACGGGGACTCGAGCAGTGCCGGGGCGAAATGGTGTATAGATCATGTATATTGATGCCAGGGCACACGGCACCGACGGCTCTTCGATTTCTCCGCTCTCCCTCTCTCTCTCCCTCCCTCAATATTCCACCCCGCGCGCCTGCACATGGATTTCCACCGGTCGACCTTCCCACCCGGCGGACACACGTTATTGTTTAAACCCGGGGAAATGCCGAAATGCGCCATTCCACATCTCCCGAGCGCCCTCCATCTTGCCCGACTCTCTCCTCTGTTCCTTGGCGTCAAATAAAGAAGACGCGCGAGGAGGACTTAATGGTCGGGAGGGAAAAAAGTTATGCCGGCGATAGGATCGCGGCATATGTACGCGGCCGGGCTTACGTAACGACGTGGGTGCTCGTAAAATATTTTCGGATGCGGCGGGATGGGCCCCGGCCGAAATGCCTTGGCTCTACTTGCCGCGGCAAGAGTTCTTCTTCCCATAGGAGCTCTATCCCACCGACCGCCCGACCAGCCGATGACAGAAAGCAAAACTAGCGCGCACCTGTTACCGCAGTCGCACGCGTCGCTTATTTTGAGATTGCCGTGCGTTTGCGTAGCTACGTACGCGTATGTAGATAGTGGTACGTCCGACCGGTTGAGGTATTCGGTCATCTCTCTGCCAGACGAGTTATTTTCCGTTCCAGCCTGTCGAATTTGTTTATGCCGAAATTCTCGGCGCTGACCGTGTCACGTCTCGTCTCGTGCGCTCTCGCCGTCCTCGACGATGTATGCGCTCTGATATTTCGAGAGCCAACTGCGAACACGGCGCGGCATCTTCCTGGAAAGTGTAGTTTCCTCCAAGCGAGTAGAAAACAGTCTGCCTAGTCGCGATTTCGCCAGTTGGACAGACCTATCGAACTCCTCCTCCTCCTCCTCGCTATTACTTTACCGGGGCTTAACTCTCTCGGGAGGCGATTTTCCCAAGGGCACGATGCAGCCCGGATATCAGGCCGAGCGTGAAATAAGATGCGGCGAGCGAGCTAATTGGATGATTTTTCACGCGCGGTGCGATGAGATTGCGCGCGCGCTCTCGCAACCGGCGCGGCGAGAGCTTGTCATTGGAAAGGTCACTCGATTCGCGAGATACGTATAGGTGTGTCATTGCCGTGGGAAGATGAGGCCGAGCGCGATAGATATCGCGCGCGCGCGCGCGCGTCTTTTCAGATCGAATCCCAATGCGCGGCGATGGTCGTCTCCTGGCCGACATTGGATAAGTAAGGGGATGACAGCTACGGGTGTAACCGTCTAAGGGGTTGGTCAGCGTCGAAGAGGGATGATCCTCGATGTATATAGGAGCAGAACGTGATTTGCGGTTCGGGACTTCTGAGTCCGGGATTTGAATTTATCTTGCTCCCCTCGCGGCCCCCACCCTCGCCCCCGCGGCCCTCGAGTTCACCTGCTACTTCGATTCGACGTCGCCGTCGCCGTCGCCGTCGCCGTCGCTAACACCCACCTAGGTCGCCCTCGCTCTCGAGGGGGACAGTCAGATGTACTTGGAGATATTTCTCGCGGCGGCGACACATTTGGCCATGGGTCGTCGGTCCAGCTATTTTTAAAAGGATCATCTGCATGCATATCGCTCTCATGTCCAAAAACTAGGGAGCCCAACCTCCGCCGTCGTTCCGTTATTCTCCGAGTGTCGGAAAAAGTCGGCAGGACTAATAGTACTGATTAGCATAACTCTGTCGGCGCCGACGCCGCTCGGCTCGGTCCGAGGGATTTTTCCTTCGGCGGCCGGTTAGTGCTTTGACGAAAATTTCGCGCCCGGCCCGGCGACCGAATGGACCGCGCGGAATGAACAACGAGGCTGGTTAACGAAATCACATGATTACGGGGCCGGCACAATGGAGGCGAACTGTGGGAAATCATGCGCGATCGCAGCCAATGCGTTTCGCAGTGGCAGCTCGCCATTATACCCGAAACAAGCGACTAACGACCTGCCGCTGGGCACCGATTGGCCGAATTAGACGCGATATGCGCGCTACCTACACACACCCTCTCTCGCGCATAACCCGCGGGGATGATAATTAGCCCCCACATGAATGAGGTTTAATTGGCCGCGGGGAATGAACCCCTTTCGCCCTCGAGTATATATCCGGGCGACCCGGAAACTTTCCTGGATTCCCTGAGAGTACCGAGGCCCCCACCACCGGCTCACTTTGAAAGACAAAGCGATCATGCCAGACTCGCTCCGCTTGGGACTCCAATGTTATTATTCCTCTTTGTTCCACCTAATTTCTCCCTTCCCCCACGAGCGCGGGCCCGACTCGGCTTCCTCCTCGGAATTGACGCGAATTATTCCCATTGCCCTTTTGAAGTCGGGCGTATTTAACAAATGGCATTAGAGCGAGTGGAGCCGACTATCGGCCTCGAAATATGAATTTGTCCATCATCAAACACACATTCACCCGCGTCACCCATTCCTAACGAGGGCGCGAACCAAGGTCGAAGGAAGGGTTGGCTGTCTCGGCGTTTCTCTTCGATATCATTAGCATTGTTAACCAACTAACTCGAGCGACGCTACCCTCTGATGCGTGAGCATTCACCCTGCCGGGATCACGATATTCCTCACCCTTTTCCGGCGGCCCGCGGGCCATTCTCACCCCCCCAACCACCCCGTTCGCCTCTAATTGGCGTGCTAACGTAATGGTGATCCTACCAAGTGATCAGGCAACCCTCGCCTGCTTCGAGAGACCTTTCAACCCTTTCACAATTGACGAGAACCTCCTCTCTCTCTCGCTCGCAGACCATTAGCGGGATCGAGGGGCCTGATTACTCTTAAGGAAACGAGCCTCCGTCACTCCAACAGCTTTGACTTCGCACTGCTTCCGATATACTGTCGCTGACAGCGGCCGTGGGTTCTTCCGTGTGGCATCGACCATCGAGGCTCACCTATTGTCTAAGTGCGGCCCACTTGAAGGACGATTGGCGAGGCAAGTGGGCAGACGGCGGCGTCGGCGGCGGCGAAGTTGCCGCAGGAGAAAAAACGGACACATTGAGCCGTAGACAAAGCGGCAGAGGGTGCAGAGGGTGCAGAGGGTGCAGAGGGTGTAGGTCGATCGGAAGGGGACGGGGATCCTCGGATCCGAGACTCGGAGACGAAAGTCGTTGGAAAGGACGAAAGCACGAGGCTAGCATGACGAGTCTCGGGTTGACGTTTCATTCCCGGCGAGCTCCCGCACTATGCATACTAACTAGCCTCAGCTACCTTCCCTATATTCTCCCTATCTTCCTCCTCTCCTTCGATTGAGCCTGCCTGCCAGCCTGCCTGCTCTACTACACCTTACGCCCAGCGCTACAACCCACATTCCCCCACATGGCGCGCTCCTTTCGCCCCGAAAACGAAGAAAAAGCTCGGGGGCTTTGGAGAAAGGCTCGGGGGTGAACTACCCCCACTGCCGATGGCCCAAGGGTGCCGCCGTCGCCACCGGCCACTGGTGAGTTCCTCCACCCTCCAACAGATGTAGTCCTCTGCTCTGTAGGACGCTTCGCTCTACTTTCTCGCCACCAGCGCGCGTGGACGCCGCTTAATGCCACTTGGATATTTCTTGATGATTTTTCAAGGGAATTTCGCGAATTGCAGACTCGACGAGGTCTTATGGAAGGTTCACGGTGTGGTAGATCTACTGTGAAGTATGTGTATTCGAGGAAAGGAGTGGTAGTCACGGAAGCACCTTTGAATCGAGGAGCTAAACCTCCTATTTTCATAGGGTTCCTTTCCCATTACCCCTGGCAACTATCTCCGACTAGGCATCTAACCATTATTTTGGCCTAGCCTTGTTTTTAACTGCCGCCTAGTAGCGAGCGAAGCGGAGCGGAGTCGCCGCTGTCCCGAGCCTCCGACGAGGCTCGGCTTGGTCTTGAGGGAGGAGGAGGGGGAGGTTTTGATTTGCTTTTATTCCCGTGTAATTGTTGGGGCCAGTCACCACTATCGCCATGCCTAGCGATGCCTAACCATCCAATTCGCGAATGTCTCTCTGCCACGCGACCCTTTTATGGGATCCCCGCTCTACACTCCGCCCGTCAGCTACCAGCTTTGTCATGCACTTGAGAAATAGCCGGCTACTCGCTGGATTCCCCTACCAGCGCAACCTTCTTCCGAGGCTTCGTTCATTATCTCGACCAGTTGGAAAGTTCGAGTCGCGACTGCCCGAGAGCCATTTCCTCCGAGTCCTTCTACGCTTTCCGAAGATCGTGCACCACGAGCCCGGACAATCTATGGTCTGAGAAGTAAGATGGTCTCGGAGGGGTGGAGAGTCGAGTTGCGTTTACACGGGGATTCGTCGCGATGAATCAAGAGCGGGTTGTTGCGAGGGCTAACTGGAAATAATGCGGGATCGGAGGTGGCGGAGGTGGCGGAGGTGGCGGATATCTCGGGCGATTCAAACGAAATCTGCGAATGCAAATTCCGTAGCGCGCACGATTTCCCCCGGTGCGAAGGCTCGAATGAGGGAAGGGGGAGTGGCAGGCCGAGCCAGAAGGACACGGGGTCGTTGGAACTGTTGGAAGGGCTGGCTGGGTGCGCTCTATGCCGGCGAGTTTAATTATCGGGTTAAACGTAGCGAGCGCTGATTCTGATGAGAGTTCCGGATTCGAATGCCCTCGCCGCTACGTGACTGTCATCGCGGCGGGCCAGTTAACTAACTAACAGTCCCGGACAGTTAGCAAGTACCGGGCAGGAGTCGATCCGTGGGGGAGATACGGCACGTATAACCCACCCAGCCACCCGGCAGCCCCTTCCCCTTCCCCTCGCACTCTCCGCAGCCCGGACCTCTCGCGATGACATTGTTCGCACTTGGATTCATATTCAAATTGGCTCGCGCCACCGCCCCACACCGCCCCACACCACGCCATTCTGATTATTGCGATTATTACTGGCGTCGATGTTCCGCCGATGTGTTTCGCTCCGCTGTCCGAAGCGATGGGGTGGTGGGCTTCGTCTCGAGCGATTCTCATCGCGGCCACTCGCCTAATCTCCATCGACACTCCGCGCCCCCTTTCTTCACTCTCTCTCTCTCTCTCTTTCATTTCATCAGACGCTTGAGACAGCCGACTAGTCTTTCGTTGGGGCCAAGTGGTAGGTACTTGAGAATTTCGGAGGCTCGCGCTTTCTTATTTAGATTTCCACGGCGGCAGGACACCGGTGGGAATATCTCGCGCGGTGCGGCGCCGCCGCAAAATGTAATCAAGGATGACTGATACGTTCCCTAATGAGAATTTGCACGGAGGGGTGAATCCGTCGCGGCAGGTCGTCCTCGCGAATAATAATAACAGCTGCGGTCCCAAGTGGGAGCGCGGCCGGGAGCGAGCGAGACGGCCACGGTGGGGTGCGAAGGATTAATGTAGCGCGAATTGCTTCAATTAAAAATCCGATTAAAGAAAGAGCGGCTGCCGGCGCGCGTTAAAGACTCGACACGCCGCCGCAGCGCCGAATCGCCGGAGGAAATAGTGGGCGAAACGGAATCACTTCCGCCCGATAAAGCAGCCGTTCATTTATTAACGACCAACCCTCCCTTAAGATTCCTTCGTCAGCGCGCTTATTTACTCGCTCTCCCACCCCTCGTCCTCTCAGAGCTCCGTTCGCCGACTCGGCCGCTCTCCCACGCTCCCTCTTTCGCCCTTGGATTCGTTAATTTCTTCGCGCCTGGCTGTTAGTTTTATGGCTTGTCATTTTTTTAAGTGCAAATGAGTTCTCCGCTTGCTCGCCCCGCCGGGATTCCTCCTTTATTTCTTTAATTTAAAAACGAAACGATTACACCGCTCCTCGCCGCTCGCCGCTCGCCGCTCGTCGGATTAAAAACTCTCTGCCTCCGGAATCCGACCTTTACTCCCCCGGCCCTTTCTCACCCTCACTGCTCCCGCTTTCCTTCAGCCCTCACTTTGCTCAACGACTTTCTTTACACGGGGCTTGCTACCCGCTATGGAACTGTCGCCCCTCTACCTCTCCCTCTCCCTCTCCCTCCCAGATTGATAGCAAACTCAACTGTAATCCCTCGTCGCGCCACTCGGCAGCTCCTCGCCGTAATTAATGGGAGGACAGTGCGAAATTATCATATCACCGGCAGGATGAGAGAAGGCCATCCTAATTTCCACGAAGGACCTCTGCCAGCGGTGTGCCACCAGCGGCACTCTCCGAGACAAAGAACTCTTTCCCGGAATTAAAAGTCCTATCTAGGTCAATAAAGTGTTTGGCCCGCCGGGAGTGGCGAGGATACATATATATATATATATCCATCGTCGGCCTCCCAGGCTGTAATTATAATAAAATCTGTCGAAATTTGTGCACACTTTGTTGGATGGTGCGGTGGCGCGGTGCTCCCGAAATAATAGAGGAGTATTAACCAATAATTACCGAAATAACGCCCGCCAGTGTGTGTGTGTGTGTCGGTTGTTTGTGGCGTAACGGATGTTTGCTCGGCGTATAATGCCGTCATTAAACAGTATAATTGCCGACATCCTGTCCCTCTTTCCGTTATTCCTTCACCTGCCGGGCATCCACGAAACCTGACCACCTTCTATGACCTAACCACTTCTACGCCCATTTCACCATCAGCCATCCCAGCCGAACTGAACCGAACCGAACCGCCCAAGGCTTTCTTCCCTCTTCTAATTAGCCTCGGGAAGAAGCGCGCGACTGGTGTCGATGGTGCGCAGTTTAAAAGTTTCTCGAATCGAAGGGACTTGCGCGGAGGAGGAGATGGACGGACGGGACGAGTCAAGTGGTAGCGCGTGTGCTCGTTATATTAGACATTCTTGCGTTAGCAGTAGTGTGTCGGGTTGGGCGAACGCCCGGTGGATCCTCGCATGTCGAGGCTGTGTGTGGCTAATCGGTCGTGAAGAACGCGCCTTTGTGGGGTGGCACGGGCCCTGCTGCTGTCCAGGAGATATTGCAGCTTGTTTAATTTCGCGCTCGCGCGCGCCCACCCCCTCTCTCGCCCGCGTTCTCTCGGTGCCCTCTCCTTTGTTTCGGACGTTTCAATTTAAATCGAAGCCACCGCGTCCACTCTGGAGGAGAGCTCGGAGTGCCAGCAGCAGTACCAGTGGTAATACTTGGAAAGAGAGAGAAAGAGAGGGAGTTTGAGGGTATTGGGAGGTGGGGGGCAGATGGAGGGAGAAGGGATCAGGCGCCGATCCGTTATTAATTAGATCGGCGTCGGCCGGAAAAGAGCGGCTCTCAGAAGAGGGTCAGATCCGATATCGGTTCTCGGTTTCAGGAATCTCTCTCGCTCCGTCTCTCCTCCTCCCGGTGGCGCTGCTGCCGCCGCTCCTCTCTCCTCTCCCGCTCCCTCTCCTTGGTCCTTTGCGCGCTCAAAGACTCTTCTGGCTCGTTCGGCGAAACCTCGCGAAATTAATTGCCGGCCGGTGAGCCAGCAGTGGACCGCTCTCGGGATACCCACCGCCACCGCCACCGCCCTGCCGCTCCACTTGCCGACACCACTCGACACACTTCCACTCCTTTGACTACCAATCGCCGCTCCTTTGTCGTTAGATTCCCCTAAATCTGGGACATCATCGATATTCCTCCGACTCCCGCCGCCGACCTTCCTAATGGGTTTGATGCCCCTCATCATCTCTGATCGCCGCGCCGCTAAGAGTAAACCAGCCGCCCGTCCACCGATTCAACTACCACTGTGCTCAGAATCTCTAATTTAATTACCAGGAAAAGTTGATCGGGGAGCCAAGTTTCGGGAGGAACGTTCGCCAAGCCGGCCATGTCGGCCAAGAGACGCGGAGATAGATTTACAGAAGGGCTCCGATCCCAAGTGGATCAAACGAATTCCACCGATTAGCGTCCTTCCTCGAAATTTCGAGGATTAATTGCTAAGGTCGCGACTTTCCTTCCTGGTCCCGAAAGCGCGCCGATAGCTATCCGGCCTCCTCAAAGAATCGAGCGGTAACCGAGCACGAGAGGAAGAGAAAGGACGCCGCGCGGCGATGAGAGAGCCTGTCGGGGGAATCAATAGGGTAGAGAGAAAAGTGGAGTTTGGCGAGAAAAATGGCAAGTAACGAACGCCGTGCCAGGAAACAAGTGATTGCAGGTGCATTACGCTGATTACCCGGCTGACCGTGGTACATCCTACAGAGTTGTGCTTTATGCTTAATGACAATACCGCACCTGGTTTTGCGAGCGATCAGCGAGGAATGCGCGCGGGCGGCGAAGGGCGGCGGAGGGCAGGGAGCCGCGTCCCAGTGCGAAGGGCAGAGCCACTCAAAAAGGAGCATCAGGGAAAAAGCCGCTCGGAGCTACGGCGATCGGGAGGAAAAAGGGCTTATCGCTAATGAAGCGAAACGCCTTCTTCAACACCGAGCACGGCCACCGTCGCTTGTAAGAGGGCCCTCGGTACACCGGGCATCGTGTAACGAGTTCTGTAACAGCGAATCGAATCGAACCGACCTCGCGCGCGCACTCCTCACGTCCTCACCACCGAAACCCTACCCTCTCGCGCGCACCACATCGAGCGCCTCTCTCTCCTCAGAGATCGACCATCGTCACGTCTCACTAGGTCCGGACTTCTTAGCGATTTGCCTTCATTAAAACTGGCGCATTAACTTGATGGGAACACGCGAAATCGCCGCTGGAACCTCCGCGCCCCCGCCCCACCCCTTTCATTCGAACGCCAGTTAAGGATTGTGATAGGATTGAGAGGAGAGAGAGGTGACGAGAGCGGAAAGTTGGTCTCTTGGAGGGCGGACTTGTATTTTTAGACACGTCCTCGTTACCCGGTTGGTAGAGCGAGGAAGCGTCCCACGAGCGGGTAGACCGCGACATTAAGGTGAATCAAGGGCGGCCCGGCTAATAAATAAAATATCATAAGAATAATGGCGGCAATTTCGGGGGAGCTCGGCTGACGGTGCTCCGATGGGCCGCGCCACGCCGGCTCCGGAGGAAGTCGGATATTATAGCGTGGCGTAATGCAATCCGAGTGTATTTGAATAGCTAATAGTTTTCAATGCATACATTAAGCCTTAAATGCCTATTACCCGGGCACACCACACACTCGCTCTCTGTTGTTCTGTACACAGAGAGCTCCGCACTGGCCTCCACGCCACCGCCGCCGCCGCCACCGCCGGATGCTAATTTTAGCCAGGCCGAATTCGAGGCCCCCCCGCTCTCTCATGCATTTCCTCCTCGTGTACGCGGCAGCGGGCATGCATATCAACATCTCGAGAAATGAAAAAGTGCACCGGCCAAACCGTGACAAACACGCACACAGACGCGCCGTGTCGAGCGTGCAGTAATGCGTGTTTTCGGGGACGGGGCATTAAATATTCGCTGCGCATCGAGTATCGTGTAATGACGAGGACTTTCCAGCGCGCTCTACCGTTCGCGATATTCTGTTAACATGTTCGCGCACAGCACAGACCGAGTCAACCGGAATAAAGTATCCCTCCTGCGCCCCGTCCGGCTGCTCCGGCCGCTCCGGCCGCTCCGGCCCGGGACAGGCGTCCGCGCGCCAGATAAAATCGAGAGAGATTTTCGGAGCGAGCATTCGCCGCTGGCCGATGTCGCGCGGCCGCACTCGATATTCCAGGACGTTTAAGACCTCTGCCTTTCAACTATCTCGCGGAGGGGAGTGGCCGACATGTATGTATGTACCTGGATAACCCACCGGCCACTTGAAACTTGACTTCTCCCCACGCGCTCCCGAGCTCCTCGCTTCCAAACCTCGCCAACAACCGCACTCCAATTGGCCGCGCGGCCAGAGACAACCGCGAGCAGGCTAGAGAGAATGACTCGTAGCTAGGCTGCTTAATCCGGAAGCGAAAGAAATGGATCGAGGGAACACCGCTCGGTCCTAATCAAGCCGAACCAGCCGGACGTTCTAACGAAGACAGTCTTGTTTCTCGTTACAGCAGCATTCCCTAGCGGGTCTCCTTTGCGCGAGAAAGTTCAGTGTTACATCATTACCGGTAACCCACTTGCCAGCCCTCCAGCCAGCCATTGGCGCATCGCGCGCGCCACCTCCGCCACCGTTATTGATACAACGGGAAATATCGAGGTCGGATTATCGGCGACACAGGGATGAAGTAAGTGTTGTTCGCACAGAAGGGACGAGGTGGTGGAGAGAGCTCGCAAACGAAGCGGGCGATTACGGAAAGTACCCATTGAAAGGCGCGGACGAGGAGAGCCAACTAATTTGGCACGCTTCAATCAGTTTGCAAAGACTGTGATGAGGAGAGTGGCCGCTCCCTGGTTGAGTGGCGCTCGCCAGTCGCCGAGGCAGCGAGAACGAGGTGGATTCTAAGTCCTCGATATGAGTCGTGTAATCCCTGGTAATGAACCTCTCAAGACTGTCAGGGAAGACGATTCAAATATTTATCCGGATGGAATGTCTTTCGCCTCCTCCACGGCCGGCCTCTTAATGGCGAGGAGTCGAGCGGAGAGGCAACTCTCTCGGTCTCTCGGCAGCATTGCGCCGAGCTCCACAGAATTATTCAGAAACGTCACTGGCTCGCGTTATATTCGAAAGGTCTTAAGAAACAGAACTTACCGGTGCTGAAAGCGGCCGGCTCCCTCCCCGCCCTGCCCCGCCCCTTCCATCTTCCTCCTAGTTTCTACGCTGCTTTACGAAAAGCTTTCAATATTCTTTCATGGACTGCATTCGCTCGCTACTCCGCTCCGGCCAGACCACTGCTTTTCAGCCAGTAATGAACCGGTGGCCTTGCTTCCTTCCTTCCTTCCTTACTTCCTTCCTTGCTGCCTTCCCTCGCGTGTTCTATCTCTCCTAATGAATTGTCTCCACTCCGCATCCCCTTGTCCTCTCGTCCATTCTTCCGACCTGTTACGAATATTACAATGAGAGTGGAAATCAACTTCTCGAGCCAGTGGGCTATTCGCCCGACAAGCGTCGTGTCGAATTGCTTTGTATTTGAGTAGTCTCTTAGTGGTTATGATACTCGGCGACAGCAACGACAGCCAATGGGTTAAAAGAATACATAATAATCAGGCGTGAGGGAAGAGTCGCCGAATGACGCAGTATATTCGCCAGCCAGTAAGATATTGCGTCGAAGAAATAACCTGTCCAAGGTACCTCGAGTGCACAGTGGAAACATTGGAATTTGCTGGAAAGGCGGAGAAGGCAGAATTAGGGATTGCGAAAAGTAGACTTTCCCGGGATAAGAGTGAAGTTTGCGCACGAGTGGTGCAGTGGTCGGCCGGCGGAGGAAGCGCACGGTACGCAGGGCGCTCGCTAGATGGCGCAGGCTACTTCGTTCCCGGGCGAACCACTTGCACCCGGCATCCTCCTCTGAGCATCATTACAACCGCGTAGTCTCTTCAGGCTGGGGCTTTGCAAACTATTTCAAGCAGAACTACCAATCGATCTAAAACAGACACTCTACGTATCTAGACCACACTGCCCTAATTCATAAAACTTGAGTTCACCTATACATAGAGCTGACCAATTATGCAGAATCTCGCAAACATCGCCACTTAACAAACAAAGATACTTGGCCCGAGTACATCTGCATGCAAGGCATCGGTCATTACAGTACATTTGGAATCCGAGCAGAGAGTAACTGTAAGCGGGTAATGGTATACGGGGCACGTGGAGGAAAAAAGTTATGCTCTATTCGTACGCGAATGACTTTCACGATCGCGCTAATAAATCTCGCGACAAATCCGAGTGAGCGCGCAGTAGACGGCCGAGGGCGAGGGTGAGGGAGAGAAGGTGGAGTAATGCACAAGTAAACATTTCTCGACTGAATCGTCAATGACAATGAGTGACCCGGGCGGCTGGTCGCGGCTGCGGCTGAAAAAGAAGTGGGCCCGCAGAGCGGAGGAAACTGGTTTAAATATTTTCAGGGCACGTGTTTTACATAGCTAGAGAGATATACAGAGTGGGTTCTGGCTGGCGCGCTCGAATGTATAAGGCCCCGGCCACTTCCCTATCTCGGGTCAGATCTCGACGGTGATCTTCAGCTCTCATTTTTTCGTGTGCTCGCTATTATGCCCATCCGGCGAGCTCTCTCGTAAACTCGGGCGTCCCCGTACAAAGGCTCTTCCGACGATTATTAATTATCGCAGGTAAGCAGCCTCTACGTGCGGCAGATAGATAAGGGGATCATGCTCGAATAACAGCTTCCTCCAGACTCAAGGAACTCCCTGCCCCCACCAATTTTGCACCAGCCCTCCGATTGTCTCCGATGGCTGGCCGAGTGATTGCCGCCACCCAAACCGAAAACTTGGTCAATGAGCGCGATGCAGAGCTGAAGATGCGATTTCGGAGCCGCAGTGATCGCGTTCTCGGTGACACGCGAAATCGCAGCGGCGATCACGAGAGAGGCAGCCCACGGCGTGGACAATGATAATTAGAATTAATTTAGATGGAACGTTAAATCTAGGCGAGTGGGCCCTCGAGCAGGAATAACCCAACTGGCTCTGATTAGTCTTAATGTGTTAATTAGAGAAGATTGCTGTCTGCCATCCTCTCCTCGGCTCTCCCCTTCTCCCTCCTCCGCCTCTTCCTCCTCTTCCTCCTCGAGTTGGTCTGTCGCCGAACTGGACCGTCGCAGTTGGTGAGTACGGCGGACTCGCCAATCGGCTCCAGCGGAGGAAGAGCGAGGAGGAGAAGGCCTCGAGGAGAGCAACCGAGAGTTCACCAACTATCATATTTTACCCGAGCACACCACCACCACCATCTCTGTAGGACGAACGCTCTCACCAAGACGCGCGCCCTCTCGCGCACCAGGCATACCCAGCCTCCAACACACACTGTCGGCCCCCGATCATTAATCACTATTATCTCGGGGTAATTTTTCTTCGATATAATTTCGTCTGTTTACCCCCGCGACTTGGCGCGCGAGCCCGAACACCACCGAGAGCCGTCGAGAGAGCTATCCCTTCTCGATGTGGCGCCGCTATTTCTCCCACTCATCCTTTCCTTTCCTTTCCTCTCTTTACACTTTACCCTCGACTCTCGCTCCTTTCGTCCCTTCTAATTTGGCTCCTTCGTATTTATGGGCTTTTATCGCCCCGCCATTGCCCTCGATATCTTCGCTCCGGCACCGATCACAACTTGGATCATACCACCCACCCACCCAGCCAGCCAGCCAGTTTCTCTCGCGACTGTCATTGCTTTCATTTCCATAAATCACTGAGGCCTCGGCTCAACTAAGACGTGAATTCAGCGAGGCCTGAAATTCCGGCCGCAAAGCGGCTGCTTTCTTCCAATTTCCGATAGCTTTTTCGCCACTACTTTCACCGCACGCAAATCTGAGAAAAGGCTGACGGGAGGGCGGGCAGGCGGGCAGGCGGGCGGGTTGCTCCGCTCTCTTCAGTCTCGCAGGCGTTAAAACACTAATTCCTACCGAACCACTCGTCAGCCGAGCAGTTATTTGCACAGTTAATGCGAATTCTCGCACCGTGCACTTATCCCGCCGAGGCAGGCGAGAGACGAGTGACTTTAACCCGGTGGCAGCAGTCGACAACTCGCAGCTCTTCACCGCCTGTTTGCATGGATAAATGTGCACTTTACTTTGGCACCGATGTGCTTGTTGAAATCTTGTAGAAATCGTTATATGTACTAATTCCCCTTGACGCCTTCGGGAAGGTGTCCGAGCGGGAGAGGAGTATTTCTCATTCTACTAAAACTTTTCGCTGATGCACATGACTTTGGCCTAGGAATAGAAGAATCGAGGTGGGTGCTGTGTCGACTTGGTGGTGCGCGCTTTTGCGAACGATGTCCGGATTAATGATGACGTTAGAGAAGAGTAACGAGAGTGGCAGTGAATTACAGTAGGTTCCAAGTTACATAAGGCCCAGTATTATGCGTCAAGTCCCGGCTGGCATCCCCTCCCCCTCCCGGGCGCGTCTCCCTGTCCCGGGGACTAACTATCCTCCGTCCAGCGGCTAACTAAGTGAGTCCGAGAGATCCTGTAGATCTTTCTGTGAGATGATGGTCATTCGAGCAACGGGTATAAATCACCTACGAGAAGTGTCATCCCGGGGTCCCAGTCCATCCCGCGCCGCCGTCGCCGCCGCAGTCGCCTTCCTCTCTCGGCATTCCTTCATTTGAATGCAACTCTCTCTCGACCATCTCTTTTTGCTCCGCACCCCTTTCTCGCCGAGTCGATCTGTCTCTCTCTCCTGGCCGATTCATTCGTTGGCTCTGTGTCCGGCGTGACATTATGAAGCATAGACACACGCAGCACTAAATGAATATTGTATCAGTCGGCTCTCGGCGTTGTCGCCTTTTTTCTCGCTAGTCATCGTCGACGAGAGGACCTGGCTCGCTGGCTGGCTCGCTGGCATCGCACTCCTTCGACCTTCCTTCCTTTCGTTCACTCACTCGCTCTCGGAGGGGGTCAAGATGCGCCAAGCAACCTCAGACACAAAAGGCTCGGCTCTCGCCGAGTTTGTTCGCCGAGATCGATAATGGAAATGCGATTGAATTGCGCGCGGCATGACCATCGGGAAATTTCAATTTTCGGGTGACCCGCCGTCGCCGCCGTCGGAGGATCCTTGCGCGCCTCCTCTCCGCTCACGTCGATAAGCATCGACGTCGCGAGAATATACATAATTATCGCTAATTGGCAGTGCATCGGCTAATCCCGCGGCACCGACACGCACATTATCCCCCACCCCTTCACTCCCCATCCCACTCTCTCGCGGTCCTTCCGAGGCGAGGATAATGAGCAGTAATTCCGGACGAGCGATGATTTCGCAAGGCGTACACGCACTACACGGAGTGTTCCGAGTTTGTTTTTAGAAGAGGGGCCTTTGAATGGCAAGTCAGCAGGTCGTGAGATGTTCTTAATTAATCATTCATATTCAATAACGAGAGGATCGAGCGAGAGAGGGCGAGACTCCTCGGAATACCTCGACGATGATTCTGTGGTTTATCTCGCGGCTCGGGCACATTAATAATTAGAAGAAGGAGAGGCAGAGCGCGGGCCGAGGGCCCGAGCGAGACCGAGAGCGCGCCAGAGGGAGAGAGAGTGAGTTAGTGGTATCACTGTTACTCAGTGTTGATTCGATCAGCCAGTCCGAGATTCCTCTGCCCGCACCGCCCGCGCCCGCGCCCGTCGACCCCGCTCGCTCGCACACATGGAAAAGAAACAATCATTGCTAGCCTTTCAAGAGAGTAACAAACCTTTCGCGCGCGCGCCCGCGCGCGTCCCAGAGAGATTAATACCAGCCTCACTTGCCGAATGCCTCTCGATGAGTTCGACTCGACGCTAATCGGAATAAGTTCATCTGATAGGGACGGCGGCTGGCATTCCTCGAGGCCGAAATCTCTAACCTCCTCACTCACCAGTTGATTGCTAGTGAAACATTCTGCGGATTCCGCTCCGACCCTCCACCTCTACCGCCGCACCGGGAGGGACATCCTCCTCTTTCCCACGTAAGCATTAATTACTCGAGTAATTCTGGAGTGCGGGCCTCGCTTGATTAAGATCGCAATCGAGACTCATCCCATCGGACACAATAGAGACGATTGTCCTAGCTCAATAATGCAGTCTAGAGGAACGAGTTGGAGATTTCCGGAGCGAGGACCTCTCTCGCTCGGCGGATACTTGACGGTGGTGTGTCGAGTATGCATAGGAGGAGAAGGAGGAGGAGAAGAGGTAGAGAGTCACGGAGTGACCGGTTAAGATCTTCGCTAATTATCATCATTTATAATTGTCGGTTGGCTCGGCGCGGCTCTCCTACTGTGGCCGGTCGCCAAGCCGGAGCCCCCAAGAACAAGAAGGAAACCCTCGGCCTCGGCCTCGAGCCCGCTTGGCTATGGCTCGCCTCCTCCGGGTTTAATATTTCAAATAAATGCGTGCATTAGCGCGCTATCTCCGCTCGATCCTCCGTTGACTATTAACAACCTCTGGCCGAGCCACTATTATGACTTATCTGACCGTCGGCCCCGCTACAATACCGCGCTGGGCCCCGCCAGGCCCACCGGTGCAGCGCCCGCACCATTCTCCTTTGTGCGATATCGTTAAACAATGCTAGCTGCTCCGCGAGAGCACCACGACGCCCGAGTATTGTCGGCGCGCGGGCCCGCGCACAATAAGTAGAATGAAAGTAATTGTCACCGCGAGGGACTCTCTGAATGCCTGAATGCCTGGAGCGCGAGCGCCGCGATCATCTACAAGTCGAACGGAACCTCCTCTCCGCGGTCCGCAATCTAGCTCTCATTGAGATGCGGAGCGAAGCTGGCCGGAATTCTGCGGTGCGAGAGCGTCCAGCGAGAAAGTCTGTATATCCGAGATCCGAGATCCGAGATCCGAGTGCGGAAGGTCCCGTTTCTCGGTTTGATAGATCGCGGCCGGTAGCTGGTAAGAAGAATAATTGGTCAATGAAGCTCGAGTTTCTCCGCGGCGTGCCGAATAAATTGGGCATCACGCAGAGATAAGGCCTGCTGCTTATCCCATCCCGCTGGTAGGAGTGGTCAGTAAATCGTGGATATTACGATCGGTTCATTAGGAGGCGCAGGTACATTTTCACGAAGGAACGCCCGGTAGCGCTCTAATGACTGATGGCCCGAGAACGCGGGAGGCCCTAGAGAGTAGAGAGGCAGGCGCGCGGGAGCGAGAGGCTACCTGGGCCCTGGCCAGTGGGCCCAAGGGTTTTTCCAACCCGCGGAGAGTTGTTTCTCCTGGCGGTCGTTTTGGCCCATTCCCTCCAGCCTTTACTTCCTTATCGATGCTTGTCGTCTCTTATTAATGAGCCCAAGATAAATTCGGAGAGGCGACACGGTCCTCTCGCTGCCTGGGAGGCCTCCTTCCTCATAATTCCATCCAAGGCCGGCTAAATCGCCCTGGCATCCCCCGATCTACATCATTATCATTCTCACCACTCTTCATCCCGGTAGCCTCAAACTCATCACTAATTCCACCTTCCTACTTTCATTGATTATTTATCACTCGCCGATAACAATGCCTTATTCCTCCTCGTCATTCCTGATCCTCCATTGGCAAGAATTCCTCGATATTCGGGATTGGTCTTGGAGCGTGTAAACCGGTCAAAATATCCTAATGACATCTCGACGCGGCCTAAGGAACCGATTCAATCAGAAGCATATGTGCCCACTAAATTTCCAGTGGGGTCTATCGGCGTGGCTGGGTCCGGGGGGTGGGGAATGGTTGGTGCACAATAAGAGGAATCAAGTTTGACACCGGAGGAATTTATGTATCGCGTGGTAGGAGCGTCTTGAAATTAAGCTGGCAATAATAAGGGACGCCTGACAGAAATGGCCGGCGAAGGAGGCCTTATTGGGCGTCGGGGATCTGAGCCACCTCTTCCGTGTGTGTCACTCCCATAAGCTGATACGTAGGTGAGAGACACCAGGTGGTTCATATTAACTGGGCCTCTTCGACTATTACTCGAATGAGCCCTCTTCCAATCTGAGTGGACGCGGCGGTTTAGCCAGAATTCCAAGTGGTCCAGGAAGAATAACACCGCGACGGAGAAAGAGTGAGAAGGAATGAGCGTGAGCGTGAGAGGAGGCAGAGAGGTGGTCGTTAGGGGCCACGAATCTCGTGGGGCCCGAATTCGGTGTCAGAGAGTGGGACCGCACCCTTCGCCCTCTCGAGAAAATACCGCGCCCCCCGCGGCGTGCTGCCGGGCCCCGGCAACCCACTCCACCTGGTATCTCGCTTCTAATATATATTTAATCAGTCCCAAAAGTGTGCCCGCTCGCGTACATACCAACAGAGCGAGAGCCTAAAGGCCCAACTCACACTTGCCACCGCTCGAGATGGCCTCGTAAACGGCGGCCCGGCAACATTAAGCTGACACCCACACGAACGGGCTGCTGCTCCTCTCCAGCCCACTCTCCTACCTCTCTCTTTCCCTTTCGTTACTGTCTTCTGCTTTCTTTTGCTCATTCACTCGCTGTTCCTGCGTCTTCCGATCTTCTCTCCTCCTCCCCCTGCTCCTCCCCAGCTTTCTTCTCCGCCACCTTCTCGGGCTCTCCTGCAGCCCGGCCGCCGAATGGATTCGAACACCTTTTTTGAATCAGAGGGTCAAGCGACTTGGCCGTAGATCATCTTAATGCCTCCATTGTTGTTTTAGGACGGCCGCGACTATACTGGGTGTCCGGGGCGCGCGATAATGTCGATGTATCGCGACCAGAGGGGAAACTAGCCGGGGCGAGTCGATCCTCACGAATGCAGCAGCGAGGCGGAGGAGAGGAGAGCTGCTATTGACCAAATTCCAGGGCGTGTCTCGAGACTTTAATGTCCCACGGGATTGCGCCCGACTCACTCGGGGGATCGTCCTCCGGATCTCCTTGCTTTTTATTACCGATGAAAGTGAAATTTCCCCGCGCTCTCTTTATCCCCCAACGCGCCTTTTCTTGACGCACAATTCATCGACAGGGATTCTCGGTGGCGGGATCGCGAGGCTGGTGGGGGAGGCGCGCGATAATCGCCGAGCGAAGATAAATTGAGCAATTACGCGAATTGCATTTTGTCCAGTTGGCTTTGTCGCCGCTGTTTAAAAGGGGGATGGGGGATTCGCGGCGAAGACGAAGGAGTCAGGAGAGTGGAGTGGAGTGGAGGCCACGGTGGAAAACGGCGCGACTTTGTGTATCGCTGGCGGAGACGTGTTCGTAGTAATCGGTGCGCGGCCGTTTCTTTCGAGCATTCCGGCGGTGCTCTCGACTCTCTGGCGCGCGCACGGGCGCGCGGGCGCGCGGTCTGCTTTTTCGGTACTTTCCAACGATTTCAGGGCCCAAGAGGCGCGGCGGGCATCGGCGAACAGGAAAGGCCACTCTTGGGCCGGCTTGTAAATCCGCCGCTCCTTGTAAATCCGCCTGTAATTCCGGGCAGGGACGCGAGTGCGAGGGCACCGCGCTAGCGGAGAGAGAGAGGGAAGAGTTACGGCCGACACGAATCGCGAATTATCCTTGGAAACAGGCCGCGGTAGACGCCGGAGGTCGCAGTCGTTGACATCGGAAACTACTTCGATCTTCGATTGCCGGTCCACGCTCCACCTGGCCGGGGATATCGGCATCCCAGCACAACTAACTCTCCTCCGGAGTTAGCGCCGCGACGCAGGCCTCCGCTCCCGTGAGAAAGAGAGCCCGTTCATTATTTT
Source organism: Crossocerus cetratus (assembly GCA_963675795.1). Classification (NCBI taxonomy): domain Eukaryota; kingdom Metazoa; phylum Arthropoda; class Insecta; order Hymenoptera; family Crabronidae; genus Crossocerus; species Crossocerus cetratus. The sequence goes on along the minus strand of OY776664.1, from coordinate 1,805,226 downwards.
ACTGTCCCCTTTCCGTCAGCCGCCTCTGCTGCCTCGTCAACCTATCTGCATGCGCTCTCCGCCGCCGGGGCTTTCTTTAATAGTTACATACGAGAAGACTAGGAACCTCAGGGCGGCTATCGTCCTCTATCCACCAGGAACCTCGAGCCCATGCCCATCCGCTATCGGGATTTCCGAGCGATTCCAACGAGGCTCCCCGACTTTTTATTACCAGTCGAATCGGCCCGGGCCAACCACGCTCCAAGAGCAACAAATCCTCCAAACTGTGGGGGCCTCTGCCGCGCACGACGGTGCATTAGCCCGTGAAACGCATCGCGCAACTTGGACGTCTCGAGGCATGCATTCGCGTGGGAGTGAGAGCGCCGCGGTAAATACACCGGCGCGCCGGAGAGAGCACGTGTAATAATGCGAGCGAGGCGGCGTGGCGCTGCTTAAAAAAAGCAAGGATCCGAGACGAGGAGGAATCAGAACCAGCCCGACTAATCCCCCTCTAGATCAGATCTCCCATCAATAAGCTTAATAAAGCTACGCTCGGTGACGTTGGCCTCTAACGCACCGAGCAAAGAGGCTACTTGCCCAGTCAACTTGGCCAAAGAGGAGCTCCTCCTGCGGATCCCAGCCAAGGCTTAAAACTCCTTTATTTGCGTCCTCGATCGAATTTATCCTCGACCATCTCTACATACAATGAATGTATCGAGGGATTCTCGATCAAATTGGGATTTCAAGTGGAGAGCTCGATTTTTTCCTCTCTTCGCCAACACCCAGCTGGACTTAAGTATCCTCTGTCCGGTTGGTTCTCATTTTAGCTCGTGGCCGCTCGGCCTCGGCTGGTTAATTAGATTTTGATGGCCGGCGCGAGCATTTGCATCCTTTATTCGAGAGGCGGCCTTTCTCTTTCTTCAATTTGCGGCCGTGGAAGAAGAAGGCGAGGGCGAGGGCGAGGGTGAGGGTGGCTGTCTTGGCCGACTCTTCTCGCTGTGGCCACGGCCACGGCCACGGCCGCGGCGTCATTCCCGGGCTCCGCAGGGGAGAGCCGTTTAGGCTCTCTCGCGCCTTTAACTCCAAAGCGATTTAGCGGCCCAGGGGCCAAGTGTCAACAAGCCGGCACTGCCCAGGTATGTAGCACCTAACTGCCATATCGTTGAACTGACCCTTCCGCCTGCCCTCCGAGCAGGACACTCCTCCTTTTTCCCAGCGGCGCGCACGCCGCCGCCGCCGCATATCCATCGCTGCACCTTCCTCCGGCTCGCACACCTCTCTCGGCCGGCTTGTTATGAGCTTTGATTTAATGCCAACTCCACCTTTCCTGCTTTCTTTAATGAGTGCAGAGAGCGGCGGCTCATTTCCCCGAGGGTCTCGCCGATCGAGAAGCGGGAAAATTTGACTAAAGATCATTGTGGCATTTGGCCGAGGGACTTGGCGTCGATTGTTGATTGGAGAGGAGATGAAATCGCCGGACGAGGGCCTGCTCGCAGAGAGAGAAAGAGAGAGAAGTGAACGCGCGCGCCTCGAATTCCGAGAGACGGCAGGGTCGGAGAAACGAGAATACCTGGCGTGAGGGCAAACGTCAAAACACACCTCGTCCACCCACACGCTCACGAGTGACGGTGTGTGTCCGGACGGTGCACGCAGACCGAGCCGGCCAAGATTCCTATGGGGCAACCAATGACTGGAATGACTTGCACTCGATGTCGAACCGAAGATCCCTCAGAGTCGAGCGTTCCTCTTCCTACTGGTGCTCGGCGAGGATCTCGCTCTCCTCGTCAGACCTGCCGGGGAGTCCGTCCGCTCCGTCCGCTCCGTCCGCCTCGCCTCGACCGGGTTATCTTCTTCGAGGGAGGTGCAGGCTTAATTTAATTAATTCCGTGCGCCATCTTGACAAGTGTGTGCGCGTCCAGAGAATAATTTTCATACTCATCCAGCATCCTTCTGCCGCACCTCTCCTTTCGGCCTCTCTCTCCCTCCCTCGGACTCGCCTCTCGACATGCGTCCTCTCTCGCTCTACCTCCGCTCCGCAGACTCTCCGGGTTCGCTGCTTTCTCGAGCGCGCCCGCTCCAACCGTTTCTTCCTTTATCAGATCCCCGATTCATACTCGTCAGGCAGCGATTACGCTTCAGAAAAAGACACTCTCGGACGAAAGAGTGTCTGCCCGCCAGAGAGAGAGAGGGAGAAGGGGAGATTGCAACGAGGGTATGAAGTACAGTGAGGAGGGAAAAAAGGACGCGTTTATCCGCTCCCATCTTACACCGGTCGTTTGTCTTTTGGATGTCACACCCTATCTGATTCGTTAATTGCGAGCTCTCGCGTGTGATCGCGACCCGGCCCTCCTTGGTACCTGATCTGCGACTTACTTATTGCGCCTGTCTGCCTCTACGTGTCCCGTGTGCCCCACCCTCTGCGCGGCGGAACGGGACGGGGTGGGAGGTGGGAGGTGGGGGGATGCTGTGACTCCGCGAAAGAAAAGAGCTGACGACCCCAATCACGGGCCAATCGGCCTCTCATTAATTATGAAAGGATATTCGGCGAGATACATATCGGGAAGATTCTCGCCGATAAAGATTTATTGTGAGGCCGTCAGGCCAGTTATCGAGCTCGATCGCTGAAATATTGAAATGGTTGCGCGATCTCGAGAATAGGCTTGTCAGCCTCGACTTTATCGGCGCACTATGGATAGAAGAGTCAGTACAGCTCTGTTCGACATCAATTCTCCGAGCTGATTTATGTTTATCTCGTCGCGCACAATGAGTTAATTATGGCGCAATACACACACGCGCACGCACACCATCAGAAATAGGTAGAGAGAAGGGATCGACCTTTCCTCGGAGTTTAAACTTAAAGTGTCTGCTGTCCTTGGTGGGTAGATTGCGCCGGGGGTGCGAGTATCTCTCGGAAACTCGCGGCCATTACCGGCCGACATACGAGATTGTTGGCGGGGGCAAACGTGGAATTTAGGGTGTTTAAAAAATCCGGGTAATTACCGGCGGAGCCGTAAAGGTTGGCTGGCGCGAGGGCGCCGAACGGCGTGGCGGGAGCGGCGGAGGCGAGCGAGCACTTTGCGTTCCATCCGCAGTCGCCTAAGGGTATCCTGTCGTAGTGGCGTCAGCCGTGGGGCAGGAAAGAAAGGCAGAAAGAAAGAAAGACGGTCCATCATTTAAGTCGCCGGCCTGGAACCTTTAGCGCAGATTTATGGGTAATCGAGAGGCTAAGCCGAGCGAGCATCATCCGAGAGTGCCAGTACGAGAGAGCAAGAGAGAGAGAAAGAGAGCGTCAAACGTAGACCAGGAGGCCGAAAGAGCTCGCGCGAACGACTTCAGCCCCGCTGAATTTATGTCTGCGCTTATAGACCGTGGGCCCGCTGGCCCCACAGCGCGGCCACTCTACAACTGGCCCAATAGCTGCGCTCGCTCGATCGATTACGATCACCGATTCCGACGTGTCGTGGCCTCGGGCCCCGATATTTGGAGTCCCTAATTTCCGATCAATCAAGGGACTTTTCGTAGAAGTCAAAAATGAATCACGCTGCGCTGCCCGGTGAGCCGCGCGCGCGCTAACTAGACGCACAATGCCCAGGCATTAGAGGAGAGAGCGGGGCTTTCCCTCCCCCTCCCTCGCCCTCTCGCTGTCTTCTGGCAGCGATGCTCTCCGAGGCCAGCGCTGCCAAGGGTGGATCGACGAGCCATGAGACTGGCAGGGAGAGGGGGACAGGTTCGATAGAGAGAAACGAGCCGGGGAGAGATAGATGAGAGATAAGTTCTCTCTTCATCGGGAGGCAACGGCGAAATAGAAAAGGAAGAGTGGCCGCTTGTTGAGATTGGGCCGCTGCGCGGGGTGTCAAGGGCCCAGGCAAGGGTGAGAGATCCCAACGGTCGATAACTAACTCGGCGTGATCACTGAAAAATGGCTGTCAAACATTCTTGTCCTTTTAACTCGCGGCTCCACCCCACCCACCGACACTCGCTCCTCCTCCTCCTCCGCTCTCTCTCTCTCTCTCTCTCTCTCTCTCTCTCTCTCTCTCTCCGTTCATCCTTATACCCTCGTCTCGGGCCATGCGAGCCAGAATCTCGACTAGACTAATGGTCGAGGAACGTGACGGGCCCGGCTCCTTCTCAAGAAGCACGGATCGCTAATTTCCGGAACTAGCCTGACACTGGACTCCCTTTACACTCGGTATTAGCCCACTAGAACGAACACTCCTTTCCGAAGCTATCGCCTTTCCTCGTCCTTTCCGCTTAAGCTTCGCTCGAGTGTGCGAGAGATCGGGCCAAATTATCAGCAGAATTACAAGGGGGGGCGGAGGTGCAGCTTCTACATCAATGTCACGATACGTGCTTCTGACTCGGAGTTCCTCCGACTAATTGCCGTGGACGCGGCAAGGAGGGGGACGCAAAGTCGGCTGCAGTTGTCACCGTTTAATAGAGAGAACGGCCTCTCGAGTGGGTAATGCCCCTTTCGGGCGAAATTTCACGCACGTATCCACACGTCCTTCCGCGGCCGAGGAGAGGACGAGAGGAGAGACGCTAGTGGTGGGCTGCCGCTCGGTTAAAGTCAGCGGCAGCCACCGAGGAGATTATGAACGAGCCCTCGCCGTCGCGAGGAATCGGCTCCGCGCGCGACGCTTCCCACCGCCATATTTATTTATTTTGCACCCTTCCGAGGCTCCGATCTCCTCCGCTCTAACGACCGGATATAAATCCCTCGGCGAATGGCTCGCATCGCCGACACCGCTTTTTCACCGCTCTCCTCGAGAGCAGTCGCGAAAAGTGGCTCGTTCATTTCCACCAATAGTCGGTATATCGCTCCTCGGAACCGCCCGCACGCCCGCCCGAAACTTCACGGCTGCTTCCTCGGGAGCGTACGCAGCGAGGGCTCGGCTCTGCGTCGACAGGGGCTGAGATGAGTGGAATCGGACGAGTGGGTATGTATTTAAGTTGAGGCCAGTTAACTCTCGGGCCAGAAGGTGCCACGAAAATCAATTTCGCATCAGTCAGTGCGATATGAAGGAACTCTCGGGACCCCGAGCCTGCCCAGTCAAGGGAGGTGAAGGGAGCGGCGAGGGTGAGGGCAGAAGGCAGATCTCCCATCTGTAGATCAACGAGGATCGACGAGACTCGGATGGAAGTGGTGGTGGCCTTGGTGCGAGGAGGACCTCGGGGACCTGGCAGAAGGAGTATAGGAGCATCTCGAGGAAGAAGAGCGGAGAAGAAGGTGGAGGAAGAAAGAGCGAGGGAGCGAGGTGTGCGGAGGTAGTGGATGAAGAAGATGGCGAAGAAGGCCGAGAGGAGAATAGGGCCCAGGCTGGTACAAGCGCGTGTTGTGTTGCCCGGGGGTGCCAACCGCAGGATAATAATTTTATAATTGGGGGAATTACTCCGGCTCGCCGTGGTGCAGTCCATGTACGTGGCGTGGGAGGGTCCACCGACATTGTTTCCATCGTTTCCATCGGTGAGCCGCGGCATCCTGATCTCCTTGCCGGCTCTCTCTCTCCCACTCTCTTTCCCTCTCTCTCTCGCGCGCGCGCTCTCTGGCCCTCGACGCCGCGGGACCAAGCCGTCGGTGAGATATGGCCGCATAATCATCGAATCATTATATCCACTCTGAAAATACCACGGGGCACACGCACACACCTGCACACACACCGAGCGGCTACGGCCGAATTATAAAATTACGCGCGGCTCACTCGTTAAAAACATTATGAGCACTTTATCACGGGAACCCGATGCCCCTCCACCCTCAACCCCCCCTTGGGCGTTCGGGCACGGCATCAACTTCTCCCTGGACCCCGAGAACGCGAACGCATCCCGAGGGCCTTGTCGCGGCCGGCTACGATTAACCCGTGACACGTACTCCTTTCAAGGATCCCTCGCGAAAAATATAATTATGCCCTCTCGCTCCTTCCTACCTCTCGGCCTCTCGCTCTCTTCCGGCAGCCCGGAGACTAACTCGGGAATTTGCGGAAGACACGCGGTATCCATCGTTCGAGCGTTCTACGAGAGCCACCTCCTGCTGCTGCTTCCATTTTCATCCCTCGCCTTTCCTTTCTTCCTATCTCTCGCCGGACTCCGCGGGCTTTGCTTTCCCCCCTTCCTCTCTCTCTTACAGAGCTAGCGATCCCCCAGTGCAATAACGAGGCCGCTCTCGAGAGCTCGCCGTTCCGTTCCGATATTTCCATTCTAATATATCCGACATAGAAATGCAATACCCGAGAAGAACGTATTCCTCTCAGTAGGGTCGTTACGCGCGCAAAGATTGCATATACAGGTGCCGAGTGCTCTCCCCCCTCGGTAACTCGGGGTTCTGTGTCTTCGTGGAAGAAGGGTACTCTCGGGGATTTGCGCGTTGCATTATAATTGCGACGGACGGACGCGCGCGCGCGCGCTCAGTTTTACGGCTGTAATTAGGTTTGGTATCGCAGCTATCGGCCTGGAATCTACGGCCTCGTAAAAACTCGCGGAAGGACCGCTGATCGTGGAATAATATCGTGTTAAGGCATCTTACACGGTAGGATGCACCCGGTGAAAAACTCTGGTTTCGGATGAACGGACATGCGCAAAAAGTGGAGGGAGCGGGCGGTCCGATCTTTTTCAACGCTTCTTGCTCGGATTTTCTGCCGCGCACTTTCTCGTGCGGAATTCCTCGCCGAGATATATATGTATAAGCGAGCCCGTGTCGAAGAATGAGAGGGAGGGAGGTGGGGGGATGACGCATAAGTGTACCGGCGGAGAAATTAGCAATTATACCGATCAGTTACGAGGGCCCGCATAATATTCCGGGCTCGGACACGCTCAGAGGACTCGGGTGATCGCTCGGAGCCGAATGATTGGGTTCGCACGAGGAATGAGGATGATGAGAGGAGAGCTGCAGCGGAGAAAGAAGGGCAGGGGGTGGCCGAGAGCGTGGCGTCCGTATTTCGTGAGGCTGCTAAGGTCACTGGTTAGTTGCTTGGAAATCGAAATAATGAGGCATCGCCTCCTGGGCATAGTCATTGGATCACGTGCCACTGCGGTCGCGATCATTTCCCATTATTATTGTTATCGATCGGCATCCTCCCTCCCCAATACCCCTCGCCCCCCTCTCTCTCTCTCTCTCGCTCTCTCTCTGTTTGGACGGGGGGAAAGGGAGCGCGCATTTCTATCCCCATCGCGATATTGCTCGCAGGTCGCGCTCCCGCTTGGATCAATCGATCGATCGATCGAAATAATTTGAATAAATTTGACTCTCGATCTCATTTTGGAATGTGCCCCTCGAACCCCTGACTTTTCTCCACTCGCAACACTCTACCGAGGAAGCTACGATTTTTCTCGGGAGGGGGAGGATGAAAGGACATGTGTAATGGACGAGTGGTGGTTGATAAATTTTTAAGCTCTCATCGCTAAACGGCAGCCATTAGGCGGGCGGGCGGGCGCGCGGGCACAGCATGTGTGTGTAGGTGGAAACTTTGCCAATAAAGAAGTTCGCGGAACTCGTACGGCTCGCGTTCATTACGCCGGGGCGAATCGGCCGGGCGATCTTCCTCGTTGGTTTCATCCACTTAGGCAGATTCTTGAGCGAATTCCAGTGGACAGCTGGCCCATCGGGCGAGCCCGCTCTAATCTAATCGCCAAAAACTCACTCCGCCCAGGGAAACTCCCTTCATTTCGTTCGCCCATACACCACCACCACCACCCCCCAGTCCTCGAACGCTTTACCTCCCCGCGCACCCCCGCACAACCGTCCCGCCGGAAGGAGAGGAGGAAGCTTACGAGAGTTAACAAAGTTGCGGAACGCCGCCAGCCGCCAGCCGCCAGCCGCCAGGAACACGAGGATCCTCGAGAGCGATGCTCCTCCGCTCTCTGCCCTCTTCTCCTCTCCGGGAGTTATTAGCAAAGTTCCCGTGTGGCCCGAGCCACCTTCTTAATTACAGACACAGACCCTTATATTCGAGGAAACTCCCTCGGATTTCCGGCGGCCCTAGTGTCGCCGAGAGATGACACTTTCCCCCTAGAAAAGTCAGATGCAACCTACAAGCAATCAGCGCGCATCATCCTTCAATCCTTGGGAGGGAGCCGCTCGACACCTGCACTTTCCGCGAATCGTCCCTCGAAATCTCACGAGACGTGCACCGGGCGCAATCCGCGGGCGCATTAGCGGCCGGTAATCAGCCACTCTGATTTCTCTCTAAGCGGTGCTTCGCGGAAGAGAGCTTTGCACGTGGACACGCGATCGTGGTTGCATCGGGCGATCGAAGCCATCGATATTCGAGCGGGAGGATGGGGTAGGTCGAGTCCGCCGTCCTCTTCATCATCTGGTGGTACCAACCGCACAGCCCGGCCAGAGTCCCTCGGAGAGAGAGGGAGAGAGAGAGAGAGAGAGAGGAGTGAGGTGAAATGGAGCTGAGCGTTGTCGGGGCCTTGGCGAAAGCCGTGTAATGACTGGTAAGAGGTCGGAGGGAGGGAGGCGCGGGCACCGAGCAGAGGGAAAGCCGGAGATAGCCGATAAGTAGAAAATCGATGATTCCGAGCCATGCTAATCCCAGGTATGCCAGCCAGTCGAGCCTCGTCCACCTTCTCCTACTTGTCCTCGACTTCCCGTTGCTATTCGTACAAACAGGTATCTGCCTACCATATTCCTCCTCATTGACAAGTTGATCCATTTGATCGTCGGCCAAAGTTGCCCGCCGAGTCCCGAATCTCCATTCAAATTCCCTCTCTTCTAGTAACTCAACGTGTCTTTTGCGAGTGCTCCGCAAGTATTTGACTGTTAAAATTGTCAAGAGTCGAGCGTGTGGTCCTCGGAGGAATCTAGGCTTGTTGGCGGAGTGCGTGCGAGGTTGATTTGCTCGTGTCTTGACAGGGTTCTCCTATTGCAGGCGCTTGATACCAATAATCCGCAAGGCTCGGCGCGTTTATGTCCGTGAAATATGCAAGGTGAGCAGAGCACTCCACTTATGCAATTTGCGTGCACGTGTGCGGACCATCCTCCACTTACTCTCCGGCTGCTTTCCTTCGTTGGCTGCGCCACTCTCCCCCTAGCGCTCTTACGCTCTCTCTCTCTCTCTCTCTCTCTCTCTCTCTCTCCTTGTCCTCCTACCGCTCTCTCCGGACCGCGCGTTCCTTTGAGCTAGGGTGGATCGTTATCGGTTTATGTCGCAGCGTTTTTAGCGCGAGTCGTAAATTCGTCTCTGATATCACGTACGTATGCCCGCGCCCTCCTCTCGATCGGCCGTCGCTCTACGTCTCTGCGATAGCGACGCGGCCCGGCGAGTCCTATCTCGCAGGAATCTTCACGGCTCGCTTCTTTCCATCGATTCCGTAAATGGAAAGTTCCCGGTGCGTTTGGACCGGTGCATAATCGCGGCTAACATGTTTATCAAGAATTAACCTCCTCTTAGACGGGATCAGATCGCCTCCTCAGATTTCACCGGGGACCCTACCGCCCAACCCCGCGCGCATTCCACCGCCGCTAGTTTACAATTGTCGCCGTCCCGTCCCGTCCCGCCCCCCTGGCGACCTATCCCGCTAGTACTCGGTCTGACCAGTGACCTATCGTACTACTTGATCGAGTGGCTAACTTCCCTTGTTGCGCAATGCGTCGATCCCAATGTTGGTCCAATGCTCAAATCATGACTAATTTCGAAAGTCGATTGAAAAGATTATGAAAACGGGGCCCGAGCGTAGAATTGAAGGGAGAGTTTCATTCACATGATGGTTGTGAGGCTGGTTCATTCTAGTTGCCGGAGAGTGGTTACCGCGGGGGCTAATTGCAGCGAGGCACTGTAATTAATCGGTTTCCGCGGTGCGGTGGCCGGTAAGCGGACTCATTGTCATAGTGCGCCGGGTGTCTAGCCGCGGCTCGTCCCTTGTCTTGGCTTGGACGCGCGCTCGGGCCGTTCTTTTGTCGGTGGCGGGGCCGCATAAAGGGCTTTCGAGGAGGAGCGAGAGAGCCGAGGCGAAAAAAATGCGGCCGCTCTCTCGCTCCCTCGCAGGCACGCACGCACGCACGCACCGCGGAGACCGAAAGGGTGCCCCCCGGCTTTTGATCCGAAAGCGAGCGGTCCCGCTGAAAAAGAATGAATGGCCGAGGGGGAGGACGTGTGCTCGTTCGGGTGCTGCTTTTTCTTCTCGGCCGAGACTGGCGCACGCATACTATACGGTGCGCGCTGCGCTGCGCTGCGCCTCTCGCTCTCCCAGCAGCGAGCAGCAGCCAGAGCTCCTTTTGTCCTTCGATCCCGGATCAAAATTAGCTGCCTTCCAGCCATCGCTTTGTTTTCGGCTTCCAGGCCTCGCGGCCCGAGGCCGGCCAGAACGCACGAGCTCCGCCTCAAAAAACTACTTATTACGCTAATTATACGCGTAACCGACCCTCCTACTATGTATACTCGATCCCGCTGTGCCACCGCTTTCTCTCTCTCCCTCCCTCTCTCTCTTTCACTCCCTCGTGCATCCTGGTGGCGGCGATGTTGGTAGCTTAACTAACGCTACGATTACCGCCAACTGTCGCACGGCACATCGTCGTCCTGGTGTCGATTAAATCCTGGTATTTATCCGGCGAGCGCCGCTCGATACTACGTTACCCCGGCGAGGTTTTGTTCTTCGGGCTTATTGTTCCTTCCTCCGACACCCGTTGCAAGCGGACACTATGAATTCGATGGGTAGGTCGGAAGAGCGGCCGCTTGTCTCTTTTCAATGAGCGTGACATATGCGCGCGCGCGCGCTCTCTCGCCCGCGCGCTGGCTCCCTCGTCCACTCGCCACTGGATTTACTTGCTAATGGAGATTATAGAGTCTATTGTCTATCGAGTGAATGCAGCTTCCACACTCCGCGCTCGCTTCCCCCCGCCGATGTCCCCTCGCCGTTAAAACGTAACGCAATGCTTCCAATTGTCGAGCGAGTCGAATAAAAGTCTTTGCCGATGGGGGTGTATCTCTGTACGTATGCTCGCTCTTCCCTTTTCGAGAAGGTCATTCCACATGTGCGCGTGTCCTATCATTTGCGATCGAGATTAATTCGTAGGTCTCTCGCGAGGTAATCACTGGCCGTAGGCCGATCATTCTGATGAAGGGTTGAAGTGGGCCGAAAACCTCCTCGCGACACCCTTCCAAATCGTCCTGCACGCCGCGCGCTCGCGCACTCCGCCGTTAATTACTGTGTTTAGGGATAATTGCAGGTGCGGGCGACGCCGTTTATTCCTCGCATTCTGTCGTAGGTGCCGTATGCGTGCACGGATTCATTTCGCTGTATTAACTCCGAGGCGCACGCAAGTGCGCCCGCGTACGTGCCCTGCACGCGCACCCTCCGCCTCGCGCGCCGGCTTAAGCCGCAGATGCACTCTTTGTCATGCTAATGCAACGTTTGCCAACAGTGTACCGAGCAGTGCTCACCGGGACAATGCGTTAGATTTCGGGAAATCGTGTAATTGCCGCAGCGGACTCACGCGACTAATGTGTCACACTCGACTGGAATGCATTAAAGGAGTGCATCACTCGGCCGAAAAAGGCTGGATGGTTCGAGGCGAGTGAGTCTCGGGAGGACGGGGAGATTCGTTGACAGAAATCTAACTAGTGTGACGAAAGCTCTCGGGTGCCTTGCTCCTCCCCGCTGTCCTGTGAAGAGAGGACTGGATAGGACGCGAGGCTGCAGGGCCTAAAGGGGTCCTTGAGGATCGGAGGCGCGTCCTTCTTTAAATATTGACGGAATGAGATAAACGTATAAATTACCAGCCACCTTGTGAAGAGGAGCCTCCGGCGCGGCGGCCATAGGTACGTTGGGCTCCGCTATCTTTTACGGACGTTGATCCGGCCAGTGAGGACCTACAGCACCAAAAAGGTGCCAACGAGTCGCGACGAGTCCTTCTCTTCTCATCATCCTTTCTCTTTCTCTTCATCGAGAGACTTGTTTCGTCCTGCTCATACCCGTTTTTCGTAAGCTTACCGCGGCCGCGGAGAACGCTTCTCCGAAATCTCGTATCAATTACCCGGTGCATCGTGTAAGGATAAATGCCCGTCGCATGATTATGAACTCGTTAATGGTCCCTGTCGAGTGGCCTCCTCCTCCTCCTTGTCCTGCTCGCGGACAGCATCTCATCGTATAATTACTCCCTGCTTTACATCTTCTTGACTTGGAGCGGAAACTCCCCTCCACTTATTTGAGGGATGTGCGGATCGGCGAGTGTGCGGATTGCGGGGCCAGGCCGCGAGGACCTCGAGCGTAGCAACTAGTACATACATAGTGGCGGCGGGATGAGTATGAAAAGTGAAGGAACGCCGAGGAATGTCATAGGCGGTGAATCGAGGGTGCATCCATCAGGCAGGAGGTGCCAAGTACGCTATCGTCGATGCTCGGTGAGCTGTGAAAATATTTCTGTTCCCGGTGGGCAAAAAGGGCCGGCGCGCGAGACAGAGAGCGGATCCGCAGAGGACCGCTTAAAGGCAGGAACGCGTGCGATTCGAGCGACCAACAGGTGCTTTATACGTGCCTGTCCGGCAAGAAGGATCGAGGAGAATCGGCTCCTGCCGACTTGGCCGAGTCGAGGACTCGACTCGACTCGGCCGACTCGTCGTCCCCCGAGCGAGTTGCAGGAACCTTTTACACCCCCTGTCTTTCGCGGCCCGGACGAGCGACGAGAGCGGCGTGTATGTACGTGCACCTACTCAGCCAAACAAAGCCTACGTCCCAGGCGGCAGGAATCCACGCGTGTCTCTCGCCGTTTATTGGACTTCGAACACCTCTTCCTTCCCTTCGCGCCCTCCCCCGTCCGGCAACGCGCCCGCCAGCCACCTTTCCTCCGTACACGTGTAATTACTTCGGACAAAGCGCTCCCGTAAAAACTCCTCCCAGCACTCTGTATCTTCGGTGACACACCACCGGCCCGACAGACCAGCACGCACACACATTCCACCGCCAGCAAGGTCGCGCTCGCCGTCGATTTAAGGCTTTGCCACGCATTTTTCTACCCTCCACCTCTCTTTCTCTCTCTCTTGTCTGCCCAGCGGATGGCCCGCGAGCATTACCCTCGATCCACTCGTTATTCAGGATTATACGAAGGGAGCGAGGGCGCGAATGTAGAGATATCCACCTGTTTGGTGGGGTTGAGTCGCGTCGCTCGACTGGGAGGACTAAGAGAGTGCTCGGAAGCGTTGGAGATGTACGGGCGCGATGAGAGAGCGGAGGCAAAAAGGAGCGAGTCCGTGGAAGGCGAGCGAAACGGATTTGATCGAGGCATACATGCTATTACTCGGCTGCTCACGGGCAGAGTCAGAGGCAGAGGCAGAGGCAGAGGCGGTTAGAGTGCTGGGAGGCCAGGTGTGCAGAAATGGCCGAGGCAACGACAGAGGCCGCGCAGCATCGACAAGAGAGGAACATCAGCAGGAGCCGGAGCAGGAGCCTCGCTAACGACCCCGTGGAACACGGAGGTGGGATCGGGAGGGGGCGAGGGCTGAGGGCCTATGGGGTGGGTTAAACTCGGGCTTAAATATCAATCAGCTCGAGAGCGAGAGGGAAGGTGCCGAGAACAGGACACCAGCGGCTCGGCCGCCGCTCTCTGGCCCCGCTCTCTGGCCCCGCGCCCGCGCCAGCGAGCCAGCGCGCACGCTGCTCCTCTCTCGACTTCTCGAGGCGGAACGAAAAGGAGAAAAGGAGAATGCGACAGCCAGCAAGACAAAGCTGCTACGTGATTTGTGTGCCTGTGTGTCCGGGCCCTTCTTCGCGGGTGTTTAATTAGCAGCTCGGCAAACCAGACGCCATATACTCAGAACTCAATCAGATCCCCTTCATAAGCGCACCTCGCTCTCCAGCCACTCGTATACATAATGTACACCCGCTCCCTCACTCCCTCACTCCCTCGCTCCCTCCCTCTCGCCGTCGCCCTTCCCTCTAGGCAGGAAGCGATATCGGCATACGGGCAACGGGAGAGGACGCCGCACCACCACCACGCGGAAGTACGCTCGATTCCGCGCTTTTATTATCTCATTTCCGCGAGGCGGCCTAAGATAAATAAGATGAATTGAGAAAGAGACCGGCTCGAATCGAGCGGCAGTGCAGCAACTAGTTGGATTATTCTCGAGCGGGATCGTGAGAGTTAATAACCGATAGTTGAATACGGTAATGGTACCTGGGAAAGGAAGGGAGTAGACTCGATTGTCTGGGAAGTGATAGTCAGCCGAAGGTCGACGTTCGTTGCGGGTGTTTAATTAGCAGCTCGACTAACCAGATGCCATTTACTCAGAACTCAATCAGATCCTTCATAAGCGGTGCGCGCTGCTCTCTCTTTCTCTCTTTCTCTCGCTCGAGTCCCGTATGCATAATGCACAGCCCGACGCCCGGTGTTCGCCTCGGCCCCGGAGAAACGAGCAAAAGGAGCGGGGGGCCCCGGAGTAATTAAATTCCGGTATTGTACTCCGGGATACTTATGGTTGTCTCTCAGCGCGGAGAGAGCGAGAGAGAGAGAGTACCTTGCTTAACCGAGGTATCTTTGTAACGGCGGGCAACATAACTCACGGTGCCCATAACGAGATGAAAAAATACGGCCCGGCTCCTTGCGTGCCACGCGAGCCACTATCTTTTTCTTATTCCGCGCGAGGCAAATTCGCGCGGCCTATTGAGGCCCCCAAGGGAAATAGCGAGCGATTGTCAAATCCGATGGAATTAATTCTCTCGGTGCGGTGTCTCGGTTTTTGGATTTAGATGGATCTCTGGAGAAGAGCGAGGGGCGTAGTGGGCCCAGTGGGGGCAAAGTCGAAGTGGGGGGACCTACGTGAAACTTCATCGAACTGGGTGACCACTCGAAATGGTTTTATCGTCGATCGGCAGTTTCGGGCCGTAATTACCATTTCAAATGCTCACCTCGGCTCTCTCGCGCAGCTGGGCCCACTTGCTGGCTGGGCGCAACTCGTCCTCTCTCGCGCGCTCCTTGCACCGGGTGGTCTTTTCGGGTTTCGTAGGACGAGTGGTGCCGGTGGCCTGTGTGTGTGGGGGTTATTATTTAGTTTGGCCGCTTCTATCTCTCATCTCCTCGTTTCCTCTCTTTCCACCGTTCCTCTCCTGCTGCTCGGATTCCTCCTCGCCTCTCTCTCTTTCCCCTTCTCCCTCTCTCGGTCCCGCGCAAACACGCATCCACACCCACGTCTATTCTCATTCTAATCAGCTGCGCCGCCTTCTCTTCTCGGCCCTAAGCAGGCATATCTCGGCTCTTCGCGCCCTCGCCCGAGGACGCTCGGCTCCTGCGGCCTCCATACTTGCTTCGCGGGCATTATTATTTTAGTGCTCTCTTCGCGCACCGAACTCCTCTCTCGCGGCACCGCACACACCGGCGCGGCCGACTCGTACCGCGCAGTCCCACTCGGCGACGTGTCGCTCCTCGACACGGCCCAACCCAGTGGTGCTCATGTACTGATTATAAAATACTCCCTTCCCACAATGCTCCCGGGATATTTATTATCGCGCCCCGGCACTTCATTTTCATTCCCAGCTCTCGCGTCTCTCCCGGCGCAGATCTCGATTCGAGAGGTCAAAAGCGCGGAGGCCATCGCATCGGGACAATGCCGTTTTCGAGCGCGTCTTCTCTTCTCCCTCGATTAATAAAGCCGTTTAATTGGCCCGCAAATAACTTTGACGACCAACAGTCACTCGGCCTGGAGTGGAGTGGAGTGGAGTTTCTGGAGGGTGGAGTGGCGTGGTGACGGGAGGTATTAGTCTTGTGCACGTGCGGGCCTCGTTGGATCGGTAAACTCGGTGCGCGATGGTAGGCTCGTAATTTACAAGATGACGTTGCGCCGCGTGGCCGCGTGGCCGCGGCCAAGTTGGGAAATTACGATGACAGGAGATTGACCGTGGGCCGTTGGGCTGGTTGGAGATCGAATGCTCGAATTCGTAGCCCCGGCACGCCGGCCGATTCCTCATGCATAGTTGTTGCGCGGCGGCCAGCCGCAAATCGATTAGCATGCAGGTAGCCTCGATCTGATGACTACAGAGGAAAGCCGAGGCGAAGTGAGTGAGAGTCGCGCTCGCTGGCGCGCGCGCGCGCGCGCGAAAAATCACTCAAATGAAAAATCCCGGCGAACGTGCTGGCCCTCGTACGAATAACAAGCGATAGCCACCTCGGTAGCTCGCCTATAAATGGCCATTTCTCCAGCAGCTGTCCGTCTTTCGCGGAAGGCAACCTCCTCCTCTACGCTCTTCCCCTTTTACCAGTTGGCGAGTCCTCTCGCGCGCGCCATATTTACCAAGTCCGATGCCGCGAATCGGCATCAACTCCACTATCGATAGATCCGATGCTAATGATTCGCGAAAAATATTGCTACCCCACAACACGCCGTCGTCGCCGCCGTCGCCGCCGCCGCCGCCGAGCCCCGGAGTATAGTCGGCCGGTAACGATGCCCGGGCAGATCATCCCGATAGTCCGCGCGCACAACGTACTTCTCCGCAGGCCCTCGCTCGCTCGTTCGCTCTCTCCCGGTAGCCGAAGAAAATGGAAATAATCCGGAGTGAGGCTCGATCTCACGATTCTGAAGGGCACCACCAGCACCAGCAGCAGGAGCAGCAGCACTTTCTGCCTTCTGTGGGTTGGCAGTGGACGAGAGGCCGCTCATTGTCAGTCAGCGGAAGGGTTCCCTCGCATGTCCAGCCGGCAAGAGGCCATCACCTTGAGACGAAAGGATAAATAGATCGGCCGGGGAGAGGACGTAGCGCGGTAATATATGAGCCTGGAGAGCCGGCCGTATACTCTCCGCGTGTCTGAATGCTCCCTCTCTCTCTCTTTCTTTCTCTCGCTCTCGCCCGCGCTCTCCCGCAAGCGCAACCACGGTGTATATAGCGTGGCACACCGTTTGTGTGCCCAGTTAATTACTCGCGTAGTAAATTATCGGGTAATGAGGTGCCGGATTCGAGCCCGAGGGCTTCTCTCTCTCCTGTTGGTTTCCTCTCGGTGGGTTCGCGCGGGCTGCGAGCGCTCTCGAGCAGCCTAGAGGAAAAAGAGAGAACTAATAAATCCGCCTGGGTCCGTGAGGAGGGATATTGTTAGTTGTAAGGTAAATCATCTCCGCGCGGCTCGAAAACGGCCCGCTCGCCGTGAGCACACCCCACCTCCTCCTCCCTAACCACTCGCCATCCCTCTCTCTCTCTCGCTCTTTCGCTCTAGGGGGCTCAGGTGAACACTCGACAAGACGTTTGTTACCTCGCTCTGCCTCGCCGACTCTACTTCGCATTGGTACTCTCCAACAGGCATTGCCACCCTTTACACCCTCCTCCCCATCCCCCCGCCCCCCTCTTTCGAGGCTCTCGCTGCGCTGCCTCCCCGAGAAAGCTTCGCTGCCTTCGCTCTTTCGCACTCGGCCCAGTTAACGTCAATATGCCCGCGCGCACCGAGCCGTCATTAGCGTCATCGGATCCCTAACGGCCGGCACGACCCCGACACTTACAACTGCGGATGCCCGCCAGATTCCACCTGGGCTCTGACGCTCGCTCGCTGAAATCCTCACCTGCGACGCTTAACCCAGCCCTTTCCCGCTCCGCGGGGATCCACTTGGCTCATCTGTCGCGTGCTCCTCGCCTCCGAACATGTCGCCGATGTTCCGCCTACTAAAAACCGAGATCCTCGTCAATATGGAACTCGCAATGAATCGGTTGACGTGCTCGAGCCGAGCGCTACTTGCTAGTCTTTGGTTATACTGATCCGCTGGGCCGCTGGGCCGCTGGGCCGCTTTGACGCTGGCATCGCTGCTAGTAATCGGCACTTGCGCGCTCGCCGTTCTCGTTTTCGTGATCAGTTAGTGTCAACACGTGAACACAAGACGCTCCCGTGTCATTAGTGGCATCAGATCTTTAACGCCTGCACGACGAGCGCTCGCGACGAGCGCTGCCTCTTCCGCGAAGCCCCTTTACCGTTCCAGAAACAGAAACTTTAAACGCTCCGCTCCGCGTCCCTCCGCCGCCTCCCCACTACCCCGTCGCCGCGCCCCACCCCGCCACTACCTCACACGGCATATCAATACGTAGGATATCGCGACGCTACTCCCTGCACAATTTAATCATTCCAGCAAACGCCGCACGTTCGACCGGAGCACCTCTTGGAATTCATATTTCACCTTTCGAGAAACTCGCATGTTTATCTGCCTGACGTACAGGTTCCTTTCGAATGCGCAATTACTTTCTCCTGCTGAGAACTCGGGATAGTCGCGTCTAGCTACTCAATTCGATTATGTGTCTTTCGCCAAAGTCATCTGCTCATGCGCACTGTTATTTTCAAGCGAAACACACTCAGCTGACTGCATTGTCTATAGCACACACGTAACAAGCCGCGCATTCGAACAATCCCGATCAATAGATATAACCAGTGCCTGTCGGACTTGCGAATTAGAATCTCCCGAGCTTGGTGACACTTACAAAGGCACTGGTAATATTCCCAGGCAATCGTGCAAGTAGAAGCATGCAAAGGTACTCACATTCGTTGGTTAAGATCCGCGTCAAGTCTGCTCCAGGGCATTCTCCCACTGATTCACAGAAACACACGCGACGGAGTGGCCAGCGCACACGGAGGCCCAACGACAACAAAACAAATGAGCGAAAGGATGATGTTTGTACAGAATTTCGCGAATTTACACGGAGCACTCGACAGTACATACGATCGCGCCGAAAATGAAAATCCAACTTCGTTTGCACTGAGACGACGCCTCTGATTGGCCGGCCCGGGGCGCCGCCTCGGCCTATAGGGAGCGCTATTAGAAGTACTAGAAATTCCTCGGACTCTTCCGCGCGGTCGATAAAAGAATCGATGTGAACTGTGCTAAGTGAAGTGCGATTTAGGCTATGTTTACATGAGTTTGACTTCATGTGAGTCGCTTACTTCGTGGGGCCCATGGAAAGCCGCCTGCAGTGACTCCCTTAGTTTTCCATTTTGAAATCGTTCAAGTGCCCGCGATATCGAGGGATCTTCCTGCAGAATTACGAGATTTGGAAAATCTTGCGCGTGGCGATCGCGCAAGAAGAGGAAGGAGCTTTGCGACATTGCTCAGGTTACGTATTCGAACTACTGATTCACTTTGCACTTGGAGAACACGCAATATTTACGTATATTTAACCTGTGCTATCGCGTTTCCCATTCATTGTTCGCTTCCTGCCACGCCTACGAACCCTTTCACTGCCAGGTATATTCTCCGTGAGAGTCTAATTAGCCGGTTTTGTCAATAGCCAGTGCTACAACTACCAGCAGCCCACGCAGTTCGAGCGGAAATGTGCCCAGACGCACAACGCCGTTAGATGAGGCCGCTTTTCTCCAGCATTTTTCTCCTCCCTCGAAACAAGGTAGGTTCTTTCTTACATACTCCTAGTGCTACCATGTACGTAATAGGAATCTTTTGGCGAATTTCGCTGGAAGAGTCGTCGCGTGCGGTGGTGCTGCTCTATTTACCGAGTCAAATCCGAATCTCATGATGATTAGATATCGGATATGAGCGCGTGTGTGCCTGATGGTGCGATGAAGATCGCCGAGTAGCCTGCGGTGCTAACGCAGAGGAAATCACTAGCCTTCGAGGCGGATACCTTACTAATGATCTGCCAGGAGTCTTACATCCTTTACGCCTGACGGACTATCTCCTCTCGCTCTTCAACTAAGAAACGACTTCCCTGCTCTGTAGTCATTAGCAGCTCCAGATCGCACAGCCTCCTGTTTAACGAGGCCCCTTTTCTCTCTCTCTCTCTCTCTCTCTCTCTACATTGTTATTCGGTGTCATTTATTATGCCGCTTTTCCGCGGCGACGCCTGTTTCACTTTTCTATTGTCTTTGTACGATTAACTCGCAGATTAACTAACCGCATATTGATTGTTTATTGATTACAGTGGAGAAGGAAGCGGATGAATCACATTTCTGAACACGTGTTTCTACTTGGCCGTGGTGCAGCGCTCAACCGTGAACGACCAATCAAAATACCGTCCCTCAAAGCTACATGCTTAGTGTTCGCCTGTATTTTCGAGAGTTAACGTTATTTGGCGCGGTGGCCCTTTTACGTGTGCGGTTTTTCATAGTTGAGTCGGAGTGCGCGATGTCGACTCGGTCGCGTGTCTTTGTGTGAATCAGTGCGAGGATATCATGGACAGCGTTCGTGTGCACGTGAGTACCATTGCATGCTTGCTCCCGTTCTCCCTACACTTGCACGACTGGCTGCGCATGTTACCAGTGCACGCGTGACGAACTTCGGAAGCCTCGGATTCCGAACTTGAAAAGATTCTTTCGGTAGATGAATGCGCTGCCAAGCAGACGGCGATGCGACCCAGATATCTCTGCCTTGTTGAATGTTAGACGATTTTTGCGACAGAGTTGCGAGATATGAGAGGCCCGTCAGAGTTGAGGATATACCTCGCGCAGGTTTTAATGACAAGGTAAGCTGGCAATTACCCAGCGGCTCCGCTTGAACCAATCGTCAGTCGACTCACGACTGACGATGCCCGTTGTACTGCCGCGACTCTGACTGGAATATTATACGATCCTCATAACAAAAGTGCGCCTCTCGTGCCGAGCCCTCTACTCGATCGCTTCTCCAACGCGCCTCGAAAACTTGGCTTTGCTCTTCTCCGCCGCTTTTACTCGCCATTTCTCCTCTCTTTCTCTCTCCCTGGCGATAGTGCGCGCCGGAGCATGGACTGACGGTCGGGAAGGCAGCCAAAGGAATTGTGCTTTGACTACTAGTGCCTGACGTTATGGATTCCTTCTCAACACCCATGGGAACATAGCAAACTATTCATCGGGAAGCGGCGCGGCGGTTCCCACCGTCGCGTCGGTCAAACAAGCCTTGCTTTTTCATCGCATTCGACAGGAGGCCGAGCGTCCCGCGATTCTCCGTCGATTCTCGCTCGAGCTATTTCTTCCAACTTCCGTGTTCCCCGGGGCGATTTTTGGCCCTTTCCACCTATCCACTGCTCTTCAAGTCGAGTAGATGTATAGTGATAGAGCGATTTTCCGCTTGACTTCTCGGAGACTAGAGTTTGTCAGACTGTTGCTCCTCGTTTGTTCGGATTCTCTCGTTACTGTCTCCGCTATTGAGTCAGGATTATCGAGCGGGCACATTTACGTTGGGAATCTGGGGCAGATTTTTGAACTGCACACATCCGGCCATACGAACCTCGTAAAAGTCAGCTGGAACGATAGCTGAGATCTTACTCTCTCGGGGCGGCAGGGATTCGACGGCATTTAGCCGGTACGTGGAAGAGCTCTAAGCGGAAGATGCCGAAGCGGGAACAGAGGGATCTGACAGACAGAAGCCTATAAAGTTCAGCGAATAAATGTAGATTTTAAGGCGGTGTATCGTTCGGCTCTGTTCTTTGGCTGGGAGGCTGGCCGCGCGGGCTACCCAGCCAGAGAGAGAGAAGGCACGGTTGGCCTTACTACCGGGATGGATTTAACGACGAGAGGGATATTACTCGGGCGCGTCTCGCAGTTACGAAGGCAGTGCCGGCAGTTCACACGTACCTACACTCCAACTGTCGGCTCTCGCCGCTCTGCCCGAAGCACACAACTCATCTCGATTTCTCGGAATCCAGCCTCACCACCCTTCCTTCCCAACTATTTCGCCCAACTTCCCCGCGAACTATGCCGACACGAGCATCAACCACTCGTCCCACTCGAGCAACGCTACCTACCTACCAGCTTACACCTACGTAGAAGCGCGTGGCTCCTGGTGCGCGCTCTACGAGAGAGAGCGCGGCCAAGGATATATCTCGCAGGGGCGAGCAATTGGAAGGAGCTGGGAGTAATAATAACGGCGCGAGGGTATTCTCTGTATTAGGGATAATTGGAGGATGAACCGCAAACGGCAGAAGCGCGAGGGTAGCGCGCGCGATAAAACTACGGGCGGAGGAGGCAGAGAAGGAGCCAGAGGAGGAGGCAGAGGAGGAGGCAGAGAGGCCAGGAAGGAAAAAGGCGAATTCCACGAGGCGGAGGCGCGTCCGGGTGCGCACCCGGTGGAACTTTGAAAGCGGCAGCCTCCACAATAAGATCCGGCGAGAGCGAAACAGTACTCGAGACAAGGATCAAGCGCGAGAGCAGGAGGGAAAAGCCGCCGGGGCCCCCAACTACAAAGCCTCGACGAAGATGCAGCACCACCACCACCGCCAGCAACAGCAACAGCACCGCGCCAACGGAAACGGCACCAGCCACCACCAAAGCACCGGCTCGAAACGACGCTAGTCCAAGAGGATGCTTGTTGCTACTCTTTCTCTCTCCCTCTCTCTCTCTGCCAGGAATAAGAGAGGAAGGGAGAGCCTCGGTGCGTAGGCAAGCAGCAACGACGAAGCATTATCCACTTACAGGGAATTATCCTGCTCCTGCCAGAACTCAGCCAGGACTAGCGTACTCCCGTGCTCAGTGGCAGAGGGAGAGGGAGAGGGAGAGTGGAGCGGAGAACAGAGATGGTTCCTATCTTCTTTTCACTACTCTTTATTCGGATGCCGGAAAAGACGTGGCGCGGCTATTGTCTATGCGAGAGAAAAGAATGTCTGGACTGCTAGTCATTTGATATTGCAACGAGCTAGATCACTGCTGGGAGCAGATGTTTTGCATCTTGGCGATATTTAGAGAGCGTTATCTCGGATTGGTTCTGGCAAAAGTGGATAGTCTGTTGTTTATTGGCGCGCGTGCGTTTATGTTGCTGTTGGCGTGGAGATTGTAAGGTTGGGGTGGTGGGCGTTAAGGTGATTTGGTATCGTCTTGCGGTTGTAGTGGGTTGGTTGGTCAGGCTACTTGCTTCGCAGACGTCCTTCCTCACTGGCCGCGCCGGTGGAGAACTGGAGAGTATGTACGTTGCGGGAGCGCCCGGTCACTTCGCTTTCGTTTAACCTCGAGAGATGCGAGCCGTGCTCGGCCTTGCACCCAGTCGTAACTCAAACAAACGGAAAATTCGAGCTGCTGTTGGACGGTAATCGGCAGCAGTCCGACCAAATTGCAGGCTCCGCTTCGCTCGGCTCGAGCACCGCTCATCCCTCTCCTCATTTCGCCAGTCCCTCTCGCAGTTTTCACGTTATTCCTGATTCTTCCGCGCGGACCTGTTGAACCAAGCGAACCGCGGTTCAAGCACACTCGCCGCCGCGCCGTTCTCCAAAGGCACGCATAGTCGAAATCTGAATGGGACGCTCTGCCTCGCTACCTTTTAATCGTGTCTGGGACGCCGTGGCTGATCTGAATTCATCACGGTCCGTATCGAGAACTTGTCCGAACCGAAAGAGAGTCGGCCGGAATTCCCCCGGGCGGACAGGTAGGGCCGGCCGATCGTCGCCACGAACCATCTCCTGGTATGTCTTCTCGGCGTGGGAGTTGAGGTTCACGCGGACATAAATTAGCCGGGCGTGTGCGTATGGATCGCGAGAGAGAGAGGCTTGGCCGTCGATGCAGCCCGCGCGAGAGAAGGACACTCGAGCGAGATGCCACTGACAGAAAGGAGTGGACGCGAAGGATGGTAGCGCGACGGCGATGGCGATGGCCACGGCGACGGAGGGCCGGAGGGCCGGACGCGATAAGTTAAGCGGTCCACGTAGCCCCCGGTAATTATGGATGCGTTTAAGCCGTGGCAGTTTGGGAAACTAAATAAAATAATATACGTGAGCCGGGCTTTTTATTGCCGGATTAAGGGCGCCCACCGCGCCCTCCGCGCCCTCCGCGCCCTCCGCGTCCGCTGCGTGTCGCGAGCGGCCTTATCCATACGCTCCATCTACTCTCCGGCCCACCGAAAGAAAGGGGAGGCAATGCCCACCAGTTCTCCTCCTCTCGCTTTCTGTCCGCAAGGACTCGCACTCGAGAATATTTGATAAACCACCGCGAGTTAGATGACTCTGGGCATTCCTCCTTGGTCCCTGATTTGAATACACCGAGACGGATTTCGCATAGGTCCACGAGTGGAATTAGGAGGGTTGGCTATTTGGAGTGGAGTGTAGCAGAGGTAGTGTTAAAGAATCGGAGGGTTTAGTGGAGGAGCTGTGGGAGCGAGCGGGAGTTAGGAGGCATTGTCGATTTATCGCGTTATTACCCGATGGCCATTCCCCTTTCGCGCGGTAGCCGCGCGGTGTGGTGAGTGGCGCGTTGGCTCTCTCGGCATTGCAAAAGGAGCTGCGCGAGCCGATGCGGCCGAGCAACCGCAACCCTGCCGGTTATTATAAAACAAAAGACGATGCTTGATGCCGATAATAAAGAAGAGGTAAAGCGCGCCAGTGGCGAAGAGGTTCGCCGGGAGCAGGCGGAAGAAGGACAGCAAGGGCCAGTGCGCCCCCCGATATCCACCAAGGTAGCGGGCGCGAAGGATGTGGTTCCACGCAGAGCGATCGACTTAATTCGCGCGCTCCCGACTCCTTTTTCCTTCAAGGTATCTACCCCCACCCCATCCCTTTCGATCAACTCCGATGTCCTGCAACGCGCTTCCCACCGGCCCCGCTCTCCTTCCTTTCTTATTTAATACTTTCTCTCTCTCTCTCTCTCTCCCTCTCTCATCCTCCTTCCTCTTTCTTTCTCTGTATTTCGCTCTTCCATCACCGCTGGCAGCCCGCTTACCGCCAATCATCATTTTCAATTCTCCGTGGTGGAGAACCTTCCCCCGACCTACTCCACCTTTCTCTCCACTCTCGACTGGCCGGACCTCCCTCGGCAACACCGGCTACTACCTTCAATGCGTCGTCCGGGCAAAAAACTCGGCAATATTATTTCTCAGATCCAGAGCGAGGCACCGAGGAATCCTATTCTTCCTCCGTCCTCTCGAATTATCTATACAGAGGCCATACGGAATTATGACACCCGGACACGATCATTCATTTCGCTGGCACGTGCATTCGTCGCCTCGAAACTGACGATTTAATTTCGCGATACAGATCGGAGATTTCGAAAGGCGATTCTCCGACGCTCGACGCCGGCCGAGCGCTCGCGGCGAACCCACCACACGGCCACGCGGCCAATAACAATGCGCTCTGTCTAATTTACTTTCACATTTCACTTTGCCTCCGAGCCGTTAAGAGCCGACCTTTGCTCCCCAACAACTCGCTCTACACGCTATTTTTATTATCTCCAATTAATGCCGATCTCTCCGGCGAAACGGTGTCGGATCTCACCGCACTGCCGGCTCTTACGTAAATAGTAATCGACGACCACCAGATAAAGGGTAGAGTTTTAATTGCCAGGTTAGCTGGTTGGACAAGGTGTGCAGTCCGGCCGCGGAGAAGTGGCGCGTTGAAAAGGCTCTCGAGTCGAGTCCGCCTCAACTCTAATATAACGGAATGAACGATCGCCACTTGGAGGTAGAGGGTGAGAGAGAGAGAGAGCGAGGTATTAATGGCCGAGGCATTGGAGAAAAGGCTTGATAGAAACTATTGTACGATCGTCATAGCAAGTCACCCCTGGCAACTCGTGCAGCCCTTTTGTCTCTCGATTGGCGAGAGCGCACTTCATAGCACGAACTCTACTCGAGAGAAAGAGAGGGTATCGAGAGCACCGCGACCGCACCGCGCGCCGTCAACAGCGACCTCGAATAATACCGGCAACACAAAGTCAAAACATTATTACCCTAGACACTCGATCGCCGCCAGCGGCAGCCCTCGAGAGTCAACCGTTCAATTGAGAGCAGGTGGAATTCTTGTGGAAGCTATTAGCCGAAATAATGGCGATAGTATTGGTTTGTCGGTTAATTGTTGGGGAATTGGAGGAGGTTGGAGGTGTCAGAGAGATAGATGTCGAGGAAGACGCATTGAAAGCGCAGTGGGATGCGATTGCAAAGTGGGACGAGGCTGTCGCGAGCGTAATCGGATAGAGAGTTTGACGCAACGAGAGGGGAATCATCGCGGAATCGATTACTCGCTCTCGGCAGTGCGCGCCCGTTCGATTCTTCACGCCTATTTGGCCCTCCTCCCGTCCTTAACCGAACGATTGTCCTCCACAATGGCTCATTTGTTTCTAGATCACGACTTATAAAGCCACCAGCGCGCCGTCAGCGCCATCAGCGCCATCAGCGCCCAGAAGAACGGCAGCTGCATTCAGCCAACTTCTCCGCTCGCCTTTTCTAATGGAGAGGAACGATCGCGCGTCCTCGCTCTTCCTCGAGGCTCGAGGCGCCGCGAGGAATCGCCAAAACCGCCTGTCACCAATGAAACATAAAATTCCACTTAATAGCGCTCGAGTTACGGCTCATAATGGCCCGCGACAATTGGACCGGTCAGTTATTCGCTCGAGCATCGTTTCTACTTCGCGACTTTCCTCCGGCCATTCAGGAAACTCCACTTTCCTCCTTTGTTAGCCCTCGCTGCTAAAAGGCAGTTGCGCGCTTGCCAACTCTGCCGGCCGATGGATTGTTCTCCTAATACACCCAGAATTAAGATGGTGCGTGATCGTTTCTTGAACAGAATGCGAGCAGTCGAAGTCGGACGCTTTACGAAGCGGCAGATAGTCAAAAGATTGTTAGAGACTCGCTGAAATAATGAGGAATCAGTAAAGGATGATTTATAGTGAAAGTAATGTCCGACGAGTGTCGCGCGTGTCGATTGGTTGGGATAGAGCTGGATAAGCATCGATCCCAAGTATTATTCGCTTGTTTCCCGGAGGTTTGACTGGTCTCTCTCGCGTGCTAGGAGTTTTCCGTGAGCTGCTCTCCGTCTGGGAGCCCCTGCTCGGTGCTCGCTGATTGTATAATTGCGAGCCGGCAACGAGCTACGTGCGTCACTCCGATGATTTAGCCGGCCCCTCGTCCTCGCCTCGCCCCGGACCATCGGGCCCTCGGTCAATCACGTCGTAATTACTTTTAATGCTCGACGACTCGGCTGACACAATATCTAACCCGTCCACGACTCGCGTACCTCGGACTCTCTCTCTCCCTCCCTCTCCCGCTTCCTACCACTGTTCAACCACTGCCGCGCTACTTTTCTCCTCTCTCTCTCCCTTTAAGTAGAATATTCGTTTGGAGGACCGTCCGCCGGCTTGGGACACCCACCCCCCCGTCGAGCGATTTTCTCCTCGTCCCTCGGCGATCGCTCTTGTTTTTTCCTCTCGTTCGCGCCCACGGGCGCGCACTGCTCGTCGCGCTGCATACTTCGCACGATCGGATTAATTGGTAATAGAGAGGGAGCGAGCGAGCGAGACGAAGAGAGCGCGTGTCCGGGCAAATATGTATCGCGATTAATATTGATAGGGCCACTTTGCTAGTGGTGGCGGTGCCGGTGCCGTGGCTGGCCGGCTCCGCTCGGCTAGGTGTATCAACATCAATTTCTCTTTACATCTTGATGCCACTGGGAAATTGAGAGAAACGTATACTCTGCCCTTAGAGCCGTGGCAATTTAATCACGCGCGAGCCATTATCAACGTCAATCGGGCGGCGGTGGGGAGGACGCGGAGCGTTCGTTCCGAGGAATAGCGCGCGGCCAGGAGCTAAATGATATTCGGCGAGGACGGCGCTCTCCTCGTTAGCTTAATAAAAAAGATAGGGGAAGCGATCGTTACCGTGGAATTGGCGATGCTCGGCAATCGCGGAAGGCAAGCGCAAGCAGGTGGGGGGTGGGGGGCGAAATTGCGAGGAGAAGGAGTCGTTGGTACACATAGGCACCACACCGGCGAAAAAGGCGAATCAGCGTGGCGGTCTCGTCGCGTTTATTGGGATTATAAAGCGTGCAGAGGAAGGAGGGCAGGAAGGAGAGATTTGTTTGAATTATTCAAATTAGATACGAAATTGAATGCGTGCTCTGCTCGTGTGCAGGTAATGACGGCACTTGCATATAAATGGTAATTATTGTCATTATTCTGCCCCGGTCGTTGTGTGTCCTCTCCTCCTCTCTCTCCCTCTCTCTCCTGACGTTTGTCGTACTCGCTATCGGCCGGTCTCTCTCTACCTTCCGCCTTTGTGCCTCGATGCTCTTTCTCCCCCCCCTTCCGTTTCTGCAGCGGCGGCGAACGCGCCGCCGTAATGCCGCGTGTGTTCCCATACACTAGTTGAGATAATTATCAAAATTGTTTTATTGTTGCTATAATTACGAGGGACATGCCATGTCCTCCACCCCGGCCGCCGAGAGCCAGCGACGAATGTATACGTCCGCGTGTCCGCCGCTCCTCCGAACTCATCGCTTCCCGTTCCCCCCCACCCCCCTCGCTCTCCACGAGATACTTTCTCACCCGAGCCCTCAACCCCATCGCCGCTCGGGCGCTGTTTTGACTTGCCAAATCGTTTCTGCGAAAATGACTCGGCGGCTCGCACTCGCACTCGCGCTCCTCTAATTTCGCCGGTGCCTCCACATTGTTGCTATCACGCGAGCACGCCGCCTCGGACAAGCTTCTGCCTCGCGTGAAGCTGAGAGTAGCTACATACCTTGCGCGGTCGATGTCGTTTGGAGAAATCTTTTTGCGAACTCGACCGGTCCGCGAAAATAGAGGGGCGGGCTCTTTAAGATTGTGAGGGGATTTAATAAAGCATACGAAATGACTGCGTAAGCGGCATCACCTCGGCCGAAAGCACCGAGTATCGAGCACCCCTCTCGACAGTGGCCGGCGCAGCCTCCCCTCGCGCGATCCCGACTCACAATGACCGAGCGGGAAGGGGTGAGACAATGGGAGGGAGAGAGGGTTAATCGGCACGCGTGACCTTGACGATGAGAGTGAACGTGAGAGTGTCGATCCTCGTTGTCGAGCCCCCTCGAAATTAATAATGAAGCCGCTCGCTCGTTCAAAGTCCCTTCTCATCTCCGCTCTAATAAGCGTAAGAGGAGCCGCCAGAAGACCGCGCGCGGACCATTGAAGGAACCAGACAACAGAGCCAGAGTGAGAGAGAAAGGACCAAGAAATGGAACGTATTGTCATCGAGACACTCACCCTCCTTCTCTCCTGTACAGGACAGTGCGCCTTGTCCGATCAGGCGCTCGCTCTTGGCCCCACTCGGTTCGCCGAGACTCTTCTCTCTCTCCACTCGAAGGACAAAATCATAATAAAGCCAATAATTAAGCTACAATACGTGTATAGTATATATATATATATAGTTGAAGGAGAAAAAAGAAGAAGCGAGTGGCTCTTCCACTGGTATTGTTCGCCAGCGTTGAAAAGGGATCGTGGAAGCAAGCGGGGATAGGTCGCCTCGTGGCGCGCGCGCTCCTCCTCGGGACTCGCAGGGAAACAATAACCTCGGTAAGGATCGCACAATACCGGAATTATTAGCTTTCCGCCGAATTAAAACCGTCCATCTCGACGTCGGATCTTTTCTATCTCCCAGCTACTTCACCCCCGCCACCCCTTCCCACCTCGCTAAGGGCACTTTCTTCCACGGCGACTTTGCTTTCCATTGACCGGCTGCCGATTCTTGTGATACTATTGTCGCCGGGTTCATTAGGGCTGAGCGCCGCGCGGCGGCAATAATCCGCGAGGGCCAAGGAAACGAGGAGGAAGAGGCGACGCGTTAAAAGGAGCGCCACGCCGCCAGTGGAGACTCTTTACCGAGGATCACGCGCCGAGCATCACATAAACTCCACTCTCGGGATCTCACCTCAGCGACGATTATCCGAGGAAACCGGGAATTCAATGAGCCGAGAGGAAAAAAGCCGGGCGTACCAAGTGCTAGTTTTTCAGGGGGAAAAAAGGAGGAGAGAAGTTGGCAGTGGCGGTATTTAGCGAAGGAGAGAAGGGCGGAGGTGGATCGAGAGGAAGATTGAGGGTGAACGTCGGTCGTGTCCGCGGTCTCCGTAGGGTCAGTGGTGTCGCGGGGGCCGCGGGAGGCGAGGGGACTCGAGGAAAAGGTGGCAAAAGAAGGAAACAAAAGGCGATCGCGTATGAGCGGCAATTAGCCCCTCTAATGGCGCGCGAAGGAAAACAAAAGAGTGAAGCGTCGAGCTCAAACACAATAAAGGCCAGGCTGCACGAGGAGCGAGCGGGCGAGCGGGTGCAAGCAGCAACCAAGTGAGAAGAAGACCGCCGTTGAAAGAGGACGAGCAGGACCAAGCAGAAGAAGAGCCCAAGGAGAAGTTGGAGGTTGAGAGAGGAAGGAGTAGGAGATATAAAGAGTCGAGGGAACAATGGCGAGCAAGCCACCGCACTCTCCGCGGCGCGGCGTCGCCTTCCTTCTTCCTTCTTTACTCGCTCGAGCCTCTTTTCGCGCTTCTCTCTCCGGCCTCTCACTCTCTTCCTCCCGGGCCCGGTGACAACGCGATGCCGGCTGCGTTCGCTCGCTTTGGAAAATTAAAACTCCCTAATGAGCCACGCGGCCGCTCGCATCCTCGTCCTCGTTAGTTCCTTCTTTCCAACGCTCCAAACCCACCACCGCTGGCCAACTTTGAGGGAGCCCCGCAATCGCGCCGCGCTTCCTTACATTCTCCCCACCGCACCGTTTTATTTATCATATACATACGTAGATGCCCGCGTCAATGAAGTATGCGGCGAAAAAGGGACGGGCCAATTGCTAATTAAGCCATACAGGCCTTCCTCGAATAGCGGCTCATCAACGGACACGTTTCCAGAGCGCGCACTGTCTGAGATCACCTGGGAGTATTCTACTTATTAGTTCTTCATAGAAGCCACCCTTAATTACGACAGCAGCTAGTGCACTCCGCGAGTGGCCTTTAATCTAGCAAAGGACACTGCGCTTCTCTCCTCCTCCTCCTCCTCCTCCTCCTGCCAGTGGAAGATTCTTGGAAGGCGATGTGAGAGCGAGAGAGTCGAATGTGGAGCCGGCGGTGGTAAGCGGACAGGGAAGTGAGGATCGGCGGAGATTGCCGGGTGCGCTGACATTTGGCGGCGTTACATGCGAAATGTGAAAGTAATTATTGTTGTGTACCTTTGGAGAGGCGCAGGCAGGTTCTCGGCAGGTACTCGGGAGGCAGGGTAGTACATGGGTATCGTGTTTTCAGCACGTAGGTTGCCGGTGGCTAATAGAACTGTCCGTTTACCTCGTCATTACCGAGTCAATTATGTCTGCCCGCCGAGGTAGTAGTCTAGCATTATTTCGTCGAGTAGAGAGTTCTCGAGTGGATGTTGTTGGGGGTCTGCGAAGGGGAAGGGTGGGGTGGGGGAGGGGGGTTGGACCGGGCGGACGGGCGACTAGCCGCACTGGATACGCTTGGCGTTATACCGGATTATATTATCTCTGCGGGGGCCTTAAAGAATTCAGCGCGGCCGCCTCATAAGGTCACTGGTACGAGTGCCGTAAAATGTTACCGTCTATGATGTAGCGCACGGCTTGGTCGGGCACACATTCGCTCAAATAATAAAACCACCGCCAGACCAGAAGCAGCAGCATCTCGCTTCGAGCAGACACATCTACACACATGGACACATGGACAGAGTCGTAATCGCCGCCGGCCGAATGTCCCGTTGTAAATATTTTTCGCATTAACTGGAACGCGACGGCAGCGCGTAAAATTGCCCCCGTTGCAATTTATTCGATTGCTCGCTCCCTCCCGGTCCCCCTCGGCCCCCCTCGGCCCCCCGCTCCTCTCTCCACTCTCCTCTCCGTGCGTCGTTTTACATATCTGTCGCATCTAGCCGATATTGGCCGCGCGTGCTCTCTGGAATTGGTGCGAATGAAATTAAATGGGAGCCCACGTATATTCCCGGGCTTTAGTCAGAGCGGAGCATTAGTACTTTGCATATTGGAGCTCGGGACAATTTGCTTCTGACGTCGGCGGATTCCGAGTGTATGTATACTCTACGCGCGATGCGATGCGATGCGATGCGACGCGATGCGATGCGAGCGGATGACTCTCTTTCCGCGATCTCTTTCAGATTGCCAATTTCGGCGTTTTATTGATGGGCCGCCGGCACGAACCTCCCTCCCTCGCTCATCCCTCGCATATTTCTCCGATCGCGTAAATTGCATCGCATTGTTGCCCCATTTACATAACCGCGTGTCGTTATGCAAAGGAGAAGTTATTTGCTCCTTCCAACGATCATTGCTACTAATGATCTTGATTACGTTACGTTCGGATGCGGGCGCGATTATCGTTGACGAGTCATCATTTCCTTTTGAGCCGCAGCGACATTTTTTCCCTCACTCCTTCTTCACTGCGCCTCTGTCGTGTGGGTTTTACGGTAGACACACGTAGGCGATATCGGGTCGCAATGGCCGAGTGAAAAAAGGAGGAAAGAAGGGAAACCAGCGGGGCCATTGGCAAGGAGCAGCAGCTGACGCCTCGAGTTCTTTAATTAAAACTGACCGCCCGCTTTTCTTCCTCGAGAGCGGGCAATAACGAGATTTATTTCATAATACCTAGCAACTCGTTTGTGCCGGACACCGATGGGCCGGCGCGCAATTTCTCACCGGACGCTCCCTCCCTTCCCGAATTCTCGGCGAAAACACTGATTAAAATTATCCTGAAACTCCTAATTCGAAGGTGGTCCCGCTCGCGTTTATACGAGCGTCGCCCTAGTAGGACGAGGAGACGCCCGCCAGTCTGGCAATCGCATCAGAGAGCGGCGAAGGGTGTCGCTGTTGGTAAATAAATGGCGCATCCGCGGATAGCCGCGAGTGATAGCGGGATTTTCGATCGATTCGTTTATGTTTCATCCGGAATTACGCGAAATCTGTTTACCGGCGCTCGCGAGGAACGAGCCGGGGCGTCAGCAAACAGATATACACTCTCCTCTTCAGAGTCACCCCCCACCCTCGGTCTGGTTCTCGTCTCGGGGATGCTCGGGGGGATGGTCGGGTGGTGGTTGGGAATAGCGCGGACGCGCGGGGCTGACGCCGGGACAGGAAGTACAATAAAATTTATTACGCCTAAAGCGTGTCTCGTAAAATAATGATAGTGCGCGGCGGGCTAGCACGAGAGAGACTTGGGGCGTTTTGCGTTCACGCGAATGCGCCATTTATCGGCACTCGCACCAGAGATTATCTCCCTCTCGCTCGCTCGCTCAGCAGGCGCAGCGCGCGCGGAAAGCATCGAGGTACAAGGGTGATGGCTCCGCTCAATTATCGTCGCCGTGTGCAGGAAATTTAATTGATCGTGATAAACGATTAAATTGCAGAGGAGCTCTCTCGCCTCGGCCGCTCGCTCGAGCGCTCGAGCGGGCGATCGCGTCGCTTACTCGTTTTCTCCGGCGCTTGGTCGAGTTGGAAATTAATCCGAGAGCGAGCCGGTGCGCGCCCGGGATATTAATGTTGATGGGTGCGTCCCGATGTAATGTGGGATCCCGCCAAACTACCCTCACCCATTAGCATCTGCAGTCCCGCGGATCCTCGTGCCTTTGCAGATCATTCTTTAGGAGTGCGAGCGCCGATAAAACTAAATCTCCCGGCGAGCTCTTGCGAAATGCGCCTCGAACATTTGTAGCAATGAAATGCAGGTGGGATAAGATCGTAAGGTCATCTACTGTTTGCATACTGACGCAAATTGAGACGTGAGGCGAGCCGAGCTAGATCCCCGATAACAAGATCGAGCTCTACCGTTAGGGTAATCGACTTTTCTTACCCACGCGCGCCAATTATAACATCTTTTGCTCCCTCCCAGAGAAAGAGAGAGATACGACAACGTGATCAATCCTGGTTAATTAATTCTGTAAATCGTACGACGCGGACATAACGAGCCTCGTTGTAAAGGATCGATGTTGGCGATCACGCCTCTCCCCCCGCCCAGACGAAAATCGTCGGACGAGCCTCTCGAAACCGTTACGTCGAGAACAAGGAGATAGTGCCGGTTTGTCTCTACTAATGCTCTGGCCAACGCACCCGTTATCCTTGTTGGCCAATTTGCATATTCATAACAAGCGCGGCTGCCATACCGCAAGAATGCAGAAAAGCAGAGATAACTCTCGGGCGGCCGCCGCTGCAACCGTGTTCCGCGCTTTACGCCTCTTGATCCATGTTGGCCGTGGCTCGTAAACGATTCTTTCCTCGGTGGCGCGCAATTGCGGGACACTCGTCCGCCGATTTTTGAACTGGAGCGAGCGAGCGAGGTTGCTCCGTTTAAGTGGTGGCTTGTTAGGATAGCCCTGCTTATTTTCTATTGTTTGAGGAAGAGTAATAGGCCTGGAAGTTTGTTACTCGAGTTTGTCTGGCGCCGGAGCTAGAGCCAGCAGGCCAGGTAGCTTCACTCTACTAGGAATGCGCCGTTTCCCTTTTTATTTGGCCGCTGGTCGAATGTTAAATGGTGAAGTGGTCGGCTCTGGCTCGGTGCAAAGAAAGGTGAACGCACCGTGCGAGAGTAGAGAGGCAAGTATCGTGGGGTGACGGTGGGTGGTTGGGTGGTTGGGTGGCGAAAGCTCGAAAGAGCATAGTGTATCCTTACGCTCAGCTGTTCTGCGCGCAGACACGTGCGCGCCTCCTCGTTCGAGGGAATCGCCGGCGATAGAACGATGGGGAGCGTGCGTGGGTGCGTGGCGGATTGTGTGCGAGCATGTTCGCACTGAGCGCGTGTGTTGGTAGACGTAGCGCGCGGCCGGCATCGACTTGTGCCCGCGCAAGCAACCAAGCACTCAAAGCTCGGCCTCGCGAACGTGTGTGCATGCGCACGTATAGCAGCGGCGGCGGCGGCGGCGTAGGTGTGCATCGACGGACGCCCGTACACAGAGAGAGAGAGCGCCGTCGAGGGAGCGAGGAAGCAAGGGAGACGGCGTCGGTGGCGGCGGCGTCGGCGGCGGCGGCACGCGTGTGTGTTTCTCTGTGTGTGGCGAGCCGAGAACGAAGGGAGGCAAGCAAGCCAGTAAGCTCAGGCGCGCCGGAGCGGCGAGAGCAGCCATTTTACTCGATTCCGGTGGAAAAGGTTCCTCGTGACGAGCGACGCGCCACGCGCGATCCTCCACCATCTCTCCTTCTTCCCGGCACTCCATCCCCTGGCAGCATCCGCTCGTCTCGGCGTCTCGCATGCCTTGGCGAGAGCGTCGCCGCGCCGATCGCTCGCTCGCAACAGACGCGCGGCCGTGCTTTCACGTCGGCGTGTACGCACGCACCTTTCCACGCACGCACGCACACGTACGTAGGAGGAGGAGGGTGAGCGCGAGTGCACGGTGACAGTCGGCTGAGGTACACAGGCACGGGGCGAAAGAGAGGAGAGTTGTTCGCCGCCGGGTTGCTTCGTGCACGTGTACCAGCCTCTCAGGCTCTCAGCTGCCACTGCCACGCTGGGAGAGAGGGAGCGAAGAGGAGGCCAAACTCGAAAGATACCATCCGTCCTCGTCAGTGGTCAGACACCACCACGATTCATTCTACTGATTCCCTCCCTCACCCTCGCCAGCTCTTCCCCCCACCACCTCTCGTACTCTCTCTCTGTCTCTTTCCTTCGTGGTTATCTGCGCTGCACGCTCGCCGTCTACGCACACACCTGTGTCTGCCGAGGTGCATCCCGAGCACGGTGTGCCGTGAATCGCGGCCTCGTGACAGTCCGCTAGAATGAGAGAGTGAGAGGCCCCTCGGTGGAGGGAGGCGGGAGAGAGAGAGAGAGAGAGAGAGAGAGGGGGGCCGAGGGATATACGGAACGCGAGGGAGGGAAAGAGAGAGAGAAGCGGAGTCCACGAGGTGAGTGAGCTACCATTCGCTCTGCGCAGGACCGCTTAAATTCGCCGCCTGCTTTGCATATACCGCGCTTTTCGCCGAGCCCACTGGCCACCCCCTTCGCCCTCACCGACCTCCCTGCCGTCCCCGTCGTCCCACCTGTCTCCCGTCGCGACCCGCCCTTCGCCACCAGCTTCCACCTTCAACCCCTTCCACCTACGCGCTCCGACCAATTTTCCATTCTTCTTCGCCTCTCTATGCTAATTCTTTCCATTCCATCCCCGTCCGCGCAACTCTTCTACCCTTTTCTCCTTTTCTCCTTTTCTCCTTTTCTCCTTTTTCCCGAGCGTCCTCCCTCCCTCGTTGCTCGAACGCTCGATCCTGACCTCCGATCGACGCGGCGGCGTGTGCGTTGCACTCTCGGGCCGCGCGTCGCTATTTGAGTGTACTCATCGGCCGGCCACGGGGTAACCCGATACGCCTAATTTCATAATACGGCTGAGATGCATATGCCAGGATGGATCCGCGCGCAATAAAGTGCGCCGCGCGCTGACGAGAGCAGCCCCGGTTAATTGCAGGAAATTTGGAGTGCCAGGCCTGGCCCCGCCGATTTACTGCGCAGATTGCTCACTATATATATATTTTGACATGAGTATACGATGCTGAAAACCTCCGCCTCCTACTCGTGTCTCGTGCTCTCGTGCGCGAGGCCGGCCGGCCTGTACAGCCGCATTAATGCTGTCTCGCGTAATGAGCGAGTTGGCTCCACCGGGCGCATATTTTCTTTTACGATGCCTAAATATAATCTTAACGATGTTCCTATGGCTTAGAGCACTCGGCGCACTCCGGGAAATCCGAAATTCTCCCCAGTCTCGACGCTCCACTGCACAC
Source organism: Crossocerus cetratus (assembly GCA_963675795.1). Taxonomy (NCBI): domain Eukaryota; kingdom Metazoa; phylum Arthropoda; class Insecta; order Hymenoptera; family Crabronidae; genus Crossocerus; species Crossocerus cetratus. The sequence continues at coordinate 1,768,954 of OY776664.1, read as the reverse complement.
TCCACACTCCACACTGCTCTTCCTTCACTCGCTACTACAACTTTACTTACAACCTCCCGCCCACCTCTAATCCATTAATTACGCCGATCCGCGTTTTATTTATCCGCAAAATCAGCCATTTTTTCCTCCACTCCCACTGCTAATTAGGACCTATGAAAAATCGTCAAGTGGCGCTCGGCCGCGGTTGATAAATACCTCTACAATTAACCGTGGAGGCATGTTCCCTTTGATGTGGCAAGCTTAATGTTCGAGCAGGATAATGTCCCTGGTCATTCGCGCGCGAACACGTCTCTCTCTCTCTCCCTCTCTCTCTTTGGGCAGTTTTGCCTTTAATTGTGAGAGGAGGTGTTCCGCGAGGAGGAACTTTCCTTTTTTGCCGCGGTGGCTCGCGGCGGCTCGCGGTGACATTTGCGTGTGGCCGAGCGCGAGGCTACGCTCTCGCATCGACACGCTAGAGGACAATTAACTCGACAAACCGTACAAGCAGCGACCCCCGGTCCCAGCTACGCAGCGCCGTGCCGTACTGGCGTAGCCGGGCAGCGAGCGGCGGCCCCCTTTCTTCCCGGCCGAAGGGGGGTGTAAACCCGTCATTATCCCGATTATTCTTCCATGCAGGCTAATCACAAGCTGTCACTCGTGTCATTGTTTCACTACGGATCATTATTTCTTTTTTTTTTTCTTTCCCAGTCCAGCCGACTCAATCGCCATCGGCCCCCTTTATGTCGGGGAGTTCGGTTCCCGGCCCGCTCTACGCTCTACGTACATACACAGTATTTCCGAGTTGTCCGACCACCTTCCTCTCTCTCACTCTCGCTCTCACACAGTAGTCACCCCATCGAGAATCCATTGTCACGAGCAGTGTATCCCCGCACGCTCGCTATTTCGCTCGAAAAAGCCTATTAGGCGAGGAATTAAAAGCAGTCTGTTAGGGGGCATGGCTGACCACGGCCGCCCATTTCTACTTAACGTTACTACGTCGATTATATCTCCGCATCTACCTATGCCAGTGGAATAGTTTTACAAGTTGTTGCTTGGTCCAATTACGGCTTTCTGCCTCGGATGCGCAAATGTCTCAATGCGTGTGAGTTAGCGGGCGCGGGTGCCTCTTCTCGGAAGGGAAGAATGGCGCGCGCGGAGACGCTCGGCTTCTCGCCGAGTGGCATAATCCGTCAAAGGCTAAACGCGTGTCGGGCGCGCGCACGTAATCGTGAGTCCAAAAGCGTGTAGGTACAAGACGGCAAAATGGCATGGAAATCTGGCGGCGGGAAGGCGCGCGCGCACGAGGGAGAGGGAGAGAGAGAAGGAGAGGGCCGCGCTCTCTGGCAGGATGAGGAACGAGGGCTGCCGCGGAAGACTCGCGCCGAGAAAGAGGGAGGCGTCGCTCGAGAGAGAGAGAGAGAAAGCGGGACAGCGAAATATAAAATAGCGGGCGGCCTGTACCGGTTGGACTATATGCTCTAATTTTAGGCGATTGCCTCGCTCCCTCACCCGAGGATTATAATTAGATTCAAAAATACCCGACCGCCACCCACTCACCCGAGCGAGCCGGCATACCGCGAGAGCGAAAGCTTGAAAGCTTGAAAGCTTCTCTGCGCTGCGCCCATGGATCGGAAAGCTTCGCTCACTCTTCCACTACCAACATCCTACTTTTTCTCATTCCACTTACCACATTTATTAATACTCGGCCCGTTTTTATTTTTCATTTTAATCCTCCGCTCGATATTCATGCTATCCGCGGGAACCGTTTGAGTTTTCTTAATATGTTAATTCGCCCGAGGTTCGGTAGTCGAGGATAGTGGAGAGATAGAATGAGGAAGTAAGCGAAGGGTAGGAGGCGAGGAGGAGTGAGTATCAATAGCGTATTCAGGCTAGCCGATTTGGCTCCACTGAAATCCCACGTGCGATTACCTGAGCGCGGGGCATTTCACGGAACGGGCAGGAGGTCCTGGAAAAGTAGTTACGCGGTCTATTTTTATTTACAGTCGCTTTAACAAACGAGTGCGCTGGCCGGCTCGGCACTCGCACAGTCTCAGGTGGAAGGAGGCAAGTGAGGCCAAGGGAAGGGAGGAAGGGCGGAAGGGAGGAAGAGAAGGGTGTTCCGAGCTGGGAAAAGGTTGCGACAGTTTCCCGGGAACTGTCGATTGGTTACTCGGTAGAATCGATGCCTCGATTCCCGGGAATCCCATCGAGCGTTCGCCCGTCATAATCGGCTAATATTTATTTACGAGTCGGATAAATAATTAATTAAGGCGCGACGGTGGTCAGGCGTAGGCGGTCAGGAAGGATTCGACGAATGTGGCAGCTGGTGGCAGGCTGCGCTCACCCCTCGCCTAGCCTCGCGTACACTACTCTAGTCTAATATAAGATAGTGCCACTCGTTTGGCAGAAGGGCCAGAGAGCCGCTCGGCCCTGTCTGCACGAGAGGTAATTATTATACCAACCAATCGATACTACTTCGATGAACCAACCACCGTCTTTCGAGCCAACGAGAAAAAAACCCACCACCCCACCACCGCTCTCACTCCACGGGATTCATCCGAGACAAGCCGAATCTATCGCCGATCCCTTTCAACCGCGCCTCTTTACACCGAGCAACATTTCTTACGTCAAGGTCACGAACACGATAACACGCGCGCGCGCGTGCGGTTGAAATGCGAATTTGACGCACGGGCGTTCGCGCGTCGTGGGGGCGGAAATTGATGCGGAGCGCGCGGATAATTGCAGTCAGCCGCAAAAATAGCGGCGACGACAATCGACAAGATTTTTGCCAGTTGGCTAAATCCATCCTCCCATCCTGCTCTCGAGCGGACTTTCTTCCGCGCCGCTTACACGTAGTACATCGCAGCTACGTGACTTGGCCGCGCTCGAAGCCGCGGCCAACTGGCCAAACTAATAGCAAGGCCGATAATTACCAATTATTTTTAAATACCGAGAGAGCCACGCTGAAACGCCGAGAGAGAGAGTAAGAGAGAGAGAGAGAGGCGAGTTAATTTGGGCACGTGAGCTCACGCGGCCTCCCACACGCCCGGTCCTTCTGTCTCGCGTGTACGTAGATACACGCGCGTGCATGCACAATGCTCGGGAAACTTGCCTGCCAGTCGGCACCTACGATGATGGAGTGGGAATATTACTCGGCATTATATGCGGCGGGCACCGCGTGCCAAAGATGCTCTCTCGGCCGCCGCGAATCCGATCCACCGGATACTCGCCATATCCATATCGTTAACTGGCATTGCCAAGCATAATGAAGGGGAATATTATCAAGGCTATTGTCGGCCATAAATCACCGGCCAACTCTCCTCGGACGCATCTCGATCTTTGCCCGCGCGAGCGCGAGCGCGTACAAGCGGACGGCGACTAAAAGGAGGATATTGTGGGAACGACTTTCGAGGCCCAGTTAGAAGTCGGCCAGGGGCCCTAGGGCCCGATCTCAAGTTTGCACTGCGCCTGTAGCTCGCTTTGTTAGAATAGTTCTCAGTGGACAGTGGGTCCCACAGGCCCCAGGTTGATTGCCGGTTAAAAGAGCAGCGGAGTGTAACAGGGCCGTTTCTCTCGAGCGCGGGCGTATGAGCTCGCGCGGTGACACACGAGGACGAAGGAGTGGATGTGGATGGCAGACAGCGGCAGTAGGTGGAGAGGGATGGAGAGGAGAAAGAAACAAGTGCGGGAGGAGTGATCCGAGGAGTCATGGTCTCTAATTTCTACGGTGCAGCGAGATGTGCCATGCGCCGCGCCCCGCCGGTTTTCCCTGTATTTACAAGTACAAGTAGCCGCTCATTAAATCCGATAATTAATCACAATCGTCTCTATTAACGGGAAGGCTTAATTGCTGTTATCCACGCGGGCGCTCCGCTAGGCAAAGGGGTCTCGCCACTGCCGGTAAACTCAAGACTCAAGTGCAGAGAGTGGCCGGAGGTGGGACCGGCCCAGGATGTGACTGAAGAATGGGCCCGTCGATCGTACGCCGCCAGTCCTCTTCCCTTTTCCTTGTTTCTCCTCTGCTCGCCCTCTCGCCATCTCACCGCGCGCGTTTCTCGTGCGAAACCGACCACGGGCCTTCACGGTTCGGGAGTACAGTATTTAAGGGTGTCGCTGCACGCCCCTAGCTCTCCGATCCAGCTAGCCTTCACCCGCCAATTTCCCAACGTTACGTAAGCCCCCTCTCTTCCCCAACCCTTCTAGTTCTTCGAGTCCTGCTTTCCATCGCACTTACTTTCGCCGCAGTCATCAGCCGACTGCGTTCTGCTCCCTCGAAATATTCCGTCATCGAGACTCGGCAATATTTGATCAACACCCGCGCGCCGTACGAAATATCCCGAGGACCGACCAAAGCCCAGGTCATCCCTTGGTACGCTTGCATGGCTCCGGGAGCGAGGAGCGATATTTACTTGGACGTAACTCTTAGGCGGTGGCCTCGCAGTTCCATGATGTCGTGGCTGGAATATCGGTACACGTGGAGAGAGAGAGATATATATATATATCTAGGAGAGGCGGCTCGCGTGTGAGTGCGGCACAAATACCTGGGCAGGAAACACACGTACGAGGCTGTGGCTCGTACACGGCCATCTACTTACTTTAGTGGTCAGCGCGGAAGAAAAGAATTAGCTAGACGGGGGCGCGTCTCATCTAGGTCACTCACACAGGCCCACTCTGACACTGACGTAGTGCTGGTGCACACAGAAACCGAGAGAAAAGTACGCTACAGACACAGACGCCCGACACACACATAGTCGAGCAGCCTCATTACGGTGCCAGGATGGCGAGGGGTGTGCAGCAAAAGAGGCGAGCGTTAATTAAGAACAGACTCGCCACCCTCTAAGTAAGGAGCACTGACCAACCCTCCCTCATTCCCTGCCCTCCGCTCTCTCCCTCCATCTCTCTCTCTCTTTCTCTTTCTCTTTCTCTTTCTCTCTGTTTCTCTCGCCTTATATCCAGAGCCACCTTACTTTTCTTCTCGGGCTCCCTGCAGTTCGCTGCTCCTTCATGCCTCTCCGGGCAGCGTGGACCCTTCGACCCGCCGCACTCCCCCTCGCCACCCAGAGAAGGCATCCACTTGGCCGACGGGGGAGGCGAGGATTGTGTAAAAAGACGGAAAATGAGGCCGGATGAAAGACGGATCCGATAGAGCGATAGCGCGGCCGCGCTCCGGCTCACTCGGATATAATCATGAGTCAGGATCATCCAATATTCTATAGTCGTGCGCTAACTAAGACACGATTCAGCAATGAGAAAATTAGTGAGCTCGGGATTGCTTTCTCGCCGACGAGGCTTGATTCGCAGTGGCGAGGGAAGGGAAGGGCTGAGATTCCCAGAGAGTAGAGTAGAGTAGAGCAGAGGGCATCGGTAAAATGGAGAGCGAGTGATGGTCCAGCGATTTGATCGCGAGGACACAGGGGCACACATGTTGCCAGTGTCGCACAATGGGAGCGCGGGGTTCTCAAGCCGAAAAAAAGTCACCCAACTGTTCATCCCCTTCGCCGGGGCATAAGCCTGGCTGCGTGCGCGCGGCGGCCAGGGGTGAGCCCGTGCGGCCGCCGATTGTTTCCAACAGGTTTGCCCGCTTTTGTTTCAGGCGGTTCTCATGCGCGCCGGAACTGGTCATTGCCTCAGCCCCCTAAAAACGGTTGAACAATGACCTTCACGGCCGTTACATTGCGTTGCAATAACGACCCCTATTACGCAGAGTGCACCGAGAGCAATCCGGCCGCGATGGGAATGGCCACCACCACCCCGTTTCTCCGCCCTTTAAATCCACGATCAACCGGCCCCGCATTTTCAATACCCCAACCCTTCCTCCCCGCGAGAAGAGAGATCCAGTCCTCTCGGCCCCACACTCCAATTACGACTCTCGCTAACCGGCTTCCTCCGGTTAACATTAATATTAAACAATCTTTGCGTCATCCTTTCCCTCATCTTTACACACGAGATCCGTTCATGTCTATGGAAATGCTCGGAAACGATGTTACACGCTCTTCTCCATAATCGCGTTCACTCCAATGAAGCAGCCAAGGGAAAATCTGCCATTTCCATATATTGAGTCACGAGATTATGGTGTCTGGCTGAGTCGGCTGGGATGTCGATCTCGGTATGCTAGGGAGATTCTAGGGCGTAGAGTCACCAGTCAAAGCGGAGAGAGACAAGCGGGCGAATCCACAAATTAAACAAACACCTTATTGACACGCTGATCCTTAGTCTCGGCGGCAGAGCAGAGCAGGGCAGGGCAGGGCAGGGCAGGGCAGGGGGAGGGGATAGAGAAGGATCGCGAGGAGTGAGTGAGTCCCTGGGCAGCGCGCGGGCTCATTCACGGCGACAAGAAAGGATAGCCGGAATCGGGGAGAAAAAGGGATGCTGAGAGACTCGGCGATCCGAATGAACGAACTACGCCGCATGCAGGGTCTTAGCAGGACTTAACGAATATTGCCGCCGATATCCACCAGCCTCCCCCAATACGACACTCTCTCTCTGCCACGACCCTCCTCTCCCTCGGCCTCTCCTCCAACTTTTCTTTGTCCCTGCGGTAAGACGCGTCACCAGATCCTCACTCACCGACTTAATTTCCTCCCAGTGCTAATCTCTCCCTGAAACTAGCTCCCGCTCTCGCTCCTTTCCACAATCGTCCAGAGCAGGGGACTCTGCTCTCTCGTGCATAGACGCTCGACACTCGACTTGCCATTATAAAGGGAGAAATTAGAAGGCGGAACTATTAGTTGGCTATCGGAGAGGAGGGCGGAGGGCGGAGGGAGGAGATTGAGGCCGAGTGAGTAAGGGGAAGAAGACGCAGTCGGACGGAGTTCCGCAGTGGCTGGCGGACTCCGCTGGGCGCTCGGCAGCAGGATACTCGCATTGGAAGGCCAGAAGGAGTCGGAGGACAAGCCAGATAAATTAGCGCTAGTAATGAAGACTGAGTCCCGCGTCTGATTAAACAAACACAGAGCCGCGCAAATAAGTGAGCGCCGAGTTGGAGGGACGCTCCTCGTCGAAAGAAATAGGGTGGGAGGGCGGTAGAGTGGAATTTTCGATTGTTGGTGGATGTCTGAACTTATTTTACCTCTAATTAACTAAAGTAGCGCAGTAATGTTGTACGCTCGATGACGCGCGGGCGCTTGCGCTCTTGCTTTGCCCCTTTTTCCTTTGTCTCCGATTGCGCTTAGCCCATTTATTTCTCTCTCCCACTTGTTCCCGCGTCTCTTTCTCCGCATTTATCTTGCCCGCTCGCCGCGTATGAAAGGTTCACCTTCCCGTCCGCTCTTTTCACTTTCGACGCACGTTCGCCAAATGAAAATGTACGAGGCATGCGTGGACAATACACAGGAGCGCGCGCGCGCGAGCGCGGCCGGGAGAGGATCCAGAGGTCTTCTAGAGGCGGTTGGCGCCCGGCAGCACCGCCAAGGCTGTGTGTCTGCTCTGCTCCGCTCTCGAAATTACGCGGGACGAATTAAAAATAGCGGGCCCCGCCAAATCGCGAAAACAAAATCCCGCTTGATTTATACACGTGGCCGCTTTTCAAATTTCGCCCGCATCAACTATTAGCCCAGCAGCACTCCGTCTCTCTCTCTCTCTCTCTCTCTCTCTCTCTCTCCGGCTGTCTCTGTGTGTGTATGTATAGCAGCCGGCTCTCCTGGAAGCCAAAAATAATCGTCAGCGCGGGACACGATTCGCTGGCGCACCGCTGCCGCCGCCGCCGCTCCCCAAATTAATGATCGCCGATGAGTCATTATGATTATTATGTGCCGCGCTGAAATCCGCTAATGGAATCGTCCCCGGGAACATTCAGCGATTTCCATTCGCTCCCCCCACCCTGTCGAGCCTCATATTCGACAATAGCTTTCAATCCTCCGGTTCGATACTGAGACAATTAGCTCACTCTGATATGCCGAGATAATGATTTGAGCGAGTATAGCTCGTAAGAAGTATGTTTCGCAAGCGGTGGTCAGAGTAAGTGGACTATGTTGCCGGAGGAAGTTGGCCGGAGAGTCGTACCGAGCGCGACTTGGAACCGCTCGCCAGGAGTACCCAGTGCCAATTTGTCATTAGTCTTTCGATCCGCCGCTTAAGTGTCCCTTTAATGATAGATGGAGGGACGGGACGCAGGAGGGCTCGGGGGGCGGGAGGTTTCGAACGAGGAGAAAGCCTGCTGGAACTGTTGGAAGTGCGCGCTCGGCCGCGGCACGGGGTTCCGTGTCGTCCATTGAATTATTCCGTCCTCGTAGTGCATCGATTTGCCGCTAATCGCAGCCGATGAGACTGGCAAATTCATCGGGCGAACGCCCGCTGATCCGATTGCCCGCGCGCGACACACCACTTATTTATAATCCGCGGCTATTTTTTTGACCCGCCGAGAATTAGTGGATATCTGCGTGGACGGCGAGTGCTGGCAGCGAGCACCGCGTTCCGCTGCCGAGTGCGGAGCGCCGCGTCGGGGAAGGACGCCGCGCTAGGTGAAAAAATAAGTCCGACGGTAATAATTATTATCCGCTCGAGCGAATCGTGGTTGCTACCTCCCGGTGAGAGAGAGGGAGAGAGAGAGAGAGAGAGAGAGAGAGAGCTCGCGAAACCGCCGACAGCGGCAAGGCAAGGACGTTCAAGTTTAAACGAAAATAAAAATTCCCCAGCCAGAGACTAATTATAGAATGGGCTCATCGAGGCATCGCTTGAATTACCGACGCGTCTCTGTCCCGCGTTATTCCAGCGGCTCTCTCCCAGTCCGCTAGAATTTTCCTAGCCAATAGGCCTTGTTAGAGCTCCAAATATGCGCCCGGACAGAGAGCGCGCGCTCTACTCCCTTTGCCAGTGGGGATCCCATTGAATGCCGGACGCGATACTCCGCTTGGCTCGATCCTGAAAGAACTTGCATCCTAGGATTAGCTCTTGAAAGTAGCAACCTTCGGCTACCGGCTACGAGTCTGTAGAGTGTAACAGAGAGTTTCCTCCTATTCCAGATTGGTCCAGGGGGAAGGAGGAGGTGCGGGAGGAGGAGGAGGTCAACGGAGGCTCGCAGGATGAAGGTCGGCTGCGCGCGGCAGAACGGTGAGTCAGTGATTAATCAACATCGGTCGCTCACTGTGGCTGGGATAATTGTTGGGGCCGGGAGTGGAGGTAATTACCGATCGCGACACACCTATCGCTACAAACGAGCCGCCGCATTATCGTTTCCCATGCGATCGGCTCGGATGGCCGCAGCTCCGCGCGTCGCGGCGACTCGGCGTCGCGGCAGCGCGCTTCTATTAAAACGGGCATTCGCGTGCGCCTATCCTCCTCGGCGATCAATGCCGCTCCATAACCTGCGCCGCCTGCTCAACAATGTTGCATGTGCATGAACTTGGTGCAGTAAAGGTCAATCGAGCTTGTAAACGATGACGCTAATAACGCGAGTGGCGGATAAAATCCCCGGTGTACACGCATGCCCCGCCGATATTCTAGACGCTACTTTATATTTAACCGGAGTCTCGCGTTCACCGGCGATTTAAGTCTGGCCTTGGAGGTGCGCTCGCTCGAATTCCCGTCCGCCCGTCCGCCCGCGTCCGCAGGATCATATCCTGAATTACCCTCGTTCTCCGTCGCGACTCATATTGGACATTTAGCTCGCCGGCATATAATGTAAATTGGCGGAAAGTAGCAGCGCGCGGGCTTGGCCGATTTCTGGTCGGAGGTTCGTTGGGGATCTGTAACGAGGCTTTGGACCTTGGCACACTTATGAGGGTTGGATAGTCATCCTTAGAGTGCACAGTGCGCGCGCTCGTCGCTCGTCGCTCTTTCGAGAGCACGGGACGTCGGTAATCAGTACACTGCACCCTACATCGACTTAATGAGATCAAGCGGTAATTGTCTTTAGGAATTGAGGCTCTTTGTTCTCCGGTGCGTGCGTTACATACTGAGAGCGCGTCATTATTGACACCGGATAGTAGGCTGCGGGGAATTCCTCGTGGTTGGCGAACGAGCGCATGAGCGCATGAGCGCATATTGCGATCTTTCTAGGAACGGTCTCCGCGCCCGTGGAAACTAGTGATCTGGGATCTGCGTCTCGGGGAGTATTGGCGGCGCGGCGATGCTGATCTCTCGAGTAATACATATGTTCGGAATCTCAATTTCACGGCTGGGGAGTGGAGAGCGAATGGGTGGAGGAGGGTGGAGGAGGGTGGAGGAGGGTGGAGGAGGGTGGGCCCTCCGCGGCGAGTACCCCGGAGCGACTTGGAATCACTCAGCCGGCAGAGCTAGTGAGAGAGGTCCGGTCGCGCGGCGGTTACTTCATTTTTGCCCAGCGTTTACAACGTCCTGTCCACTCGCGCCCTATCGTTCCTGGCATTTCGATGCATAATAAACGACCGGTTAGCCCTGCGTGGCTCACACCTCTGGCCCCATCCTCTCTCGCTTCGAGACACTCGCCCTTTACCTCCCCCACACCCCCACACCCCCACACCCTCCTCTCTCTCTCCCTTTGGCCTCTCACATCCGTAAGCAGGATACGCCCGTCCCTCTTTTGTAGACTTTCTTCTACAGGGCGCGCATAACGAGATGCGAGCAAGAGCGAACGGAGCCACCGCCGCCGCCGCCGCCGCCGCGGCAAGGCGACTCTAACGAAAGGAAATCCGATTTGCACGGCGCGCACCGACTCACTCGCCCTTTTTCGAACGCACGTCCGATCTCCGTACGTGTGCCTCGGTATCTGTGCTCCTCCTCCTCCTCCTCCACATACACATAGGGAACCCGGGGTTTAGGAGTGTGTGCCACCGGAACTCTGCACTGGATGCGCGAACCGAGCCAGTACCTTCTTCATGGAAATTCGCTTGCCGCTTGTTACGTGACGCCCGATGCTTTCTCCCAGCCGCGAATTTAGGCTCCGGCTCCACCCTGATTCCCACTCGCGACCCCTACCAGCTCACTCCTTTAGTTAGCTTAGGGCGGCTTTCCTATCATGCTTTCTATCAGCATGCATCCTCCCTATTGTAATGCCGGTTGGGTCACCCTGGGAAGTGGGTGACGCGCGGAGTTGGCGGCGCAGTAGGATCGAGCATTTATTATTTCCGAGTGGTATTGAGTAAATATGAGAGTAATGTGAAGGAATGTTGATCGGTGGTTTGGTAATAGGGGCGGAGGGGTCTTGGGTGGCGGGGCAGTTTGTTCTTTCCTCGAGGCTTTCGGAGGATCGGTCGAAATTCCAATGGATTATCAATGCCGGCGGCGGTGGCGGCGGCCGCTCGGCTGCAGAAGACAATCCGAAAAAGTGGGAGCGACGGGACGCTCGGTGGCGGTGCGATTATTTGCGCGCGGCCCTGCGCCGATAATGGATACGGAAAGGTGGTTTCAATACGGCCGAATGGGCGTATGAATGGTCGCCGTTTAGCGTAATTATTGGCGCATTGTCTACGGCACAATGCCCGGGCGCGAAATTGGCATGCAAAAATCGAATGCGATCCCATTGTCGAGCATTGTCCAATTCGCTCACTCTCGCTCGGCCGGTGCCGCCACCGCGCTGCGCTGCGCCGCGCGCACGGACCTATGTCCCCGGACTCTCCAGTTTTCGAATATTTCGCGTCGCCAATCGGCACCGATTTGTTCGTCAATCGAGTTTAGCCTCGCGCCCGATGCAGAAAGGAATTCCGCTCTCTCTCTCTCTCTCTCTCTCTCTCTGGAATTACGGGATTTCCATCGCGGCGCGCGAGCCACCTCCACCCGAATTCCTCGCCCTCGTCGAACAATAGCTCTCGAGCTTGAAACCAGCTAGAAAGATATAGCCGGACTTGCAGTTGTCCTCCGGAATTCTGACTTCCATTAATAGAGGCCGCGGGAGAGAGAGAGAAAGAGAGAGAATTCTCGGGTTGAACTTGCCGGTCATAACTCATTGGACGGCTCTCGACGAGCAATCGGACTTTAGGCCTCGGAAAGGAAGGAAGCCGGAGGGGTTCTCCTACGTCCTACTTTCGAGAGCACGTGGATCAGCGAGAGCGCAGATTACCAGGAAAGGGATCAGCGCCGGCGCCTCGAGGTGAAAGTTCACCGGGGATCTTTCATCGGATATACCGGCCGATGTAGTTTACCGATTCCAGCCTGGCTTCGAATTTCTCGGCGACGCGGCGCCGCGAGAGGAGCCAGAGTGCGGGAACCAGCCGAATTCCGCTGGTTATTAGGCAGGGACGGTGTGGCTCCGGGAGGGCTTTTTGTGCGCTCCGATTGGCGGCCATTATGCCTCGAAATTGGGCCTTAATTGCGCCAGCGGTAATGAGTCGGCTTGCTCTAATGCATCACCACCGTCCAACAGACACACTCGCTGTGTCTTATGGCTAGCCGCTTACCTTGCCTTGTCTTCAGCTAACGGGTGATCTTCTCTATTCACCATCCGGCCTCGACCTTCCTCTCCCCCATTAACTCAATCAACCAACTCCCACCATCACCATCACCTACTCGCAAATAAATTCCAACAAAATTTTTCCTCCAAACCAACTCCTCTGTGAGGTGACAATCGGTTTTAAGAAAGCGAAAAGATTCGGAACACCCGGTATGGGATAGGCAGCGGCAAGCAACACTACTATGTGGCGACGTAGCATTATTTAATTGCTCTTCCGTTGTTTTTTCGTCGCCAGATAATTTGTGTACCTGGCGGTAATCCCTCTCTCCGCTCGGCCCTCGTTCCGCCGTCCTTGTTCCTCCGGCAACAGTTCTAAGGTAAGATAGCCGGCTCTCACTAGTACACTTGCTCACCATTGGAGGGAGACATCCCTCTGATCCTGCTCGATCTCGGCTCTCTTCTCGGAGTTGCTCGAGTGTTGGCTGTGTGTGGAGGATAGAGGAGGAGAAGGAGAGGACGGCGGCGGAAAGAAGGAGATGCCTGGGGATAGAAGCGCGGTCGGGGCCCACTCCTAATTGCGCGTAATTACCTATGGAGGCCAATTAGTTCGGATTGGCTGGACCAACCGCGGCCAGGCCAAGGATTCGAGCGAGGATCCTCGTGTTCGCTCGGCTTCGCTAAACTCACGCGAAACCCTCCACCAATCGTCCTTGCTCCCGGAGTCCTCTTTCCTCCTTCCACTCGCCACTAGTTAACTCTTATCTGGTAATTGCCTTTTTATTGACCGACACCCACCGAGTTTTTAATAAAACTACCAGCTTTCCTACCCCAACGGTCAACCTCTGTCACAAGTCGATCCTTCTTTTCCCATCGATTTCTCTCTCTCTCTCTCTCTCTCTCTCCCACCAACGGGAACTCAATCACTCGTGCACACTGATGGGATTTGAACGGAAACTAGCCGGGCTTACTGGCTAGGAAGCAAGAATTCTTCGGTTCCATGAATGCCAAATATTGGGATGGCACACTTTCCAGGAATTACAGACCTCTCCGATATCGTCCAGTTCCCGCTAGAAACTCCAGTAATTAGCGAGCGGGACAACTCAATTAAGATACAAGCGGGATAACTCGAGTCCGAGTAATTTGCTCGAGGAGGAAGTGTACATAAAATTAATATCTTCCCGGGTGCTAACCGGATACATTAATGTTCCCTGGTCGTTTAAACGGTAGCGAAGCCTATGGGAAAGGGGTCCTTCGCTTGAAGAAAGGCGTTCTGACTCGCGGATTCCGATAGCGGTCGCGGAGCAGGTCCGATCGCTCTCTCAATCGTGCAATATTCCCACGATCACACTGACAGGGCTATGTAGAGTCCTAGAGTGGTATGTATAGCTCGAGGATAGTGGAGTCGTTGGCGTTAGTCCGCCACCTATAATTACGTGGCTCTAATTGCGAGAGTAACACTGTCCCCGCCGGTTTATTTGCTCGGCCGTTTCTCCGGGGAGGACTCGGATCGACTGGTAACTCTACCACCACCGGCTTCTCGGCTTCTCGTCCGGGCGAATCTGTAGTGCTCTTCTCCATTTCAAAGCGTCATAAATAATACCGGTGGCACAGACGCACTGACGGCTTGGCGTGCGCGCTCTCGTCGGCCAGATAGGTAATGAGCAATTAACGATCGATCTCCCCGGCGAGGAGAGTAATTGGCCCATCGATGCGGAAACACTATAGCGCGAGAGCGTCGATCACGTTCGCGCAGAGACCACTCGAGATCGAGGAGAGCAGCGGACGATCGAAACGACCCGACACTTGCTATCCCCGATCGTTGCCGAGAGTTTGTAATTATTTTTAGAGGCCCCTAATGACCGGGCGCGATTTTTACTTGCCCACCGTTCCTCGCACATATGGCCCGCCGTGCCGTGCAGCGCCGTGCCCGGGCTATTTATGTCTTCCTTACGTGAGAACCGCGCGTGCCCGCCGATCGATCCTCCACGTACTCTGCCTCCCTTATACCAGCATTTTATCGGACTGAGCTCTCCTATCGCGCTAATTACCAGCTACCCTTCCTTTATTTAGCCGCCGGCTATCGCACGCGCCCCGCGGGGGCCCTCAGTCGTTGACCGTAACACGTATCGCTCACTCGCTCACTCTTTCCTACTCTACTCCCGGCAGACTTGACGTTTTTCCTCCCTCGAATTACTCTGCTCCTGTGTGCGAGGGGGGCGCGTGAGTAGTTTTTCAAAAGAAGATATCGACTGTTTGCTCGGCCACTTGCGGCCGAGAGATATTTGCCCGCCTTTGCATAAGCCGATCGGCTGTTGTTCCGCGTCCACCTTTCGTGATCGGATTCCCTCGGGATGGGCGCCGGAGAAAGGAAGCGATCCGGATGCAGGCAGGCGTCCCGCTGAAGAGGGAAAACTCTCGATATGAGGAGAGGAGGGGGGTGGAGGGTGTGCGGGACAATTCGTCATTAGTAAAGAAATAGTTTGGCGAGCGAGCCGGATCAGGCCTACATAAACTAAACAACAATGAGGGCTGAGCGGGGAGAAAGAAATACGGACTCGCTACCTTTCCGAGGCAACCGAGGTTCGCACACCTGGCTCCTCGGCTTCGTAGGAGTTTACCTGGACGGGTGGGTGCTCGCGGAGCCCAGGGACGTCGGCACTCCGTCGGGTACCACACCCAGATAGTCCATTAGCGCTGATTTATTAAGAGCGTCTAATGACTCCTACTCTCCTACGCTGCGCTCCTTCCTTCGATAGTTGTTCGATAGGCCTCGCGCATTAATGATTGTGTAATGTTTCCAAGGTATTTTTACTTGGCGTGTCTGCCTTCTATTAAAGTACAAAGCCGCGCGGCCAGTTTCTCTTATCGGCCAACCTGCCTCGAGTAGAGAGGGATTATTTTATTAAGATCAGCCTGCATTCTTCGTGTGGCTCGTGACATGGGAGAATTTTCATCAGATATCCTTTTCGTGGGAGTCTCGGAGGAAATAAGTAGGTTTGGGGGTGCGCGCGGGAAGAGTGCACGATCCTGCGTCCTTGGTGATCCTTCCTAGTCGAGGCAACATCTCTTCCCACCTGACCGAGACTGATCGGCGTTAAAAGGAATTTCTCGGATTCATTCGTCACCTCGAATTTCAGAATACCACTCACGCCAGGGACACATCCTGGAAATTCACTTTCTCCTTCTCTCTCTCCTAAGGGAAAGGAAAAAAGGGCGTAACCGTGCGATAGTTGCTTTAATCATCCCGCGGTAATAGACGCGGGCCTTGCCTTCTCCTTTTACCTATTCTAATAGTTCATTGGATATTCGGGGCCGCTTGCATCAGAGAGAGAGAGAGAGAGAGAGAGAGAGAGAGAGAGAGCGAGAGAGAGGGAGGAGGGTGGAAAGCGGGATATTTTGAAGGGGAAAGCAAGCCGCGTGGTTGGTTTTGTTTGGGCAGAAGGAGACGGTGTCTGGTTCGCTGGCGAGCTGAAGCCGCTCTGGCGGGCTATTTGTTGGAAAGATTCCTATCGGTGCGGCGATCCTACAGATTTCCCGTAAACTACCTTGGGTTACCGATCGACGCTCCCTCTCTTTCCACCGCTGATACCCTGCGCGCCCCACTTTCAATACTCCGCTCAGTTAGAATATTCGCGAAAACAGTGTCCGATCCTTTCGATAAGTCTCGGCTCTTGGTCCTCTGACTTACCCGAAAAACACACTTGGAACTCGGCTCTCTCCCTCTCTCTCTTTCTCTCTGAGAGATTGGCGTTCATTTGCAGAGGGAAATATTCAAGACACGGAGGGTGGGTCGGAGGTGTGAGGAAGGTGGGGGATCCAAGGAAGTCCGGTGGTCCTTTATCCAAAGGAGGTAACGCAGCTCGTTGATCGCTCGGCGCGCAAAGGGCGCATCGCGTCTCATGGCGTCGGAGCCCCGGCCGAGATTAGCATGACAATGCGCGCGCCCACCGACCGCTCATTATAGTTCCGCGGTGATCCTCCATTCCGCCCTGGCGTAAAACAAAATTCCCTGCCCAGGAAATCTTCGGTATCGTCCAGGACAATGGGGGGTTGACACCTTTCTCAGCGCACATTCCTCTCTCTTTCTCTCTCGCGCTCTCTTGGTTGTGCGTGGCTCATTTTTGTCGGAGGTCTCCTCTCCTCGCACTTTGCCGCTCGCTCCTCTGCACCTTGGTCCCGTCTTTCTCTAGCTGTGCTGCTTCTCTCTATTACCGTCAACATCATCCCTTGTCCACCCTCCTGCGGGACAAGCTAGCCAGCCAGCCAGCCTTCTTCTCCCACGGCTCATTCTTTCGCTCAATGAATACCAAAGATGGATCGCTTCCCTCTTTGCGCAGCCTCCTCTTCGCGCGCCCGCTCACTACTCTCTCTCGGACCCTTTGTCATCCTGGATTCGGACGATTTTCGACGAATTCACGCGTTTTACGAGCCCACCGGATACCCCGTGTGTGCCAACACAATGCCCCCAGCACCTCTCTCTCTCTCTGTCCACGTTCACCCGCTTGTCCCCCGGAAAGATTATCATCGTCGCCCGGCTCCCTTGCTAGTTCTGCCGACACACTGGAATCTGCCAATTTCCCGATGGTCACGCCGCCTCCTCTCCGCTTTCCTTACTTAATAATCGTCGCACCTGCGCCACTTGCTAAGTTATGTGCCGATGATATCTTGGATTAGGAGCGATTTAGATTAGGTAATGGTTGTTTTACAGGCAGCAAAGAAGAGATTGAAGGCAGAAAGGGTTTTGTTGGGACGAGGCGCGTAAGATCGCTAAATGGACTGAGCGGAATCGACGGAGAGTGGAGAGTGGAGAGTGGTGTGTGGTGCGCGGATGGGACCAGTTTTGCGCGAGCAAAAAGTAGCGGGCGCTAAACGCGTTAAAGTGATCGGGAAAAATGAATAAGAAGGTAATGAGCATGAATGGATGTAACAAGGCTGGAACTGGTTAAGATTGTCGGAGACTCGCCGATGCTATTGGACGTAGCGAGGCTTCCCCTTTCGTTAAGAGACATGTTACATTCGATTAAAACACTTTTACTCAAAACGACCTATCATCGCTCTACATACACGAGAGATTTATCGATCGGAGGCTTTGCGCTTGATTTTTGCCGGTTTCGCCGCTTCTAAATTAGAAAGGAATTCCGTCGTCGAATACATGGCGGAAAAAGCGGGAACGAGCGGTGCGGTAGGGCGGGATTTGCATTTGCATCGGGGTGTGGAGCGGGCGATCGCGTTCTGGCAAGGGAAATCCACTGGAATCTCGAATTGCGAATGATTCTGCGGTGCAGCGAGTGGGCACCGCAGGTGTCTAGCCGGGCAAAAGGGGATGCAGATCAGCCTCGATCACAAAAGCCGGGGAGCCTCGATATTGACACTCCGCTGCGCTCCGAAGAATAATGCGGATGCCGAATTTTCGGAAAGCGGACCGGCTAATCGACCTGCACGACACAATCGGCCTTTACCTGGTGGCCTGCCCGCTCCTTTCTGCCCACCAGCGTGAGAAACAGTATATTCCGAGTCCTCTCTCAAACCTCTCGGAGAAGGGAGAGTAGAGCCGGCACGGCGCGTCCGGAGAAAAACATCCCCCTCCCTTAAACTCGTCAGTCTCTTGGGAATTAATGCGCGATAGAAAGGGAGCATGAGACTGCATGAGAAAACTCGCATAATTCCAGCCACTCGAGTGAAACTGGGATATTTCTCATGAGGCTTGTTAATTCGTCTCCGCTTGCTGGTCTATTTTTCGGGGCGGCGGCAAATCTCGACGAATTATTAAGAGCAACAGGCTCCGCGAGCATAATCGGAAGGTTGTCCGTGGACATTTATCACGACATCGCTTGCATCAGCGGAGGTTTCGAATCCAATTAATATGACGCATTGCCTAAACCGAAGGATTAAAAATCGTAGATCTCGGCGCGCGTATCCTTCCAAGCCGTTTCGGCATTCTCTCTCTATCTACGCTGCGCGCACGCGTGTGCGAGTGTTGGTGCGCGTTCGCGTCCCGTGGTGCCGGGCATTTCAATGACAAAGGACACCTCGTCCCGAGGAATAATTAAGGGAGACGTAATCGTTCGCCACGGAGAGAGGAGCGTGGTCAAGAGGATGCATCGGCGTATCCTGCTATGTATTGAGAGAGGCCTCGAGGGAGACTATAAGGAGGAGCATCAGCTGGCCGGGTTCCTTCTTATGTCTCGGCGCGGTCCGAGGGTCTCTGATACAAAGGCACTGGCCTGCCGGGAGGGTGGCGAATTAATTTATGCAACAACGTACTGCCGGGCGACTCATTCCTTCGGCCAGGTGATGACCGGTCTTCGCTACGCATGGGGCCGGTGCTACCCTTGAAAACTCACTCTCTCACTCTCTTCCTTCCTCTACGGCCAACTCACCCTCCCCTCTATGTACACGGTCACGTCGCGCGCGTGGACTCTCGCCGGCCGTGTGAAAATTCACGGCGCCTCATTGTTTTCCTCTGGTTTCCGTGCCCTCAATGGCCTCGTCGTTCACTTTTCCTGGACCCTCCTGTCTCTCTAGTCTCTACCTGTGTCCGGCTGCTTGCCGTTTTCACTTGGGGCGATAAAAAATGGCGAGTTGAAAGGAACCGGGGAGAGGCGAACGGCTGCGCACCTTGGCGGCAGCAGTTAAACTGGGAAAATTGGAGTAAGCTGACTGCGCTTCACTGAAAGATGAACAGGTATGTGTCTTTATGGCTGGTCGAGATGAATGTCACGGCCGAGTGCTCGCTCGTCCGTAAATCCGCCTTTCCGGAAATCGGCCCCTTCTTTAAAAAGCCAGACAGCCGTGCTAGAGGGACCATTCCAATATCTCTCTGACGTTCTGCGCTCACTATTTCACCAATAGATTTAGTCCTTCTCTCGCACTCTATGCTAGACACAAGTTTGCTTTGTCTCCGATATAACTACGCTCGCGTAATGGACTAGGATGTGAGAGCGGTCGGCGGCGAAAAGTGAAAACTTGTCCGGAATCTTGGAGGATCTACTGTTGTCTTATTTAGCCGGGTTCCTCGTGTTCCGCCGGCGGGCAGGTCCAACGACAAAGCAGCTCTCGTAATCGAGCGTAAAAATACCAAGATGCCCCCGAATTCGTTAATCTCTTCTCCTTCACTCTGTTCTGGCTTGTTTAGGGTGGCCGCCCGCGGGGTACCCTCTTATCCCCCGTCTCCCTTCGGCCAGCCAACAACCAACTATCCACCACAATGCCCTTTTGTTTAGCCCTCTTGGCCCAGTTTCCTGGTATAGGTGGCTAGTTGCTCGGTGCTCCCTTTCTCTCCGGCCCTCAATTGATTCGAGCAATGAGGGACGCTTTAATATCCACTCGAGAGACGAACCAAACATACTCTACTTCGGAACTCGATGCTTTTTTTTCTGTCCCGGGCAAATTCTATACTTTCTCGTCGCTTGATTCCTGTAGGTCAGTCGGTGTATGTGGCTAGGATGTCGAAAGCCGGAATTTCGGTCTCCCGAGCAATGGCATTGAACCCCGAGCCAGCGAGGAAGAGAGAGAGGGAGAGAGAGGTGGGCTCTGGCCATTCATGGTTGGTGTAGTATACTACTGCAAGTAGGTGAACGGAGGAAAAGGGGTGGAGGTTGTGTGAGAGCAGTGAGAGCGGATAGGAAGGAGGTCTGGCGGTGGTCGCGTAGGTGAGGGTGAAAGGAAGAAGAGTCAGAGGGTCGCTCGCTGGCCAGTACTATCAGGGGCGCGCGGTTGCCGCACGAGTTTCGGGGGGGTAGGTGGTTCCTCCGACCTTGTGTCCCGGTACACGCGTCCTCCTCCAGGACCATAACCCACGGCTCTAAAACTTACTAGAATAGAATCGAGTTCGCTCGATCTTACGGGTTTCCTCGACCCACTGCTCCGCTCCTCTCCTCCGGCCCACTGGGTCACGACCTTCTTACCCAATCTTTTTCCGTTCGCTTCTCTTCCTGGCGCTCCTAGACGGCCGACTCTAGTTCAAGGACAGCGGCAATCGCAGCCGGGAAAGACGAGTTTCTCCGTTTCTCGAGCACAGTCCTGCGGGAAAGGGCCAGGCAAAGCGCAGGAATCCCGAGAGGCATTTCAGGCACGCATGCGAGCACGCGCTTAATCCACCCCCCTCGCGCCTTCCTTCCTTCCTTCCTTCTTTCTTGCCCTTCTCGCGCCTCCCTGCAGACCGTCCGGTACGCATATATCCGCGACAGGCTCATCCTTCCCGATCTGTTTCAAAGGAGCCACGAGCGCCCGGGCCGGCTCCCTCTGCGGGATGGTACGTGCTGGTCGTTTTCGCGCAGGCGGATTTTGAACGATAAATACGGCGCGCGTATAACTCAATATCGGGCCGGGAAAAAGAAGGCAGCCAGCCAGGCTGGCAGGCAGGCAAGCGCAGCCAAGGAGGCAGAGCGGCGGTCAGGAACGTCGGTGGATCGACCTCGAGGGCAGGCCGAGCGGGGCATTAAAAGGGAGAGGACATTAAGAACCGCCACAGATCTTGTGTATAAGGATCCGCGCGCAGAGGCCCACGCGAGAAGGAGTGAGAGAGTGGAGAGAGAGGGAAGAGGGAGGCAAGGATGCTCACGTATGAGGCAGGACCTCATAACTCCTTATAATGTCCTCTTCTGTGGATGCCTAGCATACACCCCCAGTCCCGTATGCCGTCTCGGGAACACCGTCCAACACACACCGTTGACCCTCTTCTCCTCGTTCTCCGGCTCCTTTCTGCCTTCCATTCTCCACTTGTGCTTCTCCTCTCTCTCCCTCTCCCTCCGCCTCGCTCGCTCGCACTTGTAGTCGGTGGTGTGGCGGAGTGTGGGTGGCGTGTGGTGTGCGCGGCTGGTGTGTATGGGGAAAGAGGTGAGGTCCTGCTGCAGTCGCCTTCCTCCTGAGCGCGCTTGTCCGCCGCCTCCTCCCTCGGGAGCCCGTGTACTCCTATATGCCCTTCCATGCCTTCGCCAAGGGAATAAGAGAGTTAATCTTGATATAATGGCCGCGACTGTCGCGGCCCGCAAGACAATAGTCCAAGATATATCGTTAGCTTCTTCGCCCTTTCGCATCTCTCGGCGCCATTATACCGGCACGTTCGATTCTCTCTCGCTCTCCGCGCCGAGTCCTTCGCCCCAACCGCGATTCCGACCGTCTCTTCCTTTTCTTCGACTTCGCGGACCCCTCGCTACGAGAGCCCGTCCCGCTCCGCGCCGCTCGTTTTAGCGGGGTTGGTGTTGCAGTTGGCGCGCGCGCTCTCCCTCGCGTTACTCGCCCAGAGAGAGAGAGGGAGAGGGAGGGAGAGGGAGAGGGAAAGAGGCGGCTTTTGGTGCGATGATAATGCGTCGCGATCCGCTCTGCCGCCGATCTCGCCGATATACCTAGCCCCGTCAGGGGGAAAGGACGGGAGCGCGGGCTCGAGCGCGAGTGAAAGAGAGAAACTGGACATACCTGGATAGCTTTGAGTAAGGAGGCTGCTACCTTAAGGTTTTGCCGCGCGTACCGCACACACTCTCCCAATTATTTGTCTTATCGGATCGGGGTGCTCTTGGAGCAGTAACGAGGGTACCGGAGCGAGAGAGTTCCCTTTGCGAGAGGCGTGCTGAATTGATTACTGTGTAATGCGCTTTGATGAGGCTAGCCCATGTGTGCTCGAGCTTTTTCGTATTCCTCGCCTCGCGCTCCCCAACTCTTAACGATCCCGCCTCGCCAGATCAATTTTATACGCTCCCGCTGATATACATACGTTGACACACATAGCCCCTCCCCCCTTTCTCTAATCTGTCAGCTAATGATGACTGGCAAGCCTCTTCCCAACCATCAAATCCACCTTCTCGCCGAGTCGGCCGAGTCGGCCGAGTAGGCCGAGCAGCAGGAACGGTGAGAAAGGCGGAATTAGATGTGCGAGGTGAATTTGATGATAGGCAGAGCCGCGGTAATCGCGCCGAGGAATCTCTCAGGCCGCAGTACGCCACGGGCAACCGTCGGCAGAAAGGTAGTTAACCCCGAAATATTCTTCCGAGTTCTCTTTAAAATCACCGCGTTACCACGATCCATTAGCCAAGTGCGCTCGCACGCGCGAGAGAGAGAATGGAGAGGAGATGAAGAAACGAGATGCGAGTCCGCGCGCTCTACGTAGAGAACCGAGGCTCAAAGAGCCTCCGCTACTTTCTCTCGATCTTCTCGCCAGCGGACTCCCCCGCAAAATCATAATCTGATCTCGTATTAAGGATCTGGCCGTGCAACTCTCCTCCTCCTTCTCTCTCCCTCTCTCTCTCGCTATCCCACTCGCTCTCCCTCATTCCCGTTCGCGGTCTTCCCCTATTTTTATGCAGATCAGAAGCGAGCGCCCGGAGGTGGGAAGCTGCGCCATAAACGCTTTATAATCTCGGTTTCGCTCGCTCCTACGTGCCAACCTCCCGTCCCCCGCTCCCCCGCTCCCCCGTCGCCCCCCAACTCGACTCGAAGGGCAGCTGGTGGCGGTGTTGCGGCCTAGGCGTACGCGATCGTGACTGAAATCGACTAATACGCCTGAAAATGAGGGATCGCGCCCGCTCCGATCGTTGATCGACAGATTGACGGGCCAGCCCTCCAACATCGGACTCTCCAGATTATCGATACCCAGAGCTCAGACTCGGCCTGGCTGCCTACACACACTCGTATTAGGATGATTGCTGATCGGCTGATGGACGGGTAAGAGTAAGTGGGCCAGGTTAACTTTACTTTTTAATCTCCAAGTATCTCTCTGCTTCTCCCTCCCTCCCTCTCATCTCTCTGTCTCCCGGAGAATTAATGACGCGCACTCTCATCCGGTTTTCGAGGCGTCGAGTCGGAAGTGGAGAGACCGTTGGATCCGTGGGAGCGCATTAAATGCACTCGGACGTTACTTAACAATGAATTAAGGACCCTCGGAGCCGCTGGCTAACTGTGAGGGGCAGCGGACAGGACAGGCGAGGATCTCGCCACGGCTTCCCAGTACAATAGCTTCCGGGCTCCTCCTGCTCGTGTAGTCTCCTCTCTCTCTCTCTCTCTCCCTCCCTCCCGAGGGGAGAAATTATCCATGAAATATTGAAGGACCTTACGGGGATGAGCCCTCGTCCGAATTGCACCGCACACCGCATAACTGCCGGTTATGTCCTTCGCGTCCCAAGTACAGGTGTGGCCCTGCGAGCCTACTCTCTCTCTAGCCCCTAGCCCTTCGTCCCGGAGTCTTCCCCGGCGAGTTTCAGCCCGAGATAATTTTGCAAAAATCACCGAGTACCGCCAGACATCGGGAATACTTCAATCTCCGCGCGGCCGCTCCTCGCAGTTCAATCTGGGAAGGCCTCGCTCCACATCTCGGCGAACACGGACAACAGCCTCGTAAAGAAGGGCGAGCAAAAGTGTCTATTGTTTTTTTGTTCTGCCCGACGGCGCTGGAGAGTAGCAGCGGAGCGAGAGAGAGAGAGAGAGAGCGAGAGAGAGGGTGAGAGGGGAAAATGAGCCGATTGCTCGGCGGTTGTCCCGGTGAATGGGGTTGTTGGCAGGGGAGGAAGGGTGGTTGGGCGCCGATCCCGATAGTGGCGGTGATATCGCGGTTATAAGAATCTACTTCACGTACCGCTGGCTCAGAAGCGTATTTAGAAGGCGGCCACTTCCACTCCGTCTTGGGGCATATCTCCGAGGGGTAGTCGCCTCGGCCATTAATTCATCTGCCCGTTGATTGCCTACACCCTCGGCGCATCTCCCTCGCATCTCCCTTGCCCAGCCCGTCTCTCCGCACTTTTCTAATTAATTTCTAACTCGAGCTTACCTCGCCGTACCGCCGTACCGCCGGCGACCCTTCGCCATCGACTTTCTTTCCCACCCCGTTTCCGACTCCCACGTCGCCTTTCTGCCGCCTGCTATGTACTCCAGAGACAACGAGAGAGAGAGGGAGAGAGAGAGAGAGGGAATACTGCTCGTCACTTTTACACGCTCCCTTGATCGATGCCAGTACTAACATACCCCGCTTTTCGGATCAGACTTCTCTAAATGTGTTCCTCCTTCATTTCTCGACGAAATTTCGAGGAATTTGTCGAGGATGGGAAAGTTGATTGGTCAGGTTTTCCAATGTTCCCTCTGTGAAATGGTGGATGAGTGTTAAGAGGTGTTTTCTTCGAGTTCCAGTGACCCAGGAATGAAAGGTGCGATCGATGGGAAATTAAGCGCGCTATAGCCAATCGGAGAGCTCCTTTCGTGATACGACGCGGCATTCTCGCTGGCTCATGCTAATAAATCATCTTAGTTTACTGGCCAATCGCGATTCCCCGAAAGTATCGTATAACGCACTGGGTATGAATCCTCGCGCTTACACGAGCCACAAATCCCAGCCGGTCGACTTCCTCATTGCGCCGCCTGAATTATTCCTGTATAGTTGGTCGAGCGTGTATCGTCTTTCGCGAAGCCAGCGGTGATTTGCTAATTAAATCTGGCGTTCTCGAATGACCTGGTTCTCCCGAGACGCTCATAATGATCGACTCATTGACGCAATGCGGACCGCGAGCGAGCGAGTGAGCGAGTGAGCGAATGAGCGAGCGTTGGATAATGTCGCGACAATTCGTAGATAGCGTGACCGGACGTGCAATTTCGAAAACTAGCTTTCCTGGACCACGCACTCGTCATCTGGCAGTGTGTTACGCCTGAGGAAGCCCAGTCTGCTCGCCGGCAATTCGTTGGTGCGATCACCGGACCAAGAGAGTAATCATGGGATTAGTCGGTGAGCCGTGGGACGAGGGGATTACGTTACCGCTAATTACTCCATGCATTGTTAATCGCGTGTCCGACCGGTGACTAACCAGTCACTTCTCATTGTATCTCCCAATGAAATCAGCTTCCGCTTTCGTCACGTCCAACTTTTGTAGCTAATTGGATGTTGGGATAAACGGTCGCGATCTCCGCGAGGCGTCGCGTCGCGTCGCGTCGCGCCAGGAGTATCAAAACGGATTTGGCACAACATCTCCCTTTATGTCGAAGCATATTTCGTTCCGGGCACTCGAGCCCGTTGACTTGCTCTCGACGAGGCGGCATCCGGTACCCGCAGGACATCGCGCCTTCACAGGAGGTCCT
This sequence comes from Crossocerus cetratus, assembly GCA_963675795.1. Classification (NCBI taxonomy): domain Eukaryota; kingdom Metazoa; phylum Arthropoda; class Insecta; order Hymenoptera; family Crabronidae; genus Crossocerus; species Crossocerus cetratus. The sequence goes on along the minus strand of OY776664.1, from coordinate 1,743,618 downwards.
GTCATGAAGGGCAGCCACCTCGAGTACACTCGATCCCCACGTTCTCTCCTCCTCCTCCTCCTCCTGCTCCTCCTGGTGCTTGGTCGTGGCGAGAGGGAGAAAGCCAGGTTTAAAGGGTGCGCGTGGAAATAAGCTGACGAGTGGGAGCGAAAGCTGTGTAACAGTTTTTATTTCGTTCCTCGTGGTTCCTTGTTCGATTGGTTAAGTGCCATTATGCCGGCTACACCCTGGCCAGTGTGTACTCGCGTAATAAAGCAACGAGGGCGAGACGGATTGGCCGAGAAAGAGAGAGAGAGAGAGAGAGCGAGAGAGAGAGGGCAGTGAGCCACGGCGGGCAGAGTTGCGAGCATTGTGATGCAAATGTGTCTAATCGGCCGAGCCAGCCGACCATATGTCCGTTTCAGCGCAAGCACAGCCTGCCAGGTTCGCGTTCCATCCAGAGACGAACACGCTAAACCCAACCATTAACCATTATTGCCTACTAATGACGATCCCGGCCGCGCTTAGTTAAACATATGACGGAACCCCGAGGTTCCCGCTTATTCCCAGTCTCTTCCAACAAACATTCCTATCTCCGCGATTCCTCCGCGATTCCACCGTGAGCTTTCCACTCGGCCGATCGACTCCAACCAATCTCTCTCGCATACTTTGCGATCTTGAGATTGCTTTGAGTTACTTATTAGACCGAGTACGCAAACTACCGGTCATTTGTACCGGCGACACACTGCTTGGTCACCTTTCGTGACATACGGCCACATTGGCCACCCAGTCCAATGCGATTGATTACTCGGTAGGCCGCGCGACTTTTTGCCCTAAACGGAGAGGATGGTTGGGGAGCGCGTCCAACGAGAAAAGTGACGAAACGAAAAGGGACCGGGAGCGGATTGATCGGCCGGGAAGCAAGCGATGATTTCCATAGGCGTTAACGGTCTCTCGCGGATGCGCGGACGCGCGGACGCGCGGCAGTTGGCGAACGCTAGCGAGAAGCAGGCGCTTTGCCATCGGACAGAGAGCTTCGGAAAGCGAAAGACGGAGAGAGAGAGTGAGAGGGAGAGACGAGGTTCAGCAGCATTACCGTACGGCCGACGTATATTTAGGCCCGATTATTTACGATTACGATTATTCCGGACGGCTTTCGGGCGCTTTATTGAATGTTTAGCATGTGCCGGCCACGCTAATTCTGAAGCGAACGTTTATAGCGTGAGGTTCTGTCTCTCCTCCCACACGTGCTCCCCTTAGAGTGGAGGTTTCGCTCGACTCCTCTGTCGCTAATTCGCCCCGTTCGATCAAATGACTCGCTCGCGTTCGCGCTCGCGAGAACGACCTCGCCTTTCCTCGGCCCTTTCTCCGCGCACCATCCTCCATCCTTCCACTCTACTCGCTCTGGCTCGAGGCTACACGCTACACGCGGGCCATCTCTCCCTCCGCCCGATTTTTTCTCCCCGTCAGCCCTTGCGCCGCCTAATGACCGCCCGTTAATCCCGCTTCTTAACCCTTCGACCCCGCCGCGCCGGCTGCTGCCTTCTCGTGGCCCCGCGCTCCAAAATATCCTCCTCTCGGCCCATTGTATCCGACAATTACTTCCGTCTGGAATGCCGGGCGATAGCAGTAATTAATGTCGCTGGTCGCTTGGTAGTTGGTACCTGTGGGTTGATAGCGCGGCCGCTCGCACTTGGCCACCGGGAATCGGAGCGAGTGCAAGTGGGCGTAGTGGACGTAGTGGTCGGAGAGCGCGGAGCCTCTTTGCAGGAGGCTCCAGCGGCGCAGGCATTTAATCAGCATTATCGGGATGGACGGGAGATAGGCCTTCTCAGCGGGCACGGGAGAAAGAATTCGCTTAACACGCGGCACACACACTGAACGTGTCCGACCTTGCGCTCCAAGAAAAACAATGAGAGCGCGCAGAACGCGCGCCGCCGCCGCCGCCGCCGCCGCAGCTCGGGATTCTATAGGCGAGAGCGACAGCACGTAGGAGAGCAGCTCTCAGCTCAGCTCAGCTCAGCTATTTCGGGGTGGCAAGTCTGTTGCGCTCTCTTCGAGTTCGAATCGGCGCAACCAAGTATCGCCGCGGATCGAGGCGTGGGAGGCCAGCTATTTATTTAAAATAATTACCGCGCGCTCGCGATATACCTGCGCGCTCGCTCCTCCACCACCGTCGCCGCCGCCGCGGCAGATGGCTGCAGGTATCTGGGCCAGAGGGGAGACGTCGGCTATTTTGAGGACGGCCAGTCTTTCGCGGCTTCTCGACTTTAATTAATCGACGAGTGTAGTCAGCACGCCGCGCGCGCGCAGCGGGTGCTCAATTATTTTAAATAATTAGGCAGCCCGTCTCATTTGCCCGGCGGCGGCGGCGGCGGCGGCGGCGCGACGCCGGCGAGGATAATTCTCGGGAAGGCGAGTTGGAGTGTCTAGCGAGGAACTGGGAGTTTAGACAGGGCTTGTGCCAACTACGACAGGCCGTATCTACTTGTTTCTCATTACAACTCGGCGCCCGCACGAGCTTTACGTCTCGCCAGCCGAGTATTCTCACGCTGGCATTTATAAATACACTCGTCGACAGTCGACCGCTGATGATTAGCGGTAATTTCGGACAAACTTCCCCGAGGAACTTTACCGAATCTGGGTAAACAGCGAGCGAGAGAGAGAGAGAGAGAGGACTCTGGGGAGGACAGTCGGCGAGGCCGGATGAGAGTCCGCAGCTGCATCGGTGCAGCTTGGCTCAAAATAATTAGAGACCGTTATTATAACTGTCGCAACAAGAGGCGAGCGCGTTAAGCGGCGGGACCTTTCGCACCAGCAGTGCGATGTGCGATCGCCGCGATGGAATCGCGTGAAAGGTGTCTTTACACTCACGGCGTTTTCCACTGTGCGGCGCGCGGCCGAGCAGTAGACGAGAGGAGGCGAGGAGTCACGCGCTCCCAGCGGAGAAGGAAGCGGCAGCGGGAGCGCAGCCTCTTCTTGTTGCACCGGCTGCGTGTGGAAAGAGAGGAGGCTGCGCTCGCGTGTAGAGTAGGCGGCGGAGCGGCGAGAAAAAAAGAAAGGCATACAACGTACTATGCTTCATCTTTAAATAGCAGTGGACGTTGTAGACGCGGCGAAATCCATTTCCAAGTAGCTACGGACCTTCCCGTCCGGACCACCCACTGCCACACGTCTTCCGCGCTATCCATCTTTCGCACGCTCTCCCCCCCACGCCCCCCACGCCCCCCTCGATCTAACCCTCGGCGAATTAAAAAAACTGATAGCCCTGCCATGCCCTCCCGATTTTCGGACGGGAAGATGAACGTTGAACGAGAGCAGGACTCGGCAAGAGCGCGAGGCTCCGAATCCGTCCGCGCTGGAATGCGAGCCAAGCTAAGCTTCCTCGTAACACGCCCGGGGATCAATAATATTCCGAGGCGCGAATTACGCGAGCAATTTTCAAGGGGATTGCGGTTATTCCTGACGTCATTGGGAGGTTTGTTTAATGAGCGCGGCGTGGCAGCGGTGGCGGGAGTGCGCCACTCACTCGGCTCTGGCGATTCTCAGTAGTATAGGTCTCGGGCCAGCCACCTACGGCGGTCGGCGACTACGGCACCTACCAGGCTACGAGGTGGAGAAACCTGCCGAATAACTCGGCTCACTCGGCTCGGACCTTCCCCGATTAGCCACTCGCTGTGGGTGCATTCATTGAAATAAGAGCGGCCTTCAACCGCTCACCGTCCTACCATGACAGATCCGTACAAGTTGCGCGCAGTTCTAACTTGAGCGCCCGGGCAACATACTCCTCCGAATCCGCTAATTAGACGGTCAGCGTCGAGCCAAGCTTAGCATGCGAGGATCCAAGCGCGCGGAATTCACCGCGCCGGCAGTCTCTGCGTACGCGTCGCCAGTGGGCCCACGGTTCATTAAACAGATCCGAGTAAATCAGTGCGCGCGCGCCGTGTCAGCGCGAGTGTCCGGAGGATCCCGCTAGATCGCAAGATCAATAACTGTCTCTCTCTCGCGCCGGCCGGCAATTTTCGAGCACGGTACTTCCTGACGTCATTTGGGCGTTTGTTTAATGAGCGGCTAGCGAGTCTCGCGGCCTCGTGATCTGGCTCTCCTGCTCGCTCTGATCGGCCGGCGCGTGTCCCCTCTCTCTCTCTCTTTATTGCACTGGCTGGCCGACGAGGCGGGCAATCCATCCGCGCGCAGAAATCGCGCCGGTCGCCGGGTGGCGGCGACGGCGACGACGAGGGCGACGGCGGTGGAGACGGTGGAGACGGTGGAGGCGGCCGCGGCGCGGCTGCTCGGACAAAGAGGAGAGAAACAGTGCGGGCGGGAGTGCAAGAGAGAAACGGTTAACCGCCGCCGCCGCCTCGTGGAGGGGGCGTAGGGAGAGCGAGAAAGAGAGAGACGCAGGGGAAAGAGGTAGTATCGTGTCGGACGCTGGACGAGGCGCACGCTCGATGCGAAGCAGCGCGTGCTTTCACGCGTGGAAAGCAGGAAGCGGTGTGTACCAGGACACCGCGAACGCTTGCTCTCCTGGACCTCTTCGCCGCCTGGTCCCGCTCGCTCCTTCGCTATCCTCTTCCTCCTCCCACTTTCTTTCCGCCTCGCTCCCTCGTTCGTTCTCTCTTCCTCTTCCCCCACCTACCCCCCACCTTCCCGCCCTCTTCTCTCGCTCTCTCGCTCTCTCGCTCTCTCGCTCTCTCGGCGGTTCGCGTTGTCGCGGCCTTCGCGGCCGTGTGAGCGAGGCTGCGCGCGGCCGCGGCCGCAGGAGTGGCCGCGCCAAGTGGTTACCGAGCGTAGCCAGGTAGTCGGACAGCACGCGGCACACGTGAGCGCGAGGAAGACGAGCCAGCACAGGCGGCCGCGAGCTCTCCCGAGCACCGACGAGCCCCGACGATCAGGCTCTCGGGACATCCTGAGACCGCGCTGATTGGCCGCTAGATCGAGGAAGTGGTCACCGCGAGCGCGGCACCGCACACCGCACCGCAGCCACCACGTGAGTTGAGCGCCGCATCGCGAACCAGGATATCCAGCCGGCCCTTTCCTCATCCACGGGAGCAACTGCCTGCTGGCTGCCGCCCATGCTTACCAGAGAAGCCTCGAGATTCTCGAGAACCGGCCTCCCGCCAATTCCAGGCTAACATCTCTTCTCTTCGCTTCTCTTCGCCCGAGCCTTCGGACTATTCTACTTCATTCCTGCTGACCGCTCGCAAACTCTGCTGAGTTGGAGCTGGTGCCGATCCGCGCAAGGAACCACCCTTCGCCTGGAAAGGACTTGGCTTTTTCGAAGACACCCGGCAAGAGGACCAGCTGATCCAACGAGCGCCAGTTGTCTTGTCACTCCGTGGACCTGCCGCTCCGGCGACAACACTCGCCCGGAGAGTGCGAGCCAGCAGCACCGGCCACCGCGCAATTAGGCGCTTTCCAATTCCAGACTCGAGAACTCGGACCTTTCGACACGCCGAGATAGATAGAGAGAGAGTGTGTGTGTGTGTCTGTGTGTGTGTTGTTAGATCAGTGTCGGCGAACGATCAAGCCGCTCGAGCCGGCGAGCCGGCGAGCCCACCACTACTCCGGAGGAGAGGAGAGACTTCCGGCAACGTCATCGTAGCCACCAGGTGGTGATCTTGACCTAGGAGAACGACGTGTGCTCGCTCGATGCGTAACTCGCTTTCGTTCACGTGTCCCGGAGGGCCGCGTTCCTTTCGAGCGCCGAGGGGAGCTTCGATGCTCCGAGGAGCCTCCTCTTTCGACTGAAGATGGCAACGGAGTTTTGGCAGCGCGCAACCGGAAACGCGAGTGCCCGATCGGACAAAGTTGGGATGCTCTGGGAGCGCGGAGCGCGATAGTTGGCCGACTGAGGAGGCCGATGTCGTGAAACTGTCTTTATGACGTACTGTATCGAGGCGCCGGGAGAAAGTTCCTCGTGTCTTCGAGTGTTATAAATAGCAGTGAAGAGAGTGAACAAAACGGCGAGGAGTCGGTGGCGCCGATCGCGCGGCCCGTAAGCTTTTTCTCCGAATCCCTCGCAGAGACACGCGCGCTCGCTCGCGCTCGGACAACGTGCACGGTACGTTAAGTCACCGACGCACAGGACTGCAAAAAGCCAAAGAAACGAGAGAGGCATCCCGCACGCTCGCTTTTTTGCTTTTGGAACGCTCGCCCTGGTAAACAGGACAAGAGAGCGCCCGCGCGCTCCCGTGCTAAATGCTGCGGAACAAAGCAGAGTGAAACTCGCGCCGATTCCCTCGGTAATTGTATTAATAAGCCGAGGCTAATACTATTTCGGCCTGTGTCGCCGCAAAAAGCCGGGGGAATTCGCAAAAGAAACCCCCCCGCGCCTCTGTGTACGTGTATACGTGTACGCGTGTGTGTCGGTGTGCATATGTTGGTGCGCGCGCGGTCAGCTGTGACAAAGCGCGCGAGACAATATTAATAACTGGGCGATTATATCGCGATACATCTCGCCGGCGAGCGGGCAGCGTCATTCGATCCCTGGTAACAATAGTTATTTATAATTCCTAGTTGGCGAAACGAGGCGGAGAGGAACGGGGGATCGTATTGGTGCGGGTGTAGAGGTGCGGGCGAGAAGTGCGTCCGAGTGGCGGAGGTGCGGCCGAGTGTGCTGTCGAGGCGCCGGGAGCAGCCCACGGGAACTCCATGCAAAAATGGCGTTGACAGTGTACTTCCGGTCTTAATTGCGATCGCCCCCCCACCAGCGGCGCGTCAGCCGAGGATGATACATAGCCGGGAAAGCAGTGACTAGGTGATCGAGCCGGTGAATCGGCCGAAAAAAGTGGAAACGACCGCGTGCACTGGAAAACTGGTAAGAAGCTGCGGAGGGAAGTGATACCGGTGCTTAAGACGGCTGGTTCAAGCTGTACCGCGCTGTGATCACCCCTTTTTCCGGTATGTCGCCTCTCCCTCCCTTTTTATAGGCTAGTCTTCACGAGCCACTCTTCTCGGTATCATTTCCTTTAAGGACTTCGTCTTACTAGCTGTACCCAGTCGCGGCTTTTGCCGCCAATTCCGCTCCAATTTAATTAACCAATTTCACGGACAATCACTCGAGCTTCCATCAATTTAGGCTTGGAGTTTCATAAGCCTATGAGAACCACAATGATTTTAGTGGATTTTAGTCGATAAAGTCGTGTTAGTTGATTATGGGCGTTTGACGGGTGGAGTGGGGAAATGGCGAATGACAGTGGGCATCGCTCTCGAGATAACTGGGAAACGATGGTTCGAGGAGAGGTCGACTGGTTGGACGGTGTTAAGAGCGTTCGCAGAGCACGCGACTGTAAAACGAGTGACACGAAAATACTAGTATGCCCGGTCTGAATGAATAGCTCAAGTAGGAAGGCGAGCAGGCGGGCGACAGGGTGTAGCTGGCGAAACATCAGGCCCGCTCGCTCGCTCGCGCTCCCTGCCAGAAATCGCCTCGGTACACTAAGCATCATAAAGACCGGCTAACGTAATATTCCCCGCATAACGCAGAAATAAACAAGCGACGGAGAGTGCCGAGGCAAAGACGCGCTCGGCCACGCAGCCACTCCTCTGGCCCCCTGTCGAAGGGATTCCTCTGCTGGCGGTGCGCAAGTCGGCCCAATCCCCGCTAACGACGTCGCCAGAAAACTCCGTTTAATTAAACTATTTCCGGCAGGTACGCTCTCCCACCACCGCAATATTCGAGAGCCACTTACGTAACATTGCGTTACAATGAATTTTCGTAGACAGGATCTCGAACGATTAGACCAACGATTCTCTGCCCACACGATTCCTCGGGAAAGCCTGAGTGCCGGGCGCATATACTGATCGCGTCGTTCAGTATCGATCACTCTACATTCTATCGATCAGATAAGTATCGAACCGCGAGACATTGTAGGTAATATTCGGTGAGTCGGAAAACAACTCAATTCGCCGTGCAAGGCACCGCCCCGCAATCCAGAGCGAGCTGCTCTCGCTCTCGCTCGCCACTGTCTCGATTAATGAAGGCTTTTTTCCCGGCGGCGACCATATCGCGAGTTAGAGTGGTGCGCGGCGCGCGGCGCGCGGCTCGTTACCAGCGCGCGCGTTTTGCCGGTTCCTTGGAGTGCGAGCAAAGCGGGCAAAGCGCGTACAGCACCGAGAGAGCGCGCCGATCGCGAAAGTCACGAGCCGCGGCTGGCGAGCTCTTTGGAAGAAACGTGATCCGGCGATCTCGGCAAAAACTCGCTGCCCGGCCGGCAGCCAGGCAGGCAGCCGAGTGGGCCGAAAGTCGCCGCGCGAAATGGACCGGCAGCCTGAGCGAGCGAGCGAGCAAACGAGCGGAGAGGAGGGAACGAGTGAGATGAGGAGAAAGCGATTTCTATGGATCATAATGAACGGCGGACGGGCGGACGGGCGGACGGGCGGACCGACAGACGTACGGTGCCCCGGGTGTAAATGATTTTATTGCCAAGTGTTACGCCGCGGAATTAACGAGCGGCAATTATTCCGTCGTTTGCTTTTTATGCTCGAGCGAACGAGCGAGCGAGCGAGTGAGCGAGTCCTGTGGGAAAGGCGGGTGGCTCCTTTTCGGCCGCGGAAGCGTCCCATTGTCAGAGCGAGCACATTGTGCCTGGTTCCGGGGCAGCGTTGCACAATTAGCAGGCGGAATTACAGCGGTGTAACGGTGGCACTTTGGAATTAACATTTCCGAGCGATCGAGCCTCTCGACTCGCCTCTTTGTGCCTGGCGGACGATATCCTCCTGCGTACACTTGCCCCGTCCTGTAATGCGCTTTTAATAGCCCCAGCCACTAAAGCCCACTAATCCCCTGTAATATCACTCGGCCGTTCTATTCACTCAATTATTGCCGAATCTACTCTCCCATTCGACGATAGCCCACCGCACACTCCACGACTCCACGACTCTACGTCGAGCTGGCAGAGACTCGTCGAGAGCAGGAGACACTCGCGAGACTTGGGAAAAAGTTGGAGTGAGTCGGAGGGTTTTTCCGGCGCACCGCCACGTAAATTTCGAACAACCTGGCAACAAGTGTTTCCGCGCGCGTGTTACACGATCGCCACGGGAATTCGCTTTCAGCTGCGCGCGAGCCTTCCAAATTTCCGCAACACCTGTTGCGAAACATTTCGAATTTGCCAGGAGCGTGCGCCCGCGCGCGTCAACGTTCTCCGTTTAATTCCGAGGGATTATTATTAATACACTTGGTGGTTGTATCGGCGGTGATGTTACGCTCGACTTTGTCTCCCTCTAGCTCCGCTCAGAGGTTTTGCGCGCGTTTTAATTGCAGGCGAGCGCACCTCCTCTTTTTCGTGCCAGTACTTTGACGCTTTAATGACTTTTCCATATGGAGCCTCGTCCGCTTGCTCTCGGGAGGACGGTATGCAGTAATGACTGCAATTAAGTTATTACAAATGCTCGAAGGATGCGTGCGAGCAATGGGAGCGGGGCTTGGCCGGCCGATGGCTCGGTTGCGGTATGTTTCGAGTTTCGAGCGCGCTTCATTCATCGGCGCGCCATCATTCAAGAACTGATCTAGTTTCAAGCGCGGCACCTTGCTATTTTCATTGGTGGCCGCACGGGACAACCTTTCAACGTTATTTCGCCGAGCGTCTGTCCTTCGGACGCAGCCAATGACGCAGATTATGAGTAACGAACCGGCACATCCTCTCCTCGCTCGCTCTCCTCCACATGCCGTAATCGGCTCCCCCCCCCCCCCTCCCCGCCCTCCTCTCTCATCAATTAACACCGCGCCGAATGGATCGCTTCATTACGCCGCTCTTAAATTATACCCGCACACAATGCCTCGCGCCGGAGAACACTGACTAATCCTTTTTCTGGAATCCAGCTCCGCATCAGCGAGATATCGGCGGCGCGTCGCTCGGCCGGCGATCCTTTTTAGCACTTTCTCGAGCAGTCGCCGATGAGAAGGCGAAGATGTCCGATTGATTATTGGCCGATAGCGAGCGAGAGACGGTGACGATTCACGCGAATGCATCACGGACGCACGGACGCAGTACTTTGTCAAGCAATTAGCTAGGAATTTCGTATGGGCGAGAAGGCTGCTTTGCATAATTAATGCGGCTCGATTTATTGTCGACGATAGCGCGGACTTTACGAGAGCCCGCTCGCGCTTTTTCACTCATCGGCGCGCACGGACGCGCCGAATACGAGACGGAGAGTCCGACGGCGGCGCCAATATTTTAATTAAGGATGATTCACGCCTGAAATACGCCGGACTGGTCGAGCGAGACTAGGTGAGAATATTACTGTTAAACTAGCGCCAGCCGGCTCGTTTGGCATTAAAGACTCGAATAAGTTATAGCAGGCTGGCGCGCGAGGCAGCGAGGCAGCGGAGTGCTTTCTTTGCGATGCGCGCGCTAGTGAAGAATTTCAGGAGAATAAGACCTTAAATCAGTCCGGTATAGGAGGCCCCGCATTCCACGGATAGCTCTCCGGCCGGAGACGCTCGAGTCAGTGATATTCGGGTGATAAAGTGCTTAAGTACGAGCTCGGGCTCCTGCCTCGATCCCGGCTGCTCTCTCAATAATTGGCTGGTCGCGGTGCTTTCGCATGGTAATTAACGCGGCAGTAAACTCCGGTACACGCACTTGCAAAAGCGTGTCGGCCTCTTCCCCCGGCTTCAGAGGTTCAGAGCGAGAATCTCCTTGGCGCGCTCTCGTCTCCTCGTCTCCTCGTCTCCTCGCCTTCTCGTCTTGTGGTCGCGCGCGTCTCTCGGTGGCTCGGTGGCTCTGCTCGGGCGAGAGTGGTGGGCGAGGATTTCACGGGTGATATCGTCCGCGGCGACCCCTTTAATTTAGCAGGTTCTCTCCAGCCGAGTCAGCGCTTGTCCTTCGGCCGGTGCTAGGATGGATCGGGGATCCTCTGGGGCGAAGCGGACTCGATGCCCCGACGGACTCTCGGACTCTCGGCCATGAAGGAAATGCGGCCGCGCGCTGATTAGAGATAGGGAAGAGCGGCCGCGCGGAGGAGAGACCGCGCCGCGCGAACGTTGCAATTAAATCGATAAGAGAGGAGCGCGTTCACCTCTTTTGAGAGTGGCCCTCCCTACCTCCCTTATCTTTATCGGCTTTCACGCTCAGCCGAACGAGAGCCTTAATGAATTATTTTGACACCTACGACCGCGCGCTGCGGTCCCGGTCACGGCTCGATCGCTCCGATGATACTCCACCATACTCCTCCCGCTGCTATCGGCAAACCTTCCCCGCTGGAATTAGCGCCCGGCAACAACAAGTTTTATGCCCCCCAATTAACCACCCGCCAACCCCTCCGCACTCATCTCCCCTCTTCGCCAGGATAATTAGTAGTTGGCCAAAGAATCAAGTCATACTTGGCACTTGGAATAACCGACGTGTAGTGGGACGACTTATCGGCTGATCGACGCGGACACATACTACTCGGGAAGTTTTCATCAAACTCGAGTGCGTAGCTCCCGGACGACTGATATCAATCGGAAAGTAGCAGGCGCCGGAGAACGAACCGTGCTGAGGTGAACATTGGCTCGTAGCTCGGGCGACGAATAGATTTTGGGGCGGCGGTTTTGTCGTGGAGGAATGAGTGCGAGCGGCTGCCCTTCGAGAATGGGGCTCGAGCTCGCTGGAGGACTGGGCTAATTACTGGGCCGCGCATAATTGCCGCAAATTAAGGAATTTAAGCCGAGGGAGAAGGTCCGAGTGGCCGGGACCCGCTCATTAATTGGCCCGGTTGATTGCCACTTGCGCCGCTCGCTAAGCGCTAGATTGTAAACACTCGTCGCTCCGTTAATTGTCCGGCGAGTGTCGCGCGAGTTGTGTCCTGGGCCCGAGCCGATAATTAAGTCGGGCCCCCGGTCCCCGGACTCCACCTCACTGCTCGCGCTCGCGCTCGTATTCTCGATCTCGCCGCGAGATCATCCCATTCCTTGCGACTCTACTGACGGCCGCTTAAGTACGATACCTCCCCGCTCTCCCTTTCACCCTCCGCGCTCTGCCTTCTGATCTCTTTCCAGGCTCGCCGACCCCCCCTCTCTCCAGAGGATCGGCGATCCTCGCCACGAAATAGCCTCGTCCTTCCCCGAGAGAGATCCTCACGGTGGAAATGCGAGGAGAGCGCGGGAAGCCCGGCCGATTTTATGAATACCACTGGCGCGCCGGCAGCGGGCAGATATTACGCGCTGGATATACGCGCTCTTAAACTCGAGCGGGAGACTTGACCGGACAGTCGTCATTAGTCGCGATTCCTTTAGGTGCTATCTTGTTCGAGCTCGCGCATCCAGAGACACCGAAAACCTCTCCTTCGCCGCTCGACCACCACCAATTTGCGGAGAAAGAGAGAGAGAGAGAGAGCGCGCTGGGAAAAGGCTGTTAATGCCAAATATCCTGGCGCACGTACCTCGCGCCTACCTGGAAATCTATCGATCAGAGATACGTCACGGATTCGATTGTGAGAAAGTTCGCGAGACGGTGTCGCGAAAGTGGTAACGCGCGAGCCGCACCGAGGCGGCGTCCGTGGCGGCGGCGGAGGAGGAGAGGATCGCACGGGCGTGCCCGGAATTCATAGTGCTCGGGACTCGCCACGAGTCCGCCGCCAGTAAAATATTGGATAGTAAATAGGAACGGCGAGTGGGAGAGAGAGAGAAAGAGAGAGAGAGAGAGAGAGAAAAGTGGGCGAGGGGAGATAAGGTGGCTGTGGTTCAAAGTGAGGAGAAGAGTGGTGCGAAATCTGAGATATGGGTGGCAAGATATTATGAAAATCGGCGCGGGCTTGATTCCCATCGGGTATGCTAATTCACGGGGCGATTACGTCATAATTCATGCGGCGGGTATTAGAATTCAAGAGCGACGTCGGGATGTAGAGGAGGAGAGTGAGTGAGTGAGTGAGCGAGTGAGTGAGTGAGGGCCCACTGGAAAGCGAAGTGTCGCGCGGAACAACCGGATGCGCACTCCCGGCCCGGCAATTAATAATTAATAGCCCGCGGCTGCGGCTGCGGCGGCGGCGGCCGCTGGTGGTGGAAGGCCCCGTTAATTAATCGAGGCTGCGCGCGTCCACGCACAGCACGGGCGCTAATTACAATTTATAATTAAGCAGCTTAACTCTCCGCTCTCCTCGGCCGGGCCCCGGAACCCGCGGACCGACCACTGCCCGAGCGGCCCCCTCCCCGTGCAATTAATATGATTAATCGTTCCGCGAATTGTCGGCCGGGCCCAAAGTCAAATCATCCTCCTCTGATAGTCCGGACCCCCCAATCCCCTTCTTCCCTTCTTATCTCTCTTCCCATTCCCCCCCCCCTCTCTCTCTCTCTCTTACCCGGCATTCCCTTATAAATCGGCCCCCGCCATCTCGCCTCTCCGCGCACGTCCTCTTTTCGGCGATTAATCGCGAGCGTTTACGCTAATAAAAGGCGAAAGACCGCGCGAGCACCGCTTAATTACCCGCTGTGTACTACAAACTATCCTCGCGCGATTGCATCGTGTATTATTCGGCTGAACCTCCTTAATTAACGCCCGACCCACCGAGCCGCTTCTCACTCCGATTCCCCTTGCCAGGTCTCGCGCTTCCTCCTCCCAATCTTCACCCACTTCCATCGGGGTTAACCGTCTGCTAACATCAAATTACAAGCACACATACACAGTATAGATATGACCGATCGCCGTGGGCATTCGCTTATTACGGGAAGCCGCTCTCTGTACTAGCAACGCGTGTAGGTCAAATGTATTTATGAGCTGGAGATCCTCGCGCCTACTCGGACGGGGGAGGGCCGAGTTAGCGGGAAGCAGCGGGATCACAAGAGAACCGGCATTAATTACAGGTGCGCCTGATGTATGGGAACTGCTGCGACGCGCGTGGCGCGCAATCAATCGCACCAGCTTGAGGATAACATTGATTCGAGAGTGGGTGCGCGGGTGTCCTCCTTCTCCTCCGCTTGGAACAACTGGCAACTCTAGTCCGCGAGGCGAAGCGCGTCCAGAGAGGAAGGCAGAAGGAGCGGGGAGAGTGAGGAGAGTGAGGAGAGCTTGGAGCGATCGCGACTGTTACCTTAATTAACGATAACCACCGCGCCTGCTTCCTGGTGCCGTTGGATTCACCGGCACTCTTTATACCCCTCGATTTATCAAAGGGGACTCTCTCGTTACGCATCGCGGCGAACTAACTGTTAAGTAAAGGCTGCCGAGTGCGCGCACGTCCTATTCTCGCGCGAGGAAGCACCCGCTGACGGATCGAGTGATAAATCTATCGGGCGGCCATCGGCCGCGCCGGATGCATTAGTGTGTAAATGAGGGGGTTGAGGGGGTTGAGGGGCTGGAGGGGCTGGAGGGCGGGGGTGAGAATCGGTTCGAGCGGAAAACAAGCCCGCGCGCTCCTCGGGTATTAATAAGAGATCCTTCTTCCCTCTCCTTCCTAATGAAGCCACATAAACGAGAGCCCGCCAATACAGCCGCTCGCCAGACTACGGAAAATAAACACACACACACACACACACAATGAGCGAGACGCCCGGGGAAGAACGGTGGAGATGGTTGCCACGGAAAGAGCTCGAGGTTTCCACAAAGAAATCCCAAGGATTGGCGAGGGGGTGGCTGGGGAGGAAGCGGAGGGCGGTTGATTGTATTTTTCTGAATCAATATCATTAATGTAATACAGCAGAGGGTGGTTGATGAGGCCGCGACTACTCGCCACGGTGGATCATTGTCGCTTCGCTAATCGGACCACTCGCGCTGTTGGTGGCTGCCGAGTTGATAGTTCGACCTCCCTTCCAATTTGCGCCAACTACTTTAATACTCGCGCTATATGTCTCTACCGGTCTCATTAAATATCAAACACCTTTCTGCCCCGCGAGAAGAATTGTCGGAGCGTAGGCTCGTTGCCATTCACACGCGAATTAGTGCCGGCTTCCAATCGGCCCTCCCTCTCCCGCACGATAATCAGCGACGGCCGATCGGTCTAATTAGTAGTTAAACTCCAATTTCGCATTAGAGTCACTTGCGAAATGGTGCCAGGAGTAATGACGAGAGTGGAAGGGAGGGGAGGAGTCGCGTTAGCCTTCGAGACGCGGGTATTGCGCAAAGGTCAACAAAGCTCTGTAATTAGCCAAGGACTAGAACTGCTCTCCGATATTACTAATTATCGAGACTCGCGGCTCGACGTGTGCCGCTCGCAAGAGCTACGAGAGCAGTATGCACGCGTCCACTAATTCGCATTCGCCGACACCGAGCGACAGAGAGCTCGCGGCGGCAGAGAGAGTTTTCCCAGTGGCGAGTGCGGGGGAGAGTTTTCGATTGCGCCTCATGATTCGAGTGTCAAGCGACACTAATGCCGCGAGAACATATCTGGCGTGCTCGTCACGCGTTATCGCGCGTAGAGGAGGCCGGGGGCCGGGGGGAGGAGAGGCCGCGAGGAGGTTTCTTCGGTATGTAATTCATGAAAAGAATATTCAATGGAAATGCCCGGCCATTGCCAATGGATATACCTCTACGTGCACCACATTGCAATTTACGGCGATCTAATCGCGGCTAAAGTTCACGGTCGTACGAGTTCCCTCCATCGCTCCTTCTCTTTCTAACGGCGCGCACTAGCTCGCTCCTCTTTCGGTGGACGCGTACACCATACGCGTACTCGCTTGCCCATCGCGCACACCGACACGCTCCTCGGGCGCGCGTGTTGGTACCAGGAAGTAGAGCTAAGTCGATGTCGCCAGCCCTCGAGCAAGCCCGAATTTCACCGGAGCTCCGCTCTTCCCGATCTTTTCAAAGAGTCGCGTGGAGGATCTTGCGTTATAAAGGGGCTTGAATTATTCGGCGGCGGCGGGGGCGGTGGGGGGTGGTAAGGGGGATGTAATGAAATTTCGCCGGGGATTATTGCGCCGGTGCATCGACCCCGTTCAACCCTCGCGACGAACCTCGGGCGCAGTGGTGCACTCGGCGCGGCACGGCACAGGGTCAGGTGGGTGTGAGTTAATTAGAGGCCATACTCTACGTAAAGCACCACCTCGTCTTTACGGTGGTGCTGGCTTTCCGCTCCTCGGCGCCACTGCTGCCGCTCACACACACAGGGACACGCATGTTGTGTTGAGAAAGGCGAGCTCGCCGCGAGAGTGTGTGTCCTACCGGCTGGTAATATCTAGTACGTGCTACAGGTCGCGACCGCTTATTAAAAACATCGGGGCCCCCGGGACCTCCCTCGGGAAAGGCGGCCGGGAGCGCGCACGGCTTTAGGTGTACACGCGTGTGTCGGTCGGGCGGGCGGTTGGGCGGTTGGGCGGGCGAGCCTTATTACGTCTGACACAGGCCCCGTGCGACTTATTAACTCCCAGAGTATCTATATAGTCTGTCTCCCCGGCGCGGCGGCAGTGTCGAAGAGCGAAGTCGCGTCCGCTGGAAAATAAGGGAAATAGGGATGTCGCCCTGGTGTAGACACGTCTGAGATTGCGCGGAAAGAACTGGTTGGTAATAAGCTCTATTGCCGGGAGATAAGGATTGCATGTATTATTCGAAGCCGGAGTCGGAGTCGGAGTCGGAGCCGGGCTTGAGTGGAGGCTCGAGCAGGGAAACCGAGAAGGAGAATGTTGTTCCGATGGAGGCGATAAATTTCCATTAGACTCGTCGAAATGAGCCGCGCTTCATGTATCCTGGTCACCCCCTTGCATTGCGGTAAATACCAGTGGTACTGCAGGAAATTGTTGCAGTGTAGCATGTCACGGTTGCAGGTGCAATTACCGCTATCTGCCTTTGTAATCGTGGCCACACGTACTTACGTACACACGTGGGAATACGCGCGGGCGGCGCAGGGCGCAGCCCCGCTTTTCACGGAACAATAGAAACGGCGCGACGGGCGCACGCGGCCCTCGGACTTATTTATCAGCCAGCTCGCCGTAAATTTGCGCCTGCCGAGATCAATTTGCCGGCGAAACCAACTCGGCCCGCGATTACCTGCCTCGCGCTCTCGCGACCATTTCTCCGATTACGTGTCCGGGCCAGTTTTTATCGGCCAGGAACGAAAGAACGAACGAACGAACGAACGAACGAACGAACGCCCGAGCGCCCGCCCCCTTTCGCATCTGATTTCTCCGAAGAGCGAAGAAGGCCTTTCCCCACCGCCCGCCTCTATAGGAATGTTGGATTGATTGTTTGAAGAATCCACAGAGGAAGAGGCATCAACACAAGGAAGGAAGGAAGGTGCGAGGTTGGTTGCTCGTGGCGCGCTCCCGATATCTTGGATCGAGCTCGCACATCCTGCTGGGCTCGGTAACGAGGTTTCGATCAGGCTTTCGGGCGTCGAGGGCTAGTCGTGAATGCGATTAAACGTGTGCACTCGTTGAGTTGGGTGAAAGAGGGGCAAGGGGAGCGGGCCGAACGGTGTTTTCACAGCGATATGGCACAGCGCGCCGATGCCCGATGGCCCCCGGGGGGTTGGCTCGCGCTTAACGAGACGTCATAAGGGCCGAGGCATAATTGCGTCAAAGGCGTATAACGGGAGTAATCGGACGAGCGCAGTCGAGCCGCAACCACTCCAGTCCCACGGACTCTCTCCGGGCTACAGCAGGAGAGAGAGAGAGCGAGCGCGGGGATCGAGCGTCATAGGGGATGGAACGGAATTAAGGAAGGAAATAATGCGATAGCGGAAAGTGCTGCGACGGAACGGGCGGATAGTTGCACGTGTGCTACCCGGCACACAGACGCACAAGACCAAGGAGAAAAGCTTCGGTACATGTGTTGATGAGAAGGACTCATCCCTAATTGCGCCTGATGACACCGTGTCCTCCGGCTTGGAACCGCAGGATCGACTCTCCCGGCCTCGCTCCACCACCGCCGCCGCCACCCTCAAGGAACGCTGCTCTGCTGCTCTGCTGCTGTCCGGTCACGGACTCTCCCCTTGCGCTATGAGGGTGAGTCCCGACGCTTGGGACATGTGTCGTGCTCAAGCATCCGGAAAAGCACACCGGGTTATCTAGGATCCGGACCAAAACACGCAGCCACACCCACGCACACATACATACATAGAGAATGGTTGGGGGGAGGCGGGGTAGAGTTCTCTTGTTTCCGGCGAGTGTTGATGGTGCAGAGCGTAAAGGAAGGTGGTGGCTCTTTGGCGATCATCTGGATGCCAGCCAGCTCCATCGGTCGTTAAACTGTTGGGTGGGCGAGTCAGGTGTGTCCCTCCTCGTCTAAGAATAAGCCCGCGTGTGAATTGGTCCATGTCGGACATTGTCCGATCGGGCCGCCAGTGTCAACCGCGTTCGTTAGTCCTTTTGATCAAAGTCCAGTGGGATCAGCATGCCGGGGCTGGAACTTCCGGCGCCGAGGACTCGGGGCCTCAACAATTAATCGAGCGGCGGAAGGCGGTAGGTGGTAGGTGCAGAGCCGAGCGGAGTTGGGAGGGGAAGAGGTAGTCTGGGCCGGACAGAGGGATGAAAGGCCGGCTGGTGAGGGCGGCGGAGGAGAGGGCGGGAGCGTCGAGCAGCTACGTTATGAATACATTATATCTCCGGTTCCAAGGGATGCTGGCACATGCGCCGAAAGGGTAGCTCCACCCTGTCCTCCAGCGGGACTTTGCGTACTCTCCTCTCGCTCTCGGCTTGTTCATCCCTGGCGCTCGCGTTCGCCCTCGCGCTCCGCACCCTCCGCAGCCACCTCCGCGCTAATTATACATGCGCTAACCAACCCGCCACCAATGAGGCTGCCTTGTCGCCCTCTCCGCCAAGAGGGTTCAGCGGTTCAGCCACTCTGCTCCGAGAGGAAGGTGGCCGGGGTGGAGCATGGACCGTTCTCCAAGTGGCGCCGGCAGCCCGCTTTGCTTAATTACACGAAGGCGTTAACTAGTCCCAGGCCAACCCTCCCTTTCAACCCTTTCCTCGCACTGAATCACCTTGATTGGCTGACGGCCTTCGCACCGTATGATTTCCGGTGCGAGAGAGTCCTACTTGCACCCACGATGAATTAGCGGCTTTCTCTCGGTACCCTTGGACTCGCTCCCATTGTGCGGTTTCTCTAATCATACGAAATAAGTTCCTTCTTCTCCTATTCGACTCTCTCTCTCTCTTTCTCTCTCCGCTCCGCTTGGGGCTTGAGTAGATCATTGAAGGAGATAATGGCATTATTATAGCCGGCTATGTCGCCGAGAAAGAGAGAGAGAGAGAGAGAGAGACAGAATAAGGGAGGGGGGAGTATAGTCGCGTTAAAGTTTCCGGTCGTGGTTCTGGGATAACTGGGTTTCAATCTCATTAAAGCGAGATTCACGTTTCGTAATATTCGCGTCACGTTTGCGTCGTACCGCGTCGCCGTCCGTGGACATTCAGCTCCATAGACTCGGTATGTTCCGGGGCTGATTTTCGGATCGATCGGCCTGCTTCCTCTCCTGGCTCGCCGACGCTCGTCGGCGAGAGAGCGAGACCGAGAGCTCATTACACCGCGGTAACACGTGTTCCTCCACGGTGTTCGGCAATTAAATAGGAGGGAGGCGGGGGTTGGGGGGAGGCATGCGGCGAGGTCCATCTGATTCCGTATTCATTGGCTTCCATCCCATTAGTGGCTATCACTTATTCAATATCCCGTGCCGGCGCGGACTTAATCTCATATTCACAAGACACAAACACACTCCAACCCCCGAGCGATCTCGGCCGCATACGCTCCACGGGGGAAGTAACGACCTCGCAATCTCCAATTTACGAGAGCGTGGTGGCAGCGGCGGTGGCGGCGGCGACGGCGGCGGCGACGGCGGCGGCTGCTGCAAGGGAGGACACACAGAGCGAGAGAAGCCGAGAAGCATAGCACCGTGATCCACGGGGTCAAAGATTTCCTCCTCGGCAAAGCAGCGGCAGCGCAGCAGCGCGCCCGTTCCTCCTTTCCATGGTGGAAATGAGCGAGACGAGAGCCAGTGGCGGCGCAAGCAGATAAATAAGAGCGGGACGCCACCCACGGGAGAGCAAAGCGAGGGGAGGGAGGGAGGCGCTCGGAGAAGGACAGTCGCGAGGATAGAAAAGCCAAGGGGTACCGGGGGCCCGGGGGATGGGAGGAGAGGGACGAGAGGGGCCCTCGCCCGAGAAGAAGAAACTAGGAAGTAACCGGGGCTGGGTGGAGGCGGCCGTCTCGGGGCGAGAAACGAGGAGAGACTGGCATTTCTTTTTCCCTCGCGAGAGTGCGCCAGAGTGAGGGAGGAACCGATGTAGGGAGGGCGCGAGAGAGAGAGAAAGAGAGAGGGAGACCGCGAAACGTGGATTCGACAAATCGAAGTGTGCCTCCCCATGCGAAAGCCAGCAGCGGCAGAAGCGGCAGAAGCGGCGGCGAAGGGGGCGGTGGGGCTGGTGTACGAAGGGGGACTCGGTGCTCGGAGATGGAGCTCGGCTGCAGGGTGGAAAAAGGGGGGGGGTGGGTGGTGTGTGGCGCGTTCGACGCGCAGGCCCTATGCAAAATAGCTGGGCTGGTGGGGTGGCGGAGCTGTTGGCGACCCCCCGACAGGGCAAACAACCCCTTAGTTCTGCCGTAGCGGCCGCAGACGCCCCCACCACGTGTGTGTATCGCGCGCGCGAGAGACGCCTCTAGACGACGTCGTCGTCGCCGTGGTCGTCGTCGTCCTCCTCCTCGAACCTCGTCGTCCTCGACGACAGCGCCATTCACCGCTTGCCCCAGGTCCATCCACCATTTTCGCCATCCCGAAAACACCCTCCCTCTCTCTCTTTCAAACCTCGAGAAAACGGATCGCGCGCGCAAAACGTGGCTGCGTGCCGCGAGCCTGTGTGAGAGTTGCTCAGTGGACCACTGCTAGTGCCCTTCGTCCTTGGGACGCAGGAGAGCCTCGCGCTCGTTGGTTGTGTGAGGTGGGACACGCCGCTCACCGACGCTCCCAACACCAGACTACCACTATTGGGGATACAAGGTTGTACTTAGAGTGACTAGACCCAATAGATTTCCTTGGGCGAGTGAACCTGGTGAAAGGATGCAGGATTAGCAAGTGGTTACAAGTAGAATCAGTACCGACGAGTCAGACGACCAACGTCCGAACGCCCGGCAACTGTTTACCGTGGTTTTTGCTCGGCTCGTCGATCCTCGAGAAAAAAGATGCATGAAATGCTATTTAATTACCGGCAGCGGCAAATGATATGATTAAAGACAGTGGCGGTGCTGGCGTATAAACATGTGCGGCTCTCCGAGAGGAGCGAACGTTACTTGCCGGTTCTGTCTTCCGGTAAAGGCAGTGATAGCTCGGTGGCTCGGCGCTCACGCGGAGAACCAAGTGGCGCGCGCGCGCGCTATTGCCTGAGCAACCTTGAACTAATAAATCTCCTCTCGTCAGCTGCCGCGCGACATTACGGCGCTCCCTCCGCATTAGTAAGAAAACATGATCCATCCGAAAGAAGCTCGATCGCCTTCGACACGTCAGAGAGCAGCCGGGATACGGAGGAGGTGGTGGCGGAGGAGGTGGAGGAAGAGGGAGGAGGAGAAGATCCTCGTAAAGGTTCTCGGGAGTCGCGCGCGCGCTCCGGAATCTCGGTGCTTCGCGGAATGCGTTACGACACACGATACCCCGCGCTCTCGCTAGCTTTTATAGCTGAATCAACGAAGGTCAATTCTACGATCGAAGACCGTGAATTACAGGAGCACTGCTCCACCGCCGGAGTAAACTAGCCCCGGGGAATCGCTTCCTCGAGGATTCGCGATGCCTCTTCCTAGGATCATGCCACACTTCACCTCAGTAACGATTAACGCGCCACCACCTCTCTGATATTTCGACTCTCAAGTTCATCGCCACCATTGGCTAGAGTTGGCTGTTATCAATGCACAGTGTGACGAGGCGCGAGGAGTCGAGAGGAGGTGCACGATTAATCACTGATCAATTAAAAGACGCGAGAGCCCGCGCGCAGGTTGCGTCACGACCGCGCAGGCCGGAGCTCTCCCATTAATTACTTATTAACGGCGCACCGCGGTAATTACCGATGCAAATTGGCCCTCCAGACCGCACTCTACGCCCGTCATTATTTCCACGCCGGTTTCGCAATGCGTCGCGTCCGCTCCCTCGCCGCATGTGCGCTCGCAAGCGAGCGAGCGAGCGTGTGCTGCTACTGCGAGAGTTGCCGTGAAAGAAGCGGAGGTGAAGGTGGAAGGTCGAGGTGACGACGAATCCTCTCATTCGACTGATCAGCCAGCATCTTTTCTCCCGGCGTAGCGCAATGACTCGACGACCTTTTCGCTCACGATTTCACGGGATATTACCAGCCGGCTACTCGCCGCCGTGATTTCCGACCTCTTTCACACTGCCAGTACGCTTACGCGCCTCTAATTAATCCGCTCGGAACACTCTCTCACGGGATGCCACTCGGAATGTAAACTTGGATTAATGTTGGTGGCTGGGGAGATTTGGTTAGGAGGTTTCTATAGCCTGAGAGAGAGAGAGAAAAGTGGGCTTTCGATATGGAAGTTAGGGGCTTGAGGATCGGGAGAGATGTTGGCGTAAAGTAAAGGACGGAGGGTGGGAGGGAGGCGAGTCCTCTTGGAGGGTCGCCACGGGCGGTCCAGAGGTGGTCGCTCTCCTGAGGAAGAAGGAGCGAGGACACTCGTCGAGCTGGCAGGGTGGCACTGGCGTTGGCGATCCTTTACGGATCGACTACCAGAACGATGAAATCGGTGACGGAGAAAGGGCCGGTGTCGCGTGGGCGGTCATTTGTTGCTGTTTATTAATTCCAACCGTGATCCACGTACGCTCCCTCTCTCTCTCTCTCACGCACACTCACTCCGAAAACTTGGCTCGCGCGCGCGCCATTCTCTCGGCGGTTGCTCGTTTCGCCCACACGGAAATCACTCGGTGTGTTTCTCTCCCTTGGCCCGTGGAGGCCTCGGCCGCCCTAACGAGATCTCTGTGTGCATGCACCCATACAAGTGTCGGGCCGGAGCACAATGCGTCCGTGGAGCCAGTGGACGCGCTCTCGCTCTCCTCTGGATCGTAAATAAAAAAAGGCGCGCGCGCGTTCGCGGGCGCTCTGCCACCGGAAATTCACGGGGCACCGGGCTTTTCGGGAGCAGGAGCCGACGCGACGCCGCGACGAGGCGTTCGGCGCTCGGCGTTCTACGCTCGGCGTGTGTGCCCCGCGTTCTCCTCGACGATGCCCCGAGAAAAAGCATCGTAAAGCCGGCGTCGTAAAACTGTTGCTACTAACATGTCGCGAGCACGGCTTTTTATTGACCGGGAAGTACACCCCTCGTGTCGCACTTCACCTTCCCAACGGCCTGGCGTGCACTTCGCGCCGGACAGCTCCGAGCGCCCTTCGACCGCCCGGCAGCTCCAGCAGCTGATTCGGGGGTTGAAACCTCCAGACCTAACCCCCCAGCGGCGT